>CM050448.1:13907799-15157799 GCA_027563935.2 Costus lasius | reverse complement strand
AACAGAATCTTCGTATACGAGAGTACTAGCAGCTAAAGTAATTCACGCAAGGTAGGAGTTCTTTAGGAATTTCCGGAAGCAAGGATAAAGGACTAGAAATGTTAACGACAATAAGCAAGCAGAGGGAGACGTCATACCAGTCTCCAAGGGCATGTGAATGAAGTAGGAGAAGAAACCCAGGCCACGAGACAAAAAATGGAAGAAATTTCCGTCTACTATCAAGATGCTACAGTAACACTCCTCTCGTGCCAAATCCCCAGCAAGAATGGTGGCAGCGGAAGACCTTCCGGGGAAGAAGCAGTAGCCAGAAGTCGAGCGCCTCTTGAGATTGAGGCGAGCGGAAGTTCCGTCAAGAAGATCGGAGGCGAGGGAAGGTGCCAGGAAAGAAATGCGTCGTCTTCGATGATCCAGAAATCGAGCGATGACGATGGCTATTGCCGCCGAGGGAGGGTGGCCAGAAAGCGATTGCCTCTTGAGATTGAGGCGAGCAAAAGCTCCATCAAGAAGATCGGAGACGAGGCAGCGGCGAGATGAATCGCTCCTCTGATACCATGTTAAGCCGTAAAGAACTTTTATTCAAAAAACCTTAACCATTTATATCCACAGTAGTGTATGTATATAACCCACACTTAACTCTAACGGGTTACCGGGTCGAACTTCTAGCTATAGTATTTCCAACAGTTCCATTCGATTTAGTTCAGTTCGGACCAGTACAACCAATCCGAGATTGGATCGGAACACACTGGTTAGGACTGATATTTGAAACCTTGATTTAAAATAATAAATATCTATCAAGTATCACCCACCTCCGCTTAAACAAAAAAAATATTCGAATATTAAGTTGATTATGAACATTTTAACAAAGAATAAGTGATGAAAATGATCTATACCTACCAAGTATCAACCTCGATGGGCACTAATTTTCATGTAACACGTTGCAATTAATTAATTTAATCTAAAATTTTAAAGTTCATATATAATAAATTTTAAAGAGAACATCAAATTAGATAATAAAAAGTTAAAACTAACTATTTTGCAATTAACTGAATTAGATAATTAAGTATCAAGTATGAAGTAACACAAGCTTCATCATCAAAAGTGTTTATCTTCTTCCTTTTCATCACTTTTATCTTCTTCTCCCAAGTCAATATCAATGAAGGGCTCATTTTCTTCAAGCTCCTTAATCACTTCCATATTATACGCACCACCTACTGCCCCGTGGCCCTCCCCATTTGCAATTCCTTGGTTTCCTTCGTTGACTCTCTCTCCATACATATTAAGAATGCCAAACCATTAATTTTCCAATCTGACTCAGAATCTTTTACTTGTTTGTCAATTATTCATTCCTTATATGAGGACAAGTCTTCAAAAGTAACATTCTTAAATATTCTTTTCTTAACTTGTTGCTCTTCTTTTGGTACAAATAATTTATTCTCTTCAAACTGAAAATTTGAGAATATGTTAAATTTGATAAATGATATTAACTATATTGTTAAAAATTAAATGCATAATAATTTTCTCAAATATGCTCTAATTTCTTTTACACCCAAGAACTGCTAGTTAAATTTAATATACAAATGGCAAACCTCTTTAGCTTAGGAATAAAATCGCTATGTGAATCCCACCATTTAGTTAGTCTTTTATCTCCTGGCATGATTGCAAGACGAATACCAAATAATTCTTAAGCATCTTTAAAATCCTTAAGTTGCATATCATTTTTTAATATTTCCTTACAGATTTTTACTAAGCAAATATAGCACTCTTTTAATTCAACACCTGGCTTAAATATAGGACTGTAATGGGACTGAGGGTTGTATATCTTATTTATCATAAACAATTTACCAAATCAGTTCATACCTGTAGAAGAAAGTAAAAACATAAAATTCATGTTTTAAAGTAAAAGTAATTAAGAAAAAGTAAGAATATAAGATAAACTTTTATAATACACTTAAATCCTATTAGATCTTTTCTTTTGGCATGATCCATCTCTTCATAATGAATCTCATAGTTGATTTTCATTTGAATTGAGAATGCAAAACACCTTATTGATAAGAAGGGTAACTTTAAGACATTATAATATCTTTCTAAAAACTACTAAGAATAGTTGTTGAATTTTTCTTCCCCTCTTTAATGTTTGATAATTTGCTTAACTTCCATTGAATATAAATGAACATTGTCGTTAATGCACCCTTCAAATCATTAAAAGACTCCAAAGTTAGATATACAATAGCAAATTGAGATAACCATGGTTCTTGCATAAATAACCATGGTCCTTTGTCATTTACAAATTGCCTTAACATTGAAATAACCATGGTTCTTGCATAAATAAATATACAAATCTTTTTTCCTTCATCAATATTTATCTAATGCGTGCTCAACTCTTTTTGAAAGTTTTCAAAAATAAGATCAAGACAATACATGGCACAATGAGTCAAAAATAAGTGCTTTCTTTTGTCCATTAGTATTTCTCTAATTGCCTTGTAGTTTGCAGCACTAGTAGAGCTAACACGGATCACATTTTCTTGTCTAATCTTCTCAACAATATCATTTAACATGTCAAAAACTTTGTCAATTGGTTTAGAAATATTATATGTATTAACAAATGAGACAAACATGCCCTTAGGACTATTCACTAGAAATTACAAATTGATCTTTTCTTACTATCCAGTATTGTATGCTAGTTATTTTGAAGCCTAAATTTACAAGAAAAGTAATCCGGTTGAACCCTAAACCAATTATGAAGCTGATTTGTTCCCTTCTGAATTCTAGCGTTATGTTGAAGTCTTATATAAAAAAGCTTATGGTGATTAGGTATGGCACGCTATTTTGTTTAAGGTTTTAGACAGCAACTAGCTTCAATTTGAAACTTCCGAGTGCTTGAAAATTGGTTGACAACCTTATCTCAAGATGATAAGCAGTAAGGCAATAGAACTCCTGAAAAGAAAAAAAGCATAGGAGAACAATATTCTAGAAAACAATGTTGTAATACAAGAATCTATGGCACTTTCTGCATGAGTTTTAAGTAATAATATACATATATATTGGATAAAGTCTTATTTGTGTTACAAATTTTTGGTTAAAGAACTATGTATGTGATAAATTGTAGTTTTCTCTCTGCTCCTGACTTACGCTAGAGCTACGGATGATTTTTTTTTTTTTTGGCCAAAAAGCAAGAAGTATTCTATAAATGAAAAAAAATTTACATCAAAGTTTATACAATCAGACCCACACCTCCATCATAATAGGGACACGCTTCCTTCCCATTACATGACATCACTTCAAATTCCCAAAAGGAAACAGATTTCCTAAGAAGTATAGAATTTACTCATTCACAAGAAAATTTTTAAGATAATAGCACATCCATGTCATTAAGTCTGTAACTATCCAGCTTTTCTTGCCTTGTACATCAAGATAATAGCACTTGGTGATAAAATCAACACCCTGCATCATCAAATTGCATTTACATCCATCTAGAATTCAATCTCCAGCACTGAGCAATCATAGAATTAACTCAATTCGCTGAGTGAACAACTATTTAATTTCCAGCATAGATACAACACCAAATATAATCCACATATGGTGAGAACCAATAAAATAACAGGGCCCTTAGATAATTACTATTTGACCTTCATTTGGAGGCTGAGGATATTGAAGATAAACCATTTATTAGCTCCTCAAGGATGACTTTGAATACTAGTTATGGCATCAGCAGAAAATAACAGGGCTTCAAAGTTTTAAGGATTTTATTTTGAGGTCTGAAATTGTTATGAAATTCGCATGGAAGATATTCTGGTTTCAGGAACATAAGTTTCTGTTTTAGTATTATTCACTCTGACTTGATGACACTCTAGAAAATCAGCATTGTGATTGGAAAGCCACTTGGCTGGGAAGAGATAGGCAATACTTCTCTGGAAAGATGTGTGTGCTTTGAAATTGATTGACAACCATATCTCAAGATGAAAAGCAGTAAGGTATTATATCTTAAAAGGGCAAAATATAAGGAGAACAATATTCTAGTAAACAATATTGTAGTGCACAATTCTATGATTATTTTCAGCATGAGTTTTAAATAATAATCTATATATGTATTTACTAAAATTTTATTTGTGTTACTAATTTTTGGGAATATTCAAAGCATTGTATATGTGACAAATTGTAGTTTTCTCTATCCCAAAGTTCTGCACGATTGCATTCTGCAAGACCCACAGATGATGGATGATCTATTGAAGTGGTATGACCGATTTGTACTAGTTCAATTATATATCGGTTGGTACTACATAAATATATATATATGTAATACTAATTGATATTGTTGGCCCTGCATGTTAGTGTGGAGTGTATGGATTTATATATACTGATTTGACAATTGACTGGTATAGTTGTATAGACCAGTATTTAAAACTTTGATTCAAGATAAACCATTAGCTTCTCAAGGTAAAACATTAAGTACTAGTAATGGCATTTGCAAAAAAACAATAGGGTTCCAAAGTTTTTAGGATATTGTTATGAGATTTGAAATTTTAAGGCTGAGAAACTCCTATGGCAGATAAGATGTTCTGGTTTCTGGAACACAAGCTTCTGTTTTAGTCTATTCTCTCTGTCTTGATGACACCCTAGAAAACCAAAATTGTGATTGTAAAGCCACATCGTTGTGAAGAGATAGGTAATACACTTAAAATCTCCATTGATTTGCATCACAACCTTGTTTTGTTTGTTTACTTGAATTATGGAATAAATTATAAAATCTAAATCAGTATGAATGTACAAACGGAAATATTTTGAAGGATTCAGTAATATATTAGTGGGCTATGGGGCAAGTTATTTTAGGGCGTACTGATAGATATGAGAATAAGATAACTTTATTGAAAAATAAAAATATGGGTTAAGGTTCAAACGAAGCTGGAAAGATGCAAAATACTATAGCAGCTATTGTTTTTTATGGTAGTCATGTATTTTTATGATGTCACTTATTTTCTTTTTCTAATGTTAAAATACACTTATTATTGCATCAATTTTTCTAAGGGAGAAACGTACTGATAACATTTGAATGTGATTCTCACTACTGGAGAAGACAATCTTTGAGAGCGGTGAGAGATAGAAGATGATCAAAAAATGGGTAGGATATTGCGGTACAATATACAATGAGAGGAAAAGCAGAGCTTTATAAGAAAATCAAGTGGTCATGAAGAGATCCAGGCCAGTGAAATAGGTGCAAATGCACAGTGTGATGGATTAGAGCTATTAAAATCTTTAATCCGTTGAACCTAGTAGCTAAGAAAATTTTGAATTCCTATGAGGCCATTCCTCAAACCAACTTACTTTTGATCCATTCGACCACGTCCAAGATGAATGCTCAAGTGTGGGTTGGCAAGGGCAAAACCGTACGATGTAGTGAAAGGGCAAACGAGGGATCTGTAGTCTATACTATTGGTTTCTCTGAACACTTGCTTTTATTCCTTGGCCAAGGGCAAACAAATAACAAAATGTTGTGACTGCTTATGTGACCTATGTAGCTGCGTATTGTTCTTGTTTTTATTCTTTGGCTATTACATTTAAATTCAAGCCTATATGTTTTGTTTCTACTGGAAGTTGCTTCATTTACTTTTATCTTCAGGGTACAATGAGGGATCTGTCCAAAAACCCATCTCCCGCTATGCCACATGTCTTGTCAGAAGCGAAAGATGGAGTAAGTTTTTTCTATACAATTATAAGCATTTTTTTTAATCCATTCACCTGGCATAGAAGTTCGTCACATAAGCAGACTGCAAAAGTGCGGGTTGGCAAGGTCAAGACGATACAATGTAGGAAACGGCATATAAGAGATCTATACTGCTGGTTTCTTTGAATACTTGCTTTAATTCATTGGCCAATGGCAAACATATAAGAAAATGTAGTGACTGCTTATGTAACCCATTTAGCTGCATACTTTTCTTATTTTTATTATTAGGCTATTACATCTAAATTCAAGCTAATGTATTGTTTCTGATAAAATGTTATTTCATCTATTTTTTATCTGCAGGGTACAATGAGGGATCTTTCCAAAAATCCGTCTCCAGCTATGCCAAATGTCTTGTCAGAAGCAAAAGACGGGGTAAGTTGTTTATATACAATTGTAAGCATTTTTTTAATCCATTCACCTGGAATAGAAGTTCTCTATTCCTTTCGATTTTGTTTGCTGATTTGCTCTAGTCGATTAACCTTATCTCTATAATCTTCTCTCCAGAGCAACACTGCTGAAGTTGGGGTTGCTTAGATTGCAACCATTGCTGTATGTCTCAATTTGTACTGGTAGATTCAATTCTCGTAGCATTAGAAGTGGATGAAATAGTGAGTTTTTATTTCATGAAATCATCTCAGTTTAGCTGACAGCGATTGTGTGATATTTATTTTACGAGTGTGTGATGTAACATGTCCATCAGATAATGATGTAACTCTGGCGAGTTGGTGACAAACTAATGACTAAATTCTTGTGTTAACCGACTGACAAATCACATTCGTGAGGGTATTTAGCTCATCTTTTCCATTAAATGCATTTCCTTTATAATATCTGTAATTTGTGTATCAACAGTCAATGTGAATTATGCAGGTGTTTGCTAACGAGGCTTAATTGTTTTGTTTTTTTTTCCTATTTACTTCTTTTGAGGTAAAGCTTCGACATCTGATTAAGCTTGCTACCTGCGATTTGGTTTCTTGGGTTCAAGTTGCTGTTAAACTAGGCCCTGTTGGCATGTGTCTCAATATAACACATGATACTGGCTTAACATATATAATTAAACAATCATATACCAAAAAAAGAGATAATTTTTTTAATTGTATTTTTGAAAAGTTTGCCAACTAAAGTAAAAAATGAGATTTAACTCATTAGCTACAATACTACATGCACACTAATATATTTCTAAAACCTTTTAAGTTCTTTCAAATTTAAAATCTTATATAAATTTAAAAACTTTATGTTCTTTCAAATTTAAAATTTTATTAGAAGTGAAATTTAAGATGATTAAACAAATATCGATAAGTAAAGTGGACGCCGACTTTTGGTATTGCCTTCCAAAAAAAGAAGTTACTGCAAACTATAAAAGTATGATTCAATGGCATTGACATAGTGTGAAACAAACAAACTAATACATTTCTAAAAGTTTTGTATTCTTTAAACCTTAGAAACTTCTTAGAATTGGGATTTAAACTCGTGTTAGACCAACTAAAAAAACCTTATATTCCCTAACTTGTATGATCAACAATTCATGTGTTAAAGGTGGAGATACAGCTATTCCATTGTCTTTTTAAAAAGTTTTTGCAAACTATTAAAGTAATAGGATCTAACACTGTTATTTAAAATTTTTAACCCACTCCCTCTCTCAAAAGAGAAACTTTTTGAGAGAAAACTTATCCTTGTGTTTTGTTGGGAGATAAAGAAAACAGAACAGTTTTATTATTAAAACTATATATATTATACTTAATAAATAAATAATTAGTAATTATATAAATAATATATTATTCAGGCTTCAGGCACTTGGCGCTTGCTATTCAGGCAAGAAGGCGGTGACAACCGAGGGCGAGAGAGTGAGCAGCAAGCGGATGGTGGGTCGAGTGGCAAGATTAGGGCAAGAGGGTGAGCGGCAAGAGGGCAACGGAGGTCGGGCGAGATTCGAGGTCGAAGTCGAGAGAGGTCGAGCGAAATCGAGATTAGGTGTGCACGAGGAAGGAAACATTGTTTCCACCCGATTCGGAGAGAAACGTTTTGAGGGGAAAAAAATAGTTTTTTTTTTCATTTCCTTTTGTTCATTCTTTCAAGCGAAACAAGAAAAAAAATGAATTTCTTTTCATTCCCTCTAGATTTCTTTGGAATGAAACACACTATTAGTCTCTCACCTTAGCCATCCTAACTTACATAATTAAGGTTTGCATATCAAAATATGTGACAAATTTCCTACTGCTTTTTTGAAAAATTATTGTAAAAATGAGATTTAATGTTATTGCCTACAATATGACAGACACACTAATATATCTCTCAAACATTTACGTTCCTTGAAATTTAATGTCTTGTATAACTTAAATCAATACTATCTCTCTACGATTAAGCAAATTTTGATAAATAAAGAGTAGACCGATTTTTGCATTGTCTTTCCAAAAGGTTATCGCAAACAATAAAAATAAATATAATTCAATGGTTGCTCACGCATTCAATCAACTCTTCATAGGTGAAAGGTGGAGAAATATTTTCCATTGTCTTTGGAAAAGGTTATTGCAAACTATTGAAGTTATGGGATCTAACACCATAAATTATATGAAGATTAATACTTTTGTAACTTATATTATTGTCAGAAGTGGGATTTGAACCCACGCCCTTCTTTCAAGGACTAGAACTTGAGTCTAGCGCCTTAGACCACTCGGCCATCCTGACTTATATATTATATAATTAAGAAGTAATGATAGGAAAATTACTCATGATATATCTCTTTAAATTTATAATAAAAATGTTTTGATAATTTGTTATATATATTATGGTTAACAATTCTTTCTTCAAATATATCCTTTTTATGTTAATACAATGGTTAAGATAATGTATTATATTTTGTTTGTTATTAACATTTTTTATTCAAATATACTGCCTAATTTGTTGTATTTTTTAGTTACTTTCACTCTTTCATAGTAACTTTATGAACTGCACCCAAATGTCATATGATGGGGATAAAAGATAAATGTAAGTCCCATGGTAGAGAATACTTCTTGATACTGAAATGTCTTCCAGTCCAATTAATTGCCCCTATTAACATTACATGGCATCACCTATTTTTGAAATAGAATATAGATGTCTTGTTAACACCCAAGCATGATGAAAATATGTATGAATGTAAAAAAAAGAAAAATAAATGCAAGCATTTATAGACCAAATGTTTATCCTTCCCATGTTTCCTTGATTTACTTGTTCTTGCATTGAACCTAGTCTGTTTTAGTTCTCATGTATATATTAAAATTTGGATCTTATGATAAATAATGTGACAAAAAAAAAGTTTGGGTTGTGAATATGAAAATACAAGTTTGATAGTTAATGCTATTGTGGACAATATATGAGTATTGATATGAGAAATTATATTATAATGATGATAAATTAGTATTATAATATGAATGTTATCTTTTCTTTGATAGCATCTTATTTGCTAGGGTGTTGTTTGGGATATATATAAAGTGACTAACCTAAGTTAACAAAAGATAAATATTTCCATTGGTTCTGAGTCATTGTAAAAAAGATTTAAGTTTGGTATATGTTATGTAGGTAATTAGATTTTAGTTTACGCATAATTTCTATTATGATATTGATATGAACCAACCCATCCCAACTTTGATGAAAAAAAAAAAATCCAATTTAAACTTGTTACAAGTCAATATTCAAACAAAATCCCAATTTTGTAGAATAGGATTAGGGCCGGGAATGAAAATTTTGGAACTCATCGCAAATTCAAACTCAAACCTACACTATTATAAATATAATCCTTACTTTCTTATATAATTGCTTTATTTTAATGAACAAATGTTTTTTCCTTAAGATTTTTTTTAAAAAAAAAATTAAAACCCATTGGGTTTAAGTTTGGATTTAACAAAACCCACCCTCCCTTGCCAACACTACACAACACACCCAACATCTCATGGATAACCTCTTCTCTACTTCATGACAATAAAGAGATTACAACACTTCTAATGTGCCATGGATAACCTCTTCTCTGCTTCATGACAATAACGGGATTACAGCACTTTTAATGTGCCCTTTGTGCACCATTGCGTCTCATAGAGCCACACTACTGAAGTCTCACAGAGCTACTAATAGGGTATCATGGCACCTCTCCTCTGCTCTACTTCAAGCGTGTCTCTTACCACCCTTCTCCTAGAGGTTCTTGTCATTGCCTCCGTGCAATTTTTGGAGACCAAAATCCCATTTTTGCAACACTAAACAACATCTTGTTAGATACTCAATGCTTGCTAGATAGAAAGAGGTTTTTAGTGTGCTCCCCGTACAGAGCATGAAGTGCAAACCTAGTATGGCCTAGTTGCTGCCCCAATATCCACACCAAGTCTCCCATATCAAATGTTGTTATCTTGTGAAAAAATTTTGTACTCTTCTGCCGAAGATGCAGTAGGATACTCTAATCTCCTATGCACAAATTCTAAAGTATAGTCAATATACACGAAAGTCAGGTCAACATACACGAAATAAATCAACATAAGCGAAAAGCAAGTCAATATACACAAAATCTAACTAACTCTTAACACTGGTTTTGGAAGTCAACATACAAGAAATCAAAGTCAACGTACACGAAATTCAGCTCAGATTTTCATGTATTTAATCAGTTGATAAACCTCATTAATCATTGTTGGATATGTGGAATGTATAACCAGTGTTATGAGAAAAGGTTGATTGACAACATCCTTTAGTGCTTGCGAAAAAAACTCTGGAATTTGCTCGTCTAGTACCATATTTCGGATCATGCCGAAATCAAATAAGTCTTGTATAAAATCACGATCATTTGGATGCACTTAGACTTCCATGCTAGGAGTAATCCATGATTGCACTCTGATGAATTCTTGTAAGCACATTAATTTTTTCATCAACTCATCTTTCGCCTTTGTATGGATAGTTTCTTGTATTTCTGGTGGAAGTTGATGTAGGAAATGTTGGTGAAAAGATGGTAATAGTTGCATTCTTCTAAAAAAATCATCAAACCCTAAAGTATCCTGCAAAACACAAATAGAATTAGTTGAAAGAAACCGAGAGAGTTTATCTGCACCAGTGTTATCCTTTCCTTTGATATGCTCAAAGGTTACATTGACGCCAGTTTGTGCCACATAGTCGACAAAATTAACTCATCGATTTCTGGACAACTTGTTTGAGGAAACAGTTTGAAAGAAAGAGATGATTGCTTGACAATCATGATATAGGCATCAGCAGGTGGTAATTCCAATGGTGGCAGAGTCTTAATGCATTCCTTAATCTTACGAACAGACAACCAATCCTGATGGTTAAATTTTTGTTCGCCTGAGGGAGAGCACTTATTATACAAAGGACTAGTATATTTTCCTAGATTAGGAATGTAGTGCCTTGCATAATTCAAAATTCCAAGAAAGCGTTGAAGTCCTCGGAGAGTTTCTAGTTCAGGATTAGAAAATTCCAAAATTTTCTTTACTATGTGGTCTTGCAGTTTGACTTTTCCTTCACCAATTACCAAGCCCAGAAACTCCACTTGGGATACCCCAATTTTTCATCTTTGTTTTCGAAAGAATAAGACCCTTATCTTTGCAACACTTAAAGAACGTCTTCATATGCATCACATGATCTTTAATGTTATCTGAAAAAATGAGAATATCATCTATATAGACGATAATAAAATCCTCAAAAGGTTTGAAAATACCATCCATTTTGTGCTGAAAAACGGAAGGTGTGTTTTTGAGTCCGAATGGCATGACCAGCCATTCGTAGTGACCTTGGGGACAAATAAATATTGTCCATGGAATGCTCTTCTCGTCCATAAGCACTTGATGAAACCCAGATTTCAAATCGAATTTACTGAAAATCTTCTTTTGATGTACCTTTTGAATGAGATAGTCTATGTTAAGCAGTGTGTATTGGTCTTTATGCGTATTGTCGTTGAGTCTTTGTAATTGTAGACCATACGAGACTTCCCTCTAACTATTTCTGAATGTTTGTTTACTATGAAGGCAGCAGTTCTATGGGGACTCTTCAAAGGCCTTATCAAATTCATTCCCAAAAGTTCGTCAATATGTTTTTTGAATTCTAAGTTCATTTCTGGTGTAGGACAGATCGGTTTATCCTGGATTGTCAGATCGGGATTCATGATTTCAAGTTCACAGCAGATGGAGTCCTTTTCCCAATATCTCTTCGGATCATTTCCTAATATCTGTAGGTCTTCCAAATGTTTCAGAATAGGATTTATTTCTTGCTCATAGTCTGTAAGTTTTCCCAATGAATAATAGCAAAGTTCTTGGATCATTTGGACTTCTCCATAACTGATTTCGTATTCTTCTTGCAGCACATTGAGTTGAACTTTTGCACTGATCGGGGTAGTCTAAATAACTTCGACTTTTTTTATAAAAAGTCAGCATGCCTTATTCTATACGTATACTACCTCTAAAACTATATATAAAGTTCATACCAATAATAAGCTGAGCATCCAAGATGGCTTGTACATTATATCTCTGATCCTCAATTTCCAAAGTCGCTACCAGATTCAATAGGTTATTACTGATGCTGGCATATCTTACTGCTTTTTCTTCAACTTTCAAAACAACTTCTTCTTCACAATCCTAAAGCACAATTCCTTTTCCTTTTTCTGGCTTTTCGATTTTGTGCTTATGAGCTAATTTTTCTTCTAAATCCACAATGTGTTTTGCTTGTTCATTTGTCAGTTTCCGCATATCTGCCTTAGGTTTGTGCGGGATGTCAATCGGTATCTCTATACCATGTCTAAGCTTTATACAAAAAGAACATAATAAAATAGAACATATTTTGCAGGTGGCTCTAGCCTGCTTTATGGTGTTGATGGGACACAAGAAGCACTTATTCACAAACGAAGGAGTGTCTGTATAAAATTCCCATGCATGTGCACTTATCTCTTTGTGCATTCCAATATGTAAAGGTCATCATTAAGACCTGGTCTGGTTCATCATCAGAAAAGGAACATATATCCGAGTCATTGGGATCCTCATTTTCATCCATACTTACTATGTCCCATTCTGGTAACAATTCCAAATCTTGGTAAATGGCTAAGCGCTCCTTATTGACACGCTTATTTGTACATGCATTTGCATAGTGACCAAATTCACCACAAATAAAACACTTACACTTAGTGGAGCCAGGTTTCTTCGACTTAAATTTTCGTACATGGTTCTTGTGTGGATGTGTCTTGTAAGTCGAGACTTTCCTTAAGGTTTTTCTTGGACGTGATGACTGTGAATAAAAACCTGGGACAGCTATATTTTGACAGAAAGAAAAGTCTTTTGCTTGTCTCTGAATCTCATTCTGTTTACAGACCTCTTGTAGGCATTGATATGTAAAATGTATACGGGTGCAACCCCAATAGACATTCTTGGGTACCATTCTTTCCATAATTCTGGAATTCGAGTGTTAAACGGTGGTGGCAATTTTCTAAAGAATTTATCTGAGGTTTCTTCTGCGAGAAAAGCTATTCCTGATTTAGCTGCCAAAGAGGGGTATTGTTGTGCAAATAGAGAGAAATCCTTCATGTTGGAGATAGACAACCGTTCTAAATCAAGCATCGCCTGATTTTGCATTTGTGTGTATCCACGGTATTCATCGTATCCTAAAATTATCTGACGAACTTGTGTAGCGATATTGGAGGTATCATTAGCAGTCATACAAAGTTGCTGAAATTCGTCAGTGAAAGCACTGCGCCAACTTTGAAAGTAAAGCTTAGCCGTTTCTGCTAATAGGTTCTCTATGTATATTAGATTCTCTGTATTATCACCAAATGTTTTATAGGCACAATGTGTAATTGTGTTCGACTCCCAGCGCCATAAAATATCATCATTTCCTAGCTGTAGCATAGAACCACCAACTATGTTGGCCGAAGGTAAAGTAGGTAGAGCATCTAGTTGCAGGGGTTTTGCGGTTGGTGATTTTCCTTTCAAGGTTTGTGTTTCTGGAAATACATCAGCGATTCTCTTAGGTAATGTGGCATCAACTTGTGTAACTGGTCCAAAAGTTGAATTACCAGATACTCTAAATTGAGGTATGAGGGCACCGCTGGTAGCCTCATCATTAGCCATTGCTAACCACTCATTGGTGAGGATATAATCCTCCTCATCATACTGAAAACTTTCCACAGTAACTTAGGGTTTTTCAGCCCCAAAGAAATCTTCTTCGTCAAAGACAAAACTGTCATTAAGCATGTCATAGTATGCCGAATTATCATAAATCGGGAGGGCATCCTCGTAAAGTGGTGCTGTGTCTGGGTTGGAGGTAGTATCCACCACGGTTTCGTCTGGATGACCCCAAGGATTAAAAAAGTCATCGTCAATGAGAACTAGAGCAAGGTCAGGAGAGGCAGAGTCCATGGGATCGCAAGGGGGAGACCGAGGAGTGTACCCACCAAAAGGGGTAAACACCGACGAGGAAGATTGTCTCCAAAAAGACACATGATTCGGTATACGGAGCTCAGAGGTTGGTAAAGAAATTTGCCATTCATCACCATCATACAGGCTAGAGTCAAACCATTTACCTTGAAGAGCCCTAATGCCCTTAGTACTGAGATGGAGCAGGACATCATCTATTTTGAGGTTAAATTGACAAGACGCCTGATTACTTATTCGTGCGACCAACCCTTTGGTAATAAGTAAGTTATCTCCAGAAGTCATACTCTCATATCCTTTAGTTTGGATAAGGAATGAGATATGCTTACTGAAATCAGAACAGGTTATTAAGAAATCAGGGACAAAATAGACCAACTCCGAGTTATGCGTCATATCAACTTCTAACATTCCAATAATAGCCTTTTCTAGCTCTTGAAACCTTGTATCTACTAAGGAGATCAGAACCTTAGTACCCAAATGATGTCTATGTAGACCATGTAGGCCTATCATACAGAGTCCAACATGAATTGTTTTATAGCCTTCGTCCCTTAGTCTGTGTTTAGACATATCTGTTAAAAATTGTACTTGAACTTGCTGCGATCCAGAACAGGATATGATTTATTCGGACTAGTGTTGATAGACTTTATGCTTCTTTTCCAAAATTCCATGTGTATATAGAATTTCGGCAGGGATTAAAGAAGCTCTATGAGATCATGACATTTCTAATTGTTGATCAAGATTCACTAATTGCTCAAGCTCAACTAGCATCTTATCATGTTTTTTCAGAAGTTTGTGAGATAAGGCACTCCACATATTATAACTTCTAACTATATCCTGATTGTGTGAAATACCAGATGTTGAAGCCATTATTTGTTCTTGTAGGCTTGTATCAAGGTTTTAGGGTCACGATACACAACAAGTTGTCTGGAAGGAAGTCGAACAGTTTCTGTGGGGTCATTTTTGTTACATTGAGAAATGTATTATGACCGTTTCAAATCCACCTTAAACTAATAAGGCTTTTTGTTTAATGGGTTCTGGCTTCCAATGAGCGCAAGCACTCATTGTTAATTACCCCTAAAATTAGGGAACCTTTGATTAAGAGATCTATAATACGCAACAACACAAGAGAGATGAGTCAAACGATATCATTCATAAATATAATTTGACATGACACATAAGATGATAAAGGAAAAAGAGCTTCCATCAACATGGGCAATTTGTGTTCGTCCAATTTCGGTCTTGTGGCACTCATTGGGTAATACCCGGCCTAGGCAATACAACGTTATATTGAGGAGCTACGCCCCGATGGTAAACATCGACGTACGCACCTCCCAAACAATATTCCATCGTAATGCATTAAGGCATGTTGGGTATTGGATCTAATATCACCCAGCCTTGATGGCGTGTTGGGTGGCTTGACTTTGAAGGAAATCACTCGGCCATGCGGCATGTTGAGTAACTAGAATTTGGGAATTGTCCGGCCTTGCGGCGTAATGGATAATTTGATTTGGAAATTTATCCGGCCCTGATGGCGTGTTGGATGATTAGAAGAAAATTACCCGGCCTTGATGGCATGTTGGATAATTTGAAGAAAATTTATCCGGCCTTACGGCGTATTGGATGATTGGAAGAAAATTACCCGGCCTTGATGGCGTGTTGGATAAATTAATTTGGGATTTATCCGGCCTTGCGGCGTATTGGATAAATTAATTTGGGATTTATCCGGCCTTGATGGCGTGTTGGATGATTAGAAGAAAATTACCCGGCCTTGATGGCATGTTGGATAATTTGAAGAAAATTTATCCGGCCTTACGGCGTGATGGATAATTTGATTTGGGAATTTATCCGGCCTCGCGGCGTGGTGGATAATTTGATTTGGAAATTTATCCGGCCTTGCGGCGTGATGGATAATTTGATTTGAAAATTTATCCGGCCTTGCGGCATGGTGGATAATTTGATTTGGGAATTTATCCGGCCTTGCGGCGTGGTGGATAATTTGATTTGAAAATTTATCCGGCCTTGCGGCATGGTGGATAATTTGAATTTTGAAAATACTTTGGCCTTAACGAACGTAATATCATATTGAGGAGTTACGCCCCGACGATAAACATCGACGTACGTACCTCCCAAACAATACTTAGTTACGATAAGTCACGACTTTTAGTATTTAATTGAGAGAATGTTTTGAGGATTTTTCTTTTGATGCAACTTAGTTAAATTCAAATCATTTTGCCAGTAACTAAACCCACCACGGCTTAGTTAACGTCATCCCCTTTTATCGGACACATATTTATTTACTTAATTGATTTTTTTTTATTATTATTTATTTGTTTTTGACGACTCAAAATCAGGCTTCAAAGTGCTCGACTCGTACATCCCATCTCAAAACGCAATAACTTTTGCTTTCTGCTTGACAAGACACGGGGGCAAATTAGCAGGTGCAGATCTCGCTCAATCCCTCATTCTCTCTCCTCGGCCTCTCCATCCATGGCGGCTTCTTCCTCAACCAACGCAGTAGAGCGGCGCCAGGCATCCTGACCATAGCTTCCTCACCGATCGAGGGACAAGCGAGCATACTCTGTTTGGCTTGTGGTTGAGGAGATCGGGAGGGACCGCGTACAAGTCCTCGTCGACCGCCTTGCCGGTTGCTCCTACCCTCCTTGCCATGGCGACGGCAGCGACTTCTGGGGAAGATGACGCCGGCGATTGCTGTGGAGCGAGTTCATCAGCGGCGCTTCATGGGTAACGGCAACGATATGGTAGAAGCGTTGAGCAATGACTCCAGCCAGGTAGCTATGTAATGTATCGATTTCTCCCCTTTTTTACTCACTTTCCCCGTAGCTTTCGAAGGAACTCATGAAGAAAAGTTTATCCCCCTCTTTGTCGCCAGCAGATTTTTGTTCCAACGAGACGATAGCAATTTCTCCTCGCCCTATTTCTCAGGTTTCCCTTGTTTTGGCTTTTGACGAGTATTTTTAGCTGCTTTCTCTTTATTTATTTATTTATTTGATCTCTCTCTTTTTGTAGTGCAGCAGCGTCTTATTTTGTCGTGGCCCCCCTTCAGCCAAGTATTCTCTAGCAACATAGTGGCATAAGGTTTCTTTCAAGGTTTTACAGTTTCTTTCCCTCTATGAATTTATTAGACTCCGCTTCCCCTTCTTAGTAGCATTTTTGATGAAATTCTTCCTTTCAGCGAACTTAGATAACCAACCTTTGTCAAATTTGTAATTTTTGTCTGCTGAATCCCTTAAAAAGCTATTTGTCTCGCAGCAGAAGAAAACAGAGAGGAGACAAAAGTTCAATCCGGCTTTCCTCTCGCTTTAATTTGAGATAGAAGTTGGTCGGGGCTTCTCTACGTCTTCTCAACTTTCAAAGAAAATTGAAGGGAGCATCAGAGAATTTATCAGGCATGTGTTCTTGTTCTTTGATCGCCTTCGTCAGTTCCTTTTCCGGGAAACAAAATTTTTACACTTCCGTATTTTCACGAATTCTTCTGATTTCGATTTTTTTTGCTCTTCGGTTTACTCTCTTTTATATGATCATGGTCCTCTTATTCTCTCCAGATCGTGTGTTGGCATTTTTTTATGACGGTCTATGAGACTGAGAAGAAATTTTCATCCCTTCATTTTGAGCAGCTTCTCTCCTTATACATGGCATCTTGTTTCTTCAAACAGCCTCTCTCTTCTCTCTTTCTTCTTTTTTTTTTTTTTTTTTTTTTTACTATTTCGGTAGTTCTTTTGCGTTTCTGCTCCTCTCTCTTCCTGTTCTCATCGATCTTTTCACGTTCTTATTGTCATACTTCTTCAAACTTCTCTTCAACCCCCTTTTGTTTGACCCAATCACATCTTCCTTCCTTTATCATATTCCCTCTCCTACTCTCTCTTCGAATGGACGCCTTCTCATTTTCTCTTCTTCCATTCTACCCTTCAGCCCCTCATGCTCTTTCTTCCTTTTGCACAAGCCTTTCGGGACCGAACCTTCAGTCCGCCCTCGTCATTGGCCCTCAAACGCAGCACCCAGGTGCTTAACGCATTCGTGAGGTTTCAGGAAGAAAAGGGTGAGCACAGTAATCAGTGTGTGTAGCCATTGTGAGCCAGGTTGCTTAGTGCAACCATGAAGCCTACAAAGAAAATGAGAAAGAGGCATAGTGGGTGTGTGTAGCCATTGTGAGCCAGGTTGCTTAGTGCAACCATGAAGCCTACAAAAAATAAAAAAGACTTCCCTTCATTACCTTCCTCTTGCAGCTTCTGTGCTCTTCCTTCTCTTCGTTTTTTTTTATCCCTTTTTTTTCTAGCCGAGTGCCTCCCTTTTATAAGCCCCAGCTTAATAAATTGTCCCCCTTTTCTCCCTGGTTATCTTTTGTCTTCTTTCCCTCATCCATCGACTGGCCCAAACCCCCTTTATCTTCCTTCCTGGTCAGCCCTGTTCCTTTCCTTGCAGGTCTTTTTTTGTCTTTAAGTTTATTATTGGCTGCTGCCAACTTTTCTTTCATTTCCTCCTTTTTGACAATTGCCGTTCCTTCATTTGAACTTCCCTGTGTCTTTGTTTTTTTTTTTGCTTCTCTGTTGGTCACGTCACCTGCGTTGGTCCCCCCTTTTAACGTTGTGCTACTACACCGACTCCTCTCTTCTCTTTTTGATTTCATCTAAACTCAACATTAATCTTGACTTGGTTATTTTATCCTTTGCAGGCGCGTCTGGGGTCAACCCATTAATTCTTCTTTGGTTTTCTTTACCCCAGACGCGCCTGCAAAGGATAAAATAACCAAGTCAAGATTAATGTTTTCTTTAGATGAAATCAAAAAGAGAAGAGAGGAGTCGGTGTAGTAGCACAACGTTAAAAGGGGGGACCAACGCAGGTGACGTGACCAACAGAGAAGCAAAAAAAAAAACAAAGACACAGGGAAGTTCAAATGAAGGAACGGCAATTGTCAAAAAGGAGGAAATGAAAGAAAAGTTGGCAGCAGCCAATAATAAACTTAAAGACAAAAAAAGACCTGCAAGGAAAGGAACAGGGCCGACCAGGAAGGAAGATAAAGGGGGTTTGGGCTAGTCGATGGATGAGGGAAAGAAGACAAAAGATAACCAGGGAGAAAAGGGGGACAATTTATTAAGCTGGGGCTTATAAAAGGGAGGCACTCGGCTAGAAAAAAAAGGGATAAAAAAAAACGAAGAGAAGGAAGAGCACAGAAGCTGCAAGAGGAAGGTAATGAAGGGAAGTCTTTTTTATTTTTTGTAGGCTTCATGGTTGCACTAAGCAACCTGGCTCACAATGGCTACACACACCCACTATGCCTCTTTCTCATTTTCTTTGTAGGCTTCATGGTTGCACTAAGCAACCTGGCTCACAATGGCTACACACACCCACTATGCCTCTTTCTCATTTTCTTTGTAGGCTTCATGGTTGCACTAAGCAACCTGGCTCACAATGGCTACACACACTGATTACTGTGCTCACCCTTTTCTTCCTGAAACCTCACGAATGCGTTAAGCACCTGGGTGCTGCGTTTGAGGGCCAATGACGAGGGCGGACTGAAGGTTCGGTCCCGAAAGGCTTGTGCAAAAGGAAGAAAGAGCATGAGGGGCTGAAGGGTAGAATGGAAGAAGAGAAAATGAGAAGGCGTCCATTCGAAGAGAGAGTAGGAGAGGGAATATGATAAAGGAAGGAAGATGTGATTGGGTCAAACAAAAGGGGGTTGAAGAGAAGTTTGAAGAAGTATGACAATAAGAACGTGAAAAGATCGATGAGAACAGGAAGAGAGAGGAGCAGAAACGCAAAAGAACTACCGAAATAGTAAAAAAAAAAAAAAAAAAAAAAAGAAGAAAGAGAGAAGAGAGAGGCTGTTTGAAGAAACAAGATGCCATGTATAAGGAGAGAAGCTGCTCAAAATGAAGGGATGAAAATTTCTTCTCAGTCTCATAGACCGTCATAAAAAAATGCCAACACACGATCTGGAGAGAATAAGAGGACCATGATCATATAAAAGAGAGTAAACCGAAGAGCAAAAAAAATCGAAATCAGAAGAATTCGTGAAAATACGGAAGTGTAAAAATTTTGTTTCCCGGAAAAGGAACTGACGAAGGCGATCAAAGAACAAGAACACATGCCTGATAAATTCTCTGATGCTCCCTTCAATTTTCTTTGAAAGTTGAGAAGACGTAGAGAAGCCCCGACCAACTTCTATCTCAAATTAAAGCGAGAGGAAAGCCGGATTGAACTTTTGTCTCCTCTCTGTTTTCTTCTGCTGCGAGACAAATAGCTTTTTAAGGGATTCAGCAGACAAAAATTACAAATTTGACAAAGGTTGGTTATCTAAGTTCGCTGAAAGGAAGAATTTCATCAAAAATGCTACTGAGAAGGGGAAGCGGAGTCTAATAAATTCATAGAGGGAAAGAAACTGTAAAACCTTGAAAGAAACCTTATGCCACTATGTTGCTAGAGAATACTTGGCTGAAGGGGGGCCACGACAAAATAAGACGCTGCTGCACTACAAAAAGAGAGAGATCAAATAAATAAATAAATAAAGAGAAAGCAGCTAAAAATACTCGTCAAAAGCCAAAACAAGGGAAACCTGAGAAATAGGGCGAGGAGAAATTGCTATCGTCTCGTTGGAACAAAAATCTGCTGGCGACAAAGAGGGGGATAAACTTTTCTTCATGAGTTCCTTCGAAAGCTACGGGGAAAGTGAGTAAAAAAGGGGAGAAATCGATACATTACATAGCTACCTGGCTGGAGTCATTGCTCAACGCTTCTACCATATCGTTGCCGTTACCCATGAAGCGCCGCTGATGAACTCGCTCCACAGCAATCGCCGGCGTCATCTTCCCCAGAAGTCGCTGCCGTCGCCATGGCAAGGAGGGCAGGAGCAACCGGCAAGGCGGTCGACGAGGACTTGTACGCGGTCCCTCCCGATCTCCTCAACCACAAGCCAAACAGAGTATGCTCGCTTGTCCCTCGATCGGTGAGGAAGCTATGGTCAGGATGCCTGGCGCCGCTCTACTGCGTTGGTTGAGGAAGAAGCCGCCATGGATGGAGAGGCCGAGGAGAGAGAATGAGGGATTGAGCGAGATCTGCACCTGCTAATTTGCCCCCGTGTCTTGTCAAGCAGAAAGCAAAAGTTATTGCGTTTTGAGATGGGATGTACGAGTCGAGCACTTTGAAGCCTGATTTTGAGTCGTCAAAAACAAATAAATAATAATAAAAAAAAATCAATTAAGTAAATAAATATGTGTCCGATAAAAGGGGATGACGTTAACTAAGCCGTGGTGGGTTTAGTTACTGGCAAAATGATTTGAATTTAACTAAGTTGCATCAAAAGAAAAATCCTCAAAACATTCTCTCAATTAAATACTAAAAGTCGTGACTTATCGTAACTAAGTATTGTTTGGGAGGTACGTACGTCGATGTTTATCGTCGGGGCGTAACTCCTCAATATGATATTACGTTCGTTAAGGCCAAAGTATTTTCAAAATTCAAATTATCCACCATGCCGCAAGGCCGGATAAATTTTCAAATCAAATTATCCACCACGCCGCAAGGCCGGATAAATTCCCAAATCAAATTATCCACCATGCCGCAAGGCCGGATAAATTTTCAAATCAAATTATCCATCACGCCGCAAGGCCGGATAAATTTCCAAATCAAATTATCCACCACGCCGCGAGGCCGGATAAATTCCCAAATCAAATTATCCATCACGCCGTAAGGCCGGATAAATTTTCTTCAAATTATCCAACATGCCATCAAGGCCGGGTAATTTTCTTCTAATCATCCAACACGCCATCAAGGCCGGATAAATCCCAAATTAATTTATCCAATACGCCGCAAGGCCGGATAAATCCCAAATTAATTTATCCAACACGCCATCAAGGCCGGGTAATTTTCTTCCAATCATCCAATACGCCGTAAGGCCGGATAAATTTTCTTCAAATTATCCAACATGCCATCAAGGCCGGGTAATTTTCTTCTAATCATCCAACACGCCATCAGGGCCGGATAAATTTCCAAATCAAATTATCCATTACGCCGCAAGGCCGGACAATTCCCAAATTCTAGTTACTCAACATGCCGCATGGCCGAGTGATTTCCTTCAAAGTCAAGCCACCCAACACGCCATCAAGGCTGGGTGATATTAGATCCAATACCCAACATGCCTTAATGCATTACGATGGAATATTGTTTGGGAGGTGCGTACGTCGATGTTTACCATCGGGGCGTAGCTCCTCAATATAACGTTGTATTGCCTAGGCCGGGTATTACCCAATGAGTGCCACAAGACCGAAATTGGACGAACACAAATTGCCCATGTTGATGGAAGCTCTTTTTCCTTTATCATCTTATGTGTCATGTCAAATTATATTTATGAATGATATCGTTTGACTCATCTCTCTTGTGTTGTTGCGTATTATAGATCTCTTAATCAAAGGTTCCCTAATTTTAGGGGTAATTAACAATGAGTGCTTGCGCTCATTGGAAGCCAGAACCCATTAAACAAAAAGCCTTATTAGTTTAAGGTGGATTTGAAACGGTCATAATACATTTCTCAATGTAACAAAAATGACCCCACAGTTTCAGAAGAAGGGATTTTCAATTGGGAAAAAGAGGACGTAAGTTGGGCCAAAGCCTGAGCTACGTCTTGATTTTGTGTTGGTTGTCTCAATAACTTGTCAATTTTTGTATGCAAAGAAAGCAAGAGTTCAATCAGACAGTTGTTCTGATGGATGATGATTTTATCTGCAGTTACTGTTTCAGTATTGACGAAGCCAAAAAAAGGGCTGGAGATTTGAGTCACAGTATCTAAGGCCTTTTGATATGCAAAATGATGTTCAGTCATCTAAAACAACGAAGTCATTCGTTGTTCTAAAGCCTTGAGTGTTTTTTGTAGGTCAACTAAGAGATCCTTCAGTTCACAATATTGTCTTCCAGGAGACTGTTTCAGATAGTCAAGACAGTCTAGGATTTGTTTCAAAATAAACTCAAATATGCTAATCGGATGATGCACCTAAACTGGTCTTACTTGTTGATTATGCAAGATAGTAAGTAAAAGATCACAAATGAAGTTTAATTGAGCTTGATCAAAATGATACTGATGTTGATCGGTCATGTAATGAAGCAGCCGACTGGCTCTCCAAATATGCTAAATGTCATAGTTTATCTCATTACTGGGATACTAGTTGGCCAGATGAATTGGCCACGATTTTGAACAAGGATGCCTACGGGCAGTAATTTGTAACAGTGTTTATCTTTTATATTAAAAAAAAATGATACTGATGAGTAAAAGAACGGTTTGTAAAATAATAACAAGCACAGTTTTCGAGCTTTCGTCGACGAGAGGGAGTAGGATAAGCTAGATCGAGATATTCGATTTGCGGTTGTTTATTAGCCATGCACTAAGTCAGCCTTTTATTTTCACCTTCTCGGAACCCAGTAGTGATCATAATCACACAGCAGGAATTACCCTTACGTCTTTGAATAAAAAGCCAAACTAGATTGAAGGCACAATAAACATAGTACAAACGGAATACTCAAACTGACATAGCATGCTCACTCTTTAGTAGACTCTTCGCTTCTGCACTCCAAGTTACAGCCCGCTCTAATACCAAATAGAAATACCACTTCACGCTCACTCAAACACACCATTACAATATAAAACCAGAGACCTATTTATAAACAGACGCCCGTGATCTTCTGTGGTATGAGGCAACTTCAGCACAACGAGTTATCTACAATTCGCTATTATTCATCCAAGATTCGCCATCATGCATCCACTATACTTTGTCTTTAGCTTTTCATACTAGCAAATCGAGAACTAGAGTTAAGGCATAGTTAGGTTTTCGTATATATTGACCTGTGTTCATATATGTTGACTTTGCTTTAAATTTTGAAAAATAGCTTTAAGATTTGTATATGAGAGATCAGGGTACCCTACTACATCTTCAACAAAAGCGTGCTCTTCTGCCAAAATTTTTCCTATCTTGTTGCTCATGTCTTGTATTAAGCAAGACATAATCAACATATATATTCCAACTTGCCTAGTATTGAAATGTATATCAATTCTGTGATAAACATTAATATTTTATTAAATTGATAATAATGCTCTCCCTTAGTATAGCTTGTACATTCAGAATATCATACTGGTTTAGTAACTTAATGTTTAAAAAGTAAGATAATTTAGTACAAGATTAATTGCAAAAGCAAAAACTCAGCAAATAAAACTAGCAAGAGTGCATTATTATCACCAACCAAATGAAGCTAAACAGAAGCCGCTTCCACAGCTAAGCTGAGACAAGAAAGGAGGTAGTGAAGCCATGGTAGTAAGCATGTATGCCGACCCGTAATAATTAGTTCCAGCTTCCTCGACATGGTTGCTGTTACACGGTGTAATGCTGCTGAATGGTGTCGATGTCAAGCCCTTTCAGCTTGACCACTGACTCTACATGTCCTTTCAGAGTGTGCAATTCGCGGAGCCTGTAAACAGGAGAAGGCACGGCTTGTGTCAATTGTTTGTTAGGTTTTATGATATAATGCATCTAGGATAGGTGATTTTTCAAGAGCAATACCTTGCAATTTCGGCTCGTCTTTTGGCTTGTTCAGCAATTTCAGAAAGCTCTCTGTAGCCACTCTTGTCCGAGAAAAAGTTAGTAGTTTCAGGGGGTTGGAGTCCATGCAGTGTTCTCTGAGCCATAGCCCACTGAGCTTCCCTTTCTTCTTTACCATAATCTTTCTTAGTAGTAAAAGCAGTCTGAGGTGCATAATCAGAATAGCAGAAGGAAGAACTCAGCAAAACAACAAAAGGATTGCCTAGTACTGATGTTTTTAGGTTAAGGCGCAGTAAGTATTACCTTGTTCTCAAGAAGGCTATTCCATGCCTTTCCACTAAGAATGTAGCGGATGGCAAATTTGAACCAATCCAATGGGAAGAAGAAAACAAAGCTGTAAAGCCAGATGACCCCAGCCCAACCCCAACCGATACCTTTTATTCGGGCAAAACCCCAGTCAGCGTAGACAGCTATAACTGTTGCAACCTGCCAAAAGCACATGAATTTTTTTTCATTAACGAATTATACAAGTTCACGAGTGCAGGAGGATGCAGGAAATATAGCAGAAAGTTGTGAAAAAGAGCTACAAAGAAGAAAATACTTACAAGTTGGGCGATGATGAAGGCACTGACTAACAGAAGCCCAGGGCGTTCTACAAAGCACCAGCTGCGTGACCTTCTTACAAAAATAAGAGCCTGACTAACAATACTAACTTGTAGATACAAAGCTGCCATCATTTCATCCTCACTACGTCTCAATGGCCTAACTCCAAATTTGTCCTGAAAAAAAAATCAACTAGTTTAGGTTGCTATCAGATGTGCAGAATAGGATTGCCTTGTCTTTTCTTTTAACGCATGGGAAGTTGAAAAAGAATACTAACTGAGAAGAAGTCTGTGTCTTTCATGGCCCAGAAGAAGATAACGGTCATCAATGCCAAATAACTTCCAAATACAATGTCAGTAGCAAATATTTCTTTCAACTTCCAACTGTCGGGTAATGGAGATGGTTTCACCCGATCTTTTGAAATTGTCATAATTGTACCTTCAGTCAACGGAGTCGAAGTAAGGAAACTAGAGTGAGAATGAATGAACCAGAGAAATGAAGGAGGATCAAGAAAGAACTATCAGTTGTTATTAGATGGTCTTACCGTCATTTAAGATGGCAATGATCAAAACCATGAAAGGTGAGAAGTCAAACTTCCATATCAGCGCAATAAGCATAAATCCAAGCTGGAAAAGAGAAGAAATTGAAATTATCATGCATGATGTAGACACTTAAAAGTGCAGACAAGTAAAGGGAAATGAAACTTACAACAATACGGATGGTGATAGAGACAGCATAGATCTGCATTGAAGCCGAATAAATAGAACTCAGTCTCAACACACAGAAGGTTACTGAAACAAGGAGATTAACTTACATACCGTATAGTTCTTCATTCTCTGGAAAATAGCTCTGCTGGTAAGGACCGCACTAGTGTCATCAGTTAGGACAATATCAGAAGCACTTCTAGCAGCATCTGTTGCATCAGCAACTGCAATACCAATATCGGCCTTCTTCAAAGCAGGGGCATCATTGACTCCATCTCCAGTCATTCCACAAATGTGTTTCCTCTCCTGTAACTTCTTCACAATCTCATAGTTGTGTTCTGTTCCAGAAGAAGCCATCCATAAATTTCCCCCAAAAAAAAATGAAGAAGCACAAAGTGAAAAAGATCAATTACCTGGGAAAACTCCTGCAAATCCATCAGCCTTCTCTATCAGTTCATCAACAGGGAGTGCAGCAATTGATGCATCTTTATTTTGGCCAAGCAATGAAGATGAAGGATACATGTTAGTCCCCATCCCAAGTCTTCGACCTGTCTCCTTAGCTATAGCAAGCTGATCACCTGAATTGAACATATCTTTTAGCACCTGATTAATAAAAAAATGGAAAAGAAAGATTCAAATGGAATTATGGCTTACCAGTTATCATCTTTACATTGACACCTAGGTTCAAGGCCCTGCGAATGGTTTCTGCATTGTCATGTCTTGGGGGATCAAATAGAGGTAACAGACCAACAAATTGCCACGGTCCTCCTGTACTCTCTTTGGACTTCTCTGGAACTTCCTGCAAAAGAAACGTAAGTATGTTCTTAAGAGGAATACAACACTGACTATTGAAGCAATTTGAAATTGCCATAGATAGAGAGAAACCTGTCTAGCAATAGCTAGCGATCGAAGTCCACGTTCAGCATATTTATCAATAACCGTGTGAACCTTTTTTCTGACATCTTCTTTGCAGTTGCAGAGGGACAAAATCTACACCAGAAGATGAATTGCGAATCACCAAGTGCTCACGACAACGTATACAAGATTGTGGTAAGAAAAATGTACGCTTAAGGAAAAAAAACCTACTCTGGTGCACCTTTACTTGCTCGATGCCAATTGCCATCGGCATCGATGTAGGTGAGAGCTGTTCTTTTGTCAACAGGGTTGAAGGGAAGGAAGTGCATTTCCCTGATGCCAGCTCTGGCCTATCCATCAAAATGAAGAGATAACATGGTCTGCGATTACCATCTCTGAATCTGGAACTAAGCTTATTATGCTTTCTTAAAAGGCATACCTCTTTCGGGTCTGAAAGCATCCCCACCATCGCAGCATCAATAGCATCCTGGTTCTCGGTCCTTGACGCCCTTGCTGCCAATAGGATCACATGTTCCTTGTCAACGCCCTTGCAGAATACCTCAATCAGGTTCTTGTCCACGCTCAACTTGTTAAGGGTCAGTGTTCCTGTTTTGTCACTACACAGAACATCCATACCAGCCATTTCCTCTATGGCTGTCATTCTCTTAGTAATAGCACCTTGTTGGGACAGCCGGTGTGACCCAATAGCCATGGTAACTGAAAGGACAGTAGGCATGGCAATTGGGATTCCTCCGATGAGGAGGACCAACAGGTTATCAATGCCATTCCTGTATTTCCTGTGCTGAATAGGGTACATGACGATGATCTCGACGATCATACCGAGCGCAATAGAGCGATGCAGAAGTTACCGATGGCCGTAAGAACCTTCTGGAAGTGGCCAACTTGGTTGGTGCTGTCCACCAGATGGGCTGCCTTTCCGAAGAAGGTGTGGACACCAGTGGCGATGACGACGGCCTCGATCTCGCCCTGCTTGCAGGTCGAGCCAGAGAATACTTCGTCGCCAGGATTCTTGGTAACAGGGAGTGATTCTCCAGTCAGAGCAGATTGATCAATCTTCAATGGGTCTCCTTCAAGAAGCCGGGCGTCTGCAGGGACAATATCTCCCAGTTTGATACTGACGATGTCACCTGGTACGAGAATTGCCGCGTCATGCTCGCTCCATCGACCATCTCTAAGCACCTGTAGCCGTCAATAATCCAAGCTTACTTTTTCTTCTCTTCTAATAAGGAGTAAATTTGAAGGAAATTCAAAAGTGAAGAAACAATCACTAAACCCTTGTCTTGGGAGCAAGGCCAGCCATCAATGCAGCGGCCGCATTGCCAGCATTGTTTTCTTCGATGAAGCTAATGGTTGAGTTGACAATGAGCAGCACAATAATACCGACGAAGTCTTACCAATCCGGTGGCTTCCCGCCTCCATTGGCCAAAGCGATGGCCATGATCGCTGCCATCTCCATGACCCACGAGAGGGGGTTCCACATAAATCCTAAGAACTTGAGAATCTTGCTCTCCTGTGAATCCAAAACTCATACACTTCTTCAGCCCAGAGATTGCATCAAAATGAACAAGAGGAACAAGCAACATAAAAGAACTAAAAAGCTTGAATAAGTTGAGAAACTAAACAGGAATTTTTTACTTTTTTCTCCTCGAGCTTGTTTGGGCCGAAGATTTGGAGACGATCGGCTCCTTCTTCGGATGTCAGACCTTCTCTGGTGCATTTCAGCTGCTCAAACACCTCTTCCACCGGAATCCGTTCCTGAAAGATGAAATAATCGACAGAATTTTAAACAAATGGGTTCATTCTGCAACACAAAATATGCAAGATTAAAAAGCTTCAATTTCCGTGATAATTTTTGGCCGATTCCCATTTACTTCGGGTTCATTGGACAGTGAAAAGTTGCGAATTTTCGTTGTTGCATTATTCATAAGACCGACAAAAGAAATTTTTATATGTTTGTAATTAGAAGGTAAAGATGAAAATTATGTCAAGCAGTCAAGCCAGCAGGCAGAAGCCGTCAAATGAGCATCGGACGAACATAAAATAATGAACCATTGTAACAACACCAGTCGCAACACTGTTCCTCGCAAAAATAATAGAGCTACAGACATTTCTTTTGGCGCTTAATCGCTTCTGCGTTACGGAGCCGTTGGATGAGGATGAGAGCTTGGGAAGGGCGGAGACGTCATCTTACGTTACCTACTGATACCTACCTACGCATGTACTTGAAATACGAAATCACAAGGCATGGAGTTTTCCTTTCGATTTGCAGCAGAAGATGATAAAAGAAAGAAGACGACAAGAACGAGCTAAAAATTAGGCGCGATGTCAGGACGTGAATAAACGCAAGCAAAAGTGAGGAAAAAAAATTTTCTTTTTTCCAAAAGTTCATCATGTTGCTTTTCTTCATGAGAGCCTTCGCCTTGCCATCTCAACAGAAATCAAACTAGGCCAATCCTGGGAGGAAATGGAGCAGGTGAATAAGTAAAAGAAAGCATCAAATTTTAGGGTTTCTGTTTTTTAATCTTTTGAAGAGCACAGGCCACTGAGTACTTGCGCCACCATTAAAAACCACAGCAAAACCAGGGAAAAGCAAGATTGAACCTCCGTTCAACTTTTAGGAAGAAATGCACAAAGAAGCGGAAAATGCTCTCTTTCACGAATTTGGAGTTGTTAAAGAACATTAACTAGTCAGTCCAAATTATCAAAATTATCAGCGAAATGAGATAGAAAGTGTCAATTACTAGATCGACGGTCTCGTTCTTGATCTCCTCCAAGGTGATCCCTCTGTTGCCGGCCATCTCTGCCGCAGAGCAAGCAACCTAACACCGACGGACGAAGACAAAGAACCCCGAGAAGAAAACTAGGAGACTGAACCCTAGGCTCAGAAACCGGACCTCGGAAGAGGACCAGGAGAAGCCCCCGTGCAGTAAGAGAGAGAGCGTAAGAGGCCAAAAGGAGACGCATGGAGGAGGCGGCGACGCCACCCGCCGGTATTTATACGCGGCAGGCCGTGTTCGTCCACTTGGCGGGCCCGCCGCCTCCTCCGCGCCCTCGGCCTTCGCACCCCTTCCATGCCGGCGCCCGGCGCGCGTCTATGCGCGTCGTACGGTTACTTCTATGCGGTGACTTCGAACTCCACGCTTGATGTGTGCGTTAAGATTCGTGAGATGTGAAATTTTGCTTGGAGATTCGTGTTGGCATTATTAAAAGCGGAAGTTGCGTATTCCAAAAAAATATTTATTGCGACTTTTTAAAAATTAGAAGTCTATTTGTATTTTGCTTATTTCGATTTAGAAACAGCCCTATTAAATCCAAATTATCCTTATTTTTCAATCAAAGAAAAAGGTGCCAATCTCTATTGATTCCATTAGCAAGATGTTAAGGTGCATTGTATGAGTAGAATTTGTATTTGTGATAGTCAATTGGCTTTCAAAGCATACTACTTTTATGCGTATATTTCGTTGTATTTAACTCGACTCATTGCGCACATCTTTACGATAATATAATCATGATAGGAACTAATTTGAAGTTTTTTACTTGTAAATTATCATCTAGTAGATAGGAAAATAAGTTTTTTAATTGTAAATTATCATCTAGAAGATAGGAAAATAGAACATGTTGGAACAATACTATGTTATTGTAAGTAAAACTTACCTTTTTTAGGTAGTACTTAGTTCTACTATAATTTAACGTACTCATGAGATCGACTTGCTCGGTGTCACGCCCCGGTCGGATCGGCCTGGAAACAGCGCTTATCCGCTTCCTAGAGCAATCCGGCGGAACACCAGAACGTAACTCGCCCTAGGGTTTCCGACCCAAAATCGAAACCCTAATCTCCCCGATTAAATTTTTATCCCCAATTTACAGTTCGCACGGAAAGCCCTAACCCTAATTTAGAGAAAACCGATCGGAACCTAAATCCAAATTTACCTCTCGGTCAAAATTGATTTTGACCACCGAATTTCGCCGTTCGCCGGATTAAATCGACTCGCTGACGTCCGCCTGACGTCAGCGCCTGAAATCGATTTCCGCCGCGCGTGAAATTTCCGCTGTGCTGACGCCCGCTTGCGTCAGCCGTTCGAATTCGAAATCTGAATTCGATTTCTTCGCCGAATCGCGATTTCGCGTCGTTGACTGCTCGACGCGTTGACTCCGCCTCGTTTCGCCTCGAAACGAACGCCAATCACGCGTCTTCGTCTTCGCCGCGCCTCAGACGAACGCGATCGACGCCGCCTGCGTCTCGCGTCCACAGCCGTCGCCGGAGAAGAAGAAAACGTCGCCTGTGTCTCCTCGTCGTCGACCCGAGCACCGTCGTTTCCGCCGACGAGAGACGATGCCGAATTTCACCAGACAACTCCTCGGAACAGGGGAAAACGGAAGAAGAAGTAAAGCTTGATTAATACCCAAAAAAGCTTACAAACCTCCACTTATAGTCTCCGACGACCCTCGTCGCCGGTGCCCGCTTCCCCTCCCTCACCGGCGAACCAATCGCCGATTACAATCGCTCGTTATTTTCCCTCTTTTCTTCACCCAAAGCCCTCTCGAGTTCGTCACTCCCAGGTGATGGTGATCGCCCCCCCTGCTGCCCTCGTCCGCAGTCTTATATGGGAAGCGAGACGCCGCCTCTTCGCTGCTATTCCGAGTGTCGGCGCCCGAGTTGTCCGCCTGAGCTTCCGCTTGCAGCCGAGGATTTCGGGGACGACGCAGTCTCCTCCGCCGAACGCGAGGTCGTCGAACGCGTTCCGCACGCGCAATTCGCCGAATCTTTCCACGGACCTCGATTTTGACCATTATTTGGGCTGGGCACTGGGCTTGGGCCGAACCGGGTAGACCGGGCCCTGACAATACTCCCCCGCCCAATTTGGACATCGCCCTCGATGTCTCTAGCGGGCGGATCCTGCAGAACCATCGCTCCGATCCTCAAAGCACCAATCCGCGGTTGCTCGATTTCCTCAGCCTCCACGGCTGGTTCCTGTGCCGCCATTGCCATGAGTTTCTGTTTATTGGGGCAGTCCTTCACCCAGTGAGGTCCCCCGCACCAGAAACAACCCTGTGGCTTCTGCTCCCGTCGTCCCGGTGAACCCTTGTTCTGCCGGTAGAATGGTCTACCCCTTTCTTGAACTCTAGCTCCCGGCGGTGTGCGTGGGGAGCCGCGCTGAGAGCCTCGCTTTGGTGGTGTCTTGGATTTCTTTGGCGGTGCTGGTTTGAAACTTCTGTTATCCGCCAGAGATTCAGCCATCGCCGCAGCCGCCCTCCAGTCAACTGGCTCGCGACGTCGGACCTCCGTTTCTGCCCATGGCTGAAGGCCCCGGAGGAAGAAGTATCGCCTATCGTCCTCCGCCATCCCCGGAAGCTCCAGCATCAACGTAGAGAAAGCCCTGACGTACTCCTGGATCGGGCCTGTATGCCTCAGCCGATCCAGTTTGTCACGCGCCTGGTCCGCCGAGTTTCCGGGAAGAAACTGCCGCCGCAGTTCCTCACGGAAAGTCTCCCAAGTCCAGCCAGTCGTCCCTGAGGTAGAGCCAACTTTGGTTCGCCACCAAAGCTTTGCGTCGCCTGTAAGATAGGCGATGCACACCTGTACTCGATCTCCTGCAGAAATATGGTTAGCTGAAAACAGTTGCTCCATATCCCAGATAAAATTCTCGACCTCTCTGGACGATCGAGCCCCCCCGAACGTCGCTGGGTCGGGCACCCGTATCCTCGGTTTGGGAGCCTCCTGCTCCACCGGTGCTGCTGTTGATACTTGCGCTAGGGCTAGGCGCAGTATCTTAACTTCAGCGTGCATGTCCTCCTTCATGCGAACCATCTCCCCTGGTAGATGGAGCAGACCCTCCACAGTCTGTTGCATGGCCTCAAGTTGCAATCTTTGTTGCTCAATCTGCAACCTCTGTTGCTCGATTTGCAACCTCTGCTGTTCGATCAGTAATTCCTGATCCTCCACAGTCTTCTGAAGGTTTTCCACCTGTGGAATCATCCCAGTATCTCCACCACTAGTCATACCGAGCATTTGCTCGATGTGAGCAATGCGATCACCCTGGTTCACCATCTCCTCAGGATCAGCCGTCTCCTTGGCTTTTCCTTTATCCTGCCTGGGTCGGGCGTCCTCTGACGCTCCTCTAGCAATATGGGTGATCTTCTGGAATTTCAGGCCTTTCTTCACCTTCGAGGGTGAAGTTGAACGAGCCGTGTTTGCTGGAACACGTTAGCCTGCTCTGATACCTGTTGTCACGCCCCGGTCGGATCGGCCTGGAAACAGCGCTTATCCGCTTCCTAGAGCAATCCGGCGGAACACCAGAACGTAACTCGCCCTAGGGTTTCCGACCCAAAATCGAAACCCTAATCTCCCCGATTAAATTTTTATCCCCAATTTACAGTTCGCACGGAAAACCCTAACCCTAATTTAGAGAAAACCGATCGGAACCTAAATCCAAATTTACCTCTCGGTCAAAATTGATTTTGACCACCGAATTTCGCCGTTCGCCGGATTAAATCGACTCGCTGACGTCCGCCTGACGTCAGCGCCTGAAATCGATTTCCGCCGCGCGTGAAATTTCCGCTGTGCTGACGCCCGCTTGCGTCAGCCGTTCGAATTCGAAATCTGAATTCGATTTCTTCGCCGAATCGCGATTTCGCGTCGTTGACTGCTCGACGCGTTGACTCCGCCTCGTTTCGCCTCGAAACGAACGCCAATCACGCGTCTTCGTCTTCGCCGTGCCTCAGACGAACGCGATCGACGCCGCCTGCGTCTCGCGTCCACAGCCGTCGCCGGAGAAGAAGAAAACGTCGCCTGTGTCTCCTCGTCGTCGACCCGAGCACCGTCGTTTCCGCCGACGAGAGACGATGCCGAATTTCACCAGACAACTCCTCGGAACAGGGGAAAACGGAAGAAGAAGTAAAGCTTGATTAATACCCAAAAAAGCTTACAAACCTCCACTTATAGTCTCCGACGACCCTCGTCGCCGGTGCCCGCTTCCCCTCCCTCACCGGCGAACCAATCGCCGATTACAATCGCTCGTTATTTTCCCTCTTTTCTTCACCCAAAGCCCTCTCGAGTTCGTCACTCCCAGGTGATGGTGATCGCCCCCCCTGCTGCCCTCGTCCGCAGTCTTATATGGGAAGCGAGACGCCGCCTCTTCGCTGCTATTCCGAGTGTCGGCGCCCGAGTTGTCCGCCTGAGCTTCCGCTTGCAGCCGAGGATTTCGGGGACGACGCAGTCTCCTCCGCCGAACGCGAGGTCGTCGAACGCGTTCCGCACGCGCAATTCGCCGAATCTTTCCACGGACCTCGATTTTGACCATTATTTGGGCTGGGCACTGGGCTTGGGCCGAACCGGGTAGACCGGGCCCTGACACTCGGTGTGATTGGTACCTTCGGCATACTAATCATCTACGCGGACGGTCGTACGGAAGAACGGATGAGCTGATTGTGCATGACATGGCACAGGTCAGGTGGACCCCGCGGCGCACTTTCCTGCCGCCGGCCGCATCGTCTTAAGAAAAAGTAAACTAGAAAAACATTCGCATCCTCGACGTGGCACGGATCCTCTCCTTCTCTTCTTGGAATCGGCTACTTACAATGTCTTCTATCAACCGCAGATTAATTCGCTCCTCCATCCGCATCCGTTAATTTTGCTCGAGCAGATGAAATTTGGGCATGGAGTTCTTCAAAGTGCGAGGACAGAATCCCTCGCCAGACTTTAGGTAATTAGTAAAATAATCAACGTATTTCCAAACATGTCTTACTCTCCTCAATCTATGTAATTTCCCTCACCACTGCTGCCTCGATCAAAGAAGAACCAATTTGGATGCAGATAATACAAACTTTTTTATACTGATCAGTTTAATTCATACTCAAATTGTTAGCTTCCACGTGAAAGACTCAGACGATAATACAATCAGTGTGAATGGCAGAAATTGAATCAGGAACCTTTTTGTTTCTGTTTTTGATGCATCATTTACTAAAAGCTTGCCTCTTCTGTCGTTGGTCTTCTCAGGAAGTAGCGCAAGCTGTTTGAGAGAACCTAGAACATAAGAAACAGGGAAAAAGATGAACAATTTAGCTAATAAAGTAGATTAAGCAAGCAATTAACAAGACAGAAATCGCAAAGGCGGGTAGAACACTGAAGAAGATCACCTGTTGCAAAGGTTTGATGATTGGTTTGTTTCTGTAACTGACATGGAATTTGGCTGTAGCCAGCAATCCCTACGAGAGGGAGTGTCAGGATTAGTGTAGATGGCATGTGAGCACAGTTTCCTTACGAAGATTATACCTCAGTGTCAAACTCTCCAGACTGGACGTCGATGTTAATGTCGGTGATTATCTTGACCAAATCGACGAGCAAGCCGGGATAGTCTGCGGTCTCAACGACAAGCAAGCTGAATGGAAAGTGGTGAATGCATGTCATAGCTGAAATGCTCTGTTGGATCTAACCATTTGGTTCCTTTTGTTTTTCAACATGAAGCAGAAAGTGACAATCTGGAGTAATTTGATTTCAAAGAAATGCATGTCATATGAAGAACCTGGGAAATATAGTTTTGGGATCTAATTTTTTGAGAGGAAAGTAGGTTTTCAATTCTTGAAGTTGATTGCGCAAAGCATAGCAAACGAAAAATCCTACTAGTTTAGACAAACTCTTTAGAAGCATTATCAGAAGATGAGAGAACATACTCTCTGAATGTGAACTGTGAATTTCATATCCAATCCCAACTCTGACTTGTGACTGAAGTAAGGTTTTTTAGGGTAAATTTACATAAGTGCAGCATAGCAATTTCACATTATGGGGCGGGTTCTGAAAATTTCATATCCAATCTCAACTCGACTTATAAGAGTTAGGCTTTACATAGTACCTAGTCAAATCAGGTTTTTTCCACCAAAATCAAGTCGGGTAGGTCAGGTTTAGGGTTTTTTATCATCTTTTTTGTATAAAGTGTCAAATGCTTTCTTTAAACTAAATGGACTCAAAGCTATGAAAAATCGAGTTTTCTCTTTATCCTTGTCACAGAGTTTGGAGAGGAGATAGCTACTGACTTTGGGATAGATTGTGATAGAGATTTCAGATATCCAGTGCAAACATAGGGAGAAAGATTACTGTGAGGAAGCAAAAACTGATAAGGCTTGAAGATTATGGAAATCAATTTCCAGCAATGACAATGAAATTCTATCATGATAGAAAGTGATTATGATCCTAGGTGAATAATGTATTTTTATCAATACTCTGCAATCAATTTTCAATAAAATTGCTTTCTCAAATTAAAGAAAAATGCAAGCTTCTGCCGGCATGCACCATTAATAAGTGCTGTTCAGCGTATAGAAGTACGAGAAAAGAAGAACATATATAAAATGTTTAATAGAGGGAGGTGATTCATGTAGACAGCCTTAAATAGTTAGGATATTATGGCTTGTTCTAGTCGTTTATACTGATAAAGTTAAGGAGGTGACATTTAGAATTCCAAAAAGGTCTCCAACTTAGCATCCTAACATTGAAACTTTCCCTTTTCTCTTTCTGGAGATAAAAGAGCTGTGTATCTCTAATAATAACTCTCAAATATGCATACCTTCGGTCAGGTCCATCATCATAGATTTCTATATGGGTAGCAACATCCACATCAACCTGAAAACAAGAATAATTTTTTTAAAAAAAATGAATGATGAAGGATGTTTACAAAATCAAGACTAAGATTCAGAGTTAATGTAAGATTGTTAATTCAAAATGTATTTCAGAAGAAGGGAAAGGATCAGTAAGCAAATTAATCTACTCTTTCTTTAACAAAGAACATATAGAAAAGAAATCTTATTCGCTTTTGGAAGGCTATGAAAACATAAAAAGATGCAGAAAGCTCGAGGTAATTTTCTCATTCATTTTAAGTTAAGCCATCTGGTTTCAGGCATTATAATGGATTTATTAGCAAGCAATTTCAGTCTTCTCTGTTTGTAAATAAGTTTCAGAAAGCTAGTTCTTATATCATTTTCCCATTAAGAATAACTGGTAGTTCATGGAAGATATAATATAATCTGCTAGAATATAGAGAAATATAGAAGGTCAAATAAGATGATTGCAGAATCATTTGGCAAGAATCCAATTTCAGCAATTAAGGAATAATTTGTTGACAGCAATGTTAAATCTTCTCTGTTGTCAGGTAGATTAGGAAATGATAAGGGCCAAATTTGCTCAGTTTCAAAAAGCATTCAGCATAACAATTTACTCAATAGTAGTGCTATTAAATAACCGCTATAATGGTGCATAAACCGCTATGAAATGCTATGGCATATAACGGATAGTGCCGTCATGATTATACTTTGAAGTTTTGAGAAATTAAACCTATGACTTGAGTTGAGTTAGTAATATGTCATCTTTCTTTATACAACTTATTTTAGTTTTATACTACTTAACTTTTTAGGTATATAATATATATTTCAAACTGTTATACTTAATTTTTATGTATATAACATATATTTTAACCGCTATATGACTTCCGTTATTTGCCTGCGAGGCAATCTAATTTTTGCTTTTTGTTATTTTTCGCGAACCACTATTGGTCAATAGTCCAATTGGAAAATTCAGATTACTTGTTCATTCAACAAGTTATATAACCACATGTTATGCCAAGTCAGTCAATCATCAACCATGGTTGAGTAACCTAACAAGAAAAAGTCCCCAAAACATCTTGAGACTCAAGAATTATTTAAGTGAACAATCCTCCTAGACATAAGCCATCCAAGAACTTAAGAATACTCGGAACCAAAACCGAGCCACCAACATTCATAAGGTTTGAGCATCTCGTAAATCACATGAGAACAATCTTGAGTTGCAACCTCAGCACTTGGCTCTCGAGTCATTTAGGAGCTATCAAGGACTAGCCATTGCGGGTCAGATCTCCCATATTGCTCACATGTAATAGTTACAATAATAACATACTTCTATACCAAGGAGCCAATGCACCTAGACTATATTTGTTAATGTTGTCTAGTCAAGCCTACATATGAAAATAAACAGCCCATGTTGGACCATACAACACAAACATTTAATGTTGCCACCAAATCCTATGCACAAAGAGATCAATTTCAAATAAAATACAACCCAATGGCAAGTATAAAACCCCTCACGAAAGGGGAGGTAAGGTTTTTGGACTCTCTCTTTTTTGGTAATCTCCTCACCAAGCCTTAGAAGTCCCCGTCTAGTAGTTCTTCAAACTTCTCTCACAAGTATAAAAGCCCTCACGATAGGGGACGTAAGGTTTTTGACTTTGGCAATCTCCTCACCAAGCCTTTAGAAGTCCCCATCTAGTAGTTCTTCAAACTTCTCTCACAACCTTTTCTCCACAAATTCACTTCTACCCATGCCATTACAAACAATACTCCTAACCACCCATGCTAAAAGCTCTTACCATGTTCATCATGGCACCTTCAGTCATACACAACAATCTTCGCACTAACTTAAACATTAGATAGAGGATGAAAGCATTCCAAATGTCCCTCTTTGTCTGAGTGATCTAGGAGTGAGCTTAGTGGTGAGGACAACATCTTGCAATAGGTGCAGTAGCCAATGACTAGCAAGGTCCACTCCAACATTCATCGCCAATGGATAGCATCATGCACATGGGCCTATCTTGTCAAGGAATCAAGTCGAGTCCAAGTCCTACTTGGATGACAATAATCAATATGAGAAAGCATTTCTCCACTTTTTTTATCAATGAAATACACTAGTGGCTGATGGAAGAAGTGTGCTAGTATCATTTTGATGTGAGTGAGCATGAAATATATGACAAACTTGTAGCTAAAGAGTAGGCATCTGATTTCAGTAATACGAAGTAACATTCAACTAACAAGTGCAAAATGTTAGCAGAACAAAAAGTATAGGGTGCAAAGAGTATTTTTAAAAATACTAGTAAAGCATAGTGTGTTTCAAAGTATTTGTAATATGCTTTAATTATGTTGGTAGTTGTTTTGTAATATATAATAGGGAATTAGGAGCCATAGGAAAAACTGTAACTTTGGAGTGAGTCATGAGTTGAATGGAGTAGATTGGACTAGCTATACAACTCATTCTTTTTAATGTAAAAGTCCTATATATTTCTCGAGCAATGACACTGTATATAAGCTAAGTAAGAGGGGCAAGACCAGGGCAGACAACGGACAATATTCTCGTTTAGGACCATATATACTGCACACAAACAATTGTTGATATTCAAGAAGAGTTTCCATTAAATAACACCATGCACAAAAAATGTCTAAGAAAGCAAGAAGAAATAGAGCATCAATTAAGAGGTTATAACAAGAATACCTCTTGCTTAGGAGGCTCCGCACCAAATGTTGCTCCCATTGCCAATAGACTGCTGGACTCCTGAGAAAATGAATGAGAATATATAATGATTCAAGTCCCATATACTTCACCAGACTACTTGACGTGAAGAGTATGGTGCAAACTGCAAAGCACCAAGTAAGCTTACTGGGTGATACTCAAGCATATTATTTATAATTGTCAAACGTATTGCTTCTAGCAACTCAGGATCGTTGACCTTGCGGCCAGTAGACCTAGAAAGTCATCCATCCACTCAATTTAGCATCATCGTTACACATAAACTAGTTCAAAAATTATGTATGAAAAACAGCGGCTTTGCTACATTACGTTGCTGTAAAATCCGAGTCTTTGTAACTTTGTAAACAAGATTGAAAGAATGTGATCTAACAAAATTCTGAATATTACCTCGAGTAAAAAAAATGGAACAGGGTAAAGCTTACGATTTTGTTATTGCAAACTTGTTGTGCTTCCCGGAAGAGTCCAAATAAACATTAGCTTTGACAACATTTAGCCCTAGATTTTTAAGGGCCTTCATCTTCACAACAAAAGGACAACTTTCAGCTTGTCAAAAAATAAACATAAAGGAGGGGAATACAAAATTTGCAATTGCTGATTTCCCAAATTCAATCAGAGATTGTAACTAACAGTATCAAGAAGAGTCCCAAGGCGGTCGCCAAAGGTAATCTCCACAATGGTAGCCTCTGGATCCGAGTCCTGATCTATTATGACTTTGGGAGTAGGAACTACGTCATTCTCATTGGGACTCCCATCCTGTTAAGCCAAAAGATCGGAACCATTATAGAAGCAATCCACGAATTCAACTCGGGTACTAATGGATTTCTTACCTCAACAGCTGTCGGAGATGCCGCTCTAGGAACAACTATAGGCGCATCAAAATTTAATCTAGAAATCTCAAACATTAAGAATCAGAAAGAAGCACGAACAACTTGTGGAAAAGTATAGTTCTTAGAATACATAATTCAAGAGGATAGAGGATGAATTCACTAGTCAAGTATTTTTCTGTTTCTTCTACGCAATCGATAATGTATTTATTAGCAATCACCATAGTCATTTGATACAAAAATTCGAATTTAAAGCATAAACGAAAGCAAGATAAGCTTTTGTCATACAATGTGCAATCAAAATGCAGAATTGGTGATAGAAACGGAAGCAAAACCTGATCTTTGGGAGAACAGGAGCCCTGGAAAGGCAGCGAAGGATGCAGCACTGGAGCGCCGGCAGGTAGCACTCTCCCACCCTCACGCTAGGGCTCAGACGGAAGATCCCAGAAGCCATGGAGACCCGCTCCTCAGAAGGAGCAGAAACCGCTTGCAAGCTCCTAAAGACACCAACTTTGCCACTCCACTCCTCTTCGCATAGCCTTAATGATATGCTTCACTAAAGTGGAGTAGAGAAGGGAGAGGAGAGGGAGGATAGCTATATCTCTGGAGCACCATTATCCACTCCTGCAAATCTCACTCCCTGCCTGTCTCTTTCTGGCTTTCCACCAAATATCTTCTCCATTTTAAAGAAAGAGAAGGGAAAGCATAGAAGCCACCCACCATATTATCCACAGATACTTCTACTACTTAAAATGAATATGGATATTGAGAGAAGAGAGGGAGAGGATACAGGGAAGAATAAGACAATAAACAAGGATATCTGAACAAGCATATGCCGGTATCATCACTTTATGCCAGTTTCTATTTCTTCAAAAAAGAATGACCTTGAATGGATTAGGTAGATGACTAAGAAAATTTTTTTTGGCTAAGGTACCATGCACAAAAAACTTAAGAAGGGTTTAAAATTATCATAGATAAATATATTTTTATTGTGAATAAATTATATCCATATAATCTACACATTCTAAATAACTATATAATACTATGCTACTTTCTACTGGGAGTGCTGCTTTGTTTAGTACTATGCTACTTTGTGCTAGGAGATGGCATAAAGTAGTAAAAAAAAATTTTACAGTTGGGTATTCAACTGCATTGACCTGCAATTGAGTACCCAGCTGTGTGTGAATTTTAAGCTGTGTGTGAATTTTACGAATCTTCTGATGTAGAATATCGTGAAATCTTTCGCTTTTAAAGATTTTACAATTTCATGATGATCAGATTTCATGATCATCGTGAAATCTGTGTCACGTACTGCAGGTCAGTGCAAAAATTTTTTACAAAGCAGCAGTATTACTCTGTTTGGTTTATAGCTTATGCTGTGAAACAATGCTATTTTTAGCACTATAGCCTGCTTCTCCTGGTGTCGTTTTGCCTCGACACGCATGCAATTAATGGCTGAGTGTTCAAGTTTGATTTGAACCGATTGCATTTATTTTTTTTATTTTTTTACGCAGACCTACAGTGACCTCTCTCTCCCCTCTCTTTTTATTAAAAGCTATTTCATATTTATATTTTATAATTATATACAACAATTAATTATATTATTACGTAAACATGTATAATATATAATATTATATTTATTTTAAAATTTAATATATAAATATATATTTAGTAATATAATATATAATAATTTTAAATTAATTACTTAAAAAAATAAAATTAATTATTTAATCTTATAAAAATAATAATTTTATTAAAATAATTATTTTACATTTTAAAAATAAATTTTGTTTTATTATAAAAATATATAATTTTAATTTCATACTTTAAAAATAAAATTAATAATTAAATTTTATATTAAAATTAATTATTTTATCTTATAAAAATTAATAATTTTATTTAAATAATTATTTTAAATTTAAAAAATAAATTTTGTTTTATTATAAAAATATATAATTTTAATCTTAATATATTTTATTAAATTATTATTTTTTAATTATTAATAACACCAATAGATCTACCAAATAACTTTAATAATAGTTGCTATAGTGACATCACAGTTGAATCTACTAAACACCCTTAACAGTAGGTGCTACAGTGATAGTGCAACTATCATAGCGCAGCTATAGCAGCGCCAAAACGCCTAAGCTATTCAACGGTACAAATAAGTTTTTTTATTATCATGTAAGCTATCCATGACTGTAGCATATTTATCCATGATAATAAGAATATTTATTACTTATTATGGATAAGCCTATCCACGATAATATTAATACCGTTGGATAGTTTAGAATGTGTAAATTATATAAATATAACTTATTTATGTTATATTTATGATAAAAATATGTTTGTTCATGATAATTTTAAACTCTTCTTAAGTTTTCTAGGCACGTACCCTGTCTATAAAATTTTCTCGATAACTCAAAGAGAACATCAATTATTGTTGTTACTATTTGAGGAACCTTTGGCCATATCTGATCCATAATTGTGGAAATTATTAGTTTAGTTGCATGTTGATATGATTAGAAATTAGCAGCAAGTTTGATTCATGGTCTTCAAACCTTGTTCATTGTGTAATTGTTCCACAGTGGTTGCTTATATTTTTGGCTACAAATTAATTGTTTATTTAAGTTTTTTTAAATTTGAAATTTGCTTTGAAGTAAATTCAAGATAGAAGTGAGTTGTTTGCTCTCAGCACACAGTATTTTTTTTAAAAAAGCTAAGCAATAAAGTATTATTTCATTTATTTATAAAGTATTATTTTGATTAAACTATTAATTTATTTTATCCAAAGAAATAAAAAACTTTTATATAATAAATTTTATCTTATTCATTTTTGTCCAAACTACATATATAATAACGCGACCAATTAGCTCCTTAAATAGTACGCGACTTCGCAACGCCCTCACTCTCTTTAATTTAATGCGTCGCCCCTCTCAAGTTTCAAATTTCAATGCCAACCCAAACCCTGACAGTCGTCACACTAGTACGGAACACAAACAAGAACGGCGACGTCACGGCAAGGGAATCACTAGTGGGAGGCTGGGAGCCTCATCTCACACGCTCTACACGTGCGCGGCCATTTCTAACGGAAACGTCACGGCATCAGCTGTCCCCACCGCGGTGCAGCTCAGCGACCGCAGCAGCCTCCACGTCCCGCGTCGGGGGTCGCCTCGGGGCACTCCGCCCTCCGCGGCGGCGCTCTGTCGCCGCCTGATCTCGCTCATGTCCGTCGTCGCCGGAAACCGCACCGACCCCAGCACGCAGAGATACCACCTAGGCCGACGCAGCTTCGGCGCCTCCGCCGCCCGCAGCCGCCGGTACTCCGACCTCCCCCCGCCGCCCCAGAACCGTCTGCGCCAGAGGGATCCGCCGTCGCGAGCGAGGGAGTCCTCGTCGCCCGGGGGCGCGATTGGGGCGGCGGGGGCTCGCGGGGGAGGTGGAGTGGAGACGAGGGGGAGGACTTTCCCGGTGGGGATGACGTCTCGCGAGGCGTGGGCGCGGAGGGAGAGGGATTCGAAGGGGTCGGCACCTGCACCGTAGTCGGATTTGGGAGGGACGGCCATGCGCGGACACGGTCGGAGGAACGGGTTGAGGCTCGATGTGGAGATCGAGCGGGTTTTTGTTTATATAGTGAGTGGCTGGTTTAACTGAACTAGGAATCATGGTTAAACATATTATTATATATTTTATTTTTATTATTTGACCATTTCCTTGAATCTAGAATAAGTAATAATTAAGAGTGGGGAAGAGTTTAGGACATCTTAGATAAACGTAGTTAGTTTTATTTAATTGAGGCCTTTAAATTCTCAAGATAAGTAGCTCACACTTACGCTAGTTCAACCTCACAATTAACTGCTCCCCTCATAGTTACTATCAATCGTATCGTCACACATAACAAATTATATAGTCTAAGGATGCGTAAAATATTACTCGTAATTAACTCTGTAAAATTTTGCACCGATCAAACGATAATAAATGACTTTCGATCATGCTTTACTCCGTACACATATTTGTTTTTTTATTCTACCTTATATTATTAAGATAGTGTCCTTTTTTTTTTCATTCCTATTATCTCAAGTCAAAATCAAATCCATATGTCATATAGATTTAATAGCGGTTATATCCCATTTAATTAACTTATGCGGCACGCAACCATTTGGCTGAGATTGTTCTTCTTGAATCTTGACTGGTCTGAAGTACGGAACAAATTGAAAAGATCAAATTTTGTGGTTGAAATCTGATCTCAATTTCAACCTTTGATCGCTGAGTCAATTCTCTCTTTTTCTGATGACAAGGGTGTCCTGCTATTCTGGGCGGTTGCTATATTATAAAAGGAGTAATAAATTCCGTTTTCTAAAAATGTCTAGGTCAACTGCTAGAAGGACAATAATCAGTAATCACACAAAAAGCTCCCCAAATCCACTTTTTAGTGTTGTACAATATAAAAATGAACGAACAAAGATGTCTGATTCCGCAAAATTTCTTGCCTAAATCTTTAGGCTTCTTCTTCTTCCTATAAGTATCAAGAGATTCGGCCATGTCCGACAAACACGTTGACTGTGTGTCCAAGAAGTCAATCATCCTGATGCTTTTCGCTACTTCCTGATGCCTGCCATTGGGCTATGCCACCCTCTTGACCCACCTGCCATTCAAACTTTGCTTGAAATTGAACGTGCGCCGAATTGGGCCTCAACGGGTAGCAAATGTACTGATTGGGCCGCAGCAAATATTTAGATTCAAAACGACAAAAAAACAAGAGTTTTTCTTTTTTTAAAAAAATGTTAGATGCAAAATAACTTTCTATTTAATAATTCATATTAAAAAAATTAAATAAAATTATATTATTATTATATATATATATATATATATATATATATATATTATAATAATATATTTTTATCTCCCTATAGTCCTCCTTTGAAAATAGGAAAGAAAATCAAACTTGAAGAGAATATAAAAAGCCTTAGTTGACACATAAATTACCTTACAATCCAAGTCAACGGGTTATAAATAAATCATGTTAGTTATGATCCCTGATCCGATTAAGTCATTCTGAATATAAATTATTTAATTAATTGAGTCAAACTGTCTAACTCGAACATGACTCTAATATAATCAGGTTAACTCGACACAACTTGAATAATCTATTTATTAAATGAGTCATTTATTAACCCGATTTACTTGATCCGATATAACCCGATTATAAATTTATTATTTATATTATATACATATAACAAATTGATAAAAATTTTATAAAAATTTACGCCTATAGTGTGAGCCAAAATTTGAGTTAAAAGATAGCTAGAAGAGATTTGAGTTTATGGGCTAGCATTGAGAGTTGGGGGGGATTATATAAAATTTTTATATGTAAATATATAATATAATTGGGTTAAGCGGGTCAACCCATTTATAACCCGACATGATCTAATTATTTTTTGATCATAAATGGTCTAACCTATTTATAATTCAAACACAATTATAGCTGACTCGAATCCGTCTAACTTTGTGGCGAGTTGGTTCGGGTCAACAGGTTGAGTTAAGTTTTGCAAGTCAGTGCACAATACACATTTCTTTATTTCCTCGCTCCATTCATATATTATAATAGGTAGGGATAAGGACTAAAGTGCAAACTCCTGAAAGATAGTTGTACTGGGATATTCCACTACATGGTGAAGTAGGCTTCCTTTTTATCCACATGTAAAACGTTTGAGTTTTTTAATTATCTCAATCTCCAATTTCATCACTTTTATTCAAGTAATTAAGACATTTAATATACTTAATTAAACTTAAAATCACAAATTAACTTGTTTTTCTATTATATTTATGCATGAATTATCGGATCAATATAAAATTATTAATTTCTTGTCTTCACTCGGATGATTAGTCTTCACTTCACTCACCCACCCAATCTTGACGTCTGTGATCATAGCCACTATATCCATAGTGTGATAAGTTTTCGACCGTCCGATCTCATCTCAACGGCGTCCAATCCTTCAGCGGAACCGGAGTGGCGCCATCCTACGTCATGCCTACCGCACTCGACCGGGTCCAGTTGGGGTAGGTGAGACCGTGGCACTTTTATTTTTTACGCTGGGGGCGTCCAACGACCCCGATCTTATGGAGTAGGTGAGATACCCACGTGGCGGTATCTGGGCTGCTGATATTGTCAAGTGGTCAGCAATGGGCTCCCGTCAACCCTCACTCACTTCCTTCACCAACCCCACCTCACCATTTTAATTTCCCCTTTTGCACTCAAACATTGGGGTAATTCCTTTGCTGTCCTCACCAACAGCCTAACTATATTAGCTTTCCCTTCCACGATTGTGTTACTCAGGGGAAGAGCGCGCGCCGAGCCGATACACTCTTCTCTTACGGTTAGCACGTCGGCAGCCACCAGATGGGTTCGGATTCGGTGCCGGAGGAGACAATTTTCCGGTCGAAGTTGCCGGACATCCCGATCGACAACCGCCGGCGGCTGCACGCCTATTGCTTCGAACGGCTCGCCGAGTTTGCAGACCGCCCGTGCCTTATTGACGGCGCCAGTGGCGCTGTCCTGAGCTACGCCGAGGTGGAACGCGCCGCCCGCCGCTGCGCGGTGGGCCTTGCTCGCCTCGGGGTGGGGAAAGGCGACGTCATCATGATCCTCCTCCGCAACTCGTCCGAGTTCGTGCTCGCCTTCCTCGGCGCCTCCCGCCGCGGCGCTGCGGCCACTACCGCCAACCCCTTCTGCACGCCAGCGGAGATACAGAAGCAAGCGGCGGCGGCCGGCGCGCGCGTTATCGTGACGGAGGAGTGCTACGTGGAGAAGGTGCGGGAGTTCGCGCGAGAGCGGGGTGTGGCGGTGGTGTGCGTGGACGGCAGCGCCGAAGGGGAGCAGCCGCCGGAGTGGTGTCATCGGTTCTCGGAGCTGCTGGAAGCGGCGGAGTCCGAGGAGGAGGAGGTAGAGATCGATGCTGAAGACGTGGTGGCGCTTCCGTACTCGTCCGGGACGACGGGGCTGCCGAAGGGCGTGATGCTGACGCACCGGAGCTTGATCACGAGCGTGGCGCAGCAGGTGGACGGCGACAACCCCAACCTATACTTCCACGAGGAGGACGTGCTACTCTGCGTGCTGCCGCTCTTCCACATCTACTCGCTGAACTCGGTGCTGCTGTGCGGGCTGCGTGCCGGCGCCGCCATCCTGATCATTAGGAAGTTCGAGATATCAGCCATGCTGGAGCTGGTGCAGCGGTACCGCGTTACGATCGTGCCGCTGGTGCCGCCGATCGTGCTGGACATCGTCAAGAGCCCGCTGGTGGACGGCTATGACTTGTCGTCCATAAGGACGGTGATGTCAGGGGCCGCGCCGATGGGCAAGGAGCTCGAGGATAAATTCATGGCCAAACTTCCAAATGCCACGCTAGGACAGGTGCCACATATAAATCCTCCGAAATCGAATTTCTTGTTGTCAAATGAACGATCGAGCGATCGACATCTGCAATCTGCATGGTGCAGGGGTACGGGATGACCGAAGCCGGGCCGGTGCTTTCCATGTGCTTGGCCTTCGCGAAGGAGCCGTTCCCGGTGAAGTCTGGCGCCTGCGGCACCGTCGTGAGGAACGCAGAGCTGAAGATCGTCGACCCCGACACCGGCGCTTCACTCGGCCGGAATCAGCGGGGCGAAATCTGCATCAGAGGAGAACAAATCATGAAAGGTACGTTGATCTCAATCTTCCTACCTGCTTCTATCTGTTGCCACATAGCCATCAGTACTCGATTCTTTTTTCAATAATTATGTATCATAATTGGAAAATAAACTTTATTAATTCTAATTAATTGACTTTTAACCCATCAAATATGAAAAGTAATTCATGAAAGAAATGTTTCTTAATTCTTAATTTGCAAGTTCACAAAGTCAATGTTAGACTTCACCAACCTTGCCAACCAAGTAGCAGGCTAGCAGCACAATCTAGTCATAATATTCTAGCCAACTGGAAGGTAAAACTTCAACATCCACGCGTGAATACATATATTATATTCAAAAAGCAAATGCACAGTCAAAACTAGACCACATAAAAGAATTGGTCAAAGATTAATCCATCGAAGAAGAGCTGGATTTTCTTTTTCGTTTGACTTTAAATATCATATCATGTGGTGCAAGAATCTTTAGCATAATGTATAGTGCATTTTCCACGTGGAGTTATCTAATGATTTGGATTGCCAATAATATACCCATCAAGAGTCAGACAATGATCTTAACATCTATTTAATTTGTTCTTTATGAAGAGAAGATGAGACGATCTTGTGGCTCAAAGCTTTTGTTTCTTCTGTGAGTTTTCCTGAATCAGTAGGTGAAGCTTCATTTCTGAAAGCGACTTCTGAAAGCAATTCATATGGTTCAGTAATTAAGAAGTCAGCTACAGAATGTCGAGCAAAAGGTCAACGTGGGACAGTACCCTAGTAGTGTGTAAGCCAAGAAAAAATGAAGCTAATTAATGAAAATCTATCGTAATTATAATTAAAAAGAATCAAAAAGGGGATGCATGGAACTGTAACTGATCACTATAAATGGCGGCGCAGGATATCTGAACAATCCTGAAGCGACGAGGAACACGATCGACAAGGAAGGCTGGCTGCACACCGGAGACATCGGATTGGTCGACGACGACGACGAGATCTTCATCGTGGATAGGCTGAAGGAGATCATCAAGTACAAGGGCTTCCAAGTAGCTCCGGCGGAGCTGGAGGCCTTGCTCGTCGCCCACCATGACATTGCTGATGCTGCTGTCGTCCCGTAAGTGCAGCCCTGGTCGCCCTTGCTCACACTGTAATCATCCAATACAAGATTAGATGAATGAATTTCTCTGAGCAGGATGAAAGATGAACTGGCTGGAGAAGTTCCTGTTGCTTTCATTGTCCGGACCGATGGATCGCAGATCACGGAGGATGAGATCAAACAATACGTCTCAAAACAGGCAAGAACTATCCTTAAACTGATCTTATACGATCGATCAGTTGAGTATATCCAACTGATTATTTAGGGTTCCGATGAACGATATGCAGGTGGTGTTCTACAAGAGGATCAGCAACGTGTTCTTCATTGACGCCATTCCCAAAGCGCCGTCGGGGAAAATACTGCGCAAGGATCTGAGATCGAAGCTTGCAAGTCCATTTTCAAACTCCTAATCTCCGTCCTACGTACAGTGTGTATAAATTGGAGCGGTTGACAATTTGCTCATGTTCTTCCCCAAATGGCTCAAAGTGAAGGAATCGTGTTCTTCCACATGTGACTCCCAAGTATATTTGGTTTCTTTTTAATTTTGTCGGAGCAAAGTTTGTAACGTTCATAATTATAAAAGTTGTGCCTTCAATGATAATTATATTTTGAGATAGTACACAATGAATTCAGTCGTGTTTGGTTGGAGGGATGGAAAAATGGGGAGAATATAAACTAAGAAAGAAAAAGAAAGACGAAAGAAAAAAAGTGAAGTATATTGCACTCGATCATCTAGTGGTAGGAACAAAGGTGCAAGGGAGCTGGAAGGCAACAGTTGGAGAAGAAGGGGAACTCACAGGGGACAAGGTGTTGGCAGCAATATGGGCTCAGTCTGGCCTAATTTTAGCTTCTCGGCCTGCTTATAATTTTGTAACCATCAGAAATTAGGATGCTACGTTTGGCTCTTCAGCTTCTTTATTCTAACTCACAAATTAGCACTGTAGCTGAGAAGCAAAGGTAAAGGTACCCCTTCCCCCCCCCCCCCCTCCCCCTCACACACACACCACACACACACCAATTCATAAAGTTAATGACAAATAAAATGTGATGCCAGAGAGCACATACAAAATTGAGATAGATATCTTAATAATGCAAATCAATTGTTGCTACAAAATAAACAAAGTTATATATATTTATAAAGAAATAAAAAAATAACATACATCTAAAAATAAAACACCACTCACTCCTTAACCCTCACGTCACATACACACAACATAGAATCGTGTATATATATTTTTTTTTATTTTTAACACTCCCCTTAAACACAACTCTAATACTTTAACATAATATTAACTAACTTTAAATATATGTCACAGAAAAATTAACCAATACCTTCTTGGTGTTTATAGCCTTTTATGACAAGCCTTACTTTATACCTCTCTATTTCTCCTTTTGAATTCTTTTTTGCATCGTAAACTCATTTGATTCCAATTATAGTATATCTTTTAGAGAGATTTGCTAATTCCCAAGTCTTATTCTTCTCAATAACATTTATCTCCTCATCTATGACTTTTCTCCATCTCTCATCCTTGGAAGCTTCAATGTAATTAATTGGTTTTGTGTCTGTAAATAGGTAAATATTTGTGACATCATCAATTCTTACTGTATCTTCATAAATGTCAACCAGTCTTCTTATGCGAGGATCTAATCATTCTGAGATTTCTTCAAATGAGCTATGTTCACTTCTTATGTGAGGAAGCATTCTTTCTAAGCACTCTCTTAGATGAACTAGGTTCATCATGTGGTGGTAATGTTGGAGGAGTACTAACTTCAAAAGTGTCTTTCTTTTCTCCATTATCTAAGAAAGGAAATAAGTCTTAATTATCTTCTTGCACTTGCCAATTCTAATTTGTCTCTTTGTCAATGTCAACAGCTCTGCATATAAAAACTTATTCAGTGCTTGGATCATAGAGCTTATATCCTTTCTTTCTTGAGTTATAGCCAACAAATATGCAATTTCTACTTTTGTCAACTAGCTTGACATGGTGGTCATCAAGAATATGAGCATAAGCAGTACTACCAAATACTTTTAAGTGTGATACTAATAGTTTTCTACCACAACATGCTTTAAGAGGGATTTTATGACTTACATTTTATTTCGCAATGATTTAAAATATACACAGTATAATCCACAGCTTGTGTCCAGAATTCTTTTAGCATTTGTTTTGTCTTCATCATGTTTCGTGTCATATTTAAGATAGTGTGATTCTTTCGTTTTGCTACTCCATTTTATTATGGAGATTCTAAAGCTGTGAAGAATCATCGAATTGCAATTGTGTTATAGAAATTTTAAAATTTTCTAAATGTGAACTCTCCTCCTATATTTGATCTTACGGCCTAAATCTTATATCTCTTCTCATTTTTGAGAAATGCTTTGAAGTTATGACAATGTTTAAATACTTCCAATCATACCCAAGTCATTCTATTAAAGTCATCAATAAATAAAAAGAAATATTTATTCTTGCCAAATGAGTTTAGAGAGATTGACCCACAAATATCTGTGTGTATTTTAGAAGTTCTGACAATTGGAGAAGCCTTCAAGCTCTTGATTCAGATGTTTTTGGGAGTCTTTTCCTTGACTGCTTTCCAACATACAACTTTCACACACATTGTCAGGTTGATTTATCAAAGGAAAACCTTTTGTCATTCTTTTTTGTGTTATTTTCTTTCAACTACCAAAATTTAAATGATCAAATTTTAGATGCCATAACCATGGAGAGTATTTGTAATATGCTAACAAGCATTTTGCACCAGCAGTCTTAATACTTAGTGGAAATAGATGATTTTATGTCATTGGCACTTTAGCAATCAACTTTCCTATATGTCTTTTAGATATATTGGTTGTGTCCAATTGTTTAAAAATAATTTCCTTTTTCTAATAGTTGTCTCATACTAAGTATATTATTTTTCATGTCCGGAGCATTATAGATATTTGAAATAAATTGGTGACTTTCATCTTTCACCTTTATCAGAATTCTTCCTTTTTCTTATACATAAATTTTAGATGAGTCTCCAAATTTAATATTGTCTTTCATACTCTCATTAATTTATGTAAACAAGGATTTGTCTCCACACATGTGATTGTTTGTTCATGTGTCAAGAAACCATAAAGACCTAACTTCATATTTTACTTCTTTATAAGCAATGAAAAGAGTAGAGTCTATCTTTCATTTTTTCTGCGATCTATTTTGATTTGTTCTACCTTGACCTCTTCCTTTTGTCGAGGAAACTTGAGAAGTACTTTCATGATTTTGTGTACCTCTTCTTCTTGTAGGACCTTGGCCTCATCCTCATCCTCATCCACGACCTCGACCTCTATAATTTTTAGGTCTTCTCTTTGTTGTCTCTTTTAAATTCAATTGAGACTATAGAACCTGCTCCAAGGGTTATTTCTTTCTCTATTTAACTTCTACTCATGTACTTCAGAGGAGCCTGATAATTCTTCTAAGGATATCACTTTTAAGTCTTTTGATTCTTCTATAGTTGTTACAATATAATCAAAATTCTCTGTAAGAGATCTGAAAATCTTCTCAATTGCCTAGTTTTCAAATATTTCATCACCCAATCTTCGCATCTGATTTGCAATTATTGCAACTCTTGAAATATTATTTGATATGATTCTTTTATACAAAGAGCTTCAAAATCTCTTCTCAAGCTTTGAATACAAACTCTTTTGACCTTCAAACTTCCATTGCAAGGAACTTTGCAATATTTCCCATAGTTGTTTGGCTATTGTTGCATTGGATATTTTCTCGAATGTTGCTTCATCCAATACTTGATGAACTAACGAAATAACCTTTTGATCATTCTTTTGTGTACTTTGCAGAAGATTTTTATGTATTTGCATTAGAGTTGCTAGGTAAATTAGAGCTACATATTAGTCTTGATGAACTAACGAAATAACCTTTTGATCATTCTTTTGTGTACTTTGCAGAAGATTTTTATGTATTTGCATTAGAGTTGCTAGGTAAATTAGAGCTACATATTTGTCTTCTTCTATATCCCGTACACCCTATGCACCTAATAATGCTTTTATTCAGATACACCAATTATCAAATTTTTTAGTAGAGAATTTTAAAACTTAGAACAAAAAATACTGTCATTCATCATTTTATAACAAAGTTTCAACTTCATCGCCCACCACGCGGCGGATAAGTCCAACTCAGCGCATCCCGCAACGCAGGAGTTCCCGGCCTGCGATGCCAAGTACTCCGAGTACATGTCATGCAAGGACAGGGACCGCTCGCTCTAGTTTGAGCGTGACCAGCTCATCTACTGGGAGTCATACTACCCGGGGAAGGGCGAGTTGCTCAAGTGCTTGATCCCGGCACCTAGTGGCGGAGCCACATAGAGGTCAGTGTGGGCAAATGCTCCCATTGACCCTAGATAATAACACTAACTATGCATATAAATTTATAATATCACCCATTTAAAAATATATCTTGCCCCCACTATAAATCATTATTAACACTATTTTGCTCAATGTTGCCCCCTTTAGTTTTTATTTTTTTAATTTATCCTTATAGTTTACATGTATATTAATTAGTATATTATGTGTTCAATAATTACATATTTGAAAATGATATTGTGTGCGGTTGTAAATTAAAATTAATAAAATGTACATAGTATTCATCATAAACTTGAAAGCTACAATTATGTTTCTTTGTACAATAAGTAAAAAATATTATTTAAATCAAACACTTACCATGACATCACTATATTAGTACATATTATTAGTGCATTGTCTATTATCTCATAGCTAACATGGCAAGCTGCAAGTAGCTCTTCCCTCCCTGCACTACCTTAGTTCAAGAGAAGGGCAGGGATTAATGTTGAATCAACTCATATGTACTTCTTTCTTCTGAAATCCCTAGATGATTGGCAACAAGCTAATTCAAACGAGATTACTCTTTTCTTTTCATACGACATCACTGCCTTCTTTAGAATCCCTTGTAACTACAACATTACTACCCCTCCCCTAACTAGGTGGCAAATAGCCGATTACTCAATAAACAATAACTACTTTATAACTTAGTTGACTATTTATTATTATGATTTATGATTTTTTTTATTAATATTCTATGATTATTTTTAATATTTATTAAAATATTTATTATTATTATATATAATTTTTATTATTTAATTATAAATTTTTTACTCCAATTATATATTTTTATATAAGAGTTTAAATAGATTAATATTATATATATATTATAATTAATTAATTATTATATAATTATTTTTTTAATATTGCCCCCACTTACCTTTGGGTCATAGCTTCGCCACTGCCGGCACCGGCAAGGTACCGGAACCCGTTCCCGTGGTCGGCGAGCCGCGACAGCGCGTGGTTCGCGAACCGCACAAGGAGCTCACTGTCACGGTCGAGAAGGTAGTCCAAAACTAGATATGGGTCAAGGGTGACAATTCGCGAACCGCACAAGGAGCTCACGGTCGAGAAGGTAGTCCAAAACTGGATATGGGTCAAGGGTGACAAGTTCAGATTCCCTGGCGGCGGCACCATGTTCCCCAATAGCAAAAAGGATAAAAATTCTGTAGACTTTTGGTGAGTAGAATAGAACAAAGAAAATGCCCTTAAGCTTTTGGAAGTAGCGTCGGACAGGAGAACTTCGACGACGCCTGGCGAGGGCTATTGTCGGCGAGAAGCGGCGATGGAAAGGGACCGGGAGTTTCGAGCGGACGCTAGTGTTGGCGAGGGCTGGCGTCGACGAGTGCTAGCGTCGGTAAGAATGAGCGCTTGCCGAGGCGCTAGCGGCAAGTACAGAACGGACGGGGTGACTTAGGAAAAAAAAAATAAATCGACGGTTAAATTGTAGTTTCAGCCATGTGTCAATAAAATAAATCTACCCGTTCGGATAGAAATGTGCGCCCCAGCCCGCTTAGAAAAAGCGTCCTCTTTTTTTTTATCTTCCATATCTCTTCTTGTTTCAATTCTGGGTCAGAAAAACAAATCAGGATCACTGACCGACTGACTTGGCCGCGTTTTTGCGGAGGGGTGCCCCTCCGCAAATTTTGTGGAGGAGTGGGCTGAGATGTGAAGCATCAATCTTGAAGCACCCAGCGCGCGAATCTCCAAGCAACCCATACTTAAGTGCGGATAGCGCCGATACAAACAAAGCGTTATACGAAATCCTAATATAACGCCACCCGTTACGCCTCTCCCCATTACATCCGAACTAACCAGGGTTAACTCTTGAATGCTCACTACCCGCTCGAATTTTCACTACCCGCCCAACCCGCCCGACCCGCTATTACTCTCTAACCCTAATATTTTCTCTAACCCTAGCTCTGTTGGGACGAAAGTTCTATGTTACCCAAACTTTGCTGTGACAAAAGTTTTGTCGCACGATCCTGTCCGACGGCCTCCGACGACCTCTGACGACCTCCGACTACCTCCGACGGCCATCGACAACCTCCGACGGCCATCGACGACTTCCGACGGCCTCCGACGGGCATCGACGACCTCCGACGGCCTCCGATACATTGTTGTATACAGCTCTCTTTATACAACTTATTATAGGTCTCCCTAGTCTTCAAAAGTTAAGGTAAGGTCTCCCTATATTTGCTCACCTGTATTACGTGTCATTTAGGGTGGTATAATGTCGTCATTTTTGTATTCTTGATACGTACATTGTTATATTAATGACATAATTTATTGTATACAACATCCCATTTTGGTATAATAGCCCCTTAACATAGTATAACAGCATCCCATTTTTCGTATAACATGCCTCAAACATAGTATAGCAGCATCCCATTGTGGTATAACATGCCGTAAACTTGTTATAACAACATCTCATTATTTTGGTATAACATGTATCTAATTTGGTATAACAGCATTCCATTTCGGTATTACATGTATCTAATTTGGTATAACAGCATTCCATTTTGGTCTAATATGTATCTAATTTCGTATAACAGTTTCCCATTTTGGTATAACATATATCTAATTTGGTAGAACAGCATCCCATTTTCGTATAACATGCCTCTAACATAGTATAACACATGCCATTTTGGTATAACATGTCTCTAATTTGGTATAACAACGTCCCATTTTGGTATAACATGTCTCTAATTTGGTATAACAGCGTTCCATTTTGGTATAACATGCCTTTAACATAGTACAACACAGCCCATTTTGGTATAACATGTCTCTAATATGGTATAACAGCGTCCCATTTTGGTATAACATGCCTCAAACTTGGTATAACAACATCCCATTTTGGTATAAAATGTCTCTAATTTAGTATAACAGCTGTAAATTTTGGTATAACATGTATCTAATTTGGTATAACAGCATCCCAATTATGTATAACATGTATCTAATTTGGTATAACAACATTCCATTTTAGTATAACATGTATCTAATTTAGTATAACAGCATCCCATTTTGGTATAACATGCCTCTAACATAGTATAACAGCATCACTACAGCGTATAACTTGTCAAACTTTCCGATACATTATTGAATCCTAGAGTTTGAGATGGAGAAAGATCAGATGAAGGCGACTTGTTCTAAGATGTTGGAGTGGTCATCGTCAGATGACGAAGAGTATTTATTAGCAAATAGCGAAGGTGATGAAGATATAATAGGAATATCTGGAAAGACAGATGAAATGCCATGTATGGAACATGACAAATCAAAAGCTGCATCCCAAATCCCTATAGTTGGTATGACATTTATTAGTGATGATGCAGCATACAAGTTTTATAATGACTATGCTAGAGTAATGGGGTTCAGTATAAAGAAATCTCATCTTGAACGTCGAAAGAATGGTAGCTTGAAACAACGTATATATTGTTGTAGCAAACAAGGGATGAGAGAAGTTGACCGTAGACGTACTGCTAAAAAACCACATCCAGGGACCCGCACAAACTGCATGGCTCGGTTAGAGTTTAAGATTGGCAAGAATGAATTATTCACATTGTCGAAAGCTGAATTAAACCATAATCATCCCATGACAAGTCCAAATAAGGTGCACATGCTTAGATCTCATAGAAAGATATTGCCATTTGAATGTGCACTTATAGACAAGGTGACAGAGTCGGGTATAAAAGCCCATAATATATATAATTATTTTGAGTCTGGTGTAAGCAATAATAATGTTGGCTTCATAAGAGAAGATAATAGCAACTATATTCAAAGAAGTAGAAGAAAAGCTTTGGATGGCAAGGAAAGCAAGAGTATTCTTAGGTACCTAAAGGAAAGTTTAGCTAACGATCCTTCGTTTTTTTATGCTATTGAAGCTTGTGAGGAATCAAGGGAGATGAAGAACTTTTTTTGGGTTGATGACCAATCTATAATAGACTATGTATACTTTGGAGATGTAGTATGCTTCGATACAACCTTCCAAACAAATGAATATAATATGCCATTTGCACCAATAGTGGGCGTGAATCACCACAAACAAACTATTATATTAGGAGCTGCCTTACTCTATGATGAGTTTGCTGAATCATTCATTTGGTTATTTGAGACTTTTTTGGAAGCCATGCACGGTAAGCATCCAGTTACTATTTTCATGGATCAATCAGCTGCGATAGCTAGAGCAATACAAACGGTGCTGCCAAATACAGCACATCGTCTATGTTTATGGCATATATTTCAAAATGCAGCATTACATCTTTCACACGTGATTCATTATAACAATACATTTGCCAAAGATTTTAAACATTGCATATACGAGCGGTGTACAGTTGATACTTTTGAGAAGCTATGGCAGGATCTATTACTGAAGTATAATCTGGTTGAACATCTATGGATGGTAAATATGTGGAAACTAAGGTCAAAGTGGGCTGCATGCTTTCGAACAGAGACTTTTTCGGCTGATATGACCACAACCCAACGCAGTGAAAGTATGAACCACCATTTTAAAATGTTCTTTAGAAAGAAATTGAGTTTATTTGAATTTTTAGCACAGTATGACAAGACACTTAGCTTCTTTCGAGAAAAGGAAATAAAGGCTGATTTCAAGTCTCGAAATAGTACACCAGCCAATGTAATTGGGAACATGTGTAAACAAGCAGCCTCGATCTACACCAGGGTCAGGTATAACGAGTTTGAGGCATGCTATCAAAGTAGTGTAGATTGCCTTATGTTTTTCATTGGGGCGAACCACAAGGTATTTTATATAAGGTAACCAACGCAGCCTGTGGTAGAGATGAAATGGTCATTTTCAGCCATTCTCCTGTACAAGTTACTTGCTCATGTAAAATGTTTGAGACCAATGGGATATTGTGTATGCATGCAATGAAGGTTTTCGCAGCGAACAATGTGATTTCTATACCGAAGCAGTACATAATGAAAAGATGGACAAAGTACGCTAGAGAAGGTGATGTATCCATTGTCAGTCCGCACAGCTTAGATTCTTCCGGGCAAGAAAGTTTGAGGTCGATTTATAACCGAGTTTGTCAAAATCATTACTGTATAATAACTATGAGTTTGAAGTCCAGGAGGGCACTAGAATACATAGAAAAGATGAAGGATTTACGTGTAAATGTTGAGGACATCTTGCGCACTGACAATAAAGATATTGATGTCAATGATGAGAGAAGTGGATCTGAACCAAATATACAGGTAAAAGCACCTCAAGTGAAAAAGGGGCGGAAAGAGAAACGTAAGAAAAGAGTGCTGGAGCGAAGACATAACAAGAGCACTACTACATCCAAAGGATCCAATTCTAATCCACCTACTGATGTCCAAATGCCGCGCATGACAGGGCTACCTATGGGTGAATACACAAGCACACAGGTATATCTAACAAGACAAGCCATATCTTTAATTCTTATGTTACATACTTAACCTAAAAGTTAAATTTATAGCAGGTGTCTATGTTCCACCAACCAGTGCCAATAACCTCATTCTACTCGTACACAGCTTTAATGGTGGGAGCATCCTCTTTTCATGTAAGTTGCGTAGTTATGCGTTTTCTGCACTTGCTACATTTACATTGACTATGTTACCTGATTAATTGCACTATATCATGACAGTACTCAGATGAGGCTTCCCAAGCAATGCCATCGCAGCATGGTTCTCAGGAAGAAGGTGTATATTTTTCTCAGCCAACAAATGAAAAATAAATTGTTTTAATTATGACCAATTTATACCAATTTGTGACGACTGATGTATTAACCATTCTTTTTTATGTACAATAAATTATGAGTTCGTGTAACACTCTGACTTATTTCGTATAGCAATGTCTTAAATTCGTATAACACTTCACATGGTTGGTATAACAAGGCCTGAAATTCGTATAACATGGCACAGACATCGTATAATACGAGAGAAAACATGGTATAATAAGGCCTGAAATTCGTAAAATATGGCACAGACATCGTATAACACGGGACAAACATGGTACCGTGTTATAGGATGTCTGTGCCATGTTACACGAATGACAAGTCTTGTTATATCATGTTACACGAATGAGATAAAGTCGATCTTATCCTATTACATAGCTATGCAATAGGATAAGATCGGCTGACATGCCTACAAACATAGTTATGCATTGTATGTTTCTTGTACGCTCACGGGTTGGGATGAAATTTGACCAGACGACCATCTATCAAGATTCACGGGTGGTGATATAAATAAGACGACCACCTATACGACCCGGCTGACATGCCTATAAATTCAATATGACCATTTAACGTAGCCAGCGTGTCTGCAACTGGAGATTTGATGGTGAAGCTTCACGATAAAATCCCATTAACATAATCTTCTCATTCGTAGTGAAGTGAGTGGAGTTCCGAAATGTTACTCCAATGCTCTTCTCATATGGTTGGTTTTACAGGCAGATGCGTGGGTTCTACTCGGACATGTTATGGCAAGATTATAAATTGTCCATGGCCGAAAATCCCTTCCAGTTCTACCGAAGTCCTAGGCCATTGGATGAATACCAAAATCAAGGGATGGACCCGATTTTTCTACCACGAGTTTGGGCAAGCCAGACGGGTTTACAAAATTAATGTGCTATGGCAAGCTTATAAGCATCGAGAGCGTGGCCAATGAGAAAGTTGGAGGGTAGGATACAATAATATCGGGAGATGCCCTCCAACCGACTATGGTAAGTGCAGTCTCACGGTATAGTTTTTTGAGGAAATGGACGGACTATGGTAAGTTTATGATCTAAATATTGCCTGACCGCACTGGGATATGACAATATTTTGATTATAAGCTTGTCATAGTACGTCCGTTTTCTCAAAAAACTATACCGTCAGACTGCACTCTGGTTAATAATATTGTGCTTGTGTTACATGTAATTTTATGAACTTCGCTATTGAATATTGAAATTGAATGTTACATGTAATTTCAGATCCTGTTATACCATGTTCGTCCCGTGTTATATGATGTCTGTGCCATGTTATATGAATTTCAAGTCGTGTTATACCATGTTCGTCCCGTGTTATACGATGTCTGTGCCATGTTATAACACTATTTCATGTCGTGTTATACCATGTTCGTCCGAGTTATACGATGTTTGTGCCATGTTATATGAATTTCAGGTCGTGTTATACCATGTTCGTCCCGTGTTATACGATGTCTGTGCCATGTTATACGAATTTCAGATCTTGTTATACCATGTTCGTCCGTGTTATACGATGTCTGTGCCATGTTATACGAATTTCACATCCTGTTATACCATGTTCGTCCCGTGTTATACCATGACACAGACATCGTATAACACGGGACGAACATGGTATAACACGATCTGAAATAGTATTATAACATGGCACAGACATCGTATAACACAGGACGAACATGGTATAACAGGATCTGAAATTCGTATAACTTGGCACAGACATCGTATAACATGGACGAACATGGTATAACAGGATCTGAAATTCGTATAACATGGCACAGACATCGTATAACACGGGACGAACATGGTATAACAGGAGCTGAAATTCATATAACATGGCACAGACATCGTATAACATGGGACGAACATGGTATAACAGGATCTGAAATTCATATAACATGGCACAGACATCGTATAACACGGACGAACATGGTATAACAGGATCTGAAATAGTGTTATAACATGGCACAGACATCGTATAACACAGGACGAACATGGTATAACACGACCTGAAATTCATATAACATGACACAGACATCGTATAACACGGGATGAACATGGTATAACAGGATCTGAAATTCGTATAACATGGCACAGACATCGTATAACACGGACGAACATGGTATAACAAGATCTGAAATTCGTATAACATGGCACAGACATCGTATAACACGGACGAACATGGTATAACACGATCTGAAATTCGTATAACATGGCACAGACATCGTATAACACAGACGAACATGGTATAACACGATCTAAAATTCGTATAACATGGCACATACATCGCATAACACGGACGAACATAGTATAACAAGATCTGAAATAAAAAATAACATGGCACAGACATCGTATAACATGGCCTTCCAACTTTCTCATCAGGCACGATCTCGATGCTTATATGCTTGTCATAGCACATCAATTGGGCAAACCTGTGTGGCTTGCCCAAAGTCATAATAAACAAGCCGGGTCCATTCCTTGAAATTGGTGTTCATCCAATGGCTTAGGACTCCGGGAGAACTGGAATGCAGTTTGGGGCATGGACAATTTATAATCGTGCCATAACACGTCCGAGTAGAACCCACGCATCTGCCTGTGAAACCAACCATATGAGAAGGGCATTGGAGTAACATTTCGGAACTCCACTCACTTCACTACGAATGAGAAGATTATGTTGATGGGATTTTATAGTGAAGCTTCACCATCAAATCTCCAGTTGTAGACACGCTGGCTGTGTTAAATGGTCATATTGAATTTATAGACATGTCAGCCGGGTCGTATAGGTGGTCGTCTTGTTTATATCACCACTCGTGAATCTTGATAGATGGTCGTCTGGTCAAATTTCATCCCAACCCGTGGGCGTACAGGAGACATACAATGCATAGCTATGTTTGTAGGCATGTCAGCCGATTTTATCCTATTGTATAGCTATGTAATAGGATAAGACTGACTTTATCTCATTCGTGTAACATGGTATAACAAGACTTGTCATTCGTGTAACATGACACATACATGGTATAACAAGACACAGAACAATGCACAACATTGCATATTCAAATATATAGGTGTATGTAAATACAGTTATTGAATATACATGCGTATGTATGTACATGTGTTTTAATTACAATGTCTTTTAATTCCCTGCCAGTAACTTTCCTTCAAATAGTTCTAAACTAACCAGGGCCCTCAATCTTGGCATATCTTGAAGTGTGAAATCAAACGGTACCCCTCTAGATAGGTAGTCCATAAATTTCATGACAAATATACCACAATCTACACTTTCGCCATCTTGCTGCGGCAGACCTCCCATGTCAATGGCCAACAAGAACATTCCTTGGGATTGCCAGACTGGAAGGAGAGATGAAAGTGCAGTATTTCAAACTGTCCAACAGAACAGTGCACACCAGCATGTTACAAGAAATGAAAAATATCATGTGTGTGTAGTGTTATACAATGTGTTATACTATGTGTGTGCAGTGTTATACTATGTGTGTGTAGTGATATACCATGTCTGTGTAGTGTTATACCATGTCTGTGCAGTGTTATACCATGTCTGTGTAGTGTTATACCATGTCTGTGTAGTGTTATACCATCTCTGTGAAGTGTTATACCATGTCTGTGTAGTGTTATACCATCTCTGTGAAGTGTTATACCATGTCTGTGTAGTGTTATACCATGTCTGTGTAGTGTTATACCATGTCTGTGCAGTGTTATACCATGTTTGTGCAGTGTTATACCATGTCTGTGTAGTGTTATACCATGTCTGTGCAGTGTTATACCATGTCTAGGTAGTGTTATATCATGTCTGTCAAGTGTTATACCATGTCTGTGCAGTGTTATACCATGTCTGTGTAGTGTTATACCATGTCTGTGCAGTGTTATACCATGTCTGTGTAGTGTTATACCATGTCTGTGCAGTGTTATACCATGTCTGTGTAGTGTTATACCATGTCTGTGCAGTGTTATACCATGTCTGGGTAGTGTTATACCATGTCCGTGCAGTGTTATACCATGTCTATGCAGTCTTATATCATGTCTGTCAAGTGTTATACCATGTCTGTGCAGTGTTATACCATGTCTGTGTAGTGTTATACCATGTCTATGTAGTGTTATACCATATATGTGTAGTGTTATACCATGTCTGTGCAGTGTTATACCATGTCTGGGTAGTGTTATACCATGTCTGTGCAGTGTTATACCATGTCTATGCAGTCTTATATCATGTCTGTCAAGTGTTATACCATGTCTGTCAAGTGTTATATCAAGTTTGGAGCATGTTATACTAAGTTTGAGGCATGTTATACGTGATGCAAGTCTTCTTTATACTAAGTTTGGGGCATGTTATATGCATGTTATACGAAATTTAGGTTTCTCTATTCACTTCCAACGGACTGAATTCCAAAAGAAGTATGAATGGTTTTCTAAAATGCAAGCATCAAATGACGCACTTGCGGCAATTGATACTATCAGCAGATTTAGCAACTAACATGTTCTTTTTAAGACTATTTCCCAAACAGCTTCATGGACAATACAAATTATGCAAATATCATGAAAGTGGGTATACCAATTTTCCAAGCATGTTATACCAAAAATAGGTCATTAATACATCAATGTACGTATTCATAAGATAAATTACGACATTATACCTTAAAGGAACATTGGAGTTGGAGGAGGAGCTCGCCATGAGATCCTGCAAAAAAAAAAAAAAAAAATTAGGAAACCCTAGCCCAAACAAGAACAAGTCTTTATACCGTAGCAGGTCGTCAAGCAACAATGGGACGTTTGCGGAGGTCGTCGCACTTCGCCGGAGGTCGTCGGAGGTATACGCAGTTCAAAGGAGGTCGTCGGAGGCCGTCGGAGAGGCTCGGAGAGCGTGCGCGACAATCGGGCGACAATTTCGTCAGAGCAAAGTTAGGGTTTAGAGGTTACACAATGAGGGTCGAGCGGGTTAGGCGGGTAGGGAAATTTCGAGCGTTAACCAGGGTTAGCTCCGCGCCTGGTTAGTTCGTAACGGACTGCTATAACGGGCGAGTGTTATATTGGAGAGGAGATGGTATAACACGGGGAGGAGATGCTATAACGGGCTTAAGTATGGGTTGCTTGGAGATTCGTGCGCTGGGTGCATCAAGATTGATGCTTCACATCTCAGCCCACTCCGCAAAATTTGTGGAGGGGCACTCCTCCGCAAAAACGCATGTGACTGACTTGGTTAGAAGTTGGACCTGAACTGATATAACTTAATTAAACCATCTGAATTAAACCGGTCACGTTGAACCGAATTTTTGTTGACAAAAATTAGGTCAATTTTTTCGTTGGTTTAGCGGGCGTTGAGCCAAAAAAATCGTTTGCTCGCGTTCGGCGTGCTGGTGATGCGGCGTGAGCGAGCTGCGTCGGGTTGGCCGGCGGGAGCTAGGTTTCAGCCGCGAGCGTCGAACCAAAAAATCTGCTGCGGCTGCGAACGTTGCTGCTGCTCATGTCGGCGTGCAAGCAGCGGCGCAGGGAAAGGGCGCTGAGCCAGCGACAACGAAAGGGCAGCGGTCGGCGACTCGCTGAGAAGTCACCGCTATGATAATCTGGCAACTTGATCTTGCGAAGGTCGGCGGGCGACGCAGTTTTTCGTTGACGGGCGGACGACACAGAATCTTCGAGCGGCGGATTTTTGGCCGAGAATCTTCGGCGCTCATCGCCAACGCTCGAGATGGAAGGTGCTGCGAGCGGTTGTCGGCAGCAAATGCTATGGCTACGAAGATTAGGCGACTCGGCAGCAAGAATTTGGGTGAAGGCGAGCAAGGCGGTGACGCTGGGCTGCTAGGGTTCAGCCACGAGAGAAATTTTGGAGAGAATCTTCTCTTCTTCGTCTAACAGAGCAGCAGTCGACGACGGATCTGCAGGCGAGCAGTGGATGGTTCACCTGACGCCGAGTAAGCAACAGAGTAGATTTTTCAGATCTGAGCAGTGAGCACTGGAGTTGGCTCATCGACCGGCGCTGCGAGCGGCGAACCGTCGGGACCCCAAAAACAAAGATGGACGAGCGATCAACGACTCTGAGCGGTGGAGATTCAGCCGCTTCCTTCTTCTTCGCTGATCGACGATTTTCGATGTTGTAAGCGGCGACTTTCGATGTTGTAAGCGGCGAAACAGCAGGAGCCAAAATCGAACGAGCAGGTCAGGCGAGCAGCGATTGTGAGCAGCGGTGTTTCAGCTGTTTTCTCCTGCTCGTTTAGGGTTTGGGCCGACGACTGTATGCAGTCGCTGAGAAGCTTTGGACGGCAGATGTCGGTGGCGGAAGCAACAGGACGACGGCTACATACTCGCACAGTTAGCAACGGTCCTTCATTGTACGGTTGTACCGACTCTTGCCTGCACTCTGTCGACAGGCAAAAACTAAAATTTAACTCTTAACTAGCCGCAGTAAAGATCTAACTGCGTAATAATCACCAAAGTAATATGTTAAAGAGATACACCCTAATATTCAATATCGATGTACGAGCTTGCAAGGGAGAGGAGGGCAACGAGGGTGGAGGAGAAAGGGACGGAGTGGGGTGAGCTTGCAAAGGGTAGGGGAGGCAGGATGAGCTCACAAGAGGGAAGGGGAAGTAGGAGGGCAATTGTGAGGCTCGGAGGGCCGGTGGGCCCCGAGCCCCACGAGCGTGGTCAGCAAACAAAGAACCACACCTCGGTCAACTAGGGCGGATCAATCAGACGGGTAGAGCGACCCGATCCGAATACCCGAACCCTCGCAGGAGGGTGCGAAATTCATCCCGACGCCAACCCCGAGGAGGAGGGGAGTGGCGGTAGTGAAGCTCGCTGATGGAGGCAGGTGTACACTGACCCTCGGAGAGGAGGAAGACGTGGTTGGCGTAGGTGACGAGGTGACGTTTTGCGTGCGCAAGAGGAAGACTCGGCAGTGGGCACGAGCACAGCGGCGGACCTCCGTCCGCCGTCCCTTCCTCCTCCCTTCCGGCGAGAGGGCCGGCGTCAGACATCGTGATCGGTGATCTGGGAAGGGCCCACGAGCGCCCAGTCACACACGAGAGGGCGGCGAGACGACGGCCGACGAGGGGAGTCCGGCGGAGTCAAGCGGAAGCGTGAGACGCTCCGACGAGGCCGGTGTCCAGGCGTGGACGCCGATGAGGCTCAGGTGAAGGGCAGGTGGCCCTTCACTGCCGGTGACTCCGGTCCGGTGTCATCAAGAGCAACGACGACGGTCGCGTGCGGGGGAGCTCGGCGGACGAGCGAAGATGATGACAAGAAATCAAATAAACGCCTACGTGGCGTGGGTGTTGACCAACGACTCCGGGCGGGGCCTCACAGCAATGCTAATAAGGATGGAGGGCGGAGAGGTGGGCGAGGGAGGAAGGGAGAGAGAGGTGTGAGCTTGCGAGAGTACAAGAGAGGAGGGAGGAGGAGGGCAATGCTAGTGAGGGGTGAGAGCAGAAAGATGGGGGCAAGGGAGGGAGAGGGGCGAGCTTGCTAGGGGGTAGGAGAGGCAAGATCACTAGCGGGCGAGGGAGGGTAATGCTAATGAGGAAGGAGGAAAGATAGAGAGCTGGGGCATGAGCAGAGGGGAGGAAGAGAGTGAAAAAGCGCTTGACAGAAAAATTTTTGGCAGCGGGATACCTTGCAGCCGGATCCAAAAGTTATGACACAATTTCGTAAAATGGAACAGTAAATTTCGTGAAATATTGGGATGCATGCCATTTTACGAAACCTGCGCCATTATTATCGTGAAATGTGCACTCACAACCGGGTACCTCGCTGCCAAAATTTTTTCGGTCGGGCGAAGGTTTACGTATTTAACACGGAGTTTTCCTCATATTTTTTTGCTTGATTTAGGCATAAATATTTTCCAGAGAGGAAAACTAATGAGTTTTCTTTTTTTTAAAAAAAAAAAACAAGGAAAACATTTTCAAGGAAAAAATAATAATTAATTTTTTTCTCTTTTTAAAAACAAAAGAAAACTAGAATTTTCTTTCCCTTATCTTCAGGGAAACAGGCGGAGAGAGAACGCTAATTAACGAGGAAGTTAGAACGAAGAACATATGATGATTAAAGCTTAAAATTCAAGTCTCTCTCATGAACTGATCTTGTGGTAGGCATCAAAGGTCAACGTAGATGTCATCATGATGATATGCTTGAGTTGGTAGAATTATTGATAACACCTCAAAATTTGGAAGAAAAGATACTGAAGGATTTGCAAACTAGCATTGATTATGCGTGATATATTGAATAAGCATGTGGAGAGTGTGGGCCATGGTCATGCTAAATTAGGGTAGATGTACAAAGTGGGGTGTTAAAAGATAATAATAAAAGTGATGGGGTTTTTTTTAAATTGCACACAATTTATAAAAAAAATGGTGAAGAAAGTAAAGGTGGAGGGTGGATTCATAAAATTTGCAATACATAGGGTTGACCCTTTTGGACTTAATCAGATACCTAACTTTTATATATGAGATCCTTCAGCACAATTATTCACCCTTTTCTATTTTACTTCAAACCAGCGTAATTAACTTATTTCCTTGTTACATTCTGACCCACACGCCCATGCGTACATCAAATTGACTCAAGAGAGCCAGTCAAAGTTGACCAAAACAGCCGGCACTAATTCTTTGAAACCGGCTGGTGGCGGCGGCGGCGATGAGGGTAGAGCCTGAAGAGTCGGTGGGCGGAGATGGCGGCGACGACGGCCATTGTCAGTGTTGCCGCGAGAGCGCAGAGCAGGCCGCCGGCGATCTGCTCGCAGAACCTAGTGTACACGTTGCACAGCTTCGACCACTGGAGGCTGCCGACGCCGAACAGCGCCACCATCGCGCCCTGGATTCCGGCCATCGTCGCCCCGAACGTGGCGTACGTGGCTCCCTGCGCCCACATTCCCCAAACCCCAAATTTTACTCAAAATATGTTTCTGGAAGATTTCATGAGCTAGTAAAAAAGTCCACTCTGAAACATGTACGTGCATTTAAAAGATCCGGGGCCATTCAATTAAGATCACGAGAGAAAACTTGTGCATTCAGCTTTGTCCACGAAGACTGGAATTAATCGGCGCCGTCGCGTCCCTGTCGGCGCACCAGTTAAAGAAACTCTAGTTGGTCCAACCACTAAACCAGTCAAGGCTCGCTCATAATTCAGGATGATTAATTTGCATCATTTCTAGTTGATTAAAAGCACGCAGGCTGGAAGATTAATTGTCATCAGAAAAAAAAAATCTTATTCATATCGTGAACTTAGATACGCCACTAGTTGGTAGAGATCCTCCTTCATCCTTGCTAGATTCTGTCGCGATCTAAAGGCTGATTAACCTTGCTCTAGATTTCGAGTATCTAGCTAGAACATGCATTCATGCATGTGATTTCTTGATGGAGTGCATACCTGCTAGAGTTGGAAATGAACACACATTACCTGGTCGAGGACGAACTGGAACCATGCGACAAACTTGTTTTGGGAGGGTTGACTGTGTTGCAGGCATGCCAAGACCATGCATCTGATGATCTGCACGAGATGGTGCCCTGCAGTCGCACTAGTTACGATGGTCATAATCCTGCAACACCCAATGAATTAAACAAATTACATAATTTTTTATTCTTAATTGATTCTTACTTTTCAATATGAATGAAGGAATGGATGAACATACCAAAGGGCATACAAATCCTTCACAGTAGCCTTCTTGGTGATCATCATCACTGTCTCCGTCTGCGTGTCGAGCCCAACAAGAAGAGACGCCATGGCTGCGAATATCACTGACAGTATCCTCACGCCATACTCAACCTTCATTAACTTACTGCTTTCCATTGCTACAAGCTCTGTGTGAATCTTTCTAGCTGATGATAAATCCTGCCTGCCGTGTGCGCACTTGCAGCCTGCTCTTGTTCTTGATTTTATACACGTGAAAGCAGTACCCACACTGGCCACACAACTAAAGATGGATGATGGATGATGGATGATGGATAGATGGATGGAGGTGGTAATTATAGGGAGGAGGAGTAGGAGGCAAATGAATTGAATGAGCAGAGAAGATTGAATGGAGGAGGTAGATGTCAGTGTCATTGTGGTTGCCTATCGCTGCCGAGCAAACGATTGGCTCACCATTCACGCAGCTTGATGACCCGCATTTATGCATGGGCCCGGTTCACCGTGATGATGCATGGTTGATGGATATCATCATGCACGTTAGGGTTTGCTCATTGCATATAATTATGGGGATTACTTATGTTGGTGCATGAGTCAAACAAACATGTCAAACCTTATCTCAATCTTTGCTCACAATCTTTTGACCTATTCTAAGGCGATTGATTACATTTCCTTTCGAGTCGGGTCGTGATTTTGATGAACTCATTAATCGCACTTGAAATGTCATCACATCCATCCACGTCAACGTTTTCAAAGCTAGATTCGACAAAGGTCCTTGATTGGTGCATACTGAGACCATTGTATGAGAACCTTAAATGTTCTAAAAATCTTCATTAATGCAAGCTCAAGAAGCTAAGGTCTCAAGAAAACAAAGAAAGTTGTCACTTTTCATAATATTGGAGAATGTCCTAATCTCATTATGAGATATGACTAGGCCCTTAATCAATGTATAAATTATGTAAAAAAATACGAGACAAACGATAAGTCGTTATAGTTTGATTTACAAGCTATAAAACTAGTTTGGGAGAGAATCTCAAAAGAGAAAAAAAAAAACACATTGAATCTATCTTTCTTTCTTAGTAGATTTCAATTCATGACACATATTTAACAGGGAGAACATACAACTCCTTGTATTGATCAATTGCACATGAACAATAAATCCACATTATTGAATTTCTTTTAAGAAAGGACAACAATATTTATTGATCTAAGTGTCCGAGTGAGAAGGTTTGTTCAACTTGTTCAGCATCTATCTCTCTTCCATTAGTAGTGATTTGAACCTCTTCATGATTCATGAAACTAGCTTGGCATTTAGCCCAAAGAAAATGATGCTTTTGTAGTTTTCCCCCTAGAACCTTCAAATTTTATTTTATTTATTTTACAATAATATAAACTATAGATTCTACATAGCACTTGCAAATATAAATATAGATTTGGAAGTTTATGCAAAGTAGGGAAAGTAAAGAGGAATCAATGTGCAATAAACTCATGTTTGAAGGATATGAATGAGTTGGTTTGATTCACAGTGGTTGTGGTCCTCTACACTTTCACTAATTAGAGAGAATTGCATTGAGTTTTTGTTTTCTTTAATTAATACGTTTGGCTAAGTCATAAATTATATGCTTCTAGAGGTTTTTATATAATTTATTTATTTTTTTAAAAAATAAGATATGCGCTTTTATTTGGAAAATGACTTTTAAAAATTATATTTATTTTAAAATTTAATATATATATATATATATATATATATATATCTTTTTTTAAAAAAATAGGGTTTTTTTTTAAAAAAAATTACTTCGACTAAACGGAGATAGCCGATTCGGCTTTCACCGCCAGTCTCCGCCACCGCCGACCTTTTCTGAGCTCATAGGGTTGACCGCCTTCCGCTGCGATTAGTTCTCTACGCCAACCACCGACCGGCCCTGGCCGGGAATTTCGTTCCTCCGCCCCAACCGTCATCGGCCGGAGCGGTTCCCGCTACTTTTACTTCGCAACTGGCTTAGTACCCCCGACCGGCCCGGTTTAACAACACTGCGAAGAGCAAATAATAAAAAATCTTAAACCCTAGCGCAAATCCCTCTTTCTTCTACCCCCAATTCCTTCGTATGCAACAATTCATCCACTTGGATTCTTAGGAGAGTAACGATGAAAACTGTGTCAGAAGACGCCGTACCTCTACCGCACAACGGGGATGGGAGCAACACGGGCGTCGCAGCGGAACCCGGAAGCTCTCTAGGTGACGCCGATCTGTTCAGGCATCGTGTTGATGAGTACGTCTCCAAAGCCGATGAGGTTTGTAATCTTTTGGTGATCCGATCTGTGCGTGGATCCCAAACTTCGATGTCTCCGCAGTTTTCTTGTTCCTAATTCGACGTGAGTTAGAACAATTTTTTTTTTTGTTTTTATTTAATTAGTGGTACGTTCTTGGTGATCGCAATCTTCGATGGAAAGAAGGCATGTTGTTTCAAATTACATATCAGTTGGTAGGAAAAAAAAAACACTTCTTTGTGATCTATAACCGTGCGTGTTGATCCACAGTTGGAGCAGAAGGTGAACGAGGTTGTGGAGTATTACACGAATAAGAAACAGATGAACACTTTTAAAGGGAGCTTGGGTGGTAAGGAGAAGCGGAAACCGGGGGTTGCCAATAACAGTGGAAGCAACAACAGTGGTAACAAACTGGTAGATGGGAGTCGAAAAGAGGCTGTTTGCTCGAAGAGAATGCAAGATCTCATGCGGCAGTTTGGCGCCATATTGAAGCAGGTGACATTTTCTTTTCTTCAAGTATTGTTAGGTTATAAGCATATATCTTGTGAAGCTTTTGAGCTATTTCCTCCAAAACTTTAGCACTTCGCCGTTTCACCATTTTGTAGATTCATTGACGTTATTTAGATAATTACTAGGAACAATGGCTATATTAAGTCAAGGAAATAGTTTTGTATAAATATGCTCTTTTTCATACGCTAATTGTTAGTTTAGCTTCGCTCTGGCTGGGTGAGTTAATAATGTCAGGTTGCACATATGATTATGTTTAGTTGTCTGTTATAATTCAGTTTATAGGACACAAGAAACTGATTGAAAACAATAACCCTATTATCATGATTCTTTTGATTTTTCTAGCTAGTTTGTTGCAGATCTCACAGCATAAGTGGGCTCGGCCATTCATGAATCCTGTTGATGTTGAAGGTCTTGGTCTTGATGATTATTATGAGGTTTATTATGTCTTTCAGAAGAATTTCATTTTCTTGAACGTTCAGTTGGCATTCTTATGTCTTTCTGCCAAGAGTTTACTGTAATTTGCATAATAGGTCATTAAGAAGCCCATGGACTTTGGTACAATCAAGAACCAGATGGAATCAAAAGATGGCAGTGGCTATAAGAATGTTCGTGAAATATATGCTGATGTAAGATTGGTGTTCACTAATGCAATGACATACAATGATGATAGAAGTGATATTCATGTCATGGCTAAAACGTTGCTGGAAAAATTTGAAGAGAAGTGGCTGCAACTTCTTCCTAAAGTTGTTGAAGAGGTAGAGACTAGTTTCTTATATCAACTGCTGTTTTCATTATTCCACTCTTAATCATGTTGTCCTTTTGTTTTTCTGCATATATACCGATTGGTAGTGTTCTTGCTATCTAGTTACCAATTGATCAAAATATCTCTTTTTAATGTTAATTTTTTTTTATTAGGAAGCTCGCCAAAAAGAGGAGGAGGCTCAAGCTCTTGCAAGTAAGCAGGTTGCTCGGGATGCTGCTTATGCAAAAATGGCTAAAGATACCAACAATGAGGTAATCTCATATGTTCCTACAAGACCTAGTAGAAAGATTTCCCTAATTCTTATTTGTGGGTTTAAGTTGTATGTCTGTTTTTCAAGACAAATAGAGACCAGACTTTACAGCATCATGACTGTTATTATAGTACATTGCCTTTAGTTAAAAAAAAGTCGCCTTTAGAAAATCCGCGATTTTTTGACATGCCTTTTATCAATTTTCAGCTTGATGATCTCAATTTACATTTAGAAGAGCTAAGGACACTGGTAATACAGAAATGCAGGTAATTATCTTAATCTTCCTATCAATGTTTTTTAGAATCTATAAATCTTGAAACATTAGTTTACTGTACTAGGATCAGACAGTTATATCTCTCTTTTTTTAACTTATACGGGGAAATTGATGTCAGGTCACTGTGATAAGAAAAATGGCTGGAATTGAAAGAAGCATAAAGTAGCTTTTCTTATTTCAATGTAAATTAAAGAGTACCTTAACGAATATTAGAATGATGCTGAACCTGGACCGTAATTAGCAATATTTCAGACAGGGAAATATTGTCACATCCAAAGATATAAAATACTGTCAATCTGCTGATATTATACAACATCCAAGTATGCAAAAGATGTTTAAAACTTTATTTACATTCCTTGCCTCAAAAATTTCCATCAAAAGTTCAAAATCCAGCATGTCGACAAGGTGCAGAAGACTAGATGCCTCTTAGAATGCCGAGTGACTTTTTAGAATGGAGCTGCATGTGGATGACTTTTTATATTCCACTTTTTCCTACACAACTGGAGTCAACTTCTTTACAAGAAAAACATTGTACAGAAGGATCAACAACAATGCTGAGTGAGATTCCTCATATGCAAAAAAGGTTGAATTTTAAAAGAGATTACATGTTTAAGTCAAAAAGTAAGGAAAGGCCAAACGAACAAGACATTTATGTTAGAGAACGTAACACCTCATATAAACAAATGGACTCTACCAATTGGATGAAGTTCCCTGAGTTATATCATATCAAGGGGATCACCATGAACAACTACCAATACGTACATTGTTTGCACACTTTGTCATTATCATAGATTTGCACGGTGGTACAAAGTATTTTTTTTTTTAAAAAAAAACTGTTCTTTATCTTCACCTATTGTTAAATGCTAAAATTGAATATGATCTGAATGAAAGTGGGAAGGATCAATTGAATGAAGGTGGGAAGGATCAATTGATCTGTTCCACATTATGTCTTCTTTAAAAGCGTCAGCTTTGATAAACTATATCTTTATATTTATTTTATCCGTTTATATAATCTGTCGGTTAGTTGTATGATCTTTTAAACCCTTGGAAGCATAGCTGCTGCTTCTGCATGTGGTATTTGGATGCATGTATAGGCGACATTTCAGTTGCTTATAAACTCAACTTTGTATAAGTTTGTTAATTTATAATGTTGCACTTACTCATAACTTGCTAGCTTTGCCTTCTTATTTGTTTACTACATTGTCTTCTCATTTTCGTAAAGGAGATTATGGAGAGGCTTTTGGATTAGCGCTGCTACTTAGGTTGCAGTCCAACTTGTACCTGCTCAACTTGAATGTTATAAAAGTTAGAATAAGGCTGCTCAATTTAAACTCAGCTCAACCTTGAACCGTCCTTAACCCGTTCCTAGTCTTGTTGAATCCAACCTTATATGTATCCTCCTGAGCTTCTGACTAGCTTTGCAAATCAAATTACTCCAAATTTGGAGTTTGATCTTTTGATCATAAATGTTGCCATTAGAATGATAGAACGAATCATTGCCATGAATTTGAGTTAGAATGAACCATCATTGTATGTCTTAAATTGCTTAGAATATTTATGTATTTGTATACACACACACTCATTCCAAGAACTAGTTTTTCTCAACTTGATATCAAATCAAGTTAACCTAATCATGCAACTGACCCCTTCTTCTGTTCTCTCCAATTCTTCCTCCTTTCTCTCTACCTTTGCCCACTCAACCGCAACTCTCACTGCCTACCTTCTTGCACGAGTCTTCCACATGATATCCTTCCGCTGCCTATCACTATGCAAGGCGTATCACAACAATTCCTATTTTTTATGTCTCATATGATTATCTTCGCCTTTTCAATTATTTTCTATTTCTTTATCTACTATATTTATTCCTAAGAATCTTCATTAAGCTATTCTAGATTGTAACTCAAAAGGATAATGGATAATCAAATGTTAGTTCTCATATCTCACAAAACTAGGAGCCTGTTATGTTGGTATTCACCTTGCTCTATTTGGATGGATATCCACTGTCAAATATCATCCTAATGACTTTATTGATCGATACAATCATGTCTTGTTGCAAAGGGTGTCATACAAACATATGGTGTAGACATTTTTGAGTCTTCTCATATGCTGATATGCACATTTCAATTGTATTCAAGTTCTACTCTCCCTGGTTGTCAATTAAAGCTTGGTAAATGCAACAAATGAACAACAAAAATACTTTCTTATATGATGATCTTGTTTTAGAGGTGTGCTTAGTAACCTCTATGGTATGTTGCTCATAAGGAGAGTAAAGTGCACAAGCTCAAAAAGGCAATCTTTATACAACGTCATGCCCTTAGTATTGTTATTCTTGTCCTTTATGTTAAGTCATTTCTTATTGGGAGTGATACACCAGGTATTTCTGAAGTTAAAAGAACATCTTGAAGTTAAACTATCATGGAGAATCTAGCAAAGCCTTGGTAGTTCTTGAATATTGAGTTGCTTATGATAGTTAGTGTTCTTCCTATCATAGAGAAAATATATAGTGGACATTCTTGAAGAAACCAAGCTTCTTTGCTACGATTATGTTGATTCATCTATCCAATTCAATTAAAAAAAATTTCTTATGATGACAATTTTGAAGATGTTCCTAGATATTATTGGCATGTAGTATAAGTTATTTATCTTAAGATCACGGGACCTACTATTTCTTTTGCTTCTAGGGTGGTGAGTCGGTGCATACAACATTCTAAACAATGCCACTAGAATGCTATATTGAGGACTCTACATTTTCTAGAACGTCTCCAAAAAAATTCTTTATTAAAAAAAGGGCATATAATGATGAAGGCTTATATGTTTTAATTATGTTCGGAATCTAGGTGATGGTAAATCCACCATAGAGTTTTGTACTTATGTTGGAGGAAATTTAGATACTTAGAAAATAAAAAAAGTAAAATGTGCATAGTTTATGCAAAAGCTGAGCAAGGACAATAGATCACACTACTTGTGAGATAATCTGTATTTGTACTCATTTAGACATCTTTGGTTTTGAATAAGAAGAGCTAATAAGTAAACCTTGTGTTAATCAAACATCTGGATAGATTGGAAGACATTGGAAAGTTGTCTCTAATAAAAAAGACAATTCAAAATACAATATCACTTGTTGGCTTCATTTATAGTCATTCAAGTACTTTAAGCTTATTGAGTTATTTTACCAATAAAAGAGAATTGATGAGACATGCAATTATTAGATTTGCTACATCCTTCATCACATTGGAAAGAATTCACAAGGAAAAAGCAATTCTTAGAATAATGTTTGTGTCCGATGATTGGACAAATAACAAATTATCCAATAAGGCTAAAGGGAGGAAAGCAATAAGAATTATACTAATACTAATTTTTTGGAATAATGTAGTGTACATGCTTAAGGTGATGGCTCCTCTAGTGCGTGTGCTTTCGCCTCGTAGATAGTTAGAAAAAATCAACCATGAGTTATATTTATGAGGCAATGCTAAAGAAGCTATTATGCGATCTTTTGAGAACAATGAAAACAAATACAAAGATGCTTTTAAAATCATTGATCATAGGTGCACTTGCCAACTTCATCGCCCATTACATGCTGCGGGTCACTTTTTAAATCCAGAATTTTTCTATAATAATCCCTCAATTGAATTTGATTTTGAGGTGACTAATGAATTGTATGCATGTATTGAGAGGCTGATCCTTACTTCAAAGATAAAACAAAAGATTTTTGAGGAGCCGCCTATTTATAAAACAGCTAGTGGTATGTTTGGAAACAAACTTGCAGTTTCACAAAGGAACACAATTGCACCTGGTGAGAATTTTAATAAAAATTTCTAAATTCTAAATTTAAAATTTTATTATATACATTACTGAACAATAAAATATTTTTGACTTTATAGCACAATGGTGGCAAATGTATGGATTGTCAACTCGAAATTTACAACAATTCGTCTTAAGGATCTTGAGCTTAACATGTAGTGCCTAAGGATGTGAACGCAATTGGAGTGTGTTTGAGCAAGTAATTTATCAAATTAATAATTTATTACTAATTAAAAATTTATCACTTATAGAATTTTGCTAATTATTTATTTAACTTGTTGTAGATTCATTCCAAGAAAAGTAATAGACTTGAGCATAACAGACTACACAATTTAGTGTATATTAAATACAATCAAGCCTTGTACTGAAGATATAATTATAGAGATGAAATTAATCCAATCTCACTCAATGATATTAACGAGTGCAATGAGTGATTACTTGGGAAGATGGATGGTGATGAAGATGATGTTGGTAATGAAAGGGTCTTTTGAGGATGAAAATGATAATGCCCTTAATTGAGATGATGTATATAGGGCTTTAGGAGTTGGAGAGCCTAGAGTATCTAGACAAACATTTAAAAAAAGAAAGGGACCCCCTAGTGTTATTGGTGCAGCATCTAAGACAAATAAAGGTTTGTCATGTATAACTTCTTCAACCAAAAAAGGAAAAGAGATTGTGGTTGAGGTAGAGGATGAGGTAGTTTTTAAAGAATCAGAAAAAAATAATAGAAGACATTGATTATGAGGATTTAGAAGAAGAAGTTGAAGGTGTTGGTATATATTCCCTTGGACCCATTGTTGGTCTATCTTTTGTACACTGATATTTCATACTGGCATTGTCATTATTGTATTATGTCTACATCTACGATCATTGTATACTTGCATGATAATGTCCTTAGAGATATATTATATCTGTGCTTAAACTTATGTCCCCAGTCAAGTACTTGAGTGGATAAAAGACAGCTCTGGTACATGTGAGATTGGTATATGAGCTGGTTAGGCACGAGGTGCTAACATAGACATATGAGTGTATTAATGGTGGATATACTAGATCGACCCACTGTGAGACTAACTTGGTGTCATGAGTTAACTTCATAATTGATAGAAGATACATTGATTCGTTGACTTGAGGTCATTGATCCCTTGACTTGACAGGTTGACCCAGAATTGACCATGGTTAGCCATATTTGACTTGGATTGCATTGGATCCAATGGCTTAATTGACTTGTGTAATAAAGTTTTGAGGTGGCTCATTATTTAATAGGGTCTACTAATAAGTGATCATGAAGAGGAATTAGCGCCTCAAGGTATAATGGGGAGAAATCATTACCCTTGGCGCATAAGAGTCCTAAAGGGACCCAGGGGACTTCTTCCTAGTCTGCCCGCGGGGGCTGGGGCAGCACTGGCAGCACTTCTGGACATGGGGCAGGGGCAATGGTGCTTGGGGGCGGGGGAAGTGGCTAGGAGTATCGAGGAGGGGAGGGAGGGATGTAGGGTGCTGCAGCGAGGTCTACAGCAAGAGGGAGGGGTGCTGGGGAGGGGCAAGGAGCAGCAGGAAGCATTGCAGCGGAAGGTAAGGAGTGAGTTTTATTTTTCCTTCCATTCTCGGCCCGATTTGGGCAGAATGCATTTGGAAGGAAAAGTTGCCTATTTTTCCTTCCCCAGCTTTTCTTTTCATCCATGGAAACTAAGGAAACATACATTTTCCTTTCTTTCCTTCCAATTTTTCTTGCAAGAAAATAGGTTGTTAGGGTTAAGGGTTATAGGGTTCCGAGTAAATAAAATATATTCAATAAGTAATAGAATAAATATATTTTAATTATTATTATTATATATAATCAAGTTCATAAAATGGGTATATGATATATACTACCCAAAACCTATCCGAACCCGGCTCGGGTAGTAACTCACTAATGAAATTGCATTATTGAATTTGAATGTGATATGACCTACTATTTTTTTTTTATTTGGGTGTGATTTGATTAGACTTTCTGGTCTTATAATTTGAGTTTATGGACCTCAACCATGGTTGAAAGACATCCATCCTAACTGTATTTTGGTTAGGCTAGGATCTTGTTTTGCTTGTTCGGGCCTTTTACTGCTACCAGTGATGCTTGACACTCTATTTTCTCCTTATTCTTTGCACTACATCACAGATTTTACTTCTTGATTATGTGAGAAAACCTGAAAAAAGCTTTCTTGTTATATTAGTCTGGATCGAATCTCATATCTTTGTCCAAAATCGTATTTCATATTGTATCTACAAGTTCACAAGTGGTTGTGCTATAGTTTAAATGATATACAAATTCACAAATCGGTATCCATTAATTGATCCCTAGATGAATGGCTCATGTAGATTACTAACAATTTGGAAGTTCACAATTGATTCTTTGTGCTTTACTGCTGCTTTTTGTGTGGAACGTGTATCCCCTTAATTCTGTGTTTCTGTAAACATTTTAATTAGAAGTCATATCACTAATCAAAGTGTAGGTCCTAGCACTATATTTTTCTGAAGATTATTGGGTTGGGGAGGCAAAGAGACGTCTTTTACTTCCCTTGGATGAAAAATATTATGATTCTTCTCACATATCTGAAGGATTGTTAAATTTAGACTTGGTTCCAATTTTATTGGGTGTCTCTTTGAATTTACCATGTTATTTGCAAACTTTGCTTAAAATGCTTCACTATCTTTACCACATCATTTGCTACCCGGTTATCGAGTTGGGAATCAGATGCACCTTCATTTTTATACCTCACTTTGGTGAGAGCCTTATGCATTCAGATTAAGAGTGCGATATGATTTCCAACATATGAATATTAAACCTCAGTTGCGCTGGAGCATTAGGTTGTGAATGACCATCTTCTTTTTTCAGAAAAATGACTACAGAGGAGAAAAGAAAACTTGGTGTTGGGCTGAGCACTTTATCCCCCGAAGATCTTAACAAGGCTCTAGAAATTATTGCTGAAAACAATCCCAACTTTCAAGCTACTGGCGAAGTGGTGGACCTCGATATGGATGCTCAGGTTATTTCCTAATCTTAAGCATGTTATACAACTTGTTCATCATTCATTTTTTCATAGAGTGCATTGCTTGGCAATCCGAATTCAATATCCAAAATTTGGTATCTAACGAGAGAACAGCCATTCTGAATGAGTAGTTGAAGATTTGAACTCGTTCTGGAAATGAGCTCAAATATCATATGCTGGGATTTTGGAGTAGAATTTGATTTTAATATTGGATCAACATACTAATCATGTACATTTCAATTTTCGTTAATGTCACCACCTCTCTTTATTATTGCTTTTTTTTTTTTTCTATTTCCTAGTTGTGCCTACTTTGGTGGTTCACTATGTTTCTTTATTGGTGCAGAGTGAAAGCACATTGTGGAAGCTCAAGTTCTTTGTGAAGGGGGCAATAGAACTTCAGGCAAAGAACTCCGTAACTAAGGCAGATGACAACTTAAAGCGAAAGAAAGAGATCTGTGATGCTTTGGCAAAGACCGCAAGGAAGAGAAACAAGAAGCTTTCTTCGTTGTGATACTTTTTGAGCCTGTTATTAGTGCAACTGTTCCCGTTGCTTGTGCAACTAAGGTGAATACTTTTTTTAAAAAAAAATTGCATGAACGGCCGACTTTAACTACCGTCATGTATATTAAAAGCCAAGTTCATACTCCCATCAACTCTTTCTTTCTGAGGTCGCAGAGTGTGATTTTTTTTCCTTTTCTTTTATTGAAAATCTGTGTTGAATTATTTTGTAGCCTAATCGGTTCAATCCAGACCAATTGACCTAAATGGGTTTAACTAGAATCAAAATTTATAATTTTTTCCATCTAAATTTTAATCAAAATTTGTAAATTCTGAACCAAAATTGAATTGATAACTCCAGATTGTTCGATTCATTTAAACTGAATTTAATTTTTTTATATAGTTTATTTTACTAATGTTTTAAGTATAATATTATAACACAATATTTTATCAATTTAATAAATAATGATTGAAAATTTAAGTTTATTCAATTCAATTCAATTTTTTTTGTTGGATAAGAGATTGAACTAATTTTGTTTATTTTAAGAAAAATGAAACTAAACAGAATTGATTGAATAAACATTGAAGCATAATAAATTTTGACACCCCTGCCTTTGGTCAACTCGTTAAATTAAACTTTGATTTTGGTCCAAGATCTAAACATACATTACTTATGATTCAAGAGCCAAGATCTAAACATAAAATGTGGATATGATAATAAAAAGGACTAAATAAGACAAACCTTTCAAGGCCTTCATATGGGAACGGCTAATTATCAGTTATTGATCACATGTAGAGTCCCTCTGCAGTCCCTTTCATGGCTTTCTTTATTATCACTTTCTCCTTAACTTTCCTGAAGTCTTCATGAGTTACCTGAGAATGCAATTAAGCTTGAATCGATCAACGAGATTGAGTCCAACTTCATCAATTAAGTCCTCAATCCAATATTATGTAGCACAATTTAAGAAAGACCAGTGTGTCCAAGTGAAATGCTATATTGCATCTCACAGTCGTTGCACAAAATTAAATTATTAGGTATGCGTCAAATTTGTTTTCATCAATTGATTTAGATGCTCATTTTCTTCACTAGTGAGGATTTGTATTAATGAGGATGATTATGATTTCACCATCTTAGCCAAGATGGTGAAGAATGCCTGTCCATATGGTTTCTAATGTCCTATATAACAGCACCGGAGAGCTGTGAACAAGAATATCCACTTAAGAGAGGTAACAAAGTGGTATAAGATCATAGGGAATGGATCGTTAGCCCTTGCAATATTTGATTTATTGTAAAGTCTTCTCCTCTCTTACATGCGGCCCACCGCCTGTAATTGATATAATAAGTAAACAAGGTGTTGTATTAATGATCGCCTTACCTTCATCCTGCGTTCTCTCAGAGCAAGTAAACCAACTTCAGTGCAGATCGCCTTGATATCAGCTCCAGAAAGTTCATCCTTTGTCATGGCAAATTCTTCTACGTTGACATTATCAGTTAGTGTCGTTCTAGAGGTATGTGTCTAACAAAATAACCATAAGAAAAGGCTTGCCATTCTAGGTATGTATTTAACAAAATGACAAAATTCTTTGTTGACATTCTAGAGTATGTCTACAAAACAAGCATTGACTACAATGTACTAGGCAATAGTTCAGAAACAAAACATACCCCAAAAATGTAAAGTCTTGTCCTAATATCAGGCAATGGGAATTCAATCTTCCTATCAATTCTTCCAGGCCTATTTGTGATATATGCCTAGATGAATTCTGTTTATAGCAGAAAGACTGAAATTGGCAAAAAGAAATCCAATCAATAAAATATATAACTGCAATACCATATTTTATTATCTACTTGTGATATATGCTTTTGAATCTACATATCCATATGAACACGACTGAATGCAGACATAGATTGGCGTCTAGGGATGACACAATTTCCCTATAGACCTTGCTGCGTCGAAGTTTCATCCAAAAATGGTTAAGACTTTTGTCTTAGTGTATATGAATAATTGGAACTCGCTAAAGCGAGATATAGGGTATTCTGAATTTCTATTTGGTTTCATGCAACTGTTTTTTTTTTGGCGCAAGAACTCATTTGCTCAGTTGCTCAAACAAGGTACATGAATGCAGAGAGTACAAAGTTTAATAGACAATGCGCACATAAATTTGCTTCCAAAGATCCATGTCCAGGATAATTTATACAGTCATTTGAAATTTGTGAGAACCAGAATAGCTCGAGTATAAGAATGCTCTCACCTTGGCAAGTAAAGTTTTACCGGTTCCAGGTTCCCCAAAAACATATTACTCCCTTGGGAGGTTTAATTTCAATATCGTTCCAGAGCTCAGGATCTGTTAGTGGAAGTTCAACAGCTTCTTTAGTTTTCTGGCTTTGAACATCTAAGCCACCGACATCAGCATAAGATTCCGATGAAGCTTTTTCAAATTTCATGACAGAAACCTTAGGATCAATGAAATCCTGAATAACCCCAAAGATACATAGAACCTGACACTACAATACAAGACGCAGAATGTTTTGAGAAGAAATTTACAGAATTGAAGAAACATGTGAACAATATAAGCTGTCAGAAGAACACCGACCACAAACTATTATGCAAAGTCAAGAAGATTATTATGAATAGTTTAAACAACTGAATAACTCAACATAGTAAGACCATGGGTCAAACGAAAAAATTCCTCCAGCTTGATATTAATTATAAACAAGTTCATCTAGCCTAAAAACATGATTAAACAAAAGTACTTGCAAATCGTTTTTAGAAGAGTATCTACAAAGCGAAGGATTCTCACATTACATACCCTTCCAAATTACATAAAAAGCATATTAATACCTTCAAATTTGAATATTTTTGCCAACTAAACATAACTTAATTATTACGTTCTATAATTGTTCATAATTAGATAATAAATTAGAATTATGCAAGTGTACAAAATTTCATACTAACTAAAATATTTTTATTATAATCATATAAATTATTAAATGCTAACAATTAATAAAACGCTATTATAACATATACGTGCAAAGTTTTAGGTGTTAAAGCACATATATTCCGTATAAACCTTATGCACGAATATGTGTGTACAATTATGTAAGTTTTACAAACATATATTCTGAATGCAAAAGGGTTTTATAATTTTCTTTAGTATTTTTGGTCTCAGTATCTTGAAATTTCCATATTAGCCTTCTGTTATTTGATGATCGCCACCCATTTGAACTCCCAATAGGCTATTCTTGCAAGAATTTACTCACTATTGAGTTTGGATTGAATTAATTGCAATTATCAAACTATATGACTAATTTCGAATTCTTTATGTTATGGGAGTAATGTACAAATTTGAGAATACTGCAGGACTAATCTGAGATTATGTGGTCGAATGTAAAATTTTGGTGGGGCACATCTGAAGTTTAACAAAAATTTGAAGGACGAAAGTACTCCTTTTAAACACAAAACCCCAAGTACCATTCCAAGCACAAGAAGATGCCCCTGATTCCAATCATCCATCAATACCCACTTTCCTTCGAGAGAAACTAGGAAGGAAAGAAAAAGAAAATTGAAGGAAACGATGAGCTTTTCTTTCCCTTCGAATCATTCTCTCCAAATCGGGCAAAATTCAGAAATCCCGTTTCCTTCCTCGCGCTCTTGCCCTCGCCCGATCTCGCCCTTGACTCTCAACTTCGCACTCGACTCAACCCCGCCACCCTCTCGCTACCTTCTCGCTTTCGCTTACACTTTTCTGAAACATGCTTGCAATACAAAAAAGCATCACTAGAGGTCTATCAAATTACATTATTGTTTGTCTTATTTGAAGTTTGGTTGAATGATTTGTGCTATGCTGAAATTCCAGTTCTACATTCTGAAATGATATGTCTAAATTCTAATCCATGATCAGTCAAAGTTTTATGTGTAAAAGAATCACATTGGTAAGGAGAAAAACAAGATGTTTAGATTCTTATAGTTCCTATGTTAGAAGAGTATAGGATATCCATTTCTCAATGTTTGGTATGATTTGAATCCAAAATGGGCTTCCCCTTCATCTTACCCTCCCGGAGGCGGAGTAGATCCTGCTCGGCGACGTACTCCTCGTGCATGAGGAGGTGGCCCTTGACGCACTCGAGCTTGAGGACGCGGAGGCGGCACATAGAAAGGGGGCTCACGGAGGGGATGCGGGCGGCGGCGTTAGGGACCCGCGGCTTGCGCTTCTCGCGACCGGCGCGGAAAGGTGCTGGAGCTGGCTCCGAATTTCCGTCCGCCTTCTTGTCCCCGCCGTGCTTGGGGTGGCCGAAGGGGCTGCTGCGCCTCCGAAGGCTCCCGGCGCCTTGGCCTATGGATCGGAAAAGGGATTCAAAGAAGAAATGGCGCGGCTTCTGCAGATGCAAATATGGAACTTGCTCCGCTACTTAACCAAGTCACCAACTCGATTCTGTTACGGAGGATCCACAATGATTCAACCCAATTACAAAGTGTAAAGTTTCAATTTAGTCCTTCACATTTGATTCGGTAAATTATGTTTTCAATTTGGCCGTTCACAATTTTCTTATTTTGACTCGTTAATTTAATTTTTTAAATGTGTTGAAAAAATAAGCAACAAATACGCAAAAATACCAAACAATAAAACAATATTAAAAATTAATACGGTAAATAACATCTTTGACTAATTAAATAATAATATTAAAATTTCTATGAAAAACTCTTACTAAAATTTGAATAAAAACTCTACATAATAAAATTAGTTAATTCTCATGTATTTAATTCTTGTGAACACTTAAAATCTTTCAAAAGAAATAAAAAGATTAAAAATTTCCCGAAATGAATGCTTTAAATATTTTGATTTGAGATGGGAGGTATGTAGGGATAAGGTTCGATTTTTTTGGTTTTTATTGATTATTAAAAATTTTGGTAAATTTAGTTCGGTAAAAAATATTCTAGTTTCAGTAATAAATTTTATAAAATTTAGTTTTCGATTTCAGTTTTTATAATTTGATAAAAAAATAAATTTACTGATATATATATATATATATATATATATATATAATATATATTATAGCATAATCTTATTATAGTATAATTAGTTACTAAAAGTCTAACCTATTACGCATTACTTAATAACCCAATTATCTATTATTTAATTAACTAAATTTTTAATAATTTAATTTTTCTATTATTTACCAAATTTATTAAAAAAAAATTGGTTTTTAATTTTTAGATAAATTTTTTTTTGATAAATTCAATTTCGATATTTATCAAATGCTCACTCTTAGAAGTCTCTTATTTTATTGGTATAGAATTATATATATATATGAAGAGAGTATTTTCTTAATTAATTTATTAATTGTTCGAGGCATTTTTTGACCTGATTCAAGCCTCATTCGGCATAGCTTCTACACCTGCTTATGCTTTACGATTAGTAAAAATTAAGAAGCTGAGACATTTAGCCTTTCAACTTCTTTGTTCTAATCCATAAATTAGCTGCTTCTCTAGCCCCCACTTATTTATACTCAATAATCCTTATACGTAATAATAATTTTTTAATAATATAATTTATAATATTTTTAATAAATATTTTAATTATTATATAATTTTTATCTTAATAACTTTTTTAATAAAAAAATAATTATTATAAATCTAATCATAAGCTGAATAATCTAAAACTTTTTCAGCCAATATCGTTTGGACCATGAAACCTCAATCACGGAGGAAACTCGTAGAAAAGAAGCGATGTTCTCCTATCTTGACGTACGCTAATTAAACGGATGACTACGTCGTGACGAATAGGAAAGGGAATTGACCTTGCTGTGCACCGTGATAAGAGATTTGGTAGGGCAATTTGAGGAGAAAAATTTGTAGGCAACCTTGCCTAAAAATCTTAAGCACTGCAGATCACAGTTATTCGCATCATCGAAATTTTTGATGAATCTTAAAATAAAAATTTATCTGTCTTTAAAATTTATATATTCTAAAAGATAAACCATCGTGATATGATTCAACCTAAGATTCCTCAGCGGTGCTTAAACATGTTTCTCCAATTTGAGTGATAAGTTTGACAGATGCTCAATCCAGGGAGCGGAATTCATTATCCAAACTTGATTCTCGAACCCCCACCAATTTCTCTTTTTTTGTCTATCTGTTTTCCAATTAAATCCAGTGCAGAAAGATATGGCGATGTTTAAAATTGGCAGATTCGGTCCTTTTTTAGCCACTTGTAATCTTAAATCTTATTGCAGATCCAGGACTACATTTCTAAATTAAAGCTTCTCGTTAATTTCATCAGCATTTATGATATTTATATGTGGGTTTCTTCTACAAAGATGTTAATTTTGCATTCAACTTGGATGTACTTTTAGTCTCACCGAAAAAAAAAATAGCAAGAACTTGGACTAACTTATGAATAAAAAAAAACCAGCCGAAATTCTTTAGAAAAAGTATCTTGTATTAGCTGAAATAAAAAAGAAATATGTGAACATAAATAAGTAACGATAAAGCGTGAAATGTAAATTTGTTTTTAACGAAATCTGCAAAATCTTTTTCTCACCCCGCATGGAACCAATATTCTTTTATTATGCAAGTGCAGAGTTTTTATGCAAAAAAAAAAAAAAAAAACATTATCAGTGTATAGCCACCTTGAAATTTTCTTACTTGTGGGGGGGTTTTGTAGAAGAAAAACTGCAAAGGCCGTCTGATCTAGCCAAGTCTGAGAGAGGAGAGATCTGGCAACGCCACCGACCGGGTGACAAATGGGTGGTTGAGGAGCTGCGCCGCCTTCAGCCTCCGCCCGGGATCCCTCTGCAAGCAGGAAGCCACGAAACTTCGCAACTCCGGCGATGCAGTGGGCGGCGCCTCCGGCAGCTGGGCATAGCAGATCGCCACCATGAGGCTCGCCCAGTCCCCCTGCATCCCCAGACGCTCCCCGAACGGAAATCTCCCCAGATAAAACTCGAGGATGCTCACTCCGAAGCTCCAGATGTCGCCGGCGCAGCCGTCGTAGGCGCCCTCGTTGAGATCGGTGTTGATCCGCTCGGGGCTCATGTACGCGATCGTCCCCACCGCAGATCTGCACGGATCCATCGTCTGTGCCAGGATCCGCCCTACCCCGAAGTCAGCGATTTTGATCTCGCCCCGGGCGTTGACGAGGAGGTTCGAGGGCTTGATGTCGCGGTGGACGATCCTGCGGCGATGGAGGTACGCAAGCCCCGACAGCACCTGCCGCGCGACGTCAGCAAGCTGGGATTCGGAGACGAAGCGGCGGCCCTCGAGGGAGCCGCCGTCCATGTACTCGAGGAGGATCTGGATCTCGCCGCCGCGGTCGTAGAACCCATGGCACCGCACGACGGAGGGGCTATCGGCGGCGCGGAGGATCTCGATCTCGCGTCGCATCAGGAGGCGGGCATCGTCGTCGTGGCGGCCGTGGATGACCTTGAGTGCGTAGAGGCGGCCGGTAGGGCGGTAGCGGACGAGCCAGACAGTGCCTCCGGCGCCGCTGCCGACTCGGCGAACGCGCTCGAGGTCGACGAGGGCGGGGCAGGAGGAGGAGGAGGCAGCTGGGGCGGGGGCGGGGGCGGAGGGAGGGGGAAGGGGGAGGGGAACGGCGAGGTTCCGCTGGGGAAGTGGTAGGGTGAGATCGGGCCGGCGGCGGGAGCGATTAGGCGTACCGGGTTGGCTAGGCCGCATGGGAGGGTCCGATCCGGGCCGCATGGTGGCTGATTGATTGACGGGCTAGATTGGAGGCGGAGAGAGAGATAGGTGGGTCGAGCTTTTTATAGTGATAATGGCATAATAATTGGAATTGGCGGGTGATGGAGATAGGGGAGGGTTCATAGAAAAAGGGTGAGAGAAGAAGTGGGCAAATTTCTTTTAAATAGGTTTGGATTGGTATTGGTGTGGCACCGTGGCATCCAAGTTTGATTATTTGGCTTTGGACCTTCGGGTTTGGTTTATTGGTCAACGCTGATGGGTTGAGGATGTGAAGAGGAGGATGGGGACAAGGTGCGGGTTGGACATTTGAGCTACAAGTACACGAAGTTCACATACTAAAATATGAATTAGATATGTAGTTTATATTAAAGTTTATAGCTAATTCATTCCCTAATGGATTAGGGCTTTCTAAAAGAGAAAATTACTTAAACCATTAAAGATCCTCATACTTAAAATAAATGAGGCATATATCTTCACTTCTATACTTTAGTTAAAAATATTAAATGGTGAATGAAAAGTTTGCATAATATACAATTGGTGCCTTAAGAAAGATGAATTAAGAAAATGTATAGTATGAGAAGATATCTTACCTAATAGTTCAAGACAAAAGTTGACTTACCTAGCATGTTTATAGAGTTGACAAGTCATGCAATAAAAGGGATGTGACCAGGGCTCTATTGATTAATTAGCATGACAAAAAAGTGTGTTTTGATAAAGGTATAATATTTTGGTAATTTACTATACTTATAATATAAGCACTACATCGTTATAGATAAATATTAAACTAGTTGCATATTTGTGATATAAAATTTTATCGCAAAATAGTTAGCTAAACTAGACCACTTAGGTGTCTCCCTAAGTGGACAGGGTAAAGAAGACTAAGATGATTGACTCAACCTTGAGATATTTATACTTTCCAATATTGAGTTCACCTTAAGATATTTCAACTCCAAGTTACTCTTATATCATTATAGCACTTAATTACTAGGCAAACCTTAATTTGTCTTAGTGTTTAGGCCTCGATAAGCTCTAACACTTTTGTCATCGGCATGACAGGCTTCAAGATTCTAGTATGTCATGATCCAAAGGTTGACTTGGGCTTCGGCTTATTGTGTGGGCTACGGAGACCACGATATCAAATGCTTACGCTATCTTTGATAGATTGATAACAGTAGTAAATTAGTAAATTACCTGGTCAAACGCGTCACCATGTCAACTGCGAAAACACAAGTCAGCTCAACAGCTACCAAAGTGTTTGTCCAGGTTCTTTGATTATATTATTAATTTACCTGACCGTAGACCTATTTCCGCATCAATTTAATTATTAATTATTAAATCCTAGATATACAAATCTTAGATTTAGAATTAACTTAAGTACCAATTTAAGGAGCGCAGTATATTAATTTTAATGTTCAAAATCTACCAACCTCAACAGATCTTGGCCAAGTCAAACTGTCAAAATGGAGCATTGTTGATTTGACCCGGTCCCCTTTCATGCGCTCTGACTTGGTAGGTCAATAAAGACCTCTGTTTTTTTTTTTTAGTTTTGATCCAGTTGACCTTCATGCGCGTTGACATAGTCAAGTTATAGTAACAAATCAAATTAAATTGATTTTGAAGATTTCCTAATGAACTAAAATTTCACTCTTTTGACGAGGTAAAACATATACAGAGCACTGAAGCAGGAACAGAAATCTTTCAAGTGCTTAATGTATTTGGATTTGGATGAACCAAATTTTTTTACTGAGACAAGAATACTTCAAAAGTACTGGGACCCCATTAACGACGGGCTCTATAACCTGAGGAACACGAACTCCTCGATTGCTGGAATATCTCCAATCTTCTTTAGTGTTTCCTTGTCCGGCTCCTCGTCAAACCCAATCGCCATTATGGCGAGCTTGCTCGTCGGCGTCCAGCCCACGCTCATGAAGCTGATGTTGACGTTCTGCTCCCCAAGAATCATTCAGACCAGTCCGATATTCCCGGGCTGATCCACGCTCCTGCACAAGATCACGTTCCCTTCGAGGCTGACATCCACGCCGAAAGGCCCCACGAGCGTCAGATGCGGCACGCCGCCCTTCACCCTTCCGTCCACCGTTATATCGCCGGAGTCAGACAAGGCGCTGGCGAACTTGGAGTTGACATTGGTCAGCTGAACGTGGATCGAGTCGAGGGGAAGCTCCGGCGAGCTGGTGTTCTGGACTCTCTCCTCGCTGCTTGGTGTAGTCAGCGTTGACGATGTTCACTAACACACTGGATACCGGTTCGATGATTCCTTTCATTATCATTGCGCGGAGCATCCTGGTATCCGGGTCGTCGGGGTCTCGAGCTGATCTGTAGACAACCTTGACTCCCTTGATGCCACTCCCACGGGCGACGAGTTGGACGGCAAGCCTGCCCAGCTTCTCCGCCAGGATCACATACGGGGCTAGCTCTGAAGTAACCTGACAGAATAAGCCATTAATTATCAGGAGATTCATGCTGAAAATTTACGTGGTGACTTGCCGAAATATTCACCTCTGAAGGAACCATAGGAGCGTTGACTGCACTAGCAGCAAGCTCGCCTCTCAGTGCCCCCATGACAGCCTCAGCTATCTCATCTCAACAGCAACACCTTCCTGCATTTGCGTATAGAATCAAAAGATGGTGTAAATTCTTGCGTGTAAGTACAAACCTGAGCCTCAACAGTGCTAGCTCCAAGGTGACGAGTGGCAGCAACGTTCTTATGCATCACCAAATTACTGTCTTTTGGTGGAGGCTCTGATGTGAATACATCAAGTGCTGCCTGTGTTGGTGTTTTATTCAGAAAACCCAAAATTTTTTTATTTATTTAATATTTTAGGTCTTAAATTATTATTTATTAATTTATTCAATTATTTTATTACCTATTTAATTTATTATTAAGGCTAACAAATAGCCTTAATATCTAATCGTTATGTCAATTAATGTTAGGCTAATCTAAATAGGTATTTATTTTTTTTCCCCTTGGTGGTGCGCATCTTCTTGTGTGCAGAAGTCGCAAGTCTTTGGGAGAGAAGAAGATAAAAAAATTCCTTTGTTTTTTCCCTCAAAAATTCTCCTTCTTGCTCTCATAAACCGAAAGAATCTCTTCGACAATCGCTCCACCGACGCATCGGCAGAAGCGGAATCCTGATTGAATCTTCGAGCGAAAAACCAAATTTTATCTCAGAGACCGAATATTTATCTAAAGACAGACTATAAGTCGCCTACATGATTACACATTTTTCGCGCAATAATTTTAGGCAAATACCTGTTAAATACATGCGTGTAATCCTATAATCATTTTTATTCTCTCAACGTCATCGTTGAATTTTATTCTCTCAACATAGTCAAATTTTAACTGCTGTCGTCATCTTAGATGTGTTAATTGTTTTTGTATTTAGATTACGTATAACTGTTACGGATATCTGTTATTTGCTATTATTTGACCTAATCAGCCTACATCAAATCTTATTATATTTGTTATCAGCATATCATAATCATATATTTGTTATTTTCTGATACATTTGTTCTGTCGTTGCTTGTTATATTTGTTATTTTAATCTCTCACACAATCTGCTAATCGGTTAAGCATTACTAATCCTACCAATTTAATTCTGCTATTAAGTATTCCTTCTGCTATTAAAGTTTGCGAAATAATATATATATATATATATATATATATATATATATATATTGTCAGCGCCAGGATTTGAACCCGTGCTGCATAACGTTGCTTTCAACTTTACCTCTATTTATTTTATTAACTTATTAACATCTGGATTGAACTTATATTAAGCTTAAACTACCTTTCTTTTATTACTCATAACGCATCATCTGATCGGATTTCGCTCATTCCCAAAATCTCAATTTGATTTCGTATTTTCTCAAGATCTCAAATCTCTGATTAATTAATTTTCTTAGTCATTAGTCACTTGCATCTTATCATTAGTGTTTATCGATTTCCAGTTTAAGTCATCATTTGCATATTTGATAATTGAATTTAATTAATTGCCATTTAATTACTCTTAGTAAGAATATTCTGATTCAAATTTTAATTTGATCCGCAGATCTGGTGATCTAATTTTGACTGATGTGGTAATCATCCGTTTATTCCCAAATCAATGTCTTTGTTAGATTAATAATTTATCCTTGTTAATTCTTATTAGTCTCGTGTTTACTTATTTGCATCAATTAATTACTGTTATGAATTAATTAATTCTAATTAGCTACAGTAATCTATATGATCTGATTTTCTATCTTTCCAAAATCTTGTAATATTGAATTTTATATTCATAGAATTGTTTTAATCATTGTTATCTTAATCGAATAATTAGATTTTGTTATGAATATTGCGGATGTCCATTCATCCTCTTTCAGTTTCATTTGCTTATAAAACTTATCTAACATAATTAACTTATGTATTTATTAATCATAAGTTATAAATCTTATGGGTTGCTATAAATAGAGCATCACTTTTTGTATATTGATATATAGAAAATGATATGAAATAAAATTTCTCTTATTATCTCAATTATTCTATCTTTTTATTACTTTGTTTATTAGTTTGTTTCATTTCATAACACGTTATCAGTTATCAGCACGTGGCTTTAACTACGAAAGGTCTATCAGGTATAATATTTATTATTTATTTTCTCTTGGTTAAGATTTAAATCTCCTTACTATTTAATCTTTGCTCACGCATATTATTTCAAATTCTGTGATATTACTCATGCATTTCAATTCTGTGTTCAGATTTCTCTCGGCATTTAAATCTAAAAATTTAATTTTTTTTTTCTATAATAATCTTGCTCATAATAACTATTAGGAATTCCTATTTATTTCCGCACTTAGCATAATTGTTAAATTTTAGTGAAAAACTCAAATGTGAGAATTCAAACCCGTGACTGCACATTTCGCTTAATTTTAACTTTACTACCGCTTCCATTATTTTCTTTTGATTTGTGTTTAAAATATGATATGATGCAATGACTTTAATTCATTTCTTAATCATTAGCTTTTTTATCTAAATAATATTGAATATTATCTATCCTGTTTTCATATTTTTATGATAGTACTTAATATATTAAACCTTGTAAAACTTAAGTTTGTGGTTGTTGACATTACGGGAAAGAATTATTTATCTTTTGCTCTTGACATTATGGGGAAGAATTATTTATCTTAGATCCAGAAATTCATTTTTCACCGGAAGTGGAAAAATAATGATTGTGGTTGTGGTCGTGGTCGTGGTCGTGGTAAAAATTTCAAGAACATTCTTTTCACTGGAAGTAAAAAAATAATAAAAATATTGATAAAGAAAAGGGTGTGAAGAATAGCAAATATGTTGAAAATATGTGCTATCATTGTGGTGGCAAAGGCCATTGGTCACGTACCTGCCATACACCAAAACATCTCGTTGACCTTTATCAAGAATCATTAAAAAATAAAAAGGAAAGGATAGAGACAAATTTTATTTATGAAGATGGTAGTCCATATTATGACCGTATGGACATTACTCATCTAGATGTTGCTGATTTCTTTGTTGATCATTTAATTGAAGATTGTAGTGTTCAAAAAAAAATTTATTTTATATTGATCTCTAATCTTAATATTTTTTCAGTTAATAAAATAATCTTAATATTGACATCTTTTGTTCCCTAGTATTATTTTTCTAACTATATGGACTTTTATTTTTCAATGAAGAATAAAAAATATTTTTCTCATTTAACAATGCAAGAAGCTAATGTTAATACTATATCTGGTAGTATAAAAATAATTGAAGGCTCCGGAAGAGCTAATATATTATTACATAGAGGAACCAAATTGCGTATTGATAATGCATTATATTCTACAAAGTCTCAAAGAAATTTATTAAGCTTTAAAGATATCCGCTGAAATGGATATCATATCGAAACAACAAATGAAGAGAATATTGAATTCCTTTATATCACGAGACTTATATCAGGTAAAAAATATATATTAGAAAAATTACCTACATTTTCCTCTGGATTGTACTACACTTATATTAAAACAATTGAAATATATAATATTGTAAACCAGACGTTTACAAATAATAACAAATTCATTATTTAGCATGATCAGTTGGGCCATCCCGGATCTATTATGATGCGAAAAATAATTAAAAATTCATATGGACACCTATTGAAGAGCCAGGAGATTCTTAAATCCAATAATTTCTCATATGCTGCTTATTCCCAAGGAAAGTTAATAATTCAACCATCACTAGTCAAAGTTAGGACTGAATCTCTTGCGTTTTTAGAACGTATATAAAGTGATATTTGTGGACCAATACACCCACCATGTGGACCATTTAGATATTTTATGATTTTAATTGATGCTTCAACTAGATGGTCACATATTTGTTTATTATCAACCTGCTACCAGGCGTTTGTAAGATTGCTTGCATAAATAATTCGACTAAAAGCTCATTTTTCAGATTATCCAATTAAGAAAATACGCCTTGATAATGCTGGTGAATTTACATTTCAAGCTTTTAATAAATATTGTATGTCTATTGGAATTGATATTGAACATCCTATAGCACATGTTCATATACAAAATGGGCTTGCAGAATCATTCATTAAGTGCTTACAATTGATTACAAGACCATTGCTTATGAGATCAAAGCTTCCAAATTCTACTTGAGAACATATAATCTTGCATGCTGCAGTATTGATTCGCATCAGGCCAATAAGTTATCATAAGTTCTCCCCTTTACAATTGGTTTTCGGTCAGGAACCTAATATTTCCCATCTAAGAATTTTTGGATGTGCTGTATATGTTCCAATTGCTCCACCACAATGCACTAAGATGGGTCCTCAAAGAAGGTTGGGAATATATATTGGATATGAGTCTCCATCTATAATAAAGTATCTTGAATCATTAACAAGAGATTTATTCATGGCTCGATTTGCCGATTGTCATTTTGATGAATCAAATTTCCCGACATTAGGGGGAGAAAAGAAGCAGTTGGAAAAAGATATTAGTTGGAATGAATTATCATTATCTCATCTTGATCCTCGTACAAAATAATGTGAATTAGAAGTTCAAAGGATAATTCATTTACAAGGCTTAGCCAACCAATTATCAGATTCATTCAGTGACCCAAAAAGAGTAACTAAGTCATATATACCAGCAGCTAATGCTCCAATAAAAATTGATATTCCTATTGGAAAATCTAGTATCGCAAATGAATCTCAAGCACGCATGAAGCGTCGCAGACCCATCGGTTCCAAAGATAAAAATCCTCGAATAAGAAAAGGAGCTAAAAATCAAGATGGCCGAATCGAGGATGTAATAACTCCAAAAGATTCCTCTGACATAATCAATATTTCAATTCCAGAAGAAACACAAGAAACTGAAATTTTTGAAAATAAAGAGATCTCAATAAATTATGTCATGAATAGAATACAATGGAATCGACATGAAGTCAACGTTGACGATGTTTTTGCATATAATATAGCGCTTGATATAATAAATAATAATGATGATCATGAACCAAAGTCTATTTCAGATTGCAAACAAAGAGATGATTGGCCAAAATGGAAAAATGCAATTGAAGCGGAATTAAATTCTGTTACTAAATGAAAAGTTTTTGGACCTGTAGTCCGTACACCTAAAGATGTAAAACATTTTGGATATAAATGGATTTTTGTACGAAAACGAAATGAGAATGGTGAAATTGTGAGATATAAAGCACGACTTGTTGCTCAAGGTTTTTCACAAAGACCTGGCATTGATTTTGAATAAACATATTCACCTGTGGTTGATGCAAGTACATTTCGGTACTTAATTAGTCTAGTAGCACAAGAAGGGCTTGATTTACATCTAATGGATGTTGTTATAGCTTATTTATATGGAGCTCTAGATAATGATATTTATATGAAGCTACCTGAAGGTTTTAATCTTCCTGAAGCACATAATTTATGTTCACGAGAAGATTATTCAACCAAGTTGAATAAATCTCTTTATGGGCTGAAACAATCTGGACGTATGTGGTATAATCGCCTTAGTGAATATTTGCTAAAAGAAGGATATAAAAATAATCTCATTTGTCCATGTATTTTTATTAAAAGATCTGAAAATGGATTTGCTATAATTGCTATTTATGTTGATGACTTAAATATTATTGGAACTCATGAAGAGCTTCTAAAAACTATAAATTATTTAAAGAAAGAATTCGAGATGAAAGATCTAGGAAGGACAAAATTTTGTCTTAGATTACAAATTGAATACTTAAATAATAGAATTTTTATACATCAAAATATTTATTTAGCAAATGTGCTATAAAGATTTTATATGGACATGTCACATCCGTTGTGCACTCCGATGGTTGTAAGGTCATTAGATGTGAACAAAGATCCCTTTAGACTTCAAGAAAAGAATGAAGAACTACTTGGTCCTGAAGTACCATACCTTAGTGCAATTGGAGCACTAATGTATCTTGCTAATTATACAAGGCCTGACATATCATTTGCTGTTAATTTATTAGCAAGACATAGTTCTTCACCTACGCGAAGACATTGGAATAGAGTTAAGCACATACTTCGCTATCTTAGAGGAACAATAGATATGGGTTTGTTTTACTCAAAAGTGCCCAAGTCAGACTTAATTGGTTATGTAGATGCAGGTTATTTGTCAAATCCTCATAATGGTCGATCACAAATAGGTTATTTATTTACATGTGGTGGAATAGCTATATCATGGCGGTCTATGAAACAGACCATAGCATCCACATCTTCTAATCATGCAGAAATTTTAGCTCTACATGAAGCAAGTCTAGAATGTGTTTGGTTGAGATATATGATTCAACACATACATAACACTTGTGGCTTATCTTCAGAGAAGATGATTCCGACAATCATATATGAAGATAATACTACATGTATTACCCAGTTAAAAGAATGGTACATTAAAGGAGATAGAACAAATCATATTTCATCAAAATTCTTTTTCACTCATGATCTTCAAAAGAATGGTGATATAAGTATTCAATAAGTCTGTTCATAATCTAGCATATCTATTTACCAATGCACTTCCTACTTCAATATTTGAAAAGCTTGTATATAATATTGGGATTCGTAGACTCAAAGATATCAATTGACATTTATAAATATAGTGTATTCTTTTTCCTTTATTAGGTTTTTATCCCACAGGGTTTTTCCTAGTAAAGGTTTTAACGAGGCACATATTTTATAATGGACATCCAAGAGGGAGTGTTATGAATATTGTGGATGTCCATTCATCCTCTTTCAGTTTCATTTAATTATAAAACTTATGTAACATAATTAACTTATGTATTTATTAATCATAAGTTATAAATCTTATGGGTTGCTATAAATAGAGCATCCCTTTTTGTATTGATATATAGAAAATGATATGAAATAAAATTTCTCTTATTATCTCAATTATTCTATCTCTTTATTATTTGTTTATTAGTTTGTTTCATTTCATAACAGATTTCCATTTGTTAATTTGCATAAATCTACATGTTCCTATTTTTAATTTTGCATAATTTTTATTGGATCAACATATCTGCCAATCTTTGATAATTATATATCTGCTTTTTACTATTTAAAATCTGCATCAGTTGATCACCTTTCTAAATTAATTAGTTCTAATTAATTTTGATTAGTTTTATTAAATTTCATTAGATTTTGCTTTTTTTTTTCAAATCTCTAAATCTCGCATATGTTATTACTCTTAATCAGATTTGCATCTTAATTAGATAATCTGTTTATCTGGAATCATATTTTAATTCAATATAATTAATTACTTAGAGCTGTGTATCTTAATTCCATTCGGATCTTCTAATTAAATCTTGCATCTTTAATTAGTGTTAATTTCACTCAGATCTGGATATTTTGGCCAAAAATCTCTATAAATTATAATCGTGAGACCTCGAACCATAATCTGTACAAATGTGACCACATGGATGACCAGCAAACTAAACTGTGATTTCTTAGCATATTATATCCTGTATGTTACTTGTATTAACTATTACAGTGAACTGCTTTAATGTTTTAATTTTTGCTATTAGTCAATTTTATTTATTGTGAAAATATACATTGACTGCTTATTGAAATCTATTACTTGTACATTTGAACTATTTATTGCTTGTAATTTTATTTCTTCTACACATTATCTAACTTAAATACTTATGACTCCCTTTTAACATAGAAATGTTATAAACATAATCTAAAATTCTTTCGAGTGTGTGTGTCTGTGTGGGGGGGGGGGGGGGGGGTTTAAAGAAAGAATCCGAACTTAAGATTGTTGATGTAGGATATTCCTTAAACTCTAATATATATATATATATATATATATATATGTGTGTGTGTCAAGTAATCAATTGTGATAATAAATTGAGTACACATATTAAGATATGAAAAAAAAACTATTAAATGGTTGTTAATACATAATATAATAATCTTGATTGCCTCACTAAAGGTTTGAATCAAACCAAGGTGATGGCCTCATCTAGGAGAATGGGGATTTGTCCATAATGGGTCATCATATAGTGGCAACCCAACCTCCGTAATAGGTAGACCCTGGAAAGAGGTTCAATGGGTAACAATAAGCTAACTTGTTGGCCAAGGAGTACCAAATAATAAATTATAAAAACACTTATGTGTTTATTGGAGTTATCTTAAAGGCTCCAATACCCCATTCCTAAGGTGATTGTAGTACTTCTATGTAGATGTAAGGTTGAGTATATAATTCTTAAAGGAACCTAAAGGTATATACTGAGAAGTGCTTCTACACACTTCTTCATAGGGTTTCTCCTATATGTGGCTTTTCTGTATACGGCCGCGGACTAGAGAGTGGACACCTCTAGCTATGTGAAAGTCACATGGATAAGAAGATTATGCACACGGCCAATAATGTGCAACACCGCGTCGTAGAGATTATGTATCATGTGTGCACCGTTCAACATTGGGTAAAAAGGGTGTAGTTCAAGATCTGGTTCACTATATCCCTTCCAGTGGAGTTCCATGTACTAAGTGTGTTAAGCATAGCTTTTCCCTGACCGCGTGATATAGGCATTTGAGAGCATTTTCTTTATTTTTTATTATTCTTTAGATTTTTTGAGTTCTGTGGGGGATTGTTAGTGTTTTATTTAGAAAACCCAAAAAATCTTTTTTTATTTATTTAATATTTTGGGCCTTAAATTACTATTTATTAATTTGCCCAATTATTTTATTACCTATTTAATTTATTATTAAGGCTAACAAATAGTCATAATATCTAGCCGTTATGTCAATTAATGTTACCATTAATTGAGGCTAGTCTAAATATGTATTTGTTTCCTTTTTCCCCTTGGTGGTGCGCATCTTCTTGTGTGAAGAAGTCGCAACTCTTTGGGAGAGAAGATAATAGAAAAATTCCTCCGTTTTCTCCCTCAAAAATTCTCCTTCTTGCTCTCATAAGCCGAAAGAATCTCTTCGACAACCGCTCCACTGACGCGCCAGCAGAAGCGGAATCCTGGTTGAATCTTCGGGCGAAAGATCGGATTTCATCTCACGTGAGGGACCGGATATTTGCCTAAAGACAGACTATAAGTCGCCTCCAGGTTCTTTTAAATTTATATTTGTTGTTTTTACAGGATTACATGTTTTTCGCGCAACAGCCTGTTCAAGTTTGTAATCAAGTCAACCCGAGCACATACATAGCTGTCTGTAACATGGAAGCCTGCTACGTTGACCAAAGAGTCTGCGTTAATGACTCCACCTCTTGCGATGCTAATGATTCTAAGACTCTTCTTCATCTTTGCGAAGGTTTCATCGTTGAAAAGCTTTGAAGTGGTAGGGGTTAGAGGCATGTGAAGCGAAACGAAGTCTGCAGTAGAGATGGCTTCGTTAAATGATACAAGGTCTACGCCATTGGCACGCACTCGATCTGCATGTTCATATGGATCATAAGCGATCACATGCATCCCTAATCCTTTAGCGCATCTAGCTAATAAAGAACAGGGAATAAGAACAAGGGAGAAGAACAAAGAGGATTAATGGTAGAGTTGTATTCTTCTCTCTATGTTTGTTTTGTGTTGATACATGTCTGATTTATACATCATCGATACAGATTTACAAGGTAGTTTTCTATACATGGCAAAGCTTCATATGACAATGATCTTCAGATTTGATTCGTCACTTTTAGGTAAGCTTATCCTCTATATTTGATGCATGATTATTGTTTTTACAGTCCTCTGCAAACTCAAGTTGGGAAGACACAACATTGAGTTTGGATACTAAGTGTTGAAACCTGAGTTTTGAGAGTGGTTTAGTGAGGATGTTTGCAGTTGATCCTTTGTAGAGATGAATGGGACTACTAGCTCTTTATTGGATACTCTTTCTCGAATGAAATAAAAATCAATATCCACATGTTTAGTTCTAGCATGAAAGACAGGATTTGCTCCGAGAAATGTTGCCTCTATATTGTCACACCATAGTGTTGGAGTTGCTTCAATTTTGAGGCCGAGTTCAGAGAGGAGAGATTGTAGCCAAATCACCTCACCTGTTGTATTTACAATGGCTTTATATTCTGCTTCAATGCTTGATCTGGAAATAGTAGATTGTTTCTTAGAAGTCCAGGAGATAAGATTTTTACCGAGAAAGATGGCAAATTCGCTTGTTGAACGACGATCTTCAGAAGAGCTTGCCCAATTAGCATCACTATGGGCATGTATGTCACAAGAGGAGTCTTGATGAATGAGAAGACCATGAAAGATAGTGCCTTTAAGGTATCGAAGTACTCTTTTCACATGTTCCCAATGTTGTTTAGTGGGAGAGTGCATGAATTGACAAACACGATTAACAGCAAAGGTGATCTCCTGTCTAGTGATTGTAACATATTGTAATGCTCCAACAATACTTCTGTATAAGGTGGGATCTTCCATGGGAAGAGAGGCTTCTACTTTGATGTCATGTGCTATTGGTGTCGATATAGGTCAGGCACCCTCCATTTTGGTACGTTGTAGTAACTCCAAAATGTACTTGCTTTGATTAAGATGACATCCTACAGAATGATTGGACAATTCAATACCAAGAAAATAATTTGCTAGGCCAAGATCTCTGATAGCAAATTCTGTGCCGAGTGCTGATAGAAGAGCATCTATTTGTGTAGAATTACTTCTAGTGACAAGGATGTCATCAACATATATAAGAACATAAATCTTGGAGGAGGAGGTGCAGTGATAGAATAAAGATGTATCAGTTTTAGATCCAACGAAGCCTTGTTGTTGAAGTCATCCTCCTAATCGATGAAACCAGGCACGAGGTGCTTGTCGAAGTCCATAAAGAGATTTTTGAAGATGGCAGACATGTGTTGGGAATTGAGGATGAGCAAATCCAGGTGGTTGATCTATATAAACAGTTTCTTGTAAGTTACCATGTAAAAAAATATTAGAAACATCCAATTGTCGTATGGACCATTTGGAGCTAATTGCAATAGCAAGTAATAGATGCACATTTGTAATTTTAATGACAGGACTGAATGTCTCTGTAAAGTCAATACCTAGCACTTGTCGATAGCCTTTAGCAACAAAGCGAGCCTTGTGTCTTTCAATAGTTCCATCAGCATGTTGTTTGAGACGAAATATCCATTTACATCTGATCACGTTCATAGATGAGTGTCGTGGAACCAAGGTCCATGTTCCATTACAAATTAAGGCATCAAATTCTGAGGCCATGGCAGCACACCATGCAGAATCTTTTGATGCTTGCATGAAGCATGTGGGTGTAGTCTGTGTAATTGAGTTGATGAGAGCAACAGGAAGGGTGTGCTTACTTGATGCTTTTGTTTGAAGAATTATCGGTTTGGTGTCTTGATAGATGTCAGCAAAAGCCCGTGTTCGTCAAGGAGGAGATATAGAATCCGGTGAGGATATCTCTCGATCAATAGGTACCTCTTGAGTTGGTGTTTGTCTTAGTGGATCGGATAGAGTTGGAGTGTTTGGTGACATTTGAAGAGCAGTATCAAGATTATTAGGCTGACATGTAAGTGGTGGAGCAAGGTATGTTCCTTCCTAAGATATTGTTTCAGATATCTGTGCTGTGGCAAAAGGAAATAAAGCTTCATTAAAAGTAACATGTCTTGATATATAATGTGTCCAATAGGTACATGTAAACAACGATAACTAGTATGCATATGACTATAACCAAGGAAAACACATAATTTAGAGCGGGGCTGTAACTTATGCTTGGTAAAGGGTCGGAGCCAGGGGTAACATGCGCAACCGAAGACACGAAGGAGATTGTAGTCAGGGGTGCGTTTGTGAAGTGTTTCAAAAAGAGTTTTGTTGTGAAGAAGAGGAGTTGGGATGCAGTTGATGAGATACACAGTAGTGGAAACAACATCATCTCAATATTTTTCTGGAATAGAGGCATGGTGGAGAAGAGCAAGAGCAGTCTCGACTATATGACGATGTTTTCGTTCGGCAAACCTGTTTTGTTTGGGTGTGTGAGGACATGAAACGCAATGTGCAATGCGAGAGTGAGAAAGGTAATGATGAAGAGATTGATATTCACTGCCCCAATCTGAGTGAACACTTAGAATCTTTTTATTGAAGAAGCGTTCAACATGCTTTTGAAAATGGCAAAATATATATAACAAATCTGATTTATGCTTCATCGGGAAGAGCCAAGTGTATTTGCTGTAATGATCAATGAATGAAATATAGTATAAATAGCCACTGTTAGAAAGAATTGGAGCAGGACCCCACACATCAGAATGAATAAGTTGTAAAGGAAAAGATGCTTTATTTATTGATGGAGAAAATGAAAGTTTATGACTTTTGGATCTCATACAAGCATCACAAACTTGAGATAAAGAGCTATTGTTTGTTGGTAAACCATAGTGGTTTATTATTTGCTTAACAAAACGAAGAGAGGGATGACCAAGTCTAGCATGCCAAGTGTTAGAACTGGTTTGTTCACCGAGAAGAGTGATTTTTGTTGGTGGTGCGATGTGATATAGACCGTCTTTAATGCCTTCTTAGAGTAGAATTGTCCCTGTGAGTCAGTCCTTAACAAAACAAGTGTTAGGATGAAACTCAAAAAAGACATTATTATCATGTGTGAATTGACGCACAGAAAACAAGTGTTTAGTGATTGATGGAACACAAAGAATATTGCGCATATTAAATAAGCGAGTAGGTGAGGATATAGATGTATTTCCAATATGAGTAATATGAAAACTTGTACCATTGCCAACTTGAACAGTATTAAATCCGTTGTATGGCATTGCTTCCTGTAGAGAATTGAAATCTGGTGTAACATGATGAGTAGCTCCTGAATCTGGGATACAATGCCGTAGATGTATTTGGGGGATACATCTCATTAAAGTTGTTCTACCAGGTAGTTGTGAAGTGAGATCTTGGTTGAGCTTGATTTCGTATTGGAGCAACGCTTGAGAAGTCGCCAATGAATTTTATATTAAACCTTTTATTACATTCTGATGTATCATATTCATATAGTATTTTTGCTATAATTTTTACAAATAATTTCTCCTATTTTTATCATATTTTCACATAATTTGACTTAAATCCTTTTGTTTGTTTGAAATCTTCACTTCTCTTTGCTTTTATCAAATTTCAGGAGAAAACCACCAAATTTTGATGGATTTTGAAGGATTTTAGTGCACAGAAGGATTCTAGACATAGAAACGAAGCTACCCAACAATTTTCAAGTAGAACAGAGCGCAAATGGAAATTACTGCCCACCCGTAAAATATATTACGGCCGTAATTTATTGATGATTTCTACAGGGAAGATTACACCTGTGCAAACTTGCCCGTAATTATTTTCACGGCCATAAATTTTAGTCGATTCTGAACAGAGAAAATTACGGCTGAGCAAATTTGACCGTAATTATTTTCACAGTTGTAATTTCCTAGAAAATGTGTACAGAACAAATTACGGGGGTAATTTCATCCTCTAGTTACGAGTTTGACTCGGTTTCTTGCTCGATTTGATTCCTTTTCACGCCGAATTTTGGAGAAAACCTAATGTGAGGGTAGAGAACTATATAAGAGAGCTTTGGAGTGATTATGAGAACTTTTTGACCGATTTTCAAGGGGAATTTGGTGAAGAGGCAAAAATTAGGGCAAGACGACAGCGATCTTCAGATTTTAACCTGAAAAGCTTAGATTTTATGGTTGGCTAACGTCGATCTTCATCAGGGAGCCTTGATTTTTGTCTTCTTTTGTCAATTTCATACTTATTTGCCAATTTGTAATTGAAACATGGATTTTTATACTGTGAACATGTACAACATGTCAGCGTAAACCTTTATTCAGGATTAAGGGCGTAGCCCTCTTTGTTTTCATGACTTGATTGTTTAATATCCTCTTATGAAGTAATTTGCTTGTGTTAGATCCAACTATTGTTGTGTTAATTACTAGTCATGATTTATATGTCTTAGACGTCACAAGAAGTACTAAGTAATGAATTATGATGTCATATCTACAATATTTGGACAAGTTGATTTGAACACGAGAGTAGTTTTAATCGGCTTGAGGGACTTTATTGATTTGTCAAGAACTCATTGGGTTTATATCGAGTTAATAGCCACGAGAGTAGGGAATTAATTTGGATATATACCAGATTGTATTGCTGAGAGGGGATAATCTGTACATACAGATAAATCCCCTTCAACATAGTAAATCATTCCTAAGATTTCTTTAATTTTAATAAGTCATGAAATTTAGAATGGTGAACCCTAAATCCTGAAATTTCCATAAATCGATTACAACCAAAGTTTGTTTTACTACTTCTTCTATTTTACTAGAGTTAAAAATCATTCTCTTTTAGATTAGTCTAGCTAACAATTCTAAGTAGAGTTGGTACTTAGCCATTGGTCTCTGTGGGATCGATATTTTTATTACTTAGATTTGTCCGTACACTTGCGGAACAAATCAAGTTCATCACATTCATGCGCATAATGACCTGGAATAAAATAGATTTGACATCTACCTCGTCCACGACCTCTTCCTTGGTTGCGTCCACCACGATAATGAAAACCTCCACGATTGTTATTATTGTTGTAGCCTCATTGAGTAGTGTGATGGATAGAAGGGCCGGTGATATCAGGACTTCTTAAATGTAAGAGTCGTTCATGGGAGGATAACAAACCATGCACTTCTTCTAAAGTCAAGTCGTCAACACGAGTAGTGATGCTTGGAATAAAGTTATCATAGGAAGGGCTAAGACCCATTAATACATGCATAATAAGATCAACATATGATATAGGATGGTCAATTACAACAAGATTGTTGGCAATGTTCTTAATTTTCTGCATATATTCATTGATTGAATCACTCTCTCGTTGAATTACCTATAATTGTGATTTGAGTTGAAGCACCCTCGCTCGAGAGTGTGATTGGAATGCTCTAGCAAGTGCATCCCAAACAGCTTTAGAGGAATTCAGACCAACCACAAGGGGAAAGACACTTTCTATGAGAGTAGAGTTGATTCATGTTAAAATTAATTGGTCTTTTGTTAGCCAATCATTAAAATCCAGATCCATCGGAGATGGAGCGAGATCAGTTCCGACAATAATTCCCAACATACTATGAACTTTAAGTAGAGGAATAAATTGTATTTTCCATAATAGATAGTTGTCGCTAGTCAACTTAAGAGGCAAGAATGGAACACCAGTGAGAGGGATAGATGTATTTGATCATCCATATGTTTTTATTGACGTTGAACTTATTTCAGAATCCATAGAGATGATATGTAATGTAAAAGAGTTGGCATTTTACTCACAATATGGAGACCCACAGATTTGCAATAAGCAATGCGTGCCTGTTTGAGAAAGATCCACTTGATTCAATATAATGGTTCAACGTCGATGGAGATATCTCTTCAGAGAAAAATAGTAGGGATTGCTACTTCAAATAACTACGAGCTTCAACTTCAAGTGGCAAAACTAGAGAGATCTGCTGCTTGACACTATCCGCAAGTGCACGGAAATGTCGAAGTAATACAAAAGATATCGATCCCACAGGGAGCAAGGTGAGTACTAGAAAATCTAACTTTTTGGAATCCAAGCTAATCGAATCGTGGTTTTTTTTTAGCAACTAAGTGAACTAAAACTGAGCAGAATAATAAACAAGAAATCAAACAACTACGGCAGGAAAAATATATGAGAGAGAATATCAGGGCTGTGGTTTCCACCACTCTGACGATTCTATTTGCACTAAGAGATAAATACCGGTTATAAGGATTTACATATATGCATAAGGAATCTACCCTAGGGTACAAGATGCCCTCTTTCGAGTGTACACCCCGGTATTTGCCTAGAACGTCTCCTACTTTCGCGGTGGACCATTTTTGACAAACCCACTGAGCTCCGTGGCAGATTATGAACCATCGAGCAAAGAACACGCACTTTCGCGTCGTGTCTTCACAAGATTCACATAGAGGTTCGGTCGTTACGGTCGAACTTTCGTTATGGACCGTAACAACTATGACATGACGATACTTGGCCAAAGTATAGATCAAGATATTAATACTTCTAGTGAAATATGCTCAAAATATGATCCAAAGAACAAGATTAAAACAAGAGTTGCAAATAGAATTCGACAGAGGGCCTCAACCTAGCCCCGATACAAAGTTTACGCTACAACCATCGTTGAATCGCTAAAAATCCTCTCTTTAAACATAGGAAAATTACAGGAAAAGGTTTCTAGGAGGGAGGAGAAGATAAACCGAACAAAATAACCTAGGATTGCAAGGTTCCGATGATCAAATCATCAAAAATCCGCTCGAAGTCGCCGAATCGCCGTGTTCTTTTGCCCTAGCCGCTTCGTCGCCTGATTGCTCTCTCTTAGGTCACAAAATTTGGGGCTTCTATATCCTTTTCGTTTGTCTTCGAGTTAGCTTTCCAAAAAGTCCTCACTTGCTAAATTTGGACTTGAATCGGGTTCAAAATCGAGGGAAAATCGAGAGGGTGTCGAGTTGATCCGTCCGCTTCACGGGTGAACCCCACGGGGTTCACCAGGTGGTGAAGTCTTCGTCACATATTTGCTGTGAAATAGTCACGGGTGAACCCAGCGGGGTTCACCAGCTAGTGAAATCCTCGGCGATTTCCTGCGCATAAATCTCCAGGTAGAATTACGGGTGAACCCCTGGCCGTGATGTCTGCGGCAATTCTCAGAAATCGTCACTTCATCGGTGAACCCCGCTGGGTTCACCAGGCGATAATGCGTGCGCAGAATTCATCCTTCAGTGAGATCACGGGTGAACCCCACGGGGTTCACCCGGCCATGAAGTCCAGAAAAGGCTCCGATTGAGCCTAAATTTTACGGGCAGCTTCGTCTTCTCATAAGGAATCACCTCATGCTCTTAAATTCTTCAAAAAGACCTCAAAATTGGGTGATTTTACCTGAAATTCAATAAGACAGACGAAAAATGAAGATTCTGAAGTTTTTAACTAAATAAGCCTTAAAGGAGTATAAAAACATTCAAATAGGCCTAAATTCATCATGGAATAATAGTAAAAATCACTACTAAAATGCATGGTGTCAAATACTCATCGACTTAAATCTTTGCTTATCCTCAAGCAATAAAATAAGTTGAAATACATGCTTGGTACATAAATAATCTTTTGTGTTGAAGTTCGCACCCGAGTTTGGAAAAATACTTTTTAGCAATCCAAGATCTAATCAGAAGAAATTAACTAAAAAGAATGTCTTAAGCATTCACTAGTTTGGTCCCACAGTTTCTAGATGTCAACCAATTCAGAAAGTAGTAAACATGGGATTCAATCAAGCATACACAACACTCACTTCATTCCTATCCATCCAATTCATAATGTTGGGGTTAGCTCAAATGTTTTATTCAGGATACAAAACTCTGATCTTTGCATTAGACTTCAACTCATATCCTTAGGTACCATTGCCAATTTTTCGCAATGCCAAGTAGGGGAGTCTTTTTATTTCAAATCACATTTCTTAGATTTCAACTCATGTCTTTTGGTACCACTGCCCATTTTTCGCAGTGCCAAGTAGAGGAATCTAAGTGTGATGATTTTTTTTTTATTTTAGTGAAGTTAACACATCCTTTCTTTTAACAAATGAAGTGTTTCCCCAATAATAGAAAGGAATTCAAAGTTTGAAAAGAGATTATGCATCATAATATGAATCAAATGTAAATTGCAAACCAAAATCAATTGAAGAATCATGAAAATGTTTGGCCCACTATATGAACATCATAAAATCAATCCGTTTAGAAAATTTCTAATTCAAAGAACATATGGACATGACGATTGAGTAAATTTCTAACAAGTACTACATTCAACATGTATCGATAAATTCTGACCAATCATGCATTTAACTTTAAGAATTTTGCAAGGCTATCATCAGACAAGACTAGCATGAAAAGTCAATAAAAGTTTTCATCACAAGATATGCAATATAAGCCTTAAAAATGATCATCATGAAAGCGCATAGATCCACACATCATTCAACATGCAAAGAGAGTTACAGCATAACACTAGAATGGAAAACAGGTGGTCCAAATATCTGTTATACACTGCAAAAAGTGTGGGGCCTGAAGATGTGGACCAGGCCCACGAATAGTGGCATATATGATACAATGCCAATATCAAAATATCCATCATAAGTAGCAGAACAAAGCCATAAAGAAGAACAGAAACTCACAACAACTACAACCAAACAACCAAGAAGAAGCTGGAGTCAAAATAGCTCACCCGCTATAGAATATTGCATAGTCCTCTATGCAATATCGCATATGCGAGAGGAGAAGGTGGCGGTGTCGAGTCTGGATGGAGCTAGCGCCTCCTGCACGAGTGAGAGCCGGAAGCTCGAGAGCTCTTGCCCTTACCATGAGAAGTATGACCTGGCGCTTCCTCCTCATCTGAAGAGATTGGCATGTTCCTTATGTTTTCTTCATTAAGCAGGGCGAACCGGTCATCCATGATACATAATTTCTCCCAGATTGAGCCCAGCATCTTGTGTTGCCGCTGCATCCCAGCCTCATTAGCTTCCCATCGGGAAGCTTGCTCCTGGTGTATAGAAGAGATGGAGGTATCCATCTGATCGATGAGCTCGCACTGCTGAAGCTGCTCCTCCCTTATCTCTTGAAGAACACGCATCATGGAATCTGAGGAAGAGCCGCCACCAAAGAAAAATGAGCCGGGTGCTGGCGGTGCAGTATCAACAGGGTCGGGCTGAGGATCTTCGGTTGGCTTGATGCGCCAGTTCGCTCGAACGCGCACAGTTGTGCGCTCAGGATTTGGCAATGGTAAACAGAACTGGCTATCCTTGAACGTCATACAATAAGAGTCACCTCGGCAGACAATGAGTTTCATGGAGACGCACGACTCAATCTCGAGCCGGTTGTTTCCTTGAGCTTCGGGTGTACCGTAGGGAATGACTCCCAAGGCAACAGCCAGCGGCGTGATAAGGCCTCTGATGACGATCGCGCCCTTGCGGCAGTGCGCGATACGGCTGAACTGCATTGCTAAATAGAATCCTGAATCGACTCTGAAAGAATGCAGCATGCACCATATGTAAAATAGCTCAGACTGTCGTACCATGCCATCGCTCTCCCCACGTCCGAAGATGGTATGGGCGAGCACTCTATGGATGTATCTGATAGTCGGGTTGCAAATGCTCGAGGCCCTGGCCACTCTGGCAGAATAAAAGTGCTCATTTGTGATCGACGCCCAAAAAGTTTGCTCATTGAATTCCACTGGGACATTGCACGTGCAAGGTTCCGGAAAGCTGTAGATATGGCGGAGATCAGCAAGAGATAGACTATGCTCTATGTTTCCCATCCGGAAGGTCAAGCTCCCAGGATCTTCGTCGACCGTTGCGGCGGCTTTAACGTCTAGAGAGCTGAGGAACTCTAGCGTGACTCCGATGTATGTGGGCGAGGCAAGCCGGAGAAACTGCTCCCACCCAATATTAGAGTACATCAACTCCACGTCGTCCATGAGTCCTAGAATGATAAGCGTGTTCCTATCCAGGTAGCGGGTATTGAGTATCTGGCGGTGAAGGAGTTGTTCGAAGTTCTATTGGTGTTCTGCGTTCCTGAAAACAATGCCGAAATCATTCGGCGGAGATGTATAGGCCTGAGGTTGCCAAGTAGTCGAGCGTGACGGATTTCTAGAAGAGGATGGCTGCACCGGCTGGCTAACAGGAGTCATTTGCGGTGGCTGAGATGATCCGTGAGGAACGAAGTCATCGTCGTCAGTAGAAGATTCAGACACAGGTTGTTGATCACGTCGACAGAAGGCAAGAACCTTACGCCTTGGTGCCATTAGATTCGAATGCCGGCAATGATGGAGAAAACCAGAAAACCACCAGAGAAGATTTTGCCCGAGCATAAAAATAGTAACCGATCGAGGAGGCAAAAACAAAAGGTTCGGCGGATAGGGGAAAACTGGAAGATTAACAGCGGAAATCAGAGCAAAGCTGCGCGAACCTCTCCAGAGTTGCAGATCGCAAAGAGGGGAGATCCGTTAAAGCTGCGGAGGTGAGAGATCTTCGGGTGAAAGGTGATCTGGAGCAGAGAGGTCGGCGGCGGCGTGAAGTCGCGCGAACCCCTAACTAAGGTTTAGGGCTAACACGGGCAGTGCTCCATTAGAAACACGGGTGAACCCAACCGGGTTCACCTAACCATGTAGTGCGCGGCGGGATTGTCCCTCTTTGCTTCGGATGTCTTCACGGGTTAACCCCACCGGGTTCACCTGGTCGTGAAGTCCAAGTTTTTGTCACAGAAAATCCAGAATAATGTGTATATCTCAAAATTGCTGGTCCCGCCCCAATTTGATAAAAATATCTTCTTCTTTTTTTTAAAAAAAGTTGCTCGTCAAAATGCAAAGTGTACTTCACAGGTGAACTTTGCCGGGTTCACCAAGCCATGAAGTGCACCGAGCCTTGGTAAAAATCCAGAAAAATCCTCCTATTCTCTTAGTGCAACTGCATCTCAAAAATAAAGCTTTATCAGTGCACTCCAACATCAAGATCTCCTATAACCAATTAGATAAACAAGAGAGAAGGGTTTTCTACGATGATAAAGTAAAAAGAAGCTAAAGACAACTAATGCAGCAGAAAGCAAACGAAAGCAATAAGAAAAACTTGGGTTGCCTCCCAAGAGCGCTTGTTTTTGGTCAATAGCTCGACCATAAAGTTATAAGAAAATCAAATCAGGGAGGATCAAAGGGGTAAACAACTCCCCTTTTTTAGCAAGTCCACCCCCAAATCGGCGCTTGAGGCTATGTCTATTTGTTACAAAATTTCCAATGCACTCAGCTAAATTCACGCTGTAACATGCACCTGCAAAAGAAGGTTTCTTAAGAGAATTAGACAGGTCAAATTGAATAACATTGCCACTGATGTTTAAATCCAGTTTCTCGTTTCTAACATCGATGACAACTCTAGCTGTAGCAAGAAAAGACCTTCCTAAAATAATAGGAAGCCTGTCATCCTCATCGATGTCTAATACAACAAAGTCTGCAGGAACAAAATAATCCCTCACTTTAATGGGTACATCCTCTAAAATGCCAACGGGGACTCCTAACTGATCTGTCAGCCAACTGCAGAGAAATATTCGTTGACTTCAATTCACCCAGATATAGCTTTCTACACAAAGATAACGGCATGATGCTGACACTCGCCCCTAAATCGCACAGTGCTCTCTGGAAGGTCATCTCTCCTATCTGGCCCGGTATGGAAAAGCTGCCAGGATCTTTGAGTTTTCGTGGAAGCTTGTTCTGCAAAATCGCACTGCACTCTTCAGTAAGAGCCACAGTGCCTTGGTCTTCTAGCTTCCTCTTATTTGAGAGAATATCCTTTAGGAACTTCGCATAGGTCGACATCCGCGAAAGGGCATCAACAAAGGGAATGTTAATATATAATTTTTTCAAAATTTTTAGAAACTTACTGAATTGCTTGTCTAGCTTGGCTTTGACAAGCCTCTGAGGGAAAGGTATCGGCGGCTTGTAGGCCGGCGGCCCAACATAGGGTCGCTCTTCCTCTGTTCGTTCAGGCTCCGCCGGTGTTGAATTCGCGTGTGGCTCCTCAGGGTTCAGTGTCTCATCATCCCTTGTTTCATTGGTCGGCATTGGTGGGTCTTCGAGTTGCTTGCCGCTCCGAGTGGAGATTGCATTGCAATGCTCCCTCGGGTTAACTTCTGGCCATGATGGAAGCTTCCCTGGCGCTCTAGAGGATGAGCTAGCCTGCTGCGCAGGCTGGCTCTCCAGCATTTTGTTATGTGTCTCCAAGGAGTCCATCCTTGTCATCATCAGTTTTATCATATCAGTCAACCCTTCTATCTGTTTACTCAGTTGAGAGTCTTGGGCCGGTCTTGGAGGAGGATTGTAATTTCTCTGTTGGAACCCAGGTGGCTGCCTGTAATTTTCTTGCTGTGGCGGCCTGAAGTTCCCTTGTTGTGGTGGAGCTTGTGGTGGCGCTTGCCCTGGTTGAAATGGCTGCGTGGTCCAGTAGGAAAAGTTCGGGTGGTTGCGCCAGCCAGGATTATAATAGTTGGAATAAGGGTTGTTCATAGGGTTTGCATTTCTAACTGCATTCAGATGTTCAGGCTGACCTTTGACTACTTGCCCATCTCCCACTTGGCACTCAGCACTTGCATGACCTGCAACGCCACACAACTCACAAGATAATGAGTTAGTGTCCAAAGAATTAACAGACTATGAATCAAATTTCTGAGTCAGATTGTCTACCTTCGCAGTCAGGGCAGTTAATGAATCAAGATCGAATTTACCTGCTCTCCTCGAAGGTGTACCTCGCTCTGGATTCCATTGATGATAGTTCAGTGTCATGTCCTCCAGGAGGCTTATAGCATCTTCAGGTACTTTGCTCATTAAGCCTGATCCTCCAGCAGCTGCATCGACTGTGAGTCTAGTATTGTATTGCAATCCCATATAGAACATGTGTACTAGGACCCAAGTCTCAATCCCATGATGGGGACACAGTCTTTGAAGCTCTTTAAATCTTTCCCAGGCTTCGTACAAAGACTCTCCATCCTTCTGCATGAAGCTCGTTAGCTTGTTTCTGAGGTGGATCGTCTTCGAAGGAGGGAAATACTTCGAGAGGAAAGCCTGAGACAGTTCATCCCATGTCCGTATTGACGCTGGGGGAATCGTGTGGAGCCATGCCCTTGCTCTATCCCGCAGAGAGAAGGGAAACAAGCGTAACCTGGTAGGATCAGAAGTAGCTCCATTAATCTTAAGCATATCGCAATATTCCAAAAATATAGATAAGTGCATATTGGGGTCCTCAAGAGGAGAACCACCGAATTGATTCTGTTGTATCATGGAAAGTAATGCCGGTTTAATTTCAAAATTATTGGCCTCGACATTAGGCCTAACTATTCCTGATTGAAACCCATGTGTAAAAGGCGGTGCATAGTCTCGCAGTGTTCTGGCATTGTTGTGGTTCAGAGGTTGAGGTGCTGGTTCGTTCTCCATGTTGTTGTGAAGATGTTCCATCTATTCCTGATTCTCCTTTTTCTGGATTTGCGCAAGCTTCCTTCTTTGTTTGAAGGTCCGTTCTATCTCAAAGTCGATTTCAAATAGTGATCCTGCCCTGGAACTTCTTTGCATAAAAATTTGTCAGATTCAATTAAGAAGTTCAAAACGATGAACACAAGCAGAAAGCAGTGTGAAACAGAATAAAGAAAGAAAAGAAAACTAACTAAAGCTTGGTCTCCCAAAAACTCAGAAGTGTACTAATATCAACCGTTGCTCCCCGGCAACGGCGCCAAAAACTTGACACTATCCGCAAGTGCACGAAAATGTCGAAGTAATACAAAAGATATCGATCCCACAGGGAGCAAGGTGAGTACTAGAAAATCTAACTTTTTGGAATCCAAGCTAATCGAATCGTGGTTTTTTTTTAGCAACTAAGTGAACTAAAACTAAGCAGAATAATAAACAAGAAATCAAACAACTATGGCAGGAAAAATATATGAGAGAGAATATCAGGGCTGTGGTTTCCACCACTCTGACGATTCTATTTGCACTAAGAGATAAATACCGGTTATAAGGATTTACATATATGCATAAGGAATCTACCATAGGGTACAAGATGCCCTCTTTCGAGTGTACACCCCGGTATTTGCCTAGAACGTCTCCTACTTTCACGGTGGACCGTTTTCGACAAACCCACTGAGCTCCGTGGCAGATTATGAACTCTCGAGCAAAGAACACGCACTTTCGCGTCGCGTCTTCACAAGATTCACGTAGAGGTTCGGTTGTTACGGTCGAACTTTCGTTATGGACCGTAACAACTATGACATGACGATACTTGGCCAAAGTATAGATCAAGATATTAATACTTCTGGTGAAATATGCTCAGAATATGATCCAAAGAACAAGATTAAAACAAGAGTTGCAAACAGAATTCGTCAGAGGGCCTCAACCTAGCCCCGATACAAAGTTTACGCTACAACCATCGTTGAATCGCTAAAAATCCTCTCTTTAAACATAGGAAAATTATAGGAAAAGTTTTCTAGGAGGGAGGAGAAGATAAACCGAACGAAATAACCCAGGATTGCAAGGTTCCGATGATCAAATCTTCAAAAATCCGCTCGAAGTCGCCGAATCGCCGTGTTCTTCCGCCCTAGCCACTTCGTCGCCCGATTGCTCTCTTTTAGGTCACAAAATTTGGGGCTTTTATATCCTTTTCATTCGTCTTCGAGTTAGCTTTCCAAAAAGTCCTCACTTGCTAAATTTGGACTTGAATCGGGTTCAAAATCGAGGAAAACCGAGAGGGTGTCGAGTTGATCCGTCCGCTTCACGGGTGAACCCCACGGGGTTCACCAGGTGGTGAAGTCTTTGGCACATATTTGCTGTGAAATAGTCACGGGTGAACCCAGCGGGGTTCACCAGCTAGTGAAGTCCTTGGCGATTTCCTGCGCATAAATCTCCAGGTAGAATTACGGGTGAACCCCACGGGGTTCACCTGGCCGTGATGTGTGCGGCAATTCTCAGAAATCTTCACTTCATCGATGAACCCTGCCAGGCCGTAATGCGTGCGCATAATTCATCCCTCGGTGAGATCACGGGTGAACCCTACGGGGTTCACCTGGCCGTGAAATCCAGAAAAGGCTCCGATTGAGCCTAAATTTTACGGGCAGCTTCGTCTTCTCATAAGGAATCACCCTGTGCTCTTACATTCTTCAAAAAGACCTCAAAATTGGGTGATTTTACCTGAAATTCAATAAGACAGACAAAAAGTGAAGATTCTGAAGTTTTTAACTAAATAAGCCTTAAAGGAGTATAAAAATATTCAAATAGGCCTAAATTCATTATGGAATAATAGTAAAAATCACTACTAAAATGCATGATATGATTGTTTCTAATGCTTGCACACAAAATTTGTGTGAGCAAAATTAAAGAAAGAAAGTTCCCGTGTTTTGGGAAATTCCAAAGAAATCACATGGGCATCCAAAAGAAGACAGAACAATAATTTATATGTACAAGAGGAAATAAGTAGCGTCAGCGCATGCTCTGATACCATGATAAGAACAGGGAATAAGAACAAGGGAAAAGAGAAGATTAATGGTGGAATTGTATTCTTCTCTCTATGTTTGTTTTGTGTTGATGCATGTCTGATTTATACATCATCGGTACAGATTTACAAGGCAGTTTTTTATACAAGACAAAGCTTCATATGGCAATGATCCTCATATTTGATTCGTCACTTTTAGGTAAGCTTATCCTCTACATTTGATGCGTGATTGTTGTCTTTACACTAGCAACTTCAGATCCAACTTTCCCAAACCCCATCATTGCTAAAGTCTTTCCTACTGGAGACACGCCAACATATTTGCAACGAGCCCATTCACCTGAAATCAGATCCAAATACAATGCTTGATATGGACTGGAAGAAGAATTGATCATAGTTTTAAAAAGGCGGATGTTAGCAGCAACACAGGGCACAGGCAGTAAGCTAGTGAAGAGAAAGAGCGCACACAAAAATAGAGATAAAGAGATAACGGAAATCACTTATGTTAATTGCTGCATCGAAATAAACAAAGTTATATACATTTCTAAGAAAATAAAATAACAAAATATGTTTAAAAATAAAATATCACTAACCTCTCAACCCTCACGTCACACACATGACATATATTCATGTTTACATGATTTTTATTTTTAACACTCTTCCTTAAATACCACTCTAACACTTTAACATGGCAATAACTAACTCTAACCAAGTCTTTCTTGTTTTTCATAGTCATCTTGGCACGCTTCTAAATATTTAACAATGATTTTCTCTTCAACATCCATCTTTAGAGAGTCTTCAAACATAAAAATGTCATTATCATTCTGATCATCTGATCATCAAAATCTATAAACCAAAATTTACCTCCACACATGTCAATGTAATAAGAATCAAACTTGAGTGTAGAGTTCTTATATGCCATTAGAAATTTACAATCTATCTCTTTATCTATTTTCTTTTGATCTTCATCACTCTCTTTTTGAGCTAGATAAATTATTTCATTAATAGCATAATTGCATTCTCTAGTATAATGTCTAAAATTATAACAATACATTTAACATTTGACTTAGACAATTTTTCTCTGAGTTTAATTAAGTCCATTTTGAGCTCATCATCTTCTTACAATAAATTGTGAAGTATTTATCTTGTCTTTTGATATAAAATGAAAATTTTGATCTTGTTCTTATATACTTGTTTTCTCTCTTCTATATTTCAGACTTAATTTTGATTCTGAATCACATTTAAAAGTTCTTTTCTTCTATTTAACTTTTCCACGGTAAATCTGCAAAATCTTTATCCCACCTCGGGGGGAAGGCCGTTTGATCTACCCAAGTCTGAGAGAGGAGAGATCTGGCAACGCCACCGACCGGGTGACAAATGGGTGGTTGAGGAGCTGCGCCGCCTTCAGCCTCCGCCCGGGATCCCTCTGCAAGCAGGAAGCCACGAAACTTCGCAACTCCGGCGATGCAGTGGGCGGCGCCTCCGGCAGCTGGGCATAGCAGATCGCCACCATGAGGCTCGCCCAGTCCCCCTGCATCCCCAGACGCTCCCCGAACGGAAATCTCCCCAGATAAAACTCGAGGATGCTCACTCCGAAGCTCCAGATGTCGCCGGCGCAGCCGTCGTAGGCGCCCTCGTTGAGATCGGTGTTGATCCGCTCGGGGCTCATGTACGCGATCGTCCCCACCGCAGATCTGCACGGATCCATCGTCTGTGCCAGGATCCGCCCTACCCCGAAGTCAGCGATTTTGATCTCGCCCCGGGCGTTGACGAGGAGGTTCGAGGGCTTGATGTCGCGGTGGACGATCCTGCGGCGATGGAGGTACGCAAGCCCCGACAGCACCTGCCGCGCGACGTCAGCAAGCTGGGATTCGGAGACGAAGCGGCGGCCCTCGAGGGAGCCGCCGTCCATGTACTCGAGGAGGATCTGGATCTCGCCGCCGCGGTCGTAGAACCCATGGCACCGCACGACGGAGGGGCTATCGGCGGCGCGGAGGATCTCGATCTCGCGTCGCATCAGGAGGCGGGCATCGTCGTCGTGGCGGCCGTGGATGACCTTGAGTGCGTAGAGGCGGCCGGTGGGGCGGTGGCGGACGAGCCAGACAGTGCCTCCGGCGCCGCTGCCGACTCGGCGAACGCGCTCGAGGTCGACGAGGGCGGGGCAGGAGGAGGAGGAGGCAGCTGGGGCGGGGGCGGGGGCGGAGGGAGGGGGAAGGGGGAGGGGAACGGCGAGGTTCCGCTGGGGAAGTGGGAGGGTGAGATCGGGCCGGCGGCGGGAGCGATTAGGCGTACCGGGTTGGCTAGGCCGCATGGGAGGGTCCGATCCGGGCCGCATGGTGGCTGATTGATTGACGGGCTAGATTAGAGGCGGAGAGAGAGATAGGTGGGTCGAGCTTTTTATAGTGATAATGGCATAATAATTGGAATTGGCGGGTGATGGAGATAGGGGAGGGTTCATAGAAAAAGGGTGAGAGAAAAAGTGGGCAAATTTCTTTTAAATAGGTTTGGATTGGTATTGGTGTGGCACCGTGGCATCCAAGTTTGATTATTTGGCTTTGGACCTTCGGGTTTGGTTTATTGGTCAACGCTGATGGGTTGAGGATGTGAAGAGGAGGATGCGAACAATTTGAGCTAAAAGTACATGAAGTTAACATACTAAAATATGAATTAGATATGTTTTTTATATTAAAGTTTATAGCTAATTTATGTATAGGCCCTAGTGTATTAGGGCTTCCTAGAAGAGAAATTATTTATCCATTAGAGATCCTCACACTTAAAATAAATGAGGCATAGAGAGTTATCTAGATATTTTTACTTTTATACTTTACTTTAAAAATATTAAAGGGTGAATGAAAAGTTTGCATAATATACAATTGGTGCCTTTAGAAAGATGAATTAAGAAAAAGTGTAGTATGAGACGATATCTTACCTAATAGTTCAAGACAAAAATTGACTTACCTATCGTGTTTATAAAGTTGACAAGTCATGCGATAAAAGGGATGTGACTCGGGCTATAGTGATTGATTAGTATGATAAGTAACTGTGTTTTGCTAAGGGCATATTATGTTGGTAATTTACTATACTTATAATATGAGCACTAAATCGACATATGTATGTGTTAAATTAGTTGCATATTAGTGATATAAAACTTTATCACAAAGTAATTAGCTAAACTACGACCACTTAGGTGTCTCTTAACTGGACGTGGTAAAAAAGACTAGGATGGTTGATTTGATTTTGAAATATTTATACTCTTGAGTTCACCTCACAATATTTTAACTCCAAGGTTACTCTTATTTCATTATAGTACTTAATTACAGGGCTAACCTTAAGTTGTTTAAGGCTGTGTTTCCTTGAATAAAAAATCAAAAAGAAAAAATAGAAAACATATTGAATTTAATAGCATTTTGCGTCTAGATTTAATGTATTTTCTATTTTTTCTTCTTAATTTTTTATCTTAAGGAAATACATAATTAGTGTTTAGGCCTCAATTACCCCCTAACACTTTTGTCAAATGCTTACGCTATCTTTGATAGATTGATAACAGTAGTAAATTACCTGGTCAAACGTGTCACCATGTCAACTTCGAAAACAGAAGTCAACTCAACATTCGCCAAAGTGTTGGTCCACGTTCTTTGATGATATTATTAATTTACATGACCGTACACCTATTTCCACATCAATTTAATTATTAATTATTAAATTCGAGCTATCGAAATCTTAGATATAGAATTAACTTAAGTACCAATTTAAGGAGTGCAGTATGTTAATTTTAATGTTCAAAATCTACCATCCTCACCTGATCTTGGCCAAGTCAAACTGTCAAAATGGAGCATTGTTGATTTGACTCGGTCCCCTTTGATGCGCTCTGACTTGGTAGATCAATAAAGACCTCTGTTTTTTTTTTAAGTTTTGATCCAGTTGACCTTTATGCGCGTTGACATAGTCAAGTTATAGTAACAAATCAAATTAAATTGACTTTGAAGATTTCCTAATGAACTAAAATTTCACTCTTTTGACGAGGTAAAACATATACAGAGAACTGAAGCAGGAACAGAAATCTTTCAAGTGCTTAATGTACTTGGATTTGGAGGATGAACCAAATGTTTTTACTGAGACAAGAAAACTTCAAAGGTACTGGGACGCCATTAACGACGGGCTCTACAACTTGAGGAACACGAACTCCTCGATTGCTGGAATATCTCCAATCTTCTTGAGTGTTTCCTTGTTCGGCTCCTCGTCAACCCCAACCGCCATTATGGCGAGCTTGCTCGTCGGCGTCCTGCGCACGCTCGTGAAGCTGATGTTGACGTTCTGCTCCCCAAGAATCATTCCGACCAGTCCGATATTCCCGGGCTGATCCACGTTCCTGCACAATATCACGTTTCCTTCGAGGTTGACATCCACGCCGAAAGGCCCCACGAGCGTCAGATGCGGCACACCGCCCTTCACCCTTCCCTCCACCGTTATATCGCCGGAGTCGGACAAGGCGCTGGCGAACTTGGAGTTGATATTGGTTAGTTGAACCTGGACCGAGTCAAGGGGGAGCTCCGGCGAGCTGGTGTTCTGGACTCTCTCCTCGCTGATGCGGAGACCTCGCTGCTTGGCGGTGTAGTCAACGTAGACAATGTTTCTTTTTTTTTTTGGCAATGTTCACTAACACACTGGATACCGGTTCGATGATTCCTTTCACTATCATTGCGCGAAGAATCCTGGTATCCAGGTCGTCGGGGGTCTCGAGCTGATCTGTAGACAACCTTCCCTTGATGCCACTCCCACCGGCGACGAGTTGGACGGCAAGCCTGCCCAGCTTCTCCGCCAGGATCACATACGAGGCTAGCTCTGAAATAACCTGACAGAAGAAGCCATTAATTAGCAGGAGATTCATGCTGAAAATTACGTGATGACTTGCCGAAATACTCACCTCAGAAGGAACCATAGGAGCGTTGACTGCAGTAGCAGCAAGCTCGCCTCTCAGTGCCCCTATGACAGCCTCTGCTATCTCAACAGCAGCACCTTCCTGCATTCGCGTATAGAATCAAAAGATGGTGTAAATTCTTGCGTGGAAGTACAAACCTGAGCCTCAACAGTGCTAGCTCCAAGGTGAGGAGTGGCAACAACGTTCTTATGCATCTCCAAATTACTGTCTTTTGGTGGAGGCTCTGATGTGAATACATGATTTGCTGCCTGTTCCAGTTTGTAATCCAAGTCAACGCGAGCAAATACATAGCTGTGTGTAGCATGGAATCCTGCTATCTACCTGAGCAATTGTGCCATTATAATTGCTTTGACCAAAGAGTCTTCGTCAATGACTCCACCTCTTGCGACGTTAATGATACTGACACTCTTCTTCATCGTTGAAAAGCTTTGAAGTGGTAGGGGTCAGAGGCATGTGAAGCGAAATGAAGTCTGCAGTAGAGATGGGTCAAATGATACAAGCTTTACGCCATTGGCGTGCGCTCGATCTGCAGGTGCATATGGATCGTGAGCGATCACTGTTAGAAACTGGATCACTCCACTCTTAATTCTCAGAAGCACACAATTGCAATTTGCACAGCCGAGATAACACTCGGCGAGAGGAGAATGAAATGAAACTCTGAATTCGATTTCTTTTTTTTTTTAGTGAAAAAAACTATAACTCGTTGATTTCAAATGGAATAGGGTGTACATAAATATAGGGATTATATGTCCCTATGAATACTTATAATTAAATGCATAAAGATAAATAACATGCTAGATACATTTGCCTGTAATAATGTCAAAAAAATGAAATGTCTAAACATATCTTCTTGAAGTTCTATCGCATTCTTTGACTTAGTAGAATTCAAGTTTTACTTTTCAACATTCCCCCTAAAACTTGAAATTCCTCTTTGGATCTTCATCTAGGTCTTCTTTTGGGTCTTCATCAGGGTCCTCGTCTAGTTCTTTATTTAGACCCATCTTCGTCTGAGTCCTCGTCTCTACACGCTTTTCCTTCTTTACTTGTGACAAGAGTGGATCTCTTCTCGATTTTTCAGCAGATTTCTCAATTTCCTTACTTTCTTTTTCTCTCGTTTTCTCTCTCACACTTATTTCTCTCTTTCCTCAATTAATTTTTCTCACACAGCTATTATGGAATTCTCTCTTACCTTATAGGTTGTCTTCCTCTCTTGACGACACGACCCTCCTTTTGTGGCGAGGATGAGGATTTTGAAGGCTATCTTCGGCTTCCTCTTTGATGACGCTATAGGTACGTGAATTAAAAAATGTGATGTAGGATTCCTTCCTTCTCGTCGAGTTTTCTCCTATCAACATATCTCTTCTTCAATGTCGCGATTCTTCCCTTAACCCCACTTTTCTCTACGCTAAGGTGCCTCGTTGACCTTGTGTTTCTTCCTCGTCATGGTGCTTCGATGACCGGACGTTTCCTTGTTACGGTCTCTCTCTAACCGAACAAACTTCCACGCTGCAGTATCCTTGACTAACAGCGGCTTCTTCTTTAGGAAACCCTTATCACACTTCTCCTTCACGCCGGCGACTCCCCCTGGCTCTGATACCAACTTGTTAAAAAGGAATTAGGAATCGCCGGGAATGAGTACAACTGATTAGAGTGAAAAAATTAGAACTCGTTGATTTCAAATGAAATAGGATGTACATATTTATATGGATTATATGTCCCTTGGAATACTTGTAATTAAATGCATAAAGATAAATAACAGGCTAAATATATTTGCCTGGAATAATGTCCAAAAAAATGAAGTGTCTAACATATCTTCTTGAAGTTCTCTCGCACCCTTTTTACTTTTCAACATTCACATGCATCCCTAATCATTTAGCGCGTCTGGCAACTTGTGATCCAACTTTCCCAAACCCCATCACTGCTAAAGTCTTTCCTACTGGAGACACGCCAACCTATTTGCTGCGAGCCCATTCACCTGAAATCAGATCCAAATACAACGCTTGATATGGACTGGAAGAAGAATTGATCATAATTTTAAAAAGGTGGATTCACTAGATTTCATTGATGCGTCAGCCTGGGCAATGTTTCTCGCCATGGCAGCGAGAAGTGCGATTCCGTGCTCCGCCGTGGCTATGGTGTTCGCGGTGGGCGCGTTGATGACGAGGCACCCGCTCTCGGTGGCGGCCTGGAGGTCCACATTGTCGATCCCCACTCCGGCTAGGCCCATCACCTTGAGCCGCCCCTTGGAGGCCTCAAATACCTCGCGCGTCACCTTCGTCGCGCTCCGCACAATCAACGCATCGCTGAGCACGACCTTTCCGCAGAGCTCCTGCGGCGAGAGGTTGTACGAGCAATCCACTTCGGTGAACTTCCGGAGCAGGACTAGCCCCGCCTCCCCGAGTTTCTTGGCCACAATAACGGTGGGCCGCGCACAGGCCACGGGCGAATCTAGACCCAAGTATACAGAGGCAATTAATATTTGGAGATCACATAGAAGAACTAAAATTTATTAAGTGGGGGCAAATTAAAATTTATATACCTATAATTTTATAAATATGTATTTATGTTTAACCAATTTTAAAAATTGAGTGGGGGATTTACCCTCACTCATGAATATGTGGATTCGCCACTAGCACAGGCCACCACCCCCGAGGCATTGTCCACGGCTCTGCATGCGGAGGGCGGAGAACCCGGAGGTGCAGGTGTAGTTGCAGGCGAGACGGAGGCTGACGAAGGGAGATTCAGGGCGGGAAGAGAGGAAGGAGAGGGAGGAAGAAGAAGAAGAAGATATGGGCATGCCGGAATAGAGGCCACACTCGGCGGCAGCGTGACGGCGGAGCAGTTGGGTGGTAGCTCTCACACCCCGCGAATTGTTCTCTGGGAACTTGAGTTTGTGTGCCCAAATTAAAATTTTTCCTTCTATTTTGACTTTGGTCATAGCCTGTTGACTGTTGACTCGGCGCTCGCTTCCCTCATTTCGAAACTCCGTTGCATCACCTTCAGCCACGTCTTCGTCTTCACGCGCACATGAGCACTCGTCGTCACGCCGAGCTCAACGAACGCGACCTGCGTTCCTCACCGGCTGAGCTTGTCGCCGGAGCAGAAGGGTGTGCCGGTAGGGGAAGAGCCTCGCGCTTCGCCCTCAACCTCGTCACCGTCATTTGTTAGCCGCCGGAAGCCGCCTGCTACCGGAATGATGTAGGAACCTGTTGCCAAAAACAGGGGAACTCGACGTCCCCAGAGAAGACCATCAATAAGGGAAATTTCACTCTTTATTTCTCAAATAATGAGCTACAAAAACTCTCTTCTTCTCTCACAGATTCCTCATCGGATCTCGCTCACTTCCTCTCACCTAGAGATGGCCAACGTGTTGTGCCGGGCTAGCCCGGGCACCGGCCCGCTTTGGCCCGTTCCCTGGCGGGTCGTGCCTGGCATGGCCCGTTCCCTGGCGGGTCGTGCCTGGCATGGCCCGTTGCTAATTGTGCCATGTCGGGGCTGCACGACGCAAAAATAGTCAAACCCGGCACGGTCCGCGGCCCGACTGAGTCGTGCCAACCCAAGCACGACTCAAATATTTCTCGGCGGCCAAATCTGGCACGCAGGCTGATTCCGACATGCAAGCTAGGGTCGGCATGCGGGCTCAATCCCGCACACAGGCCTTGCCTGACCCAACCAAAAAACTAGGCCCACGAGCCGGATCTAGCCCTCGTGCCGAATTTGACCTGACTAATATAAAAATTTTTAAAAAATAAAAATAATAAATTATTAATGGTTGACACATGACTAAAGTTAAAACCAACTCGATTAAATTTCATATTCAAAATTATACATTTAAGCTTAAATTAATTGCCGACATAATGGGCACAAATAATTGACTAATAGCCAGCAACGCAAGCAGTTACTATGGAAAATGTGCGAGTATTGTGTTAAGTATACTTGCTCTCTGTGCTCCATCTTCTCTATGCATATTGCGCACTCCATGTTTGCAGCTCTACCTCCTTCTTCAACAATGAAAAACTCAAGTGACTTTTGTGCTTGGTTTGTTTTGGTGTGTTGCTCTGACTGATCGTTGATATTATCACTATCCTCTTTACTATCATTAATTTGAAAAGTCCTCAACCTCTATTTCGATCTCAACCCCAAAAGGGGAGGGAAAAGTCAAAAATTCTTATCTTGCATGATTAGATAAGTGGATAAAGTGTTCTTCAAACCTGAATACATCAATTCGTATGTTTTGAGCAACACGCTCAATAACACTTAAAACAGTGATTCTCCATTGTTCAGCATTGAAGAAATTTAAGGTTGACGTAAGTAAGATCAAACGTTGAGAATTTGGCAGAATGATAATTATCTTCACTCTTCTATTATTTACCATTTTTCTCTATGCCTCGTGCTCACCTGCAAGACTGCAAACACAATTAACAAAGTAATTGAAACTCACGTGATTAAGAGGAATGTAATAAAAAAAATTGAAACTAAACTTTTGTGTGTAAAACTGTAAGGAACTATCTAGAATTTATATGGATGAAATGAGTATAAATTTATCCTCTATTTTATATTATTAAAAGATAATAAAATAATAATTTTATAGCTAAAAGACAATTATACCCATAAATTTAAATTTTTCAGATACTATAAGGGGGGTATAAAGGTAAAATAACATAGGTAAAAATTTGAATCCAAATAATAAAAAAAAAGTTAATTACGGGCCGGGCCGAGCATGGCCCGCGTGCCGTGCCGAGCACGATCACGTGCTGTGCTCGGCCCGACCTGCGGGCCTCAACCTTCCAACTCGGTCCGGCCCAAGGCATCATGCCATGGGCCACCCGTGGCCGATTGACTTGGTCAACAGGTCGTGCTGTGCGAGCCGCGGCTCAGGCCGTTGGCTACCTCTACTCTCACCCTCACGTCGACGGCAACTCTTGCCGCTGACTTACAACCTCTCACATAGATCTCTCCTCTTTAGATTTGGCTATCGCCATCCCCTCTCAGACCCAGGACTCGGGCCTCTCAGACCTTTTCATTCACCTCTGAACGGGATGACGCTCCTCGGCGCCGGTGGTGGCACACCTACTGCGCATGCACAACTTTGCTCAACGCCTTTGCTTGAGCTTTATAGGGGAAGAGTCACCCGTCCGCTTCCTCGCGTCTTCCTCACATCTGCGTCCACGCCCGTCTCCCTCGCGTGGACCACGTCGACGCTGGAATTCCGGAGCCGAAACCGTCGTCTGCTGAAGAAATCATCCTCGCCAATGCAACTACCCGCTTTGTCTGCGCCCGTCAACGCCGTCGTCCACGTTCATGTCCGAAGATTCTGCCAGCGCCATCTGCTTCGTCAATGTCTCCGAAAAACTCGCCGAAGACGTTGTTGGAAGCCGCTCGCCTCTACATTTGCACAGAGCTCGCCGAACACAACGCGGAGCGCTTCCGATTTAGGCGTTGACTAGACCTTGACTCGGAATTGGGCTCAAGATGGATTTCCATCGCATGGGCTTGGGTCGTGGCCTAAGCCCTCTCCATCGAGCCCGACCTTCACAAATACGGGCGTTACAGTAGCGGTGGAGGCCATCGGCGACGACAAGCGCCTTATTTGGATAAAAGAAACTAAAGAATCCTTGGGTTTAAATTGTAAAAGTGCAAGTAGAAATAGTTTTTTAACAGAGGAATAAATGCAATGCTTAGACGCATAGGAAAGATATAAGCCTACCTTCCGAACCGCCAGATGCAGGTACTCAGGGGAAATGAGCGGTTGTAAAGGCATCCCTTTACAGCTTTTCTATACGGTGAACCTGTGTGGAACTTGTAGCGGTAGGAAGAACATTCTAACATTGTGCAAGCTAATCTGCACGTCGAACATACAAAAGCGACATTTAGCCGTTAGATCTCTTTGACTCTTGTGAGATCGGCCGTTGCTTTTGTTGACTTCAAATGGAGCGGTTGAGATGATAAGGGATAGCGAGTTTGATTGTGTGGAGCGCCATGCTCGGAATCTAACTATTGCCAGTTATTATCGTGCATTCCAGGAACTCTGGAGGACGAGTGACGGCACCGTGGTGGGCCCCGTTCAGCCTAGAATTATCTACATATACTTACACAAAAATTCATACTTTTTTATTCATATGACTCGTGAAAAAAATAAAAGCGATATTTTTTTCTTTTGGGGCGAAGAAAACGATTATATTAAATGACTAAAAAGAACATTCTTAATAACATTATAATTATTGTAAAAAATATAATTATTAAATAATAGATACTCTTATCGCGCTAATTAAGCTACAATATAATAAAATAAAAACGATTGTTAAATAACTTTCTAAATTAGTATCGGTTTGGTTCAGATATATTTTTTTAATGTTTCAAAAGTATATTACTAAAGTAGATAATTTTAGTAATTTACCGATTTATAAATTTAGTCATAGCACTATATTTATATGACTAATGAAAAGATAAAAATAATCATTTTATTTTTTTGAGTACAAATGTGAAAAACGAAAATGAGATTTAGCATGACTAATAAGGGCCTAATTTGAAGTTTCCAGCGGTGGCTAAATGCAAAACGTTCCCACGAGAGGACCTCCCAAGTAGCAGCGACGCGATGCTCTTATCCGCGCGGCATTCTCTGAGCTCCGCTCCGCCCTGTGGCCATGGCCTTATCTTCTGCGGCTTCTCGTCTTCCAACTCCCGCTCAACTTCCGTCTCATTCCCAAGGCCCGCCGCTGCTCGGTGTAGGGCTTCTTCCTCAGCAGCACTGGATACGGATACCGGGCGGGGGCGGCCAAGCTCCGCCTGGGACACTCTCCAGATCCGATCCAACGACGGTAACAGGTGCTGCTGCATCTGCTTCAATTCTGTTCGGCTGTGGATGGATTCCTCTTCCTAATTTGTTTTCTTAGTTCACTTGTTTTATATCTCTCATTTTAGTTTGATTAATTTGTAAACCTGGTACTATCTTTTCATGGAATTCCATTAAATCGCTGGACCGATTCCATTCTTATGTTCCGCCTGATAAAATGGTCCATTTCCTTCGGTCTTTTTCGTTGTAAGCAAAGGCGACCGTGAAGGCACGAGTGTTTGTCGCGTATTCTTGTAAACCTCACTAGAATCAAGCCTGTCTTTGGTCACTATTCATTTACCTCGAGCTGCAAATGTCCACATTTGCTGAGGTTCTGTAAAATTTCCCCGTCTAAGGTTACCCTGAATTTAACATAGATTTCATGGTATTGACCTCCTACTTGCCTTTAGTTTTTCTTCTTCTTTAGTCTTCACATAGACACTCAAATGCTTGATGGACTATATTAGCTATGATTTAGGGTTTATTGTAATATCTTCTATTTTCAATCAAATTACCTAACAAATGAGTGTACCGTTGGAATTGCAAGCGAGGATGCATCTTAGACTTACAAATAAATTTAACACATGTTTAGCAGGAAGGCTCTACATGGATGCCGGAATTCAATATTACTGGGAAACCAGTGAACTGTTTGTATATACTGAGGTGGGCCGGCAAACACCTAATGAAATTGAGAACAGCGTTGTTGTGACAAGACCAAATCATTTTACAACTTTTTGTACTCAATCGTACTCAAAATTTCTTGATGGATACGATCCAGGTGCCTGCATTTGTATTCTTGTCCTCCTTAACACTATCGTGCAAGGGTTGCGTGCTTAACAAGGGGGCATTAAGATTGTTAAACATGCCTTAACGTGCAAAAGGATTCTTGCTGAGAATCCAAGGAAAAATAACACTCATTTTCTGTGGCCGTTGTTGCTTTTGAATAGTAATTCCATGCTTATTTGTCTCAGTTAGTCACTTATCATATTCTTTTAAAGAGGTTATTACATTTATTCTATATAGAAATTAGCTTGCACCAATGATAGCCTTTCATGACTTCTAGCTGACAAAAAAGCTAAGTTTACATATCTTGTGAATATTGGATGCGGTGATTTAGTCATATTTTAGTCTAGGAGTATTGGAATTTTGTACTTTGTGCCTAATAATGTGGTTCTACATTATGCAAAAGAGATATGTCTTACAACCAAAAATGAGATGCAACAGAAGAAAAGGAGAGAACAGGGAAGAAGAGAAACTCAAATTTTGGAGCCTGGAGATCATCTCTTGGTTCTTCTATTTACACATGGATGTAAGGGGTCCTTCATTGTGTGTGGGAGGTAGAAGGTTAAAATCTTTCTCCTTATAACTAAGAAAGATGTTAGATTGTTAGTGTACTGTTGACTCTTCTACATTTATGATTGTTAATTCTAGGGCACTTGCTCAAGAAGAAAAAGGACATTGTCTTCTTCTAGATCTCCTAAATATTTGTGTGCCTAAGATGACCAGTATTTTCTTTCACATGTCTAGAATTTCACATAGAAACAATGCAAACCTAATATTTTTGATGATTATTACTTAATTCTCATTCTCTTCCCATTTTTTCCTTATTCTCTGATGCTCTGTTACTATGACTTAAATGGTTGTATGGTTTCATTTGAAGTTAGAAGTTAGAACCACATATAAGCACATAGATAAAGAAATCAAGAAACTGAATTTTCTTTCTACCTACCCAATTTCCAATTTTATTGTTAGAATTTGCTGTATACAGCCAGCATATGGTTGAGATGGTCTTGAGTGCTTGAGTTTGTCTACAAAACTAGCTAAAATAGAAATATGCTAAACGAATATTAACAAAGAGATTGAAAAGCAACTAGGTTGTGCACAAACTTCTGAAATGAAGAGAGGTGAAAAATTTGGATGGTGGACGATGAAGATGTTGAAGGTGGAGAAAATCCAACAAATATGAAGCTTAAACGTTTATATTTTTCGTTTTGCAAAATCCAAGGTATTATATTAGAAGAAAAATGCAAATATACAAGTTGTGATTTCGTAGGAGCCCAAAATAATGACAGACCCAATTGTGACATCAACTAGCAAGATTTATCTCCAAATACTAAAAAAGGAACTGATGACGCATCTCACGGCAAACTCCATGGTGTAAATTTTATATTAAACATCTAGTCATATAATGTGAAGCACAAAAAGTAGACAGAGTGTAAATTGATCTTGAATCGCTTTGTTCCTAGCTGCTAAAGTGTTGTATTTGCCTTGTATAGGTTATACATACTAGTTCAACCTTGTAATAATATCGCTGCAAAGTTTGTAGTTGGTATATATATATATATATATATATATATATATATATATATAGATAGATAGATAGATAGATAGATATATATATATTAAAGATATTGATTAATTCCATCTGTTGCTGAACCGTATGTTAGTACGGACTAGAATTGACTGGTACATATGTACCAATTTGATAGTGGATCGATATATATAGGCATGAATCAGTATTTAAGGCCTTGCTTTTTGGTGTTGTTCGAGCCTTGGAGAGTCTTTGCTCCCAAATTATGCAAATAACTCCATAGCTTAGCTCTCTTGTGGAAACCACTACTATAGGAGATTGATTCTAAGATGAAATTTGTAAATTGAAAATGAAAGAAAATGTGGTTTATGCTTTATTCGCATGAGCTACATAAATGACATATGTTGTTCGAGGAAATTCCCTAGCACTTAACATTGTCAAGAGCAGATAGCTAACCATGGAAAAGAAACCAGATAGTAATAAATGAGAATCGTGCGACTCTTCCTTTGAACCAAATCAACCCATGCTAATGACTCTAGGTTGAATAGTCTCATATGCTGAGTGGATTGAAAAGATGCTTGAGGTTTCAAGTAACTAGGCAATCGACCTCGAGGGAATGATGGATTTGGATGCTCTAGATGATGGTGTAGATTGAGTGAAGTGAGTAAGATTTCGGGGGTATAAATACACCATTCTCCATCTCAAATTTAGTAGGTTAGCAGTTGTATACTTACTTAGAGGGTTCTCAAGCTTAAAATTATCTACCAAAATATAAAGAATGCCTTGTGGTGCTAAGGGTGAAGCCAAATACAAGTTTCTTCCCATCACTAATAGAGTGCTTGATTGAGTTTATAGTTAGTTCCAAAAACTAATAGCATACTTTTAAAGCACCAATGACATTCTCAAAGAGGTACGGAGTATCTAGATAGAGTGATTTTACATAATGGATGTCCGTAGAAGTAATATGCCAAGAGTATCTCATTAGACAAGCTTTTTTATAAGCTGATTAACACATCTAAATCTCAACCTACTTTCGTTGTAGGGAAAATAAAATAAGCTCCAAGCCACCTTGTGGAAGCCCCTCTTCTCATTAGCCTATTAGAGGAAGCAAGAAAATATTTTCTCTAGCCAACGAATAATGAGCTTTGAGAGGACAAATGTTGAACACTAGAAGAGGGAACTTCCATGGAAAATTGAGCGAATAAGTTTAACTCTACAACAAAGGAATGGAACTTGCTTGAAATTCGGGCCATTACAAACTCAATAAGGGGTATGCAATGTTGATGACAAAGATGGCTAGAGATTGAAAGAATGCCTAAGTATTAGACACGGAAGGATCCTACTTGAACCCCAAAAGCTTCGATGATAGTGCCTTGTGACTAGTTTTGAGCAAGTCAAGTTGTGCAATTAAGACTGCTATAATACAACTGTATTAGATTGGCACACTATCCTATTGCATGTTTGGAGTGTTTATATTCATAATAAGAAGAAAGAAATAGTGTGAATATGTAGTAAAGTGGTGTAGTGGTGAACATAGTGACAACTATTTACTTGAGGGTAAAATTGTCAATCATGCAATCAGGAACTTAGGATTGTTTAAGTGTTAAATCTAAACTATCATGAAAATATGTGTGAACTCTCATCTAAACTTTCTACATCAATAAGGGAACATTTGGTTATTGTAAGTTTGGATTCCCTTATGAAACCAGTCCTAGGAATGTGATTTTGAGCAATTATATTTTTGAGCATTTGAGATTGACATGTTTGGTAATAATCTTGATTAAATTGGTACAAATGTAAGATTATTATCTTTAATTCAACAAAGAACACTGTTAGATATGTTTCCTTTTTTTTCACATTTCATATTAACCATATTCTATACTGTATTATTCTGAATAATATTTATATAATATCTACTTAGTATTCCATTGATTAGTTTGATATATGAATTTGCATAAATATAATTATTGCAGGAATGTAATATGAATATATAACATTGTGATATTAAATTATCATAATAATATCTTAATGCATATAAATATGAAATTGAATTATAAACATAGTCTATTAATATATATCACAATATAAAATATTTTAATAACATTTAATTATTTAATAATATATTATGTGAGTGTATTATTTTTTCGTTTAATTACATAACACCTAATATTAAACAAATATTTAATATAAGAATCTAATGTTTTAATTAAATAATTTAATTTCAAAAATATTTTTGAAATATAATTGTACATATAAAAAATAATATTAAATTTTTTATGGAGAAAAGATATATATATATATAATTGATAATAATCTATATTTTAAATATAATAAAGAATAGAATGATAATACTGGAAAAACTTACTAATTAGAGATTGTTCATGTTGATAATGTACGATTACCACCATTTTTGGTAGGAATCATATTCCCATGCTTGATGGTGAAGTAACATATTGACTTCTTAGATTATGTGGAATTGACTATTTATTTGATAAATCAAACATGTCTATTGAAGATTACCTTCTAAATTACCAGAAATACTAAAAACATTCCATGAACCGAGCACACCTTAATTCTTTAGGTGTAGTAGCAACTAGCAAACATGCTTGAGTGAATACTCTTTTTCTATGCTATCACCTTGTAAGCAATAGGAAAGTAATGCATCCCAAATTTTGTATTTGGTCTTCAATGTTTTGTTCTATCCCCTCTGATAAGAGCTCATTTTAGGTGCAGTGGACACCTCTCGACCTTTGATCCATTGGGATTGAACAAGGAGAGATCTTTGGGCCTTGGTTCCTTTTGGGAAAATATTCTTAATTTCTTTTGCCAAACATTTGAAAGCACATCAAGTCCAAAGAAGGATAAGTCCTTAAAGCGAGGAGTAGCAGGTTAGTCTATTATTACTTCCTCATCTTCTTTTAAATCTGCGTTTTGTATTAGAATTCAAACAAAAAGATTGATGATTTATTTAAGTGGATTATGAACAGAAGCACCTACTACTGCGCACTCTTTTGTTGCCTAATTAGTAACTAATGTTAGATTTATCTCCTAAAAAGTTCATTCAGCATTTCAGGTTATTCTTATTTTGTTTTTGATATCAACATCAATAACTTGGTGGGATATGTTTTAGTGAACAAAGGAACAATAACATATTAAAGATTTTAATACTAGTCCATACCAATATATCTATCCACTGACTGGTACATACTTAATCCATACTGATATACCATAACCATAATGCTATACCATAGAACAAGGCTAAAATATATTATATATAACTTATAAGCATATCTATACTATACTAATCCTTATACCAATACTAGTATAAGGTTGGACCAGTATAGAGGGTGACACCAACCAGTTTTTTATACTATAAAGTATAAACATGCTAAATAGCTAAAGAGGTGTATAACTTATGTCACATGTTTAAGACTTGTGTGTCATTCCTTAATGCTAATTTACAATAGATGGCCTTTTCTGGACACAGAGTAACATGTTAATGAACACTAATATTAAGAGAGACATATAGTGTATCTAAAAGGTAGATTGCAAGAGACCCCCAGTAATGTGGGGCAAGAGTAAGTCTAGTACATACTGATATTAAATCTTGTTTTGGTATGGTACAAGGTCAAACTGGTACTTATTGTTCATAACGAGCAATACGTACCGGTTTTTTATATTATGATATGAGGTTTAATGTGGGTTAATGGTTCTGTAAAAGGGGAGGTTAATGGTTCTGTAAAAGGGGATGTTTCTGTGACTTGAACTAGAGTCTAATTCATAATGCAGCAAAGCATATTACTGTGATTAGGCTTGCCTCTTTCAAATATTGGTAGGTGATATACATGTTCCATTACCTTACCAAACCCTAGTCTTACACTGCTACATTCCAAGCGTTTGACGGAAGTATGTCATATGCAGTGGATGGCCATACTCTATTTATTGAGAGAGATTGTCATTCAAATGGAAAATAAAACTCTGTTTTACCTGATTGCTTATTTTCATTTCTCCAGCTGCAATTGAGGACAGTTCTATTGATATTGGTGACTTCTTTAAGGGCCCTCTTCCAGGCAAATTCTTAAAGCTTTTAGGATATTTAACTTTATCTCGGCTTGGAGTATATGTACCTCTAGGGGGAGTGAATCGAGAAGCTTTTGTTGGTAACTTAGATCAGAACAGTCTATTGAGCACCTTGGATTCCTTCTCTGGTGGTGGGATTGGAAGACTGGGTGTCTGCTCCCTAGGTATCGTCCCATTTATCAATGCACAGATTGTTTTTCAGCTCCTCACACAGGTCTATCCAAAGCTACAAGATCTCCAGAAAAGAGAGGGAGAAGCAGGAAGGAAGAAGGTTCTTGAGTATACACGTTATGCTTCTGTAGGTTTTGCAGTGGTCCAGGTGAGACAAATTGCTATTACGTTGAAGCAGAGAAATCTGTCATTATTATAGTACTCAACCTTACCTAATATTCCTCGTTGAGTTAGACATTCAGAAACATTTTTGGTTTTGTTATTTGGATAATATACCAATTCTATTACATCTACCTATAACTTATTGCCCTAAAAAATCATGGTTATGTGTTGTGATAAATTCATGTATTAAAAACAACAAGCCTAATGCCACTTTTATGTACTACGAAAAACAAAACACTTCCACCGTATATCGTGTAATTTGATTGTAGAACTCAAACAATCTAAATTTTCCATTTGTTTTTTTAAAATGTCATAAGGCATTTAATTGCATTAGAATGTTTCATGATGTAGTCTCAAACCCTGGTCAAGGGCCATGTTAGGCACACCTCAACCAGCAAACAAAATGCTAGGTTACACACAGCGGTCTTCTTACTGGAGAGGTCATCCTCAACAACGTTTAACATTTGTTCTACCCTTGTTTCAGCGGCACTTCATTTTCTCCTTGTGTTGCAACTTTATGCCTCCCAAGTGAATTAATCAACAACATCTGTATTTTGTACTATCAGTTCATTGAGATTTAACCGATAATTGTTCAGTTACTATCAGTAATTCTAATGTTTATCAGTGGTACTTGATTTCTCTCCTTGTGTTGCAACTTCATGCCTCCCTAGTGAATTAATCAACATCATCTGTATTTTGTACTGCTTGTTCATTGAGATTTAACTGATACTTGTAAAGTTACCATCAATAATTCAAATGCCCCTCAGTACTCAGCAGTTCTTGATTGCTCTCCTTGTGTTGCAAAATTTATGCCTCCCTAGTGAATCAATCAACAGCATCTGTAATTTGTACTACCAGTTCGTTCAGATTTAACTGATAATAGTTTAGTTACTACCAATGATGCAAATGCCCAAACTTACATTGTGTAGTGATTGGCATGTATTAGTTTCACTCGCACCCAACATTGCTATTGATAGTCAAGTATACCATAGTTTTTAATCTCGTTCCAGTTCAAATGGTGATAACTAGTGTTGGTATCCTGGTAACTTCAAGACAGGAGACTGAGACAGGTGCTTAGACTAAGATATTAAACTTGATACTAATTGAATTGAGTTATAACCCATACTGACACATTCTGACACCTTAAACATCTCAATATCTTTTTTAGATGATTAAATTGTTGTATATTACCAATACTTTTTATATCCTTGGTGCTGCAGACGACTCTTTCCTATAAAGTAGAACAAATAAATCTTTTTGTGTATATCTTCTTGCTCAGTGTTATTTTACAGACCTAAACTGATGATCTGATCTTAAAATAGGAGATGGAAGAATAATTTATCACAAGAAGCAGCAGCTGAGTCCGATAAGCAAAAATTTTGAAAGCAAAGTTTACATGAAAGATTTTCTTTAGCTGGTGGATGATGAATGACATGGCAATCCATTGACATGCACACACTATTCTTATCCTTGCTTTTTGAACTTGATAGAGGGAATGTAGTGCAACGTTGAATTTTTATATTAACTAAATGATTAGGAGATCTTTGACATGGTGGGAAAAAGATGACCGGGTCCGAGGTGGTATTGGTAAATGTAGTGTCTGCTTCTAGTATGTACATGGGTGCGAATAAAGATTTTAAACCTTGGTACTAATTTTACAAAAAATTTCCCCATTAATACTTTACTAATGTGATTTTTCTTATGGCTCTCCACAATTTTTAAATATTGTTCTTCATTTATTGTTATTGGGACTTTACTGCCCCATTGTCCTTGCTTCTCCTAGCTGCATGAAAATAATTTTATTGGCTCTCTGAAAATCCTTACAATTTTTTGTAGATTTGCAACTCATTACATGTTGAAGCATTTTTATTTTTTATTGCTAGGCTATTGGGCAAGTATTTTACCTTCGACCATATGTCAATGACTTCAGTACAGAATGGGTTCTATCATCAGTTGTATTGTTGACACTTGGATCAGTAATTACGACATACCTAGGGGAAAGAATATCGGACCTGAAACTTGGAAATGGAACTTCTCTTTTGATATTTACTAGCATCATATCATACTTGCCAGCATCAGTTGGAAGAACAGTTGCACAAGCTTTCCAGGATGGAAATTACATTGGTCTGGGTACAATCATCTTATCATTTTTCCTATTGGTCCTTGGCATTGTGTATGTACAGGTAATATTTCTTTCATAGTTTAGCGGCCCATTCATACATAACCTTGTCTATGTGCCCAGAACTGCCTAATAAATTGTTTCCAGGAAGCAGAACGAAAGATACCACTTAACTATGCTTCAAGGTACAGAAGTGGAGGCCTCCAAAAATCAGCATATCTTCCTTTTAAGGTTGTCATAATTCTTGTTTCTCTATTTATTCTACTCTTAGAAGCTCCATCGATGTAGGGTGTCATGTTGAAAAACTTTTGGTTTAGCTATAATGCTTTATACTAGAAATTTGGTGATAACAAGAAGATGAAATATGAATTAAAATGTTAAGTTTGATTGAATGGCCAATATCCTAAAAGCTTAACCTCCTTAGAATTCTATCTGTTGATGATCGAAGTCATAGATAGTTTTAAGAGAAATCATGAATTGCTTTTGTGATTGTTATGTTTATCTTCTATTTGTATGAGTGTTCAAATATTTATTTCTTTCCTGCTTAAAGATATCATCTTTGTGTAGGTAACTGCACTTGCACTCTGAACAATTTCTTAAGCAGGTGAATAGCTCTGGAGTTATGCCCATCATATTTTCAACGTCTTCCTTGGCTTTACCTGGTACTTTGGCACGCTTCACTGGTTTAACTGCTCTTAAAAAGGCAGCAGTTGCGTTGAACCCTGGAGGTAAGCCGTTATTGGCTTAATCACTAAAGATTTGATAAGGTTGTTGTACACAGTATCAGATAATATCTTCCATTTAGTTTAGAGGATTGAATCTCAAATCTCTATTCGCTTTTATTATTTTGGAACAATTTTAAATATTTAAGTCTGACTTGAAAAATATCGTGCAGGTTCTCTTTATCTTCCTACCAACATACTGCTTATAGCATTTTTTAATTATTATTATACTTTTCTTCAATTGGATCCTGATGATGTCAGTGAGCAGCTGAAGCGCCAAGGAGCCTCAATACCACTTGTTCGACCTGGGAAGAGCACAGCTGCATATCTTAAAACAGTAAGGCTATTCCTTTTTATTTGAAAATTTTTCCACTGTATCATCTGGATGAGATATTCTATTTGTTAGCATTTATAAGTTTCATACAAAGTGGTCAACAAATAATTTCCCACCTCAAAAGATAGTTCCACATTTATAGCTTGCATTGTTGTCAAAGTACCTATGAGTTTTTATATGGAAAAGGCCTCTTATTTCCTAAAAATTTTGTAGATATTATCTGGACTAATTAAGCTGTTCAATTTTGTTTCAGTTTGTCTACTACATCATGTGGAAGAAAATTCTCTTTTTTTTTCATTAAATATAGGACCGCTACAACAAATAAACAAACTTTAATTTAAAGACATTTTATTGATGACACTTGCGTCACCAATATCTGGTGACTGTTCTAGCTGTGATTGGTGACGTTTTTATAAACATCACTAATAAAGCATCAGAAAATTCAATCTGATTCGTTAAATTTTATTTTCTTTCCTCTTAAATCAATTTCACTGTAAAATCCCACATGGATAATTTAAGATTAAAGATGCTTTAAGTGTCATGAGTTTTGAGAAATTGGAGACGCTTAAAGCATCAATCAAACATTGGGTATGCTTAAAGCACCGACAGTTCTGGAAAATTGGAGACACTTAAACACCATCAATTTACAGAAATTGGAGACACTTAAAGCATTACCACTGTACAAAATTTGTTGATGTTTAAAGCATCAATAGTTTTACAAAATTAATTAAAAATGTTTGAAGCATCACCAATTTGTAAAAACAACCGAAATTTTGAACAAAGCATCAACACAATACTAAAATACCTTGTCAATATTGTAAACAACTTATATATGTGTTACCAAAAAATATATAGGTACCATTAAAATATATTTTTTAATACATATACAATGTTAATATACATAAACACCTTACAGATTTATCAGGTCACAAAAAATGAAAATAGAAAGAATATAGACTGAAAACTAGAATAACTTCCAATACTAAAAGCGCCTTACAAAGTTTGCGTAAAACACCTTACATATGTAACTTAGGATTATTTTATAAATTCAAATAAAGCACATGAGCACTGTTAAAGTAACCTTACAAAGGTGTGTAAAAAGAGAAAAAAAAAATGTAGTTTACCTTACAACTGCTAGAAACACCTTACAAGAAGATGAAATTATCTTACAGTGATGTAGTTCAAGTTTTCGATGCTTTACATTCAAATAAAATTTATAGGCACCACTAAAATAAATTTATAAAGGTGTTTACAATGAAATGTTTAACAAAAAAAATACAGCTTTAATTTTATAAGAACTAATTATTACTAAAAGCATCTAACAAAGGAGTAATCCAGTGCTTTATAAAATATAAAAATTGTTCATATAAATCTATATATATATGTAAAACGAATTAGAAAAAAATGAATATAGCATTGTAAACAAAACCCTTGCTATTATTAAAATCAACTTACAGATTGAAATGAAAATCATAGGCATCATCAATATAACTTTACAAAAGTGCTCACACATAAAGAATTGAGAAAAAAATAATATCATATTAATTTTACAACACATTACATAGAGGCTAAAATACCTCACAAATGTAAGTTTAATTTTAAAACAGTCATACACAAACACTAAAACACATTATAACAGTGTAACCTATATATATATATATATAAAAATGGTGTAACCTATACTTTAATATAAGGTTTTGAAAACCGATCCATACTACGGTATGTGCTAACTTTCAGTCCAAAATCATTATAGCATAGTGTTGGTACATGTTCAATACATATTGGTCCAAGATAGGGCCAGTAGACCGATATGCACCGATATTCTAAATCATGCTTTTTAAATACATAAAATTCAAAGTAGCATTTGTAGGTTGAGGTGGATCTATGTGTTAGCCAGTATCTGTACTATAAAAATTTGCATAAAAATATGTTATTTCCCCACTATTATAAGAAAATGTATAAATTATACTTTTGCCCCCACATACTCCGGAGCATAGATCTACAAATTTTTATAGGTACCATTCATATACTCTATAAAGATGTTTAAAGGGTACCATTCATATACTCTATAAAGATGTTTAAAAAATTAAGTGTTGGTAAAAAAAATAAATATGACCATGAAAAACTAAAAGCCTTTATCATTTGTGAGAACACCTTATACATGAGCTAAAAATACCTCACAGAGGTGATAACTCAGGTTTTAAATTTTTGAATTCATACAAAACTGATATAAATCATTAAAATAACTTTACAAAATGTTCACAAAGAAAGAATTAAAAAAAAATTAAATATAGTCTTGATTCTAGACACTTTACCATTATCGAAAACCCCTTAGATAAAGGATGAAAACATCTAACGAAGGTATAACTTAGTGTTTTATATTATATAGATTCAAACAAAATACATAGACAGCATTTAAATAACTCTATTAAAAATAATTGATTCAACCTTGCAAACCAAATCACCTTATATAGTTGCAGAAAATAACGTACAAAAGTGCAAGTCATTTTTTTAAACCCTTAAATTTAAATAAAATTTATAGACACCATTTATATAACTACTATAAAAATACATTCAAAGAGAGAATTAAAAATAATTATTACCTTGAAAACAAAAGCACTTAAGAATTAATTAAACACCTTACATAATGGCTAAAAATAATTTATGGAGTTGTAATCTAGGTTTTTAAATGCTATAAATTCAAATAAAATACATATACACCATTAAAATAACTTTAAAAGGTGCTCACAAAGAAAGAAATAATTGAAGAAAAAGAATATGACACTGAAAATTAAAAGATTTCTATTATTGGAAACATCTTGCTCAAGTCTAAAAACAGAGGTGTAACTTAGGTTTTTAAATGCTTTAATTTCAAAGAAAATTCATATTCGATATTAAATAACACTATAAAGGTGTTCACAAAGAAAGAATTGGAAAATAGTATTATAGACTTAAAAATTAAACACTTGGCAATTACTAAAACACCACATACAAGGGATGAAAACACCACGTAGAGATGTAACTCGTGTTTTGAAACACTTTATATTAAATTTCAATTCATATGGATTATTAAAATAACTCTATGAAGGTGTTCACAAAGAAAGAATTAAAAATGTATAGTCTTGAAAACTAATTTTTTGCCATGACTGCAAATACCTTACATTCAAATGAAATAAATACATAGAAACCATTTAAATAGTTGGAATTCAAAATAAAGAATTAAATATTATATGACCTTAAAAATTAAAACATCTTATCATTACTGAAAACACCTTGCAAAGGTATAAGTTAAGTATTTAAATGCTTTACATTCTAAAATTTCATCGATACCATTAAAATAACTATTAAAGTTGTTCTTAAAGAAACAATTTAAAAATAATATAGCCTTGAATTTAAAGCGCCATACAACTGAAAATACCTTACACAGATTTTAAATATCTTGCAAAGGTGTAGCACAGTGTCTTATACAATAAATTCAAATAAAATGCATAAGCACGTAGCAATAACTCTATAAAGTTGCTCACAAATAAAAAATTAGAAAAAAATAGATAAGCCAGAAAACTAAAATATTATACTATTGTTAAAAAAAACTTGCATGGTTGTGGAGAATATTATACTGGTGTAACTCATGTTTTTAAATACTTAAAATTCAAATAAAATTCATATGCCTTATTTAACTCTATAAAGGTGTCCAAAAGGAATGAATTAAACAAAATCTGAATATAGTCTTGAAAATTAACCATTTTACTATTACTAAAAATATCTTTCGCATTTGCTATAAACACCTTCAGGTGTGTAACTTAGTCTTTTAAATGCTTAAAATTTAAATAAAATGCATAGACACCATTAGAAAACTCTATTAAAGTGTTTTCAGAGAAAGAATTAAGAAAAAAAATTTGAATGTAGTCTTGATAACTAAAACACATCATTATTGAAAACACCTTGCATAGTTATTGAAAAAACCTTATATAGGTGCAATCCAGGCTTAAAAGTACCACCAATAAGCTAAATAGTATCACTATACATAGAATTTATTATAGTGGGTTGGTTTTGCTTTATTCATCAGTGGTTGACCTGTTTTTTTATGCCACTTTGAGGTTTAATTACTGTAATTTAAACCCCAAAAGTTCCTCCATGATCACTTTGCTAGTGCTGCAGGACACTTATGGTGACAAAAGAATAGACATATTTTTTCTTAAAATTCACATATTGAAACAAAAAGATGGAATGGTGAACCCCAGATTATAGTAAAAACATAGTGTCATAGACATTGTTCTTTTAAGAGAAATTATGTAATTGCATATCCGTTGATAGAAAAAAAAAAACTGAAGAAAGAATCCAGAAATTTGTACTGCAAGAATACTATGAGTTGTTTAAGATACTGTTCATAGCAAATGGAATATGAATTCTATGTATTCCTTAGTTTTAGATTAAGTTAATGAAAAAAATGAAGTATGACTAACAAAATTTCATCACTGTGCATGATCTTGCCTCATCTAACTTCACTAAACGCTAATAGCTTGCTATTCTATGCTTGCTGCAGGTTCTTAGTCGAATCTCAGTACTGGGTTCAGCTTTTTTGGCTGTGCTAGCTGCAGGTCCTTCCGTAATCGAACAAACCACAAACTTGACCGCTTTCCGTGGATTTGCTGGCACATCCATTCTCATTCTCGTTGGATGTGCAACTGATACAGCAAGAAAAGTTCAGGCAGAAATAATTTCACAGAAGTATAAGAACATCGAATTCTATGACCTCAACCAGTATGGCCCATGAATGCTTTCAACTGAACAATGTATGCAATTTGTCTTCAAGCACACAGCAGATGTTGCCCCTATCAAAAAGGAAACTAGCATATAACTTAATTGTTCAGTTGCATCGGGTTTTCATTTATGTAGAATGTACATAGCTCCTCTGGCAATTTTATCTTTTCTGATGCACTGACGAAAATACTAGAAATATCCTACTTATATTTATTTGTCAATTCTACATTAAACCATTTTTTTTCACAAGTAGGTAATCTTTCAAATTTCTGATTTTTGCTGTATGTTTTGAGTTCTTATTCGACCCAGATAATCTATATTATGACATCTTTTGCTTTGAATTCACATGGCCACTGGTACTACCTCTGAGCAGTAATTGATGATGTCAAGGAGCTCCCAGATTATAATTGTTGCTGATCAATTTATTGAACTGATCCTCAGCTACTTTCTGTTACCAATACAGCACTATTCTTTGTGTAAAAACTTGTGATACTATCCTGCCTTAGGCCATGCTTGCACCCCACTGGTACTACCTCTGAGCAGTAATTGATGATGTCAAGGAGCTCCCAGATTATAACTTGTGATTTTAGTTGTTTTTTTTTTGTGTTCTGACAAAAAGAAGGCAGTCCTTTTTTATTGCGGTTTTTATAATATGGCTTTGCGTAATAATTGCTCAGGCCATGCTTGCATCCTCCTAGGTCCTCGTCTTTAGAGAGCTTTGACTCAAGACCTTACTTCCCAAGACTGCCTCTCAATAACTTTGTCATTTTTATCTCTCGTGCCTTTTCTATGACTATTTGTGAATGATTACTTCAAAAAGTTTATGTTTACAAAATTACCCCCAATTATTGCTCAATAATATCATCATTGACCTCCCAAAAATTGTGTAGCATACATAATTAGAGGCACTTTTGCCACACGTTTTTTTCCCTAAAGCACTAAGATTAGTGGTACATGTTTGAACATCTATGGTCATGCGCGGTTATCTTTCTTCAACTTTGTGTCTATCTCGTTGCACCCTTTTAACACCCAAGTCAGCATCTCTTTTTACTTTGTGAGATGTGGTTCTAAGCAATCAATCATTCTTTTTACCCTCTACTTTCTCTCTAGTGATCTGAGCTTCTACCTTTCCATTTTCTTTATATAACCCTCATGGCCACTAAACCCAAGCTTTCTTCTTTTCTGCTACTTCCACTTTCATTTAGTCTTTGTACCTTTTATTCTACGCAGCTTTCAAATTTTCCTTTCGATGCTCTCCTGTGGACTATATTTGGTCATGATATGGTTGTCATCTTCTTAGATTTTCTAAAGATCCAGAAGAAAATTTCTATTTATAGTCTCAATCTAATATGGCTAGATTTATAGTCATCTAAATCAACTGACCATGACTAGAGATCTAGTTGACTTGCTCGTGGACTATGCATGTCAGGAGCACTACTTGTTTATTGTCTTAGGTATAGGCATCTTGAGATGGCAACACTGATTAGTCAATATGAATTTCCTTGCTTTGTGATTATATAAAACTTTATTTTTTTTTCTTATTAGCATAGAAAAAGATATAGATGTTATCTATGAAAGAGGGAGCTATCCCTTTTATATATCATTTGACACATGTAAGGTCAACATCAAATGGACTTAGAATTCGGTTAGATTATGTATAGCTAAGCTTAACTAGTTTAGTTTCGCCTACTACTTTGATTTATCAAACTTTAAGCCATATGTTTCTCAAGGTTCTACCCCTTTTATGGGATTTGGAGCCAGAAAGTAATATCTAAGCATTTCCTAGGACCTTAGCCCATCATGATGTCTCCTTAAGGCCTAGGGGGTGAGGGGGATCTATAATGAGCCTTGTAGTGTAGGAAAAACTTCTTACGAGCCTATGTAATGAGGGTGCCTTGGCGAACCACTTTGTTGGAATAGATGCTATAGCTCCTTACAATTAGTAGTAGAGAAATTATAGCTTCGGTGGTAGGTATAAAACAAGTAACTTCAGGAGGAGGGGGTCATGGGCTCTCTTGGTTAGGGACCCTAATCTAACACACCTCTTGATCCTAAGGGTGAATTAGGATTTTTCTCTAAGATGAGATCTAGTTGCCAACTATGCCCCCACATGTGACACTCCTCGTTGGTCTTCCCTTGAATGCCTTCACTTAGGACCCTCAAGCCTATTGCCCCTTTGTATCATCTTATCTTATATATTCTTGTTGGTCTTGAGTAGCTCCATTCATAAGACTAACGTTCTCTAGAGAGGGACTAGGAAAAGATTTGCAATCAAAGTCTATACAAAAGATTTGATGATGGTAGAATCATGAGAAATTTTCACTTTCCTAGTGAAGTGTGAGACACAACATACTAATAGCTAATTGTCTCCTTGTTGCATGGTTATTAGTATGGATGTCATCTTTCATGTCAAGTGACTTCTAAATAATTAAGCTTGAAAGGGTCAACTAGCTTATCAAATGATGTGATAGTGACTCCTAAGAGTCAATTAGTACTAATACAAGATAATAGCAAATGTTATAAACAACTCCCTTTTAAGTCCAAATAGTGTTGGCATAGTTATCACAGTGTGTAGTGCTAGGTTAAGAGTAGCTCGAGATGATTATGTAGAATGGGAGATGCATGAAATCACATCTTGGTGTGCATCATGTTCATGGCTTCTCTAGGTTGGAAGGCACCTACCTAAATAGGGTTAATAACATGGTGGACCTTAAACACCTTCGCTCCATGAGTGGACGGAGATTGGAGGCTGCATGATCATTAGTGTCATTGTCACAATTGCTACTTGCTAGCTCCAATGGAGTTAGCAAGGAGAAGAGTAGAACCATGTATATAAAACTTTACCGATAGATTATGAGAGAGGCCCATGTGAGCAAGGTGTGAAGTGGCTAATAAGCTAAAGGCATTATCAGGTGGCGATATGGTAAATGCATTGTTCATCTTGTGGGCATCAAGAAAGGAACAATATAAGATACTATAGAGAAGCAAATTCATGAAGAGCCTCCTTCTGGTCTCAATCTAATGTGTAGGTTTGATAGTGACCATGACTAGTGACCTCCTTGGCTTTGAACTTTACAAGATGGGATAAAGAGTGGGTGTCATGCACTTTACTTAGCTACTTAACAGGAAATGAAAACCAAAAGTTATTATAGACATCCTCAATTTGATAATAAATTCGTACAATATATCTACGTAATGATAAAAAGGAAAATTAATATAAAGAGAATGGGCACAAAATTTAAGCAACCTTTACATTCTTTTTCTAGAGGAAAATTAGAGAGAAAGAAAAGAAAAATATATTTTTTGTTATTTTATTAGGTGGAAGAAAAAATTTAAGTAAAAAAGTAAATGAAAAAATTTATAATTTTTCCTCCAAAACTAATATGTCTAAATCAGACAAAAAAGTTAGGGAAAAATACAATGTTATTTCGCTCGACCTTGAAAACTAATTTTCTTTCTTCTTTTTATTTTTCTCAAAGAAATAAAATGATAGATTTTTTTTTCTTTTTTGTAATTTTTTTTTACCGTTTTTCATTTCTTATAGTTTTATTTGTAAAAAAAAAATGTTAGCTTTCCCAAAAAAAAATAAATATCAAAAGCCACGTGCTCAGCTACCCTGTGGCACGTGTACGGAGGCTCTGCGAGGGCCCAAAGCCAGAAGAAAATCCACCCTATCCCAAATGTTTCGTTAATTTTGTTATACATTCCCCCAATTAATAGGACGTTGAAGCCACCTCGCGAATTCCCCCGACTCCTCCCAAATCCCAATCCCTTGGCTTCTCCTTCTCCCCTTCCTCCTCATTTAACTGAATCTTGATCCGTCGAGATCTGGGTTGGAGGACGTACTGGGTCGACGGATTGCGTGGATCTACATTCTAGGGTTTCCGGCCGGCCTTTTCTTTTCCCTCATTGCCTGTGGTGGTCGTTCATGGTTCAATTGGCGGGTTACAGTAAGCTGCGGCCGGAGTCCGAGCTTCCAGTTAAGAGGCCGCCGGCGACGGCGGCGGCCCCCCCGGTGAAGTTGGAGATTGAGGACCAATCGGAGGACGAAGATGGACCGCATAGCAAGAGACCCAAGACGACCCCTCTGCAGCAGGTGCATCTCAAGATTTAGTTTTTGTTTTTTGTTTTTTGTTTTTTTTTTGTATTTTCTGTTTCAAGGCAAAAATTGACCTTTGCATCTGCCTATTGGTTGAAGGAGATTCTCAAGTCTTTCAGAATGAACTGATCTTCTTCTTTGGGTTTTTATAACGTACATATTTCTGGATGTCGTGTGATTCTTTTTTTATAAGGTTGCATATGAGGTTGTGGTTCAATAAAATGGCGATTTTTTTGGGTATATTTTGTAATTTAGTGTCCTATTGGTCGTCTCGTAATAATGTATTTGTTGACGGTGGGTTGATATTTTTTTCCCCCATGTATCTGTCTTCAACAGTATTATTGGATAAAGTTTAAACTTGACGGTCTATTTGATGAGGAAAGGAAATATCATAGAGTGTTTGATACTTTGGCTGGGATGGTTTTCTCTATTATTTTGAAATCAGAAAAGTAACAATTAAGAGCTTCTGAAATAGGAAATGTATGTGCTTTCTTTGACACTGTTTAGATAAACGCAAGTAATACATAGGCCCAAAGATTTACTTACTGAACTTGCGTTTGATACCAGTGGGGAACAAGTCAGAGCATGTCTCAAACTGAGGTCATTCAGTATAATCTACTTAATGAGCCTAGTCCTTTAGGTCTTAGCTTGCGAAAGAGTCCATCACTGCTGGACTTGATTCAGATGAGGTTGTCTCAAGCAAATACGGCTGTGCATTCATGCACCATGAACAGCGAGAGCTTGGAGGATGAGAAAAAGAATGATATCAAGTCTGTTGGTGCTTTGACTAACACTGAGAAGTTGAAAGCATCAAACTTTCCAGCTTCCCTTTTGAGGATCGGAACTTGGGAGGTAATTTACTTGTCTTTACTGAGACTTTTTTAATATTCTTATATTTGCTAATAACCATTTGGAAAGAGAAACATATTTGTCTAAATGTTATTTAACTAACCAAATATTTAAGCAAATTTCCTTTTTCTCATATTTTAATATTCCTACTCTGAACTCAGAATGAACTAACATTTGAATGAAAAAATAACTTTATTTTATATCTTTGGAGTTTTTCTGTCTTTTCAACTAGCACCCTTCACTTGTTTCTTTTCTTGTCTTTTGTAGTCTATGCTTATTATTAATCTGAAAACTCTATATTTAGAATTATAATTAATATCTTTTTTCTGCAAAAGAGAAATGGTTTTTACTTTTTAGTGCTGTTAAAAGAGCACAAAACTCTAAAATCTTGATCATTTCTATTTGTCCGCATTTACTTGACATTCCATCAAGGGTACACGACCCTAAGGATCATTTGACCATAAGATGGATGATTTCAGCATCATAACTTAGTTGTGAGCCAGGTGATAATCTTAAAAGGGGTGGGGGTGTAAATAATTCACACTTTCAAAGATAAGAAATATGGAAATACTGTGGAAGGATGAAGTGTGTAATATTGGTTAGATTTTTTTTAAATATATGCAATTAAAACTTGCTAACCACCATAAAATCATATCTATGCAACTAACTACAAAGCAACTAAAATATTTAAGAGCTCAATTGCAACATAGTATAGATAACTATATCTGGGTTTTCTCTCAAGTATTAAACCTAAGTAGCCTTCAATGTTTCTAGAGAACCACTTTATATGAATTATGATAGATCAATCAAGCTGGATCAATATCACCTATGGAATATACAATCTTGGTTGATTTCTCAAACAAACATATAAGATCATGGGCTTCAGATAAAGGTAAGAACACATTGATGAAGAAAAAGGAACTTACTTCAGACTAGTCACTCGTGGTTTGATGATTATAGCTATACATCAACTTTGTTAAGGTACTAAATATGCATGTAGTTGCTCGCTGCTCGACCATTGTTGACACCTCGATGCTTTGTCAACATATCAAATTTTCTCATAGAAGATCTCATGAACTAGCGAACTTGTGAACCAAATATCATATATCTATATATGTAATATTTTTTTTACATGGTAAGTAATTCAAAATTCATATGTATTAAATTATCTATTCTTTATTCTTATTATATTATATTATATTATTTATTTAGAAATTTAAACTACCCATTATGTAAATATACAAATAGTTGATAAAATTCATCATAATTTTTTATTAAATCTTCAATGGTTAATGTTTATAATTATTAGAAAATGAATAATAAATAACAGATAATATTTGATTATAGTTAATAATATGATTATCTTAGATATTAACTATACAGTATAAAATTAATGTTAACACTCAAAAAGTATCAGATCTACAAAAAATAAATTGCTTCTTACTGATTTTTTTTTTTTACATTTTCATTACATTATACATAATTAACAATTCATACGTATTATTCTGAGTTGGTATGAAGCATGTTTGAGATGTCAGAAATAATTTTTTGTGTTTTTATTTTAAAATAGTCATTCTAACTTTGCTGGTCTGATAGGGCTTGTATTTCATGTTTCTTACTACACGATACCAATATTGATGCTGCATAACTTAAAATTTTTTAAACCAAGAAACGGATCCCATCAACTATGATCACCACTAGCCACTAGATATGAAAAGCAATGCTCAGAGAAGAAAAATGAAAACAAGAAGGGAAGTCCTGCATAGTTTAAATTTTTTTTTGAACTTTTCTAGGTTGATCTTAACTATAAGATTGTCCAGATGAAGTATTTGAATAATTAATAGTTTAATATGTCTCTATCTCAGTGTCATAAGGTAGAAGGCATAAGTAACCTTAGCAGAAAAATGGAAATAAAACTAATCCATAACCTAAGCCATTCACTCCCGATGGAAGAGCATTGGCAGTAGGACTGGAACTTCTCAATCATCGTAATCTTACCTGAAACTGGCAAGAGGACTGATCTTGGACCGATATATATTACAGCGGTATGAACTATTTTTTAAAACCTTTGTTGGTACTGTTGGTCCTTGGTATAGGCTGGTCTGGTACATTGGTATGGAGCAATGGTTAATAAAACCTTGATTAGCAATTCACATTGGCTTATTTGCACTAGAATGAGGAATTTTTTACTCTATGATTTCCATGTAATGTGGGTGGAACTAGGAGATATTTACAGTATATACTTCTCTTACAGTATGTATCAAGGTATGAAGGAGATTTAGTAGCCAAGTGCTACTTTGCAAAGCGGAAGCTTGTATGGGAGATACTTGAAGGCGGTCTTAAAAGCAAGATAGAGATTCAGTGGTCTGATATCACAGCTCTAAAGGTAACTTCTCCAGATAATGGACCAGGGACTTTGGATATAGTGGTAAGTTTATTTTGTTTTCATCGCATTGGAAAGTTTTTTTCAAGATTCCTTTACTTGCTAAGACTTTTCTTTCTTGCAGTTGGCTAGACAACCTCTATTCTTTAGGGAGACCAATCCACAGCCTAGGAAGCACACTTTGTGGCAGGCTACTTCAGATTTCACTGATGGGCAAGCAAGCATACATAGGTAACCATGATAATTTTTTTGGTTAGTTGGAAAACCGTTGGGAGTTTACTTTTACAATGATTGAGTCGACACTATGCTGCAGTTTTATTTGTTATCTTTCAAGTGATTATAAATGGAGTTCTTGTTTAAATTATTTGTTCCTTTTGTTTCCTTTTCATGCTGATATTATACTATTTTCCTGTTACAAATTTTGATCCTTGAATAATAAGATAATCAGTTCTCTCTCTACATTTGTATATTGTTGACATTCAGATTTCTTGTGTCCTCTTATCACCTAGATTTCTCTTTGAAAAACAATTTCTCACATGGATTGATACAGACATATGAGTATCTTTCTTGGATGTATATGTGGTCTAGGCATATGATTCTGTATGGCCGATAGGAAAAACTTGTATACTTGTGCAAAGTATTGAAAGGAACTGGTGTGAGTCATGTGGCTACTTTGGGCATGGAAATACTCAAACTATCTCGTTACATTGAAGCTCAGGAAATTATGTCTTTTGTTATGCAGTCATCTAGTTTTGTGCATGCAGTAATATGTTCGTTGAAGTTGTAAGGATCAAACATCCAAACTTACATGACAAATGGTGTATCAAATTCTGATATACTTTTCTTACAGGAGGCACTTTCTGCAATGTCCACAAGGTCTGCTAAGTAAGCATTTTGAGAAGCTTCTCCATTGTGATCCACGGCTGTATGCACTAAGTTTAGAACCAGATATAGCTTTGGAAAGTCCATTTTTTGAACCAAGATGCTCGGTTTTTGAGGACCAAGAAGAATTCAAGTGTCAACCATATGATAAGCTCAAGGATGCATATGGATCTGCAATTCGAGAATTTCATGATTCTTCATCAGCTCTTGCTGGTACATCAGCCTCTCTTGAGAGTGACATCGGAGATTCGTTTGGATCCTCGTCCGATGTTTCTATTGGGGAAATCCATGCACCAAATTCAGGTAATTTTGGAACCATGTTGTCCGGTAATTCACCTGCATTACTAAGTCTCTATCTAATTCTGTACTGTGGTATTATCTGCTGCATAGTTATTGAAATCAGATTTAGATCAGCTATACCAAAACCAGGAATCATGGTCCAATTGATTCGGTTCAAATGAAAATTCAGATTTGCTGAGAAACCGGGTTAACCTAAGTTGATCTGTATGCTGGAATATCCAGACTTTGTTAATCTTGATTTACATATCCAACTTTTAATTACTATTCTTAATATTGATTATTTTATTTATTTACATGCGGTATTTAAATTTAATATAACATGCAGCTCGACTAGTTAATCCTCTGGTCCAACCAATATACTAGAGACTAAAAATCGGACGCTCAGCTTGTCTGGTTTGGATAATTATGATCTGTCTTTGGAACATAGTTATTTTTTTGCGAAATGATAAGTAAAGTTCTACACTCTGCTCAATTATTATCTTCTACTGCTGCTACGCTACCTTCGCCACTCAAACTCCTTTTAATCTCTAAATGTCCACTTTATCAATTTTCTCCAGTAATTATTATTTTTATATCTTCTCTCTCTTCCTCTTCCTTCCTTTTGCCCTTCTTCTCCCTTCCGCCCACCTCTCTGTCTTCATTCTTTATTCTTATTTTTCCGTCTTTTTTCAACTTCTACCTGAGACAATTGGTTGAGGCACAGTAAAAGATCGAGTTTCGTACTGGTTGAGGCACACCAAAAACATCGATTTGACCTAATTTGTGAGTTTTGAACTCATTAGTTTTCTTTTCTTGGGAACAGAAGAGTAGATAGCTCAGTCTTTCGATTGAATGCCATCTCGGATCAAGTTTAGTCGGTTTCCATGATAGTATGTAATCCACTACACATTTTACCCTGCCATAATAGTGATTCCGTTCTTATTTCTTTCTGATAACTACTGTTCGCTACAAGCGTGATAAGACTTTTTTGTATCATCAGTTCGTTAATCTTGTTATTCTGGGCAGATGGAAATGGACAAAATTATATAGTCTCTAACTTATTGATCAATTGAACGATAACATTGGTTCCGATTTGCATTTTACATTGTATTTTGATATTCATTTTGTGTTTCAGCCATGGAACCCGCGTTGATCAAAGGAGTTAATGCGGCTAAAACTGAGAATACAAATATTCAAAACTGTTGGGATCAGTTCCGGGTTCCTGGAATCAATCCGTCAATATCCGTTAGCGACTTCATAAATCAGTTAGGACATTGCCTGTCTGAACAGATCGGTTCAGGTAATCCACAGTTATCTGGCACGGATTTACCTGACAAGGAGATGTTAGAAGAGTTGGTTCAGTGCCTCTTCAATGATTCACAGTTGCCTGCATCTGATGAAAAGTCCGTCATGACGAAGGTGAATTCATTTTGTTCCCTTCTTCAAGTTGGCGCAGCCCAAGTGCAGCAGACAAATGGTGATGGTACTTCAGTTGGTGATATTGCCCGTCGTAATGGTTTATCAGAGAGCAGTATTAGTGTAGCTAATGAAGATACTTTTCGCCACAAAGCAGCTAACATATCAAGGAAAGGTTCATTCGGAGATTTGCTGATGAAACTCCCGCGTATTGCCTCTGTGTCTCAGTTATTGTTCAATATCGAAGAGGAGGAAGACAACTACCCCCAATCTCCGTCGAATTAACAATCGAGTGGAGTTTGTTTATGTGTTATCTTTAATCCCTTTAATGTAAAAAAACTAGTAATCTAGCCAATTCTAGTGTTTCAGATATTGGTGATAGCATCAAGTCCCGTAAATATCTCTATCCCTCTATGAATAATATAGTTCGAGCTTTCACGTGCTTTCATGAAGTATATTTAGGTCACCTTTGATGATGACTTGGTGAAAAGCTATTTTCATGCGAATGTTTGTATGTCTTAACTGTAAAGGCCCAGAGACCTTGCTTCAAATAAAAGCTACTTATTTGGTTTTCTTCCTGTAGGAGGTCAAGGTGCTGCGTTATATTTCCTTTCTTTCGAGGTAGACCCAACACCGAAGGCTTTTTTTTTTTCATTGGGAATGATTGGTCCTGTGCAGACTTTCTTAAATCTTGCGAAAACTTTATAGAGATTTTTAAAGGTTTATATACATACATACGTACAGTGTTAGAGAAATAAATAATACAAAATTAAATATATGATAATAACATATGCTAATATTAATAATTCTAGCGATATTGAAAGCTAAAAGAGATTTAAAACATCTAGTAAGCCGCGTTCAACGCTAGCTAAATTCTATGTACTCTAAAAATGCTTAGTTCTAGGATGCACAACATACCCCAGCCCCTTGGCAAACTATACACACAGGACTCAACTATTCACCCAATCAATCCTCCTCTGATGCTTACGTTGGAGAACAAACACAAGAGTTTTGAAATTGGATGAACAAAGAACATGAGCTAGTTTTCATACCTAAGACTTAAAGCTAACCCATCTCTTATCCCGACTCTAACCTAGGATTAGCATAACCTATTATATTGTGTTATTATAGCTCAAATTTATGGACTCAACTCACCTATTCACCCAGCAGAGAAAGTATGAACAAGGAGGTCGCATGTATTTTCATTAGCCAATATATTAATCCTATCATATACTCCTTTTAATTGGATAAGTTGTTAAGTTCTTAAGTGATCATATAACTTAGACAATAACTCTTTGTTTTGGGATGTTTAAGCGACAACAATTATTTTCCTAAATGTGTATTATCCCTAACAACTCCCATTTTATGTCTCATATTTAGGCTAGTTTCCTATTTGTGCCTTCTTTTAATAATCATTTCTTTTGAGGATGGTCTATGTACAGTCCTAACCTTGACCCTAGAGAGAATTGAGTTTGAGGTCATTTAACTAGGCCTCCCCCTATGACAGGAGATTTTAGTCAGCATCATGTTGATCCAAAAACACCTTATTAACATTTTTTTCAGCCCTGCTAAAAAATAACTCGTAAATCTTAAACTTATATACTTGAAGACAATGTACAGAGACAGACAATTTAGGTGCATCACCAGTAAAGCACACTAAGCAGGAGAAAACCATAAGTACTTGTAAAACTTTATTCAGCCCAATTCAATTCTGCACCATTATAAGTCCTATTTAGATGACATATAACGATCCCTAATAACCATTTTTTAGTATCGCACAATGCTGGGTTTTAATGTGAAGCTAGCCGCTTAAGGTGATTAAATATCCTGTTCTTGATCCATATCCGGTCATTTGGTAGATATGCCTGAATTGAGTGATCAAAGCTGAAAGCAGGTAGAAAAGTACCATTTAGTTAAGGTAATAATATAAACTTGACTGGAATGTTATTGTAACTTAGTAAGCGATGCGTACATCAGTGCACTAAGGTCTGTAAGGCCATCGATAAAATTATAAAGATCAGAAATGTCATAGGTGATGTTTTGCACGGTTGGATTTATTTCCTTGAGTTTTCTTTCATATAGTCCACAAATCCCTGTGAATGCGAGAGATGCAAAATTAAGGAAACGAGAAAACAAATCATCAAAAGTGTTCATCAAAATAAGAAAGAAGTTTGACAAGAAATTATCAGAATTCAAACAATATACTAGGCCATCGAGTTATAGGGTTAGGGTAATAATACTACATGCTTATCCTTGAGATATTACATCACAAAATTTTTGCCATGCAGTACGAAGAATGCCATCCATATTGACAACCACTATTAGCTTAAAGAATTAAAATGGTTTTCATTCACTGAAATCTCTAGAGTTCTGTAACCACTGAATTGGCATAAACACTTATAGTTAGTTTAACAATTTATGAAATATGCACCACTGGGATGTAGAGGCTCAAGAATTTATGTTTTCATTTGAGGATTAAATAAGGAATGCAACTCTGCTATGTTGAGGCTGAAGCATGTTTGTCATTTCTTTTTGAGGATTAAATAAGAATTGTACCACATCTACAATGAGGTTCAAGCATTTTTGTGCAATTCAAAATTATCTCACTTCAACGGTTCAACCTGCTGAATCAATATTTCAACTTAACTGCAGTAGAATACCAACCAAAGCTACTGAATTCAATTAACTTTATTGAATAACCTCAGGGACTTATTCTGAACGCTTAGACATTTTCAGTCTAACTTTGATATAAGTTAGTTCTAGTTTATTCCTTCTCAGATAGCTGCATGACACAAGTACTAATCCAACAAGAGACTCTCACGAATTTTATGAGAAAATGCTTGATGACATGACATTGGTTGGGCAACTAACCCCATGGGTTTTCAACCAAAATTGACCTTTTTTAATTTTGAGTATTATTTGGTGAAAATGTTAGACGTGCCTTTATTTTAGCGGCTGAGACTGCTTAAAGTTTACACACAATCCAGTTTCTTCACCATCTTCGTCCAAGAGCCTCCACCTTCTCTATTGCTCCTCGTTTCTTTTGGCTCCACCTGCTTAGTTCATGTTCTTGGGCCCACTGGATTTCTTAATTGTAAACCTACATCAACTCTTATCCTTCTACGTCAGAAGTTTTGCAGTGAAGACACTAGTAACTTTAATCATACCAAGTCTCGTCAGTTAGCAAAAAAGTTTATTTACTTGATGATTACTAAACTTGACATCTGTTATATGGTTGAAGTAGTGAGCTATGTTATCCAAGAAACAAAGTTATTAGAAAGTTTCTATAAGAATTGTTCATTATATAAAAGGGGAACTAGGAAAGCATTATTCTCTTAAAGACATGACATCTTAGAATAGAATTCTCAATTGATGTAGATTATGCAAGCAAATGGATGAAAGGAGCCCTACCTCTAAATACTACACCTAAATAAATGGAAACTTGGTAACTTGGAAAAGTGAGAAACAAAATATGGAGTTGTGAGCCAAGTTATGCAATCACCAAAACAGTTATTAGAAAGTTGCTTTAAGGATTCTTTAATATATAAAAGAAATAGTAAAGGGTTTATTCTATCGAAGACACAAACATCTTAAAATAAAATCTCATATTAATGCAGATTATACAAGCAAGTTAGCTAATAGGAGCTCTAGCTCCGAATATTGCTCTTCGATGAAAATTTGGTAACTTAAACAAATTGAGACCAAGCGTAAAGTTACTACCCATTCTACATATGAGATGACATGACTCTAGACCCTTCTTAAATTTGAGATTTCTTACGATAACACTGTAAAACAAACATCTTAAAATAAAATCTCATATTGATGCAGATTATACAAGCAAGTTAGCTAATAGGAGGTCTAGCAGATTATACAAGCAAGTTAGCTAATAGGAGGTCTAGCTCCAAATATTGCACGTCAATGAAAACTTGGTACCTTGAACAAATTGAGACCAAACGTAAAGTTACTATTCATTCTACATATGAGATGACATCACTCTAAACCCTTCTTAAATTTGAGATTTCTTATGATAACACCGTAAAAATGTACCAATAATCAATTTGATACCTATAGTGCAAGTAATCTTGTGTTTCATGAAAGGATTAAACATATTGAAGTTGGATACCATTTTGTTCAAGATGTTATCATGTCGAAGAAGATTTGCACCTCTTTCATCATTTCATAAATCAATTTGCTAATATATTTACTAAGCCTCTTGCCAGTAAAAGGTTTTCTATTCTTAGTGATCTAACTATGACTAACACCTGTTCTCCAACATGAGGGAGAGTATTAGAGAATTTTATACATTAGTCTTATATGGGATAATTATAACTTGCTTCTCTCACGTCTTTCGTGTAAGCATATGTACTCTCTTTTAAACACAAAGAAATAATAAAGTTTTTGCTCTAACTTAATAAAAAAATTTGTATGCCCTCCATCATTTTCTCTTTTATTTATATCTATGTACATGTATATATGAATAACCGTTGATTAGTAAGTGTCTTAACACTTGAGAGACTTAAGGTGCATTTTATTATTTTTTTTTATTGTAACAAGGTTTCCTTAAGAATGCAAAACTGCCACCTTTAAATTATTGATCAGGCTTGACCATTTTAATATTTTTATGCCAAGTATTTATTTGAAAGGAATGAATGCCATTCTATTGTTTGTTGTAAACTTACTTGACAATCAAGCTTCGCATGAGGTGGCCGTCATTATTTAATTCGTAGTAACTTAAGCTTCACATAAATCTAGTAACCATGTGGTAGTGGTAATTTAATATTCCTTGTGATGGGGCTGCTCCCAAGAGAATTGCAAACTTAGTGGCTAGAAGTAGTAGAGGTAAATACAGTGGTAGATTCAATGTTGCATCCCATGTGACCTTGGTTATTCTCGATTACAAGGTTGCTCCCGATGGTAAGAGGCATAAAGGCATCGATAAGGTGGCTTATCTTGATGGGGACGATAGTTATGGAAGGGCACAAGTAGTGTCAAAGATAAAGCAAGGGGCATATCTATCCCCAGTGGCAGGTGGCGGCGTAAAGGCAAGAAGGCTCATCCCCTTCTTCACAATAGTGAGTGCAACAATTATAAGCAAGGAAGGGGGAACAATCACAAGTACATAATAGCCTATTTCTTTGGAAGGGAAGAAAATTAGGAAGAAAAGAAAAAGTAGAAGGAAGAGAAAAGTAAGGCGAAAAGAAAATAGTTTTCGTTTTCAAGCCTTTTGTTTCTTTAGAGGGAATGGAAATGGGAAAGAAAATTTTATTACTAAAAAAAGATAGATAAAAAAGTATATATTGATAAAATGCAATATATATTTGATACAAATGCATTCATAATTCGCCTATAAGAGTTTATAAAATTATCAAAAATGTTGGCAACATCTCTCCTATACTATCAATACATGGAACCTATATACATGAAAAATATTAAAACATATTACAAAATGGATACAAAGATACATCATCAATAGAAATATAACTAGTATCAAAATTTAACAAAGTAAAGTTTAACAATATCCATCATACATCATATTATCAAATCTATTAACCATAGTATCTAATCATCGCCAACAAATGTCATCAAAGTAAGAAATCTAAATACCACCAAAGGGGCGGCGCTTGATGGACAACACTGCAAAGGGGCAATGCTTGATGGACGACATTGCAAAGGGGTGGTTGGCGCGAGCAAGCATAGCGAGCGAGGAGGCGAAGAGACGCGAGCATAGGGAGAGAATGGGAGAAAACTAGAGGAGGAGGCGAATAAACAAGAGCAAGCGAGCGAGAGAGACCAGAGGGAGAAAGCTCGAGAGAACAAGAGCAAGTGAGCGTGAGATGAGAGGTTCCGTGAGCGAGTCAGTCAGATTTTCTCCCCAATTTGGAGAGAAAATTTTGGAGAGAAAAGGATAAATTTTTTCTCTCTTCTTTTCTATCTTCTCATCTTATTCTTTCCAAAGAAACGAGAGAAAAGAAGTTTTTTTCTCCCTCCCCTCCTATTGTCCCTCCAAAGAAACAGGCTATAAGGGTAACAAGCAAGGCTTGAAGGCATGGGACTCAATCTATTTATTGTAGGTGGTGGCCTAGTAGTCTTACAACATCAAAGGGAATGCAACATAGCAATTTAGCAACTTATGTTGCTCTGAGCCACAACATTGAGATAGTAGTTATGTCCTCTTATTTTGTATGTAGTTCTATATATTGGATAAAGGAGGTTGGCAATGAATCACGACATTGGATAGTCACAACAGATGATCATTCCAGTCCAACAGGGAATTTTATATCATTTGGCATTTATATGAGGGGAGGCTAGGGATAAAGCATACTCTAACCCCTATTCCATCAATTTTAGGATTAGTGCACTGAAGGGGAAGCCAGAAATATACCAAAATGGGACCAAAGTTTTGGTAGTCCCAATGTGGTATGTTCTTTGCTCTCCCCTTGATCATAGCTTTGTTTGAGACATAGAATGCTCATCTAGTAAGTGCTATTGTGTTACCTTGGCATGTATGCAAGCATCTCTCAGCATATCTTGGTGTAAGGCAAAGCCTCAACTTTGTGGTCGAGTCATCTCCTTCAACATCTCCTCCCTAGCATCCTTTTGTTATCTTCAGATTTACTAATGTCCTCCTAGCATCTCCTTTTTTTCTCCCTTTGCATGATGATGAGGGTCCAATTGATAGAGCAAAGATGAGAGTGATCCAACATAACACATGAATATTTAAGAGATTGGATTTGTAAATATTTTGGTGATGTCTAAGAAAAAAATTATATATGGTATGAGATAAGAGATGAGAAAAAATGGATAGAAGTACAAGAGAATAACAGAAAGGGATCTTTGTGAATTTTCATGGGTAATTTTATTTATTTCAATCAGGCTATCCAATTACCATTTGGGTCAAAAATGGATCAATGTTCACCAATCAATTGTATCTTGCCCCTTAATAATTTTCCAATTAATATTTGACCAGTCTTTACAATCAATCTCTTTTGAAATTTAACCCTCTCTCACACCACAAGTAGTAGAATATATGGGAGATACGTCACGCCTTTTCTTTCCTATGAATTTTCAAGTTAATTCTCTTATTCCAAGTTGCTAATGAAGTCATTTACCATTGATTTTGAACAAGTCAAACTCAAACCATCAAACCATAGTAAATTTCAAACTTCAATTGATATGATTACCCCTATGTTGACTATTTTTTACCATAGACTGATTAATCATGGCAAACATGCAAGCACACAAAGAAATGGGATTGACATAAGATGAGGTATCTCTTTTTTCCTATTTTTATTTATTTATTTAAATTATTATTTCTGTGACTTATGAGCATGGTTCCCATTGATTTATTTGCCTTGATTGATTAGTGTTGGTATAAAAATTAAATGACTAGATTATGATCAAATTTTTACCACAAAAGGCATGTCACAAAACTTTGCTTGTATGTAGTATGAAAGTAAACTAAACCCTCGTTCTTGGGGTCAGAATGCTATACTTTCCGGATTGGAGGAAGTAAACACTTGCAAAATTAACACTCCTTAAATGATGGCCAACTTCGACAAATAAAAGCTCTTAATGAGCAACTCAAAAGTACCCGCACATGGTTTAAACCAATTCCTTTAGGGCGATAAGCCTAGTACTTATAGGTCTAAGCATAACCCAGTACATAGCTCTCCATATACTGGGATGAGGGGTCCAATGTATACCAACAGAAACCAGTATGCCTGAAGTACCATGAATCGATACATTAGTATATTGGCATATATTGATCCAAGCTATAATTGATATATCGGCTTAGACTATAACTTCAAAGTTTAAACCATGTTCCAAAGAATAGAGATTTGCATTAAAAAAAACTCATTTAAAGTGCCAATTGGTAACATTTCAACATTCTATATTACCAAAAAAGATAACATCAAATTGATTACAAAAACCAACTTTAAGAAGGCTACTACAATATTGAATAACTCCGTCAATAAGGAAGGAGGCAACACAAGCTCAATAATCAATAGTTTTATTATTTTTTAAGCAAGAAGTTAAGTGGTAATTAGTTTGGTATTTGTTAAACTCTAAGGAGTAACTCTTAGGATTTTCAATAGAAATTGCATAAAGGCTTTATGTGAAACTAATAGAACCCCTCAACCGTCACCGGCGAGAATCGTGCAAGCACGCCCTAACAATAGAATAACTAAACACTCAATAATCTCCCCAAACTAAACCCTAGACCCTTATTTATATTCCCCCCTTCGCACCCCTTCATTCACACCCCTTCCTACCTCACACCTTTTCCCTTCACGCTCTTTTCCCCTCACACTCTTTTCCCTCACACCTTTTCACCCTCACACTCTTTCCCATAAACCCTCTAAAGATAATGGGCCTATAACAACTAATGATAAATGGGCCCGTAACAATTGCTCCCCTCTCAAACTAGCCTTGTCCTCAAGGCTGGAAAACTTCATCTTGTGCTTTTGCCAGGATCCCAAATCGCTCGAGAAGTTGCTGAAGCAGGAACACCACACATGGCAGCCTCAAGCTGGACTGCGTCATACCGCTCATCAGAAGGCATCCTACTCCACTCATATGTCAGAAAAACATGACCCCCTAGCAGAGGTTGTTCGTGTAGAGCCAGTTGTGTAGGACTTGAGGCATTAAAGCTTAAGTATCCAGGATCTGCAGGTTCTGCATTTACAGGAGCAAAAAGTCTGGTATAGCCTCCCACTGAAGGTTGCTCTTCCTCCGTATCTTCTGGTTCTTCTAAGACAGTCGGGTCCTTTTCCTCAACTTCTCCCTTGGAGTTTTCAATAGTAGCCCTGAACATTTCATCTTCCATGTTGTTGGTATCCTCAATCTCATCTACTGGACAATTGTGTGGTTCAGAATGGGGATCAAAAGTAATATCGGTAGATGCTTGAGAGCCCGGATCAACACAAGTCATATCGTCATCTTCATAGGAGCTGTGTGCAGGAATTGTACTAAACCTTAAGACCATTTCTGACTTCAGCCTTTCCCAAGAGAGATTAGGAATTTGTCGCATTAACCTTCGAACCCAATCATATGCTTGTCCCTCCATGCGAACAAATGTCATAGGAAATTTAAAGTTGTCCGATGTACCTTTAATGTCGAAAAAATATTCAGCTTGTGCAATCCAATCCTCTAGATCAATGCCATTAAATCCTGGTAATACCGTGAGAATACGAGTCAGCCATCTATCCCTCGTAGTTCTTTGGCTCGGTAATGTAGTCTTCAGGATCTCACTTCCATCAACGGCCATATGCATCCCTCCTTGCCCTTGTGTCTCTCTAACCATCTCTCTTAACATCATTTTCATCTCCTTCAAAACAACAGAAACATGATCCATCGCCCCCTCACTTCTCATCATCATCCTTCAAGTTTTTTTTTTGGTGCTACAGTAACTGATATTTTTTTTCTAAGCAGCTACAGTAACTTCCGCTCACGCACGCCTCACGCCTGCTTCGCCGCTCACCCGCCTGCACCCGCGTCCACACGGGCTGCCTCCGTCCACGCCCTCTTCGCCGGCCACCCTTGCTCGCTGCCGGCTAGGGTTCCGCTAGGGTTCCGGTGGTGAAGGGGGGGCGCCGAAACCAGTTCACCTCCTTCCCCCATGTCCGTCTGTCGCCGCTTCCCAAAGTTGCCAACTGGACGCCATAGGTCAGAGATGACACCGCTGTCGTCGCTGGAGGAGTCGGCGTCAACAGAGATATCGCATGGGGAAAACGGATGACGCTTGTCCTTCTCGCTCGCGATGTCGCACGCCGAGAGTTACGCGAGCGGAGGATGTCCGCCGCAATTCATTGCTCACGAAGGCTGTCGCCTGTTAATCACCTCCTCCCTAGGGTTCCGATGAACTCCCCCTAGGGTTTCTGTAACGGCTAGATTACGATAATAGATCCGCCGTGTAGATCTAATACCGACAATGGAAACTCCTTCCTCCTTTATCCGTCGCCGGACCACCGGTTCCCCGGCGATCGATCCGGCAGTGAACTTGCGCCCGACGAACAACCAACGTGAAGTTGACTCCGGTCATCGCCCCAGTGGGATCCGGCAGGTCGGACCAATTGATAGAACCCCTCAGCCGTCACCGGCGAGAATCGTGCAAGCACGCCCTAACAATAGAATAACTAAACACTCAATAATCTCCCCAAACTAAACCCTAGACCCTTATTTATATTCCCCCCTTCGCACCCCTTCCTTCACACCCCTTCCTACCTCGCACCTTTTCCCTTCACACCCTTTTCCCCTCACACTCTTTTCCCTCACACACTTTCACCCTCATACCCTTTCCCATAAACCCTCTAAAGATAATGAGCCTATAACAACTAATGATAAATGGGCCCGTAACAGAAACCTTGAAAATATATTTTATATCCTAGAGCACTTGGGAAAGTATAAAACTCAACTTAATTTGATGGACATTTGTCCTAGTTTTCATGTGAGGTGTTTGAAGTGATGTTAAACCTCTAGTCATAGATCATGTAAAGCTACCCAACTTGTTGAGCTCCTATTCCTTGGGCAAAGAGTACATTGTAGTCTCAAAGCAATAGACACATAGCATTGTAGCTAAAATGGTGAAGTGTTCCGTGGAGTGTAATGGACTTCTGATTTTAGATATAGTCTAAAATGCACCACCAACTTAACAAGTCAAAGAAATCAAGATTAAGTCATCTATGAGCCATTGCTAGCTTGAGTGAAGAAGCATGTTAGGGACCTATGCTTTACAGTGTAAGACATTTACAAAGTCCCTAACAATAGTGTAGTACAAGTTTTAAATTTCAGGAACAATTTTGTACAGTTCTTTTCTTGTTGTCACAGCCGTACAAGCAATGGTGGAGCCACATTGTAGCTAGTGGGGGCAAATGCCCCCACTCAAATTTTCAAATCAATGGAATATATATATATATATTATGTTATATGTATAAAAACTATTAATTGCCCCCACTAAAAAAATTTTAATCTTTATAATTTTGCCCTCATATATCTGTTGCCTCCATATACCTTAGGGTCCTAGATCCGCCACTACGTACAAGGTACTGGTACAATAAGCAATGCAATGAACCCATGTGGAGAAAGGCTATTGCATTTATGACATTGATTGAGCAAAAATAGGTTTTTAGCATTATGTTAAATCTAAATCTAAAGCTTTAACGCCCCTTGCTTTCATGCCATTGGCATTGTCCGCATTTAGTGCAATCATAATTAAATTTCTTTTGCAATACAATTTTGTTCTTCACACTATCTGTTGGCTAATTGTTTGATTGTTTAGGAGATAAGCCACCAGCATATATTTTTTTTCCCTTAAATCTAGGTTGAACACCTAGCCAACAATGCAGAGGCATATACTGCATGATTTAAATTGCATGTGAAGCTAGATCCGTGAACAATTCTCAATAGAAATGACTAGAAATCATCATTATAAATATATTTATCATCTAAGCTTTATTATATCTAAAACAAATCATGTTTATTGTACCTATGTGGAGCATGCATGTATACAAGGATCACATGAAAGCAATGGAAACTTCTTTAACTGATGAACAATGATGTAAGTAAAAGTATGACAAACTTACACTAATAACCAATTGATAAGAATGTCTAGAGAATTATGAGACTACTATAAACAAGGAAGCAGAGGTTGGCTGGTGTAGCTTTATTGAACAATTCCCAAAATGCTTTAATGTCAAAGCATATTGAAGTTTTTACCATCCATAGCCTGGCTAAAAGAATCATAGTCCATGAATGTTCTCGTAGCCCTATTTGGCGATGACTGCATCAAAATGATGGTGTGCCTATTTGCCTGGAAATCACCAATCATATAAACTATTACATATTAAATATTTCTGAAAGAAAAGAAACTTAACTATTTAATATAATAGATATCTGAAACATGAGAAATAAGAAAGTGAGTCCAAAGTTGCGGAAATAATGGCGCAGCTGATTTTCTAATAGAGATATGTCAATGTTACATAGTATTTGAACTGGTAATACCAGAAATTTGGCACATGGAAGATGTACCACTGCAATAAGTCTCATGCCATGACTTAAATTAATCGCATTACGAGAGTGGGCCATATATTATCTACTAAACAAAGGCAATTAATAGACAGGCAGTATGTGCTAAGAATTGGATCATTAGAATCCTAGGGTGTATGGATGGACGAAGCAATGGTACTTAGCTAGCCTAAGCTCCAAAGCACATAAGCAATGCATTAAAAAGAACATACACGACATGGAGTTTTTAACTCAAATTAATGAAAAAAACAAACAAACGACGGGCAATAGGGTCTAATCGAACCACGCAGATGGGGCATTACATGAAAGTCACTCTGTCACTTATCCTACTATTTTGACTATTGGCGTGGTGCTGTCAGCAAACCTATCCGTGAACAGGTTAATCAACTAAAAGGCCAGGAAACTAGCAACTTCCGAAACAAACAAACAACAAAAAGAACGACCCATTGAAAACCCTTTTTTCCTTACCACAAATATATTAATTCGATGCAATTATTAATAGGATCAAATGACAAATCCGGGCATCCAATTCCTTCATTTTCTCTCTTATAACCATCGAAGATTGAAATCAAACGCTTCTCGACATCGAGTATACAAATTCACGTAGAATCGGAAGGGAACGAAAGTATCGAAGAAAAGAAACGATTTAAACCTAATCTGGACATAAGAACGACGCTTCTGCAACTGAAGTAGAAGATCTGGAAGATAAGATTAGACTATTGCTTACCATTTCCCCGTCAAAATCGAGTAGAAATGATCAGAGAGGAGAGAGGAAAGCGGGAGAGGTTTTTGAAGAGGTCGTCTTACTGTTGGGCTAAACTTTGGACAAGAGTCGAGGGTCACGCTGCACTCGCGGGTCTCTCACGCCGTTAATTGCTACGCCGTCCTAAACCTCTATATCAACACTGTTAACACTGTTAAGTCAAGGTGGCCTCCACTGCTAACACTGTTAATTGCTACGCCGTCCTAAACCTCTATATCACGACAGATTTCTGTAAGGCAAGATGTTCGTCCGTTAAACAGGAAACCTTAAACCGCGCGTTTTCTCGGAAAGAAAGCAAACTTCGGAAAGCCCTTCGATCTTCGCCTATCTGTTTTAATTTGGTATGAATCTCCATAAAATTAAATAAATTTATTTTTAACTTAGGCTCCCGTTTTTTTCCCGTTTATTCAGTCTGCCTCCGGGAGAACTAACTCTAGTTATTTTTTTTCCCTCAAAACCCAAAACCCATTACACCTTACTTCCTTCTCTGATACTCTCGAAGCTCACCCCAATTTCACTGAAATTGTACTCCGCCAGCCTGACTTCCTCTGCAGCCAAACTCCGAGGAATCTGCTCCTTTCTGGCCACCACTATGAGCTACTAAGTGGTCCTCCTCTCAAAGCTTTTAATCACCGGAAGCAAGCGAACCCTAACCCCTAACTTTGGAATCCTCCTCTTCCTGACTTTCTCCTCTTAATCACCAAGTTGCTTCAAGATAACCTACTCCTCCCCCTTCTTCCTCGTTCTATAGTTCATAATCCCATGGATGTAGCCACTTTATTGTAGCATATTGATAGTGGGCAATATCTTACTCATGCAGCATTCTTGCAAGATATTAACCTCATCGGAGTACATTTTCTAAGCGCCGGGGGGCGCTTAACTCTAACAAACGGGGTGCTTCATTTTTGCCCCAAAAATATTTTTTTTAAAATATGATATATATCTTATAAGCTATCTAATATATTAATATTGAGGTATTTTAAATTACGTATACGTATAAAATACCCTAACCAACCATTAGATAGCTTACAAGATGTACATCATTTCTAAAAAAAATAAAAAAAAATATTTTTGCGGCAAAAATGAAGCACCCCGTTTTTGGGAGTTAGGGGCGCCCCTCGGTGCTTAGAAAATGTACTCACCTCTTCGTGTCTAATGCTAAGGTATCCCTCTATAAAATTTTTTTCCTTCTCTATCTGGATCGTTTCTTTTCCACCAATATAGGAATGAAATATGTTCTGAAATTGCTGCGAATATTTACATGCAGCAATAAATGTTGCCCATGACACAAATTATGGTCCAATATATGGAATTGGATGTTTTATTAATTTTAAGAATTGTAAGTGTTCTCTATTTGTGTAGGCATATAATGGAGATGACTACAATGCTTTAGTCTCATTTAGGAAGGTGTTATTAAGAAGAATCTAACATTCTCATGGTGGATTATTTTATAACAACTGTGTTTTATCTCCATGGCCAATTCCATGTCAATCTTTGGGCATTAATCCCCCAGCAATTTAACAATGCCAGGACAGTTACCTCTACTTTGGGGGTTTATGCCTTGTCAATTTGCGAGCATCATGTCACATCATATTAACTGTCTTATGAAAAAAAATCACTCTTCTAATTTTTTTTTCTCCTTTTTTTTTTTCGGGCAATAGCTTATATCATCCACTACGAGAATCCTAGTATTATTTCCATTGCAATTTTTCCTTGAATTAATCCTTGAGATATGTAAACCATGCAAATTAATTAAGTTTTAAGTGTATGTGGTGTTTGTTTAATTGTATTAGTATATTAATAGAGATATTAGTTATTATTATGTTGTCTGTTAATGGTAAGTGGTTATTAAGGATTTAAGTCATTAGTTTGTGCATTGTTTTTAAGATTGTTGTTATTATGTCATCTAAAATTCTATGTAAGGTTTGAGTAGGAAAGCATGATGGAATAATTTAGGTGAAAAATGAAATTATTGTTTTAAAGCTCCTTTAACGACTCTTTTGCCCCTTATATTCTACTTTTACATCCTCTCTTCTATTTCCCTCATCTCAATTTATCTTATCCTGTATCAATGATTGCTAATCAAAGTCAACCTATTGGTTCTTCTACTGTTTGTGACTTTATAATTTTATTCTTGATAGTAATTATATAATTCAATTTTCCTTGAACATGTCTATCTTCACATTTAAGTTTCTTGTTCTTGATGACAATTTCTGACCAGGGATCTATCTTGCTGTTTCCTCATTGGCTGCAAGAGGTCCATTCTGCAAAAATTCATTAGCAAATGATTTAATTGTATATGCAAGATTCAATGTGGTGTCTTCCTCGATGAAGAAACAAGAATAGAATATCAATCACCAGAAACGAGTACTTGTGATATTGGAAATCAAGCATCTTGGATTTTCTAAGAACTAGCTGTCTAGGATAGCTCTCATCTAAAGATGTAGCAGTAGAGTTTCAAGCTTTCTGCTCGTAAATTTGGGAAACCTTTGAAGAATATTATCATTTTCTGTCTGTTTATTAACTTCATCTATGCTATTTACATGGTATTTCTTATGAATTCAGTACCTTTTTCCATAGAATAATATCAATTTTCACTAATATTCTCTGATTTTTCTACAACATTTGCATGGTATTTCTTATGAACCCAGTAGATTTTCCATAATATAATCTTAATTTCCACCATGTTCTCTTACATTTCTACGGTATTTGGATGGATTTTCTTATGACCCCAGTAGCTTTTACATGATATAATATCAATTTCCACTATGTTCTCTTATTTTTCTACAACATTTGCATAATATTTCTTATAAACCCTTTCCATGATATAATTTCAATCTCCACTATGTTCTCTTATTTTTCTACAACATTTGCATGGTATTTCTTATGAACCCAGTACCTTTTCCATGAATAATATCAACTTCCACTATGTTCTCTGATTTTTCTACAACATTTGCATAGTATTTCTTATGAACCCAATAGATTTTCCGTGATATAATCTTAATTTCCACCATGTTCTCTTACATTTCTACGATATTTGGGTGGATTTTCTTATGACCCCAGTAGTTTTTCTATGATATAATATCAATTTTAACTATGTTCTCTTATTTTTCTACAACATTTGCATGGTATTTCTTATGAGCCCAGTACCTTTTCCATGGAATAATATCAATTTCTACTATGTTCTCTTATTTTTCTAAGACATTTGCATGGTATTTCTTATGAATCCAATACCTTTTTCCATGGAATAATATCAATTTCCACTATGTTCTCTTATTTTTCTACGACATTTGCATGGTATTTCTTATGAACCCAGTACCGTTTCCATGGAATAATATCAATTTCCACTATGTTCTCTTATTTTTCTACGACATTTGCATGGTATTTCTTATGAACCCAGTACTTTTTTCCATGGAATAATATCAATTTCCACTATGTTCTCTTATTTTTCTATAACATTTGCATGATATTTCTTATGAACCCAGTACCTTTTCCATGGAATAATATTAATTTCCACTATGTTCTCTTATTTTTCTGCGACATTTGCATGGTATTTCTTATGAACCCAGTACCTTTTCTATGGAATAATATCAATTTCCACTATGTTTTCTTATTTTTCTACGACGTTTGCATGATATTTCTTATGAACCCAGTACCTTTTCCATGGAATAATATCAATTTTCACTATATTCTCTTATTTTTCTACGACATTTGCATAGTATTTCTTATGAACTCAGTACCTTTTCCATGGAATGATTTTTTGGTGCATCATTTTTCTACGAAATGATTTTTTGGTAATTTGTTGTATCTAATCAAATTTTATTTTTTCCTTCAGGTGGCTCTCTTATGGTTTCATTTTCAAATATAGAGTGCTAAAGGTAAAATTGACTTGAAGAATTGGCCTCTTGTTTGGGATGATAAATGCCCCAAACAATATGCGATAAAAACGACTGTGGGTTATTTGTTATGTGATACATAGAATGTCTATCCGCTAAAAAGGCATTTGATTTTACTCAAGGTGATATGCAACTTTTGCAGGTGGTATATAGCCTAGAACTAGTTAGAGGAATTATGGAGACAGATTACACCCATTGATGCTTTTACTAGACGTGTACTAGATATGTAATTTCTGTTGATGTGTAGCAGTTAATTTGTACATGGTTTTGCTGCTGTTCCAGTCCTGTTGTTGTATGAATTCTTATGTTCCAGATATTTGTAATTTTATTGAACCACTATGTGTAAATATCTCAATTTCCACTATGTCATATTATTTTTCCACAAATCTGGATATAGGTTGATTTCTGTGAAGAATTTCTACGATGGTATTATATTTTTCCACGATATGGAATGGATATATTTGTTGTAGGAGTGTGAATGTAGGAAATTTTCCACTATGATGCTATATTTTTCCACGATTTGGAATGGATATATTTGTTGTATTATTTTTTCACGTAGGTTGATTTTTGTGAAGAATTTCTACGATGTTATTATATTTTTCCACGATATGGAATGGATATATTTGTTGTAGGAGTGTGAATGTAGAAAATTTTCCACAATGATGCTATATTTTTCCACGATCTCGAATGGATATATTTGTTGTATATGTAAATATCTAAATTTCCACTTTGTTGATTTATTTTCTATCATGTCATTATTTTTCGTCGAATCTGGATGTAGGTTGATTTATGTTATAAGAATTTCCACGATGTTTATATACTTTTCTACGATCTTTAATGAATATAAGTGCTGGTTGAGGGTGAATGTAGGAATATTTCACCGTATCATATTATTTTTCCATGATGTTTATATATTTTTCTACGATCTTTAATGAATATAAGTGCTGGTTGAGTGTGAATGTAGGAATATTCCACCATATCATATTATTTTTCCACGATGTTTATATATTTTTCTACGATTTTTAATGAATATAAGTGCTGGTTGAGTGTGAATGAATGAATATTCCACCGTGTCATATTATTTTTCCATGATGTTTATATATTTTTCTACGATCTTTAATGAATATAAGTGCTGGTTGAGTGTGAATGAATGAATATTTCACCATGCCATATTATTTTCCACGATATTTATAGAAATTTTTATGATCTTTAGTTGTTGATTGCTGTTATATTCATTTTTACAAAATTGATAGAATTTCTACTATCTTTACCATGAAATTGATAGAATTTCTACAAAATCCATACAATATCCTGTTCTACAAATTGATAAAATAAAATTAGAAAAGTGATTTTTTTTTCATAAGACAATCAGTAGATGTGATATGACGCTCGCAAATTGACAAGGCATAAACCCCCAAAGTAGAGGTAACTGTCCTGGCATTGTTAAATTGCAGGGGGATTAATGCCCAAAGGTTGACATGGAGATAAAACACAGTTGTTATAATATAATCCACCACGAGAATGTTAGATTCTTCTTAATAACACCTTCCTAAATGAGACTAAAGCAGGGTCCATCAGCGCCAACATACCTTGCACCTAAAGAAGGAAACAACACAGGAAAATTAACAATATGAAGCGAAGCATTTCATCTTTCACTAGAAAACACCAAAAAGATACAATTTAGTACACATCTCGGAGCTCATAAGCTCTGCTGACAATCCTAGATCCATTGTAGTCATCATCTCCATTACATGCCTACACAAATAGAGAACACTTAAATTCTTAAATATCTTGCAAGAATGCTGCACGAGTAAGATATTGCCCACTATCAATATGCTGCAACAAAGTGGCCGCATCCATGGGATTATGAATTATAGAACGAGGAAGAAGGGGGAGGAGTAGGTGACCTTGAAGCAACTTGGCGATTAAGAGGAGAAAGTCAGGAAGAGGAGGATTCCGAAATTAGGGGTTAGGGGTTAGGGTTCGCTCATTTTCGGCGTTTAAGAGTTTTGAGAGGAGGACCACTTAGTAGCTCACAGTGGTGGCCGGAAAGGAGTAGATTCGTCGGAATTAGGCTGCAGAGAAAGTCAGGCCAGTGGAGTACGATTTCGACAAAATAAATTGGGGCGAGCTTCGGGAGTTTCGGAGAAAACTAACTAGGGTTGTCACGCCCCGGTCGGAACGGTCTAAAAACAACGCTTATCCGTTGTCTCAGGGCCGTCCGGCGGAACACCGGAACGTGATCGCGCTAGGGTTTCCGGACCGAATTTCGTCCCCAAATTCAAAACCCTAGTTCCCGCTCAATTTTTCTTCCCAAATTACAAGTCTCTCGGAAAACCCTAACCCTAATTTGAGAAATCGAGAAAGAATCGAAAACCCCAAATTAATACCTCTTCGCTGATTTTGACCGAAGTCAAAATAAGCGTCGCTCGTTCGAATTTTGATTTTACTCGGCTGACGTCACGCTGACGTCAGCCCCTCCGATTTCGTTCGCCGCACGCCGATTTTCTTCCGATGACGTAAGGTTGCGTCAGCCGCCGTTCGATTTCGATTTCGAAATCGAAATCCGAATTTCACAGTTGACCGTTGACCTGCCTCGGCTCGCGGGTCGTCTTCTCCACGAGTGTGCGCCGCCGTCGTCGCCTCACGTCGAACGTTCTTCGTCGTTCGACCCTTGCTGTCGATAGAGAAGAAAGATGCGCCACCTGCGCTCTCGTCGTCGCAGTCTCCAGTCGTCGTTCGGCAGCCACCCGCCGCCGGAAACCGTCGCTGCGAACGTACAAAGGAATCGCCGGATCTAGAAACAGGGAAGGATACGAAAAGGGAAAAGCTTCTATTTCACGTTTCCAAGCTACAAAAACCCTCTTCACCTCTCGTCTTCTCTCTCGTCCTCACGTCGGCGGCGAGCGTTGCCGCCGTTACACGTTCTCTCAAACTCAGCTCTCAGTCGCCGATCACTCTATCGCCGATCTCCGATCGCCCGTCCCAACTTCTCCTGCCTCATCTTTATAGGGAAGTCATCGACTCCTTCCGCGCGTCCGAGTCGTCCGAGACGAAGCCTCTCCTTTGCGTCCGCGTCCGCCGCATCCTTTCTCCATCGTCTTCGTCCGTGTCCGGAAGTTCCGCCGAGTTCGCCTCCGTGTCTTCCGCGAAGACGCCGCCTTCCGTTCGGTTCTCTCGTTGAGAACCCAGTCGTAGCGCCGAATTTCACGCGCCGCCCGTCCACTTCGCTCGTTGCCCGCGTCCAGCAGCCGCGTCCGCTTCTTCGACCGAAGCCCTTTTCTGCTGCGTGCTTCCAATGTTGCGTGGGCCTGGGCTTGGATCGGCCCACCCCTCTCTGGGCTGAACCGGGGAGCCCAGGGCCTAACAGTTAGTGCTCCCGGAGGCAGACAGCGTAAACGAAAAGAAAACAGGAGCCTGAGTTGAAAATAGATTTATTTGATCTTATTGAGATTCGTGTCAGATTAAAACAGATAGACGAAGATCGAGGGGCTTTCGTTTGCTCTTTTCTTTCCGAGAAAACGCGCCCTGAACAATGGATGTGAACAGCGGATCTCTGTGAAATTTAAAAGACACGTGTCAGATTGAGAGGCGATGGCCTTAAAATTTTCAATTTTTCTTATTGGCTGCCTAGAAGAGTCAATTGATCGAGGGGCATGCTCTCGGAACAATCGTCTCTGTTAAGAGATATTTAGTAATAGAGATCGAAGAACACTCCACTCAAATTTCAGCAATTAAGATCGAAAAAGGTTACACATTTCTCCAAATAAAAAAGTACTTACTTGTCAATCCCTCCACAGAATCAGATTCATCACGCACTCAAAAGGAGAAAAAAAAAGGAAAACAAAACACAATCGTGATCGATACCAAAGTTAAACAAACCAGAATTGATTAATAACTGCACAATGATCAATTTATCAATCCAAAGCAACGTAGAGGAGAAAGCAGGCGGCGACGATTTGCGAGAGCGAGGAGCGCAACCGCGGTTGCGGGGTCGTCGGCGGCGAGCTGTTCTTGGCGGAACGAGGCTGGCGAATGGACTGCGAGCCCCCGCCGCCTGTCCTCCCCCCTCCTTTGCCTGCTCCGGAGCTGCTCTTTGTCGAGATCTTCTTCGTCACCCACTTGTAGTTGTCGACATGGAGTCCCGCGCTCTGCTGCCTAAAGCTGCTGGTCGCCTCCGCCGTCGCATTGATCAGCCCTGTTTCTTCAACCAAATCAACCGTATTGAAGAAAGGGCTCGTCATGAATCTGGAAATTTACTGAGCAGCATATGTACCTTCGGTTCCTGGGTGGCCATGTGAGAGCTCCGGGAGGTTCTGAACTTGGTCGGCGACGCTCCAACATGCTAGGAGAAGGAGAGGAAGGAGGAGAGCTGCAGGATTCATCTCAGCAGACAAACTAAGCCACGAGAGGTAATGATTTGGCCGAAGCTACGCATAAAAGAGGAGGGAGAGGGGCAAAAGTTGGCATGGGAAATGGATCAGGAAAAGAAGGAGAGCAACAGTGGCAGATTAAAGCAGACATCAATCAGCAGATCTTGATGGATTGTTCCCGGATACAGGAATCAGATTTCGTTTCCTTCTCGTTGGTTTTGATTGAGAGTCAAAGCCAGTGAGGCATGCATGGATCATGAGGCCAGCTTGAAGCTGGACGTGGACTAAATTGGATCATAAACGTGGAATTTGGAAAAAACCAAGTAACGGACGAAGAGCAAAGTCAGCGTCAGGAACAGATAAACAGAGGAATGAAAATGCAGGATATGAATTGTTCAGTAGAGTTAAGAAAAGAAATCAGAAATTAAGGAACTTTGCTTTGCGCAGACTGGAGCGGCAGATTCGTTTCTTCCATGCCATGTTCCGTTTGATTCGATTCGGTTTGGTGGCAGAACAGAGCATCTAATCTACCATTAACGAGCAGTGCTGCTTTGGAATAAATAAGGCTGCGTTAACAGTATCATACTGTTGTAAAAAAAATTAATTGAATACTATTTAGAAACAATTTATCTTGATCTAACCATAGAAAAGTTATATATTAACGATATTACATGTATTTCACATATTAAATTTCAGCTATTTTATTAAATTCATTGTTTTATTTACTTAGAGCTATTATGATATTATCATTAGTAGTATTATGCTGAATATTAAAAATTATAATTAAGTTGTGATACTGTAGAATTACATTTACTTAATACATAGAACATTTATTTAAAAGTACAAAATTACATTTATAAAAGAAAGAATTATAGAATATTATCTTATTATATTATTAAAATATCTAAAATAACAATCTATATTTTAAAAACCAAATGCTGTACCCCTGCGTACCTAATAATCCAATACATATTACTAATAATCGATCTCTCCCTTTCCTCTTTTACGAGTTGCGGGTGAGCATCCATTCAAAGCGCTGCTGCCAAATTAAGTTGCGCCGCTGATCCTCTTGTCTCGTCCTGTAGAATTATCCCTCGCACATTTTTCTTTTTGGACTTCAGCTCCAACAACTATCAGTGGCACTTTAAAGCAAAAGAATAAACTACTCGCAGATGAAAAATGCGTTGCAGTAGCTGAAACTTCTGAAAGGTACATGCCATATATATATGGTAAGTGGAGCGCACACAAAAAAGAACCTAGTGCAGCTACCAGTAGTAAGAGCTGATCAAGGCAATGTTCAGTGAAATTAAGGCCGATCCAATTTGGTAACAGTCAAAAGTAAGATTCTTATCTATATAAAATCTGGCATTTGGTTCTAATTGTCCAGAGTATCACTGATTGTGACTAGAGGATGCTGAAAGCACAGCTATCTAAAGAGCACTGCTGTAGATTTTCAATGTTTCAAGAGTTAATATCACTATTAGAGACAGAACTCGAATTTACAAATAGTCGTGTGTGCCTGAGTTCTGAAACCTGCATAACGTCACATTCATCCCTTCCCAACTTAACAAGTGCTTCACCGTAGCAGCACATGGTCAAATTGGAGCACTTTTACACCCATATGCAAAAGATCTTACATAAACATATATATCTGGATACTGTAAGTTCAGCAAATTAGAGTGATTGAGATTGTTTCTTTATTAAGTTTCATAAAACGAAAATGTTATGCAAACTATAAATCCAAAAAGTGAACATTGCAAATTCAATTTAAGTACAAGTAAATTGAATGTCAGTTTGCACAATTCAATCCTAATAATCCTAATATATGGAGTAAGCACGCAAGTGTTATCGAGTAAATAAACATAGAAAGGAGAGTTGTCAGGGGTGTAAATTTTTCCCCCTAAAACTTTGTGCAGTATAATACAAGTTTTATAAATCATAGTCAGTAAAATACTTACAATACAACACCGTGAAAACACCTCACAACTGTAGGCTTATTAGTGAAATATGTGTGTTAATATAAAGAAAGCAAATTTTAAAGGAACTAGAATGGAAAGAAGGTTAAGGGCAAAAGTGTAGAACCTTTTATTTTAAACTTGCAAGTTATCACAATCTAATTTTACCAAACACCTTCATCCCTCGAGTACTATCTAAATATGCAAAAGACTCTCGCATAAGCCTTTGTCTCACATAAGCTAAAGGCTTTCTTAGGTTTGAGTGGGATGATTTTACACATACCACTTATCACATAACATGAACCAATAGCCTTGCACTTGCAACAGGTATGTGAAGGTACAATAGCTCAAGTGCCACTATTTATATATATTGTTAAAGAAAATTAAATGATGTTACACCGTACATCTCTTAGGCTATGTTCGGTTGGATGGAATCCACCGTGGAAAGGAAGGAAAATGCAATGAATCTAGATGATTTTTAAGCTAAGATTCATTGCATTTTCCTTCTTTTCCACGGTAGATTTCATCCAACCGAACATAGTCTTAGTGACATTCTCTCCTCATCATGACCCTATATTTAGCTATCTTTTATAGTTCATATCCAAGTGTATCCTCAACTCACAACTACATTCTATAATGGGAAGTTCTTTCCTCTTCAACAATTTCTTAGACTCTTTGGCTCCACTATTAGGTGTCTTCTCTCAATCAACTAAATGCTTTCCACTCGTTTCCCTACAAAAGTGATGGTAGGGGATGATCGAGCTGAATTGCTCATGCTAGCTTATCCTAGTCAGCGTGGTATGGGGCTTTAGGCAGCTTCAGTGGAATACTAGATGGATCTTCAACTAAGCTAGAAGTTAAGTTTAGTACAAGATGTTCCTCTTCCATCCCTAGATAGGAAAGGGTCTCTCGTATTTGCGCATAAGACCTTTGTTGATAAGCTTCTAAAAGACCTTGAATGAGTCTCGTTGTAACTTTAGGGGGATCAAATTGCCTTTTTGAAATCTCAGGCCTTGTTCTAGGATCTGTTTACTTCTTTATCTTCTTGGATGTCTTCTTCAAGTATACCCATGCAATTTTAACACTATGGCGCCACTTCTTAGCAATGTGATATGCTGATGGACTACTACTAGTATAACCAATCATAATTGATTTAAGAATTGATAGTTGTCACGCTTTGATCCCTTCAAATGGGCTCTTCTTTGTTGCAACATACCAATGTAAGTTGTATAAGAATTGGGCAACATGAAAAAGATTTACTAAATTTCATTAGTTGCCGCTAATGAAGTGTTGAAAGTATTCCGTAAGAGGAGCATTGGTTCATTCAAATTGACTATCCATTTGGGGGTGCTAGTGAAGTAGGGTTTTGACTCTAGCATCTTCAATAGCTCAATTGAAAATCTTCCAAAAATCTCCGTCATTGTTGATGTACTATAGAACTCCCCAATACTTCACCATATTCTTCATGAACAACTTCGTCACTTATAATGTTGAACAACACAAGAAGTGGTAATGAAGTCCCACTTTCTATAGTGTAATAAAATCCAAAAAGAGATTTTCTCATGGTTACTTCGACATAAGTGAAGGTTCCAAAAGTCGGCTTTTACATAAGTAAAAAATTCTAAAAGTCATGGTACTTGTACACAACTTACCCCAAGTCCAACCAGTAAAAAGCTCTCTCAATTAGAGCTAACATCCTATGAACACATGGGTTCTTGCTATAGATTGTTTGCCCACAGCACATACACATAACTACCTTTTGTGATAATTACACTATTCTCCATCTATATGTGTCTTGTCTTACCCTCTTCAATCAGTTTAATCAAGGCTACCACTTGTGGATCCTTGACAAGTCCCTCCCTGATTTTCTCCTAAAAATTCAATTGGACTTAGGTTGAAATTGCCTTCAATGGTGGGGAGACTCGCCAGCTCTATCTTGTTTTTGCAACTACATCTTTTGTGTCTAAAATTAACTTTGCGTGATGTTATCCATCTTGAGAGTGAATTTGGCCCAAAGATAGTTGTGCACCAAATTTATCATTTCTTTCTTATGTATGAGGTATCTTCGGTTTGCCACATTAAAATTTATGCTTTTAAGAGCAATGGAATATTGATTTTAGACAACAATACCTTTAATGGCATAATCGGATGCATCAATATGAACTTTAAAAGGTTTTTCATTGTTTAAAATTTTTAACACCAGTTTGTTGATAATGCAGATCTTCAAGTCGTCAAAAACCTTTTATAAATTTAAATTAAATCTTTTTTTATTTTTGAAAACTCGTCAAAAACCTTTTATAAATTTAAATTAAATCTTTTTTATTTTTGAAAACTAATCTGATTAGTTTTATATTATCATTTTAAAACACTAGTCGAATGAAGACTATGCTTAAAATTAACTAATTTAAAATACTAATTAATTTGGAAAATTAAATAGAGCATAATGTTTTTCCAAAAGATAAATATATTAATCAAGACCATAATTACAACATCAGTCTTGTAGGTCTAGGATCTAATTAGTCAACCTACTAAACATGGTTGAGTCTAAAAATACCAAAAGAAACTAACTAGTCTTTTGCTCTACTAGAAGTGCAATAAGCATGTTTATATGTCACGTTATAAAAAAAATATAGAAAAAAATTATTTTCTTGAATTAAGCATTCAAGTTCAACCATAATCTTAGTGTATTTTAGTCTCTAAAAGGCAACTAAAATTTTGATAATAAACAAACATAATCTCATTAGTAATATTAGAAATGGAAAATGATTGTTTTACAACAAAAATATTTTGAAATTTATTTTAATATGTTTACTACCGTCCATTCCCTTTAAAACACTAATTGATCGGTCTTATTTAAATACATTTATTTAAAAAATTGAGAGAATATCCTATTTAAATATTTTAAAGTCAATAATTGTTTTGAAATGTTTCTTATTAATTAGTATATTATTATTATTTACATATTTATTTTAATTTTAATGCATATTTAATTCATATTTCAAACATAAAATATTAATGTTTTTATGTATATGCCTATTTTTTACACCTTAAGCACACTGTTTACCTAATAACCCTTTCATAACATGTCAAATTACAGGATTATTTTTTAAAGTTACCAACAATATGAATACTTTAATGATAAAATATGATCTTAGAGAATAACGTTCAATATTGTTGTATTCTCTTAAAATTTTAGAGAAGTTAAGTATGCTATTTGCAAATAATTTATATTATTTAATTATGAGTATTAGTTTTACCGAATTGATATAATTTCTATTATATTGCAAAACAAGTGAAATACAAGAAAAAATGTCATAAGCTAAATTCATATTGGTAAAATTTAATATATAAAAATAATAAGATTAATTCATACATTTTCCATTAGTTAATTTATATTATTTAGAAAATAATAGTACAATTAATAATAAATATATTTCTTAAAATATTTCAAAGAATAAATGTAGATTACTTTATTTCATAGTGGTGCATACATATAATTTTTAAAATTTAGAAAGACGATGTGTACTTAACTCATTTTAGTTTTAATATGACAATACATTACTTGCTACCGGTGTGATGAGTAAATAAAGAAAAAAAAGTAGAATTGAATACATGGTGTGAGTTGAAGGAAGTTCAATGCCAACTTGGCATATCATAATAATAGTAATTTTTAACCTAACATTTACTATTTAATTTGGATCTCCAGTGGATCTCGTTTCCCGCTTAAGATCTCAACAAGTATTTAATGCCTCATCTCTACCAAAGAAAATATCAAGCACAAAGTCTAAACTATCTACCTCTCCCAACTCCCCTAAAGAACAAAGTGGTCTTCTTTGTATCATTCTCACAAGTCATCACCATGGATCCTTACAAGGTTGTATTTTGATCTTCTCCTCTCCCTACTAACAAAATAATGGACATTTTTTCTTTGTTTTCTTTCTCTTACCTTGCCCTTGAATGTTGAATGTTTTCTGTCAATTATTTGATTTTTCATGCATAGTTTGCTTATCTATGATTTTTTTTTTCCATTGAATCTCCCCACTTCAGTTTTTCACAAAGGCTATACTCTTATGTCAATGTCAAAGAGAATTTTCTTTATAATTTTTGTTTTCTCAGTCTTTTATTTCGTTGCAGAACCTTCCTTCAAGTAGCTTCAACTCTCCCTTCTGGACCACTAACTCTGGGGCTCCTATTTGGAACAACAACTCATCACTAACCGTTGGAATTCGGGGTAATGAAAAATCCATTGATTGTTTTATTATCTAGATTAATCTTTGTCTTGTTTAGTGTGTTTATTATTACTATTTTTTCCATAATTCTCACTATCAAGATGATGTGTTTTAGCATAAAATCTATTTTTAGGAATTTTTGGAATTTAAAAAGATAACATTCATTTGAGGAGTCAATTTATAGTATGTTACATATAGTATTACATTAGCATATTGTCATTTATTATATTTATTATTATGTTGGATAAGCTATGAAGACCCATTTGAAACATTAGATTTAGATCTAGCTTTCTTAATTACGTTAAACTTACTCATGCAACTTGAATGGCTATTAACTATAATATTCCTAACCGAGGGAGTCATTATCTTGAATACTTCTACAAGTCCTAAGCTTTGATGTCAGGTGTTAAACCTGAGGTAACTCCTTTTTTTATTTTATGCAATGCCAAGAAGAAATTATTATTTTTTTATTGTTGGCCATTGTGTAATTTACCAAATTTGTTATTTTTTGTAATATGAAGGTCCTATTCTCCTTGAGGATTATCATCTTGTTGAAAAGATTGCACAATTTGATAGAGAGCGCATTCCAGAACGTGTTGTTCATGCGAGAGGTGCTAGTGCAAAAGGCTACTTTGAGGTCACTCATGATGTTTCACACCTCACTTGCGCTGATTTCCTCCATGCACTGGGGGTGAAAACTCCAATCATTGTCCGTTTTTCAACAGTTATTCATGAGAGAGGCAGTCCTGAAACCTTGAGAGATCCAAGAGGTTTTGCTGTGAAGTTCTACACAAGAGAAGTAAGTGAAACTCGTGCACAACTTTCTCTTTACTCTACATAGAATGAAAATTATCTAAAGTTCAATGTTTATATGGGCAATACAATTTGTTTCCTTATCTTGTTATTATGGTTTCAATACAATAGTATAGTATATTATAAATTTATATTTACAAAACATGAATGATTTTTAATATACAAGTAAATTCCAAAATGTCTCATCTCAATTGTATTGATATAGAGGTGTTACAATACTATGTTATGCTGGAAATGTCATAGCAATATATCTTATGTTATATCATGTAGGCTCCCTTATTCTAAATCATGATGATAGGCTCTTCTATTATGAGTTGTTTTTTGCTTTTATACTTGCAATAATTTTTATTTTCTTCACATCATCATGTTTTTTCAATGTGGTGATAATTTTGATTTCACTTGCAACTTATTGGTTGAGCAATATGTTAACATGATTTTTACCTAATAGTCTTTCCTTTGCCTTTTTTTTTTATCTTAGGGCAACTTTGATCTTGTGGGAAATAACTTTCCTGTGTTCTTTATACGTGATGGAATGAAATTTCCTGATATGGTCCATGCTCTCAAACCAAATCCGCAATCTCACATTCAGGAGGATTGGCGAATTCTTGATTTCTTCTCACACCACCCAGAGAGCTTGCACATGTTTACTTTTCTCTATGATGATCTTGGTATTCCAATTAACTACAGACACATGGATGGTTTTGGTGTCCACACTTTTACTCTTGTCAACAGTGAAGAGAAATCTACCTTTGTTAAGTTTCACTGGAGACCAACATGTGGAGTGAAGTGTTTGTTAGAAGATGAGGCAGTGGTCGTAGGAGGAAATAATCATAGTCATGCCACCCAAGACCTTTATGATTCTATTGAGGCAGGAAACTTCCCAGAATGGCAACTTTTAATTCAAACTATGGATCCCAATGACGAGGATAAACTTGATTTTGACCCTCTTGATGTCACTAAGACATGGCCAGAAGATGTCTTTCCTTTGCAACCAGTTGGACGCATGATCCTAAACAAGAACATTGACAACTTTTTTACTGAAAATGAACAACTTGCCTTCTGCCCAGCAATTATAGTTCCTGGAATTTATTATTCGGATGATAAATTACTTCAAACTAGAATTTTCTCCTATGCTGATACCCAAAGACACCGTCTAGGACCAAACTATCTCATGCTCCCAGCAAATGCTCCAAAGTGTGCATATCACAACAACCATCATGATGGATTTATGAACTTCTTGCATAGGGATGAGGAGGTGAACACAATTTTTCTTATCCCCATATACATTTGGTCTTTGTCAAATGATTTTAGATAATTGTTGCTCCCAGGTCAACTACTTTCCATCCAGGTATGATCTAACTCAACATGAGAGGTTCCTAATTCCCTCAGGTATTATCAAAGGAAGGCGTGAAAAAGTAAGTACTTTTGCAATGTGCACTTAAGGATAGTGATGAACTTTAATTTTAGTATAAATATTTCTTTCATTACTTCTTACAAACATGTCTTATGTTCTCTTAAGAGAAAATGGAAACCTAGTATATTATACAATGCAATAATTTTATAATTTATGCCTCATAGAAGTGTTGATGAGGGCCATTAATAGAGTCAATTATCTTATCTTTCCTGTGTCCATACCTTACAAGGTTGACAAGTGAACTACAGTTGTGTTATGCCTTGATAGCCACAAGCTTGCTAGCTTGATTTCTACGCTATTTTCCGCTTATAATCTTTATTCAAAGTATAATATGCTATAGAGATTGATAAAAAACTATCAATTAAGTGATATTATCCATCACATGAGATTTAACATTCTCTTATTCGGTGAATTTAGTGTATCATTACTAAGGAAAACAACTTCAAGCAACCAGGAGAGAGATACCGCTCTTGGGCTCTTGAACGGTGTGTCTTTACACTTTTTTTTATATATTTTTTGACTTATTATATTAAAAAATATGAGATTATTTGGTCATGGTATATGTAGACAAGAGCGCTTTGTTGGTAGATGGGTTGATGCATTATCTCATCCAAAGGTGACACATGAAATACAAAATATATGGATTTCATATTGGTCTCAGGTTTGGAGCTACATCCCATCCTAGCTTATGATTCTTTATTATTTTCTTCAAACATAGTTGATATTTTTGTTGTTCTATATAATGCAGTGTGACGACTCACTCAGCCAAAAACTTGCAGCTCGTCTTAATGTAAAGCTGAACATATGAGGTGTTCACTCCATGGTTAAGAATAAGCCAACACTGGATCATTGGATTTGCATTGGTGTTCATATGTAAATAAAGATTGATTATAGCATGTCAAAGTACACTCATGGCATTGTAATAACAAATTCTCCAATATAAGCACATTTGTAACTATTTCGTACAACAAGTTATGTTAAGTATCCCAAGTATCTCTATGTGAAATTATTTTGTTCCATACATATGAAAAATTATAAATTCTTCTTGATAATCCCTTGAATTCTCCAATTGTGACTAACTTTAGAAACGAGGTTTATTATGAAGAAGGCAATCATGGCATCCAAGCTAGGCTATTGTTATCATGGTGTGTGTTAGAATATTCTTCCACTTTGTTCTTACCGGCGCTAAGAATCTAGAATGATGGCTAAAAACTAAAAATTGAGCAAGAAAATTATGTTTTTTGTCAATTGATAAAAGAAAATGAATGCTATCTTTTGAGGAAAATTATTTTGTAGTCTTTGTGAAAATGGTTCCTTTATGTACTTTTTTCTAAGGTCACCATCTTCAAGAGTTCAAATTTGTTTACAATTTTTTGTCATTTTTCATTCTTCAACTAAATTTGACTATTTTATCACAAAGAGCAACATGAAAATTTTATAGCAACAAAAAAATAATTTATTTGGTGAGACTATGAAGGTATTGTATTTAAAATAAATGCAATTTTGATGGAGTTGATTAATGATTAATTTAATTACTACAGAAGGTGGATGCTTAATTTCTACACTCCATGTGTTCATCCTTGTGTTATATATATAGAAATGAATAGTTAGTTCTACATCATATGTGTAATTGCTCTAAAGTCTGTTGGTGCGGGAGAGTAGAAATATAAGCTCTATCCTCTTCTATTGCCTCGCCCACTTTCAAAGTGGTACTACTACTCCTTAATAAGAGTGACCATCTCCACTCCATGTTAGTCCTTAATAAAAGTAGCCATTTTCACTCCAGTCCGTATCTTAATTGTCCTTTATAAATAGTGACCATTTTCACTCTAGTCAGTGTCTTAGTAGTCCTTATCAATAGTGGTCATATTCATTCACACTTAATTTGATTAATGAAAGTAATTATTTGCTTCATACAAGTTTCAACTTGCTGCTGTTTGTATGTCAGTATAAAGGGGATACCACTGATAGTAATTGGGGATCCCTTTAGTTTTTCTATTGTGCACTCCTAACGTCACGTTTAGAAACCACCTCACCAAATTGTTTTAAGGATAAAAGCAATTTGGAAATCTATTCCCTATCAAATTGAAAATCTATTCCCCTAGTTTAATATAACACTCACAAACTAAATCAAACTACAACGCAACAATGTAAAATGGTTGCTTACCATCATTTTTAGGAGTGTGACGGTATAATGAATATTGTATCTTTATCCCTTTATTAATAAAACTCACTCTTACTTGCCTTGGCAAAAAAAAAAAAAAAAAATCTATTCCCTGTCAAACTCTCAATCTGAATATGTATGAAACTTGAGTTCTCATCTTCTTGTTCAGACAAACGGCAGCTTTGAACGTGGAACAAGCTGTTTATGATTATCCAATTTATAGGTCAAAAGTTATCATTTTCTGAAATCAATTACCAAATAAAAAAATCACCATCAACAGACTAAATCACCTAAGATACGAAATTTCGAAAAAATTAACAGGCCGAAAAGAATGGAATAACACGCAATTGAGCACTATATGACATGTAAATGTACGTAAAACAGAAACAAAGTAGGAGATCCGACATAAAATAACTCACCTTTTGCTCATTCTGCAATCTAGCAACGGACACAGCAGCACCCTGCCAAACTCCGACGAGCTTGAAGAAGTCAACCTTTGCAGTAGCTGCAAACTCAGAATCTCTAATGGCGCACCCATCCAAAAGCTCCCCGTTCCGAATTAGTCCATCCCGGTGCTCCGAGGAAACCCTAATCTTCACCAACCTCATCGCTCCTTCCTCGATCTAGATTACCTGAATCAGCCGGATCCTCATCTCCCTATCGCAAGGATCCACCAAGCCATGCTTTTGTTCAATGATCTTGAAGTCCAATGCTCCTGTTCAAGGATCCCCGTCTCCCTATCCGATACAAAGGCTGAAACCTAACTATCGGCCCCTCCGACGACCCCCCTCTTCGACGCTGTAATTCTCGTCGTGTGCCTTTGGGTGTTCGACAAAGTCAATTATCAATGCGGATGTCAAGTCTTCACTCATTTGTCAGTGTAGCTCACTGAGTGCATTCTCTAATCGAGTCTGGACAACAAAGATTTCTCAACTATCTTCTAGCAATATGTTTAATAATTTATGGTAGATATTAAGATTTCAACTTTTTCTTCAGTAGTAATTCACTATGAAAATTTTCAAATCGCTAACGCATTGGTATTTGGTTCCAAAAATCTCATGGATGGATTTAGGAACAAGTGGCTCCACTCCACTTTCTTGTGTAGAGCGATGTGGTCAAAATAAATACCCCAAAAGGAGCAATGCTAGATATTGGGGTACACCTTCCATCAGTGCCTGGGTCGTCTTCAGAGCAAGCTGAACACTTGGCAAGGCAAGCTTCTTTCACAGGCGGGCAAGCTCACGCTAATTCAGAGTGTCCTCTCATCTATCCTTATTTATCATCTTATCACGGGCGGCCTCACTCGTGCTCAGCTGGACAAACTCAACACCCCCATCCGTCGGTTTCTTTGGGCTAAAGCTGACTCCACCAAAGGCATACATCTTGTTAAATGGGAGCGGGTCATCCAACCTCGGCTTCTTGGTGGTCTCCACATTAGAGACTTTACTCTCTTCCGCCCTGCTCTTAATGGCTCTCGGATCTTGGCGCTCCTTAACCAAGAAAACAAACTTTGGGTTCGGTTATGCACGGCTAAATATGGAGCTCTTACCCCTTGGTTCAACAAGCAAAACCGGACTGCCAGTGCTTCTTGGCGTGCTCTACAATCTGATCTGGATCGTATTACCCCTTACCTTGCTAAGGTCATTGGGGACGGGAAGAGTACTAAAATCATGGAGGAGCCATGGTGTACGGATGTCCCTCTTGCCCTCAAGCCCACCATGTTTTACTCTAATATGCCTGTGGGAAGGCTGGTGGCTGATCTAATTAGCGGTAACGATTGGAATATGTTGGCTCTCTCCCAATGGGTGGATTCGAATCTCCTGGCTAAGATTCGGCAACATCATGTTCAACAGGCAAATGCAGGTGATCGATGGATTTGGCAGGCCGGGTCTTCGGGGCTTCCTCTTGTTAAATCTATTTATCGTACCTTGCTAGCCGAGCGCAACTCTGGATCTGCAGATGGAACTCCCTGGAAAGCTATATGGCGTTTATCCGTTCCTTCTAAACTTAAAATTTTCAGCTGGAAATTACTGCACAATAAATTACCTACCAATGATCGATTGCATCGGCTGGGCATTCTGGATAGTAGTTGTTGTAGGCTTTGCAACTCTGCTCCTGAAACTATTGATCACCTCTTTACTCAGTGCGCCTCTGTTCAGATGGTTTGGCAGAAGCTTTCCAACTCCGTGAACTGTGATGCTCGGTTCAGGCACCACCTTGATGCTGGGCGCTGGATTAAAGCTGGCTCTCTTTTAGGGGCTGACGGCGTGGAAGTTCTTATCAGTATTCTGTGGCAACTATGGAAGGCTCGCAATGCTACTATCCACACTAATGCGGCATTTTCCCCAGCCAGAGTGTTCTTCCAGGCGATGGCCGAGATTCAGGATTACAGGGCTGCTATGCGCTACACCTCTGGGCGCGTTCAAGGGGGGGACCTGATGCCCCTCAAGTGGAGAGCCCCTCTACCAGGTACTCTAAAGGTGAACACTGATGGCTCCTGGGAGGCGGCAACGATGGACACTGGGTTAGGGTATCTCATACGAGACCATGATGGACGCACTCTTCTGGCCACTGGAGCCTATAGCCGTTGCGGATCGCCTCTACAGGCAGAACTACTTGCTATCCGGAGTGCTCTCGGTTATATTTGCTCTCATGTGGACTTTATGCACACACGGTTCATTATCGACACGGACTCGAAGGAGGCTTTTCACTTGGTGACTAGCAACCATTCTCATCCCCCTCAGGAGGTTTTAGGCCTCCTCACTGAAATTCATTATCTGGGGCGGGATCGCTCCATTGCTTTTGCTCTCACTCCGCGGTTACTGAACCAGCCGGCTGATTGGCTTGCTAACCATGCTCGACGGCACAAAGTTGTAGTCTTTTTTTTGAGAGTGTGATGCCTCCCCCCTGGCTACACTTCTTAGTGCGGATGTAACCTAACTGGTTGTTCCCTTCTTGTTGTTTTAAAAAAAAATAAATAAATAAATACCCCAAGTTATTTGATAAACATGACTGAAAAAATTCAGTAAAAATTAAATTTATAAAATAAATAATAAATTTAATTTGATAAATTTAGTAACATAAATAGTTTTATTAATATTTTCTTGGTATTCTTCAAGTTTTTATAACAATAATAGTACATATTTTTTAGTTTAATAATATATATATTGAAATTATTAAAATAATATATTTACATACATAACAATGATATCAATTTTCAATTCAATAAATTTGGTCATTTTTTATGCTCGGTTAGGTGATGACACTTATTTTTAAATAATGTAATGGTAGATTGTTAAAATAGATAATTTCAGTAATTTACTTTAGTGCACCCTTGCATTGAGGAAATAGCTTATGCAAGTCTGGCTCCTTACAAAAGATGAGAATGTGTATCAAAATTAAAATCAGATGAAATATGTATGATCTAAAAATTTTCATCAGAATCAACCAGGATTAAAACTATCTATTTAAAACAATTGCACTGATGTAGTATACATCAATTTTTTTTTTCCTTTTGGGCATATTTTTCAAGTCTAGTTGTCAGAAATATATATATTATCTAGAGATTATATTTTACTAATTTATGTTTTTAAAAGAAGCAAGGTTGTGTTATTATGAATGTGATAGTGTATCTTCCTGACTATCGGACATTTCTGTCTCTGTAGTTTATGTTCACTTTTTTTTGTTCTTAACAGAAGATTATTTATATCTTTTAAGGTATTGTCATACTTATGTATATGTTGAATATTGTTTACATTTTTCTACGTTTCTCCGACATTATATTGTTATGGCATTCTTTGCATCAATTTATTCTTCTAATATTTAACAAAATAGGAATTTGATGATGGTACTGTGTAAACAGTAATCGATTAATCGTCATATTCTGGAATAATTTTACAAAGAAAAAAAAAAGATCAGTAAGTGATGAAGAGGGGCATTATTGATCCACTAAATCAGTGTAGATATTTCAATCCTACTTCAGAACATAACTAAGACAAAATTTCGGATTGCACGGGAGTCAAATGAAGAAAACCTCACACAGTAGGATTCATATGAAGAATTCAAACCATACATGCGATGTGATCTAGAATTAAATGTTAAAAATAATTTATATTTTGACTTCAAAAATTCAGAGACCTCAAAGATATGATATGAATTATCCCTTCACATGAACCCTGTGAAAAAAGAACCCCTTTAGGAAGCTTACGGATACCAACTCAAATAGCAGATGTAAGGAAACACCCAAAACAGCAAGAATATCAGTAAGTAACGTGCCATTGCAAATAATCCTATAACATATCTTAATGATGATAAGCAAAATTAGCCATGCCGCAGAGGCATGGCACTTGTTTCAACTTGAGTCACTAATAAATGAAATATAATCTCGCGACAATGTACATAAACTTAATAGTTGCTCACAAATGCATTTTTAAAACGATTGTTCTATATGTCCCTCGCCTCAAAAAAAATCCACCGAACATATCAAATGGAGGGAAAGGGAGAAGTACCAAACAATTATTCCATTAGAGGTACAGAATGCGGAAGAGCAAAATAACCCAGAAGCTACTGCACTGAAGTTAATGTAAGAGTTCCTCGCATGCCCTTAACTCTGCTTCTTGTGCACCTAATATGGCCTGGCTGTTAGAATTTGCTTCAATAGTTCTCATCACAGCACCAAATATTGATGACCGAAAACTGGTATCCTCTACCTCCTTAAGAGTTTCCTCGACTACCTTGAAGTCAACGCCACTGACAAGAATGAGCTTACCAATTACTTCACCGAAATATGCAGGTGCTTTCGGAAGATCAATGCCAATGTCATCAAGCATTGCCCCGTAAAGTAAACAACCTGTCCCCAGATCCCTTGGAGTAAAAACCTTTTTAACTAATAAATATTCTAAAAACTTCAGCAGAGCATCCACATAAGCGAGACCCTTATCCAAGGCAAGATTAATGGCTTCCTTGACCACCTCTTGATGATACTCTGGATTTTTTAGTTCCTCAACACATTGAAGTGCTTCATCTAAAATGCGGATGTGATAATACTCTTCCAGAAGAGCGACTGTCTTGTTGTGTAGTTCGCTAGGGTTAAATTTTGCCGTTGCTACCAACTTCTCCGGAATTGTAGGTGATTGCACTTGACTAATAGGCCTCACCTTTTGAGATGGAGAGTCTGTTACAGCTGAAACGAGGGTAGAACGGACAGGTGGACCACTCCCCTGCACTAATGCGCTACTCCTACCAATCAGGCTACCAGTGCCTTGAGGTAAGAATCTAGGGTTGATGGATGTTGACTTAGCCATTGAAGAACCATAGGAACGGTTAGGTTCCCCCCTTGACATAGATTTGCTCCGTTGAACTTCCCACATTTCTCCGTCTAAACCTGGCATTCCGGGCATTTTTCTTGTTCCAGGCATCCCAGGCATCATACCACCAGTTCCAGGTCGACTCACAGGAAAACTTGTAGGACTTAGGGCCCCCAAAGAAACATCACGGCTATTTCTCATGCTAGCAGTTGCGCCAGGGCGCAGCCCAAGATTCTTTTCAGCTTCACTATGGATTTCACTAATGGTCTTCGCCTTCACCTGCAAAATCAGGAAACAGCCAAAATATTCAAGAGAAACGAGAAGCAAGCTTTGTCAGGCGTTAAAGGGGTATTATGTCAAATCTTTTAATCATTTTATCAACCCAGTTCCATGTATAAAACCAATTAATCCAACATGTGCCTAGCTTACCTCTTCCCGGCGAGGAACCCAGTTGTCTGCCCGTAAGTCAAGCACATTGCGAACCATAAATCTTAGTCTTGCTGCAAGTAGAGGATGGTTAGTGACCTCCTTCAGCCGGTTAAAATAGACATCATTAAAACGACGAGACTTAGGGCTCTCATCCAACTGCTTCCCTATTGTATTGAATAACTGACAGATTGCCTCGACATTTTCCTCAGCAGGACAAGTTTTGCCATCATGCCCCAAGAGTTCCTGCACAAAATAACAATATTTGGGAAGTCCTGTAAAAAATCAATTCCGTGAAGGTTACAGTTAGCCTGACTACCTGGGCAATATGATGAACTATTTTCTCTGGTACCATCTTCTGCTTTAAAAGCTCACCAATGAGGCGAATGTTACCAAGGGTACGAAGCTTCACCATCCTCTCTTTATCCCGACGTTCCATGTCTTGGTCAGGTCCAGTCAGCTTTCGCACTTCAGCTCTCAAATTGTCTGCACCTTCAAATGCCTCCTGACAATTATTCAACAGTATTCGCTTGAAAGTGATGTCCTTCCCACCATCTTCTTCAGAGGGGAATGGAGGAAGTTTTTCATTCAGATCACAACACAGTTGAGCATACATTGGACAGAATGTTGGCTCAAAAACAGCTTTCTCAAAGATAAGAGTGATGACATCCTACAACAAAGGGTATGTTTTCCATATTAGTAGTTGAGGTTTGAAAAATTGCTGAACCTAAACTTCTAAATGGCACCAGCGCATAAAATTAAAAGTACAGAGAAATTCAAAACCTTTAGAATATCAGGTGTTGTGATTCCAGCATCAATTAACTGGCCCTTGAGAATATCAAACTTCTCTGGTGTCAGCTTGTTCAGTATACTGCAATGAAAACCATAATCAGATAATTAGAACTTATTCTGAGAAAGCGACAGAAAGATTTCAAAGGACATCACAAGCACAACGACAAAACCAGAATAGTAAATCATTAAGAATTATTTAAATACCCTTTAACTGTCTTTAGTACGCGTTCTTTATCACTGAGGTTGCCTCTTCGAGCAGACCATGGCACTTCAGCCTTGATTAGTGCAGGAGGAGGTCCCCCCTAGTATATATTGCAATTGGAGCGGATGAATAACAGTAAAAAGAAAGCACGGCAATCTAAAGTGCACAAAGGACAAAGAGAATAAACACAGAGATGACTTGGTATGAGCTACAAACCGGTCAAACATATATAGGCTTGGATTAAGATTTAAGACAGCATGCCAATTGAAGTGTTACGTAAGTAATAATAAAAGCAAAATCCTTTGTACATTGAGCCACTGATACTAACAACAGATACAGTGTGCATATAAATATCATCTCTTAAATTACTCAAGGATTGTCGAGCAATATTTTTCTACACACATGTAATCTGCTTGTTCAATTTTCACTTATACTTTCATGGAAGTAGATTTTATTTACTATATCTAACTAATGCCATTCAGAGGAAGGAAAAGGGGGCCTTATTTTCTAAAAGCATGCCTAATCCAAGTTCATTGTTACTATTGTAACCAAGGAATAAAAAACTGTACCAAATCCGGTACAATACCGGTCCGGCAACTCACCGGTCCCGGAAAGCACAGTTCGCACCAGATGGCAGAGGGAGGCAGCGGCTGCCCGCTTCCAGTGCCACCGGCCTTATGCCCGCTGCCGCCCAATTCGCTAGTACCATACCGGTCCGGCAACTCATCGGCGACTGATTTTTCAATCCTTGGTTGTAACACAAAATTATAAGTTTTGATTGGCGTGAAAATTACAATTCAGTGTCAACAAGTCTCTTCATATTTAGATGCTTCTATGTGCATTTTCATGTTCTAAATAATTTTGATATGTTTAACTTCGTATAAGTTGAGGTTTGTAAATGCTAATAAGTTATTCCTATGTGGTATCAGAAAAATAGAAGGTAATGTTTATCACAGCAGATAAATTATTTATACGAAGTAAAGCTAAATTCCTTTTCCATTCTCATGGCCAAAAGTTATCCGGCATAGTCATGTAGAAGAGGGTCTCTGCACAAGTTAAACATGACCAGGCATTTACAGCAAAGATGAGACAGATCTATCTATACAGCAAGGTAAATAATAACACAACTTTGAAATATTGAAATGTTACAAATACCATTATGTTCTTGCACGTCAGGTTATGTTTAAATAAAATAATTCTAAATAACCATATAGGAGATGCAAAAGTTTTTACATCAAAAGAACAGCCCTTTACCAAATCATTCTAAAATGAAAAGCATCAGAGAAAAACTAGCAATGATGTACACAGCAAATACGTTATTGTCAGGATAGCTATCACATACTAAATTGAAGAACCAAGGAGACAACCATTATACCAGTATTATAAGACAAGAGCTATGTCCTGTAAGTGCCACATACTCATTATTATTATTCAAACTTGAACTGAGCTTAAGTTATAAAAATAGATAGTAAGTGCAAAAGAATGTCAGAATACTTAAATATGCACACTAACAATGCATAAATGCGTACATGGAAATATAAAGGGGGCATGTTTGATTAAACAAAAGGTCCCTCGGTACATAGTATAACCTATACACGTAATTAAAAATATAATCATAACACAGCCCGGATGGAAGGTGTGAGTAACAAAAAGTCATAAAGAAACATAGGACAAATCATGGAAGATTTGGGGGAAGATATCCAAGGAAACAAGAATGAAAATTGTTATAAGAACTCAAATGATGGAGGGATTAAGTTGCAAAAGTTTATTACCATCAACTATGGGGAAAAGAATAAAATTGGTTAGACTGATATAATTCTAGCAAGCTAGAATAATGTTTTAACCAATTTACGGGGATATAGCCTCCTAGGCTATGAGAAAATAAAGGGATCTGATCAAGACTGCAGTCAAACACAAAAGAGAGTATGAGACCACTTATGAAAGAAATACTCAATCAAGAGGATCTAAACACTTGGAACAACCAGTCCAATGATGCAGAAACAGATGTGGCCAAAAAGGATGCAGACCAGATTTTACCACAAAAGGAACGTTAAGATTGAACTTTCAAAATGGAACCAGATCTACCTACTATCAACTAGCAGGCAAAATGTAAAACTAAGCCATAATGAAACCAAATCAAAAATAGAAACGTAATATAATAAATAGACCAGTATGAATAAAGCAATTGCTTCAAATATTAAAACACAATGTGACAAATAAATTTATATAAGATAACAAGTAACCTGAATATGGCAAGACATTTATGAGGAAACACAAAAACATAGGATTCTTTAAATTCCAAAAAAAAATGCAAGGCACAAGTCACCAAGCCTGCGGAGGAATAATCAAAATCATAATCTAGCAAGAAGAAAGGGAAGTAAATCAGGTGGCCTGAGACACACAGGAAGAAACCTCGTAGTCCATCTAATACAGGTACCTGAGTTGATGATACTTGAATGCTTGAAGCAAACTGGGATCCCTGTTTATTTGATTGTCTGGCTTCTTGATAACCAGAGCTCGAGATATTTGACTCCTTATTATCACGGAATGTTTCCCATGGCCTCTCATCCATAAAGGAGGTAGACTGCCCTGATCGGTCACGCCAAGGACGGCTGTCTGTTTCAGAATAACGACTCTGTGATTGACTTGAAAGCTGTAGGATACAAAAAAGGTTAGATGGTATTCATGAAAGAACAAAACAATAAAATAGTATATACAAGAAGTCAAGCACACAAAAGTATAATAATAAGGAACAATAAAGTTTGTTGATAATATATGGTATTCCTGAAAAAAAAATCAATATCATAGACAAGTATATAAAAAAAACAATAGAAGAAATATTAAATTAACATATAGGTCATACTGTCCATTGAGTTCATACATAATCAAACTTGGTTTTTCTAATTTCCCATTGTCCCCAGGAAATTACTCTCATTATTTTTCACAAAACAACAAAGAAACAAGTGTTAATTCCTAAATTTTTTACTGGAATTTTATAATCACAACTAAATGTGAAATATGTGAACAAAATGGAACGTCTGCTTGCTCTTATCCTGTGCAAAACATCTAAACTTCTCAGATAAAACAACAAAAACATTAAAGGAGCACAGTATCTAAACTTCTTGGATTAGAATAACAAAAAGATTAAAGGAGCCAGAGTATTGCGCATGTTAAAGAATAGAGGAAATAGAGAGAAGAGAGGAGATGGGTAACCCTAAAGGGTTACATTGTATTGATCATCTTGTTCAATTACAGAATAGATGCAACCTCTATATATATAGAGGTATTGAGTACATAAAATAATAATATTTTAATTATTATTTAATATATAAAATATTATTTCTAATATTACTAATTCTAATTATTACTAATTATAAGCTTAATTATTATCAATTCTAATACTCCCCCTCAAGCTAGAATATATATGACAATTATAATCCAGCTTGCATGTAATAAAAAAGACAATGACATAATTTAAAAGAAAAGTAAAATGCAGCGCAAGGCATCGCAAGTAGAAGTAGAAGTCGGTGTCCTACATTGCAAATAGAAGTAGTAGGTGACATAAGATATTGAAAGCAGGAGTAAAAGGTACCGTCAGACATCATCAGCAGGAGTAATAGGCGGTGCCAAGCGTCACCAGCAAAAGTAATAGGCGGCATAAGGCATCGCCAACAAAAGTAGTAGACGGCATAAGGCGTCGCCAACATAGAGGGCAGTGGCATGAGGTGTCGCCAGCAGTAGAGGACTGCATAAGGTGTCATCCACAAGATATGGTGGCGATGAATAGTACCACTATACATATGAACGATATCATATGAACAGTGTTGCCCATGCTCAGTACCACGGTGGAGAATGAGAAAAAAAAAAGAGAAGATTAGGGTTTACTACTCTCGGCTAGGTTTAATAAAACCCCCTTTGATATCATGTTAAGAATAGAGGAAATAGAGAAAAGAGAGGAGAAGGGCAACCCTAAAGGGTTACATTGTGTTAATTTTAATTATTACTAATTATAACCCTAATTATTATCAATTCTACCAGTCCCCCTTAAGCTAGAACATATACAACAATTATGCTCCAACTTGAATGTAATAGACGTCGTAAGGCATCGGCAGGAGTAGAAGGCGGTGGCGCGAGACGTCGCCAACAATAGAGGATAGCATAAGGCTTCGTTCACACGACATAGTGGCAATGAATAGTACTACTATACAGATGAATGATACCACATAAACCATGTTGCCCATGCACCTCATCACATAAACAATGTTGCCCATGCACAGTACCACAGTGGAGAAAGAGAAAAAGAGAAAAGATTAGGGTTTCCTACTCTGATATCAGTTGAGAAGCGGCAAGGGTTAAGGCACCCCGCTTTGATATCATGCTAAGAATAGAGGAAATAGAGAGAAGAGAGGAGATGGTAACCCTAACAACCCCTTTAATAGAAGGGAAACAACGAAGGAAAAGATGGAAACATACCTTTTCCTTCGTATACCATGGCGGACGGATCCGGCAAGGGAAGGGAACAATGCTATTTTTCCCTCAAATTCCAATCCGGGCGGATTGATCTTCCGCTTGCGTCTCCCGCTCGCATCGCCCACTCCCAATGCCGCAACTCGCCTCGCTCGCTGCTGCAACTGCAGCTGACTCGCCGTCGCCGGCTCTACTCGTCGTCGCTGCTGCGGCGTCCGCTGCTCGCCTCGCCGCCGCTGCCTCGTCCACTCACCATCGTCACTGCTGCTCGCCTCGCCCTCTCCCGATGCCGCATCCGCTGCTCGCCTCGCCGCTGCCTCGCCTCACATCGCTGCTCGTCGTCGCCGCCTCACTGTTCACAGCCGGCTGGACACAGCCGCCGCACACCATTGCTCGCAGCCGGCCGGATGCAAACGCCGCACGCTCGCGGCCTTTCTTTATTGTTGAACACGTGCAAGGCACGTGAGCCAACATTCCTCCACTCCCTTTTTTCCCTTCCCTCTTTAAATCCTTTCCTCCTATCTTTCCAATCACTCAGGTAAACAGGGCCTAAAAGGTTACATTGTATTAATCAATTTGTTCAATTACAGAATAGATACAACCTCTATATATAAAGGTATTGAGTACATAAAATAATAATATTTTAATTATTTACTTACTATATATAAAATATTATTTATAATATTACTAATTCTAATTATTACAAATTATAACCCTAGCTATTATCAATTCTAACAAAGTTAGCCCACTTCTTGATCATCAAAGACACTAAATAAAATTTCCCAAACTCTAACTATTGTTCCTCTTTTTCTTGACGAAGATTAAAAGATTGGATTTATTCATTTACAACTTCTCACGAATGTAGAAGTTGACCGGTCCTGTAAGAGCAATTTCCCCTGTTTTAAATGTGAGGTAACTCGTAGTGAAAGTAATTAGAAACACAGGAAATGTGCTCCTTGTTTCCTTCTCATCAAACCATGGGAACCATAAATTTTTTACGATATTGTGACAGAGGAAATATTATGGGATTGGAGTAGGACTACCCAAATACCAGGGCAATCTGATAAACCGAACCACACCAAACTGAAATTTACAATTTGGTCCAATTTTATTCTTAAGTTTGGTTTGGTCTAAATTTTTTTAAAAAACTAATTGGTTATGTTCACATTTCAACTGTAAAATTTCGATTTGAACCAGATAAACCAAAATTTTAATAATTATTTATTAATTTATATAAATATTTATATTATAATAATTATTTTATTTAAAAATTAAATTCAGTAACCCAAACTCAACCAAAACAAATTTTTGGTTCAGGTTTTAAAAAATGTGGTTTTTCTTCTAAATGATAAATTTTTCATTCGGGTTGAACTGGATGGACAGCCCTAGGTTGGAGGAACTTTATAGTCATGATACTACAAAGAAGCAAGTGTAGCAGCTTTCAATTAATTCCAAAAATTCTTCAACAATAATTTAATAATTACAAGCAGATATGAATTGTGTGCACAAAATACAGAACATAAATTTGACCAGATCCAGTGAAAGAGTATAAACCTTTTGGAATGTAATAAAAAAAGGTAAGAGACCAAATTGTGTTGAGCAAGTACACGCCTTGATCATTAAAGACACTATAAAGATTTTTTTGTCCTAACACTCATTGCACCATGACCAAATTGGATCTAAGGTAAAAAATGAGCAACTTTTTCTGTTTTGTTTGACAAGTATTGCCAAATGTACATGAGCAGTAGGGGCAAATATTGGATTTATTCATTTCCAACCACTCTCAGATATAGAAGTTGACTCCCCCCAACCCCAAAAAAAAAAAATCATATTTCCCCTGTTCTTGTGGGATCACACGTAGCGAGATAAGGGGCAAGAAACACAGAACACTCTTTCTTTCCGTTCATCACGACATGAGAACTACAAAATTATTCACAATGTTGTGACAGAGGACATATTAGGGATTGGAGAACCTTTATGGTAATGTTACTATACATGTGAGCATCATGTAAGATTAGAGGAAAAACTATACCTAGAGGAAACCTATCAGACCCGTCAATTCTATCACAGCAGAATTGGAATAGACCTGGTCATTTCGTAGATGGGAAGACCCACCTTGAATGACAGGCCAACATGTTTTTGGAAACTGAGATATTGAAAAATGAGGTTAATGGCCACTCAATAGTCTAGAAAATAATATGCATCCTAATAGAACAGAAGGGTATGGCGCCTGAGTTATTAATTAGAAGCTAAAAGATGGCAACTTACAATAACCCAATTTCTACATGGCAATCATAGAATTGGAAAAGACTTTAATGAAAAATAAAAACATATGCATAAAACATGACACGTAAAAGTGGTAAAGGTATTTAAATGTTACTATAAATTGAAAATACAGAATGAAAAAGGATCTATTATTTTTTCCTTGTCCTCATAAATATTTTTAGTATTACATAGAGCAAAGAAGTTTTCAATTAATTCCTAAATTTCTCTTCACCTACATTTTCATATCCACTACTAGATACAATATCTTGATATCATACAAAAAACATAAAACCTCTTCAATGATTATAACATAAAAGACAAATGAGCACATGAGTTTGTGCTAGCCCAGTTCTTGATCATCACAGGCACTTAAAAGATTTTTTTCTCCCAAACTTGCTAATGGCACCATTGCACGCATGACCAAGGGGTATCTAAGGAAAATAACTTACAACTTTTTGTTTGACGAAGGTTACGAAAGATAAATGCGCGTTAGGGATAAGAATCGGTTTCTTTGTCCCTTCTCCTCACTACTATCAGATGTACGAGTTGACTTGTAAAAAGCAATTTTCCCTTGTTTAAGTGTGGGGTCACACGAAGTGAGAATGTAATCAGAAAAACACATTAAATAATCTTTCCTTCTCATCAAGCCATGGGAACCATAAAGTTCTTTCATGGTTTGATATGGGACATTTTATGGGGTTGGCGACATTATGCTCATGACAACATGACATAAAATGTGATCTGCATATAAAACTAGAGCACAGAATTTACAGACTACACCTACTAGAGATATGAGATGTTTAGGGGGTTTAGAAAACCTACAAGTCTCCGTAGGTTCTTTCACAGCAGTAGATATCACTTGGAATTGACATGCCATATTGCAGATGAGGAAGACCCATATTATATTTAATTAAGTAATGTAACCAACAAGTAGAATTTCTCTTCATCGTGTTTAAGTGGAATGCTTACGTTAGCATCGCTGCGTCCCCAAGTTTGGTCTTCAGGAAACAATTCTGCCTCAATGTCCTGTTTAATTTTCAGAATGTCCTCTGAAGTCTGAACAGCCTGTAGTGCCAACAGAACATTGATAAGAAATTATGAACATTTAATAGCAAAGGTTTAGTTGAGACAAGTATCCATCTATTGACCAATCCCTGCTTTCATGTTTAGGCGCCAAACAAGTATCCATCAGCCTGTATATTACTAACATACTATTAAGAAAAGAAAGACCATACAAGAAAATAAAATGACGATTAGCTTGATTCACATGGAAGGATGTTCAAATATCATATATACAACAATAACACTCATTACAAACAGTGAGCGCATTGATTCTAGTTGTAGCAACAAAGTAGGTGCATTACACCTAGGCTGTAACTAAGTTAGCAATACAAATGGCCTTTCCCAACAATCCACAATATAACTCATTATGAAATCATAATCTTATTCAACCCATCAAAAACATCCATTATAGGAAACCTCTAAGTAGTTTAATCATATTTAACATAAATAACAAGAGGTTGCACCAAGGTTTAAAAAACGGGTCCAAACCAGTGTACCAGCCTAGTATCGGACAGATTGCTATAGTAAAACCACCATTGTTGTACTACAGTTAGTTTAACTGCATCGGCATAATACTACAGTAAAATGATCCGATTTGGAACCAGTAAAATTTCAAACCTTGGGTTGTAGTATAATGAAAGAAATACAAGAAACAAATGTAACTACTAACAAACCTCGCGAACTTGTAGGAGTTGTTGCCTTGTATAACGAATACGTTCATGACCCTCAATCCTTGTCTCTCCAATCTGACAACACAATCGTATTTAGTGTACAATACTTGTGACAGTAAATCTCACCGCTAACAAAAGATAAAACATCAAATAAGAAGATATCTAAAAATTCAACCATTTCTACAACTTCAGTTAAGGGAACCAAAGGATGTTAGTTGTATGACATATGCTTGTATCCTTTTCTAGGATAAGCATTCAAGCTAAGTTGCACTGTTTCTCAGGTTTAATTCCAATTAGTGGTGTATTCCAATCATCATGGTCCTTACAAGTTACAACCTAGTAATATAGAAAACAATTCAAACAACATATCGAAATTAAAAAAACTCTACAAATTGTACAGTATGACGTCGGTCATAGGAATTTAGAGCTTCATGCTACAATGTCAATATGTCAACAAGAATGTTAGAAGTTCAGTTACGAAGAAGAGCAAGTAAATGAGCTACTTGCTATAGAAAGGAAATTGGCAAACAGTTTAATATTAGAAAAGACAGATTCCATCTAGAAAATAATGGCACATGAAAACGAATTTGAATGAAAAATAAAGGTTACATGCATGAACATAGCAGACAAATGAGCGATGGCCGTAAAAGAATGGTGCGGTATACTTACCAAACAATACAAACCTGAACCACAGCTAAAAGGAAGCAGTAAGAAAAGTCTTCATAATGCTTAAGCTATTTTTCAGTGTCAAATTAACAGAAAATTCAATTTAGGGATAATAATCATTAGTTACACCAAAATCACCCCTTTTCCCAACAGGATCCCTCGCATAGGCAAAACAGAGCAGATCTCAAAAATGCAGATGAAAGAAAATAGATTAATAAGCAAAATATTTTAAAAAAAAAAATCACTAGTTGCGCATTAGATAACCCATACATAGACGTAATTTTTAACTAGCCAACCGAGACAATAGGTCAATCCAAAACGTTCATCACCAACCTTAACTGGGAGGACGGCACCGATGCCGCCATGGGGGCGGAAAGCGGACAGATCGGAAGAGGAGCCAAGGGTGGAGCTCCCACCCGAGGTTGCGGAATCGAACCGGGGCGCAACGATTCTGCTGCCTCGATTTCCGCCGCCGCCAGGCCTCAAACTGATGACCGCCCGATCTGACTGCATACCTCAACGGATCCCTCTCTTTTTGTCTCTTTTCTCCGGGGTGACGATACCACGCCGGCTACTATCGCCGCCGCGACGGGGGAAGAGGAAGAAGAAGAGGTCGAAAGATAAAGATGCTCTCAACCGAAGCCCTCTTCGCTGGCGGGATAGCGAAGAGAAGGGCGAAGGAGGGGCGCTTGAGCGGCGGAAGCCCTTATATTTGGTACAAAGGCAACAAAGCTGTGGTCTAGTAATTTCGTAGTTGTGTCAGATTTTGAGGACAGAAGAGAACTTTCATAGGAAGGATTAAGTTTAATCAACTTGGTCTTCTTTCCCAATTACATACCTTAATCGATACAAGCTGCTTGGGTGGGGTACACCGGGTGGACAATCGTTTAAATTTAGTATTCCTAATACGAGATGGGCTGTACGTCTTGTGTGGGCACAATTACCCTCCAACATTGACAGAAACAACGGATTGGTGCCATTGGCGACCCTAACAGCACGTGCTGCGCTCGTGATTTCGAAGCGAAAGTGTTCTTGTGATCTTGTCAATGGATTTTATAAATTATTGAGAAAATTATAACTCCAAAAGATGAAATCCATTCAAATTAGGCGTGATAATATTATAATATAAATCCTAATGCAATGAGAAGTCCATTTAGTATACTTTATAAATAAATTAACATTTAAAAACCATAAAATAATGAATTATAAGGAGAAAAAATAATAACTCGTTGAAGTCCATGGAGATAAAAATAGAGTTCTAATATGGATGAGAAGAAAATGAAAATTGCAACAATATATGAAGGGATCCGATAGCCATAGACATATGAGTTCCAAACTATTTACATTTTAGTCTCTCAATTTTGTTTATTAGAATTTTTTCAAGGACATAGCCATTAGGTTTTGCCTTTTATATTAAATTTAATCAATAATTACGATGAGAAGGTTGTCATTGAAGAATGTCTTTTCCTTAATGGTTCCACCTAATTACATTTTGTCTCAACCTAAACTTACTTTGTCTACTAATTTTGTCAATTGGACCTAGGTATACTTGAGAAATTTTGCTAGACAAAATCACTCCTTAACGATGTGTTTTCTTTTAGAGAAAAAAAAGGGAGAATAAAAAGAAAAGTAATATGTATTTTGATTTATTGGGAGGAAAGAAAATGAAAAGAAAAAATATTATTTAATTTGTTCTCCAAATTGTGTCTGCCTAGTGGACAGACGCTCTTAGCTACTTGAGCGCTCCTCTCTCCCTTCCCCTTTGAAACTAATCTCTTCTCCACCGAAACTATTCTCTTTCCTACCACCATTCTTCTTCCTCCCAGTCGCCATCACCCTCGTCCTTCTTCCCCGTTGTCGTTTTTCTTCCTCCCAGCCACCATCACACTTGTCCTTCTTCCCCACCATCATTCTTCTTCCCCAGTGTGCCTCTCCTCCTCCTGGTGCCTCGCTATCGCCTCTCCTCCCGGTGCCTCACTGCCGCCTCCCTCCCCCTCCCTTCCCGACATCCCCGCCACCTCCCCTCCCTCTCTCCAGGGCGCACGTGTGAGTAGGGTGAGCACTGCCAGCCGCCTCGCCTCTTCTCCTCCCTCGCTCTACATGTGAGCAGGGTGAGCACCACCGGCTGCCTCGCCTTTTCTCCTCCCCAGCTCTCCTTTCTCCATTTCTGACAAATACAGCATGTCGCGTGACTTTCAAATACCTTGCCTGCTTCCCCTCTATTTTTCTTTCCTTCCCTTTTTTCTTTCCCTTATATTTTTTTCCTGCAATAAAACATAACCTGAGATTTTGAATAACTTATCATCACCCTTGATATTACTATGTGATATGTGATATTGAGATTGAGCATCACACGTCACAGAGCAATGTCAAAGATGATAATAATACACTTGTTTATAATCCTAAATAGTGATCATGCTTAGAATTTTGTTTCGCTTGTCTTCCATAACCATGTACTATATAAAAATATATGATATATAATATATAATGCAAAATATAAAATTAAATAATATATAGCAAAACATGCTTATTATTTATTATAATTATAAATTGTAATATAAAAAAATTATAGTATGTTTATACACATTTTTTTTGAATATGCCTTTACTAGATCAGCTCACTTGTAATTTGAACATAATTAAATAAAGTTTAAATTTGCTTAATTTTGTGTTCGATTATAAGGCTTTAGCTCCGCTTTTAAAAAAAATAATTTAAAAGTTATTTGATGCTGAAAAATAAAACTAGAAAAAAAACAGTAAAAACACAAAAATTGGAAAAGCAAAAAATTTAATGATTTTGGTATATATGCTTCTAAAAAAATAATACATATATTTTTATTAAAATTTTAAGTATTATTATTTTAAATACTTTAATAGGTTAATAAAAAAATAAAAAATAAAAAAATATTATTATTTAAATAATTTAAAATAATATGACATGATATATAGGTGGTGTTAATTAATCCATTTAAGGATAAGATTGAAGCTGTGTTGAACTAGGTAAAAAAAAGCTGAATATTAATGCTGTGTTTAGTAGAGTGGAAGGGAGGAGGGGAAAGAAGGAAAGAAGGAAGGATTAATATTTTTCATGTTTAACACGACGGATGAAAAGTTAAAAAGGAAAAATAAGAAGGAAAGTTAAATAACTTTCCCTTCAAAATGGATCCGTCCGAATAGGACGGAAAGCCAGTAGCATAGCTTTTTTGCCCTAACCTCACCCTGTGCTCTCGTGCCTTACCAAACACAATGTCTTCTCCTATGCTCTCGTGCCTCTCGGCTGCTGCTTCTTCACAGTGTCTTCTCCCGTCGCTGCTCGCCCCTTGTCTCACCTTCCACGTTCACCTCCTTGCCGTCTCCGCAGGATTTGATGAACCCCTCTGCTTCGTTCGCCAAAGTCCATGCTGAAGAGATCGGAGAAGCCAGCCACTGCCTCCTTGCCGATTTTGCTTCTGAAGAAGTCTCTAATGAAGCTACTGGAACTCGTCTCTCGCATCCGCATCTGTGCTAAAGGAACCACTGAAATAGAGCTTGTCACCGCGGCTCGAATTCACCCGCAACTTCCGATTTGGGCGCTGACCAAATTTGGACTTGCGCACGTGCAATTGGGCCAGAGATGGATTTCTCGTTGTGGATGTGGGCCACCGCCCAATCCACTTCCACTCGGCCCGGTCTTCTCGAAATCGGGTGTTACACCGTGGGCATGGGGCTATTTGGGAGGGCGGCGATGGAGGACGTATGGCGGTTTCGATAGGCGAAGGTAGAGATCGATGAAAAGGGGCACGAGGACGAGAAGCCCAAAGGCTGAGTCCATACTAGAGCGAGTGAGACGAGTCAAAGTACTCAATGAACTGAATCAACCCAGAAAGATCTTTTCGTCGAATTTGCGCTAGATGGGTAGAACGAGTCGGTGGTTAACATCAACGTGTTAGAGAAAGCTAGTGAACTCGAGTCGGCACGGTTTCCATGATAATTTATTACGTTTGATCGTGCATAGCAAATAATATCCATCATAATTTGTTCTTATTAAATGCCACCTAATTACCTTCTAATCGAATTATATCTTAAAGTATATAATACTATTTGGACATGTAGTCATATTTATTTTAATATATAAACATAGAAATATTTGATTAGAATCGAAATTTTATTTGGTTTACCGACATGTGTTTTATAGTAATAATATTAATTAATTAATTAATAATAATTAATTATTATAATATTTAATTAATTTTATAGTATCTAATGGTATTAATAAATTTTATATTATTTATTAATATTAATTATATTTTTTAAGAGTATTTTATGCTATTTATATAATAATAATATAAAAATAAAAAGATAGGTATATATAATAATTTTTTTAATTTTCTTTCCCTCTAAATAAACATAAAAATGAAAATCTTCTTATTTTTCTTTCTATTTTATTTTCCTTTTTTCTGAGTTTCTTTTTTTTTTTAATTTTCTATTCTTCCTATTAATCACAGTATAAGTGTATCAATTTTAAATTGGCACTGATTTCCTAGTATGTATTGAATAAGTAGGCCGTAGGCGGAAATTATAGTGTTTTTTGGAGAGAAATTAACAAGGAAAGGTAAGAAGGTTTCTCTTATTTTATTGGAGGGAATGCTGTGTAAGAAAAGAAAAACGGAGAGAACGCAAAGCTCAATTTCCCCTTAAATCGTTGTCTGGCGGAAATTTCATTTTCTTCCTGCTCCCTCGCCCGATCTCGCGTTCTCGCAGCCAGAAACACAGCCTCGATCTCTTGTTCCCGAAGCCCTTCTCTCTCGCCCGATCTCGCGTTCCTGCAGCCCTCCTCAGCCAGAAACACAACCTCTCTCTGTCGCCTCTCTCGCCTGCCTCTGCCACCTTCAACGCCTCTCGCGTGTGAGGCTAGGAAGCTATGCATACGATCCCTCCAAGCTGAGGAGTGTTCACGATCCCTGTAAGCTGAGGAGTGCTGACAATTCTGCTGCTACATCGCCCACAAAGGTAGGAAAAAACTTTGCAGCGACTTCAGTAGACGCCATATCAGCCATCCAATATGCTGAGCACCAATCTCAAAGTCGCCTTTATTATTAAATACATCAAAAGAATCGCAGCCGTCCGATGAGGTGATCACGAATCTTGATTTTGGTTTTTATGCTTCCGCCGTCCCGGCTCTCTCGCTCGGAAAAAACTCTTTCTTTCTCTCTCGCTTGCAAAGTTCTTTCCTGTTTCGTCGACTCTATTTCTTGGAGAAAACTTTGCAGCAGTCGGCGCATTGTCCCCCTTCACTGTCGTCTCCGGCTAGCATTGTCGAGCTCGGCCAGAAGAGCCTTGACCCTCGCCCCCCGAGAGCTTCCAACAGCCGGCGATATCTCGGTAGTCGGCGCATCTCGGCAGTCAACCCTCGCCGGAAAGCTTCCATCTCCGACAATCCACTTCAAGATCTTCTACAGGCACATCAACCAACATATGTGGAGTGTGTGGTATATCTACCTTTGATCCAACAATTAATTAGTTGTTAATGCAATTTTTTTCTATCAACACATATTTAGGTCAACAATAGATTTAAATAACATTATGGCATCATCAAGTGGGTCTGCACCAATAAAGAAAATACCAGAACCAGAACAAGTAAGCTTACTTAATGTTATATGGTTTTTGTTTATATGTTGAATGCTTAAATTAGATTATTTTTAATAAGAAAAATTTGAGAGCCCTTCAAATGAGCCAAAAATTGGTATGGAATTTTTGAATGAAGAGGAAGCTTATGCATTTTATAATAAATATGCAAGAAGAATGGGGTTTAGCATTAAGAAATATCACGTCGAGCGTCGGAAGGATAGATCCTTAAAGTTTCAAAGTTTTGTTTGCAGTAATCAGGGCACTAAACAAATAGATAATAGACATGTTACTAAGAAGCCTCAATTTAGTTACAGAACTAACTGCATGGCTCGTGTTGAATTCAAAATAGATGTGAATAATATATGGAAGTTAAGTCGTTTAGAGTTGAAGCACAACCATGAAATGACAAGTCCTAATAAAGTTCACTTGTTGAGGTCACATAGAAAGATTCTACCGTATCAACGTGCTATGATAGAGCAAATGAGTATGTCTGGAATGAAGGCAACACAAATATATAATTTTTTTCAGTCTGCTTCTAATACTTCTCATGATGTTGGATTTATTAAAAAAGACAGCAACAATTTGATTAGCAGGAAAAAAAGGGAACAATTACAAGTGAAAGAAGCACAGGGCCTTCTTGAATATTTAAGAAATAGACAAATATCATATCCTACTTTTGTTTATGCTATTCAACTGCATGAGACAGGAGAAGTTGCTAATCTATTTTGGGCGGATGGTAAAGCCATAATTGATTATGCTTATTTTGGGGACGTTGTGTCGTTTGACACGACATTTCAAACCAATAGCCATGAAATGCCATTTGCCCCTATTCTTGGAATTAATCATCACAAGCAAACGATTTTATTTGGGGCTGCCTTACTTTTTGATGAAAGTGCAAATTCATTTATTTGGTTGTTTAACACCTTTTTATCAGTAATGTCTGGAAAAGAACCAGTGACAATGTTTACCGACTAATATGCTGCTATTTCCAAAGCAATAAAACAAATTTTTCCTACCACTAGTCATAGATTATGTTTGTGGCATATTTTTATGAATGCAACAACCAATTTGAGCAATTTGATTCATGGTACACCTACTTTATTGTCGGACTTAAAAGCTTGTGTTTATGAACAGACTAGTGTACAGAAGTTTGAGTTGTTGTGAGAAGAGTTGATGAGCAAATACAACCTACATGAGAATAGTTAGATTCAAAATTTTTATAAAATTCGAGAGAAATGGGCTTCTGTGTACCGTGTGGATTCATTCTGTGCTAACATGACTACCACCCAACGAAGCGAGAGCCTGAATTGTAAGTTCAAAAATTTTTTAAGAAAAAATTAACAATGTTTGAATTCTTAGAGCAGTATGATAGAGCTATTGCATATTTGCCTAAGAAAGAAATATATGAAGATTTTTTGTCTAGAAATACCAGTCCTGGTTTGCAAATGGGTGATATGACAATGTTAGAGGAAACTGCTGCACTTTATACAAGGGTTATATATACAGAATTTGCTGAACAATTTTTTAATCAACTGTTATTTACATGTGAACTATGCAATTGTGATGGTTTAGAGCAAAGATATAAGCTAACATGTAAACGCAAGGAGCAATCTGTTTTCGTTGTATTTAACACCATTTTATTGACAGTTGATTGTGAATGTAAAATGATGCAATGTTATGGTATTTTGTGTTCGCATAGTTTAAGAGTGTTGACCCACAACAATATCCTAAATTTGCCTACACAATGTGTTAAAGCGATGGACAAAATATGCAAAAGGTGGGATCAGTTCTAGTGTAAGTGGTAAGAAAATGGATTCCAATGGGAAAGAAAGGTTATCATCAATGTATACCCGTGTTTGTCAGAAATCATATGCTTTATCAATAAAAAGTATGAACTGTCGAAAAGGCCTTGAGATGATTGATGGTGCAATTGATGATATAACAGAGATGGTGGAGCATGCAATTATAAATGACGTCGAGGATGATAATGTTGAAATATATAGTAATAATGTGGTCACTGGGACTAACATTACAATTAGGCCACCTCCGATTAAAAAGGGACCTAAGGAGAAAAGGAAGAAAAGTGTACTTGAAAGGATACCGAAGAAGAATTCAAAATCAAAAACAATACCGTGTAGTCCTGAAGTTATTGCAAATGAACTTGAAGGATTTAATAATGAGATGGTTGAGTCACAGGTAATTGCTTGATTTAATTTATGTTTCATATTTTTCAATGTCTATTATTCACTTCTCTCATACTTTAGCTTTGTTTGTAGGAATCACACATCCACATGATGAATTCGCAGATGGATGTATCATTCATGCAATTGCTACTCTCTAGGTCAACCCTAAACCAGGTATTTGAGGTTTTGCAAATGCTTAATTATGTTGGTTTATATTCGAGTTGATGACACCACTAATTCAGTTGATTTCTTGCAGCATCAGCATCAGCAAGAAGAAAGGTCGGCCAGTACGAGTAGGAGACTTGACTTTGATCAGATGTCATAGTACAATATGTGTTATTTAAAATGTTTAATGTAAACTTACTTGAATGTACTTTGACGATCCATGCGAATTTTAATATGGTAGAATTGATGTTTGTGTGTTATTTAAAATGTTTTTGTATTATGATTGGTATTTGACATGAATTGTTATGATAGTTTCCGTCTTATGACCTTGTATGGTTTGGCTTTACCAATTTTATAGAATTGTGGGCTTATGTGAATGGTAAATTGGTAAGGATTGTCAATGTACAGCAGGATATCGAGCAATTGTCACATCTTTCCAAATTTTTAGAAATTATTAAGGTCTACCTTAATATTTATCATGATTTACCTTAATATCATCATGGTCTACCTTAATATCATCATGGTCTACCTTAATATTTATCATGGTCTACCTTAATATCATCATGGTCTACCTTAATATGTTCATAGTCTACCTTAATATGTTCATGGTCTACCTTAATAATTTTTATGGTCTACCTTAATATCATCATGGTCCACCTTAATATATTCATGGTCTACCTTAATATCATCATGGTCTACCTTAATATATTAATGTTCTACCTTAATATCATCATGGTCTACCTTAATATCATCATAGTCTACCTTAATATGTTCATGGTCTACCTTAATATCTTCATTGTCTACCTTAATATTATCATGGTCTACCTTAATATATTCATGGTCTACCTTAATATGTTCATGGTCTACCTTAATATGTTCATGGTCTACCTTAATAATATCACGGTCTACCTTAATATGTTCATAGTCTACCTTAATATCATCATGGTCTCCCTTAATATGTTCATGGTCTACCTTAATATCATCATGGTCTACCTTAATATATTCATGGTCTACCTTAATATCATCATGGTCTACCTTAATATCATCATGGTCTACCTTAATATGTTCATAGTCTACCTTAATATATTCATGGTCTACCTTAATATCATCATGGTCTACCTTAATATATTCATGGTCTACCTTAATATCATCATGGTCTACCTTAATATGTTCATGGTCTACCTTAATATCATCATGGTCTACCTTAATATCATCATGGTCTACCTTAATATCATCATGGTCTACCTTAATATCATCATGGTCTACCTTAATATGTTCATGGTCTACCTTAATATGTTCATGGTCTACCTTAATATATTCATGGTCTACCTTAATATCATCATGGTCTACCTTAATATCATCATGGTCTACCTTAATATGTTCATGGTCTACTTTAATATATTTATGATCTACCTTAATATCATCATGGTCTACTTTAATATGTTCATGGTCTACTTTAATATCATCATGGTCTACCTTAATATGTTCATGGTCTACCTTAATATATTCATGGTCTACCTTAATATCATCATGGTCTACATTAATATGTTCATGGTCTACCTTAATATTATCATGATCTACCTTAATATGTTCATGGTCTATTCATTGTCTACCTTAATATTATCATGGTCTACCTTAATATCATCATGGTCTACCTTAATATCATCATGGTCTACCTTAATATGTTCATGGTCTACCTTAATATCATCATGGTCTACCTTAATATGTTCATGGTCTACCTTAATATCATCATGGTCTACCTTAATATCTTCATGGTCTACCTTAATATCATCATGGTCTACCTTAATATCATCATGGTCTACCTTAATATGTTCATGGTCTACCTTAATATCATCATGGTCTACCTTAATATGTTCATGGTCTACCTTAATATGTTCATGGTCTACCTTAATATATTCATGGTCTACCTTAATAATATCATGGTCTACCTTAATATCATCATGATCTACCTTAATATGTTCATGGTCTACCTTAATATCATCATGGTCTACCTTAATATGTTCATGGTCTACCTTAATATCATCATGGTCTACCTTAATATGTTCATGGTCTACCTTAATATCATCATGGTCTACTATATATTCATGGTCTACCTTAATATCATCATGGTCTACCTTAATATATTCATGGTGTACCTTAATATCATCATGGTCTACCTTAATATATTTATGGTCTACTTTAATATCATCATGGTCTACCTTAATATGTTCATGGTCTACCTTAATATATCCATGGTCTACCTTAATATCATCACGGTCTACCTTAATATATTCATGGTCTACCTTAATATCATCATGGTCTACCTTAATATATTCATGGTCTACTTTAATATCATCATGGTCTACCTTGATATAATCATGATCTACCTTAATATCATCATGGTCTACCTTAATATATTCATGGTCTACCTTAATATTTTCATGGTCTACCTTAATATGTCCATGGTCTACCTTAATATCATCATGGTCTACCTTAATATATTCATGGTCTACCTTAATATCATCATGGTCTACCTTAATATATTCATGGTCTACTTTAATATCATCATGGTCTACCTTAATATAATCATGATCTACCTTAATATCATCATGGTCTACCTTAATATATTCATGGTCTACCTTAATATTTTCATGGTCTACCTTATTTTAAAGAGAGCCCGAAAAAAAATTGGCAAGATGTAGCCATAATAAATGCTCGATATCCTATTGTACGTAAATAATTTGACGCTTATTTACCATTACGTACATATATACATTCGTACATAAACAACCATGAAGATATTATGTAAAATAAAAACAACATTTACCATTACGTAAATAAAAACAACATTTACTTGTTTCCAACATTTATACATGGTTTCAAATACAGTGCCATATGCTCAAAGGTAAAATACATCAAAGCTCTTTAATATACATTAAAGGTCTATAAAATACATTAAAGGTTGTGCAGCAAAATTGCATCTATGCATGCTGAATACTCTAATTGTCTTTTGGCCTTACGTCAGCAAAGTTGTGAGGAGGTGGATGAGACATCAACAGACTTGTGAGCAGAAAATTGCATCCCCTCACACATCTGATTATGGACATGCTTCTCGGCATCATAAATAGAACTTACATTCAGTAATATTGTGCATCCCCTGGTGCTTGTGCTGCTGTTTTTTGACTTGTTTAATTCATTTATTATAAATCTATATATAGCTTCAACTTAATTATATTTATTTATTTCATTAATGTCATTGTCATCTACATAACTAACTAGACTACTAGGAACACTATAGCTTTTTTTGCAAAAAAGAAATGTACAAAATACGTACAATACTACTAATTTATTTACTCTATCATGCTCAAAGTTTTCATGCAAACTACAAGCATGTTTTAATTTTTTTTAAACATTAAACGTTTTATATGCTTACCTTGGAATTCTTCATGGAAGAAAACAGATAAGCCTAAACCATTTTCTAAATTAATAAGCTCACCTTGGATTTTTAATCCAAGGATGATGGCTACATCATTTAAAGAAAACTTTATTAAATGTTGGTTAATAAGAAAACTATTTCTTTCTCTATCCCAATTTTTAATTAAATACCCTAAATTGATTTCATCCAACTTAATGTCAGGACAATCCCAAAAATGGATAAACGGTGTGTTGTCCAAAAAGTTTTCTTTCCTTCCACATATATTACTGAGTTCTTTGAAAAAAATATTAATTCTATTTAAACTACACCTACTAGGTATTACCCTACTTACTCTTTTTTTACTTTCATAGAACAATCGCATTGTTTAGTTAGCTAAAAAAAGTAATATCAAAATCATTGGTGTCAACCCCACACAAAGAAGTTATTATGTATGCAATTTTATTAATTGGGCAATTGCCCCACTGAGAGTTTCAGTAGATCATATACCACCTCAAAATAATAGTTAAGAGAGAAGATGCAATATATAGCTCATATATCACTTCCTGCACAATATAAATTCATGATGAGTGTCTATATCTCAGCTAGAACCTTATATAGGGAATAAATGGAATTAGAAAGTTTGTAGTGAGGATGCTTTATCATCTATACATGAGTAAGCTACTCTATTCGACTTAGAATGTAAAAATTATGACAAAAATAATATTGGTGCAAATTTCTTTTGTCAAAAAGTAGAATTGACAATTTACATCTTATTAAAGTGATGTCTCTAATAAACAACTTGACTTTTAAGAAAAAGTCACGAAGAAACAGCAAAAGGTTCAACTATGATTCCTAGGAAGCTAATCAAGCCAAACAAAGTATAACACTTAGCCTTGCTCTGGTAGGAAAAGTACTACACTAGTTAATATCATGAGTTTAAACTGTCAAACAATAATGAGGATTAATGATTCTAATCTAAAAACCAACATGGTGTAAGCTTAGAGAATGGTTGCAACAACTTTTGACAGCCCTTGCCAAACAAAGATAATGGCGTAAATTAAGAATGATGCAGAGTAGTTTTACTTATGAGTCATGAGAAGTTCAGCTTACTAACCGTGTTATGACAGTCCGCCTGGAAAACTCAAACCACAGGTCCTTAGATGCTGCCGACCGTTGGAAGGCGGAAAGATGCGGCCGACCGCCGAGATGCCGCCAACCGTTGGAAGGCGGAAAGATGCTGCCGACCGTCGAGATGCCGCCGAGATTCCACCCTCCGTTGGAAGCTTTTCGGGAGTAACTTCAAGGGCCGAGCTCGACAATCGCAGCTGGAGACGACCGTGAAGGGGGAGCACCGACCGTTGGAAGCTGTTCGGAAAACAAATCGTTTCACGAAAGAAATCATGGAAGGGGGAAGAAGAAGAAGATAGCCGTTGCGTTGCGTTGCACGGGACGGCGGAAGAATAAGTATGCATTTTATTGTGTTAACATAAAGATTCGTGATCATCTCATCGGACAGCTGCGATTCTTTTGATGTTTTAATAATAAAGGCGACTTTGAGATTGGTGCTCAGCATATTGGATGGCTGATATGGCGTTTGCTCTACTGCAAAGTTTTTTCCCACAAAAGGTATGTTGTGCAATGTTCACCAATTTTGCACTCTTCCGTTCCATACATGCAAACATGTTACCGTACGAAAGTTTGATAATAAATGCATTGATTAAACGGAATAAGATATTTTATATTACTGTATGAAAGTTTCTTAATACATGTATTGATGATACTTATAAGAGATTTCTTGGTATATGGATGTATAGATATATAGATGCATAGATATATTGATGTATGGTTCAAGTAGTATTTTCGGCATAGAAAAATGAACTCATAAGTTTAGTTAATATGTTGATCAACATATTCAACACTACAAAATACCACAACTTGGCCAATATTCAAATTGACACAAAATTTTTAGCAACTTATTTAATTAGTAAATTATATTATTTATATAATGACTAATTTTTTATTTATTTAAAAAATTGTTTAATATAAAAAAATATTTTGGATATGAAAAGAAAAAAAAACATAATATACATAGTTTTAAAAATGAATCATTTCTATTTTTTTTCTGCTTAGAGAAATATAAGGCCTAAAGAGAAAAATAATTTCTTATTTCTATCGCTCTTTTTATTATTTCCTTTCCTTCGTGATTTCTTTCTCTCTAAATAAACAATAGTGGAGGGATTTGAGCCGAAATAAAAATATAAGAAAAACATTCAATTTTCAGTTAATTAGCCACCGCCGAAAAAATATAGACGGAATAAAAATTAAATAAAATTTATTATTTATTTTTGTATAAAAAATATGTATTTTAAATACTTTACCATGTCTTTTATTCCTATTTACCTTTCATCCAATGATCAAATGTTGTCTAATTTCCCGCCTTTCTTGTGGACTACAAATGGAACGGAGGGCAGTGACGGGGAAAGCCAAGTTTCGATTTGATCATCCTTCCTGCTTCATACAGCCCTTGCGGAGGAAAGGGCGAAGGCAGCGATCGGAAGTTCGTTTTCCTATTCTCGCTCTCTCTGTCACTTGTTTGACGATCGACAGCCGAGAACCATTTTCTCTGAAACGACTTAGGTTTTTTGCTTCGGACGTGCTTCTGTCATTAAGCTTCTATGCTGTATATTTTATTGCTGCAATGTGTGCTTCTTCCTTCTTGTTTAAATAATTATTGCACGTGATCTCAATTCTTTGGTTATGACTGATCTATTTTTGATACGAAATAAATTTGATATCTCTGTTTTAGTCTGGATATTATCTTCATATCCTTCTCGTTTGATGACCTGCAATTTAGTACATTTTCTTGTGGCAGTTGCTGGGAGATGTATGCAGCTTAATGGTTAATATGATTTAGGATTGCCTTAGGGCTTAGATCCGCGTGATTCGTGAACTTCTTGTTACTTATACGACTCATAATTGGTATATGCCCAGATCTTAGTTATAGGTTAAAATCATCATAAACTCGCATTTTTTTTAATTTCTGCAGGAGAAAGTACGCAAAAATACAATTAACAGTCGAGTCCCGCTTCCAAAAAATGGAAAGAAATACAATTAACTGCTCCGCTAATAGATCCTGCAATGGAGATTAAATTTTATTTTCATTTCCAGCCGTACAGAATCTACATATGCTCTATCTGAAGTGGTTTCGGTGAATTCCTTTCAGACTCTCAATTTATAGTCTACCTTAGGGACTCACGACTAAGTAACAATGGAATAGAGCCATTAACAGTTTCCAAATTCATATTTGCTTTCAAGATTGAGCAAATGATGAGCTACAAGGTCTATTTAGGAATCAGGAGTGACAAATGACTATTTTGTCTAGTTCGTTATCTTCAACTATCGTTAGCTCCTTGATATTTATACCTGTAAGTTGAATGTCAAGTGATAAGCACGACACTAGTGATGACTGGGTGCAATTGTGGATTTTTTCTATATGAGGAGCAAATTTCACTTGTAAGGACTTAAATGCATTTTTTTTTGAAAAAGTTAAATAGATCTATTATAATTGTGAAGACGTATCAATTTTTTTAAAAAATCCGTATGAAAGGATGCAATAAATGAACCTAAGCATTTGAAGAAGAAAAGAGTTTCTTTTCCTCAAATGCCATGTTGAGCATATTTAGGTCTAGATTGCTGATTGTTATTCAGCATGGGAGTGTGACCATGTAGCCTTTTTTCACTGCCCATATCTATTTTCTCAATCCCCTCGTTTACAAAACCGAGAGTTACATTAGCAACTCCCATCCTATGCTCCTCTATTTTAAAGCTTAGTGACTAGATCTCCATGCCTTGCCCCCACATTTTGATTGACTTAATTGTATAATTTAATTGATTTAATTGTAATTTTTACAAGTTAATTTGGGGGGTGGGTGGGTTGGAGCAATTTTTTTAGGCAGGATTCTGCTTGGGAATTGAAAACACGAATCTTAAAGTAGAGTTATTTTACCATTGCTTTATTTTTTTGTGTTTTTAAAGCATCCAATGGTAGGCAAGTGTCAGGCCTGGTTCGGACGGATTCAGCCCAAAGCCCACCAGGCCAAGGAGGTTGCCGAAGCCCAAAAACCCAAGTCAATCTGGAGGTTGACCGAGCCCAAATCACAAGTGACGGAGTCATCCCGTAAGGACCGGACGCGAGGCGAACGGCTTGGAGCTTCGTCAGCGGCGTCGCGCGTAGGATTCGGCGGAATCCCCAACTCCAATAGAGGCGGACGCGGTCCACGCGGCGGCGAACTCCTTGGGCGGAAGAGGCTCATGCGAGATCCTCGGCAAAGGACGCGGATGCGGCGAGAATCGGTTGCGACAAGGCATGCGGTGCAACGAGGCTTGCGGCGTTTGAAGGCAAGCGACGTTCCTATAAATCAGTCGACGGGCGACGAAGACAAGGAATCGAGTGGAGCCGAGAGAGAAGCTCCCGAGAGAGAAAAGAAGCAGCAAGGGGCCTGATCCAGAGGAGGGCTCGGTAAGCGGAGAGCTTGTAATCGGCGGCGAGTCGCCGCCGACGTGAGGCAGAGAGATGTGAGCTTAAAGGAGGGTTTTTGTAGCTTGAAGTTGTGCACAATAGAGAGTGAAATTTCCCTATACCTGTGTTTGTCTTCTCCGACGAGTTTTTTCGTGATTTCTAACGAGGTTTTCAGGTGGCAATGGCGACGAACGAGCTCGCGGCACTCGTTCGCAGCGAGGAAGAAGGCGGAACAGTTTCGAACGCACTGGCGTTCGAATTGGAGTGCTGATGCAAGGCGACGTCGACAGGTGAAAGTCAAAGATTGCGGCGGAAAAATTGTGATGACGTAAGCAATGACGTTGGCAGCGAAATTCGATTCGGCGGAATCGAATTTGAGCAGCTGATGTCATCGTGATGTCAGCGAGGAGATTAAATCGGCGGCAATTTTTTGATTGGCTGGTCAACGTTCGATTTTGACAGATAGGTAATTCTAATTTAGGGTTCCGATTGGTTTTGGATTTCTTGAAATTAGGGTTAGGGTTTCTCTGAGCGATTTGTAATTTGGGGATAAAAATTATTCGGGGAGTTAGGGTTTCAAATTTTGGGTCAGAAACCCTAGATAGTTGCGTTCTGGTATTCCACCGGACTGCCCTGAGAAAGCGTTTAAGGGAGATCCGACCGGGGCGTGACAGCAGGTGACCCTGCCTAAAAAAATTTCTCTTTGGGGATATATGAGTTTAAAAAAATTCATATAAAAAATAGAAATGAATGTAAGCATTCAAACAAGAGAAAAAAGTTTTTTTAACTGCTATTTATGATGTCTTTCGACTGTGATAGTCTAACCATGAGGGCCTATTCATAAGGGTCGGTTGTTATCTGACATGGGCTTAAGACCCATCGTCTTTCCGCATTATCCATCTCCATCACTATTCGTTTACGGTTTACCTCTTGCGCACAAGGCTATGAGTTACATCCATGACTCCCATCCTCAACTCCTATATTCTAAACTTGAGTGACAAGACCTCTAAGCCTAGTCCATTACTAGGCTGACACAAATTTGCCACTTGTCTACATGCACTGTAGGTGCTTCGACAAACTTTGGCCAACAATTCCATTGTTGCCCAACCATCTTGTAGAAGTATTCCACCATGCTGTTCTCTGATAAACTAGCGTAGCTAGATTTATCACCCTTAATTCAGTCAATGAATTTGGCCTAGGTACCTCTATCTCGATCCTATTAAGATTAAAACTCTACTTAGCTGTCCAATTTTGCCTATCTATCAATCAAATTGGAGGAACTACATCTGCTGATGAGGACATCTGTTCCTCTCATTTTGGTAATTTGTTCAATCTCTAGCCACTAGATTGCAATTGTAGGTTACAAACCCTACCATGACTAATCAATGAATGATTGCTGAATCAACCCCTCCATATTGTCCTGTTTTGACTTGTTTGTGAAAGGAGATGACAAACACATGATTTCCGAAGCCATATATTGATCCATTCTCATAGATTAGGTTGACTTCCCAGTTGATCCGTGCTAACTTCCTGTGTTGGGTTGAGCCTAAAACCCAGACCCAACAACCTATCGATTTGAGATCAATTATGAACCACTCATCCTCTAGGTCAAAATTTGGATTGCATGCTTGAATAATTATCCCAGAGTAACCTCCCAAATATATCCTTTACCAATCTTAATGAGTTTTCATACCTAAGCCTGCTTTATTTAGTAGCTTATAATATTTGCTTAGTACGTTCATTATTTTATTGCAGAAGTAGATTACTATAAATTATCATACTAGTGTCTTATCTTATGCATAATCCCCATCCTACAATGCAGTTTGGCAGCATAATTTGGGACCACTAGGTCTGTGCTTTAAGTTGTGACTTGATAATTCAATTTTATATCCTTCCCTTAGTTCAAAACAATATACCTTGTTTGCCTAATTTACTAGCTCAATCCATGCTCCCATCTTTAATTCTTAGAAACCCACCTCATAACCTACAAACGTAATGGTTAGCTTACTTGCTAATCCTAAACATTGCATTGTACTCATTAGTGCTATCTTGATAATATATTTTACATCATTACAAAGGCATGCTACATCAATAATTTTGTTGAGTTTTTGCATTAATCTCTTTAATAACTAACTCTTGTTCAAAATGGTTTCACAATTTTGACTAGTGTATTTGGTGAGGCCAATTGAACCTTCAACATGAAACTGATTAGTTGTTTCTATCTGCTATAGTGTAGAACTATCTCTAAACTTGAAGAATCTTAGCTATCCCGTACAACTTTAAGATTTGAGAAAGCTCAAGTTGTAACTTCTACCAAGAGTGGTGACAAGGTTTTGTTTTAATTAGGAATATTAATTAATTACAATTATTGTTAGATCATGTATTATTGAGTTACTAGGGTATTGGGTATTATATTATGGATAATTTTTATTTTGTAGTTATTGTCTTATTAAAGCTAATGTAACAGTTTATTAAGTGTTGGTAAAAATAGTTTATGATTAATGAAATGTTGATATATCTACTATCTTCATCTCTTTGATCTCCTAAAAGTAGGGTTCTCTCACTATCTCTCTTGTCATCCTCTTGTACTGGATAAAGTGGTAATAGAGTTCAATTGGTTCTTTATGTTTGTATCACATATAATAATTCATTGGCTTTAGGATCTATGACGACCCACATTACACAATAATTTAGTGTCTCTTTTAGCCCCTACAACAACTCCATCTCCGATTCACCCCCTATGCAACCACCCTAACTCCTCCATTACTTGGTGGTAGCACCATAGTGTCGATTGCTTCCTTGCAATTGTCTCATTTTTCCCTCTCCTTGTTTAGAATAGTGCCCATCCCTATGTCTTTGCCTTACGTAGTCTTAAATTCCATCAATGAGCATTATCGTAGACATTTGAAAGAAAGAGAAGAAATCAAAGAGAAGCAAAAGTAATAAACAAGGTTAATAATAAACCTCACATTGACCTTCGTTTTATAATTGATTTCTCTAGATCCAGCTAGTTGCTCATCGAGCAACCCCTCATTTTTATTTCTTTGCCATTGTCAATGACACTTGTCTATCGCTTCATCCACATCTACCACTTCCTACATCACCTTCTCTTGCCTTCGCATTTTGCACTTGTCATAAAGAAGCCAACCAACAAGAAGAAGGCGAAGGCCCAAAAATCTTGCTAGGAGAAGAAGCCCTTGGCCCTTAGGGTCTTAGTGTCTTTACCATCACCTATGACTCACTTGTTTGTTGTTACTATGATGTCACAACCTCATTTATCTACCTTCTCATGCACTTCTTCTCTATACCATTCACTACCATTGCCTATGGCTTCTCCATGATGCTCCATCAAGAAACAACAAACATGACCTAAAATTTAGGTTGTGGGTGAGCAGAAGTAGAGAATGTGGCAACATGTTGACCATGTGGCAAAAAAATTGATTGTTTAGCTCAAACAAGAAAAAAAATAAAAAAAAATATGAGAAAAGCATTAACTTTTGCATTTGGTTAACTTGTTAGAGTCAAGTTCTTTTCTAGAGGATAAAGATGTGGTTTTAGTGTATATTAGGAATATCAATTAATTGTACTGTTAGTAGATCATGTGTTAATTGTGTTAGTTGGTTGTGATATCATCATTTTGAACACTAGTTTATACTACTAAACTCATCTTTGATTGGACTATTACAAACTAGTGTGTGGATAACACTTACATATGGTATGGTTAAACTAATTATGTTTAGCTTGTTTTGAGGTGTTTAGGGTTTAAACTAAATTAAAATTAGGCATACATACAAGGAATACAAAAATACAATAACTTAGATGAGATTGTCCATAAGTTTATACTTAAAAAAAGAAATATTGAATTTTGATAATTTACACATGCAAGAATGGCCTATTGCCTTACTTTTGAACTAGCCCCACCCACATGGTTTGATCCCGCATGTCATGAAAATCTAAAAGAATTGAAAGAGTATTACTATGATATATTTGAGTAAAATTATAATAAAAGCATATATAAATTGAAATGTGATATTTTACCTTGCTAGAAGTACTTTTTGGCTTAATTTTGAATTGGCCCTTTAGTTCTATCCCACATGTTCTTGAAACTTAAAATTTTAAAATAAATCATTATGTGAGATTTATATAAATTGAAACTTCAAGTACATACAAAATTTAGCGCCGACAAAAACTGACTCGATCAGCCAACTTGACCAATCTCAACATAAAGCGAGGTGGGTTCAGATCAAGCTGAATCGTGTTCGGGTCATAATTAAGTTAACCTGTTTATGACCTGATGGTATTTAAGTCTAGTAAGGCCGTGAACAACTCAAGCTTATCATGATAGGCTCTATTCAAGCATCATATATGAGTGTGATGTTGAAGTTCTCCCATGCTTCTACTTCATGTGCAACACTCCTCAACTTCATCATCTATATAATGCCTAACAATATCATAAGGTATGATTGGATGAATACAAGGGCTTGATTATTAGATCTTGAAGACCATGACATCCTATGCACACAGGTTGTACGCGTTTACTTGGCATTTATTGTAATATTCCTTTTAATATAATGATTTTCTTAGTGCTTCTCACCAAGCCCAGTGGCGAGCATATTACTCATGCTGCCCAAAAATTCAAATGAGGCATTTAGAGGAGGCTGGTATCATGCCATCTGTGAGTAATGCATTATTTGGGAGTTACCAAGTTGGCACCAAAGGGATCTTGCTTCTAATTTATGTCACTTGCGGCAGGGATCCAATTGAAATGAAATTATTTTAAAATTGCTCAATTTGAGGTCAAGCTTTTTTCTTTTCATTTAATTATTGTTTATTTGAATTTGCTTACTGCTTGTGATGGGAAGACCTTTGGGTCAATATTAGCTAGCAAAAATGCTATTGATGCTGTGTTGTCCATTTCTACATGGCTTTTAATGTCTACATGCATATTTGTACTTTAGCTTATCTAATAACGTCGATTTTGCCACACTTCTACTATGAATATCACTCCCTATTTGTTCAAACTATGAAAGCAAATTAGATGCCTTCTACTATGAAAGCAAATTAGACGCCATCCTAGAAGGTATATTGAGCTCTTAAAGCCAGCTGCTCCGATTTTGAAGCTGTCATCAATTACATGTCCATGCCCTTGGTAATAATAGGTAGAAGGCTTCTACCTATTGCTTCTAGATGCGAAGGGCTTTAGGTTTTCTCATATGGCTTAGTGAATCTCTTGTGACACCTTTGGGCATTTAAAGATATTTAAAAAATTACCAACAATATGTTGATTAACTTCAGTGGTGCATCAATCTTTATAAATATTTTTGCCACGGAGGATTGCCAATGCTGAAGATTCTTTAGCAATTTTCATGTATGATCTATGATGCTATATGATATCAATATTGTGACTTTTTTTTTTGCCATAGAATGTTGATTATAATGAATTTAGCGTCAAAGAAAAGACTTAAAAGAGAATTTTGAGAGTTTGAGAGAGAGATTTAGTATGAGAGAAGTGCGTGTGAATTGGTAGGAATGAGGATTCATATGTAGAGAAAAAAACTCCCTCCCACCTTAAAAAAAAATCCAAATGACTAGAATGGAATCTAATTGTGAGATTTTTTCTTTGAAAAGTAAAGCCCAATAGCAATGTTCCTAGTTGTTGCTGGTACTGATCATTACAACTAGTAACATGTGTTCGTACCAAGTTGATATATGTTGGTACCGGTTGGTTTTGATCAATATTAGTATTAGTTCACTTCCTTCTATACAAATCATCTGTGTTGGGTGGTGCTGACTAGCTTTTTAAACCATGGTGGGTATTGGATAGCTTCTAATGTGGTTATTATTTTGTGGTAAAATCAAGGTTCAAGGGACTGGTACGGTACCAGCAAATCGGGCCAGCAAATCGGGCGGCAACCCACGTTCTGGTGCCGGTCCCTCGCCGGATCGATACCAACCGGAGGAACCTTTCCTCAAACACCGGTCAAAATCCATATAAAGGCTTATTAAGTATTTGTAAATGTAGCTTATGATTAATGAAATATTTATATTACTTTCTTATCTAGCATCTCTTCTCTCTTATTTTCCTACCCCTTGGAAGCAAGATTCTCTCTCTACCTCTCTTTTCATCCTCTTGTACTGCATCAAGTAGGTTATACATCACATAATTCCATATAGAAATTTTGCAGCTGAATCAGATGCATTTTATGGTTCATATGACCAAGGAACACACATTTCATATGCTAATAAAGCTTTCTGGAAGATTGTTTCTGGTTTCAGTTCATGTTTTACCATATATGGATTTATGTGTTCTCTTTTGCATAGTGTTTATTGAAAGAACTCATCAAGCGTGAAGCACTGGTCAATTTTTGATGCCATCTTGAAATTAGTAGAAAAATATAATGGTATCATCTGCAGTTATCAGCAAAAGTAGCACGATAGATTCATAATTCATAGTGAATTAAGAGTTTTCAGAAGTATATAAAGAATATCTTGTGGTCGGGTAAAAATCTTCTGTTATCCACAAATCTTTTCCTTTGATGTTCCAAAATCATTAAGAAATAAATCTCTAATTGTTAAGGAATTTGAATCAATTTCATGGGTTGATTTCCTTTCATTAGTTGCAAACGCATTGCTGTCTTGTTCTTTCACTCGAAGAAATGGCAGAGCCAGAGAGAGATGCTCCAACTACAGACAAGAAAAGAAGTCCAGCAATAGGTAAGCTACTAGTTTTATATATATATATATATATATATATGTATTTATGCATGCATTTGCCAAGTTTCAGTATTGACTTGCTAATCAACTTATTGAGTTGGGGATGGTTGAAAATTGAAATATCAAAATATTTCTTAAAAAGAAAGTTACAAAGGACAAAAATACATATTTTGTTTATCTATGTTTTCTTGATCCCTTGGAATGATAAGTTGATAACCTAAACCATCATCTTTTGGTTTGACTTAATATGTGATGTTTACACCTTGTTTACCGCAGATGAAGATTTTGGAAAGGATTTCCTCAACTCATGGAAATCATCAAAAGCTGGAAATTCAATGGATTTTGACGTGGAAACTGTTCCGCAAAATGGCAAAAGTTCCTTTAACTTTGACAAACTGTTAGGACATATATGTCATAATTCTTTCTTCTTGTTGTATAATGTTTGTACCTGCATATCAGTTGAAATTAGTGAATTTCATGCTATCTTTTTACAGGGATGACTTTGATCTTGGTGATGGATTTAAAAAATTATCATCATTCCAAATGGATATCACTGACATTGACTTCTCTGTGCCACTTAAGAAGACCGCAAAGGCCAATTCGAAGCAATCTCTTGGAAAGCAGGAATTGAAGAATGACAAATTCTCCTTTACGTTCGATTTTAATGAGTATGTTTCTACATGCTGCATCTCCTCTAAGATTTATTTTGTTGGCATCCTTATTATCATGATACAGGTTTAATGCTTTCGGCTCTTATTTCTTCATCAGTACCTGTTCTAATGATCAGGTTGCTACTTTTGTTCTGTGAATGCAGGCTGGATAAGTTTGATTTTGATACAAAAATGACCGAAACTGAAATTCCTTCGAGTAAATGCACTAAATATAGTGAACCTCCTTGTACTGATGAAGTGCTTAAGCAGGAGAAGTGTCTTGAATTAAAAAGTGATTTGGTAGATGGCTGCCATATCGAAAGCCATGGAGATGAAGGTTTGCCAAATACAAACAGTTTGTCAACTTCGACATGTGCGCCTACCCTGGAGCCTGATGGACAATCTCATAATACTGCAACTATACATGAATCTGCAAAAGAAACACTCACCCTAGTTCCCAACATATTTGCGTCGGATTCCGTCAAATGTAATGCCTCCAAGGACCAAGATAGTGTTGTGAGATCATTTAATAGTTCACCTTCCAGATATTCTAGCCCCGTGAAGTCATCAAACTCAAGGTCCTGTCCACTAAAAAGTAAAACTGGATCAGAAGATTGCGTCATGGCACCTCAGAATGATGAGGTCGATCAACATGAGGTAAGTGGAGGAAACAAATACGCAAATGTATCAGCCCAAGTTCGCAATGAAGTTGTGGGAGGTTCTATGAAAGTGGTTATGCAGAAATATGTTGATACTCCCCGGTAAGGATCCTAATGTGCATCTCTACGATTGAAATACTGGTATCTCTTTTCTTGTTGACCTTTTATGAAATTTTTGGTGTAATTCTTCTCCCATGATTGTAAGTTGCTACCATGTAAATTCTGGTAGCATTTTGCACATGAGCTACAAAAGATTATGAGTGTTTCCAAATTGTTAGGAAATCCTTTGTACATAATGCATAATCTTGTTTTGTGAAAAACTTCGTTCTAATTTAGATTTTACATTTTATATCATAGTTTGCTAGAAGAGATGCTTTCTGACTAAATGGTATACCAAATCTTCAAATTGATTTAGAAATTTGACATCAAAGTCCATCACAACTAAGTTGCCTTCGAAGAGAAAGACTTTTGAGGTGCTTTCTTTGCCTTAATCTTTAGTTTAGATGTTTCTTATTTCATGATATATATTTTTTTCTTATAATAAAAAAAATACCATGTTAGGAAGCTTAAAGCAAGAAGAATGTTCATTATATACTCTTTCCTACGAATGGTAACGGGTCAAAAAATTCAAAATTTTATCATAAACTTAAATCCAATCTGAATATATAAACATAATATTCAAACTCAATAAATACTTGAGTTGGGTTCCTTATTACATAGGAAAAAAGTGCTGGAGAAGTTAGAAGGTATTTGGTAAATTGAGCGGGTCATTTTCTTTAAAAGTAAAAAATATTTTAAAGTAATAGTATTAAATAATTTTGAATTTAATAATTTAATTTAGTAACAATAGTTTTGATAAATTTTTATTAAATAATAATAATAATAATTTTTTTGCTAATTTTGTTAAAAGGGAAATTTTAAAAGAATAGTAATAAAAAAATTTAAAATTTAATAATAATAATAATTTTTGTTAAAATAACAATAAAATATTTTTTTCCTTGGAAGGAGAATTGGGGAGGAAGTTGGAGAGGTGAATTGGGGAGGGGGAATCTAGCCTAGGTTCTTTGATCTAGTAAAGAGAGTGTAGATGTAAATTAGATAACTATGATATACCTATGCTATGATGTAAAAAAGTTTTTTAAGATTAAACTAAACACTAATATCACTAAGATTATAATAATTAATTTAAATAAAAGTAATATCAATGTTAACAAGAAATTTATAGTGGTTTGACTCCAATCCCTACATCCACTATCTAGGCTCCCCACCTAGGATTTTAAATACACTATATACTAGTTTTATTTTCTTTTTTAATTTACACCAAGGAGTCTCACCCTTCTCCCAAGAGTACCACTTCTCTAAACCCTGCAATGTAAGAAAGAGAAATAAACTATGTATGAGGTCTCTTCTAAGAGTACCTCAACCAATCTAACAAAACACAACAAGATTAATAAGAATCAAAACATCAATCAAGAGTGAGGGAGAAATGTTTATTCAAAAGCCAAGACTTCTCTTGATGTATTCTCCTGTAGTGCTTGAGTTTTTCTTTTCTTGAATAAATTACTGTTTTGAGATGTAAAAGGCTTTAAGATAACTCCTAATCACAATAATCTTCAATGGAGGCTTTTGGAGGAAGAAAATAGATGAAGAAAAGCTCTTTTGAGCATAGACTCACTTCTTTTTTGTTCCCTATTGAGGGCTTTTGAGAATGGTATTATATCATTTTCAAGGCTTCTAAACAGTTGAAAAAGAAAAAAAGGTAAGAGAGCCGTTGGAGGCCGAAACTAGCTATTATGAGCCGGTTTGGGCCAATTCAACCTTCGGGCTGCATAATAAGTTAAACTTGATTTGACTTGTTTTAGCTCATTTGAAATCCAAATTGGGTGCCGTTTGAACTAGAGGTGTCCAAATGGTTCAACCCGAACCGAAATGAACTTCAAATCAAACCGAAAATCCAAAAAATCCAAACTGAAAACCAGACCAAAGTTTCTAAAAACCGAATCAAAACCGAACCGAAATTTCCGTTCGGGTTCGGTTCGGTTCGGGTTAAACCGAACTTAATTATTTATATATTTATTTAGTTTTTTTATACTATTATATTATTAATTTTTAATAAAAATAATAATATAACATATTTTATATAATTAAAAATAATAATATAATATATTTTATATAAAAATATTAATACTTTATTGAAATCTTGGTTTGTTCGGTTCAACCTGAACCGAACCGAACCGAATTACACTAAACCGAAAACCGAACCAAATTTTTTTTTAACCATCTTAAACCGAACCGAACCGAAGTTCGGTTCGGTTTATTGGTTTAAACTGGTTTTTGGACACCCCTAGTTTGAACTGTTGGAAAGCTTAGGAAGTTTACTTTTTGAATTACTGGTGTCATAGAGTTTTGACAAGAATTGGACTTAGTTTGACGTTGAATGTTACAAAGAGGTCGAGAATCTATCAAGGCTTGGTTGAAGGATTTTGGTAAGATTTAGAAAAATGATCAAAGATTTATTTAAGGGAAGTAAGGTAGAATGAGCCATTAATTAAGAGGTACTACGAGCACTTTATATTCTTCAAAATATAAAAAAATAAAACCTAATAATTACTAGGACTTGGCAAAGCTTGCCGTGAGCTTGTTGAGGGTTTGCCGGTACTTGTCGAGACAAGTCATCCAATACATTTAACCTAAGAAAAATACTCAAAGAGATAAAATTAGTAGAATAGTTTGTTATTATCAAAACATATTAAAATAATTAATAACCAAGGACTTGAAACCTTGGGCCAACAGGTCTCACTTGAGTGGAAACGTCGATAGGGGGGGTGGGTGGGGGTTGTTGGGCTTGGGGTAGAGCTTGCTAGCAAAGAGAGGGGGGGTTTGCTTGGGTGGAACTTGCCAAAGGGGGAGGGTAGAAGCAGTGAGTTAGCTCTTCTCTAGCTTCCTTAAAACCTAGAAGCTGCTCACTAAACAGATCAGCTTTTGTGTTTTTATTGCACTGATCAGCAAAAGTTGCTGACTAGTTGTTACTGAACCGGGTCGCCCTCCTATTTGGAGGGTTTATTCCCGCTGAACCAGGTCTAGGTCCGGTTCGGGGAATATGGCGGTCCAAGGGGAAGGGAATGAATGAGCACTATATTAGGGCAAGGAGGAAGGGGAGTTAGGGTTATGTCATTTTGCTTTGTCTTGTTCACGTCTGAGACGTATCTTGCCGGATGACCTCCGGTTGAGGGTGTTGCTACTCTTGCAATCGATCGTTTTGTTGCTTGGTAGTCTTCTGTCTCGTATCAGCTTGGTCCTCTCCAGCGGTTAGGAGTGTAAGAACAGAGAACGTAGAGTAAAGGAGAACTTGTATGACCACAATGGATATGTGGAGTGAAATATTTTTATTTCTCCTTGTCTTTACAAAAGAATCATACAGGCGCATATATAGAGTGCTATGATACATAAATGTCAATATTTACAATTGATTTGCAAATCAATATGTGATTTGATTTGATTTGATTTGATCTCCGACTAGTTTTGCTTGGAAGGTAGATCATCTTTATTGGGAAACAATGGTGTTTGCTTGGAAGGTAGATCACCTTTATTGGGAAACAATGGTGGCTGTTTATTTGTTGCTGAGTCTGTAATATTTGTTGCTGAGTCTGTAATATCCTCGATGTGTATACGGTGGCAGTCGGCTTGATAAGGTAAGCGTGCTGAGTCAATATGTTTGATGCGTTTACACTCCCCCACAAGCTCATCGGTAGTAGGTACAACGTTGAGCTTGGTCTTTAAGTATAAAAAACGAACACGAGATAGAGGTTTGGTGAATATATCTGCAAGCTGATCCCGTGTGGAAATGAATGATATATTGAGTTGTTTAGCCGCGACTCGTTCCCGGACAAAATGAAAATCAATCTCAATATGTTTTGTCCGCGCATGAAACACAGGATTGGCCGCGAGGTATGTAGCGCCAATGTTGTCGCACCAGAGAGTTGGAGTTATGGTAGAAGACAAGTTAAGTTCGGAAAGGAGAGATTGGAGCCAGATGACTTCAGCTGTGGCGTTTGCAAGAGCTTTGTACTCAGCCTCGGTGTTGGAGCGTGAGACCGTAGCCTGCTTCTTAGAGGACCAGGAGATTAGGTTTGGGCCGAGAAATATAGCAAAACCGCTTGTGGAGCGCCGATCGGTGAGGGAGCCAGCTCAATCAGCGTCGCTATAAGCATGTAGCTCGCGAGAAGAGCTTCGATGAACAAGAAGGCCATGAAGAATGGTACCCTTTAAGTAACGGAGTATACGCTTGACATCCTCCCAATGCTGGATAGTAGGTGCATGCATGGCCTGACATGCACGATTGACAGCATAAGTAATATCGGGTCTTGTGATAGTGGCATAATGCAAGGCTCCAACGGTGCTTCTATAGAGTGTGGCATCCTCCAGAGGAGAGGAAGAGACAAGTTTAGACTCAACAGCCAGGGGCGTCGAAATAGGCCGCGAGCCGTCCATCTTTGCGCGAGTAAGAAGATCCATGATATATTTGCTTTGGCTGAGATGACAGCCGGATGAGTGGTCAGATAATTGAATGCCAAGAAAGTAATGTGCCGGACCAAGATCTCTGACTGCAAATTCAGTGCCAAGCGCCTTGATCAAGGCATAAATGAATGGAGAGTTATCGCCAGTTATGAGGATATCATCAACATAGACCAGAATATAGACATTGGAGGAGGAGGTGTAGTGATAGAACAGAGAGGTATCAGTTTTCGAGCCAACGAAGCCGTGTTGTTGTAACCAACCACCGAGACGCTGAAACCATGCACGAGGGGCCTGACGAAGGCCGTAGAGGGACTTTTTAAGATGACACACATGGTGAGGAAATTGAGGATGAGCAAATCCTGGTGGTTGATCCATAAAGACAGTTTCATTGAGATGACCATGTAAGAATGCGTTGGAGACATCCAATTGACGCAGAGTCCAGTTGGAGCTTATGGCGATGGCCAGTAGTAATCGCACGGTTGTGATTTTAACAACAGGATTGAAGGTATCTGAAAAGTCGATACCTGGAATTTGACGATAACCTTTCGCAACGAGGCGAGCCTTGTGCCGTTCAATAGAACCATCCGCATGACGCTTTAAGCGAAAAATCCATTTGCAGTCGATGACATTCATAGAGGTGCGCCGCGGGACCAAGGTCCAGGTACCATTGCGAAGGAGGGCGTCAAATTCTGACGCCATAGCTGCCCGCCAGGCTGGATCCTTGGAAGCTTGAGAGAAACAGCTGGGTTCAACTGCTGTGACTGAGTTGATAAGGATCGAAGGTAGAGGATGTTTACACCGAAATTTCGTGTGAAGAACGATGGGATCAGAGTCCCTGTAAATATCTGTAAGAGGCCGAGTGCGTCGAGGTGGTGTAGCAGAGTCGGGAGAAGGCCCGGTCGCCAATGACGGAGCAGCAGATGAGCTCGGAGAATTGGCAAGAGGCGGGGAAGACGTGCAGTCATCGGCAAGGGGTTCGTCGCCAGCCGACATTGGACGCGGGAGGCGTATATGATGATCTGGCAGGCGTGGAGATGTGCCAACACAACTTGGTGTCGAGGAGGTTGAGTCGAGCTGTGCGGTGGATGGACCGCAATTAGCAGCAGCAGGAGAGTTGTCGTCAGCCTGGACCGGAGGTTGGATCTGTATACCAGGTACAGGCATGCGTGGAGCCGCGCCAAGGAGACCGGGTAAAGTGAGCGGAGATGGCGAGGCGGAGGCCGAGCCTAGCTGTGTGGCTGTTGCAAAAGGAAAGGAAGTTTCATCAAAAATAACATGTCGAGAGATATATATCCGCCCAGTGGTAATATGGAGACAACGGTAGCCAAGATGGATATTACTGTAGCCAATGAAAACACACAAGTCCGAGCGAGGTTGAAGTTTGTGTTTGTTGTAAGGCCGGAGAAGAGGATAACACGCGCAACCAAAGGTTCGAAGAAACTTGTAATTGGGAGCGCAATTGTAGAGTTTACCTAATGGCGTGTTATTTTGAAGAAGAGGAGTGGGAAGGCGGTTGATGAGGTAGACAGCAGTGGTGACGGCAGCATCCCAAAATTTGAGGGGAATTGATGCATGATTCAGTAAGGCAAGTGCAGTTTCAATTATATGGCGATGCTTACGTTCAGCAGTGCCATTTTGTTGAGGAGTGTGTGGGCAGGAAAGGCGATGAGCAATGCCAGAATTGATGAGATGCCGATGTAGTGCTTGATACTCCCCACCCCAATCGGAATGGACGTTTAGAATTTTTTTATTGAAAAAACGTTCCACGTGTTTCTGAAAATGGCAGAAAATATCTAATAGATCGGACTTGCGCTTCATTAGGAAGAGCCACGTATACCTGCTATGATGATCAATAAACGAGACATAATAGGAATAGCCAGTGTTTGATAGAATAGGAACAGGGCCCCAAATGTCAGAATAAATAATTTCCAAAGAAGCCAAAGTTTTATTGTGAGTTGGAGAAAATGGAAGCTTATGACATTTTGATTTCATACATGCATCACATAAAGTAGAAAAAGCAGAGCGATGAGTAGGAAGGCCGTAGTGGCTTGTTATTTGTCGAACGATGCGAAGGGATGGATGGCCAAGTCCGGCATGCCAAGGCGATGGGCTGACGCGTTCTCCAAGGTAGGTGGCTTTGGACGGTGAAGAAATGTGATAGAGACCATGCTTAATTGTTCCTTGCAGAAGAGTGCTCCCCGTTGTGCGATCCTTCACAAAGCACTCATTAGGATGAAATTCAAAAAAGACATTGTTATCATGAGTAAATTGACGAACAGAAAGAAGGTTTTTGGTTATAGATGGTACACAAAGGACATTACGCATGGTAAGATTGTGAGCATAAGAGGGGAGTAATGTGTTTCCAACATGAGTAATATGCAAACCTGTACCATTGCCAATGTGGACTTCATCAAGACCATCATAAGGTGCAGCCCCTTGTAAGGTCTGAAGGTTCGGCGTGACATGATGAGTTGCGCCTGAGTCAGGATACCACGAAGCTGATGCATGAGGAAGTAGTGACTCAATTGGATTAGGTGATGCCGCAGTCATTGAGTAAGCCCGTGGATGAGATTGAAAACTTGTTTGTTGTTGAGAGAACCCCCCAACGAAATTTGTGTCATACCTTTTGCGACATTCATGAGCATAGTGTCCAGGAATAAAACATATTTGACATCTACCTCTGCCTCGGCCACGGGATCGTCCACGGCCACGATTGCCGGTGTTGTGGCCTCTGCCTTGGCTATTGGTATTATAGCTGATGTTTAAGCCTCTACCTTAGCTGCTGATATTGTCGTGGCGGTTGGACGAATTGTCCTGGTGACTGGTGATGTGGACGGAAGGAGCAAGAAAATCAGTGTGCCGCATCTGAAGAAGGCGCTCATGAGAGGAGAGCATGCCGTGAACTTCTTCTAAGGTGAAATCATCAACACATGTAGTAATGGTAGGTATAAGATTGTCGTATATAGGACCTAGCCCATTAAGAACATGCATAATCAAGTCCGCATCAGGAATCGGATTTCCAATTGCAGCTAAGCTGTTTGCAACAGATTTTATCCTTTGCATATAGTCATGAACAGAGTCGCTCCCCCGTTGAATCATATGTAATTGATTTTTAAGTTGTAGTACACGAGCTCTGGAATTTGATTGAAAGGCCCTAGCAAGTGCAGTCCATACCTCGTGAGCAGAGTTGAGGCCAACCACCATAGGGAAGACACTTTCAGTAAGTGTAGCGTTGATCCAGGTGAGGATAAGTTGGTCCTTGATGATCCAGTCATGGAAGTTTGGATCAGTCGGTGATGGTATGGGGTCGGTGCCTTCAACAATACCCAGTAATCTATGAACTCGGAAGAGAGGAATAAACTGAGTCTTCCACAGCAGATAGTTATCAGTGTTTAATTTTAGTGGTAAGATGGGAACTCCACTAAGTGAAATAGATGAATTTGTTGGACCAGTGGATTGGTGGGAGGATGCGGAATTGAGTTCAGAATCCATAACAGAAAATTTTCGGAAAAAAAAAAGGAAGGGCTTCGAATCTCTCACCAACCGGAGATGAAGTCGTAATGAAAGGAGGCAGAGTAGGCTTCGGTAAGTAGATTGATCCTGCAACTATCTTCAGGAGAATAACTCACGGAAGCGACCGAGAGAAGAACACCACGATATTTTTCAGAAACGTCCGAAAGAAAATTTTGACTCCGAAGATCCAGATGTCAGATGGGTAGATTCCTTCAGATGGGCTCCGCTAATAACGTCCACCTAGAAAGCAAAGCGGCAGGAGTAATAATCCAAGAGGGCACTCGGTTAAAGAACTGAATCTGGAGTAATCGGAGAGAGGATGTGGCGCATAACTCTGACAGGGGCAGAGAGGGTAGCGCACCTAATGGATCTTGGAGAAGAAAAAAAAAAATTGATCGCTCTGATACCATGTAAGAACAGAGAACGTAGAGTAAAGGAGAACTTGTATGACCACAATGGATATGTGGAGTGAAATATTTTTATTTCTCCTTGTCTTTACAAAAGAATCATACAGGCGCATATATAGAGTGCTATGATACATAAATGTCAATATTTACAATTGATTTGCAAATCAATATGTGATTTGATTTGATTTGATTTGATCTCCGACTAGTTTTGCTTGGAAGGTAGATCATCTTTATTGGGAAACAATGGTGTTTGCTTGGAAGGTAGATCACCTTTATTGGGAAACAATGGTGGCTGTTTATTTGTTGCTGAGTCTGTAATATTTGTTGCTGAGTCTGTAATATCCTCGATGTGTATACGGTGGCAGTCGGCTTGATAAGGTAAGCGTGCTGAGTCAATATGTTTGATGCGTTTACAAGGAGATCCGCTTGCATAGCAGCCATGGCAGCTTGTAAGTCCGCCAAGGATTTCTCCAGGTGCTCTATACGTGTCTCACTTCAACCACTACCCTACTCTGCTCCAAGTTGCGCCCCACTTCTGCCTCCATGCTACCTGAGCGATCCGATCCTCGCAGTCGCTTCTCCTCCAGCGCCCAGGCGGCGCCAAAACCAGCAGCTGCTCCTCTTCCCTGCATTGTGGAAGACTCCCCCACGCGTCCTGACTAGCTTAGCCTTCTTCCAATGCGACCGCAGCCGCCTACACCGATTTCGCGCCCTCGCTGACGGTCGCCTTCCGAAAACCTTCTTCCGCCTCCACCGCCCTTGTCGAGCAGTGAACATGATGGCTTCCGAAGCAGCCCCACTGGGTTCCCACGTCTCTCTCTCCCGACTCCAATCTCTCAGGCGATGGTTACGACGCTCGAGAATCACCTCCGCCGTGAGTCAGCAATCTTCCTTCCGCCAATGCAACGTCTGTGCTTCCCCGTAGAGCTTTCGCCTCGAGATCCGGTGGCAAGTCGGACCAAGACGAGACAGAAGACTACTAAGCAACAAAATAATCGATAGCAAGAGTAGCAACACCCTCAACCGGAGGTCATCCGGCGAGATAGTCTCAGACGTTAACAAGACAAAACAAAATGACATAACTCTAACCCTCCTTCCTCCTTACCCTAATACAGTGCTCACTCGTTCCCTTCCCCTTGGACAGCCACATTCGCCGAATCGGACCTGGTCCCGGTTCGGCGGGAATAACCCCTCCAAATGGGAGGGCGACCCTGTTCAGTAACACTAGCTGTATCACACAAGCCTATATTCCGAACTTGATTAGGTGTTTAAATAGTTATCCACATTAATTGACCTGGGTGTTCAATTAAGTTTTTTTTTCTTATTTTTTTTTCTCGAGCATTATTTTAGAAATTAAAATAATTTCATATGTTTATAGTTCTTTTGGGTAATTGTTTAGGGATTGGAGGTAAAATTACAATCCATGCGGTCCCAATCTAAGTATCCATATTTCTCTAAAATTATTTTTAATTGGTTAGAGACTTTAGGTATCTGTAACTTTAAACTTGAAACTAACTTGGGTTACACATGTAAACTATCCCATTTATAGAATCAAGTACTTGAAGTAGCAACAAACAAAGGCTAAGTCGGAGGGTGTTTGATTGACTTGGGTTTAATTGACATCCCTACATTGAGAGGAAGAGTCATAAACCCTAAACTATTAACAAACTTGATCCTTGATAAATACTAAGATAGGTGTAAGATTCAAAAGAGGTATGAACACATGAACATGAGCAAACTCATCAAATAATGTTCTAGTATAAAGTGGCAGAAAACATGATTAAAGAAAATAGCATTGAAGGAGATGTGATATTAATAAGTTATAGGTTCATAACAATAATAACTCGTATGTATTAGAGTAAGTAAGAAAGATATATCGTACCAAATTAAGAGGAGTGATGATCAAGGTGACAATGTTAGTGCTATGTGGAGAGGGAGCTAAAAGGAACAATAGGATAATCAACAAGTAGAAACTACTGTACTCGTGACCATCAGCAATTACTACTATTTTCTTTAGACCCTAAAAAAGGTGAGGTGGATAAAATAAGTTTATTTATGTGTGAATCTAGTAAAATGACTAAAAAGCAACATATTAATAGGAAAGTTTGACACAAGAAACATGATGACAAAAATGTATTTTATACCCTAGCCATGAATATGGATAAAGAAGCTTTCAACAGTGAAGATGTGGTAATAGTCAATAGATTTAACTAGAAACAAATTATGATAAACTAGTCGTATGATAGGAAGCTCCATAATGAAGATCTTAAGAGGTACTTAGAAGGCAAGAATGTTATACTAAAAGTAGTTGGAGTTGAGGCAAAAGATGAACTGGCAAAAAATCTAGTTGAAGAAGTAGTGATAGCGAGGGGAAGTTGTGCTATAAATAGCTTGAGGGTCTTTGTAGAGGCAATCTTGGCCATTGGTGGTTGACTATACTTGTACCAACAATTCATAGAGGGGTGATTGGAATGCCTATAGTGGGTATAAGGTTGAAAATTATGGCCATGAACTTGATTGTGATAAGAAAGATCACTAAGCAACTTGGATCCAAATAAGCTAGTGGTAGACAAAGCAAAAAGCTTTCGGCTGCTTTGGCAAAGTTGTGTTGTTGTTAGTGTTGTTTTGAGTTTTAAATATTGTAATTAGTTGTAGAAATTTTTTTCCCTTAAAATATAGAAACTATGATTAATACAATATAAAAATCTAATAGTATAGATATTTCACATAAAGTAACAACTATTCTCTTTATGATGCCAACAGAGAGATTTGATTACAAAACCTATTTATCTCCATTGAATTTGTTGAATTATTGGAGTTTATTTGGTCGAATCTAAATGCATCTCCTTCGAGAGTAGTGATAAAGATAACAACAACCAAATGACAAGTTGGATTTCAACACACATATTTCTTGTAATTAAATAAAAGTTTAAGTTTGTATTTTTCTTGAATAATTGATTAAACATAATTTTTAATTAATATACATTAACAAACACATCAATTTTAATGCACATATATTATATATTATAAATATATATATATAATAATTAATATTATATATTTATATTTAAAATTAAAATTATACATATGTATGTTGACATGAGTGGTGATAAAGATTACGATGGCGACAATAGTTACATCTAAGAGTCCATGGTCCATATTTCTTATAAATAAAATAAAATAAAATATTTTTATTTTAAAATAATTATATTATACAAAATTATTTAAATTTTAATATATTATATTAATAATTTTATTAATATATATGCAGTTAAATTAAATATATGTAATGTTAAACCATGCATTAATCCCCCCGTGCACCCTGCGTGACGCCAAGAGCACTCACAGTTCTAGCTTTGTTGGCTGGGCCTACGCCTATGCAACATTGCAAAATGGGCACTTAGGCCCTGTTTGGCTAGAATGCAGTGCGGCCACATAGTAAAAAAAGGGCTTTTGTGCCGAAGCAACGACGAGCTGCTTTTTGCATGGCGCAGCAGAAAAAATGCTGGTGAGGATGGAGGAGAGGTAAGGGGTGAGCATAATTCGGTAAAAACCGAATTTACCGATTTACCGATCGGTAAATCGGTTCGGTAAATTCGATTTCAGTTTTCGGTTCGGTATTTATTTTTAGGTAATTCGGTTTTCGGTTTTCGGTTCCGTAAATAAGTTTTTGGTTCGGTAATTTACCGATTTACCGATATATATATTAATATATAAAAAATAAATTTTTATTTATTAATCTTTAATTTCTTATCGGTAATTTACCGATTTACCGATCGGTTTTTACCAATCGGTAATATTTTAATTAGGTAATATTTAATATTTTAATAATTTTTTTAATAGATTAATTATATAATATTTTAATATTTTTTAATCGGTAAATCGGTAATTACCGATCGGTAAATACCAAGTTCGGTATCGGTTTCGGTAATAGGTTTTTCGGTTTCGGTAAATCGGTTTTCGGTTTTTCAGTTTTTACCGAATGCTCACCCCTAAGGAGAGGTGTGGGTCCCACCGGGAGAGGAGAGAGATAGAGTGAGAAGTTAATATTATATAGAAATTTTTAAAAAAATAATAGAGAGGGAGGGAGAGAGATTAGACCTGACAATTCGGGTCAGCGGGTCATAAACGGGTCGTGTCAGTTGTGACCCATGACCCGATTAAGTCAACTCGAACATGACCCGTTTAATTAATTAGGTCAAACTATCTAACATGAATACGACCCGAATATAATCGGGTCAACCCGACACGACCCGAATAACCCGTTTATCATTTATATTTTAAATATAAATAATAAATTGATAAAAATTCTATTAAAATTAATAAAACTTTGGGCTTATGTATAGGTTGAAATTTGGGTTAAAAGATAGTTAGAAGATATTTGAGCTTATGGGCTAGGAATGGAAGTTAGATGAGCATATAATTAAATTTTTTATATATAAATAGACAATGTAATCGGGTTAAGTGGGTCGACCCGTTTACAACCCAACACAACCCGATTATTTTCGGGTCATAAACGGGTTGACCTGTTTATGACCCGAACACGATTATGGCTGACCCGAACCCTCCTAACTTCGTGTCGAGTCGGGTCGGGTCAGTGGGTCGCGTCAGGTTTTGCTAGGTCTAAGAGAGATAGAGCGGTGTGAGAAGTTAATATTATAAAAAATTTTAAAAATTTAATGGAGAGAGGGAGAGAGGTTGTTTATTTTAATAGAAATTTAATATTAATATTATATAAAAAAATAAAAATAATTTTTTTCAAATAATTAATAATTAATTAATTTTTTATGTTACTAATATCTTTATATATTAATATTAACTCTCTATATATATGAAATATATAATGTTATTAAAATAGAAATTAATTTTATGTAAAACTTTATTTCTAAAATTTAATTGTAAAATTAAAAATAAAGTTGCTATTGACTTAGATAGCGCAATGCACAACAATTTACCAAACCCTTGAAATAGCTGCTATAGTCATATTGTACTCCAATGTTTTAAATCTTGATTCGATATAGTATATCAGTCTGGTCTCGGACCAGTATGTACCAGATATACTAACACATTAAAGGCATGGTATCGGTCAACATGGTACCAGATTGGATGCTGCTTGGACCGGTACAAACTGAGATTTAAAACACTGTTGCACGCCCTAAATATGCCTTGATGTTATGTTTAGGGATAGGAACGTTTTTGGCTCGCTTGAATGTCATGTTATTTTTAATATCAGAGTATACTGTTTTGTTCTATGAATCTGTTTTGCTCTATCATTCATGTGTCCTTATGGAAGCTGCCTGGCTAACTGATTATAATTTTCCACATGCTACCTTTGCTCCTTTTTTATTCTACATCTTTCTTATGACTTAGTAGCATCAATGCGTTGAAAAAGTGACGAATCCATACTTAAGGTTTTCAGTCATTTTTCTTTACTTTAATATTTATATATAGCACCCATTTATTTTCTTTCAGGAACCTTTGACAGATCCAAAGGTTTTCGATACATCAAAGCAAATCAATTTTTCACCTAATATAAGGTCTGTTTGCCAATACAGTCTTTCACAATTTTTGTTCCTATATCCCTTTATTTCTTTAATGGTGATACATTGGCAGCAAAAGCTTAGCCACCCAGGTGAGAAACTGAGAATCATTTAGATTAATAAGCTGAAGAAAGTATGGCCGAATACTTGAATATAATATATATTTGTTAGGTGAAAATTTATTTGACAAAGTAAATATTTGGTGGTCGTTTTGAACGATCAATTTGTTCCGTTGTTTTTTGGTTATTTCTGGACATTAGCCTTTAGCCATATTTCTTCAGCACCTCTATCAGTATCTGTTTCTATTGCTTCAGATATGCTGTAGATGGATACATATATACTAAATACATGACTCCAATATTTGGTTAAGTTACAGCTGTAGATTTTCATGTATCTTTGCTTATGATTACTTGTCTCCTTGTTGGACTGCAACATATGCTTCTCGATTCTAATTTTCCTTGTAATTTCCATGTCAGGGTTAATTCAAGCAGTCCTGCAAAGTGTATCACACCTAATCTTCTTTCAGCTGCATCCATGAGCGGCACAAAGAACAGTCCTATTGAAGGACAAGATATACAGAAGGATGGAAGTAAATCTTCACCTAATTTGATGACCTTAAGGTGGACCATCCGTATGCTTTTCTCTAAATAATTTATTTAGGTTGTTAAAATCACTAACCGAACTACTGTAAACACAAAACATAGAATGATAAAAGGTAACAACACCATATCAAATTCTTTAATGAGCAAAGAAGCCAATTTAGTAGAGAGAACAAAGGGAAATTTAGCATCCAAGTCGATTGTCTCTTTTACAACAGAAAAGCACGCATTGCCAAGTTCACTTCTGAAGATGAAGACAATCAAGGTGACTTTCGTAATTATGTTAAGTATCTCGTCTCAATCAAACACAAATGTGCTGAATTTTTTCTTGATATCCTAAATTGGAGTTTTGATTGTGCTTAAATGCAATTTTTTTTAAAGTGTTCTAAAATTTAACCAGAACTGTCATATTGCAATCATCCAAAAAGACCTCCACATTTTACTGCAATATTTGAATTTGTATCCACTACCCCGTATCTGTAGTTATGGTAGATACTAAACACTATATTAAATATCAGGAAGTGAGAGTGCATGTTTTTTAGGTTAAATTTTGAAACCATTTTGACTTTGTTTGGTAATATGCTCATTAATTAGGTTTGGCATGATTTTTTCTTGTTTTCCTTCATTTGTGTGTCTTAAATTGGAATTGTGTATTCATTTGAGATGTGCACTCCTTTCTCTAGCGTACAAGGGATGTTTAGCTTTGTTGGAGACTTGTATTATTGGTTTTTATTTTAATCCCATAGAATAGTATTGTCTTACTCATATAGCTTTATCTACATATCTATGTACTCGTTACTCACTAATCAATTTTAGACCCTTTTTTTTAAAAAAAAAAAAATTGACTTGGTATAAGGCTGGTTGTGGACAAGGTCATGATATAAGACTCATCTTGTGGCAAAGGGTTTTATGAAGATTTATGGAGTAGATTATTTTGAGTTTTTTTTCTCCAATAATTTGGTTAAATTCTATCAAAGTTCTTTTTTCTTTGGCTGCAAATCAAGATTGGAACATGCCTTATATGAATGCAAAAATGCTTTCTTATTAAATGACCTTGAAGATGTTTATATGGAGAACCCCTAGGCTATGTTTTTTTGGAGGAATGGGGGGATGCATTTGTATGCTTAAGAAAGTTGTCTATAGTCTTAAACAAAGCTCAAGAACATGATTGGATAAATTTTTCTGTGGTCTCTCAAATTGGTAAAAAATGCAACAAAGCAAACATTCTATTTTTACTAGGCATAACTGCATAACTCTTCTAGTTTTGTTATCCTAGCAATTTATGCGAATGATATGTTTTTATCGAAAGTGATACACTTATATTCAAAGGTTAAAAATTATTTAGAAAAGAAATTTATTTAAAAGTTAGAAAAACCTAGGTATTTCATTGGATTTAAAATTGCTTGCAATGCTAGGGAATTACTTTTCTTTCAGGAAGAAAGTATGTTATCCATCTTTTTGAGGAAACTAGCCTACTTAGCTATAAACCTAAGAAAATTTCAATCCTTTCAAACCACAAGCTTTATTTTATTTATAATGATGATGACTTCGATGATTTTGATCCTATAAGTACTATCAATTAGTAGGAAAACTTATCTACTTGATGACTATTGGACATGATATCTTGTATGGAGTTATAAACCAAATTATACAATCACCAAAAAAGTCATTGAGAAGTTATAAGAATTCTTCAAGGGCACCAACTAAGGACTTTTATGAAAAGATAAACATCTCAAGATAGAATTCTATACTAATGTAGATTATGTGGGTAGCATAAATGATTGGAGGTCTATCTTCAGTTATTGTGCATAAAAGTGGAAGTTTGGTACCTTGGAAAAGTAATAAAATAAAATATGCTAGCTCGATCTAGTGCTAAGTTTGAATATAATATAGAATATGGCTTATACTGCATATGAGATTATATGGCTATAGACTTTTCTCAATTATTTGGTTTTTCTCATAACTAAACTTCTATCTACATTACTAGTAATTAAGTATTCTATGAAAGGACTAAATATATTGAGGTCTGATAATTATTTTGTATGAGATGTTGTTATGAGAGAAAACTTGCACCAATTTTTACTTCCCAAAAATTAATTTTTTTGACAAATTTACTAAACCTTTTGCTAAGGGAAAGTTTCCTGTTCTTAACAACAAGCTAGATAGGATCAGCATCCACATTCCAACTTGAGAGGAGTGTTAAAGAGTTTTATGTTAATCCTAATTGAGATATTTTATTTTACTCCTCATACACCTTGTTTGAAATAGTAATATTAAAAATATGGTTATTAAACTGAATCAAATTAGATATAGCCATATATATGTATATATACAGATATATAGTAAATAATAATAATTATTACTTTTGTATTCAAGAACTCTATATATAAAGGTTACATCTATTATGTAATTTGGTGGAATCTATTCTTAATATAATATAATTATAATCCTCATTCATACTTCTCCTCTATTTTCTTCTAATATGGTATTAGAGCAGCAAGCCTTCATTTTCCCCCTCTCCTTTCTTTCTCCACCGTGGTTAATGTTTATTACTTTCCCTATTTCTTTCTTTAGAGTCTTCATCTACATCTTTTTTGGATATTTGCATGTTCTCTCCGAATTTTTAGGAGCATGTAAGCCTTCTTGCACTCACCACGGTGTCATCGGTCGATTGTTGCCGAGTGTCATTGACAATGACCAATGTGTTTGAGTTGAAGTTTTGAGTCTCTATTAGTGTCTATGTGTAATGTTTTGGGTCGCAAGACATGTCTTACTCACACAACCCTTATAAATAGTTATATTTTAGTCGTGTACTTAGTGGATACTTAGTCTACTAAGTTAGTAGATTCTAGTTATGTGTCGCAAGACATGTTCATGATTGTGTAAAACCCTAGGTTATTAGGGGCTTGGAATGTGTAAAATAAGTCTATTAAGGCTTGGGAAGTCCACTATACATGCATTGTACTTAGTAGTATCTTAATATTATTGGAGGGTGAAAATGCTTGTTTAATTAGATCTTAGGACAACTCTTAAATTTAAAACTGAAGGTTACATGCTTTCCATCCTCCACTCAAGTTTTTGAGTCATGTGTCTTTTTGTAATTGCCATCTTTTTAATAAAATACAGCAGAATATTTGGTTGACTCATTTCACAAAGCATTTTACTCGCCATCCTGGTAAAACACTATTGTGTCTTACATTGTCTTGTGTTGTTTCCAGTATTCCTCCTGTTGTGTAAGAATAGTTGATCACCACTTTTAGGCTGAAAGAGTGATGTATCGTATGGACTTTATATATTCGAAAGTGTATCCATGATGACAGAGTTCTTTTTATGCCTAACATCGCTCGATCTCTTGTGGTGATTGAAGCTCTTTGGCTAATGACACCACTCTCCTTCTCTCTCATAACACCTCATGCTACTTTGTGTTCTACTTTTGAAACCATCTCTTTTACAACCTTATCCTTATGCCAAGTTGGGCATAATTATCATATATGCTACAGCTTGAGGGGAGGGTAAGAAATGCTCATAGTCACATATATAGTAAATAATAATAATAATTTTTTAATTAATACCTCTCTCTATATAGAAGTTATATCTATTATGTAATTCGATGGAATCTATTCTCTATATAATATCATTTTGATTCTCATTCATTTTTCTCCTCTCTTTTCTTCTAATTTACCTTACTATACATCTATATTTTTTGTACTTAATAATCAACATTAGACCCTTTTATAATTTAACTAGCTCATAGTAAAGCAAGCTTATTAAGTTAATGGATAGTCATATCATACAATAATGGAAAACTTCATCATGCATTGACGGACAATATTATTATGCCACTTCTTAATTGCATTTTGTGCTGTTGAAGTATTTTTTGGTATTGAAATAGAGATGTGTTTCCTGAAAGCTAGAGAACCAGCTAAAGCATTTTAAGTTTTGCATTTGTTTTGCCTCTACGATTTGCAGTCTTAGAATACATTTATGATTTCTCACAGGATCCATTTATAAATTTGAGGGCCTTCAATTCATTTAAACGAATTAATTCTTCACCTGAAAGGTCAGCCAACACTAAACGTTCAGTCTTTACCTAACAGGTTGATTCTTTAATTGTGACAAATATACTGATATCAAATGCAGGGAATCAATTTTAATCACCCCAGGAAATGGTGCTGACGTGGTAGATCTTAAAATGTTTGAAGAATTGTTTTTACAACTCCATTAATTATTCTCGTCTTAGTCATTCTTCTATTATGCTGAAACATTTTGACATTACTCGTCTGATTGTTATTCACATGTTTTGCAATATCCAATGCTTAGGCACAAAGTGCAGAAAATCCTGAATGTTCTAAAGATGATGCTTGTTTGGAGAAACCCAACGGTGCAACTGAGTTAGAAAGCATGGAGATTGAAGTGCCTGTACTTATAGAAAATAATGGGAATGCAGAGAAGGCAGAGTCCTATTCAAAGGAGCTTGAAGATGTAAGTACAAATACTAGATGAATAGAAAAAATTAACTGTTCATATATGCACTACACTTTATAGTCAAGTGTCCATCATTAATTGATTGTTGAATTTTATATTCTATATAGTAGATCAAGGCATCCCAGATTGACGCATAGCTCAATTTTTTTTTTTTTTTTTTTACTTTTTTGGTGTAGATTGATATTGATTTCAGTCTCGGACAGCATTAACATGTGCATTTCTTGCCTGAATCCTAAATCTAGTTTCTTGTAAGCCTTTCAAAAAATGTTTTCTCCACGAGGTATTGAAATGAAAAGAACTGGGGGGAAGTTAGGGGCTCAATAATCGTAGTTCAGGCTGGAAGTAGACTTAAGACTTTAGATCACTTAAACATGTGATACCACTCATGATATCCACTCAATTGAGAGGCAAGACTTATTGTTTGATTGTCAATTTGAGAATCAACCAAGTACTAAACTTGTTATTAATAGTACTCATATAATTGCCATGAAACCTTGATTAAGAAAATTTCATCAAAAAGGGAAAAATTTGCTACACATGCATTAAATTTGAGTTGCATGCATTGAATGTAAGTTTACAGTAATTGACTAGCGGCATGCCCCTAATGCACAAGCAGCACACTTTTTATTGTTGTTTTTCACTTGTTCTTTTCTCATTATCTTTACTTACTTTTATAGTTGATGGTGCGTTGACTCTTATTGATATATAAATGATAACATCTTGACTACGTCATGTTGGGTTTAAGCTAAATAGAAGGCTTCGGATTGTGATGAAGAGATACGTACTGACTAGAGGTGGTTAGATGACTCGAAGGAATCTAATTTATTCATCGTACAGATTGAGAGGTTATGAGTATTTTTATCCTGAAGACTCAAAATAATCTTGCTTAGAAAATGAGGCGGCTAAAAGGAATCTAACTTGTCAATTGAACTAACTACTTTGGGATTTAATTGACAATTAGATAACAAAAAGATCTATTTATTTTGTCAAATGGCTTAAAGGGATATAAAAGTGTATGATGAGATGACTTAAAAAGGTTCTGATTTAGTGTTGAATTAGATCCCTTTGAGTCATCTCGTCGAAAGAAGTGAACCATTTAATATATCTAGAAATGTTAGATGACCTAAAAAGGATTTTTAACTTATCTTTTCAGTTTGACTAGATGACTTAAAATGAAGATGGTTGAAATGCTAGATGCCAAAGGAATTTGAGATTCCAAATTTTATTTTGATGACTTAAATGGATTTGCATTGAGCATTGCATGGTTTAAAAGGTTCCACCATACTTTGAATTTGAACTTGATCTCAAACCTAACTGAATGACTAGAATGTATTATGTTTTAAGTGTTTGATTCCTCAAAGGGATTTGGCATGTTTAAGTTTGCTTTTGGATGGACATCTTTAGCAGATATGGTTAATATGATTGCTCAAAAAGATTTATTTTTTTTTTGTCTTTAAAATTTGAATTTGATCAGATGACTTGAATACATTCAGTAAGGTGTTAGTTGGCTCAAAAGGATCTATCATACTTTTAATTTGAATTTAAATTTGGTTTGTCAGTTGGATAGCTTAAGTGGAATCGACAAATTTAATCTTTCAATAGCTTGTTGCTAGTTCATTACATAACTTGGTGCCAAATTTATATGGTGGCATTGTTTTGGTGTGGTTTGGTGCTGAATATAATTGTTTTGGTGACTTGATGCCAAACCTTTTTATTATCATGTTTTAGTATAAATTTGCTTTGTTAGTGGCTTGATGTCAAACCTTCCTGTTCTCGTGCTTTAATGCAAATTTGTTTTTTGGTGACTTGATGCCAAACTTGTTTTGTTCTCACGTTTAGTAAAAATTTGCTTATTTGGTGGTTTAATGTCAAACTTTCCTGTTCTAGTGCTTTAATGATAATTTGCTTTTGGTGGCTTGATGCCAAACTTTTCTTAAATGAACTACACTTGGATTTTAGTTGATTGATACCGATATGTTATGAATGCATAATCAATTTTAATTAGCTGTATTATCCGTGATTTTTATCAATGATCTTTTTTTGCCTCCCCAGATTCTCATAGAAGAGGCTTTATTTTTCCTCCTCTTGCATTTGTTTGAGTCACCTGTGAATGACACATGCTTTGTTCTTATGATTGAGAGATCATGTGTTCAATTATTATTTCTTCTTTTTCTTGGAAAAACACCATATTTTGTTTTGAAAGAGCTTTCCAAAGCTTTAGGGATATTTTAGAAATTTCTGAGGTTTAAGAACTTCATGGATATTTTTAAAGAACTAAAGAAAGTTCAAATGAGAAAAATATTATCAAGGGTATACTTGTCTCCATATTTTTATTTGTTTCAACCAAGAATCATTAGATAGGGGCATGAATACCATTTGGAGTTTGTGGTGACAAGGAGTTTATATCATTATATATTTTTAAAGAATAATAAATAATTCCCATGAAAAATAATCATTAAGGTCATGTTTATCCTTTTTTAGTTAAAGGGATTATAGGTAGAATTTTTTATTTTTTTTGAATCAATTTCTTCCTCGTTTTTGAATTCTTATGATAGTAATCAATCTCAATCTACACGAGATAGCTTTACTTGGTCAAATATGATCGAAGCCTTCAATGTCAAAATTTAACCGTAGAAAAATACCATAATTTTCTTGTTCTTACTGCAAAGAGGGTATGCATGAAAAATAATATGAATCAATTCGATTATTGTAGATTAAAATGATTCTATCAAGTGATTTAGATACAGGAGTTCGAATTATGTGCACCAGTGTCATGATAGCCCAAAATTAAGTGTCTTCATATAAATAGGATTAGAACTTTAAGCAGAATATGCATCAACAATAGTAGACATGCTTATTGACTAGTCAATGCAGTTATGCATAATCCTGAAAAAGAAACATGAGGAAGCCAAAGAGCTACTTGTGCGCGCTCTAGTCAACAACAACAAACTGCTGATGCTAAATCATCCCATGATTGAGGAAAAGATATCCTTTGGTTATATAATTTTCTTCTCATTTTACGTATACTTATGCTTAGTTGGCTTCTTTTCCTTGACCAGCATAACATTCGAGTCCTGCAGAGGTTTGCTTCCAGTTTGCAATGTAGAGAACACTGGAAACTTTGATGTCTTGTCATCATCTAAGAATACTAGCAATATCTTGCCTATTTTCATCACTTGGACCTCCGTCAGATAAGGTTACACTACTCATGTCGACTATTGTACACCGACCGGATGATAACACTGGTTTTACCTTCTCCAGAAGGCTACTTTTTTGTTGTTTGAACTGTAGTGTTCACGTGGTTAATCATCTTTTCATGGACACTTTGTTTTCTCCGATGAGCCCGTAAGAGTTGAATGCACTTGGTTAGTTAGTGATGCAGGAGCATCCTACACTGCAAGAGAGAAAGAAATAGGCCCGAAAAAGCAGTAAAAAATGTCCCTATGAGCCAAGCACGGGCAGGCCGTGCGCCTGGACACGGGCGTGCTCGGCTCGTCAATTTCCTGTGGCCCTGTTCACGGCCATGCATACAACACGGGCAGGCCGTGTTCGACTCAGCGATTTCTGGCGGCACTGCACACGGGCGTGCACCCAAAACACGGGCACGCCTTGTTCACCTCGGCGGAAAATGGAAAAGACGGTGATTTCGGATGCGAACGTGGACATGGGCATGCATCCAAACACAGGCAAGCCGTGTTCAAATCGGCGAATTCTGGCTACTCCGAACATGGCCATGCGCCGGAACACGCCGTGTTCTCTTCTGTGGATTTCGGTGACTCCAAGCACGGGTGTGTCTCCGAGCACGGGCCAGCTGTGTTCGCTTCTATGGATTCTGGCGAACCCGAACACGGCCGTGTTCACCAACACGGGCAGGCCATGTTCGCCCCAGAAGACATGATGAAGCCCCGGCAACCCCATTTCGACGTGCATCACCCTCCTTACCATGTTGCTCCACCTCATGATAATCCAAAGGAGCCCAACAAATTGACAATCCGGCGATCCCAACGCCAAAGCAAGCCTCCGGACCGTTTCATGGGCGTCATCAGTCCCCTTTCCATCCACACCAAGGTGGTTCAGCCCAAGGGCACCATGAGCCGGCCCCCTAAGGGCCCAACCCCTAATGGGCCGCACAACCACATCAGCAACACGGCCCAAGAGCGAGCTGCAACAGTGGTGACTCAACCTACAACATCCAAATTCTGCTGCTTTGTCGTGGTATGCTCCGAATGTGTCTAAACTGTCTCCGTATTAAGACGCAGGATCGTGTAACCAGGTTCAAGGAATATTAGGTAGTAGTTTGTTATTTCTTCTCTTGTAGTTGCAGATTGACCACATTGGTGGCCTACAAGAATTATTAGGTTGTTAAAGTATGTTGTCTTTAGTAGTCTTGTCTTGTTCCCTCCCCTCTTGTTCTATAAAAGAGGAGGCTAGGGTAGCTTCTTGTTCAGTTCTCTTAGTGCGTAGAGACTTCCTGGTGAGCTGAGAGCCTCCAACATTTGGAAGTCGAGTCGGTGCCTCGCCTTCGGTGTGTTTGGGTCGAGGACGTCTCCTCGATTCCAAGTTGTTTCCATTTCCTGCTGCGTTGAAGTAAATCCCACCCTTTTGGGGGGTCAGGTTCGCCTGTTTTCTCACTCCGTTTCGTGTTTCTTTGCTGTGGTTTTCCCTATCCTTCACCCACGGCCATCCGTACGTCGGAGGCGTGGTCGAATCTCTTGTCTCTTTGGTGTGTTTCAGCTTCATAGGCGCGTGAGCTGAATCCTGCGCAACTGCCGTCCCCAACGCGTGCTGAGCTTAACGTGCTAAGTGAGCTCCGAGGAATTGCTTAGAGGTTAGTGTATTACTTCAAGTAGTTGGGTGCTGTTGTCTTATGTTCGCATTCGTGTTGCCCCGATCGAACTCGACGCTGTTTTCATCGTGTTTTATCGGTTTCCCCTGCACTTTCCGACGCGCTTTCACTTCCCTCGTCTCACGACCCTCTCCCATTTTCGCGTGCATCGTGTAAAACCCTAGAGTACGACATTAAGGACCCCCAACCTATTAGTCGCTTCATCATTTCTGGTATCAGAGGGCGTTGCACGTTCGGTTCTCATCATTCGCACGATCCAACCCCTTGGCATAGCATATTTCCGCATTACTTCGCGCTTTCTGCATTCTGCATCGTTCGAGTCTCCCTTGTTTGTGCATGGTGACCACAAGGTCGCAAGTCATGTCTTCCCAGTACCCAGAAACCATCCCCGCAACCCAAGAGTCGGTCCAGCCTTCGGAAGGGGCTAGTGTCTATTTAGAGTCTATGGCTGCACTCGAGACGCGAATTGATGCAAAACTTGAGGTGTTGTCCACGCGAGTGGACGCTCACAAGGTTAACATGGATATCATGGTCCAGCAGATCCTCGCTGGGATACAAAACCTCACCGATTGCCTTGGGTCCACGGAGCATCGATACCCGATGCCGGTTCACCCTTCGATGTCCACAAACCCAGCCCCCACTAGGGAATTGCCTCCCGTGCCTGCGCTCGTGTGGCGGCGCGGCGATGAGTGGGGTCACCCAAGGCCATACGAGGCCCATGGGGACCCAAGTCATGGGAACGATCCCCTAGATGAGGGGTCTGCGCGTTTGCATTGGGATAACATAGAGCGCCAGAATGCGCAACAAGCCCTCCCTCCGATCACCGAGTGGGCTGAAATGCGCTATCGCCTCCGAGAGCGATACGTACCTCCGTCACATAGGCAGCATCTCCTTGACCAGTATAGCAGCCTGCCCCAAGGTGCGGGCACAGTGGAGGAGTACCGTCTCACTTTCGAGACGCTCCAACTTTGCTGCAATTTGCAGGAGGACCCTGAGTTAGTCTTGTCCAAATTTAAGAATGGCCTCCATTCCGACATTCGCCGAGCCTTGCCCACGTATGGCTCAGAAACGTTTGACCAAACCTTTCAGCGCACTAGAGACATAGAGCAGGATCTTCGTGCTGCAGCTTGACGCGACGAGATTGGGTCCCATCAGCGGCCTCATGCGGGTGGTCCCCCACATGCCCACCCTCGACCTGAGCAGTCGGAACCCCGTTCTGACCTCAGAACCGCTCCCACATCCCATCAGCCCCCTAGGCACCCACCCCCTGAGGCCTCATCTTCTCGGCCCACTTGGGAAGAGAAGGGCAAGGCCTCCGCGTTTGGGTCTTCTAGCCGAGTTACCTGTTACAACTATTCGCAGCCGGGCCACTTGTCACGCGATTGCCCCAAGAAGTCCGCTCTTGCGGATAAGGGCCCAGCTCACGTTGCCACCATCACTCGTGACCACGCTGAGCATGACGTCGAGGCCGAGTGCTACACGAGTGGTGAAGAGTCGGGTCACCCTACGGTTGCGGTGGTGCGCTGCAACCTAGTCCAGCCCCTACCCTCCGAGGATTGGAGGCGTACGAGTATCTTTACGACTTACATCAAGTGCAACGAGCACTCTTGTAAGATCGTCATCGATGAGGGTAGCAGCTTGAATGTCGTCTCCCGCACGATGATCGCACGTTTCGGCCTTCCCCTCAAGCCTCACCCGCATCCCTACTCCATCGCGTGGGTGGATACGTCGAGTCTTCTGGTTACCCACCGATGTCAGGTCCCCATCGCCTTTGGGGCCTATCGTGAGAAGGTTTGGTGCAACGTGGCAGCCATGGACATCGCCCACGTCCTCCTCGGTCGACCGTGGTTATACGATAGGGACGTTGTCCATTGTGGTCGGGAGAATACCTATGTGTTTGACCACGACGGTCAGAAAATCCGTTTGATCCCAGCTCCGCCCATGGCGCTCCGTGCGTCGACCTCTAAGGGCGTGGTTACGCCCGCGGTCCCTGCTCCTCCGCGCCCTGCCATGGTCTCCCTCATGCGCACCCCCGCGCTGGTTCGTGAGGCTCATGCGTCCCCCGAACAAGTTGTGTACGCCCTCATGTTGCGTGAGTCGGGGAACTCATCCTCGCGCGTCGACCCGGTGCCTCCGACCGAGGTGTCCACCCTCCTCTCTGAATTTTGTGACATAAGTCCTGAGGACCTACCTCGCGGTCTCCCTCCGGATAGGGAGATCCAGCATGCGATTGATTTCATCCCGGGAGCGTCCCTCCCCAACCTGCCTCATCACCGCCTCAACCCAGCGGAGCATGCTGAACTGTAGCGTCAGGTGAATGAACTCCTTACTAAGGGGTACATTCGCGAGAGCCTCAGCCCTTGTGCCGTCCCCGCGCTACTCACACCCAAGAAGGATGGGTCGTGGCGCATGTGTGTCGATAGTCGCGCCATTAATAGGATCACCGTCAAGTATAGGTTCCCCATACTTCGACTTAACGACATGCTTGATTTGATCTCCCGCGCGTCTTGGTTTTCCAAACTCGACCTCCGAAGCGGGTATCACTAAGTCCGCATTCGCGAGGGCGATGAATGGAAAACCGCATTCAAGACCAAGGATGGTCTCTATGAGTGGCTTGTCATGCCATTCGGGTTGTCTAATGCCCTGTCCACCTTCATGCGCTTGATGAGTCAAGTCCTCAAGCCCTACATGGGCAAGTTTTTGGTCGTCTACTTCAACGACATCCTGATCTATAGCTAGACCCGCGATGAGCACTTGGAGCATCTTCGCTCTACTTTCGAACTTCTGCGCAAGGAGCATCTCTTCCTTAACGCGAAGAAGTGTGCCTTCTTGACCAACCACGTGTACTTTCTGGGATACATCGCGTCTGACCAAGGCATGTCTGTCGATCCCGCTAAGGTTGAGGCCATCCGGCATTGGCCTGAACCTCGCACCGTGTCCGAGGTCCGTAGCTTCTCGGGACTTGCGGGTTTCTACCGCCGGTTCATCCATGGGTTTAGCACGATTGCAACCCCCCCTAACCCAGCGCCTCTCTAAGGATGACTTCGAGTGGACCCCTGCCACTCAACGCGTGTTCGATGCCCTTAAGGATGCCTTGACCATGACCTCGGTGCTGCGGCTCCCTGACTTTTTGAAAGTCTTCGAGGTCGCGTGTGATGCCTCCGGCACGGGCATCGGCGGTTCCCTTAGTCAAGAGGGTCATCCCGTGGCCTTCTTTAGTGAGAAGCTGAACGCTGTCCGGCAGCGTTACTCCACGTATGACAAAGAATTCTATGTCATCGTCCAGTCCCTTCGTCAGTGGAGGCACTATCTCCTCCACCATGAGTTCGTGCTGTATAGCGACCACCAGGCCCTGTCTTTCCTTAGTGCTCAAACAAAGTTGAGCGCCCACCATGCCAAGTGGGTCGAGTACCTACAGCAGTACTCTTTCGTGATCAACCACAAGGCGGGTAAGGAGAATGTCGTCGCTGATGCATTAAGTCGAGTCTGTACCCTCCTATGCGTGATGCGCACCTGGGTCAACACCTTTGACCATGTCAAGGATGAATACCCCTCTTGCTCTGACTTCAGCGCCATCCACGCCGCATTATCCAAGTCCCTAGACCCCGAGTCCTCATACCAATTGTGCGAGGGTTACCTTTTCTTGGGAAATTGTCTGTGCATTCCCCGCTCCTTGATAGGTGTCCATTTTAGAGGATTTAGAGTCTTGTTTCTACCATCATTATAGGCTTAAGTTCTATTTTCTGTCACATTTTGATATCTTTTCTTGTAAAGTATGGAATCTTCACTCTTTTTCATTTATTTATGAAATGCAGGTCATTTCTCTACATTTTCGTGAAGAATTTTGAAGATTTTATATTATGAAAAGATTCATCATAGTTTGACGAGGTTACAGGCAAAATTTCAGAGTTTTTGGAGTTTTCCATGAGGAACACGGCCTGCCCGTGTCCATGATCACGGTCGTGTTCATCACTGCTTCCGAATCTGCGATGGACGAGTTGAACACGGCCTGGCCGTGACATTCGCCCGTGCTCAATGAAATGCACCGAAGCCGTCACCGCTGTGCCGCGCCCGTGTTCGGGCGTTCCAGAATTTACAGAGAAGAACACGGCCTGCCCGTGTCCAGAGGCACGGCCGTGTTCGCTTACCTGCATTCTGCTCGAGACCGACACGACATGCCCGTGTTCGCTGTCACGCCCGTGATCGCGTCCGCTGATCACGACCTTTTGTTCGTTTCTCCTCAGATTTGACGCTCCAGATGCCATAAAATTAGGGAAAATTCCCAATTAACATTCCTAACCACCCAAAGCTTGGGAAGGAATATATAATCGAGATTTTTGGGTGGTTACGGGGGTCGATTCTGGGAAGAACGCGGCTAGAGCGAAAACAACGATTTTGGGACTTCAAGGACTTGATTCGACTGATTTCCTTGGGGCTTTCGAGAGGAAACCCAAGATCTATCGTCTCATAACCTCGACTAGTAATTTCCCCAACTTTCGAACTCATTCTTTAGGGTTTTCAAGTGTTTATGATGTATATGGTTGAGTAAAACCCTTGTTCGGGGCTTGGGCGTAGCCCGTTGGAAAATCTCTTTAAATGTAAAACACATCGTATGAATCTCAGATTACTTATTAAGTGAATTACTTATTATTATTGGGTGTGCTCATTGCGTATTAATATTTTGGCCAAATATTTGTATGTATTAAGTGTTACGAGGAGTACCGAGAGGTGAATCGTAACACTCGATTGCCCAATTCTAACTTGTGACTTTGAATTACGAGAGTCGTTCAAAGTTACTTGAGGATTCACGATCATCATAGAGCTCAATGGGTCTCTCTTAAGTTAATTTTGCTACGAGAGTAGAAAATTAGCTTAAGCAGGCACCGGATTATGCTTCGAGAGAAGGTAATCCGTACCGAAGGATTGATCGCCTTAAACAATTTACCGTCAGATTACGCTTCGAGAGAAGGTAATCTGTTTTCTTTACCTTAAATTTTGATTCATTGTTTTACAATATTATTTAACTGACGTGGTGAAACCTATTGTCTCGAACCTTTGTAAAACTTGTATTTCTTCCTACTAGTTGCCGAATTCTGGAGTCGATAATTAAGGTCTACTTAGGTAGTTCATTTGTTTTCTGAATTAAATTTTAAATCATCTAGCTTTCAATGATGCTTAAGGTTGGTACTTGACCCCAAGCTCCCTGAGGACGATACTTATAACTACTTCGATAGAACCCGTACACTTGCGGGGGGCCTATCACTCCTCGCTTCGAGATCATCTCTTGCTCGAGCTCCACGCGGGCGGTATTTCCGGCCACTACGGCCGCGATAAGACTCTTGAGATGGCAGAGGAACGCCTCTTTTGGCCGTCCCTCCGTAGCGACGTCGAGCGCATTGTTCGCCATTGCTGCACTTGTCAGCTCGCTAAACCCGGACCTCTGAACACGGGCCTATACACCCTCTTACCGGTGGCCGAGAATCCATGGAAGGACCTCAGCATGGACTTTATCTTGGGGTTACCACAGACCGCGTCCCGTTTCGATTCGGCCTACGTGGTCGTGGATCGATTTTCAAAGATGGCGCACTTCATTCCTTGTTCCCGCACTGCCGATGCGACCCACGTGGCACACCTTTTTGTTCAGGAAATCGTCCGCCTCCATGGCCTCCCCTCCACCATTGTTTCTGACCGCGACACGCGATTTGTGAGCCACTTCTGGCGCTCCCTTTGGGCCCTCTTGGGCACCACACTCAAGTTCTCTACGGCCTACTAACACGATCGAAAGTGCACGGTTATGTCGAAGTAATATAAAAGATGTCGAATCCCACAGGGAGCAAGGTTGAGTACTAGAAAGTCCGAGTCCTAATAGCTAGGCGAATATCAAACGTGGGTTTTTGAAGACGGAAATCGAAAACAAACAAGTGCGACTAATTCGGTAGAGAAAAGATATAAGAGAGAATTCAGGATTACGGCTTCCACCATGATGATAATCTTAATCGCACGAGAAAGATATTAGTTATTTGGTTTATTGGTTTTGCACAAGGAGTCTAACCCTAGGGTACAAGGTGCCCTCTCTCGAGTGATACACCCCGGTGTTCGTTTTAGACTGACCTCCTACTCTCGCGGTGGATCGTTCTAAGACGAACCCAATGAGTTCTATGGCAGACTATGAAATCCTCGAGCGAAGACCAAGCACTCTCGTGTCGGGGTCTCGCAAGTTTTACTCAGAGGTTCGACCCTTACGATGCTTCTCTCGATATGAATCGTAACGGCTAACACACGATATTACTCGGCCAAGGTAAAACCACGAAATAAATACGTCAAAGTAAAATATGCTCACAATTTATACCAAATAACATAAATAGATACAAAGTTTGCAATTAAAATCATCAAGAGTTTCCACCAAGCCCCGAAATAGGGTTTACGCTACAATTGTCATTGAAACTCTCAAAATCTCTCTTTTAATGAAATGAAAAGTATAAGAAAACGAAGCTAAGGGGAAGGAGACGATGAACCGAAGGAATCCTGAAGAAATCGTGATGATCGTGTGTCTCAATCTCCGAAAATCTCCAAAAATTGCCTCTGTAGCCGTGTTCTTCCGCCCGCACCGCTTCTTCACGTGAATGCTCGATGATTATGGCAAGAAAATTGGGGCTTTTATGTCCTCTGCGTTCGCCTCTGAAAGAGCTTTCCATAGACACCTTACTTCCCGAATTTGGCCTCCGAACGAGTGAGAAATCAAAGGAAAACCGAGTGTGGGTCGGGCCGCTCGCGAACCTGGGTTAGAATCACGGTGAACCCCGCCGGGTTCACCTGGCCGTGATTCATTCTGTGATTTCGGCAGAAAGAAGCGCGGTGAACCCCGCCGGGTTCACCTGGCCGTGATGTGTTCTGGACAGTTTTCGGCCAAATGGAATTCTGGTGAACCCCGCTGGGGTTCACCCGGCCGTGATGCTCTTTGTGAGTTTCGCAGGCTGGCGATTGGGATGGTGAACCCCGTGGAGTTCACCTGGCCGTGATTGTCAGGCTAACTCCAAACAAGCCCAAATTTGACAGGCGGCTTCGTTTTCGCATGAGAAATCGTCCTATGGCCTCAGAATCTTCAAAATATGTTGAAAAAAGGGTGTTTTTACCTGAAATGCCATAAAAGTGCCAAAAAGTGAAGATTCCGAAGATATGAAGGAAATAAGCCTATAATGAGTATAAAAATGCCGAAATAAGCCTAGATTTGATATGAAATAACTATGAAAATCACTACCAAAATGCAATGCATCACCTACCACCCCCAAACCGATGGTCAAACTGAGGTGGTTAACCGTAGTTTGGGCAACTTGCTCCGTTGCCTTATAGGCGATCACCCGAGGTCCTGGGATACCATCCTCCCCATGGCAGAGTTTGCGTACAATAGTGCCGCCAATAGGTCTACGGGTCTTAGCCCCTTCCAGATCGTCACGGGCCGCCAACCGCGTAAGCCTATCGACTTGCATGACCTCCCCATTGAGTCCCACTTGTCTGAGCATGCATACTCCTTTGCCCAGCATGTTGCTAGTTTGCATAATGAGGTTCAGCGTCGTATCTTTTTGGGCAACACTCATAATGCAATGAAGGCCAACGAACATCGTAGGCCACTCCATTTTTCTGTTGGTAGCTGGTGAGGGTGCGAATCCACCCCGAGCGTTTGTCGAACCGAGCGCACTTTAAGCTCCAGCCGCGTTACACGGGGCCTTATACGGTAGTGCGGTGAATCGGCTCCAACGCCTATGTTCTGGACCTACCCGAGGACATGGGGATTCACCCCATCTTCAACGTGGCGGACCTCCTCCCCTTCCATGGTCCTTTGGAGGAGCCCTCAGACCCGACGAGCCTCTACCCCCTAGTTCTCCAGAGGAGAACTCTTCTCAACGGGGGGAAGTTGATGCAGGAGCATCCTACACTGCAAGGGAGGAAGAAACAGGCCCAAAAAAGCAGCCAGAAATGTCCCTACGAGCCAAGCACGGGCAGGCCATGTGCTCGGACACGGGCGTGTTCGGCTCGTCAACTTCCTGCGGCCCTATTCACGGCCATGCATACGAACATGGGCAGGCCGTGTTCGACTCGGCGATTTCTGGTGGCACTGAACACGGGCGTGCACACAAACACGGGCACGCCGTGTTCACCTCGGCGGAAAACGGGAAAGACGGTGATTTCGGACGCGAACGCGGACACGGGCGTGCATCCAAACACGGGCAAGCCATGTTCGACTCGGTGAATTCTGGCGACTCCGAACATGGCCATGCGCCGAAACACAGGCCAGCCGTGTTCTCTTCTGTGGATTTCGGCGACTCCAAGCACGGGCGTGTCTCCGAGCACGGGCCAGCCGTGTTCGCTTCTGTGGATTCTGGAAAACCCGAACACGACCGTGTTCACCAACACAGGCAGGCCATGTTCTCCACTGAAGACCTGATGAAGCCCCGACGACCCCATTTCGACGTGCATCACCCTTCTTACCATGTTGCTCCACCTCATGATGATCCAAAGGAGCCCAACAAGGTGACAATCCGGCGATCCCAACGCCAAAGCAAGCCTCCGGACCGTTTCATGGGCATCATCAGTCCCCTTTCCATCCACACTGAAGTGGTTCAGCCCAAGGGCACCATGAGCCGGCCCCCTGAGGGCCCAACCCCGAATGGGCCGCACAACCACATCAGCAACACGGCCCAAGAGCGAGCCGCAACGGTGGTGACTCAGCCTACAACATCCAAATTTTACTGCTTTGTCGTGGTATGCTCTGAACGTGTCTAAACCGTCTCCGTACGAAGACACAGGATCGTGCAACCAACTTCAAGGAACATTAGTTAGTAGTTTGTTATTTCTTGTCTTGTAGTTGCAGATTGACCACTTTGGTGGCCTGCATGAGTTGTTAGGTTGTTAAAGTAAGTTGTCTTTAGTAGTCTTGTCTTGTTCCCTCCCCTCTTGTTCTAGAGGAGTCTATGGTAGCTTCTTGTTCAGTTCTCTTAGTGCGTAGGGACCTCCTGGTGAGCTAAGAGCCTCCAGCGTTTGGAAGTCGCGCCGGGGCCTCACCTTCGGTGTGTTTGGGTCGAGGACGTCTCCTTGATTCCAAGTTGTTTCCATTTCCTGCTGCGTTGAAGTAAATCCCACCCTTTTGGGGGGTCAGGTTCGTCTATTTTCTCAGTCCATTTCGTGTTTGTTCGCTGTGGTTTTCCCTATCCTTCACCCACGGCCATCTTACGTCGAAGGCGTGGTCGAATCTCTTGTCTCTTTGGTGTGTTTCAGCTTCATAGGCGCGCGAGCTGAATCCTGCGCAACCGCCGTCCCCAATGCGTGCTGAGCTTAACGTGCTAAGTGAGCTGCGAGGAATTGCTTAGAGGTTAGCGTATTACTTCAAGTAGTTGGGTGCCGTTGTCTTACGTTCGCATTCGTGTTGCCTCGATCGAACTCAACGCTGTTTTTATCGTGTTTTATCGGTTTTCTGTGCACTTTCCGACGCGCTTTCACTTCCCTCGTCTCACGACCCTCTCCCATTTTTGCGTACATCGTGTAAAACCTTAGAGTACGGCATTAAGGACCCCCAACCTATTAGTCTCTTCATCAGTTCGCTACTAGCTACTGTCGATGGTTACATCTACGTTTTCATTACTACGTTAGTATTAATACGAGCCTATCTCTACGGTATAACTTCCAGCAAAAATAGTGAATATAATAAAGTGCGGTTACCTGAGAGCGACGAGATGGAAGGTGCCATCAAAGACTGTTAAACTAATTTGCACCTTTATCACTGTTGAATTAATTAAAACCATTTTGAACCATGTCCTGCAATCCACAAGAAAACAATGATATGAATTTTGTATTACCCGGTTAAACTAATTTGCACCTCTATCCTCTCTCCCCTAGTTTTTTTTTTCTTTTATTATTTTATTTTCTTAGATCTCTGATTTTGCTGCTCGTTGTCAAAAGAACATCTTATCAACTTCTTCACGATTGTGCTCATAGGAGAGGAGTACCCGATTGTATTTTGGGTATTCAATTTAATTTTATTATAAAATGAAAAAAAATAAATTGTCTCGTCAAATTGTTCCCTTTTACTACTTATCTAAATCAGAAAAAAAAAATTTCTGGTTCGAGCTACCATAGTTGGTAAAAAAAATTGGTTCAATTAATAATGGTGGGACTGCAATAATAGTAATAATAATAATTCTGTTAATATTGTGAACAAATTTAATTTATGATCAATTCTCTCTCGATTTTTTTTGGAATAAAAAAACCTAAATTAAACAATCTGTTTGTTACACTAGATTGAAAATTTCTTTTATCATCTCATTGTTTTTCAGATTTTACTTTTTTTTTTCTTTCAATAAATTTATTGCTTTCAGAATCTATTGATCGCCTTTTAAAACCTTGTAACGTTATTGTATTCCTTACGATATTATCTGATTATCTTAATTTAATAATAATAATATTATTATTAATAAACATTTATGTTCATTGTTTAATTACAATAGTAACTTTTTAAACGCTTAAATTTTTCATTAATTTTGAATTGCATTTAGTTAAGAGTTTAAAAGGAAAGTTAACTTAGTGTTTACTTATTTCCAAAATTCTGGTCGTTGTTATGCTACAATGTCCATTTTGGTTTTCGAAAAAAAAAAGTTTATAACAGTTTAAATTACTATTTGTAATTGTTATATAATGTTATTTTTGTGTTACATTTAACTAATTGATTTATAAGGTTTGTGTGTAACTTTTTGTATTATTTTCTATTTGTATCAAATTTGCTGCTACAGTTTATTTTGAATACTAATTAGTACCGTTAGAGTCTTGTATTCATTTCAATTGTCGCAAGTTACAACTAGCACTAATTTTTACTGTTTTAGTTACCATACTAATGGTATTTAATGTGTGATTTAATTTAGTTTAAAAAATAATTAATTAGGCCGGTAGATCTTCACTTACCAATCTTGGTTTTTATTTCAACGTGATTGACAATGTAACATATTTGATTTATTACGTTAATGTTTTAATTTAGTCATGCTTATATCACTGTTTAAATTATAATTTTATACAAAGAATGAAAGAAACTATATGTTAATTGTCCTACTTGAAGCAGCGGCTTCCATTAGAAATTATAGCCATTGCAATAAGCAATGATTTTGATAATAAGAAAAAAATTTCAAATTTTCAAAAATTTTCAAATTATAAAACATTGCAATAAGCAATGTTTTAATTAGTTTGATTTATTGTTATAATATTTATTGCTTTATTTAATTATTTTATAAGTAGGATTGCATGAATAACATGTAGTTTTTTTTTTCATGTTGAATATATTAGATAACATTTTGAATATTTTGAACAAATTAACATAATGTATAATTTAAATATTTAAATAATATTTATTGACATTATGCTAAATATAATATAAAACATAGATGTTATTCATAAATAATATATTTGACATAAACAAAATATAATACATCAAGTGTATAATTTTCATAATATAGATATTAGTAATGCTCTTAATGTGCAAAATAAAAATGATGTACATGTATATAATGAACATAATATACATATTATTTTTAATAAACTTAATGTGCATAGAGTACATAATATAGTTGATGTGCTTATCTTTTAATAATTTCTATAATATTTAAAGTATATCAAGCACATCATGTACATTATGTGCATAATGTACAGTTTAATCATTATTTGCATAATTGTCATAATGAATCATGTAAGCGATATTGTACATGAAAATTTTTGTACAATAAAAATAATGTACATAATAAAAACATTCTACATAAAGTAGATTACATATACAATGAAAAATAAGATAAATCAATGTAATAATGTATATAATGCATATATTAATATTGTCATTATCACGACAATATTATCATATTAGATATCATGAAAATAATATGAAAAGATGTACATAATGAATTAAATATATTAGAGGATTATGTTTAAAATAATTCTCATTAAAGGAAATTACTTATCTAAAAAAAATTTCCTTAAGATTACAATCACTTTTAAAAAATAATTTAAAATCATAAAAATTCTTGAATTGGTTTCACTAAGAGAAATTAAAACCTAATTATTTTTTAGGTCTAAGTACTGTTTAAAAATAAAAATCCTTTTTTTTTATAAATTAAAGAATGAGATATTTAAACTAAAAGTAAAACATTCAAAAGTAAAAATAAATAATTAAAATTATAAAGTAGTAGTAGACTTATGTATATAAAAAAAAAGTCATATTAAAATTAAACATATGGCTTGACTTATAAAAAATTATAGCTCTTTTTTTTATGAAAGGCTGAGTACAACAAAGCTATTGGCTTAACCAAAGCTTGTCCAAAATTATAATCTTAGCAGTATGGATAGGAATGAGATTAGTTTGAAAATAGGTCTCTTGGCAGTGAGAAGCACTTTGAAAAATAAAATTTATAAAACACTATGGTGCATAAAAATATTTATACGATAGAGTTTATTCTCTACACTCTCATTTCTGATGATACATTTTTATGCTTCTTATTGTAAAGGTAAAGAAAATTTTCTAAAGTGGTTAATTACCATAAGATAAGCCTCTATACTCATCTTTTGCAGGGACCTTTCTATATGACAGAGTCTGTATATGATCACGGCTGAGGACATAGATAATCCTCAGAAGCTCTCATGAAAATACACGTGCATGGCAAAAAATGCGCAACCCCGCGTTCGGACAAACCCTATATTGTGTGTGGATATGTTAAAGTCTGGGTCAAAGGGAAGTAATTTAAGACTAGCTCATTATCTTTCCTTTAGATAAAATATTTTTACTAAGTACAGATTATACCTTTAAGTACATTTTACTGACCGCATGATATAGACATGAGTAGCAATTTAAATTCATTTAATAATCTTGTTAAGTTTAATTATATTAAGAATTTTTTTATTTTTGTGGGGATTGTTGGAAAAAGTAAAAATAATAATAACGTTAACTGTTAATTGCCAATATTACCATCTTTAATGTTAAAAATTAAGTGTTAACATTACCATTGAATTAAGTCTTTTTAAGGCTGTAATTCCTACGCATAATGAGGCTATTTTTTTTATCCTCTTTTCCCTAGTTATTTTTCTTTTTTTTTTATTATTTTATTTTCTTAGATCTTTGATTTTGATGCTCAACGCTGAAAGGATGTCCGATTAACTTCTCCACTGTTGTGCCCATGGGAGAGGAGTATTCGGTTGTATCCTTGGTGTTCAATCCGAAATTAATTAGCATAAGAGTCTAAATTTTCACCTAAGGATAAGCCGCAACGCGCCTCCGAGTTTTATTATTCTAACTCTTTTTTAAATATTATTTTTAATTTTATTACTTTAATAATTTATATTTATATTTTTTTATTTAAATACAAATTTAAGTAAAATTTTAGACCAAACATCTCATCCCTAAAACAAAATCCTCTCTCGCCTCTTTTCCCTCTACCGAACTCACCTCTCTCGCGTGCCTCTACCACCTGCAACGCCTCTCTCGCGTGAGGCTAGGAAGCTAAGCATACGATCCCTACAAGCTGAGGAGTGTTCACGATCCCTGTTAGCTGAGGAGTGTAGACTTCTTAAGATCAACATAAGTTCGTAAAATCAACATCATGAAAAACATAAGAATAGCGATTATGATATCAACATTCATAAATTTCGGATCTTCGAATAAATAATCTTCACAATAAAACAATAACATAAACATGTATCTGATGCGGAAGACGACGTGATCGAAGAAGCTGAAGAATTGCCGAATCTCCAATAATCGGTTTCTTTCACTTGATCTCCCTTTCCAACACAAGTCTCGATAGAAAAGACTTAATCTCGTGTATATTTATAGAGATAGAGAGAGGACCAATTAATACATCCGTTACTTTTAAAACGTAACGTCTATCACGTTACATAAATAATATTAATGGCATTAATTTCACTATTAATGTTAGAATTTAAAACGAACCATAAATGCGGGTAATTAATTTTAACGTTAAAGATAGAGCCATTATTAAGGTCATAAATATGACATTAGTATGACTATTAATGCGGACCATAAATCTTAACGTTAAAGATATATACCCATTATTAAGGTCATAAATACGACATTAGTATGACCATTAATGAGGGCCATAAATCTTACATTCTCCCACTTGACCCGATATTCCAACACATAATTTAATAGTGAAAAACATTAAGCGCGCATACATCCAATCAATATCATTAACATAATATACCTCAACTTAATAAATTCACATAATGCGAGTTATGACAGTCGTACACTGTAGCATCGTATACTTCCTTCCATATACCACAACATTAGTAATTTAATAAGATAGGCATCATAAGAGATATAAAAAATGTAATGGTCCACATTAGTGTCTCATAGACATTTCATCTTTCTTGTTCGATATCATTAGGTGTACACAAACATAATGAACAAGAAAAATTAACAATAAGGTCAGAAACATTTATTGAGCTCAAGAGTGTTATTACATAATCACTATCAATCATCATTATTACAACCAAGACCCATTCTTTAAACATGTTCTTTAAATGTCTTTGGTTGTAATCCTTTAGTTAAAGGATCTGCAATCATAAGATCCGTCTTAATGTGTTCAATACACACTTTTTGTTGCTCTTAATGAGTCTTTCTTTGAGACAGGAGAAAATGTCTCTATATAATCTATGTCATTCTTTTGAGTATAACCTTTGGCAACAAGTCTGGCTTTATATCGTTCTATATTGCCATTCGAGTCATGTTTGGTCTTAAAGACTCATTTACATCCAACTCGTTTACAACCTTCTGGCAAATCAACGAGATCTCAGACATTATTTTGTGTCATTAAGTTTAACTCATCTTTCATGGCATTAATCCATTTATCAGACGTGGTTCATTTATGTCAGTTGGATGTAAGTTAGTTACTTCATGAAGTGCTGCTTCATTCAAATGTTGCTCAACATCATTTGGTTCCTCTAATGTTGGGGCAACATTCGATATGGATATGGATATTGGAACATTCATGGGTGATGGAACATCAACCCTAATTTGATTAATATCTATAATTTTCCTTTCAGCACTCCCACTAACTTCTCTATCTTCAATAAATTTGGCATTACCTGTTTCAACAATTCTTGAACTATGGTTTGGACAATAAAACCTATACCCTTTAGATTTCTCTAGGTAACCAATAAAGTAATCACTAACAGTTCGAGAATCTAATTTTCTTTCATGTGGATTATAAACTCGTGCTTCTGCTGGGCATCCCCAAACATGAAAGTGCCTCATATTTGGTTTCCTACCGGTCCACAACTCAAAAGGAGTTTTAGGAACCGCCTTACTAGGAATCCTGTTCAGCAAATATACTGCAGTTTTAAGTGCATGCATCCACAAGGTTTTGGGTAATGTGGAATTACTCATCATACTCCTAACCATGTCCATTAATGTTCTATTACGCCTTTCTGCAACACCATTTTGTTGAGGTGTTCCTAGCATAGTGTACTGAGCACATATACCATGCTTTTCAAGAAGTTTAGCAAATGGACCAGGACATTGTCCAGACTCATCATATTTACCATAATACTCACCACCTCTATCAGACCTAATAATTTTCACTTTCATATCTAATTGCCTTTCGACCTTGTTAATAAATACTTCAAGAGCATTTACTGCTTGAGATTTTTCTTTAAGCAAGTAGACATAACCATACCATGAAAAATCATCTATAAAGGTGATAAAGTATTTCTCTCCACTAAAGGATTGAATATCAAATGTTCCACATATATCAGTATGTATAATTTCAAGGAGCTGAGTGCTTCTTGTGGCATTTTTCTTGTTATGTTTAGTTTGTTTTCCCTTAATGCAATCCACACATATATCAAGATCAGTAAAATCTAAATTTGGAAGAATTTCATCTTTTACTAATCTTTCTAATCTTTCTTTGGATACATGACCCAAACGCTTATGCCGTAAGTAAGCAGAATTTTCTTTCATCATGCTACGCTTATATCCAATAGAATGATTAACACAAAATAGGTATTCAGAAAACTTAACATCCAGTTTCAATTTATATAAACCATCAATAAGAATTCCAGAGCCAATACAGGAATTATGTTTAAATAAATTGAAACTATCATGTCCAAACTCAAAATCAAACCCACATTCATCAAGTCTAGAAACTGAAATTAAGTTTCTAGAAATTGAAGGTACATAGAAAGTCTGCATTAGATCCAATTGATAGCCAGAATCTAACACTAATCTGTAAGTCCCCATGCCTTCAATTGAGACCTTCTTTCGATTTCCCATAAATAAGAAGTTCTCAATTGGGTTTGTGGTTTGGATTGAAAGGAATCCCTGCATCATATTGGAAACATGAGTTGTAGCACCAGAATCAAGCCACCAAGAATTAGAAGGAACTATAGTTAAGTTTAGTTCAGAACATACAAAAATGTCATAAGTACCTTTCTTTTCGAACCAAGCTTTTCATTTCAGACAATCTTTCTGATAATGTCCCTCCTTTTTACAGAAGTGACATTTATCTGTCTTTTGTTCCTTCTTATTCACATTCGCAACCTGTGATATTTTAATAGGTGCTCTTTTCTTAAATTTCTTGGCCCTTGGCTTACTTGCTCCTTGACCCATAAAATTAATTGAATGAACTCCTTGTTTCTTAAGTCTTGTTTCTTTTTGAGTAAGCATACTGGCCAATTCATTAACATTCCACTTGTCCTTTATAGTGTTATAGTTAATTTGAAAAGGCCCATACTCAGAAGGTAACGAGTTCATTATGAATTGCACTAAGAAGGAGTCATCAACTATCATACCCAGGGTCCTTAATTTTGCTGCAATGTTTGTCATCTCTAGGACATGTTGCTGCATACTACGCGACCCATCATACTTCATGGTCGTGAGTTCAGCCATTAATGTACCAGCAAGAGATTTATCCGCAGAACAGAAACGTTCTTCCACAAGCTTAAGATACTCTTTAGCAGTCTCAATTTGTGGAATAGTAGTCTTAATGCTGTTAGCAGTTGTCATTCGCATGAAACTCAGACATAATTTGTTAGATCTTTCCCATGCTTTATAGTTTGACTTTTCTTTCTCATTGCTCCTATTAGTAATGGCAGTAGGCTTTTCTTCTAATAGTGCTAAGTCAAGATCCAAAACACCTAAGTGGAAATTGACTTGTTCGCACCATTCAGAAAAGTTCAAACCATTGAACACAGTAACAGAAGAAACATGCGAATGAAGAGAAATAGCTGCACAAACATAAAATGTTCAATCAATAATGGATTCAGATATTTATAACATCAAAATATATTATAGGTTTCCTTTGGGTAAACCTAACAATATATTTATCATCATTAAATGCTTTGAAACTTTCATATAAACATTGTCAAATATAATTAGCATCTTTGGATACGTAATTATATTTAACAATTAATCATTAATATTTTTTAATTATATTTATTAGCCACATAATATTGATTTACCTTTGGGTAAATCAAATTCACACTAATAAATAAATATATATATACAATAATGGTTTATATAAATAAACCAAAACATTATCTTTAAGAATAAATGGTCACTTTGGTGACTAACATTTATTATTAAAAGATGTTAACATTATATTTTAATAATAAATGACCACTTTGGTGATTAACACTTATTATTAAAATAAATCACTTAATTAGTTTGGTCACTTTGGTGACAAACAAACTATTAACCTTCATATCCATTCACTATCTGTGAAGGAAAATATATAGATCTAAAGTTTTACATAATATAGATCTATATACATCTTTGTGAATTTAATTATTCACAAGATATTAACCTCATGCGTATTAGAAACCTTCTTTATATCTAATACGCAATTAGCCATAAGTAAGTAAAGTCGTACATAACCTTTACTTACACAGAAACATACTTTGGGCTAATCATAAAAAGAATAGTAATTAACTTTCCAAACAAACATAAAGGAAAGTTGATGCAGCAATTAATCAATTAAGCAAATTACTAAAATCGCCATCGAAACAATAAAACATGAATTCAATACTGAGGCGATATCAAAAATTTCTTTTCTTTATTTACTTAATTGTCATAAACATCAAATCAATAAAAATTCCTTATTCCTTCGTACTACCGAGAAACATAAAACAGTAAATCTTGATTTGCAATGAGTCTTATGAAAGCCATAAATCAAAACACATTTATGAAACATGACTTTGATTTGCATGAATCATGTTGTAAAAACACATACGCAAAATTCATAAAAACAATTATATGGATAGATTATTTATTCTACAACCAATCGCCCTGATACCACATGTGGACTTCTTAAGATCAACATAAGTTCGTAAAATCAACATCATGAAAAACATAAGAATAGCGATCATGATATCAACATTCATAACTTTCGGATCTTCGAATAAATAATCTTCACAATAAAACAATAACATAAACATGTACCTGATGCGGAAGACGACATGATCGAAGAAGCTGAAGAATTGCCGAATCTCTAATAATCAGTTTCTCTCACTTGATCTCCCTTTCCAACACAAGTCTCGATAGAAAAGACTTAATCTCGTGCATATTTATAGAGATAGAGAGATGACCAATTAATACATCTGTTACTTTTAAAACGTAACGTCTATCACGTTACATAAATAATATTGATGGCATTAATTTCACTATTAATGTTAGAATTTAAAACGAACCATAAATGCGGGTAATTAATTTTAACGTTAAAGATAGAGCCATTATTAAGGTCATAAATATGACATTAGTATGACCATTAATGAGGACCATAAATCTTAACGTTAAAGATATATACCCATTATTAAGATCATAAATACAACATTAATATGACCATTAATGAGGGCCATAAATCTTACAAGGAGTGCTAACAATCCTGCAATCCGCTACATCGCCCATATGTTCGCAATCTTCACCAATTTTTACTTTTCCATACAATACATGCAAACATGTTACCGTGCGAAAGTTTAATAATAAATGCATTTATCAAATGGAATAAGACATTTTATATTACTGTATGAAAAGTCTCTTAATACTTGATGATACTCATAAGAGATTTCTTGATGTATGGATCCATAGATAGATATATTGATGTATGGTTCAAATAGTATTTTTGGCATAGAAAAATGAACTCATAAATTTAGTTAATATGTTGACCACAAAATACCACAACTTGGCCAACATTCAAATTGACATAAAATTTTTAGCATTTTATTTCATTAGTAAACTATATTATTTATATAATTACTAATTTTGTATTTATTAAAATAAGTATTTTTTATAAAAAATATCTTGGATATAAAAAAGAAATAAAATTTTAAACATAATATATATAATTTGAAAAATCAATTATTTCTTTTTTTTCCTCTTAACAAACATAAGACTTAAAAAGAAAAACAGTTTCTTCTCTCTATTATTCTTTTCTTTTTATTATTATTATATTTTTCATAATTTTTTTCTCTCCAAAGAAACACAATGGTAGTGAAAGAATTTAAACAAAATAAAAATATAAGAAAAAACATTCAACTTTTTATCAATTAGCCACCGCCGAAAAAATATAGACGGTATTAAAATTAAATAAATTTTATTATTTATTTTTTTAATAAAAAATATTTTTAAAAATACTTTACCATTTCTTTTATTCATATTTACCTAGATCTAGCAATATTTGACTTGACCCGCTGACCCGACCTGACATGAAATTAGGTGGGTTCGGATTAGCCATAATCGTATTCGAGTCATAAATAATTGGGTTGTGTTGGATTATAAATGAGTTAACTTACTTAATCCATTTAAAATATGAATTATATATATTTTTAAAGTTCTAAACCTACTAATTATGAATGGATTCTAACTCTAATATAAAACATATAGTCAAACTTGTTGTTTAAACCCAAACAACTTAGTATATAAATCACCATAAAATCTTAGAGCTAGTTTGGTTCTGCTGCGCTGCCGCAACTGTGCTATGATAGCTGCGTTGTACTATAGCACCTGATGTTAAAAGGTGTTTGGTGAATCTAACTGTGCTGTCACTGTAGCAACTATTATTAAAGTTATTTTGTAGATTTATTGGGTTATTAGTATTGTTAATAAATAAATAAATATTAATTTAATAAAATATATTAAATTTAAAATCATATATTTTTATAATAAAATAAAATTTATTTTTAAAATTTAAAATAATTATTTTAATAAAATTATTACTTTTTATAAGATCAAATAATTAATTTTAATATAAATTTAAGTTATTAATTTTATTTTTAATGTAAGAAACTAAAATTATATATTTTTATAATAAAATATTTGAAAATTAAAATAATTATTTTAATAAAATTGTTACTTTTATGAGATTAAATAATTAATTTTAATATAAATTTTAATTATTAATATTATTTTTAAAGTAAGAAATTAAAATTATATATTTTTATAATAAAATAAAATTTATTTTATGAGATCAAATAATTAATTTTATTATAAAATTCAATTATTAATTCTATTTTTAAAATAATTATATATTATATTACTAAACATAGATTTAATTTTAAAACAAATATGATATTATATAGTATACATGTTTATGTGAATAATTGAAGAGAGTTATCTCCTCTCACCAATATTGGCATAAAAATGTAGGAATTAATTATTATATATAATTAGAAAATATAAATATATAAAAGAGAAGGAAGAGAGACGTAACGGTATGAGTAAAAAATCAAAAAAAAAAAATATAGAGAGTAAGGGTGCGTTTGGGAGTGTACCGTAGGTTGAATAGTTGTAGGTTATAAAAGCAGCACTATTACTGTGCTGTAAGTATGATTGCGGTGTAGGTACTGTACATTGCTTTTAAAAAAGATAATATAAAATAATCGTGCCACGAACGTCGCCGCCAGCGTCCGCTTCCCTCGCGTCCAAGGAAGGTGGCGTCCGCCAGCGTCGCCGCCACGAACGTCGCCGCCAGCGTCTGCTCCGCACGGAAACGATCCTGCCACCGTCTGAAGGAAGGTGGCTGCGATGGGGAAGAGAGGGAAAGTGGAAGAGGTGACCGAAGTGGAAGAGGCGGGGAAGGAAGGTGGCTGCGATGGGGAAGAGAGGGACGGCGCTGGGTGGAGGCAGCGGGGGAGGTTGGAGGCGGAAGCGGAAGCGGCGAACGGGGCTGGAGGAGGAGAGGTGGAAGCGGCTGGAGGAGACGAGGGCGGAGAGGTGGCTGGAGGAGGCGACGGCAGGGGCTGGAGGAGGAAGCGGCTGGAGGAGACGAGGGCGGAGAGGTGGCTGGAGGAGGCGACGGCAGGGGCTGGAGGAGGAAGCGGAAGCGGCGGAAGGGGCGACGGTGCAGGCTGGAGGCAGCGGCTGGAGGCAGCGGGGGAGAGGTGGAGGTTAGGGAAGCGAAGGGCTGTAGGCTGAGGCGGCCAAAGGGTTTCCCTCCTCACGGAACTGCACCCACGCGACCCACAGGGTCTCCCCTGTAGGCTGAGGCGGACGAAAAACAGCCGGTCGCTGTTGGTCAACATGGATAAGCAGCCATTAAGTACCCTCGGCGCCAAACGAAAACTGCTTGGTTGACCGACGCCCCACGCGACCGGGCGCTCCACCTACACTCCCAAACGCAGCCTAAGAATTGAACCTGCGCACTCAGCCAAGCCTTGCACGTGCGTCGAGGCAATTTGGCAGCCCTCGAAGGCCGAAGCTGGTAAATCCAGCTTTGCCCAACAGTGTAAAAACTGCACTGTTATGCCGCTGAAGCTAGAAATCCGAAAAAAAATAAAAAACAACCATTGGTCGCCACGCCGCTGGAAGCGCGGCAGCTCCAAACGGAGCTCAAATCACTATTCACTAAAGTTCTAAGCCCTAAAATCCTCCTTTCAGCCGATTCAAACTCCTTTCTTTCCCGGCTTCTTTCCCGTCGCCTCCGCCACTCGTCCGCTCCACGCATTCTTCCCCTGTCGCTTCCACCACTCATTGTTCCCGTCGCCTCCATCGCTCCACGAGGTCTTTACCGTCGCCGGCCAGATCTCTCGTCGCCGGCGAGATCCCTCGTCGCCTCCACCGCTCCACGAGGTCTTTACCGTTGTCGGCTAGATCTATCGTCGCCGGCCAGATCCCTCGTCGCCTCCACCGCTCCACGAGGTCTTTAACGTCGTCGCCTCTCTGCTTGCCGCACCAGTCGACGTCGTTCCGCTTTGCTTGCGCCGCCTCCATCCAGTCGACGTTGTTCCGCTGTGTTGCCGCCCTCCATCTCTCGGCCTCAATCCAGCACTCTCTGCTTGCTGCCGTGTCTCCCCTCCATCCAATCGACAAAATCTCAACACACTGCCGTGCCGATTGAAGAAGCAACTCCACTCAAGGCAGCAACTCCACTCTTCAAAATCAATTCACAAGCACAGCTCGTCAGCTCCCAGGTTTGATTAAGGTAGTCATAACTAGGCGTTCGTCTTCACTAACATATAAAATGGTAATGATGCAAGCTACAGCTATAATGTTTCAAGCTACATCCAGTTTCGTAGCAGTTATGGCACATCAATTTTAGGATTAGGAGCTAGGGTAAATTTACGGCTCATGCATTGACTAAAAATAGGCTTTTGCCTAGTTTTGGGAGATGAATCTATATCCCTACCTATCCAACCAAAGCGGTTTGACATTGTTAGTTTTCGGGGTTGGTTTGGTGTCTGTTAGTTAGCCAACTGTTTAGCCAGAATCACTGTGTTCGTAGCTATGTGTTGTATGGATCTGGGGTTCAGCTAGATCACTATTCTTAACATTGGGTTGGGTGGAAGGACTTAATGGCTTGTTATGATTTGCTTATTATATATGTCATGAAAAGATATGACCTCTGTGTATGCTAGTTGAGGAAGAGCCTGTAGGACCACATGCCGGTGTTTATATTCTAGGTGCATTAGCTCTCTTAATTGTTGGGTTGTAAGAAGTATGAATGTGAAAACCAAAGTTATAAGGTATTGAACATAATTCAATGAAGTTATTAGTTGGACAATTACTTCACTAAACTTAAGTTTTATTTGTTGCACTGTAGTTAATCTTTGAAGGTCTCCAACTCAAATTTATTTATTTTTTCAGTCTAGATTGAATTTGGATAATATGGAAACCCTTGTAACAACGAGTCAATTGAAACTAATGATGAGTTAAAAAATATAGACATTGAAGAAGAAAAAGAGGAGACAGACAAAGCCAAAGGAAAACGAAAAAGAAAACATACATCAATTGTATGACAACATTATGAACCAGTTATCACTAGCATCGTACTTAACATGACATTTGAGGAAAAGAAACTCTTCTTCTTCAAATGCTTATGTTCATTTATTGCATCCTTTCATGCGGATGTTTTTAAAACATACATCTTCACAATTATAACAAATCTATTTAACTTTTTCAAAAAAAAAAAATGCATTTAAGTCCTTAAAGTGAAATTTGCTTCTCATGTAGAAAAAAATCTATAATTGCACCCAGTGATCACTAGCGTTGTGCTTATCACTTGACATTCAATTTATGGTTATAAATATCAAAGAGTTGATGATAGTTGAAGATAACAAACTAGACAAAATAGTCACTTGTCACTCTTGATTCTTAAATAGACCTCGTAGTTTATCATTTGCTCAATCTTGGAAGCAAATATGGATTTGAAAATTGTTAATGTTTATATTGCATTGTTACTAAGTCGTGAGTCCTTAATGTAAATTATAAATTGAGAGTTTGAAAGGAATTCACCGAAACCACTTCAAATAGAGTATATGTAGATTCTGTACCGCTGACAAAGAAAATAAAATTTAATCTTTATTGTAGGATCTATTAACGGAGCGGTTAATTGTATTTCTTTAATTTTTTTTGGTAGTGAGACTCGATCAGTTTATGATATTTTTGACCTATAATTACGAGCACCATCTGGACATATACCAATTATGAGTCGTATAAGCAACAGAAAGTTTACAAATCACTCGAATCTAAGCTCTAAGGCAATCCTAAGTCATATTAACCATTAAGCTTCATACATCTCCCAACAACTGCCACCAAAAAATATACTAAATTATAGGTCATCAAACGATAAGGATATGATGACAATATCTAGACTATAATAGAGATTTCAAATTGGTTTTGTATCAAAAACAGATCAGCCATAACCAAAGAATTGAGATCACGTGCAATAATTGATTTAAACACGAAGGAAGAAGCACACATTGCAGCAATAAATATATAACATAGAACCTTAATGACACAAAATAGAAGCACGTCCGAAGCAAAAACCCTAAATCGTTTCAAAGAAAATGATTCTCGGCTATCAATCGTCAAATAAGTGACAGAGAGAGCAAGAGTAGGAAAAAGAACTTGCGATCGCTGCCTTCGCCCTTTCCTCTACGAGGGCTGCACGAAGCAGGAAGGATGATCAAATTGAAACTTGATTTTCCTCACTCACTGCCCTCCATTCCATCTGTAGTTCACAAGAAAGGCTGGAAATTATACCTTTCATCCAATGATGAAACGTTGTCTAATTTCCCGCCTTTCTTGTGGACTACAAATGGAACGGAGGGCAGTGAGTGGGGAAAGTCAAGTTTCGATTTGATCATCCATCCTGCTCCGTACAACCCTAGCTGAGAAAAGGGCGAAGACAGGGATCGTAAGTTCGTTTTCCTACTCTCGCTCTCTTTGTCCCTTGTTTGACGATCGACAGCCGAGAACCATAACCATTTTCTTTGAAACGACTTAGGGTTTTTTTTCGGACGTGCTTCTACTTTTAGTGTCATTAAGCTTCTATGCTGAATATTTATTGTTGCAATGCATGCTTCTTCCTTCTTGTTTAAATCAATTATTGCACGTGATCTTAATTCTTTGGTTATGGCTGATCTGTTTTTGATACGAAACTAATTTAAAATCTTTGTTTTAGTCTAGATATTATCGTCATATCTTTCTCGTTTGATGACCTACAATTTAGTACATTTTCTTGTGGCAGTTGCTGGGAGATGTATGCTGCTTAATAGTTAATATGACTTAGGATTACCTTAGGGGTTAGATCCGCGTGATTCGTGAATTTCTTGTTGCTTATATGACTCATAATTGGAATATTTCGGATGGTGCTCTTAGTTATAGGTCAAAAACATCATAAACTCGTTTTAAATTCTACAAGTACACAAGAAATACAATTAACAATTGAGTCCCGTTGCCAAAAAAATGAAAGAAATATAATTAACCACTCCAGTAATAGATCCTGCAACAGAGATTAAATTTTATTTTCATTACTAGCGGTACAAAATCTATATATACTCTATTTGAAGTAGTTTTGGTGGATTCCTTTCAGACTCTCAATTTATAGTCTATCTTAGGACTTACGACTTAGTAATAATGCAATAGAACCATTAACAGTTTTCAAATCTATATTTGCTTCTAAGATTGAGCAAATGATGAGCTACGAAGTCTATTTAGGAACCAGGAGTGACAAATGACCATTTTGTCTAGTTCGTTATGTTCAACTATGATCCGCTCCTTGATATTTATAACGGTAAGTTGGATGTCAAGTGATAAGTATGACGCTAGTGATAACTGGGTGCAATTGTGGATTTTTTCTACATGAGAAGTAAATTTCACTTGTAAGGACTTAAATATATTTTTTTTTTTGAAAAAGTTAAATATATTTGTTATAATTGTGAAGATGTATGTTTTTAAAAAAATCTCATTGAAAAGATACAATAAATGAATATAAGTATTTGAAAAAGAGAAGAGTTTCTTTTCCTCAAATGCCATGTTAAGCATATTTAGGTCTAGATGGCTGATTGTTATTCGGCATGGGAGTGAGACCCTGTAGCCTTTTTTCACTGCCCATATCTATTTTCTCATTCCCCTCATATACAAACCGAGAGTTACATTAGCAACTCCCATCCTCTGCTCCTCTATTTTAAAGCTTAGTGACTAGATCTCCATGCCTTGCCCCCACATTTTAATTGACTTAATTGTAATTTTTACCAGTTAATTTGGTGGGTGGGTGGGGTGGAGCCAATTTTTTAGTCAGGACTCTGCCAGGGGATTTAAAACACGAATAGAAGAGTTATTTTACTATTGCTTTAAAATTTGTGTTTCTAAAGCATCAGATGGTAGGCAAGTGACCCTGCCTAAAAAAATTTTCTCGGTGGGGTGGGATGGGTTTGTAATTTGGGGATATATGAGTTTAAAAAAATCCATATAAAAAGATAGAAATAAATGTAAACATTCAAAGAAGAGAAAAAAAATGTCCTTTTAGCTGCCATTTGTGATGTCTTTCGACTGAGATAGTCTGATAGTCTAACCATGAGGGTCTTTTCATAAGGGCCGGTTGTTATGTGACATGGGCTTGAGACCCACTGTCTTTTCCCATTATCCATCTCCATCACTATTTGTTTACCTCTTGTGCACATGGCTATGAGTTACATCCATCATCCTCAACTCCTCTATTCTAAACTTGTGTGACAAGACCTCTAAGCCTAGTCCATTACTAGTCTGACACAAATTTGTCACTTGTCTACATGCATTGTAGGTGCTTCGACAAACTTTGGCCAACAATTCCATTGTTGCCCAACCATCTTGTAGACGTATTCCACCATGCTGTTCTCCGATAAACTAGCTTAGCTAGTTTTATCACCCTTCATTCAGTTAATGAATTTGGCCTAGGTACCTCCATCTTGATCCTATTAAGATTAAAACTCTACTTAGCTGTCCAATTTTGCCTATCTATCAATCAAATTGGAGGAACTGCTGATGAGGACATATCTTCCTCTTATGTTGGTAATTTGTTCAATCTCTAGCCACTAGATTGCAACACTTCCATATTGTTATGTTTTTCCTTGTTTGTGAAAGGAGACGACAAACACATGGTTTCCGAAGCCATATATTGATCCATTCTCATATATTAGGTTGACTTTCCAGTTGATTCGTGCTCACTTCCTGTGTTGGGTTGAGCCTAAAACTCAGACCCAACAACCTATCGATTTGAGATCAATTATGAACCACTCATTCTCTAGGTCAAAGTTTGGATAGCATGCTTGAATAATTATCCCAGAGATAACATCGCAAATATATCCTTTACCAATCTTAATGAGTTTTGATACCTAAGCCTGCTTTATTTAGTAGCTTATAATATTTTGTTAGTTCGTTCATTATTTTATTGCAGAAGTAGATTACTATAAATTATCATACTAGTGTCTTGTCTTATGCATAATCCCCATCCTGGCAGCATAATTTGGGACCACTAGGTTTGTGTTTTAAGTTGTAACTTGATAATTCAATTTTATATCCTTCCCTTAGTTTCAAAGCAATATATCTTGTTTGCCTAATTTACTATCTCAATCTGTTCCCATCTTCAATTCTTAGAAACCCGCCTCATAACCTACAAACTTAATGGTTAGCTTACTTGCTAATCCTAAAGATTGCATTGTACTCATTAGTGCTATCTTGATAATATATTTTACATCATTACGAAGGCATGCTGCATAATTTTGTTGATTTTTTGCATTAATCTCTTTAATAACTAACTCTTGTTCAAAATGGTTTCACAATTTTGACTAGTAATTTTAAGATTTGAGAAAGCTCAAGTTGTAACTTCTACCAAGAGTGGTGACAAGGTTTTGTTTTAATTAGGAATATTAATTAATTACAATTATTGTTAGATCATGTATTATTGAGTTACTAGGGTATTGTGTATTATAGTATGGATAATTTTTATTTTGTGGTTATTGTCTTATTAAAGCTTATGTAGCAGTTTATTACTTGTTGGTAAAAGTAGTTTATGATTAATGAAATTTTGATATATCTACTATCTTCATCTCTTTGATCATCTCAAAGTAGGGTTCTCTCACTATCTCTCTTGTCATCCTCTTACTGGATCAAGTGGTAATAGAGCTCAATTGGTTCTTTATGTTTGTATCATATAATAATTCACCGGCTTTAGGTTCTATGACGACCCATATCAAATAATAATTTTGTCTCTTTAAACCCCTGTAACAACTCCATCTCGGATTCACCCCCTATGCAACCACCCTAACTCCTCCATTACTTGGTGGTAGCACCTTAGTGTCGTTTGCTTCCTCGCAATTGTCTCATTTTCCATTCTCCTTGTTTAGATAGTGCCCATCCCTATGTCTTTAACTTATGTAGTCTTAAATTCCATCAATGAGCATTATCGTAGATATTTGAAAGAAAGAGAAGAAATCAAAGAGAAGCAAAAGTAATAAACATAGATAATAAACCTCACATTGACCTTTGTTTGCTCAATATCCAACTAGTTGCTCATCAAGCAACCCCTCATTTTTGTGTCTTTGCCGTTGTCAATGACACTTGTCTATTGCTTCATCCACATCTACCACTGCCTACATCACCTTCTCATGCCTTTGCATTTTGCACTTGTCATAAAGAAGGCAACCAACAAGAAGAAGGTGAAGGCCCAAAAATCTTGCTAGGAGAAGAAGCCCTCGGCCCTTAGGGTCTTACTGTCTTTACCATCACCTATAACTCATTTGTTATTGCTATGACGTCACAACCTCATTTATCTACCTTCTCATGCACCTCTTCTCTATACCATTCACTACCATTGCCTATGGCTTCTCCATGATGCTCCATCAAGAAACAACAAACATGACCTAAAATTTAGGTTGTGGGTATGCAGAAGTAAAGAATGTGGCAAAAAATTGTTTGTTTAGCTCAAAAAAGAAAAAAAATAAAAAATATGAGAAAAATATTAGCTTTTGCATTTGGTTAATTTGTTAGAGTCAAGTTCTTTTCTAGAGGAGAAAGATGTGGTTTTAGTGTATATTAGGAATATTAATTAATTGTACTATTATTAGATCATGTGTTAATTGTGTTAGTTGGTTGTGATATCATCATTTTGAATACTAGTTTATACTAGTAACCTTGTCTTTGATTGGAGTATTACAAACTAGTGTGTCGATAACACGTACACATGGTATGACTAAACTAATTATGTTTAGCTTGTTTTGTGGTGTTTAGGGTTGAAACTAAATTACAATTAGACATACATACAAGGAATACAATAACTTAGATGAGATTGTCCATAAGTTTATACTTAAAAAAAGAAATATTAAAATTTGATAATTTACATATGCAAGAAGGGCCTATTGCCTTACTTTTGAACTAGCTCCACCCACATGGTTTGATCCCACATGTCATGAAAATCTAAAAGAATTGAAAGAGTATTACTATGATATATTTGATTAAAATTATAATAAAAGCACATACAAATTGAAATGTGATATTTTACCTATCTAGAAGTCCTTTTTGGCTTAATTTTGAATTGGCCCTTTAGTTCTATCCCACATGTTCTTGAAACTTAAAATTTTAAAATAAATCATTATGTGAGATTTATATGAATTGAAACTTCAAATATATACAAAAATTAGAGCTGACAAAAACGGACTTGATCCGCCAACTCGACCAATCTCGACATGAAGCTAGGAGCGTATAGATCAAATTGAATTGTGTTCGGGTCATAATTAAGTTAACTCGTTTATGACCTGATGGTATTTAAGTCTAGTAAGGCCATGAACAGCTCAAGCTTATCATGATAGGCCCTATTCAAGCATCATATATGAGTGTGACATTGAAGTTCTCCCAAGCTTCTACTTCATGTGCAACACTCCTCAACTTCATCATCTATATATTGCCTAACAATATCATAAGGTGTGATTGGATGAATACTGAGGGCTTGATTATTACATCTTGAAGACCATGACATCCTATGCACACAGCTTGTACGCATTTACTTGGCTTTTATTTGTAATATTCCTTTTAATATAATGATTTTCTTAGTGTGAGTGGCGAGCATATTACTCATGCTGCCCAAAAGTTCAAATGAGGGATTTAGAGGAGGCTGGTATCATGCCATCTTGTGAGTAATGCATTATTTGGGAGTTATCAAGTTGGGATCAAAGGGATCTTGCTTCTAATTTAAAATGAAACTATTTTGAAATTGCTCAATTTGATGTCAAGCTTTTTTTCTTTTCATTTAATTACTGTTTATTTGAATTTGCTTACTTGCTAGTGATGGGAAGACCTTTGGGTCAATATTAGCTAGCCAAATTGCTATTGATGCTGTGTTGTCTATTTCTACATGGCTTTTAATGTCTACATGCATATTTGTATTTTAGTTTATCTAATACGGGCACGATGTCGATTTTGCCACGCCTCTACTATGAGTATCACTCCCTATCTGTTCAAACTATGAAAGCAAATTAGACGGCATCCTAGAAGGTATATTGAGCTCTTAAAGCCAGCTGCTCCGACTTTGAAGTTGTCATCAATTACATGCCCATGGCCTTGGTACTAATAATAGGTAGAAGGCTTCTTTGGTTCTACCTATTGCTTCTAGATATGAAGGGCTTTAAGTTTTCACATGTGGCTTAGTGAATCTCTTATGACACCTTTGGGCATTTGAGGATATTTAAAAAATTACAAACAATATGTTATTTAACTTCAGTGGTGCGTCAATCCTTATTAATATTTTTGCCATGGAGCATTGCCAATGTTGAAGATTCTATAGCAATTTTCATGTATGATCTATGTTGCTATATGATATTAATATTGTGACTTTTTTTTGCCGTAGAATGTTGATTATAAAGAATTTAGCGAGAAAGAAAAGACTTAAAAAGAGAGTATTGAGAGTTGGAGAGAGAGATTTAGTATGAGAGAAGTGAACGTGAATTGGTAGGAATGAGGATTCATATATAGAGAAAAAAACTCCCTCCCATCCTAAAAAAAATCCAAATGACTAGAATGGAATCTAATTGTGAGATTTTTTCTTTGAAAAGTAAAGCCCAATAGCAATGTTCCTAGTTGTTGCTGGTACTGATCATTACAACTAGATGAGATTGTCCATAAGTTTATACTAAAAAAAAGAAATATTGAATTTTGATAATTTACACATGCAAGAATGGCCTATTGCCTTACTTTTGAACTAGCCCCACCCACATGGTTCGATCCACATGTCATGAAAATCTAAAAGAATTGAAAGAGTATTACGATGATATATTTGAGTAAAATTATAATGAAAGCACATATAAATTAAAATGTGATATTTTACCTTGCTAGAAGTACTTTTTGGCTTAATTTTGAATTGGCCCTTTAGTTCTATCCCACATGTTCTTGAAACTTAAAATTTTAAAATAAATCATTATGTGAGATTTATATAAATTGAAACTTCAAGTACATACAAAATTTAGAGCCAACAAAAACTAACGGCCAACTTGACCAATCTCGACATGAAGCTAGGTGGGTTCAGATCAAGCTGAATCGTGTTCGGGTCATAATTAAGTTAACCTTTATGACCTGATGGTATTTAAGTCTAGTAAGGCCATGAATAACTCAAGCTTATCATGATAGGCCCTATTCAAGCATCATATATGAGTGTGACGTTGAAGTTCTCCCATGCTTCTACTTCATGTGCAACACTCCTCAACTTCATCATATAATGCCTAACAATATCATATGGTATGATTGGATGAATACGAGGGCTTGATTATTAGATCTTGAAGACCATGACATCCTATGCGCATGAGTTGTTCGCATTTACTTGCATTTATTGTAATATTCCTTTTAATATAATGATTTTCTTAGTGCTTGTCACAAGCCTAGTGGCGAGCATATTACTCATGCTTCCCAAAAGTTCAAATGAGGCATTTAGAGGAAGCTGATATCATGCCATCTTGTGAGTAATGCATTATTTGGGAGTTACCAAGTTGGCATCAAAGGGATCTTGCTTCTAATTTATGTCACTTGCGGCAGGGATTCAATTGAAATGAAACTATTTTAAAATTGCTCAATTTGAGGTCAAGCTTATTTTCTTTTCATTTAATTATTGTTTATTTGAATTTGCTTACTTGCTTGTGATGGGAAGACCTTGGGGTCAATATTAGCTAGCAAAAATGCTATTGATGCTGTGTTGTCCATTTCTACATGGTTTTTAATGTCTACATGCATATTTGTACTTTAGCTTATCTAATACGTGCACGACATCGATTTTGCCACGCATCTACTATGAGTATTACTCCCCATCTGTTCAAACTATGAAAACAAATTAGACGCCATCCTAGAAGGTATATTGAGCTCTTAAAGGATTGACTTTGAGGTTGTCATCAATTATATGCCCATGGCCTTGGTAATAATAGGTAGAAGGCTTCTACCTATTGCTTCTAGATGCGAAGGGCTTTAGGTTTTCTCATATGGCTTAGTGAATCTCATGTGACACCTTTGGGCATTTAAAGATATTTAAAAAATTACCAACAATATGTTGATTAACTTCAGTGGTGCATCAATCTTTATAAATATTTTTGCCACGGAGGATTGCCAATGCTGAAGATTCTTTAGCAATTTTCATGTATGATGTATGATGCTATATGATATCAATATTGTGACTTTTTTGGCCATAGAATGTTGATTATAATGAATTTAGCGAGAAAGAAAAGACTTAAAAGAGAGTTTTGAGAGTTTGAGAGAGAGATTTAGTATGAGAGAAGTGTGTGTGAATTGGTAGGAATGAGGATTCATATATAGAGAAAAAAACTCCCTCCCACCTTAAAAATAATCCAAATGACTAGAATGGAATCTAATTGTGAGATTTTTTCTTTGAAAAGTAAAGCCCAATAGCAATGTTCCTAGTTGTTGCTGGTACTGATCATTACAACTAGTAACATGTGTTCGTACCAAGTTGGTATACGTTGGTACCGGTTGGTTTTGATCAATACTAGTATTAGTTCACTTCCTTGGTTTTGATCAATACTAGTATTAGTTCACTTCCTTCTGTACAAATCATTTGTGTTGGGTGGTGCTGACCAGCTTTTTAAACCATGGTGGGTATTATGTCATGGATAGCTTTTAATGTGGTTATTATTTCGTGTTAAATTCCATATAAAGGCTTATTAAGTTTTTGTAAATGTAGCTTATGATTAATGAAATATTTATATTACTTTCTTATCTAGCATCTCTTCTCTCTTATTTTCCTACCCATTGGAAGCAAGGTTCTCTCGCTACCTCTCTTTTCATCCTCTTGTACTGCATCAAGTAGGTTATGCATCACATAATTTCATATAGAAGTTTTGCAGCTGAATCAGATACATTTTATGGTTCATATGACCAACACACATTTCATATGCTAATAAAGCTTTCTGGAAGATTGTTTCTGGTTTCAGTTCATGTTTTACCATATATGGGTTTATGTGTTCTCTTTTGCATAGTGTTTATTGAAAAAAACTCATCAAGCGTGAAGCACTGGTCAATTTTTGATGCCATCTTGAAATTAGTAGAAAAATATAATGGTATCATCTGCATTTATCTGCAAAAGTAGCACGATAGATTCATAATTTATAGTGAATTAAAAGTTTTCAGAAGTATATAAAGAATATCTTGTGGTCAGGTAAAAATCTTCAGTTGTCCACAAATCTTTTCCTTTAATGTTCCAAAATCATTAAGAAATAAATCTCTAATTGTTAAGGAATTTGAATCAACTTCATGGGTTGATTTCCTTTCATTAGTTGCAAACGCATTGCTGTCTTGTTCTTTCATTCGAAGAAATGGCAGAGCCAGCGAGAGATGCTCCAACTACAGACAAGAAAAGAAGTCTAGCAATAGGTAAGCTACTAGATTTATATATATATATATATGTATTTATGCATGCATTTGCTAAGTTTCAGTATTGACTTGCTAATCAACTTATTGAGTTGGGGATGGTTGAAATATCAAAATATTTCTTAAAAATAAAAGTTACAAAGAAGAAAAATTCATATTTTGTTTATCTTTGTTTTCTTGATCCCTTGGAATGATAAGTTGATAACCTAAACCATCATCTTTTGGTTTGACTTAGTGTGTGATGTTTACACCTTGTTTACCGCAGATGAAGATTTTGGAAAGGATTTCCTCAACTCGTGGAAATCATCAAAAACTGGAAATTCAATGGATTTCGACGTGGAAACTGTTCCGCAAAATGGCAAAAGTTCCTTTAACTTTGACAAACTGTTAGGACATATATGTCATAATTCTTTCTTGTTGTTGTATAATGTTTGTACCTGCATATCAGTTGAAATTAGTGAATTTCATGCTATCTTTTTACAGGGATGACTTTGATCTTGGTGATGGATTTAAAAAATTATCATCATTCCAAATGGATATCACTGACATTGACTTCTCTGTGCCACTTAAGAAGACAGCAAAGGCCAATTCGAAGCAATCTCTTGGAAAGCAGGAATTGAAGAATGACAAATTCTCCTTTATGTTCGATTTTAATGAGTATGTTTCTGCATGCTGCATCTCCTCTAAGATTTATTTTTTTGGCATACTGCTTACCTTGATACAGTTTTAATGCTTCCGGCTCTTATTTCTTCATCAGTACCTGTTCTAGTGATGAGGTTGTTACTTTTTGTTCTGTGGATGCAGACTGGATAAGTTTGATTTTGATACAAAAATGACCGAAAGTGAAATTCCTTCAAGTAAATGCACGAAATATAGTGTACCTCCTTGTACTGATGAAGTGCTTAAGGAGGATAAGTGTCTTGAATTAAAAAGTGATTTGGTGGATGGCTGCCATAGTGAAAGCCATGGAGATGAAGGCTTGCCAAATACAAACAGTTTGGCGACTTCGACATGTGCTCCTACCCTGAAGCCTGATGGACAATCTCATAATACTGCAACTATACATGAATCTGCAAAAGAAACACTCACCCTAGTTACCAACATATTTGCGTCGGATTCCGTCAAGGGTAATGTCTCCACCGACCAAGATAGTGTTGTGAGATCATTTAATAGTTCACCTTCCAGATATTCTAGCCCCGTGAAGTCATCAAACTCAAGGTCCTGTCCACTAAAAAGTAAAACTGGATCAGAAGATTGCGTCATGGCACCTCAGAATGATGAGGTCGATCAACATGAGGTAAGTGGAGGAAACAAATACTCAAATGTATCAGCCCAAGTTTGCAATGAAGTTGTGGGAGGTTCTATGAAAGTGGTTATGCAGAAATATGTTGATACTCCCCGGTAAGGATCCTAATGTGCATCTCTACGATTGAAGTATTGTTATCTCTTTTCTTGTTGGCCTTTTATGAAATTTTTGGTGGAATTCTTCTCCCATGATTGTAAGTTGCTACCATGTAAATTCTGGTAGCATATTGCGCATGAGCTACAAAAGATTTTGAGTGTTTTCAAATTGTTAGGAAATCCTTTGTACATAATGCATAATCTTGTTTTGTGAAAAACTTAGTTCTAATTTAGATTTTACATTTTATATCATAATTTGTTAGAAGAGATGCTTTCTAACTGAATGGTATACCAAATCTTCAAATTGATTTAGTATTTTTTTCTTGAATTGCTGTTTTTTCTATAGCCTTGAATGTACTTTCTCCTCTTCCATTCTGCCTATTCTGATTTCCTGTTATATAAATTATTTATAGTTGTTTTATATTATTTATAATACCATCTGCTACTTTTTATTCTAGCTAAGTACTGAAGTCTTAGATAAAGATGTTCATCGTGTACTGACTAATAACTCTTTTCATTTGCTTGTTGTTTTTTTATTCCAATTTCCCAATTCCAAATTACCTGGCAGGAATAATTCAAGCGACAACACAAGCAGTCCGCTTTTAGTCCAAGATATATCACACAAGGATGATAAAGGTCATTCGGCTAAACTAATGACTTTAAGGTGGAATATCAGGGTGCTTGACCATGGCAACCCTACTTTGTGTAGTTACATGTTTTACATTATAAACGCTGAAATTTTATGATCTATGATTCCAAGACTAAAACTGCAATATTACTAACTCCTCGCTTAACAGTGCCATAAAAACAGCAGGAGCTTTTGAGAGAAATTTGACATCAAAGTTGATCGTCTCTTCCATCACAACTAAGCTGCCTTCGAAGAGAAAGACTTTTGAGGTGCTCTCTTTGCCTTAATCTTAGTTTAGATATTTCTTGTTTCATGATATATATTTTTTCTTATAATAAAAAGAATACCATGTTAGGAAGCTTAAAGCAAGAAGAATGTTCATTATATACTCTTTCCTACGAATGGTAACGGGTCAAAAATTCAAAATTTTATCCTAAACTTAAATCCAATCTGAGCATATAAACCTAATACTTGAACTCACTAAATACTTGAGTTGGGTTCCTTATTAGATAGGAACAAAGTGCTATAGAAAAGATGCTGGAGAAGTTAGAAGGTATTTGGTAAATTGTGCGGGTGATTTTTTTAAAAGCCAAAAATATTTTTAAGTAATAGTAATAAATAATTTTGATTTTAATAAATTAACAATAGTTTTGATAAATTTTTGTTAAATAATAATAATATTTTTTTGCTAATTTTTTTAAAGGGAAATTTTAAAAGAAAAGTAATAAAATAATTTAAAAATTAATAATAGTATTTTTGTTAAAATAACAATAAAATATTTTTTTTCCTGCGCAGGGGAATCAGGGAGGAAGGTGGGGAGAAGGGCCATCGGTGGCGAAGGGAGGGGCGAATTTGTGAGGGAGGTGGGAAGGGGGAATTGGGGAGGGGGGTAGGGAGAGAGAATCTAGTCTCGCCTGGCAATAGGGTCATCGCGGGCAGGTAGGATAGGGGGTTGGGGGACTTTCTAGGCTCCCTACTAATAAGGGGTCTTGAAAAGGAACTAACACAAGAGGAGGCTGAATTGTGTTTTAAGAAATTTTTCTTTTTTTTAAGTATAATAGGTTCTTGGATCTAGTAAAAGAGTATTGATGTAAATTAGATAACTATGATATACCTATGCTACAATGTAAAAAGGTTCTTTAAGATTAAACTAAACACTAATATCACCAAGATTATAATAATTAATTTAAATAAAAGTAATATCCATGCAAATAAGAAATTTATAGTGGTTTGGCTCTAATCCCTACATCCATTATCTAGGTTCCCCACCTAGAATTTCTAACATACTATATACTTGTTATTTTCTTTTTCAATTTACACCAAGTGATCTCACCCTTTTCCTATGGGTACCACTTCTCTAAACCCTACAATGCAAGAAAGAGAAATAAACTATCTATTAGGTCTCTTCCAAGAGCACATCAACCAATCTAACAAAATACAACAAGATTAATAAGAATCAAGACATAAATCAAGAGTGAGGGAGAAATGTTTATTCAAAAGCCAAGACTTCTCTTCATGTATTCTCTTATAGTGCTTGAGTTTTTCTTGAATAAACTACTATTTTGAGCTGGAAAAGGCTTTAAGATGATTTCTAATCACAATAGTCTTCAATGGAGGCTTTTGGAGGAAAAAAATAGACAAAGAAAAGCTCTTTTGGGCATAGACTCACTTCTTTTTTGTTCCCTTTTGTTCTAGGGCTTTTGAGAATGGTATTATATAATTTTCAAGTCTTCTATACCTTTGAAAAAGGTAAGAGAGTCGTTGGAGGCTGAAACTAGCCATTATGGGCGGGTTTGGGCCAATTCAGCCTTCGGCCTAGTTTGGACTGCATAATAAGTTAAACTTGATTTGACTTATTTTAGCTCATTTGAAATCCAAATTGAGTGCCGTCTGAACTGTTGGAAAGCTTAGGAAGTCTACTTTTTGAATTACTGGTGTCATAGAGTTTTGACAAGAATTGGACTTAGTTTGAAGTTGAAGGCTACAAAGTGGTCGAGAATCTATCAAGGCTTGGTTGAAGGATTTTGGTAAGATTTAGAAAAATGATCAAAGATTTATTTAAGGGAAGTAAGGTAAAATGAGCCATTAATTAAGAAATACTATAAGCACTTTATATCTCAAAATATAAAAAATAAAACCTAATACTTGCTAGGACTTGGCAAAGCTTGCTGTGAGCTTGTTGAGGGTTTGCCGGTATTTGTCGAGATAAGTCATCCAATACATTTAACCTAAGCAAAATACTCAAGAGATAATGTTAGCATACATTTAACCTAAGCAAAATACTCAAGAGATAATGTTAGCAGAATGGTTTGTTATTATTAAAACATATTAGAATAATTAATGACCAAGGACGGGAAATCTTGGGCCAACAGGTCTCACCTGAGTGGAAATGTCGATAGGAAGGGGGGGGGGGGGTTTGTTGGGCTCAGTGTAGAGCTCGCTAGCAAAGAGAGGGGGGTGCGCTCGGGTGGAGCTCCCCAAACGAGGGCGCGTTTTCTACGCGGAGGGGGTCGTTTAATTTGATCCGAGCGGTTGAGAGCAGGAGCACAACACGTGGCAAAAAAACATATCCAATGGTCGATTTCTCTCGCACGCCCGTCGCTCGCCCTCATTTTCGACCCCGTCCCACTCCTTCGCCCTCCGCCCCAGTTGCGGCCACGGCGGCTTCCGCAGCCTCCTGTTCTACTTCAACGGCGTCCTCATGCTCCACCTCCCCTCCGGATCCTACCGCATCCTCGACATCGACTATGCCTTATGCGGCCTCACGCTCCACGCCCCCGCCATGTCCGATTGCTACTCCCTCCTCCGCGCTCCCACCGGCCTAGGCAATGGCTTCGCTGTCGAGCCCTGGCGCGCACCCTTCCTCGCGCCCGACCTTGACAACATATTCATGCTCCTCGACTTCCGCGCCGACTCTGCGCTCTTCCAGGGCTTCCTGGGGCACTGCCTCCCCTGCCCAACGCCCAACGCCAACGACCTCCGAACCCGTTCTTCTCCACTCCTCTCTGTTGCAGGCTTACATCAGCTCCACGTCGAACACCTCGGCTGTCCATTCCTCCCGTACCGCCGACTGCACCCACCGCGGCAGGTCGATGCCGTCCTTGCCCAGCGACGCCTGGTTCGGCGCCTTCCTGGTGAGCAGCTCCAGCAGGAGCACGTCGAAGCTATACACGTCGGACTTGAAGGTGTGCTTCCGTGGCGCGCGTGTCATCCGTTGCTAGCCTAACCGTCCTCAACCTCGCCAACAACCATATCTTAGGGACCATTCCCGTGTCCCTCCCCGCACTCGCCTCTCTCAAGCACCTCGACCTCACTGGCAACCAAATCTCCGGTGTCATTCCCGCCGATTTCGGTGAACTGTCCATACTTAGCCACGCCCTTCTCGCTCGCAACCGCATCTCCGGCGAAATCCCCTCCTCGATCGTTGCCATGGCCCGCCTCGCCGACTTCGACCTCGCCAAGAACCTCCGTCTGGCGGCTGGCGCTTGGCGAGAACGGAGGGGTGACGAGGCGACGGCTGGCGAGAACAGGCTTTGGCGAGGGCTGTCGTCGGCGAAGGAGTAGGGCGTCGACGAGGGGCGGTCAGGCGTCGGGCGTCGAGCGTCGAAGGCAAGACGAGGCGGGCGACGACTTAGGCAGAGAATAGAAAATGACGGATGAAACAGCGCCGTCGGATGCCTTTTTTGCCACGCGTCGCGGTCACATTCTATACCGCTCGGATCAAATTAAACGACTCCCTCCGCGTAGAAAACGCGCCCCCCAAACGAGGGAGGGTGGAGCATTGTAGCTCTTCCCTAGTTTCCCCGAAACCTAGAAGCGGTTCACTAAACATATTAGCTTTTGTGTTTTTTATTGCACTGACCCGTAAAAGTTGCTGTCTAGTTGTACCACACCTATATTCTGAACTTGATTAGGTGTTTAAATAGTTATCCACGTTAATTGACCTTGGTGTTCAATTAAGTTTTTTTCTTATTTTTTTCGAGCATTATTTTAGAAATTAAAATAATTTCATATGTTTATAATTCTTTTGGGTAATTGTTAGAGATTGGAGGTAAAATTACAATCCATGCGTATTTTTAATTGGGTGAAATTATAATATGTCCTGATCTAAGTATCCTTATTTCTCTAAAATTATTTTTAATTGGTTATAGACTTTAGGTATATGTAACTTTAAACCCTAAACTAAGATAGGTGTAAGATTCAAAAGATAGGTCCCGACTCTTGGGTTTAATTGACATCCCAAGAGGCATAAACCCTAAACTATAAACAAACTTGATCCCTAATAAATACTAAGATAGGTGTAAGATTCGAAAGAGGTAAGAACACATGAACATGAACAAACTCATATTCTAGTATAAAGTGGCAGAAAACATGATTAAAGAAAATAACATTGAAGGAGATGTGTTATTAATAAGTTATAGGTTCATAACAATAATAACTCTTTTGTATTAGAGTAAGTAAGAAAGATATATCGTATCAAATTAAGACAATATGTTATATTATGGACCATAAAATATGGAAAAAAAATAGAACCACATGGAGTAAGCAGAAAAGTAAAGAGAAACAAATGCAACAAAGAAAAGGGCTTTGATTACTAAAATCAAATACTTAATTTATAAAAATGATATATTGTCAAAATAATTTCACATAAAGCATCATAGCATCTGTCACATCTTGGGGGTTATGTTTTTTTCTTTTCATTCTACAATCTTATTTTGTTGAGAAATATATGGATAATAGACTAATGAATGACACCAAAAAACTGTTTAAATTTATAGAAGAAAGATTTCATGTACTTGACAACATTATCAATGTTTTTATGTTTCTTATTAAGCTTTCAAAATTTTCAAAGATCTCATATATGCTCTTAATGAGACTTAGCCTTGAATACAAGGATAAAAATAAGAATTATAGGTGATAAAATATTAAAAACCCGTAAATGTATACACAAGATTAGGTCCTTAAACATCAGATGGGATCAACTGAAAAGTACTCCTACTCTTTTCATTTACATTACTAAAGAAAAAACATATAATGATGTTTACCTAGTTGATAACCATATAATCATATGTAAAAGATGAGGAGAGAAACATAAATTGCTCGATAATGTAAGAGGAGTGATGATCAAGGTGACAATGTTAGTGCTATGTAGAGAGGGAGGTAAAAGGAACAACAGGATAATCAACAAGTAGAAATAACTGTATTCGTGACTATCACCAATTACTACTATTTTCTTTAGGCCCTAAAAATGGTGAGGTGGATAAAATAAGTTTGTTTATGTGTGAATCTAGTAAGATGACTAAAAAGCAACATATTAATAGGAAATTTTGACACAAGAAACATGATGACAAAAATATATATTATACCCTAGCCATGAATATGGATAAAGAAGCTTTCAACAGTGACGATGCGATAATATAGTCAATAGATTTAACTAGAAACAAATTATGATCACTAGTCGTATGATAGGAAGCTCCATAATGAAGATCTTAAGAGGTACTTAGAAGGCAAGAATGTTATGCTAAAAGTAGTTGGAGTCGAGGCAAGAGATGAAGTGGCAAAAAATCTAGTTGAAGAAGTAGTTATAGTGAGTGGAAGTTGTGCCATAAATAGCTTTAGTGTCTTTCTGGAGGCAATCTTGGCAATTGTTCGTTGACTATACTTGTACCAACAATTCATAGAGGGGTGATTAGAATGCCTATAGTGGGTATAAGAATGAAAATTTATGGCCATGAACTTGATTGTGATAAGAATGATCACTAAGCAACTTGGATCCAAATAAGCTAGTGGTAGACAAAGCAAAAAAGCTTTCGACTGCGTTTGGCAAAGTTGTGTTGTTGTTAGTGTTGTTTTGAGTTTTAAATATTGTAATTAGTTGTAGAAATTTGTATTTCCCTTAAAATATAGAAACTATAATTAATACAATATAAAAATCTAATGGTATAGATATTTCACATAAAGTAACAACTATTCTCTTTTATGATGCCAACGGAGCGATTTGATTACAAAACCTATTTATCTCCATTGAATTTGTTGAATTATCCTCCAATAGTTTATTTGGTCCAATCTAAATGCATCTCCTTCAAGAGCAGTGATAAAGATAACAAGAAAATGACACGTCAGATTTCATCACTCATATTTCTTGTAAGTAAATAAAAGTTTAAGTTTGTATTTTTCATGAATAATTGATTATACATAATTTTTAATTAATATACATTAACAGCACATCAATTTTAATGCATATATATTATATATTATAAATATTTATATATAATAATTAATATTATATATTCATATTTAAAATGAAAATTATGCATATTTATATTGACATGAGTGGTGATAAAGATTACGATGGCGACAATAGTTACATTTAAGAGTCTATGGTCCATATTTCTTATAAATAAAATAAAATAAATTATTTTTATTTTAAAATAATTATATTATACAAAATTATTTATATTTTAATATATTATATTAATAATTTTATTAATATATATGCAGTTAAATTAAGTACATGTAATGTTAATCCATATATTAATCCCCCCTTGTGCACCCTGCGTGGTGCCAAGAGCAGTCACAGTTCTAGCTACTGTTGGCTGGGCCTACGCTTATGCAACAGTGCAAAATGGGCACTTCGGCCTTGTTTGGACAGAATGCAGTGCGGCCACGTAGTAAAAAAAAAGGCTTTTGCGCCGAAGCAGCGACGAGCTACTTTTTGCATGGCGCGGCAGAAAAAATGTCGGTGAGGATGGAGGAGAGATGTGGGTCCCACCGGGAGAGGACAGTGAGAGTGAGAAGTTAATATTATATAGAATTTTTTTTAAAAATAATATAGATAGAGGGAGAGAGATAGAGCGGTGTGAGAAGTTAATATTATAAAAAATTTTAAAATTTAATAGAGAGAGGGAGAGAGGTTGTTTATTTTAATAGAAATTTAATATTAATATTATATAAAAATATATAAATTTTTTTTTTCAAATAATTAATAATTAATAAAAATTAATTAAAATTTAATTTGTTATGTTACTAATTTCTTTATATTATATATATATATATATATATATATATATATATATATATATATATATGAAATTTACAATGTTATTAATATAAAAATTAATTTTATGTTAAACTTTATTTTTAAAATTTAGTTGTAAAATTAAAAATAAAATTGTTATTGACTTAGATTGTAGCAACACACAACAATTTACCAAACACCTCAAAATAACTGCCATAATAACATTGTACTTCAATGTTTTAAATCTCAGTCTGATATATATATCAGTCTGGTCATAAACTAATGTGTACAGGATATACTAACACATTAAAGACATGATATCGGACATACCGATACAACAGTACGGGATTGGATGCTACTTGGACTGGTACAAATTGAGATTTAAAATACTGTTGCACGCCCTAAATATGCCTTGATGTTATGTTTAGGAATAGGAACGATTCTGGCTCGCTTGAATGTCATGTTATTTTTAATAGTAGAGTATACTGTTTTATTCTATGATTCATGTGTTCTTATGGAAGCTGCATGACTAGCTGATTATAATTTTCCACATGCTTCCTTTGCTCCTTTTTTATTCTACATCTTTCTTATGACTTGGTAGCATCAATGTGTTGAAAAAGTGACGAATCCATACTTAAGGTTTTCAGTCATTTTTTCTTTATTTTAATATTTATATATAGCATCCATTTATTTTCTTTCAGGAACCTTTGACAGATCCAAAGGTTTTTGATACATCAAAGCATATCAATTTTTCACCTAATATAAGGTCTGTTTGCCAATACAGTCTTTCACAATTTTTGTTCCTATATCCCTTTATTTCTTTAATTGTGATACATTGGCAGCAAAAGCTTAGCCACCCAGGTGAGAAACTGAGAATCATTTAGATTAATAAGCTGAAGAAAGTATGACTGAATACTTGAATATAATATATATTTGTTAGGTGAAAATTTATTTGACAAAGTAAATATTTGGTGGTCATTTTGAACGATCAACTTGTTCCGTTGTTTTTTGGTTATTTCTGGACATTAGCCTTTAGCCATATTTCTTCAGCACCTCTATCTGTATCTGTTTCTATTGCTTCAGATATGCTGTAGATGGATACATATATACTAAATACATGACTCCAATATTTGGTTAGGTTACAACTGTAGATTTTCATGTATCTTGGCCTATGATTACTCGTCTCCTTGTTGGACTGCAACATATGCTTCTCCATTCTTATTTTTCCTTGTAATTTCCATGTCAGGGTTAATTCAAGCAGTCCTGCAAAGAGTATCACACCTAATCTTCTTTCAGCTGCATCCATGAGCAGCCCAAAGAACAGTCCTATTGAAGGACAAGATATACAGAAAGATGGAAGTAAATCTTCACCTAATTTGATGACCTTAAGGTGGACCATCTGTATTCTTTTCTCTAAATAATTTGTTTAGGTTGTTAAAATCACTAACCGAATTACTGTAAACACAAAACATAGAATGATAAAAGGTAACAACACCATATCAAATTCTTCAATGAGCAAAGAAGCCAATTTAGTAGAGAGAACAAAGGGAAATTTAGCATCCAAGTCGATTGTCTCTTTTACAACAGAAAAGCACGCATTGCCAAGTTCACTTCTGAAGATGAAGACAATCAAGGTGACTTTTGTAATTATATTACTTAAGTATCTCATCTCAATCAAACACAGATGTGCTGCATTTTTTCTTCATATCCTAAATTGGAGTTTTGATTGTGTTAAATGCATTTTTTTTAAAGTGTTCTAAAATTTAACCAGAACTGTCATATTGCAATCATCCAAAAAGGCCTCCACATTTTATTGCAATATTTGAATTTGTATCCACTACCCCGTATCCATAGTTATGATAGATACTAAACACTCTATTAAATATCAGGAAGTGAGAGTGCATGTTTTTTATGTTAAATTTTGAAATCATTTTGAGTTTGTTTGGTAATACGTTCATTAATTAGGTTTGGCATGATTTTTTCTTGTTTTCCTTCATTTGTGTGTCTTAAATTGGAATTGTGTATTCATTTGAGATGTGCACTTGAAGCCTTTCTCTAGCGTACAAGTGATGTTTAGCTTTGTTGGAGACTTGTATTATTGGTTTTTATTTTAATCCCATAGAATAGTATTGTCTTACTCATATAGCTTTATCTACATATCTATGTACTCGGTACTCACTAATCAATTTTATACTTTTTTTTTTAAAAAAAAAATTGATTTGGTATAAGGCTGGTTGTGGACAAGGTCATGATATAAGACTTGTCTTGTGGCAAAGGGTTTTTTGAAGATTTATGGGGTAGATTATTTTGAGTTTTTTTCTCCAATAATTTGGTTAAATTCTATCAAAGTTCTTTTTTCTTTGGCTGCAAATCAAGATTGGAACATGCCTTATATGAATGCAAAAATGCTTTCTTATTAAATGACCTTGAAGATGTCTATATGGAGAACTCCTAGGCTATGTTTTTTTGGAGGGATGGGGGGATGCATTTGTTTGCTTAAGAAAATTGTCTATAGTCTTAAACAAAGCTCAAGAACATGATTGTATAAATTTTTCTGTGGTCTCTCAAATTGGTAAAAAATGCAACAAAGCAAACATTCTATTTTTACTAGGCATAACTGCATAACTCTTCTAGTTTTGTTATTCTAGTAATTTATGTGAATTATATGTTTTTATCGAAAGTGATACTGATTTATATTCAAAGGTTAAAAATATTCAGAAAAGAAATTTATTAAAAAGTGGGAAAAACCTAGGTATTTCGTTGGATTTAAAATTGCTTGCAATGCTAGGGAATTACTTTTCTTTCAAGAAGGAAGTATGTTATCCAACTTTTGAGGAAACTAGTCTACCTAGCTATAAACCTACAAGAATTCCAATCCTTTCAAACCACAAGCTTTATTTTATTTATAAAGATGATGACTTCGATGATTTTGATCCTATAAGTACTATGAATTAGTAGGAAAACTTATCTACTTGATGACTATCGGACATGATATCTTGTATGGAGTTATAAACCAAATTATGCAATCACCAAAACAGTCATTGAGAAGTTATAAAAATTCTTGAAGGGCACTGACTAAGGGCTTCTTTTATGAAAAGATAAACATTTCAAGATAGAATTCTATACTAATATAGATTATGTGGGTAGCATAAATGATTGGAGGTCTATCTTCGGTTATTGTGCATGAAAGTGGAAGTTTGGTACCTTGGAAAAGTAGTAAAATAAAATATGCTAGCTCGATCAAGTGCTAAGGTTGAATATAATATAGAATATGGCTTATACTACATATGAGATCATATGGCTATAGACTTTTCTCAATTATTTGGTTTTTCTCATAACTAAACTCCTATCTACATTACTAGTAATTAAGTATTCTATGAAAGGACTAAATATATTAAGGTATGATTATTATTTTTTATGAGATGTTATCAGAGAAAACTTGCACCAATTTTTAGTTCCCAAAAATTAATTCTTTTGACATATTTACTAAACCTTTTGCTAAGGGAAACTTTCCAGTTCTTAACAACAAGCTAGATATGATCAGCATCTACATTCCACCTTGAGAGGATGTTAAAGAGTTTTATGTTAATCCTAATTGAGATATTTTATTTTACTCCTCGTACAACTTCTTTGAAATAGTACTATTAGAAATATGGTTATTAGAATGAGTCAAATTAGATATTACCATATATATGTATATATACAGTTATATAGTAAATAATAATAATTATTATTTTTGTATTCAAGACTTCTATATATAAATTTTACATCTATTATGTAATTTAGTATTATGTAATTTGGTGGAATCTATTCTTAATATAATATAATTATAATCCTCATTCATATTTCTCCTCTTTTCTTCTAATATGGTATTAGAGCAACAAGCCTTCATTTTCTCACTCTCTTTTCTTTCTCCATCGTGGTAAATGTTTATTACTTTCCCTAGTTCCTTCTCTAGAGTTTTCATCTACATCTTTTTTGGATATTTGCATGTTCTCTCTGGAAATTTTAGGAGCAAAGTTGTCAAAAATGTGTTCCTGGTCTTAGGATCTTCCGATCCGACCTAAATTAGGCAAACCATTCCGGAACTAATGTGGGATTTGAAATATGGTAGAATCTTACGATCCGACGATCCGGGTCTTAGGATCGGGTAGGATCTTACGATCCCATTGATCTTACTCGAACATAAATTAATAGGTAAAATAAGTTCATATTATACTAAAAATCAATAATCTATTATGTCAAAAGCTTTTAATTGATTTAATATAGTTTTTCGTCTTTAATTATCATTATTTGCTCTTTCTTTGATTAACGTTCATCAACTTAAGCTCATTATCATTTACAACTATATTTGTCTAGTTCAATTATTTATTAGGATAAACTTTGTAATATTTGTCATTGTCATTTTTATTATCATTATAATATATATCTTTATTTTTTATTATTTTTCATACTTTTATTTGTTATCTTCATTTCACTGCATGTCTTTGTTGTTTATAGTTTTATTGTACATCTCTATTATATTCATCTTCTATTAACTTATCTTCATCATCATCACCTCACAAATATTCAATTTTATTATTTTATATTATATAATATACATTTGAATAATAGTATATATATATTATTTATTACTTATTAGAATATTTTTCATACTCTTAAGTCTAATTGGATAAATATATTTTAAAAAATTATATATTTTAAGTGATTTGGTAGGATCTTACGATCCGATTCTACGTTCCGATCCTATAAAGCCTTTATCGTTTTTAGGTAGGATCTCGATCTTGACAACCTTGTTTAGGAGAACATGAGCCTTCTTACACTCACCATGATGTCATTGGTCGATTGTTGCCGAATGTCATCGACAATGACCAATATGTTTAAGTTGAAGTTTTGAGTCTCTATTAATGTCTATGTGTAATGTTTTGGGTTACAAGACATTTGATGAAATGTCTTACCGACACAACCCTTATAAATAGTTGTATTTTAGTCGTGTACTTAGTGGATACTTAGCCTACTAAGTTAGTAGAGTCTAATTATGTGTCGGAGGTAAACAGGAAATGACATGCTCTTGATTGTGTAAAATCCTAGGTTATTAGGGGCTTGGAATGTTTTGTAAAATAAGTCTATTAAGGCTTGGGAAGTTTGCTATGCATGCATTGTACTTAGTAGTATCTTAATATTATTGGAGTGAGATGTTAGATCTTAGGACAACTCTTAAGTTTAAAACTGAAAGTTACATGCTTTCGGTGCTCCACTCAAGTTCTTGAGTCTAAGTGTCTTTTTGTAATTGCTATCTTTTTAATAAAATATAGTAGGATGTTTGGTGGACTCATTTCACCAAGCATTTTACTTGCCATCCTTGGAAAACACTATTGTGCCTTACATTGTTTTGTGTTGCTTCCATTATTGCTACTATCATGTAAGAATAGTTGATCACCACTTTTAGGTTGAAAGAGTGCTGTATCGTGTGGACTTTATATATTCGAAAGTGCATCCATGATAATGGAGTTCTTTCTATGCTTGACGCCCGATCTCTTGTGGTGATTGACGATCTCTTGTGGTGATTGAAGCTCTTTGGCTAATGACACCACTCTCCTTCTCTCTCATAACACCTCATGCTACTTTGTGTTCTACTTTTGAAACCATCTCTTTTACAACCGTATCCTTATGCCAAGTTGGGCATAATTATCATATATGCTACAACTTGAGGGGAGGATAAGAAATGCTCATAGTCACATATATAGTAAATAATAATAATAATTTTTTAATTAATACCTCTCTCTATATAGAAGTTATATCTATTATGTAATTCGATGGAATCTATTCTCTATATAATATCATTTTGATTCTCATTCATTTTTCTACTCTCTTTTCTTCTAACCTACCTTATCTATATATCTATATTTTCTTTACTTAATAATCAACATTAGACCCTTTTATAATTTACCTAGCTCATAGTAAAGCAAGCTTATTAAGTTAATGGATAGTCATATCATACAATAATGGAAAATTTCATCATGCATTGACGGACAATACTATTATTCCACTTCTTAATTGCATTTTGTGCTGTTGAAGTATTTTTTGGTATTGAAATAGGGATGTGTTTCCTGAAAGTTAGACAACCGGCTTATGTATTTTAAGCTTTGCATTTGTTTTGCCTCTACGATTTGCAGTCTTAGAATAAATTTATGATTTCTCACAGGATCCATTTATAAATTTGAAGGCCTTCAATTCATTTAAACGAATTAATTCTTCACCTGAAAGGTCAGCCAACACTAAACCTTCAGTCTTTACCTAATAGGTTGATTCTTTAATTGTGACACATATACTGATATCAATTGCAGGGAATCAATTTTAATCTCCCCAGGAAATGGTGCTGACATGGTAGATCTTAAAATGTTTGAAGAGTTGTTTTTACAACTCCATTAATTATTCTCGTCTTAGTCATTCTTCTATTATCCTGAAACATTTTGACATTACTCGTCTGATTGTTATTCACATGTTTTGCAATATCCAATGCTTAGGCACAAAGAGCAGAAAATCCTGAATGTTCTAAAGACGAAGCTTGTTTGGAGAAACCGAACGGTGCAACTGAGTTAGAAAGCATGGAATTTGAAGTGCCTGTACTTATAGAAAATAATGGGAATGCAGAGAAGGCTGAGTCCTATTCAAAGGAGCTTGAAGATGTAAGTACAAATACTAGATGAATAGAAAAAATTAACTGTTCATATATGCACTACACTTTATAGTCAAGTGTCCATCATTAATTGATTGTTGAATTTTATATTCTATATAGTAGATCAAGGCATCCCAGATTGACGCATAGCTCAATTTTTTTTATTTTTTATTTTTATTTTTTTGGTGTAGATTGATATTGATTTCATTCTCGGACAGTATTAACATGTGCATTTCTTGCCTGAATCCTAAATCTAGTTTCTTGTAAGCCTTTCAAAAAATGTTTTCTCCACGAGGTATTGAAATGAAAAGAACTGGGGGGAAGTTAGGGGCTCAATAATCGTAGTTCAGGCTGGAAGTAGACTTAAGACTTTAGATCACTTAAACATGTGATACCACTCATGATATCCACTCAATTGAGAGGCAAGACTTATTGTTTGATTGTCAATTTGAGAATCAACCAAGTACTAAACTTGTTATTAATAGTACTCATATAATTGCCATGAAACCTTGATTAAGAAAATTTCATCAAAAAGGGAAAAATTTGCTACACATGCATTAAATTTGAGTTGCATGCATTGAATGTAAGTTTACAGTAATTGACTAGCGGCATGCCCCTAATGCACAAGCAGCACACTTTTTATTGTTGTTTTTCACTTGTTCTTTTCTCATTATCTTTACTTACTTTTATAGTTGATGGTGCGTTGACTCTTATTGATATATAAATGATAACATCTTGACTACGTCATGTTGGGTTTAAGCTAAATAGAAGGCTTCGGATTGTGATGAAGAGATACGTACTGACTAGAGGTGGTTAGATGACTCGAAGGAATCTAATTTATTCATCGTACAGATTGAGAGGTTATGAGTATTTTTATCCTGAAGACTCAAAATAATCTTGCTTAGAAAATGAGGCGGCTAAAAGGAATCTAACTTGTCAATTGAACTAACTACTTTGGGATTTAATTGACAATTAGATAACAAAAAGATCTATTTATTTTGTCAAATGGCTTAAAGGGATATAAAAGTGTATGATGAGATGACTTAAAAAGGTTCTGATTTAGTGTTGAATTAGATCCCTTTGAGTCATCTCGTCGAAAGAAGTGAACCATTTAATATATCTAGAAATGTTAGATGACCTAAAAAGGATTTTTAACTTATCTTTTCAGTTTGACTAGATGACTTAAAATGAAGATGGTTGAAATGCTAGATGCCAAAGGAATTTGAGATTCCAAATTTTATTTTGATGACTTAAATGGATTTGCATTGAGCATTGCATGGTTTAAAAGGTTCCACCATACTTTGAATTTGAACTTGATCTCAAACCTAACTGAATGACTAGAATGTATTATGTTTTAAGTGTTTGATTCCTCAAAGGGATTTGGCATGTTTAAGTTTGCTTTTGGATGGACATCTTTAGCAGATATGGTTAATATGATTGCTCAAAAAGATTTATTTTTTTTTTGTCTTTAAAATTTGAATTTGATCAGATGACTTGAATACATTCAGTAAGGTGTTAGTTGGCTCAAAAGGATCTATCATACTTTTAATTTGAATTTAAATTTGGTTTGTCAGTTGGATAGCTTAAGTGGAATCGACAAATTTAATCTTTCAATAGCTTGTTGCTAGTTCATTACATAACTTGGTGCCAAATTTATATGGTGGCATTGTTTTGGTGTGGTTTGGTGCTGAATATAATTGTTTTGGTGACTTGATGCCAAACCTTTTTATTATCATGTTTTAGTATAAATTTGCTTTGTTAGTGGCTTGATGTCAAACCTTCCTGTTCTCGTGCTTTAATGCAAATTTGTTTTTTGGTGACTTGATGCCAAACTTGTTTTGTTCTCACGTTTAGTAAAAATTTGCTTATTTGGTGGTTTAATGTCAAACTTTCCTGTTCTAGTGCTTTAATGATAATTTGCTTTTGGTGGCTTGATGCCAAACTTTTCTTAAATGAACTACACTTGGATTTTAGTTGATTGATACCGATATGTTATGAATGCATAATCAATTTTAATTAGCTGTATTATCCGTGATTTTTATCAATGATCTTTTTTTGCCTCCCCAGATTCTCATAGAAGAGGCTTTATTTTTCCTCCTCTTGCATTTGTTTGAGTCACCTGTGAATGACACATGCTTTGTTCTTATGATTGAGAGATCATGTGTTCAATTATTATTTCTTCTTTTTCTTGGAAAAACACCATATTTTGTTTTGAAAGAGCTTTCCAAAGCTTTAGGGATATTTTAGAAATTTCTGAGGTTTAAGAACTTCATGGATATTTTTAAAGAACTAAAGAAAGTTCAAATGAGAAAAATATTATCAAGGGTATACTTGTCTCCATATTTTTATTTGTTTCAACCAAGAATCATTAGATAGGGGCATGAATACCATTTGGAGTTTGTGGTGACAAGGAGTTTATATCATTATATATTTTTAAAGAATAATAAATAATTCCCATGAAAAATAATCATTAAGGTCATGTTTATCCTTTTTTAGTTAAAGGGATTATAGGTAGAATTTTTTATTTTTTTTGAATCAATTTCTTCCTCGTTTTTGAATTCTTATGATAGTAATCAATCTCAATCTACACGAGATAGCTTTACTTGGTCAAATATGATCGAAGCCTTCAATGTCAAAATTTAACCGTAGAAAAATACCATAATTTTCTTGTTCTTACTGCAAAGAGGGTATGCATGAAAAATAATATGAATCAATTCGATTATTGTAGATTAAAATGATTCTATCAAGTGATTTAGATACAGGAGTTCGAATTATGTGCACCAGTGTCATGATAGCCCAAAATTAAGTGTCTTCATATAAATAGGATTAGAACTTTAAGCAGAATATGCATCAACAATAGTAGACATGCTTATTGACTAGTCAATGCAGTTATGCATAATCCTGAAAAAGAAACATGAGGAAGCCAAAGAGCTACTTGTGCGCGCTCTAGTCAACAACAACAAACTGCTGATGCTAAATCATCCCATGATTGAGGAAAAGATATCCTTTGGTTATATAATTTTCTTCTCATTTTACGTATACTTATGCTTAGTTGGCTTCTTTTCCTTGACCAGCATAACATTCGAGTCCTGCAGAGGTTTGCTTCCAGTTTGCAATGTAGAGAACACTGGAAACTTTGATGTCTTGTCATCATCTAAGAATACTAGCAATATCTTGCCTATTTTCATCACTTGGACCTCCGTCAGATAAGGTTACACTACTCATGTCGACTATTGTACACCGACCGGATGATAACACTGGTTTTACCTTCTCCAGAAGGCTACTTTTTTGTTGTTTGAACTGTAGTGTTCACGTGGTTAATCATCTTTTCATGGACACTTTCTTTTCTCTGATGAGCCCGTAAGAGTGGAATGCTCTTGATTAGTTAGCTACTAGCTACTGTTGATGGTTACATCTACGTTTTCATTACTACGTTAGTATTAATACGTGCCTATGTCTACAGTATAGCTTCCAGCAAAAATAGTGAATATAATAAAGTGCGATTAACTGAGAGCGACAAGATGGAAGGTGCCATCAAAGACGGTTAAACTAATTTGCACCTTTATCACTGTTGAATTAATTAAAGTCATATTCAACCATGTCCTGCAGACCACAAGATACCAATGATAAGAATCTTGAATTAATTACAATATCATAAAACCCATTTGTATTAGCATGATAAATAAAATAGGAAAATATATTTCTATTCATATTAATAAAATTAAATAGAAAAGTCCAAGAGTAAAATAACCTAGATATTTGAAAAAATCTATCGTCTTTATGTGTAAGTTTATTTCAAATCTGTGCCTTTTTCGACATTGAGTAGTAATAAGAGAAAGAAAAAAAGAATTTGTGGGAGATTTATTAGTTATTGCAATGTGTATTATATTATATTATATTTGTTTATGGTGAGGTAACAAGGAAGAGAGAAAAAAAAAATGTAGGAGACTTGTTAGCTATTGCAATTAGCTGTGTATTGTATTATATTTGTTTAGGGTTAAACATTTATTTATATGCTACACCTTTTTTATTAGAACTGTCCGGTTTACGCCAATTTGGGATTAGTTTTATTTTTAATTTTTATTGGCTGAAAAAAATTTAATTTTAGCTTTTGTTGGTTGGGGAAGTATTTAGTTATTTGGTTCAACAGCTGTTTGGTTAAACTCTTTTAATTTTCTTAATTAATTGTCCTCTTAATTAATCACCCTCTTAATTAATTGTCCTTCGTAGCCGACACCCTCCGCTTCAACGCCTTCCACTCTGTCACCGAGATGTGCCCTGCTCCCTCGATGCCTTTCACTCCCTCGACAAGATGCACCCTGCCGACCTCCCTGGGGTGAAGGAGGAGGTGGAGGAAGGCAGGGTCCTCCTGATCAGCGGCGAACGCAGGCAAGACGAGTACTGTCCTCACCACAGACGTGAAAGGCGCGAGCGAGCAGCTTTGGCGGACACGGCGGCGACCGATTCTGGCAGGGATCGAGGGCAAAGATGGTGCTGGCGCGACGTTCGCGAATAGGAGAGGCGACTTCGAGGATCTCGTTGCTTCGGCGATTTCTTCGGATGTGACCAAATCCAGCGAGGAGGACGGAGCCCTCCGCACGCATTAGGATCAGGCGGCGGATGCGGTGCATTCAGCAGAGACACCTTCAGGCGTGGACGAAGCTTACGGCTGACGCAGAAGAATCGGAGGTGGGAGCGGCTTCAACGACGCGAGCGGCATCGTTGCCACACCTCCTTCGAACCCAGACGCGAGAGGCGGCTTATGATAGAGATTAAGGAGTGAAGATGCGAAGATGAAAGTAGAGAAACAAAGAGACAAGGATGATGAGGAGGTTGGGTCCGTAGCTTACTGGGCCTTCTCAGCGCCCAACTCTACCAGACGCGTCTCCTCCTGCTTCCTCATTAGGTCACGAAATGGCAATCAGCCGGTCGAATGGGCAAATGCCTATTTCGAAAGAGGAGGTTGGCTTGGCAGATGGAGCAGGCAGTGGATGAGGAGGTGGAGGTTCGCTCGGCGGAAGAGGTGGCGGTTGGATCTGGACGATGGCTGTTGGAGCTGGGAGGTGGCGGAAGGAGTTGATCTGGACGCAGAGGCTGGAAGCAGGCGAGGAAAGGAGCCGCAGGGTGCTAGAAGTCGAAGGTCGGCGGTAGGCTGGGAGCAGGGAGCTGCATCGGTTGGAGCGGGCGGAGATCGGCAAGGAGCAGGAGGTCGGCGGCTAGTGAGGTCTGTAGGTCGGCGAGGAGCAGGATCGTGCCTCAGGAGCAGGATTGGCAGCGTCGAGGAGCAGGATTGGTAGTGTTGAAGCTTTTCGCGAGGAGAGAGACGAGCGTAACGAGCTTTTGATTCCCCACAGAAGCACCTATTCGGCTGCTTCTCTAGGCCAGCGGAAAAATGCTGGTGCGCCCAGCAGTAGCCACCCCAAACTTCTATTTTGGACTAAAATCAGCTGACCGCACCCGCAAAAGCGGGCAGCCCGCAGCCCCAAACGAAGCCTAAATCGGGCGACGGTAATGTGTTTGTCTCTAATAGCTTTTTTTAATTAAAAATAATAAAATAAAATAAGATAAAATAAAATAAATAAAATATTTAAATTAAACTAAATAAAATAGATGAAAAATTAAAAAACAAAAAGTTTATTAATTTTAATTCCAACAATTTGCCAAAGTCCCAGAATCGTCACTGACGCCATCGAAAGGCCGAAACGAGCTGCTGCTCGAAGCATGTGAAAATGAGAGCCGAACTCTGGAAGGTGGCGTTAAGATAGAGCCAAAATTGAGCCCTATTTGGCTCGTGAGCATACACATGTCGAGCTTTAGACCTCTGAAGAAAGGGGAAAACGATGATTGAGAAAGAAGGAAAAACTGGAGACTCCTCATTTTAAAAATCTCTTAATTTTCTTAAAAAATAATCTATCACATCAATTGCTTCTGAAAAAAAGTAAAAAAAAAATAGCGATATGTTTCTTTTTTTAAAAAAATGAATAATAATAAAAAAAATATCCTACAAAATTCTTTTAAAAAAAAACTCATCCTATATGTAAATTCCATATTACCTATGCTCAATAGTTTACTTGGTCTCTAATATATTCTAATTAGTTTAATAATAAGTACTTCTTTATCTAGGAATGAGAGCATTTGAATTATTGCAAATTTTAATCAGTTACTAAATTCTCAAGATTAATATTTGTGATGATTCACTCCATGAATAAAAGCATGTTTATATAGTATTAATTGAAATATACTTCCTAAGTTTTAATGATTTATACTATACTCAGATTCTAATTGATTCAAAATAAATTGCATGAAATTGACAATAGTATGAAATCCATATTTTGTTGCACTTTATCGATGGAATAATTGGGATGCAGTGATCCCCTAAAAATATAAGTCGATCAGATTTTTTAGTTTCTATTTCAAATTTTGTATTAAAAGAAAAAAATTAAATGGATTTTTTTAAAAACACTTAAAGATAAAATTTTAATAATATCAGAATATTAAAACTTTAGTAGAAACTTTAATGTGCTGAAAATAAAGTTTATTTTAAATGACATAAAAGAATAGAAAATGTGAATAAAATTTTAAATTAAAAATTGAAAGTTAAAACATCTCGGCCACGTACTTGGGAAAAATTCTGTTGTATAGGTTCTATGTATGGAACATAAAATTGGACAAATTAGTGGACTAATGTGCAAACCACTACCTTTCTTAAAATAGGGATTAAACAAAACGGAGAAAGAAAACCCAAAAAGAAGGAACAACAAACAAAAAGGACGAAAGGAGCTGCTAATTCTTTTTCCCAGTTCGAAAAGTCGCCGGCTCTTCACTCCACGCGCCACCCCCGATCTGTTCTCGATCTCCACCTGTCGCCGTCTCGACTTTTGAGGCCGCCGTGCACTGAATTTGTTCTTCTCCCGTAATTTGCTGCTAATTTCTTTTGTTTTAACAAGGAAGTGGTGCAAGCGGAATTCATTTGCCGTCTGATTCTTTTGTTCGGCGCTTGGCTTCAGTCCGCCTCTCTGAATATTTCGGTAAATGTTGGATCTCGTAAAATTTATTTATTAGTTTTAATTTGATGAAAATTGGTTGATCTGTGCTTTTCTTTGGATTTAGTTTTCAAGTTTTTGGTCGGAACTATTGTATGGAGGTATTGATGTGTTTATTCATGTTTTTTTCTCGCTCTCCAAATTTGGTCCCTGTAGTTGTTCTTTTTTTTTTTTTTTTCGCGAGAATGTTTTCTTTTTATTCGTTTTTTCAGTCTAGATTTTACTGGTTCCGCTAGCCTCATCTTTACTGGCTTCTGTAGATGAAGAAAAAGAATGAAACTCCCAATTCATTTCATAAGTCGGTAAAATGACAACAGAGAATGAAGATCGTTACAGGTTCTTGGAGGAGGGATGCAGATTTTATTCATTTCTCCTCTAACTGCATATGGAGGCTTCGTTGGATGGCCATTACCGCTAATTTAGCTCAGTTTCTGGGATGCAAATGTTTAGTTTTTTTTTTTACTTCTAAGTAGTAATAGTTTTCCTTGAAAAAATGACTTTGAGTTGGTTTTTAGGCTCCCTAACTTGTTCATTATTATTTTTTGCTGAATTTCGTAAATGAAGACCCTTAGGTTGTTTAATTGACTAATATTAAATTGTGCCAATGACAATACTTGATTTTTTTTTCCACGATTGACCAGTTGATGTTGCTAATCATCCAAAGGAGATGATTTTTTTTTTTTGGTAAAAAAAATTGTAGTTTTTTAAAGTCCACTTCTTTTTTTTTTTCATGGCCGTGAAAGCATTTTACTGTAGGTTTTTTACAATGAGTTCCAGGTTTCACAAATATTATTGCTTTTCTTATAGTTGCATAGAATTTTCTTTTAATTTTGTTCTCATAGTATTCATCCATGTCTACATAATTTGCAACCAGATACGACTGGGAGGTTATCTAACTCAAATTAAATCTAATTGTTTCTGTAATTATCATATTAAGTATAGACTGTGACCTTACTAGGTTGATGGTGCTTGACCATGCCAGTGGTGCCAGAATTGTTGGTTCAAGTTGTGGTGATTTGTCAGACAAGTACAACTCAGTCATACTGGCCAACATAGACAAAGACTTAATTTCATGGTTAATTCTTGTGTTCGTGAATGTGCCTCTAACGTGGATTTGGAGTGTGTTTGATATTTTTGGTCTGATACTTATAAATTAAACACAATACCTTTTCATTTTCTTATGTTATAAATATTTTATTTTATATGAAAACTTTATCTATTGCCTTGTGTTAACCTTCATTTTCTTCATGATGTAGATTGGAAGTTGCTTGTTTTTTGTGCCTAAACAAATTGAAGATAGTGCTACATGATTGCTCGCTTTGCTGCCAAGCTCAATCTCAGGTCTGTGTGCATTATAGTTTTTCTATGTGAGAAGGATCAATTGACCTCACTTTTTACATTTTTATCTTTGCTTTAAACTAGATTTTATCATTCACCTTATATTCCAGTTGTTCTTGCATGGATGTGTTTGATGCCCCATAGGAATACATTACAATTGTATTTATCGATTATAAAATGAGTGTTTGAGATATTGAGGCAAATGTAGCACATGTTATATGTGATCGCTCACAGTTCAATATAAGTTTCATGAAGTGAACTATGTTTTTACATCACAACGAACAACTTACTACCTTGAGAATCTATTTTGAGTGCCAAGTGCCAAATATGTAATTTAAGAAGGGATAAAAGCTGAAGTATAATGATATTAAGATGGCTTAAGAATATCTATTGTAAAGTCGCTAAAAAAATCATTTTAATGTTAGAAGACACTTAAGATGGAAACCATGCTGAGCTCATTGGCGGTGCAACAACATTGATTTATGAAGCGGTACTATTGAAGCCTCTAACTATATGTTCCTTTTAACAGATAAAAAGCAGACATAAAATATGTGATTAAGCTTTAGTTGGCTAACTAAAATGCATTTCTTTTACTTTTTTCTTCCCAACCTATTTTGTTTGTAGAGTACTTGTTTCCCTGCTAACTTCTTCAGAGTACATAGATTCAACCAATTGCATCTTGATTGTTTAACTGAAGTTCCTTAAGTCTAATTCATTTTTCAAGATCTTAAAGTCGTAAGTTATTTTACAATGATAGATATAACATGACAACATTTTCACTGAAGCTGGTACCGTGGTATCTTATGAAATCACAATTTGATAAGTTTTAATATCCTCAACTATCTTATGCTGATATCATGTGGCAGACCTAATGCCTTGTTCATGATCTTAAAGTCATAAGTTATTTTACTATGTAGGATGTAACTTGACAACAATTTTCATTGAAGCTGGTATGGTGCCATATTGTGAAATCACAATTTTTTTAATTTTAAGAGTGCTAGCATGAACAGGAAGGAACTATATCTGTGGAGATTGAGCACATATCCCATATCTTTACAGTTCTGTTGTCTATTTGTTCTAAGTTTATATTTAAATAGAAGTATGCTCTACATGTTTCTTTGTTCACCATAGATCTAATTGATGTTTTATAAATCTACATGTTGAATACTGAACATTATGGTAGGTTGCTATTGACTGCTTTATTTACTTTCTGTTTTCAAACTCATCTTTCATTTTTAACATTTTCCTTAGTTCTACACAATCAATTTCCTTTAAAATTAATTTATACACTTTTATCTGACACAGAAATGGGCATATATCTCAGCGCTCCTAAAACTGAAAAATTTTCTGAAGATGGTGAGAATGATAGAGTTCGATATGGCCTTTCATCTATGCAAGGATGGCGGGGATCGATGGAAGATGCTGTAAGTTTTCTTTTGTTTGTGTTTTTTCATGTTCTTACAAATCTAATTGATTGGTGCTTTAAAATGCCACTAAAATTTTGGAGCAATTTTATGCTAATTTGCATTACGACTTAAGGTAGTGATCTAGAACTATGCATCTTCATCTGCAGATACCAAAAATTTGAATTTCTAATGATTCTATGTGAGATGGCATTAAACCAATGCACTTGTCATATGTATGCAAAATACTAGTTTTTATGGTCTCCAGTCTTTTATTTTGTTGATGATCATGAGGAAGTTATAGCTGAAATTTGAGACTAAGGGTCACACAATGGGTAAGAACCTGAACTTGACTCTTGTAACAACCATGCTAAAATTGAAGTATTGTATTTGTAACAACTCTAACACTGGGCACGTCTGGGACAAATTGAAGTATTTTAGGACATGAACAAACCAGAATATGAAGATGCCAAGAAGCTTACATGGAACTTTGACTTTATTGATAAGGTCTAGTTGTTATATCGACATGGTATTAGAGAAAATTCTTTCTCCTCGAATCATCCCTTGGTTCTGTAACTGCGAACTATGCCAATAACAACACCTAGCATATCACAATCATCATTCTTCCAGAGTAGATCTTCCACATTCCTCTTTCTCTCCTCCTGCTACATCCAACAAACTTTCTCCTCCCCCTTCATCAATTGCAGGACTCCTCCCTTGACAGCTCTTCTACAAATTTTTTATAAATCGCAGATCTACAACTCCCAAGATCTACATTGATCATATACATGTAATTGTGGTTTTCTGAAACTAATTATTTGTTTTGCGTAAAAGTAGGCAAGGCACCATATATCAACATGGTATCTCTTCTACTCAAGGTAGAGATGGCACAAAGTATATTAAATACATGGTTTGATTTAGGCCCAGAAACATCCTTGTGGTTGTCCTATTCTCCGAGAGCACCTTTAGTCATGGCTTACCTAAAGCCTTTTGTCCACCATCTCTACCTATTTGTTTATAGATTTGTATGTTCTTTTACAGGTCATTCTATCATGAGTTTCTTCCTCACCCTCCTCTTGGACACACAAAGAAAGAAAATCTTGTTCTGAACTGGATCTGAAACCTACACTGAATCCAGAACGAAGATGGCATGATCAGCAGTTAGCATTATAACACTCTAGACCTTGCAACCATCTCTGTAGTTTGTATATAGACTTTGACTTTTATTTAGCATAATTAGTAGCACCTTTTGCTGCTTATATGCAATCACGACGTAGTATTCCTATCTCTTGTACTGTTGTACAACTGCTATAGGAGTATTTCTTGTGCTCTCACATGCACGAACAAATATCGTTTCTTCTATGTGCAACTGACGCCTTATCTCAGATGTGAACAACGAGTACTAATAAGCTGATTGTTACCTTCTCTAGTATTTTATGATAGCCTAATATAAGTAGGCCATTAGTTTGTTCTACTTTACAAAGAAACTCTACTTAGTTTAGCATCAACGCGTCGTTACTTATTCCATTTTAAGTTCTCATACGGTGTAATGTGCCTATCTAATTCTAGTTGTTCTATTCCTCAACTAACCTATCTGCACATGAAAAGATATAAATGATTGAAAAAACAAACTGGCATGGATAAAATAGATGACTCGTCCATTCTCTCCACCTTGAAATTGCTTATGTGATCAAGCTTCAGGAGTTTTTAACTGAATAGTAATAATCCATCGAGTGAACACATTTGAAAAGGAGACAACTTATTAATTTTCTTGATTTTACTATTATAAGATACTTCAATAGTATCTTTTTTGTTGGTAACCTAAATCTTTCCATGAAAACAAAAAATTATGTTGATGCTTATGTTGGCAAACATAATATAACATGTAAGTTATGTTTTCATAAGGAAACAAGAAAGGTTTATACTGTATAAATGTGCAATCTCTATATATAATTCAGCAACAAAGAAATACTGTGGTCACCGGTTAGTTAGTGTTTACCTTGAGTACACCATGTTGTCCTTTTCTACTTGGAAGACCTTCATGTTTAGAGTTTGAAGAAGTGGACATTCATCAACTAAAAAATATTATGCGTGACAATATGTTCTTGTTTGCAATATTACATTTTGAAATCAGTAATTCCACTTGGTGTTCTTTCACATGTTGCATCATCTAAGCACACCCTCTTAATTTTTTTCATGCTATTTTCGTTTGCTATGTTTATTACTTCAATTTTGTTTTCCTTTTACCTTTGATTATATCCTTACAAGTTTTTTCTTTAGCATGCGGCTTTCCCAGATCTTGATGAATGCACATCATTCTTTGGCGTTTATGATGGTCATGGTGGTAAGTTTGAGTTATCTATAAATTGCCAATAATTTGATAATAAATTGATTGTCAAGGATTTGTTGGATATCATTCTAAATGTTGAATCTTTGTTTCTCCTTTCTCATATCTTTTTTGTTTATATCATGTATAGAAATTTCGGCTGTGTTGTTTCATAGTGGAACTCCTTTTTTACTTAAATCACCATGTTTTGGTTGATATGCTTGTGTTTGTTGCTTGAAGAAATAATGTCTTTGTATGCATGTTAAAGTGAAGAAGTAGCATGTGAATGGCTTATTGTTATTGGCATGCATGTGAATGGCTTATTGTTATTGGCACATGCACGAGCAATAGAGATATTCTGCCTTATCCTGCATGTTGAATTAAAAGTGCAGCTTGTTCCTGTCTAAGAGAAAAACGTGAGAGATGCATGAGGCCAGGGATTAGTACTAGAAGGTCTTTGACATTATGGTTTAAAGTTAGATCGATACCAACACCTCCATGTCAGTTAGCTTGGTATAGTACCAATCTAATATTGGACTGCTACACTAGTGTAAATCGAGATTGAAAATTATGCATTAAAGTATTTACCAAAAAAAAAAGTTATTGGAAGGAGTGATTGAAGCACTATAGTTGGAGATGAAGCGTGTGGGGGTAGTCCCACTGACTTTTTCATTTGATGGTATAGAAGATGGAGATGAACAAAAAGGAAAGAAAGGGTGGATTGTTGCTTATTGTGAGGGGATAAGGGTGAGGAGATGAAATAAAGAAAGAAAAAAATGAGAGATAAATAGAGATGTTGGTGGTTACTGTGGTTGATAAGGTTACCAACAATGGTGGCTATAATACCGGGTAGCGAGAAACCCACTCTACCATCAAATTACAATAAAAGATGAGGATAATTATATAGCATTCCAAGGATGAGTACATGATCTCTCTTATATAGAAATATGAAAATGCATAATATGGTGGTATGAATAATAAGGTAGTAATGTTTATGATGATATATATAAAAGCATAATATAAGATTACATGATATTACTGTTGGACTGTGATGCCATATTTAATCTTGCTATCCTGTCAGCCTCAATTCCAACAATGATAATGACAAATATGAAGCTCAAGGCTACATTTGGAAAATACAGAATTTGGCAAAGATAAGTGGCGTAATCATGAAAGATATCTTTATGACAACATCACCTCTATGGAAACACTGCACGGTTATATCTTCTATATGATTTTATATGTATCACTGTCCATGTCATTACCTTGTTATGTTTATCTACCATCATACATGTATTGATTATATTATATGTTTCCATATTATATATTTTCACTAATATTGTACTCTAGGCACTATGCAGAGGCACCATGTTGTCATTCTATAATGACATACAATACAATTATAGTTCCCAATCACAGTAAGTTCCATTCTTGACAAATTATCCCTATCCCTTTATTGTTGTTAGCAACTTTGCTAATTATGATAGTGGCCTAAAAATCTCTTTTTGCCTCACTTTCTCCCATAATGCTCTCACTATCAAGTTTATTGTTTGTGTTACACCCTGATAAATCCATACCGAGATGCAACAACAAATTCTGATATCATAAATAAATAATTAATCTAACTAAAACATAAGAAATAAATTTATAATAATTTCCTTCTAAGTTTATGATTATAACCCATAGATCAGTACAGACTTCTAAAAACACAGGACACAGGGATGATTCTACTTACATGTTCAATATCGAACTAGAAGTCCAACAATAATATCTTCGTGACCTTGTCCCATTCTCCTTATTCTAGACCAGTATTTATAATATCAACAAACCTTAGTAACAATGCTAAGTAAGCCTCCCCCAAGGAACGGTAGTCCCTTAAAACCAAAGGAGGGAAGATGAACAATGGTTCTAAAGTATAATTAATATCAACGGAATGATACTCAAACAACAAAATGTAAGTTAGATAATAAAACTTTAACTGTAATAATAAGTTTGATTTATAGTAGTTAAAAGAATTGAAACTTTAACTGAATCACTTAAAACTATAAATTGAAACTTCAACCACTATAATTTGATGCTAAACTGGATACTATTAACTATAACTAGAAACATATTGACATAATAAAAGGTGATATCCAATACAAACATATATAAGCATACAAAACTAGTTAACTGGTTTGGCCTAAGGGGTGTTACACAAAATCGCACCCGCTAGTGGTGAACACACCAGCTACAGTGTGTCACGAGTCTAAGGCATGCACTAGTTGGACTTCGGATACTGGTATATTATAACATGAAGTACAAAATGACATGGCGTATAAAATGCTCTACTGGTATCATGGATCACTATATTCTATATGTACTTTATAAACTGTAACAAGCTGAGTAAAGATATATACATAACATCACTTGATTTACGAGTTGATAAAACTGTGCAATGAAATACTGAAAATAAACTAATTTCAAAATATAGAAATTACATGAAATTGGTTTAAAGACTTACCTCATTAAGTGTTATCAAAACTAGTTTAACTGAAGGATAACAAATCTACTATAGAGATCCGTTGGTTCACTTGATTAGATTCATCTGCTGTCCTTGAGCACCGTCACGTGTGGCCATCGAACCCAAGGTCTGCAGCTACTCCGGTGAGCTCTCCAGTGCGCATTGGATGTTAGTTCACCACAAAACTCCCTTGAGAGATTTCCGGCAAAGAACCATAACTAAAACCACACTTGCGGCGAGCTTTGGACAGCGCCCAAAGTCTTTTGGCGAGTTGCGATTGAAGTAGATGGTGGCACTACTGCTGCCAAACACTAGAACCCAACAAAACTTTACAAAAAACGAGAGGGGAAGACGACATACCTCGAGGCTTCGCAGGCAAACGTCAAAGGCGAAGAAGATCATTTGCCAATGTAGGTGGAAGACGAACCGCCTCTTGGCGGCGCATCTTCCCCGGCAACAAGTTTCGAACCAATTTAGAGACACCTCAACTCATCCTCAGTGATTTTGAGTCAGAAAGAGGAATAGGAGAAGATTGGACAGTTGTGTCGCTAAAACTTCCCCACAATCCCATGATTGAAGATGAGCCTAGAAATTCAGGACTCTTGAGAAATTGGAGGTGAAGGGCGAATCATTCGCCTTCGAAGCAGTTGAGCTCTAATCTAAGAGGAATTCAACCCCAATCAAGTTATGAATGCGAGCTCGACAAATCCGATCAATTACATCCACAAAAATTGCGGTCTGATTGTGTGTCTGCAAAAATTGCGGTTTGACTGTGCATCGCAGGTTCGAGTTCCCGCGGGCTCACGCACATAATAACTTTTTTTATATATAATAAGATTTACTAACTTTTGAAATCATTTTAAAAAATCAATAAAGATTCCAAAAAATTCCCAAAAAAATCCAGAAAAACTTAGGTATTATTTCTAATATTCTGAATATATTTTGGGGCATTACAGTTTGTGACCTCTAGGTCCTCAACATAATGTACTCTCTTTATAACTTTTGAAACATTATCAACCTTCATGTGCACCACCTTGTTCACCTCTTCACGTGTCTTTTTCCTCTTCTTCTTTACTGCCATCTTATTCACCATTGTAATGGAAGTGTAGTGATCTATGGCCTTCTTGTATCTCCCTAATTTGATTGATTCAATGTCTCTTTTCAAGATCTCCAACTCTTTCTTATGCACAAATTGTAGTTTGACTACTAAGTTAGCACTTTTTCTTATCTACATATTTATTTCTCTTTTGCATAAGCAAGTAACACTTTTATCACTGCATATACACTAATGCAATAGTCTATTGTGTGTGCATGGATAAATAAGTCTTTGGCTACTTTTGTGCTTCTTTCCTTTCATATCATGGTCATACTGCACTTCTATTGTTCCATACAGAGTGATGCAAACTATTTCTCTTGCGTATATGTGGACAGGTTCTAGCTACTTGTATGTAATTTGATCTCTTTTATATTCATGGATGGATGTGATTTTTTGATCTGGAACAAACATCTTTTATACGTGACTTTGGTGTTGAACTCAAAGTTACATCAACTGTCTCATTTGAGTTTATATGAGAATGTAGAAGAAAACACTAAAACTAACAAATATAGCATGATCAAACATGAGAAGACATGTTTATGACAATATTGCTTTTTAGTAACATTGCATTGTGATATCTTTTTATTATATTTATCACCATATAACCATTACCTTATAATCTTTATTTATGTGTTTCCATAGTAAATATTTTCATTATCATAGTGCTCTAGCAGCTAATATAGAGGCACCATCAACCTGAAATCAAATGCAATACAATTGTCCTTCTATTTTAACTACAAAAAGAGCGCCTCCTTGTTATGAAACATTATACAAAATACCCCATGACAGTTTGCCTGATATGAAGCCCGAGCTACTATTATGTATATCATGAACGCAGCGTAGGTGTCAGCTTCTATATTCCATGTGAGATCAACCAAGCTTTGAATGAACTCAGTAATCTTTGACGTCGCTTAGGCTATACCAATTGTTGATATAGTGTGGTGCCGAGGTTTCATCAGTATGCACCAAGATTGGTACAGCTTTCAGTGCCATGACTTGAAATCTTGCCTTGGATGATACATGTGCACTACTATTAGAATGTCAGAGATTTTAGTAATAAACTGAGAGTTGAAATTTGCATTCTAAATTCCCATAGGCTTGGGCAGAACATACATAATGTAACTGCTCTGGCTTGAGAGCAGGAAATTTTCAGTGAAAACGATGTACATTACAGAAGATTGTATTCTTGAGAGAAATTTCCTTGCTTGGTATCATTGGGATGTGAGGTGTCTTTGCTTTATGATACTTCATGCCTTCATAATGTTTGTGTTTCTCCCTGTTCTTTTCATGTCTTAAATCAATTTACTAGTTTGGGATGATATTTTCATTGTTACTTCAGGAAAAGTAGTTGCTAAGTTTTGTGCAAAGCACCTTCACACTCAGATTCTCAAGAACGAAGCCTATTCAACTGGGGATTTAGGTACTGCTGCCAGAAAAGCTTTCTTGAGGTAACTTGTTCATTTGTACAGTGATATACTTTTCAGGAATTTTAATGAAAATGGCATATGAAGAGCAGTATTTACATTTGGATTTTGAAGATACTAATATATTTTTCCGTGGCTTCAGAATGGATGAAATGATGAAAGGACAAAGAGGGTGGAGGGAACTATCTGTACTCGGAGACAAGGTAAACAAGTTGAGTGGCATGATGGAAGGCTTTATTTGGTCTCCTAGAAGCAGTGATGCAAATAACCATGATAATGACTGGACCTTCGAGGAGGTAATTTCAGTATTGATTACTATAAATGCTTCATTATTTTCTGGATTTTTATTTTTTTCTTTCACAGATATTGATGATAAGCATGCTAACGGAATAGCAGAAGGTGCAATTTTCAAACCACGTTTGGAACTTGGAAATACTCAAAACTCTCAGACATTGGAACAGAAATGATGAATTGTAATAGTGAAACAACATTAACACAACAAAAATAAACTAATCAATTCGCCTATTTGGTAACTATGCAGATATGGTTAGAGGAATTTAGACCTGGATTGTTGTTGCATAGATCTGGATGCACAATAGCGGATTACTCAATACAGTGGAATTTGGTCAATCTATTAGTAAATGTTGCCATGTTGTGCATGCGAGCGGCCTGTAATAGTCCATAGTAAAAAGAACTATGCTGAGTTACATGGACGCATACTTATGTGGTCGTATGATCAGAACATAGCACCATTAGCACATAAAAATGGCGTGCCACAGTGTTTGCAATGCCTGCTACCTTTTGCTAATCTCATCACTATACATCAATCCTTCCTTGTATCCAATTTTGGCTAAGGAATTAATGATCTTAGAATTGCATAAAAAACAAGAAGGAACCATTACAAAATTATGTGTAGTACGTAATAAGAGGTAATGTCTAGTAGCAAAAAGAAACTTCATAAATTCTACCAGAAAACCAAAGCCTCTTTGAATTTTTTTTTTTTTAAAATTTCCAGTGAGTATATTACATTTAATTTCTACAATCAGGGACCACACTCAGACTTCTCTGGACCAACGTCTGGATGCACAGCTTGTGCAGCACTCATGAGAGGAAACCAACTCGTTGTTGCCAATGCTGGAGATTCGCGTTGTGTGATCTCTAGAAAGGGGCAGGTATTACAATTCTGCATTGTTGTTGAGTATTAGGGTGCAATTCTAGTTGCATTTCTTGTCTTCTTATGTAGTGTGTAAACGTCTACTAGTTCTTCCCAATTACAGGCATACAATTTGTCAAGAGATCATAAACCAGAACTTGAGGCTGAGAAAGAGAGAATACTAAAAGCAGGAGGTTTTATTCATGGAGGAAGAGTGAATGGAATCTTGAATCTTGCAAGAGCAATTGGTCCGTGTCTTTTCATTGCTGTATAACAGATCTTAAGGTTTTCTCTTTGACATATCTAACTATTTGTTTTTCATGCAGGCGACATGGAATTCAAGCAGAACAAGATGTTGCCTGCAGAAAAGCAAATCGTAACAGCGAATCCTGACATAAACATAGTAAGTGTTATACCTAAAATGGCAGCAGTCATCATTCAGTAAATGGCTTTATATTAATTGTTTCAGCGTAAATTGTGTAGTTTTCTCAAACCAATTCTTGAACATTTAGCACTGCTCATTTTACAGGTGGAACTATGTGATGAAGACGACTTTATTGTTCTAGCATGCGATGGTATTTGGTAGGACTTGGTGCTTATTTTCCTCACCTTGTATGGTTATCTTGTCATTTTAGTGCTTACTGGTTCGAGGATCCTACTACCGAGATTGTTAGGACTTGTAACACTGCATCTCCTACATTGGAGGAAAAAAATCAACGAAAGTTTTTTATTGAATGTCCTCGTAACTTTCATTCAGCTTATATCACCCTGTGCTATACTTTCCAGGGATTGCATGTCAAGCCAGCAGCTGGTAGATTTCATCCACGAGCATATAAACAAGGTAACTAAAATATCACCACTGAATTTTGTTGTTTCTTGTCGGTCAATAGAATTAATTTTCAACATAGTTTTTAAGATATTAGTGGAATATCAAGTGCAAACATCGTTGAGGACCTTCTTGTATCCTTGTTTTTGACGCGCAAACGCTTAACATTAACAACTTACAGTTAATATAGTGAACTGACCAAATAAACCTGCAGGAAGCATCTCTTTCGGCTGTCTGCGAGAAAGTACTTGACAGATGTTTGGCACCAACGACACTTGGTGGCGAAGGTTGTGACAACATGACCATGATCTTGGTGCAGTTCAAGAAACCAATCAATTCAGCCAATGCCGCTGCCGACCCGTCAGCTCAGTCTTCAGCCGAGTCTGGGAGTCCCTCGACTGACTGAAGACGTGAATGTGAATGATTCTTCGTGGGAATGCCAGCAAACATTTGACAAGCTCACTCTTCATATCTAAAGTTCCTCTCAACACTACTCGATGTGACTTGGCCTCTGAAGAGATCGATGCAAACATGGAAGATGTAGAAGCCTTAAATATTTTCATGTGCATTCTTCTAGTCTCTTGCTTTATGGAGCTGTTCACGTTGTGCCAGTCTATTTTTATATCTTAAATTCGTCGATTCATTGTTTTCTGTCATGGTTTGCAGGGTGGAATGAAAAACTCATTTAGTTATTCATGCCATGAGACAAAGGATATTAAAAAAATTTCCACTTAGACTCCTTTTGCCCGCATTAAACAAAATTTTAGTTTCTTTTTACTGAAATTTACGTGTTTTAATCCTTCTTATTCTTTTGAAAAACTATTTATTTTTTATTGATGATATTTTTTTATGAAAGGAAATGGGTATTAATATTGAATAGAGATACGGCCAATAGATTTGAGCTCAAAATAGTTGCTACGTCCCTTTAATTATCACACCAGAAGTGCTTTGCATGCAAAAGTCTACTAGAGTTTAATGCTCAATTGCAAAATTAATTAATCTGTCTTTACCTTGGAAGGTAAAGATTAATCAGTGAAGAAAACATGAACAAAATATAGCTCATAACTTGTACGACATATAGGTCTGTCTAATTGATTTAACCTGAATCAAATCAAATTGATTAGACCGAAAATTGATTAAGCTTATGAAAATTTTTTCAAACTGAATCGAACCGATATAAGTGAAAACCTGATTTGAATCGAACTGAATAAGGCTGTCCAGTTCGATTCAAACCGATTTAAACCGAAGTACTCAGTGCTCCTACTTCACCTTTTCGTCTCTGCTTTTTTTGTCTTTCTGAATCTTTTGGCTTCAATAAGTACTTAGTGCTCCTGCTTCACCTTTTCATCTCCGATTTAAACCGAAGTACTCAGTGCTCCTACTTCACCTTTTCGTCTCTGCTTTTTTTGTCTTTCTGAATCTTTTGGCTTCAATAAGTACTTAGTGCTCCTGCTTCACCTTTTCATCTCTGCTTTTTTTTTTTTTTTGAATCTTTTCTCTTTAAAAGCCATGAGGATTTGGTGGAGTTTTTATTCTTTTGTCGGTAAAAATCCTCTCTTTTCCTCTATTGATCTTAGTCTGCAAATTGATGTGTATTTGAGTAAGAAAGGTGAGAGTTTTATTGCTTTGGATTTGATGCAGGGTGACAAATGCGAGCAGATAGAGATGTGGAATTAGTTTGATGGAAGCCGCCTTTCTGGTGCCGGTGAAGCGGACGGAGCATGTTGTGGTGACGGCTAAAGCTCACTCGGGGCAGAACTTGAAGCGCTGCCCTTGGCCCGACGTTGACGTGCTCGGCACGGCGAAGTGGCCGCGGACAGTGCGCGTCTTCTACGATGACTACAATGACACTAACTCGTCCGATGACGAAGAGGAGTACTGCCGCTCTCGCTCCTGCCGCTGCATCTTCCGGTACGTGCAGGAGATTCGGTGCGAGGCCTGGCCCTCCCACGCTGGGATGCAGGTCCTGGGGGAGGAGCGAAGACCAAGGCTGAGAAGCGGAAGATCAGGCGGAGCCAGCGGCGACGGGAGCATTCAAAGGTTCTACGGTGTCACGCCTCGGTCGGAACGGTCTAAAAATAGCACTTATCCGCTATCTTAGGATCATCCGGCGGAACACCGGAACGTGATCGCGCTAGGGTTTCCGGGCAAATCTCATTCCCAATTCGAAACCCTAGTTCCCCGCTCACTTTTTACCCCCAAATTACAAGTCTCAAAGAAAACCCTAACCCTAGCCATCCAAAATCGATCCCCAAATCAAAACACCTCAAATCAGATTTTGACCGAAGTCAAAATCAACCCACCGATTTAATTATATCGCTGACGTCACGCATGACGTCAGACCTCTCGATCGATTTTCGCCGCGCGCATTTGGTTTGCTGACGTCGCGCCGAGTCAGCTACCCGAAATCGATTTCGCCGTTGCATTACTGCTCCGATTTTGACCCAGTCAAAATCGGAAGCGTCGTTGCGTCGTCGTCTTCCTCCAGCCTTCGACGCCTTCTTCCACCGAGCGCCGCCGCGCTCGCGAACTTCGCCGCGCTCGCGAACTTCGCCGGAAGGGAAGTGTGAGGACGCCGCCTGCGTTCTCATCCTTCTTGTCGTCGTCCGACGGCTGCCCGCCGCCGGAACTTGTCACTATCGCCGCTGAAGAATTCGAGAACAGGGGAACTGGGAAATCGGAGAAGAACCCTTTTATTTCACCGTCAAGGGATTACAAAGCTCCTCTCTGCGCCGACGACTACCGTCGCCGGTGCCCCTTCCCCTCTCTCGCCGGTCACCACCGGCTACAAGCTCTCTACACTCAAGCATCCTCCCTCGCCTCGACGCTCGTCGTCGCCGGCTCCCTCAAGCTCACCGTTGGTAAAGGCTCTCGCCCTGGAAGGGGCGCCCTCCCCGACCCGCCTGGGTGAGTCGCTGTCTCGTCGCGCACTCCCCTTTGTGGTGTCGCCTCCGCGCACACACCTTTTCCGCTCGATCGCGGCTTCCCTTATAAGGACGCGCCGCCGCCTCCGCTTGTGACGCTGCCCTAGTCTTCCGCCGAAGTCCGTTGCTCTCGCGTCTGCTGACGAAGTCTTCATCGACTCGTCTGAAGCCGCATCCGAAGCTTTCATCTGCGCCCGAGTCTTCCTCCGAAGACTCCGCCCGCGTCCGCCTCTTCCGCAGGCCGAATCCGGCTTGCTCGTCTCCGCTCGAGTCTCGCGGGGACGCCGTTCTGCTGGATGTCCACTAGTTTCGAATGCCGCCGCATCCGGAACTCCACAGAGTCCGCCGATCCCGCTCCGCGTATCCGAAAAGCTTGGCGAGGACGTCGCCGCCTTCCAATTTCAGCGTTGCTCCGCGTGACTTGCTCTGGTCAACATCCTCAGTTGACCGAGCTTTTCTTCTCTGCAGGTGGGCTTCTTCCTGTTGTGGGCCTGGGCTTGGGTTGGGCCGAACCGGCCTGACCTAGGCCTGACAATACTCCCCCACCTGATTTGAACAGCGCCGAAGCTCATGGAGGAGGCGAAGCTTGGGGCAGCTCTATAAGGGGAGGTCGAAGGAGCAACGAAGGGACCAGCATCGTCACCAGAACAGCGACATCCGGAGGGATCTTCAACACCTGAGAGAGAGGGCTGGAGGGAAGTTCTGGGTGAGGAACGAGAGCTGTGAGTTGGAGTGATTTCGAGAGATCTGTAACCGGCGAACCAGTGGGTCGCCGGCGAGGGAGGGAAGAGGGAGTCGGCGGCGAGAGGGCCGACGACGATAGTGAGGAGATTTTATAAGTTTTCAAGGAGAATAAAGCTTCTTCTTCCTCACGCTTCCACTCTCCCCTGTTTTGGTTCCGCGGCGGCGTTTCCTTTCACCGCCGGCGACGACGAGTCCAGCGGTGACGAGCGACCTCCAAACGGCGACGAAGAGGCGGCGCTCGGCTTCGGACGAACGAGGAAGACGACGTAGCGTTCCAATTTTGACCAGGTCAAAATCGGAACACCAATTCCACTCGGTGAAGGCGCTTTGGTGGGTGACACAAAGGCTGACGTCAGTGCAATTGGAAAATTGAGCGAGCGGCGCGGTTTTGGGATTTCGGTGTTGATTGGTCAAAATAAGCGTTGACCAGAGAGTTATTCCAAATTAGGGTTTCAGATTTCTCAAATTAGGGTTAGAGTTTTGCCGAGCGAATTGTAATTTGGGGAAGAAAATTATTCGGGGAAGTTAGGGTTTCGAATTTGGGGACGAGATTCGGTCCGGAAACCCCTAGCGCGATCACGTTCTGGTGTTCCGCCGGATGGCTCTAAGAAGCGGATAAGTGCTGTTTTTATACCGATCTGACCGGGGCGTGACATACGGCGTCAAGCTTATTAGGGTGTAGAAAATATATTTTTTTAATTATATGGTATTTGATTCAGTTCGGGTTATACATATTTTTTTCCTCTCAACCTGAAATTGAATCGATTAATATTTTCAACCTTTCAACTCGAATCGAGCCAAACCGATAACTAAAAAATCGAATTGAACCGACTAATTTGGTTCGATTCGTCAGGTTAGACCAAATAATGGACAAGTCTAACGACATGTGGGTTAGCACTTGTGAAGTGTTAGTATACTAAACAATAAGTGTTCATACTGTGTTTATAATTTGAGTACTCGGATGGCACATACATCAAACTCCAATATTCTTAGGTGTATTTCACTAGGCATTTAAGCAACTTAGAGACTAAGACCCCGTTTGGTCAGGCTGAAACTTCTGGCTTTTGGCTGGTTTGATCAGAGCTATTTTGACTAGATGCTGGTTGGAAAAGCTAAGACTGTTTGGGTAAAACAGCTGATCTGGATAGCCGCTTCTCACTGATGTACTGTGCTGTTTAATTTTATTAAGTGAAAAATTATAAATACATATAAAATTTTATAAATTAAAATAAAAATAAACTTTTCTATTATATATATAACGCTAACAATCATATATATATATATATATATATATATATATATATATATATATATATATATATATATATATATATATATATATATAATTTTTAAAATTCTTTATTATTTTGATTTTAAAATTTTGTATTGATTAATATATCTAATATTATATTTCATTTTTCTTACTTATACCCTATATCTGTACCTAGTTAAAAAAAATAAAAAAAGGGTGAAGTTAAAAATCCCAAATCCCACGCAGTCGTGGGATTGGATTCCGTCATCGACGCCGCTGTTTGGCGCCGAGCGCCAGGCGACGACGGGCGACTTCTGGAGGCGGCGAGAGCGCCAGGCGACGTCTGGAGGCGGCGACGGGCGACGTTCGGAGGCGGCTACGGGTGACGGGCGACTTCCGGAGGCGGCAACAGGCGCCAGGCGACGTCTGGAGTCGGTGACGGGCGACGTCCGGAGGCGGCGACGGGCTGTCGACAACAAGCGAGAGGCAGAGATTACTGTACGCACGCAGCCGCAACAACCTGCCACAAACTCCTCTTCACCGCTTCCCCTCTACAGTGCAGAAGCTGCCAGCCAAACAGACCAGCTTCCTTTTTTTCATCTGTGCGCCAATGCAAACGCGCTCAGGAAGCGCCTTCAAACGGGGCCTAACTCATCGCAAGTGCAAGATGGTAGAATGGTTGGTTATATTCACGGGCATTTAGAAAAGTGGTAAAAATAACATCTTACATACTTGAGAGTTCCTCTAACTAATATGTATTACAACCATTCAAAAGGAAATTATATACACCCTATCTATCCAAAGTTTTCTATTCGAGATGTTTTCTAGCTTGTGTGTTTGATGATAAATATTCTAGCTATTCTCCTGACATTTCTTTTATTTGCTGGAGATTAGAGAAAAGAAAATAGTTTACGTAGATTTAATCCACTCTAATGAAAATAGAGCTTGTGTAGCCTCAATGTGAATAGTTTTATAATTATGTTAAATTATGCTATGATGTATTGTACTGTACTACTGTCAAAATTTATAAGATGTTACTAATAACTTTTTAAATAATATTAAAATTTAAAATAATAAATAAATATATTATTTTAAATTATTTAAAATAATATTATATTTTATTTTTTTAAGATTAAAATTTTAAATTATTTAAAATAATAACACTTAAAATTTTAAACAAAATTATGTGAATTACTTTTTTAGAGAAACAGAACCTGAAAAATTATTAAATGTTAGCTTTCTCAACTTTTATTTTTTTTGAATTTCTTTTCTTTCGCGTCTTATTATAAAATAATTTTTTAATTAATTTTAGATTAAAAACAACTTAAAAGCAAGGCGAAATAGACCCTATATTATTCCATAGTTCCTAGGCTTAAATAACACATCTTATTCTTATCCCTATCTTTATCTTAAAGAATTTTTTTTTTGCATGATCCTTTTTTTTTCCAATCTAATTAGTTTCATTGGTACAATTTTATGATGGATGTTGAACATATATAGCTTGAATATTCTTTAGCCAATTTAGTGGTCCAAGAGAAGAACAAAAAAAGAACCGGCCAAACTATACAGACCACAATCCGAACTGTGCAAAATATCTTTTAAATTTTAATCGATTTATTCATTTAGAACAATGACATGGCATGATGCCAATCCTCATCTCTTATTGGAAGCATCACTTACAATGATTGGTTTGCTCGAACAGGATCAAGTCACCATCTCCAATCTATTAATCACTACTTGCTTAGAGTAATTGATAGGTAGTGGCTTCTCTCATAAATTTTACGCATAATCATAGTATACTTGTCTATCTCATAGGCTATGTTTCTTTCGATAGAATTCACGGTGAAAAAGATTTAATATATTTTTTATCATTTTCGTTGTGAATTTTATCCAAAGATACATAGTCTTAAAGTATGTCTACTTCTCTTCCATTAAACTAATTTATGCTTACCTTTTCCTTTTTTCAACTTTGCGGTAGAAAACTATCCATTTTATAGTAAATGAATATTTTTTTTTCTTATTTAAAGTTATAAGTATATATTATACAAATATTAGAATATTCCTCCTCAATTTTATAAATTGAGGCACATGTAAATTCATATTTATCAAATTGACATTTCTTTTCTTCTAAAAAAACTCTAGAGAATATTGTTGAAAAGGTGGACATTAAAATGTTCAATATTTAAAAGTGAAAGACTGTAATAGTAAAAAATGGACGGCTATAATAACTTCTTGATAACTATTAGAGACAGATGTTAGCTGTTAGATGCTACCACAGACATTGCTGTCAATGACTATAATAACCTCCGGTACCGGTGCAAGCTAAAAGTCAACTCCCTCTCTAGTCTTTTGTCAAGCAAACTTGCCCACACCGTTGACTTAGGAGTTCCAAAGTCCAATTTAACTGTTCGGGGTAAAAAAAGGGGTTTCTATTGATATCTAAGTGGTTCGAAGGCTTCACACAGACAATCGAAAATGGATAAGTACGAAGAAGTCGGACCTCGGCCCCACAATTGGCGCGCGCGCACTTCAAGAGAGCGTAGGCCCTATAAACAATCGAACTGCGAGTCAATAGCATCTTCAAGCCGAATCATTGAATCGAGCTTTCAAGGAATGGCAATGACGTCAGGATTGATGGCGCCGATAGGGCGGTGCTGTTCTTCGCCCTCGATCGGTGGCTGCGCTGGAAGGTGTGCGGTACTGCGGGCGCGGCGGAGCTGCGGCGACGTCAGGTGCGCCGCCACTTCGGGAGGCGAGAGCTTGCTGGATCAGTACAGGACTCTTAGGGTCCAGCCCGGGGCGTCGGAGTTGGAGGTCAAGAAGGCTTTCCGGCAGCTCGCTCTTCAGGTCGATCGATCCCTCCCTTTTCCCTGTTCCATCAGTTTTTCTTCAAATTTAGTTCTTGGAATTGCTCGTGAGGGTTCAAGTTCGATTTACACTTGCTGCTTGTGCATGCAGTATCACCCTGATGTTTGCAAAGGAAACAACTACAGTGTCCAGTTCCACAGGATCAACGAAGCCTATGACGTAAGTTCCAGTCTGTGATGATGTTCTTGATATACTACGCTGGAGACTGATTCTGATTGTTCATTTAATTCTGCATGGTATATATGAGCAGATTGTGATGAGCAGTTTGAGGCGAGCAGAGGAAGAGGAGCAACAGCAGTGGCAGCCGCCGGAATGGGACGGCGACGGCGACGAGACGATGAGGGGGATGTGGGACCCAAGCTGGGAACTTTGGGAGGAATGGATGGGGTGGGAGGGTGCCGGAATACGAGACTACTCCTCCCACATCAACGCCTACATATAAGGGATTATTTCCAGCTAATCTTCTACTCTGAATTGCTCTCTTATGGAGAAATGGATGTCATGCAAAAAAATCCCTTTCAAGTAAAAGTTCTAATAATTTTCTATCCTCTTATATTCTGCTTTATGTTTAATTTCACAACACTGTTTTCAATCTGCATGAGCACCATCTCTAGGAGGTTCATGCCCTTTTCCTTCAAAATTTTTCATTACAGTTTGGACCTATTTATGACCCAAACACAATTATAACTAATCCAAACCAGCTTAACTTCATATCGAGTTAGATCATGTCAAATTTTGCCAGATCTAAGTACAAATGAAAACAATCTTGACAAAAGAACAGAATTTTGATAGCTGAGCTCCATTGATCTATTCCACCTTCGAATCTAGACCCATAAAGCTACTTGATCCTGCCAAGTAATTTTGTTATTTCCAGCATGCTCGTTTAAGTTCTTTTGAGCTTTACCGCAAATTGAATGATTCGGATCATTACTAAGAAGATCTCCCTTCACTGAACACGTTGACTTGTCGAGTTTCAGCGACTCCCAGATGACTTGAAACTCCTGCGTTTCTTCAGCATTCTGCAAAAAGAGAATCCACCAAGAATTGGGGCAGTAAGATAAGATGCTGGTTACTTATATGCAAGTAAGGTTTTAATTACTGGTACCGGTCCATACTAATATATGATATAGTGTATGCACTTTGACTATTGAATTGGTTACTATAAAAATCATACCTGATTCAAGTCTATTACTTTATGAGTACTTGGAACATCTTTCCCAACAGTGGAAATACTCTCTTCAACGCCAGAGGGACATTGACTATGGATAGCCGATTTCAAAGATTGATCATTGTGAATTAATTGCAATGACATGTTCAACATTCTCTTCTTCAATCTATGATTGGATTTTCCTGAAGGATTCTCTGATAGGTTTGAGTATTTCCTTCTCAGGAATCTACATGATCCGCAATAAACAAAAAACGATTATTTAGTTTTGCTCCAATGGAACAGACGAAAGAATACAAGTTTATGAGTCAGGCTCCGGCAACATGATTTGTGCAACATAATAAAAGAATATGTCGTACTTCACTTCAGCAAGAAGCTTTTGTTTCTTCTGATTTGCCTTCAGCAATTGTATCTTCTTTAATTCAGTTTTCTGGAAACAAAAGCTAGATAATCAGGACCATTGCTGAAAGATAAGATTGTTCAGTGTACATCAACAGCTGCTGAAATCAGATAAAACGCCTTAAAGATAACTTGAAGTACTTTCCAATTTATCATCAAAGTGTAATACATATAGGAGAGAAATTAAGTAAATCCTTCAAAGAATACAACAGAAAATTCAGTAATATGTAGATCCATCTTAAGATCAACCTGTGAGGGGCGGAACCTAATTATTTTCAGAAAACGAGACTATGAATCTCACAATACAAACATTAAGAGGTGAAATTCTGAAATTCTAATTCTAAAAAGAAGAAATTCTAATTCTAAAAAAACACTTGTCTACACAAAATGCTGGAACACTCGATTTCTCACACATGTATGAATCCCAATATGCAAATTAAAGATAATAAATACACGAGGCATTGGAACTCTGAACAAAATAACTAGTAGTCAACAAGCAAGATGGCTATCCGAGCTAAACCCTGAACCATCAACTAGAAAAGCTAGAGGCAGAGAAGCAAGACAATCCAAAATCTCACCTTTATTAGCTCCTCGTAATCATGCAAGAGGCTCTGGTACCTAAAGCGCACTTTTGAAGGTCCATGAATCGGAAAACAGGAGCTAGGCGTAGAGGATTCGATAGCAGGTTTCCTTCCCTTCTTCATCGCCGTCTTCTTAAAATCCAATCGTTAGGAAGAACAGAGGAAGCGGCTAGGGCGAGAAAAGGCGCCAACTTGGAGAGGAAGATATGAGATTGGGAAGAAATAAATATGGGGAAAAAGTTCCTACCCCTGGTATCCCAGTGCAAAACGTGACCGAGAAGGCCATACAAGTCGGAAACCGGATAAAGGTCAGAGTTTTCTCCCGTGGTGGGAGGGACATGGAGGTGTTTCCTATGACGCAAGGGGCATTTTTGGGAGAAATGGAAGGGAAGAAAAAAAAAAATGATGTTTTGGTTTGGCGATGCACCTCTTCAGAAGCCAACTTTTCGCCTTCTTCCCACCCTTTCCAACGCCGCCCCTTTTTTCATTTGGTTTCTGGCCTTGATTTCCTTCTCCTTACATAGCTTCCTTCTCCTTACATAGCTCCAGAACCAGACGGGCCAATCGCAACGAAAATGGGTACAAACTGGAGACGCCTGGACTCCTCCTTTCTCAAGAGGGCAGGAGGAGAAATTCAAAATTGAGAAGGAAAGCGGCGGAAGAGAGATCGATGAATAGTCCTTGTCCCTTGATTCGATGGTTCAATATTTGCCGCCGGAAATGGTGGTAAGGGTTTTTTTTTTTTTTTTTTTTTTAATTTATCAAAATACTACTTTAAAATCAACCTTGCATTTTTCCCCTTCTAAAGTTTGATAATTGATACTGGCCTCCCGTCGAACTCAAATAGTTTCCCTAACGATAGGATAAAATAAAAAATAAGATAAATCATAGGGGCCAATTTATAATTTTGTGTTGAGATATATATTGAGATTTTTTAACTTAAATTTTAAATCGTTTTGTCTTAATTTTGACTTCTCAATGGGCTGAACCCAATTGCAAGTGGGCTTTCACAGAGAAGGTTACTTTCGTAATATTTGCTCGGGCAAAACCCTAGATTGATGTAGCCCGTTCATTACAAGTTTTTAATCCAAGGGAGAAGCAGCCGTCCGCCGACATTTCGTACCAGCGTCGTCGCGCGGCAGCCGTCCGCCGACATGTCGAAGCGAGGTAACACTCTTCCTCTCCATTTCGACGGATCAAAAATTGGGTTTTTTTTTTTTGTGGTGGTTTTTTGTGGAATTTATTGCTTTTGAGGTTCATAGGGCGAGGAGGAACGGCGGGGAACAAATTCCGGATGTCTCTGGGTCTTCCGGTGGCGGCGACGGTGAACTGCGCTGATAACACCGGAGCGAAGAACCTCTACATCATCTCCGTTAAGGGGATCAAGGGTCGCCTCAACCGTTTGCCCTCTGCATGCGTTGGGGATATGGTCATGGCCACCGTCAAGAAGGGAAAACCTGACCTCCGGAAGAAGGTCATGCCTGCCGTCATCGTTCGCCAGCGCAAGCCCTGGCGCCGAAAGGACGGCGTTTATATGTACTTTGAAGGTGCATTGAATGATCCCTACTTGCTCGTTCTCTTTCTTGTCTTTGTGCGATCCTCTTAGTTCTTTGTGTATTACGTTTCACTTTGTTCATAGTGTTGCAGAGAATGTAACTGTTGCATGTAGTAGAGTAGATGACTTCTTTTGAAACTTTGGTTTATTATATAGAAACTCTCTGGGATAATGAAAGCATAAATCATTTGGTCCTACTATCTTTGTGTTTCATTCTTCATAGTTGGTTTCCTGTACAATTTGTTCTAATTTGCATAATATTGTGAATTTAAGATCATAGCATTAATCTGTTCAGTGTATAGGACTAGTGTACGAAAGTTTAATACTTATGCTGGCCGAGTAGTCATCTTATGATCAACTAGTGTTCTACTTATGGTCTCTTTTGTATTGAAAAACAGAAAAAACTATACTCTCCTATAGTTTAATACTTTAAGTCACTAAAGATTTATGTTAAATATTGAAGCTTTAGAAATTGTAGAGGTATTGGATAGTCAAAATATGGCATGATTGGGTTCACCCTAATGAGGATGCTTTAGGTGATTTTTGAAGTCCCTGTGATTTGTTTGTGCTGCTAGCTTTTCACGTTCTACTAAACGAGTCATACTATTTTGGAAGCCTGATTTCACTTGTTCTTAATTTGCTTGCATTTGATTAGTATGTTTGTGTTAATTTCTTTAGTTCTTTATTGATCAATGTTTTTTATTTTTGAAACTGGTCCTACCTCTAATGAATTATTAGCATGCTCAAGTTTAATAAATATTCAATCTTCTTCCCTTTTTTATCTTCTGGTGAGAACAATAGTTAAATCTAGTATCCCACTGATGCTTCGTCCACACCTGCTTGCGCGGGTGCTCTGCTCTTAGGCGGAACGCTCCCCTACCGATGCATTTTTACATCCCACAGCTTCTAATTCATGTTTGGTTTTTGGCTGTTCAACTTCTTTTTGATTAATCATGGTTTCTGGTTGAGCTGGCCAGTATAACTCAGTTTTAGAAACTGAAACACATAGATTATGGCAACTGATTGGTTCATAAATTAGTTCACAGTCCAGCTTGATTCATCATAAAAATGAATACCAAAGATAAGAAATCATGAATTTGACCAGAACTGCAAAATCATCAAATTGTATAATTACAAAAAGTTAAAACTGATAATCAGATTAATCAGCTTTCTTGAGTTATATTCTGTTTTAATCTAGGAAAAACATAACTATTCGTTTGAAAGATGTGGCAGCTGAGTGTTTTTGAATCTTGTGGTGATTTTGGTTGTAAGCATGTATTTGGGCTACCAGTGTGTTGTTTATTTCATTGGTACTCTGATAATTTTCTTTCATATATTTTCACTCATCTAATTCTTGTACCTTCCAAATTATACAGATAATGCTGGAGTAATTGTTAACCCGAAGGGAGAAATGAAAGGTAACTTAAATGTAACTTCTATTATCTCCTATCATAAGCACAAAATTTCAAAAGATACTAAGCACAATCATTTATTATCAATATCTAGTTTCCTTAATGACCATTGTTAAGTATCGAATAATAGATATTTGATTAATACATTTCTTCCAGAATGGCTTACTATTGCTGTTGTGTCAAGAAATGGAACTTATAACAAATGGTTAATTTTCTCGATTGTTGTAGGATCGGCTATTACGGGACCCATTGGGAAGGAATGTGCCGACCTGTGGCCTAGGATTGCAAGTGCTGCTAATGCTATTGTCTAATTGCTTGATGCATGAAATCAATATCGCAGATTTTAGATTGTTTTTACAAGTTTGAGAGTGTGCTTAATTATCAGATGCTGCCCGAGCAGGCTCCTTATTTTGGGTATTGTTTGTTACGAGTTTCTTTCTCTTTGTGCATTTGATCTTGTGCTGCTGATGTCAACTCGTTTTAATTTTATATGGATATTTTCTATTCTTTCTATCTCTTTCTTCATATGCCGCCATGTGGCATAATGTAGCATTAGGCTATTGTCAAGTTTATTAGAACACAACCAATGGCTTGTTTTAGTGTAGTTTCTGAATTCAAATTCATTTGAGTTATAAGTAAAACCTTCTAGTTTTCTCATGCAGAATTGGCCTTTTTCCCTCTCTGAGTTTTCCTTTTCCCCTCCCCCGAAGTGTATGAAAAAAGTATATGTCCCTCAGTTTTCATCTCTCAAGTACTCCTGCCCTCAAGATTAGCGGGCAAAATAGTAAAATAGAAATCAAAAAATTATTATAAAAATACTGTCTTTTGTTGATTTGTTTTAACAAATGGTGTTATTTAGACTATTTTCTAAAAGTTAGAAGCAATCAAATTATAGCAGGCACTTGGAATAAAATTGTAGATGATAGAATAAAGAGCAGTTGCCCTAAACAAACCTTCAAGAATACTCATATTTCAATGTTATTTGCAAGTGGCCCATAGGCTTAGCACTTAGCAGCCTCTATTTGCCGTAGGCTTCATGATCTTCATATCCAATATACTCAAGTATTTTAATGTTAACAAATATTTTTTACTCATTGTTTTCTTATTTTCATTATTGAAGTATCGATATTCTAGTTGTTGAAAGGTAAGACACGATTGTGCAATCTCATGAGAAAAAGTTTTAAGATGAGAACAATACAAGCCGATTCAAGAAAGTAGATAAAAAGTAGAACACATTTGGACCGAGCTTAAAAAAATTAAATACATGTTTAAATGAAGTGTTATGTAAAAAAAATATATATTGGTAAAAATTATAAAAAAAAAGTTCCAATAGAATGATTAAAAAAATACTTGAAAACTATGGAAATGTACTTGTAGGAATGTGATTATAACATGATTAAATTTCAAAATAAGTTTGTGGAAAAAAAAATCATGAAGTTAAGCACAATGAAAAAGAAAGAAGCATTTTACTGTCCTAAAAGCATTTTATATTATTAGTAAATGTTTTATTGATATTCAAAATTTTTTATTTTTTTATTTAGTTTATTAAAGTTTATTTTTTTTAGCTCACATATCCTATATAAATAAAGTTATACTAGCTCGGACTCAACCAGCTGCGCCTTGGTCGTTATCCGGTCTATTGAAAGTACCCATTTGGAGCTGTCATGATTCCAGCGGCACTCCAATGGGTAGCAGAAGCGAGCATTGTGCTCGCGCTTGTTTACTTTGCTGCAGAACCGCAGTGATTTCACTTTAGCATCACATGCTACAGTGGAATTAAAATCTACCCACTAGCGTCACGTTGATGGATTAATACATATTTAATAATTAATTACTAAATATTAATTTTAAATTACTTACTTTAAAAATAAAATTTTATATTAAAATTATTTATTTGATCTTATAAAAATTAATAAATTTATTAAAATAATTTATCTAAATTTCAAAAATAAATTTTGTTTTATTATAAAAATATATAATTTTAATTTTTTTACTTTAAAAATAAAATAAATAATTAAATTTTATATTAAAATTAATTATTTGATCTCATCTTATAAAAAATATATTTTGTTTTATTATAAAAATATATAATTTTAATTTCTTACTTTAAAAATAAAATTAATAATTAAATTTTATATTAAAATTAATTATTTGATATGATCTTATAAAAATATAATTTATTTTATTATAAAAATATATAATTTTAATTTCTTACTTTAAAAATAAAATTAATAATTAAATTTTATATTAAAATTAATTATTTAATAATATAAAATTTAATAATTTTATTAAAATACTTTACAAATAATTTTTATTTTATTATAAAAATATATAATTTTAACTTTAATATATTTTATTAAATTAATATTTATTTATTTATTAACAACACCAACAACATAATAAATCTATAAAATAATTTTAACAATAGTTGTTACAGTGACAGCACAGTTAGATTCACCAAACACTCGAAGTAAGCCGGACACATGGTCTGGACCTGTACACCTGAATCCTGATTCAAATCCAATATATTACAGCTCTGATTTCTCAAATCAAAATCCAGACTGTCCTTACTAGCTCACTCGTGGTGACGTTGATGCCCCAGCCAAGCGGTCCAAGGCTCCAAGTGTTAGGCCCGTGGAGCACTAGGCCAGGGACAAAGAGGAGTGGGTTGGGTAGTGGCCCAAGCCCACGTCGTAAACACCCAAGCGGAGCCCGACATCAACGCAGCATCGCTCCGTCAACGCCAAATTACTCTTCCAATGTTGACTCGAGCGCAGCGTCTTCAGCGGATTCAGCAACGGCGTCTTCAGACGAGATTCTCGTAGGATCGAGCAGCGGTGATCTTGGCAGCGGAAGAATCAGATGGCAAAAGAAGACGAAGGCGTGGGATAGCGTCGGATGCAAGCAGACGTGGAAGAAATCGGGCAGAGCTCCTTCCTATATATGTCCGATTTGGCGGACGAGACTAGGGAGCAGGAGGGTGTGACACCAAGAGGAGAGTGCCACCATCGGCGACGGGAAGGCACTGTCGTCCTTCCAGGGCAGGGGCCCTGATGCCAACGCCAGGGGGCGTCGGGGGAGTAAGCTGAGAAGAGCAGTGTTGTAAGGCGATGGCGAGTGTGCCGCTGGCAAGAGGTTCGAGTGGGAGCGGGGTGGGCGACGGTGGTCGTCGGCTTCGAGAGATTTTGTAACCGGGGTTGGAGAGAAATAAAGCAGTGAAGTTTTCCCTTATTTCTCTAGCAAGATTTCTGTTTCCGTGGTTTCTTTCTTCATCATCTTCGGCCGCAGGGGCGACGGTGTCTGGCGATGACGGTTCCAGTCGGCAACGAGAGGCTGAGGGTGGAGAGGAGTCTCCGCCCTGCCGGCACGCCCTGGTTCACCGGTGAAGCGAGCGGCGGCAGCGGCGAGTGCTTGAGCTCGGTGTGAGACGATGGTCAAAGACGACGTGCGGCGCGTGAGTTTCGAACGAAGGGCATTCGAAACGAGACCAACACGTGAGGGACGCCGAGTCTTCAGTCAAACATGCATTGGGTCAAAATCAAATTGGGGAATATTGACCAGAGGGCACACAAACTGAGGATCGCGGGAGGATGATTCGTTGGGGCGTGACAATTGGTATCAAAGGGAGGTTCAGACTGAGCATGGGGATGCAAGGTTCAGCCAGGATGGTGAAGCAAGGTTTGCTATGGGCTCATAACCCACGGGTTAAGAGGAGTATCTGGGAGATACGCTATGGACGTGACCCTGTAAGCATTGAGTTGGGCGGAACACTAAGGCGTGATATGACTGGGACACAAGAGGTTGGGCGGAGTACCAAGGGTGATGCAATAGTACGGGAGCCTGGTTGTGTCAAGTCAGGCGGCGTGCCAAATTCCATATGATGTGGTTCAGCAGCATTCATCATCAGACTGGATATAGGATGCACTGACTTTGAACATTGGAGGGCCAGTGTTCAACCCGTATTGAATATTGAGGGCGATGTTCAAATCATGTGGGAGAGAATTGTTAGGTCCGTTGATGTGGCAAATAATAGGTGAGGGGGTCCTTAAGCCGTACTCTAGGGTTTTACATAATGCTCGATAAAACGGGAGAGGGTCGTGAGACGAGGGAAGAGAAAACGCGTCGAAAAAGTGCAGGTAATCCGGTAGAAAGCACGACGAAACAGCGACGAGTTCAATTAGGATAACACGAATGCGAATGAAGCGAATGACACCCAACTAAATAATACAGCGCACTAACCTCGTAGCAAATTTAGTGAATTCCTACAGCTCTCTTAGCATGTTTTAAGCTTAGCTTGCGTTGGGGGACTGCGGCTTTGTGGGGTTCAGCTCGCGCGTCTACGCAGCTGAAACAAACCTAAGGACAAGAGATACCACGCCTCCGATGAATGGACAGCCGTGGGTGAAGAAGAAAGGAGAAAGCCAACTCGATATAAAAGCAAGCAAATAGAAAAACAAGCGAACCTGATCCACCGGAGGGTGGGATTTACTTCTTATGAAGCTGGAAACCAAGCTGAGTCGAGACACCGGTCGCCGACTCTTACAACTCCGAAGGCGAGGCAACTTCACCTTCCACACAAGCTGGAAGCTCACTCTATCTCACTAGGAGATCCCTATCACTAAGAGAACTGCTCAACACTTAGCCCTACCTCCTCTTTTATAGAATAAGAGGGGAGGGAACAAACAAAATACACAAGAGACACTCTACTTTAACTACCTACCAACTCTTGCAGGCCACAAAAGTGGTCAAGCTGCAACCACAAGACGAAAATTAACAAACTAGTACCTAATATTCTTTGAAGCTGGTAGCACGATCCTACATCTTCGTACGGGGGCGGTTTAGACGCTCTCTGAGCACACGGTGACAAAAACAACATAACTTCGATGTTGTTTGCTGGGTCACCACCATCGCGGCTCGGTCTTGGGCCGTGTTGCTGATCAGATTACGCGGTCCACTTGGAGTTGGATCTTCAGGGGGTTGGCTCGTGGCGCCCTTGGGCTGCGCCACTTCGGTATGGATGGAAAGAGGGCTAATGACGCCTAAGAAATGGTCCGGGGGCTTCCTTTGGCGTTGGGATCGCCGGATTTCTACCTTGTTGGGCTCCTTTGGGTCGTCATGGGGTGGAGCAACATGGGAGGGAGGGCGGTTCACATCGAAGTGGCGTCGTCGGGGCTGCAATGCATCTTCAGGGGCGGACACGGCCTGGCCGTGATGGTGAGCACGGCCGTGTTTGGAGTGGGCGAAGTCCACATAATTGGGCATGGCTTGCCCGTGACTAGGAGCACGCCCGTGTTCAGTGTGGCCGAAATCCATAGAGCCGGGCACGGCTTGCCCATGATCAAGAGCACGCTCTGGTTCGGTGTGGCCGAAATCCACAGAACCGGGCACGGCCGTGATGGGAGTTGCTGAAATCCACAGAGCCGGGCACGACTTGCCCGTGACCAGAAGCGCGCCCGTGTTCGGCGTTCGCGTCTTCAGGCGACCGTGTCCCGGTCGTGACGGGGCGCACGGCCTGGCCGTGTCGGGGTCTGGGGAACTCTGACTGGGGTGAAAATTCCAGGGAAAATTCCTGGGGTCCTGGGGAGTCTCCCCAAGTGTCTTTTGGAGGGATTGGGCCGCCCTCAAGTGTGTTCATGGGCCCGTTTGCTCCTGCATCAACTTCCGCTTCGTGATCTGATGAGTTCGCCTTCGACGAACTAGGGGGCAGCGGGTCGTTGGGGTCAGATGGGTCCTCCAAAGGGCCAGGGAAGGGGAGGAGGTCCACTACGTTGAAGACGGGGTGGATCCCCATGTCCTCGGGCAAGTTCAGAACGTAGGCGTTGGAGCCGATCCGCTGCATCACCGCATAAGGTCCCATGTAACGCGGCTGAAGCTTAAAATGCGCCCTGTTGGATAGACGCTCGGGGTGGATACGCACCCTCACCAGCTCACCTACAGAGAAATGACGTGGCCTATGATGCTCGTTGGCCTTCATTGCATTATGAATGTTGCCCGAAAAGATATGACGCCGGACCTCATCATGCAGACTAGCAATGTGCTGGGCAAAGGAATATGCATGCGGGGAGAGATGCGACTCCATGGGGAGGTTATGCAGGTCTATAAGTTTACGCGGTTGATGGCCTGACACGATCTGGAAGGGACTAAGACCCGTAGACCTATTAGAAGTACTATTGTATGCGAACTCGACCATGGGTAGGATGGAATCCCAAGACCTCGGATGGTCCCCGATGAGACAATGGAGAAGATTGCCCAAACTGCGGTTAACGACCTCGATTTGCCCATCGGTTTGGGGATGATAGGCCGTGGAGAATTTCAGAGTGGTGCCCAGGAGGGCCTACAGTGAGCGCCAGAAGTGGCTCACAAAACGCGTGTCGCAGTCGGACACGATGGTGGAGGGAAGGCCATGGAGACGTACGATCTCTCGGACAAAAAGATGTGCGACGTGAGAAGCGTCCGCTGTGCGTGAACAAGGGATAAAATGGGCCATCTTCGAAAACCGATCAACAACGACGTAGATCGAATCGAAGCGGGAGGCGGTCCGAGGCAACCCAAGGACAAAGTCCATGCTCAGGTCGCGCCACAGGCCGCTAGCCACTAGCAAAGGGGTGTAGAGACCCGTGTTCGAAGGGCGGGGCTTGGAAAACTGACACGTACCACAATGGCGCACAATGCGCTCAACGTCCTTACGGAGGGAAGGCCAAAAGAGGCGTTCCTCCGCCATCTCAAGGGTCTTGTCGCGGCCATGATGGCCGGCGACGCCACCTGCATGAAGCTCGAGCAAAATATGATCTCGAAGCGAAGAACGGAGAATGCACAACTGATTCCCCAAGAAGAGGTAACCTCGCACAATTGGTAGGGGGAGTCGGGGTCGGTGGACTTGGTCAAAGTGGCGTAGATGGCGCCAAAATCAGAGCAAGTGGCGTACTCTTCTTTGACATGGTCAAAGGTATTGACGCTAGTGCGCATCACGCATAAGAGGGTCCGGATGCGACTCAAGGCATTCGCGATGACGTTCTCCTTACCCGCCTTGTGATTGATCACGAAGGAATACTGTTGTAGGTACTCGACCCACTTAGCATGGCGGGCGCCCAACTTCTTTTGGGCATTAAGGAAGGAGAGGGCCTGATGGTCGCTATACAACATGAACTCGCGGTGGAGGAGGTAATGCCTCCACTGCCGGAGGGACTGAACGATCGCGTAGAACTCCTTGTCGTACGTGGAGTAACTCTGTCGAACCGTGTTCAGTTTTTCGCTAAAGAAAGCCACGGGATGGCCTTCTTGACTAAGGGATCCTCCGATGCCGGACCCGGAGGCATCGCACGCTACCTCGAAGACTTTCAAGAAATCAGGGAGGCGCAAGACAGGAGCGGTGGTCAGGGCGTCCTTAATCGCGTCAAAAGCCCGTTGAGCGGCAGGGGTCCACTCAAAGTCATCCTTAGAGAGGCGCTGGGTTAAGGGGGTGGCAATGGTGTTGAACCCACGGATGAACCTGCGGTAAAACCCCGCAAGACCCAAGAAACTACGGACCTCAGTCACAGTGTGAGGCGCGGGCCAATGCCGGATGGCCTCAACCTTCGCAGGGTCAACGGACAGACCTTGGTCGGACACAATGTATCCAAGGAAATATATGCTGTTGTTCAGGAAGGCGCACTTCTTCGTGTTAAGGAAGAGGCGCTCCTTGCGCAGGAGGTCAAAAGTGGAGCGAAGATGCTCCAAGTGTTCATTGCGGGTCCGACTAAATATCAGAATGTCGTTGAAGTAGACGACCAAAAACTTGCCCATGTATGGCCTGATGACCTGACTCATCAAGCGCATAAACGTAGATGGGGCATTGGACAACCCGAATGGCATGACAAGCCATTCGTAAAGACCATCCTTGGTCTTGAACGTCGTCTTCCACTCATCGCCCTCGCGAGTGCGGACTTGGTGATATCCGCTTCGGAGGTCGAGCTTGGAAAACCACGATGCGCTGGATATCAAATCCAGCATGCCGTCAAGCCAAGGAATGGGAAACCGATACTTGACAGTGATCAAATTGATAGCGCGGTTATCGACACACATACGCCACAACCCGTCCTTTTTGGGTGTGAGGAGTGCGGGAACGGCGCAAGGGCTGAGACTCTCGCGGATGTACCCCTTAGTGAGAAGATCATCCACCTAACGCTGTAACTCAGCGTGTTCCGCAGGGTTAAGGCGATGATGGGGCAAGTTAGGGAGGGGTGCTCCCGAGAGGAGGTCAATCGCGTGCTGAATTTCCCTTTCCGGGGGAAGGCCATGAGGCAAATACTCGGGTCTGATATCACTAAACTCGGCAACGAGGGCGGACACCTCAACAGGAGGTACCGGATCAGGGCAAGGGACAGGGTCCTGCACTTCGCGCACCATGAGCGCGTAGACGGTCTTGGCCGCATGAGCCTCGCGAACCAATGCGGGGGTGCGCATGAGGGAGACCATGGGGGAAGGCGGAGGGGCAGGTGCTGAGGGCGTAATCAGACCCTTGGAGGTGGACGCACGAAGCTCCTTAGGCGGAGCTGGGATCAGGCAGATCTTCTGCGCATCGTGGTCGAACACATAAGTGTTCGACCGGCCATAGTGGACTACGTCTCTATCGTACAACCACGGGGGACCAAGGAGGACGTGGGCGACGTCCATAGTCGCAACGTCGCACAATACCTTCTCACGATAGTTCCCAAACGCGATGGGAACCTGACATTGGTGGGTGACCGGAAGGCTCGTGGTATCGACCCAGGCATAGAATAAGGTCTCGGGTGGGGTTCTAGGGGAAGGCCGAAACGCATGATCGCGGTTCGAGAGACCACGTTCAGGCTACTACCACCGTCAATGACGATCTTACACGAGTGCCCATTGCACTTAATGTAAGTCGTGAAAATGCCCGAGCGCCTCCAATCCTCGGTAGGCTCGAGCTACACAAGGTTGCAACGGACGACAAGTGTGGACGGACCCGACTCGTCGCCACTAGTGTAACACTCCGCCTCAACATCGTGCTCAGCGGGGGTTATGGTGGCGACGCGAGCCAGACCCGTGTCGGCTCGAGTGGGTTTCTTGGGACATTCACGCGACATGTGACCCGATTGCAAACAGTTGTAGCAGGTAATACAGCCAGAGGCTCCGACCGCTGGGGCCTTGCCCTTCTCCTCCCAAGTGGGCTGAGAAGGCGAAGCCTCAGGGGGTGGGCGTCTAAGGGGCTAATGGGCCGGGGGTGCGGGTAGCATGTCCGGACGAGGCTCCGGACGCTCAAGTCGCAGGTGGGGTTGCAGGGGACCGCCCGCATGAGGACGCCTATGGGGGCGAAGGTCATTGCGCCTTGCAGCAATGCGAAGGTCTTGCTCGATGTCTCGAGCGTGCTGAAAAGTTTGGTCAAGGGTCTCCTATCCATGCGCGGGTAAGGCTCGGCGGATATCCGCACGGAGCCCATTCTTGAATTTCGACAAAACTAACTCACGGTCCTCCTGCAAATTGTAACGGAGTTGCAACGTCTCGAAGGTGAGACGGCACTCCTCGACAGTACCTGACCCTTGGTGTAGGCTACTATACTGATCAAGAAGGCGCTGCCTATACGAAGGGGGTACATAACGCTCGCAGAGGCGATACCACATCTCTGCCCACTCAGTGATCGGGGGAAAAGCCTGCTGCGCATTTTGGCGCTCCACGTTTTTCCAATGTAAACATACAGGCCCCTCAAGTAAGGTGCACACATACCGAACCCGTGAGTGCGGAGGCCAATCGCTATGGTCAAAATACGCGTCAACGGACGCGACCCAATCTAAGAACTGTGTGTGGTCAAGACCACTTGTGAATGGTGCTGGGGTGTTACGAATGAAACGACAGAAATCATCGTCCACCCGAGGGCGCTCAACACGGGTAAGGGCTGGGGTTTGAGGTGCGGCCCAAGCGTGGCCAAAACGACCACCGGGCTGGGGCCCTTGTGCGGCCCAAACATCATCCTCATCGAGGGGATCATTATCGTAACTCGGGTTCCTAGGAACCTCATGAGGTCGCGGGTGACCCCATTCATCCTCATGGACACGCCGCCGTGTGGGCACGGCGATCGGGGACAACTCTCTAGTGGGGGCTGGGTTCGCAGACACCGGAGGGTTAACTGAGTTCAGGAGACCATGCTCCGTGGACCCGGGTTGACCAATAAGGTGTTGGGTCCCAGCCAAAATCTGCTGGACCATGGCATGTGTGCTTGCTTGTTGAGCGTCCACTCGCGCGAACAGTGCATCAAGCTTTGCATCGATCCGCGCCTCAAGCGCAACCATAGACTCTAACTGGGTGTTAGCCCCTTCCGAAGGCTGAACCAACTCTTGGGTTTCGGGGATGGTTTCCGGGTATTGGGACGACATAATTTGTGACCGCGTAGTCACCATGCACAAACAAGGGGGAGACGACTAAGGTAAAATGCTGAAAACACCGAACAGATGCAGAAATATGCAATGCGATGTTGAGGGATCGTGCAGATGATAAGAATCGAACGCGCAACGTCCTCTGATACCAGAATTGATGTGGCAACTAATAGGTGAGGGGGTCCTTAAGCCGTACTCTAGGGTTTTACACAATGCTTGATAAAACGGAAGAGGGGCATGAGACGAGGGAAGAGAAAACGCGTCGAAAAAGTGCAGGTAATCCGGTAGAAAGCACGACGAAACAGCGACGAGTTCGATTAGGGCAACACAAATGCGAATGAAGCGAACGGCACCCAACTAAATAATACAGCGCACTAACCTCGTAGCAAATTTAGTAAATTCCTGCAGCTCTCTTAGCCCTTTTTAAGCTTAGCTTGCGTTGGTGGACTGCGGCTTTCTGGGGTTCAGCTCGCGCGTCTACGCAGCTGAAACAAACCAAGGACAAGAGATACGACGCCTCCGATGAACGGATAGCCATGGGTGAAGAAGAAAGGAGAAAGCCAACTCGGTATCAAAGCAAGCAAATAGAAAAACAGGCGAACCTGACCCATCGAAGGGTGGGATTTACTTCTTATGAAGCTAGAATCCAAGCTAAGTCAAGACACCGGTCACCGACTCTTACAACTCCGAAGGCGAAGCAACTTCACCTTCCACACAAGCTGGAAGCTCAGTCTAGCTCACCAGGAGATCCCTATCACTAAGAGAACTGCTCAACACTTAGCCCTACCTCCTCTTTTATCGAATAAGAGGGGAGGGAACAAACAAAATACACAAGAGACACTCTACTTTAACTACCTACCAACTCTTGCAGGCCACAAAAGTGGTCAAGCTGCAACTACAAGACACAAATTAACAAACTAGTACCTAATATTCTTCGAAGCTAGTAGCATGATCCTGCATCTTCGTACGGGGTCGGTTTAGACGCGCTCCGAGCACACGGCGACAAAATAGCAGTACTTTAACTACCACCGTCGCGGCTCGGTCTTGGGCCGTGTTGCTGATCAAATTACGCGGCCCACAAGGAGTTGGATCTTCAGGGGGTTGGCTCGTGGCGCCCTTGGGCTGCGCCACTTCGGTATGGATGGAAAGAGGGCTAATGACGCCCAAGAAATGGTCCGGGGGCTTACTTTGGCGTTGGGATTGCCGGATTTCCACCTTGTCGGACTCCTTTGGGTCGTCATGGGGTGGAGCAACATGGTAGGGAGGGCGGTGCACATCGAAGTGGGGTCGTCGGGGTTGCAATGCATCTTCAGGGGCGGACACGGCCTGGCCATGATGGTGAGCATGGCCGTGTTCGGAGTGGGAGAAGTCCACAGAATTGGGCACAGCTTGCTCGTGACCAGGAGCATGCCCGTGTTCGGTGTGGCTGAAATCCACAGAGCCGGGCACGGCTTGCCCGTGATCAGGAGCACGCCTGTGATCGGTGTGGCAGAAATCCACAGAACCGGGCACGGCTTGCCCGTGATCAGGAGCACGGTCGTGATGGGAGTTGCTGAAATCCACAGAGTCGGGCACGACTTGCCTGTGACCAGAAGCACGCTCGTGTTCGGCGTTCGCGTCTTCGAGAGACTATGTCACGACGGTGACGGGGCGCACGGCCTGGCCGTATCGGGGTCTGGGGAACTCTGACTGGGGTGAAAATTCCAGGGAAAATTCTTGGGGTCCTGGGAAGTCTCCCCAAGTGTCTTTTGGAGGGATTGGGCCGCCCTCAAGTGTGTTCATGAGCCCGTTTGCTCCTGCATCACCCATGGACCACCAGGCTGGGCCAAAGAGGAGTGGGCTAGGTGGTGGCCCAAGCCCACGCCGTAAACACCCAAGCGGAGCCCGACATCAATGCAGCATCGCTCGGTTAACGCAAAATTACTCTTCCAATTTTGACTCGAGCGCAGCTTCTTCAGCGGATTCGGCAACGGCGTCTTCAGACGAGATTCTCGCAGGATCGAGTAGCGGCGAACTTGGCGGCGGAAGAATCGGATGGCAAAAGAAGACGAAGGCACGGGATAGCGTCGGACGCAAGTAGACGCGGAAGAAATTGGGCGGAGCTCCTTCCTATATATGTCTGATGAGGCGGATGAGACTGCGGAGCGGGAGGGTGCGACACCAAGAGGAGAGTGCCACCATCGGCGACGGGAGGGCACCGTCGTCCTTCCTTGGCAGGGGCCCTGATGCCAACGCCAGGGGGCGTTGATGCCGGCGCCTGAGGGTGTTGATGCCGGCGCCAGGGGGCGTCAAGGGAGTAAGCTGAGAAGAGCAGCGTTGTAAGCCGATGGCGGGTGTGTAGCCGACGAGTGGTTCGTTGGGAGCGGGGCAGGCGACGGGGGTTGTCGGCTTCCAGAGATTTTGTAATCGGGTTTGGAGAGAAATAAAGCCGCGAAGTTTTCCCTTATTGCTCTGGCGAGATTTTTGTTTTCGTGGTTTCTTTCTTCATCATCTTCGGCCACAGGGGCGACGGCTTCTGGCGGTGATGGTTTTGATCGGAAAAGAGAGGCTAAGGGCGGAGATGAGTCTCCACTCTGTCGGCATGCCCTGGTTCACTTGCTAAGCGAATGGCGGTGGCCCCTGCTTGAGCTCAGCGTGAGACGACGTGCAACACGTGAGTTTCGAACGATGGGCGTTTGAAACGAAGCTGACACGTGAGGGACGCTGAGTCTTTGGTCAAGCATGCATTGGGTCAAAATCAAATTAGGGAATTTTGACTAGAGGGCACACAAAATGAGGATCGTCTGGATGATTCGTTGGGGCACGACACTAAGCGACCAATGTGGCCAGAATCAGCGATGAGTTGAAATGACCGCCGATCATCTCACTCCCATTCTAACACGGCTATACTTCCGTGCCTTCCCCCTCTGCTGTGACACCCCGATCGATCCAGGCCGAGCCAAGGAAGAAGAGGCCAGGGCGAGGCCCAAACCCACTCTGGCAGAGGAAAGGCGGAGCCCGAAATCGCTTCCGATTTCGGCAGTCAACGCCCGCAGCAATTAATTCTTCCGATTTTGACTCCTCAGCATCAGCCACGACGCCGTCTTCTTCGGCGACAGCTGCAGATGCGGACGTTGACAACAACATCGGCGGGCGACGCGAAGACGTGGGCGACGCGTCCACTCCAGCGGCGGGGTGAGGGAGTTTCGGGCATGGGGGAAGTGGCTTCGTGCGCCACGAAGGGAAGCGACGAGTAGTGTCACCTTCCCCTGTTCTTCTTCCCCCCCTATAAGGTGTCCGACGAGCAGACGAGGCAAGGCATCATCTCCGAGCATCTCTCTCTTCACCATCACTGAGGTTTCCGGCATAGAGGAGGACGACGCCGACGGTCTGTGAGCGTGAGTGTTGAGAGCATTGTAAACCGGCAGCGTGTGTTGGCTGACCGGCGAGAGACAGAGAGAGGAGAGTCAATGACAAGGGGGCGTCGACGAGAGAGGAGAAGCGGCCGACGACGAGTGTGGTCGTCCGACGCTTGCTTGAGGGGTTTTGTAATCTCTTTGAGGTAAAGGGAGGAAATTTCCCCTAAACATTGTGTTCCCCTGTTTTTCCGCCACTTCTGTTCATCATCTTCCTTGAGTCCGGCGACGGCGCGGGCGGCTTCCGGCGAGGCGGTTGAAGGTGAGGGGACGCTCACCTCTTCCTTGTCGACACACCTTGAGGTGGAGCTCTCTGGTTCTCCGGCGGCGTGCGAACTCAGCGAGCAAACGACGCCGAGCTCGTTTCAGCGGATACACGAGCGAGTGCACACGTTCGTGCCGTGCGAAGCTCGTTCTGGCGTACGATTCGAAGCTGATCAAGTTTCCGTCAACATTCGGCGCAAATTGAGGAAGCTTTGACACGCAAACGGAGGATCGCCGGAGTACCGATTCACTAGGTGTAACATCTGCCGCCCCTTCTGTGACCGTCGGCTTTCTAAATGACCTATTATTATAATGTTTCTACTCAAATCACTTAATGATATTTGAGTGATTATTACTTATTTGGTTAAATTACTTGGATAATACCTAACTAATCTATGCCCAACCCCTTAGCTCTAGAGAACTCATATCACTTAAATAATGCTCAAAAATATATATATTGAATCTATCGTTCTTTTCTACTAGATTTAATGTGTTTAGTATAAGTCCTTATCCTTCCAATATCAATTGATTGTTATCCTATTTTTTTTTAACAATTCAAGTCTCCTTGCATTTTTGGTACGATGTGATTCTATTTTTTTTATATAAAAAATGATCTTAGTCAAACCAGCCTATCATGTGATTGAAAATTGGTTCAATTTTGTCAAATTGTGCCTAAATTCTAATTCAATCATTGAGCTATCTTAACGTGTATAAAATTAATGCATATCCAAGCTAGTTCCAACTTTGGGACATTTCGTATTGGAATTGGGTTGGGTTTTGACTAAGACTTATCCCGTTTCAAGTCTACTTCAATCCAAATTGAGGTAGCTCTTGGGTAGAATGAGATTATTTTGTGCATAATTATATTACAATTTTAAACAACTAAGATTTATTTAAAGGATGAGTGTTAGTTTTAAAGATTCGATTGTCCTAATTTAATTGAGATCATCAAAAATATTAAATGCAAAATATGATATTTTTTTAATCTAATTTTAATTTATAATTCAAATATGACTCATCTTAGTTTTAGTAATTCAAAGAGGTTGTAACTTACAATACCATAATAGATATGTGTGAATATAAATGAGCAAATTCATTTATAATTAATTTAATATATTTTTCAATTTCTTCCTAAGCAAAAAGAAAGTAGTTTTCTTTCAATTTTTGTACATTCTATTATTATTTGTTTTCTTTTGCACAGTTAAGTGATATATCTGCCTCCAATCCTTCCGAAAGAAGCCCTAATAATGACGCTGGGCAGGGCCCATCACTCGAAGCTCAATCATTGCCGACACAATTTCTCGCATAGTGGGCCCACCGGGTCCAACCCACCAAACTCCACTCCGCATCCATCGTTAGTTCAGGCTTCATTTCCAGAACAGGAAACGACTTCGAAACGTTCACGTGGTATGATATGAAACGTCTGTTTCGTGTACGCTGCTTCACCCGATCTCGCTGTCTCTCTCTTTTCGTTGAAGACGACTTGGGTAGTCCAGCGGACAGCGCTCACGTTAGCCGGAGATCTCTTGAGGAACACCAGACCGGATTCGGCTCTCACCTCGCCGGAAGAGAATATACTACGAGGAAGATTCCATCCTCTGATGCGAATCAAACGACCACCGTCTCGCAAGGATAAACTGCCTTTTACAAGCATCATTCCGGAATATAATCGAAAGAACGGGCTACCAGGTGCAAAGTGCTTTACGATTCGCGCTGCGAGAAATCAAGGGATCGCTGGTGAGTTCTACGTAGACTCTTGAAATTAGCGTTGGACGGGAACCGATACTGCACGCTTCGAGCAATTGTTCCGTGATCCGTTGCGTCTTCTATATTTAGGGGTCGCTCAGGGTGTGGTTCTCTGCCTGCATTTTTTTAGTGGCTTCTGTAAGCTTTGGCACAACTATTAAGCGGGAGGTCTCGGAGCACCGGCGGCGGTATGGTGATGTCGGTAGTATCACCGCGGAGATCGTTACGGGAGGTAGTGCTATCTTACTACGGAGGCAACGGTGGGGGAGGAGGGGGAGGAGGAGGAGGAGGAGCGCAGCACCACCCGCGACGGTGCTCGTTCTACGCTGGCGTCTCGGACGGAGATGAGGCGTCAGTTGCGTGGGGGAAGGAGGATGATGGATCCATGGAGCTGGTCCAGCTCGGGGCCGACCGGCCCAAGAACGTGCTTGTGCTAATGAGCGACACCGGGGGCGGCCATCGCGCCTCCGCCGAGGCCATTCGCGATGCCTTCCGCCTCGAGTTCGGGGACGAGTATCGGGTTTGTTCTCTTTGATCCCAACATAGTGCGCTTGTTCCTCGGATTTGCGAAGTGACTAGCTTTTTTGAAATTTGGGTATTTCTTGTCGAATTTGCTTCAAGTTTTGGTGATTCTTTCGAAATCAGATTGCTTTAGAGATTGGATCATAAAACTTGCAATATTTTATACACTGTTCTTTAATTTAAACTAAGCTGTTGATACATGTAGGATGAGCGAAAATTGAATGGATTAGGACCATTTTTTATTTATTTTAGCATAAATCCATTTTACTTCAGAGAGCAAAATGAGTACAGGGAAGAGACATAAATCTTTTGAGGATAAAGTACCAAGATTGGCAGAGGCCACAACCAGTTTTGCTTTCTATTGTTTGAATTTAAATGCATATTTTACTTGCATGTTAAAAAGTGGTGAACTGCTCTATGTTTTGGTGCTTCTTTCTTGAGATCATTTTGCTTAGAGACTGCTGTGTTTTCTTTGGACAGAGAGGAAAGAATAGAAAACACATTGAAACTAGTGGCATTTTCCATATTCAATGTATTTTTTATTTTTTCTTTTCAGTTTTTCGTCCAAAGAAACACACTTTTTAGTTGCAATCTTCTAAATATTTTTTTTTAATTTAAACTAAGCTTATAGTGCACGTAGGATAAGAGAAATTTGAATGGCTTAGGGCCACTTTTATTTATTTTATCATAAATCCTATTTATTTCAAAGAGCAAATAAATACAGGGAGAGATATTGTTACATCAAGGATAAAACACCATGATTGGCAGAGGCCACAACCAGTTTTGCCTCATGTTGTTTGAACTTTAATGCATATTTTACTTGCATGTAAAAAAGTGATGAACAGCTTTAATTTTTGGTGCTTCTTTCACCAGATCATTTTGCTTAGAGACTGGACCATAAACGTTGCAATCTTCTAAAGATTTTTCTTTTAATTTAAACCAAGCTTATAGTACACGTAGGGTGAGAGAAATTTGAATGGTTTAGGGGCCATTTTATTTATTTGATCATAAATCCCATTTATGTCAAAGAGCTAAACGAATACACTGAGAGGCATTGCTATATCAAGGATAAAACACCAAGATTGGCAGAGGCCACAGCCAGTTCTGCCTTCTGTTGTTTGAACCTAAATGCATATTTTCCTTACATGTTAAAATGTGATTTATAAGCAATCAATGGAGAATAGTATGGTTATGATTTGTGTGCCTCAATCAGCTTGTGTGAATTTGCAGGTCTTTGTTAAGGATTTGGGGAAGGAGCACGCGGGTTGGCCGCTGAACAATATGGAGAGGACCTACAAGTTCTTGCTTAAGCATGTACAGCTGTGGAAAGTGGCCTTCCATGGTACATCACCTCGTTGGGTCCATTGCTTATACCTTTCAGCCCTTGCTTCCTTCTATACCAAGTAATATCTTTTGTCCTCGTTCACTGTCTTCTTTGAGAATCCTAGATTCATTAACCCTACTGTTTCCTATTGAACGAAGAAGAATATACATTAGAATTGTTTCTGTTTGTCTATTGCTGAATTGATACTTACAAGAGTAAGTTGAAAATCTAACTTTGCAGGCAAGTTGAGGCTGGTCTGACGAAATACAAACCGGATATAATTATAAGCGTCCATCCCCTCATGCAGCATATACCTCTATGGGTGCTTAAATGGCAGAAACTCCAGAAGAGAGTGCTTTTTCTTACTGTAATCACAGATCTTAACACCTGCCACCCCACATGGTATATTTCAAACTCACTCCTTGCGAACTCTGCTAACCACTCTTATTGTATTGATAACAAAATGACTAGCTTTAACCTTTTTGTTTCAGGTTTCACCATCGCGTCAACAGATGTTATTGCCCCTCAGAAGAGGTGGCGAAGAGAGCTTCACTGGAAGGATTAGAGCCTTCTCAAATTCGTGTGTTTGGGTTGCCTATTAGGCCATCTTTCTGCCGTGCAGTTCTCGACAAGGTTTCTTCATTAATAGAATTACTGATCTTTCAACTCACTGGTGAACAATGCAATGTGATTTCTGTATCTCCCAATACTCGGCTGAAGAACTGCATGCAAACAGGGTAATCTGAGAAGGGAGCTGGAGATGGACTTTGAATTGCCTGCTGTTCTTCTGATGGGCGGAGGTGAGGGAATGGGCCCGGTCAAGGAGACTGCAATTGCTCTTGAAGACGCTCTCTTTGATAAAAATCTTGGCACACCTATTGGGCAGGTAGTGGTAATATGCGGGCGTAATCACTCTCTATGCTCCACATTGCAGTCCATCGAGTGGAAGGTTCCTGTGAAGGTATACTAGAGTATGACCTTTTTCTATGCCTTTTTGGGTCATTGATCAGAAGACAGCGATTAATAATAAGCTCTGACTGCAGATAAAAGGATTTGTGACACAGATGGAGAAATGGATGGGCGCCTGTGATTGTATCATAACAAAGGCATGTCTCGATCCCTTATTTTATCTTCTCTCGTAGTTATCTATCAGCAATCTCCACAGCTTAATTATATGTTGTTTACAGGCTGGACCAGGCACAATCGCAGAGGCTTTGATAAGAGGACTTCCAATTATTCTAAATGATTTCCTCCCTGGGCAGGTCAGAGCAATTATCCTATGATCTTTCAGTGGTTTCATTTTGATGTTACAATAAAACAAAAGCCTCTTTGTTCCCAAAAAAAGGTCTCAAAACATGGTATGGTGCATGAACCTAGTTATAAATGCTCATTCGAATAGGTTAAGAACACATTATTGTCCAAAAATCTAATGGTGGAGGTGATGAACCTACTAATTGGTTATTTAGAAGAATATTTTTTTGTGGGAGCTTAAATGCAAACTATATCTTATGAAAATATTGATTTTGTATACATATATTTAGTTAAAATTAAGGATTAAGTACCAAAATAGTACAATTTATTCTGCCAAATATAATGATGCTGGTCTCCGAGTTGACTTGTGTTGCCTGAGACCACATTTTCCTTGCAGGAAGTCGGAAATGTTCCTTACGTCGTAGACAACGGAGCAGGAGTTTACTCAGATGAACCCAAGGCGACGGCCAGTCTCGTCGCTCGATGGTTCGGCCCCGACAGGGATGAACTGCAGAAGTTCTCACAGAATGCACTGAAACTAGCGCAACCAGAAGCAGTGTTCGACATCGTTAGAGACATCCATGAGCTGGTGCAGCAGCGGGGGCCGTTGGCCCGTATCTCTTATACGTTGACTTCAGCTTTCTCGTACCCGATTTAGTTGACTGACATTAGCAGACTACTTGTAGTCTTGGAAGAAGAAGAAGAAGAAATGTGTGGTAATGTACAGGTAGGATTGTTATTCTTTGACCTCCCTTGCCTCAAATTGACCATGTAAGCTTTCCAGGCTGATTAGTTGCCCGGGATGGTAACATGTGATTCTTGCTCATGTGTATCTCATTCTTTCACAATGTGTGGTCTTTGGAATCATGAGACATTATTTTCTTGGTTGTGCAAAATTTAATATTTTCAGCCACTTTGGTTTTAGTCGCATGGGAGAGAAAGATACTGGCATAGCCATTCTATGTGAAGACGTAAGTGGATCTCTTTGACATAACTTATGTAGGGATGATAGCGGAAAGATACTGGCATAGCCATTCTATGTGAAGACGGAAGTTGTCACGCTCCGGCGAGAAGCTGGCTATCCTTAACTCAGGGTTCCCCAGGGTGATAACAATATTAATAGGAATCAAAGAACACAATTACTATAAAAATTTTATTAACCAATAATCTGAAGTCCAACATTCTGCAATCCTTTATGGTCAATTATATTCAATTACAAAACGTATAAACTAAAGTCTATGCAATTAAATCAATAGAAAGAATAGAATAAATCAGAATAGTATTTAAGAGAACACTTGATGATATTCTGACTTCGGTGGGTATCTAGCTATCTACTATATCCCTCCCCGACGCTAACTCGGTACTTGGAGGAGAAACAAAGGGAGTTAGCGAAAATTGCTAAGTAGGAATCAGAAGATGATGCATGTTCAATTAATATGAAATTGCAATAACAGAAATTACACTACATGTCAGAAACAGATAATACAACAAAATAACTGAACATAAGGTTGTCGTGTAAATCATCAAGTTTGGCCATAGATCTCACTTAAGAGCCGCACTCATTCTCAGAGTGTTTCCACCGTCAGCTCACACGATGGAACAAGTGTCTTAAACAGCCCGGTGAATGTTGCGTCCAACATCTGACATCCGTAGTATTGTCCGAGGACAACTGGTGGTGCTCTAACCGGCAAATAGATAGTTTGATATAATCAGAACTATAACTCAAATAAACAGGCCACTGGTGATAAATCACCAGGTTAGAGGTCATATGCATGCCACGACATAATAACAGTATAACATCTCAATTTATTTACATGGTTCATAATTACTCAGAATTTTTCCAACAGATATATCAGAAACAAATCAACATATTCACAATGCATCCGTGATAATCATATGATAATGAAGCCGAATATGCACAATTAATAAGGCAACGAGGTCAACCGAAATTAGAAGCAAATCAATCAAAATAGTTTCAAAGATAAGGTGTCAATGTTTATCTACGTATGAATTTGACACCGTAACAAAGGTAGGGGAAAGATTCCTACTTCAATTGCTAATATCCTGAATTATCTCTGAAAGCTCAGTTTATCTCCTCTTCTCAACTGAATAAATCAAATAATATCTATGTTATTAACTATCAAGCACCAATCCATAATATTATCCTCGACCCCTAATCAGAGTGTATTCCAAGAAAATTTCCCCCCAAGATAATAATAATAGAACTAGGTTTACCGAATAATTTAAAATAATTATTAAAATAAAACCAAATCACACTTACCTTCTCTGTTCGAAGACTTGCCGCACGCGAACTCTGCGTTCGCTCGCGTCGTAGGAAGGTCGCCGACGCTTGCTGGAAAAAGGGGCAGCGCCGGAAGGGAGGACAGGTCGCCGGCGCCGGGAAAGAGAAGAGAAGGGGTCGCCGCCGGTGACAGAATCGACACACGAGTTCTGAACAGAAACTCGTCGCCGCTTGGAGAAGAAGAAACCGCCGGAAGAGGAGAAAGGTCACAGCCGCCGCTGGACCTGCTAATCGGCGCCGGGAAGAGATGGAGACGGCGTCGATTCAGGAAAGCTTGCCGCCCGGAAGCGACAACGAGATGGGGGATGAATCGCTGGATGCACAAACTCGCCTCTCTCTGCTCGCGTCCAGAACAGAGCAGATCGGCCGCCAAAACTCCGTCTGGGTCCAAATCCCGACGGACGAAGGTCGATGCACTGCTTGAGGAGACGACGGAGGTGAGGTCGGCGCTTCGTCCTGGTGCCGCCGGACGTTCACGCGTCCACTGGTGTCAAAGAAGAAGCGAGCACGAGCTCAAGCGGCAACACTCAAAGGGAAGAAAATAAAACAGAGGAGAGCGGCGAGCTTCAGTGCACGGGAGAAATAATTAGGGATGATTTGATAGATTAATGGGGTTTAGGGTTTAATTTATAGGAAAGCTAGAGAAAATCTAGGGCAACAGCGATTAGGATTTGGGGAGAGTTTATAGGGCTAGATAGATTAGGATTTTGAAATTTAAAATTTAAATTTAAATTAATAAATAAAAAAAATATTAAGGTATAACATTATCTACCCCTTAAAAAGAATTTAGTCCCTCAAATTCACGTACCATGCTAGAACAAATAGGGGTACTGAGCCTTTACATCTTCTTCACGCTCCCACGTGGCCTCGCTATCCGAATGATGCTGCCAACCAACTTTGACCATCTTGATAATCTTGTTTCTTAACTGATGTTCTTTCTTTCTAGTATCCGAACGGGGTGTTTAACAAAGGAAGTATTTGACTGAATCGGCATTGATAGTTTCTCTAACATATGAGATGGATCAGATATGTACTTTCTTAGCATAGAGACATGAAACACATTGTGTACTCCTGAGAGAGATTGTGGTAATGCCAACCGGTAGGCTACTGCACCTACCCTTTCCAGAATTTCAAAAGGTCCAATGTATCAGAGAGCTAATTTTCCTTTCTTTCCAAATCTCATCACACCTTTTAGTGGAGATACTTTCAAAAATACATAGTCACCAACCATAAAATCCAAATCTCTTCACCTCTTATCAGCATAACTCTTTTGTCTGCTCTGAGCTGTTAGCAATCTCTGTTTAATTTCTTGTACTATTTCCACATCCTGTTGTAGCATTTGAGGAGCTGATAATAGTCTTTCACCAACCTCATTCCAAAGCACAGGGGACTTACATCTCCTTCCATATAAAACTTCAAACGGTGTCATCTTTATTGATGAGTGATAACTGTTATTATATGAGAATTCTGCCCAATGTAAATAACTTTCCCAATTGCCACCAAAATCAAGTACACATGCTCTCAATAAATCTTCCAAAGTTTGTATAGTTCTTTCTGACTGACCATCTGTCTGGGATGAAATGCTGTACTAAAATGCAATTGTGTACCCAAAGCTTTTTGCAAACTACCCCAGAATCTAGAAGTGAACCTTGGATCTCTGTCTGAAATAATACTAGTAGGTATACCGTGCAGTCTGACAATCTCATTGCAATATAGAGTAGCCAACTTATCCAAAGTGTCAGTTTTCTTAACAGGTAGAAAATGTGCTGACTTAGTCAATCTATCTACAATTACCCAGATTGAGTCATATCCCCTTTGAGATCTAAGAAGCCCCGAGACAAAATCCATTGTAATATGCTCCCACTTCCATTCAGGTATAGGAATATTTTGCAACTTCCCTGCTGGTCTCATATGCTCAGCCTTCACCTGCTGACATGTTAAGCAACATGATACAAACTTTGCTATGTCACTTTTCATATTGTTCCACCAATAATATTCTTTAAGGTCCTTGTACATCTTTGTACTCCCTAGATGAATGGTAAGTTTAGATCGGTGTGCTTCATTTAATAATTCTTCCTTCACATGATGATTTTCTGGTACACACAGTCTTCCTCTGAATCTCAGCACACCTTCTGAATCTTTTGTAAAATCAGGTAAGAGTCATTGTTCTACTTTCTTACTCAAAGATAATAGGTTTTCATCACCAAATTGAGTCTCTTTAATTTTCTGCACTAGTTGAGGCTGAGCTCTCATCACAGCCAAGTAACTCCTTTTTGATTCGTTTATTACTTCAACACCCAATTCCACAAACTATTTAATTAAGTCTGTTGGTGTAGTTCTGAGACGAGCAAGTGTTCCTACTGATTTTCTACTCAGTGAATCTGCTACCACATTTGCCTTGCCAGGATGATACTTAATTTGGCAGTCATAATCTTTCAGATATTCCATCCATCTGCGTTGCCTCATATTCAGCTCCTTCTGACTAAACAAATATTTTAAACTTTTATGATCAGTGAATATTTCAAAAGTAATACCATATAAATAATGTCTCCACAACTTCAAAACGAAAATGATGGCCGCCAATTCCAAATCATGCACTGGATAATTTTTCTCGTGATTCTTGAGTTGTCGAGATGCATAAGCAACCACTCTATCATTTTGCATCAAGACTCCACTAGTCCTTGACTAGAAGCATCAGTGTATACTATATAACCATCTTCTCCTGATGGAATTACCAACACTGGAGCGGTAATTAATCTCTTCTTTAACTCTAAAAAGCTATTTTCACATGTGTCTTTCCAATCAAATTTCACACCCTTTCTAGTCAGATAGGTTAAAGGAGCAGCCAACTTAGAAAATCCTTTCACAAATCGTCTATAATACCCTGCTAAACCAAGAAAGCTTCGAATTTCTTGCACTGATTTTGGCCTCCCCCACTCAGAGATAGCAGAGATCTTCTGGGGATCCACGGCTATTCCATCACCAGAAATAACATGGCCTAGAAATGCCACTTCTTTAAACCAAAAGTCACACTTACTGAACTTAGCATATAGCTTTTCTTATCTCAACTTTTCCAAAACTAATCTAAGATGTTTCTCATGTTCAGCCATACTGCAGGAACATATCAAAATATCATCTATGAAGACAACCACAAATTTATCCAGATAATCAATAAAAATTCTGTTCATCATGTCTATAAAAACTGCAGGTGCATTAGTAAGTCCAAAAGGCATCACTAAAAATTCATAGTATCCATATCTTGTTCTGAATGCAGTCTTTGACACATCTTCTTCTCTGACTCTTATTTGATGATACCCTGATCTCAAGTCAATTTTAGAATAAACACATGTGCCTTTCAACTGGTCAAATAAGTCATCAATTCGGGAAAGTGGATATTTATTCTTGATTGTAATGACATTCAGCTGTCTGTAGTCAATGCATAGTCTCATAGATCCATCCTTCTTCTTTACAAATAGGACTGGAACACCCCAAGGGGATACACTAGGGCGTATAAACCCCTTGTCCAAAAGTTCTTGCAACTGGCTCTTAAGTTCTTCTAATTCTTTAGGAGTCATTCTAAATGGTGCTTTAGAAATTGGAGCAGACTCAGGTTGGAGTTCAATTGCAAATTCAACTTGTCTTTTTGGTGGTAACCCTGGTAATTCTTCAGGGAATACATCTGTAAACTCCCTTATCACTACAACTTGTTCAATGGGCTCTCTTGTTTTCTCTTCTACTTTTGAAATGGATAACAAGAATCCATGACACCCATCTTTCACTAACTTCTTTGCTTTCATAGCAGAAATTATGGGAGCAACTTGTCCAGAGACTCCTATAAATCTCCAGAAACTAGGAGGGCTGAATGTCACAACATAATTACGACAATCAACTTTAGCATAATGGACAAAAAGCCAATCCATGCCCAGGATAATGTCAAAGTCAGAGAAGTCTAAAACTCTCAGATCTGTCTCAACAACTATATCACCAAAGATGAGAGGACATTGTTTTAGTTCTAAGTGAGATTGCATCACACCTCCTGAAGGTGTGCAGACAGATAGTTCAGTGATAGCTACAATAGGCTTTTTCTTTATTTTCATCACAAACTCATAAGAGATAAAGGAATGAGTGCTACCAGTATCAATAAGCAGACATGCAGGATAATCATAGACGAAAATAATACCTCTCACCACGGTGTCTGGAGCTTCCTGAGCTTCTTGTTGAGTTACTACATATACTCTAGCTGGGCCTGCAGGTCGTTGCTGAGGTCATCTCTACTGTGACCCCGCCTGGCTGGCCTGACCTGGTCTCCCATTATAAGTCTTAGGTCTAGAGCTCTGTTGGTAACTTTGTTGATGACTCTGCTGATAACTTTGCTGTGGGGGTTGAAATCCTCTCCGTGGGCAATTAATCTTATAATGACCCCAATCCTTACAATAGTGGCATCGTATCTCGTTAAGAGGACATACATTAGCCGTGTGTCCCTCTTTATTGCATTTAAAGCATTTTCTTGTTGACCTTGCTGAATTAAAGCTTGGTGCATAGGAAGAATGTACTGGTCTCTGATGGTTATTAAATACTGTTCTAGATCTCTTCCTATCATAGGCTCTTGTTTCCATTGGTCTAACTGACTGACTGACCTTTTTCTACTCAGCTAATTTCTAAATCTCTTCTATTTGTTTCTCTTTTTCCACATCAAGAAGAGAAGCCTCTATTCTGAATGTTGTATTTACCACTTCATGAAAGCTATCTAATGGAATAGTGTTCATCTGCCCCTTTATGGTGTAGTGTAGTCTCTTAATAAAAAGTTGACATTTTCTCCTTTCAGTGGTTACTAATTCTGAAAATAGATCAGATAATCTCTAAAAGTCAGTCACATAAATATTTACTGTCCTTTTTCCTTGTTTTAGGTTCATAAACTCCTGCATCTGGCTATCTTGAAAAGTTTCAGGGAAATATTTTTCAAGGAATGCTCCTCTAAAATCAGTCCAAGGGATAGGACCATCTCCAAAGATAACTCTCATACCAGACCACCATGTCCCAGCTCTATCAGATAAGAAATATGTGGCCAACTCCACCTTTTGTTCCTCTGGACATCCTAGTGCCCTAAAAGTCTGCTCTACCTTTAGTAACCAATTTCTGGCAGCCCAAGGGTCAGTAGTACCTGCGAAGTCACCAAATCTGTCTTTTCCCAACTGAGAGAACTGCATAAGCATATTGGCTGTCATAACTAGCTGGTTTACTACTGGTTGTGGTTCCAGCGATGGAGAGGAAGATTCACCCTCATCCCTTACTGCTAGGGATGGCAATTTAACCCATACCCGATCCGACCCGACCCGAAGTCAACGGGGAAAACCCGAGTTGACCGGGGGTCGGGTCGGGTTCGGGGAAAACCCGACTTGTATAGGTTGGGTCGGGGTCGGGTATGGGAGTTTCACTACCCGCCCCGACCCCGACCCCGAACCCGCCCCGATTAATAAAATTACTAAAATACCCCGAAGTCACCTATACTATTCAAATTTACCTTTACGGCTTTACCCTACAATCACCCCGACTCCCCTAAGCGCCGCTCCATCTTGCCCTAAGCGCCGACTCCCCTAAAATCACTCCGACTCATCTTGCCCTAAGCGCCGCTCCATCGCCAGTCGTCGCCATCTCGCCGCCTCCATCGCCAGTCGTCGCCATCTCGCCCTAAGCGCCGCTCCATCGCCAGTCGTCGCCATCTCGCCGCCTCCATCGCCAGTCGTCGCCAAGCTTGCTGCTGCGAAGAAGAAAGAGAAGAGCCACTACAATCAACAACCTGTGCGGTAATTATTTTTGTTGAGTGGCTTCCACACGGAAGTGTCTGTTTGTTGAACTCCAAAATAAACAATGGTATGCTGATATATGATCTTATCATGAAACTATCCTTCTGGTTAGATGGAATTTAAGCTGTTCCATTATTTTTTTGGCTTTTAGTGTAATGCGCTAAAATTTGATTTGGTACTATCATAATCAGAATCATGTGGACTTACCTACAAGCTTGCTAGATTTTTTGCCTGTATTGTTCCTGCCCTCTGGTTTTTGTGGTTACCCATGTACGAGAAGGCGTGAACCTAGAACATCAGATTATGCTGGTCGTCTCATCGCCACTTCTAACACAGTTTAACGATTTCATGCTTCGTCCTGTATAGGAAATCACTTTAACGTTCTGAATCTACAACAGCCTTCTGATTAACTATACATTATGCCCGTATTTTCCTGCAGTATATATAAGCTTTATTTTCTCCACTGGCTGATTGCTCGCTTGCCTAATTGTTGACCGAGAGTCAGAGCGACAACTAAATTGCAACGTTAGTTTCATCCACTAGCTATATATGTTAAATCTTTCCAATTGAAGAGGCTGATGCTAATTCATATGCTAATTCATATGTAGATGGCTGATGCTAATTGCTCTAATGAATTAACCTCTCAACCAATTGAAGAGGCATCTCGATCACTTGAAATAGGTAGTTCTAATCCACAACCACAACCACAAGGTTCACAACTACAAGATCCACAACCACAAGACACCACAAGTACACAAGGTGGAAAACTTAAAAGTGTGGTGTGGAACCATTTTAAGAAGGTGCAAGTAAATGGAGAGGACAAGGCTCAATGCAATTATTGTCGAAAGTTGCTTGGAGGAAAATCTAAAAATGGTACAAAACACTTGCACCAACATATGGATATCTGTTTTCAACGAAAGATTAGTATGAGAGGGCAAACAGTTCTAACATCTCAGATAACAAAAGGCAAAGCTGAATTAACAGCTACAACATATGATTCTGATAATGCAAAGAAAGAGTTAGCTCATGCAATTATATTGCATGAATATCCACTTTCAATAGTGGATCATGTTGGCTTTAAGAGGTATTCAAATGCACTTCAGCCAGTATTCAAGGTTCCTTCACGAAACACTATCAAGAAGGAAATTATGAAAGTTTATGATGCTGAGAAATCAATAGCATTGAAATTAATTGATAGTAATGAAGGAAGGGTTGCAATTACATCAGATATGTGGACTTCTAGTAATCAAAAAAAGGATATATGGCGATCACTGCCCATTATATTGATTCTTCCTGGAGTTTACAAAGTCAAATTCTGAGGTAAATATCTATTAACTATTACATATATCATAATTCTTTATGATATATGACTATGTTTGTTTTTCATGATTTGCTAAAGTTAGTGTTCGAAATTATCAATAATAGTAATTGTTGTTTGTTTTATATTAGGTTTATTTATGTTCCAGCTCCTCACACAAGTGATAGACTCAGTGCTGTTCTAGTAGGGTGTTTACTAGATTGGAATATTGATACTAAGTTGTCTACAATTACTCTAGACAATTGTTCTACTAATGATGCCATGGTTCAAAAAGTCAAGGATAAATTGAATTTGAATACTCTGTTGAGAGATGGTTCTTTACTCCACATGCGCTGTTGTGTGCATATATTAAACTTAATTGTAAAGGATGGGTTGGAAGTGGTCAAAGATGGGGTAGAAAAAATTCGAGATAGTGTTGCTTATTGGACTGCAACCCCTAAAAGGATTGAAAAATTCAAAGAAACGGCAAAACAATTGCGCATGTCTCATACCAAAAATTTATGTTTGGATTGTCCAACAAGATGGAACTCTACTTATAAAATGCTTGACATTGCTATTTCATACAAAGATGTATTTTATAGGTTGAAACAACGAGATGACAAATATACTTGTTTGCCAACAACAACACATTGGGAATTTGCAGCTGAAGTTTGTGGAAAGCTAAAAATTTTTAATACTATTACAGAATTATTTTCTGGAACAAGTTATCCTACTGCAAATCTTTATTTCCCTAAGATTTGTGAAATTAATTTGACAATATCAGCATGGATGACTTGTCCAAATCCAGTGATTCAAAGAATGGCAACAAAAATGATGGATAAGTTTAAATATTATTGGAATGTGATTCATGATATAATGGGAGTTGCTACAGTGTTGGATCCTAGGTACAAGATGACCTTACTTCTTTATTATTATAAAAAATTATATCTGGTTGATGTTTCAGTTGAAGTTCATAGAATTCGAGAACTCTGTTATAATTTAGTTTCTGAGTATCAATTAAGAACCCAAGAATTTAATACCAATCCAGTTGAAGAGGTTGATAATTCTACAAGAGATGACTTATTAAATGATTATGATGCATTTGTAATGAGTGAAAAAAGAGCCAGAACTTCAACTCTCAAAACAGAGTTAGATATATATTTAGAAGAAGAAGTATTGCCAAGATCAACAAGTTTTGATATTCTTTTATGGTGGAAATTGAATGGTGTTAAGTATCTCATACTACAAGCAATTGCAAGAGATATGCTAGCAATTCCTATATCCACAGTGGCTTCTGAATCTGCATTCAGCACGGGTGGCAGAATTGTAAGCCCACATCGTAGTCGATTACATTGGTATACATTAGAGGCATTGATGTGTGCTAGAAGTTGGCTATGGAGTCAAGAGAACAAAGGTAATATAATTTATCTTTCTCAACTAGTTTGCTTGTTTTTATTATTTACTTTTTAAATCATATGTTTTTATCATTTTACAGGAAAGAATTCTAAAGCAATTGATGAATTTGCAAGTATGCTTGATGATATAGATTCTGAGGATGAAGGTATGATTCATATTTATTAAATGTATGATTGATATTTATTAGATGTAGATGATTGATATAATCTATATTGCTCAATGTAGATGAATTGATGGCAAGTGGAGCTCAAGCAACATTTGGATTAGAAGATGATTGATAGCAATTTATGATTGCTTGCTACTTGATTTTGTTGTTTTTGATTTGTCTTAATTGCTTAGTGATTTTGTTGATGTGGAACTATGGAGTATGGAGTAAGGATTTTGTTGATGTGAAACTATGCTACTAGCGTATTATGGTAGTATACATGATCGATTTGCTGTTGATGTGATTTTGTTGATGCTTTAGTCAATTCTGGTGGAAGTATACATGATCGATTTGCCTTGCTGTGGCAGCAGTAAATGAAGTTATTATGCTAAAAACACTGTTGTATTTATTCTGCTAAAAACAAGCTGAGGTTGATGCTTTAGTCAATTCTGAATATGTTTAGATATGCAACAGGTGTATCAATTCTCTTGTGTTGTTATTCCCTCCAATGTAGTATAATACTACTATACTAGTATTTGAATTGGAAATTTGGAATGCAATTGTCTGCTAAAATTTTTTAGGCCAAAAATCTGTCGGGGTTGGGGTCGGGTTTCCCCGCGGGGACCCGATTCCCCGGCGGGGTCGGGGTTGGGATTCAATTTTATAAATCCGTCGGGGTCGGGGTCGGGTTCGGGGATGGGTTTGATAGAGGCGGGGTCGGGGCGGGGAAGGCAAAACCCGCCCCCGACCCGCCCCGTTGCCATCCCTACTTACTGCTGCTGGTACTACACGGGGAGCAGGTGGTGCTGCTTCTAGGGGTACTGAGGCTCATACCCACTCCTTCTTCTTGTTGGGGTTGTAGGTACGTATTGAGGTAACGGTACCTCAGTCTCAGGAGGATTTCTAGCTTTTCCAATGCTATGGGCACTCGCCCTATGACTTCCATCTCCACGGCCTCTGCTTCCTTGACTTGGGATTGCTCTGACTCTAGTTTTTGGTGTCATCCTGCCAACAAAATAACATGTCATATAATAAATGCTTATTTATTCAATTATTCTAACCTTAACCCAATCCTAGTCCTGAGGTTCCTATTTCCTTATGCTTTCTTACTGAACCTATATCGATGATACCAATAAAATTGTCACGCCCCGGCGGGAAGCCGGCTATCCCTAGCTCAGGGTTCCTTAGGGTGATGACAATATTAATAGGAACCAAATAACACAATTACTATAAGAATTTTATTAACCAATAATCTCAAGTCCAACATTCTGCAATCCTTTAAGGTCAATTACATTCAATTACAAAACTTATAAACTACAGTCTATGCAATTAAATCAACAGAAAGAATAGAATAAATCATAAAAGTATTTAAGAGAACACTTGATGATATTCTGACTCCGGTGGGTATCTAGCTATCTACTCTATCCCTCTCCGATGCTAACTCGGTACCTGGAGGAGAAACAAAGGGAGTTAGCGAAAATTGCTAAGTAGGAATCAGAAGATGATGCATGTTCAATTAATATGAAATTGCAATAACAGAAACTACACTACATGTCAGAAACAGATAATACAACAAAATAACTAAACATAAGGTTGTCATGTAAATCATCAAGCTTGGCCACATATCTCACTTAAGAGCCGCACTCATTCTCAGAGTGTTTCCACCGTCAGCTCACACGATGGAACGACTGTCTTAAACAGCCAGGTGAATGTTGCGTCCAACATCTGACATCCGTAGTATTGTCCGAGGACAACTGGCGGTGCCCTAACCGGTAAACAGATAGTCTGATATAATCAGAACTATAACTCAGATAAACAGGCCACTGGTGATAAATCACCAGGTCAGAGGTCATATGCATGCCACGACGTAATATCAGTATAACATCTCAATTTATTTACATGGTTCATAATTACTCAAAATTTTTCCAACAGATATATCAGAAACAAATCAACATATTCACAATGCATCCGTGATAATCATATGATAATGAAGCCGAATATGCACAATTAATAAGGCAACGAGGTCAACCGAAATTAGAAGCAAATCAATCAAAATAGTTTCAAATATAAGGTGTCAATGTCTATCTACGTATGAATTTGACACCGTAACAAAGGTAGGGGAAAGATTCCTACTTCAATCGCTAATATCCTGAATTATCTCTGAAAGCTCAGTTTATCTCCTCTTCTCAACTGAATAAATCAAATAATATCTATGTTATTAACTATCAAGCACCAATCCATAATATTATTCTCGACCCCTAATCAGAGTGTATTCCAAGAAAATTTTCCCCCAAGATAATAACAATAGAACTAGGTTTACCGAATAATTTAAAATAATTATTAAAATAAAACCAAATCACACTTACCTTCTCTGTTCGAAGACTTGCCGCACGCGAACTCTGCGTTCGCTCGTATCGCAGGAAGGTCGCCGATGATTGCTGGAAAAAGGGGCAACGCCGGAAGGGAGGACAGGTCTCCGGCGCCGGGAAAGAGAAGAGAAGGGGTCGCCGCCGGTGACAAAATCGACACACGAGTTCGCCGCTTGGAGAAGAAGAAACCGCCGGAAGAGGAGAAAGGTCACAGCCGCCGCTGGACCTGCTAATCGGTGCCGGGAAGTAATGGAGACGACGTCGATTCAGGAAAGCTTGCCGCCCGGAAGCGACAACGAGATGGGGGACGAATCGCTGGATGCAGAAACTCGCCTCTCTCTGCTCGCGTCCAGAACAGAGCAGATCGGCCGCCAAAACTCCGTCTGTGTCCAAATCCCGACAGACGAAGGTCGATGCACTACTTGAGGAGACGACGGAGGTGAGGTCGGCGCTTCGTCCTGGTGCCGCTGGACGTTCACGCGTCCACTGGTGTCAAAGAAGAAGCGAGCACGAGCTCAGGCGGCAACACTCAAAGGGAAGAAAATAAAACAGAGGAGAGCGGCGAGCTTCAGTGCACGGGAAAAATAATTAGGGATGATTTGATAGATTAATGGGGTTTAGGGTTTAATTTATAGGAAAGCTAGAGAAAATCTAGGGCAACAGCAATTAGGATTTGGGGAGAGAGTTTATAGGGCTAGATAGATTAGGATTTTGAAATTTAAAATTTAAATTTAAATTAATAAATAAAAAAAATATTAAGGTATAACATAAGTGGATCAATCTTTGACATAACTCATGTAGGGATAATAGCGGATGAGGTATTAGTATTTTTTTTATATTACCCGTTTCTTAACTTGAATAATTTTTCTATTAATTTTTTAGAACCTTTACTCTTATTTGTACCCTATTAAAAATTTAACTACTCATTCAATACTTGAATCCTATAAATACCTTATTTAAATATCTATTCTATAAAATTTTAACCTATGTATATGGTTACTTGATTAAAATTTGAGTATTTAACCTTATAAAAATCTTAATAATGGTTAAATTTTAAATAGAGTAAAATGGGTACCCATAAATCTAATTAATATATTAAAAATATGTAAATAAGTATATAAATAAAATTTGGTTTGGATGATGGGTATCCACTCCATGCTATCTAAACTCGAATTTGATATTATATATAATACTCATACCCTATGGGAACCTAAATAATATGTACCTAATTATCTTTAAATGGATTCGAATAGAGCGAATACCTATTAAATTGTTATCTAGCTGTCATCTCTACTCATAGTCTCATATGCGATATGCTTGGGCACATTTAGACTTATAAATATTTTTTACAAACTTAGGCCTAATAGAAATAGAGGTTCGAATTATAACCTATTGAGGAGAGAAAGTGGTGTTAACGAGAGACAAGGTGTTAAGGATAGAGAGAGGAGCACCGGTGGCAAGCCGACAATGGGGGCGGACAACGGCGACGTCGGTCTAGGGAATGGGGCTTCGAAGGCCACGAAGGAGGTGGAGAGAGAGAGGGAGGAGGCAGAAGCAGGGGAAATTGTGGGAGATTTCATGCCTTCGGAGGCGAAGCAACGGCGTGTGGAGGAGGTTGACGTGGAGAATTTCGAAGCCGAGGTGGAAGATGGCATCGGTGCACCACCGAAGCCGATTGAGATCCACCCTTTGGAGTATTCTTGGACCTTCTGGTTCGACAATCCATCCGGAAAGTCCAAGCAGGTCGCGTGGGGAGCCTCCATCCGACTCGTCTACACCTTCTCCACAGCTGAAGATTTCTGGGGGTACGTCTCGGTCCCTTTCCCTGAAAATGTGTACATTTTATTGTAGTTATCAATGTAGGATCTTTTTTCTTATTGTTTGGGAATGCATAAGGTTTCTTAGATCGCAAATCAGACAAAACATCCTAAGAATTGTTTTATCCAATTGTTTCTTGGGAACATGATCTGATATTCCGATTGTTTGGTTACATGCATTATCATTTGAAGATGCTTATAGGTTCTGAATGTTTTAAGGTGTGTATGCGAGATGCAATACTGGTGATGAATGAATACTGTTTATGTTTGCCTGCATTTTAGTCCTAAACTGCGAGCCTAAGACCTTTGTCAACAACTAAAGTCTTCATAAATGGAATTAACACCTTCGATTCTTTGAAATTTTGTTTAGATTCTGAGAAAGTTCTTTCTTTTTTCTATTTTGAAGACTATTTTATGTTTATTAGAAAGCTAATTCCTTTCTTGTTCCTCTTTTCTGATAGTAATTGTACCCTTTTCCCTCTTCCCTTGTTCAGTTTGCTTCAGTCGGCCCGTGCTGATATGGAACTGTCTTTGATGTGCTTTTTCTTTCTTCTTTCCCTTCAATTGCTCCACTGTTTTATTACATTATTGGAATAACTATCTTTATGGTTTGCCTGTGGACTTGTTATCCTCAGTCTCTACAATAATATACATCATCCTAGCAAGTTGGCTACTGGAGCAGATTTCCATTGTTTCAAAAAAGGAATAGAACCAAAGTGGGAGGACCCTGCCTGTGAGAATGGAGGAAAATGGACTGTAACCTGCTCTAGGGGCAGAGTTGATCAATTGTGGCTGTACACTGTATAACTTCATATTCTTTCTTTTCTTGTTTATCTTGCACATTCTTTTGAAATTGATCTCTTTCATGCGGCAACCAGTTTTTCTTACATTTTCTAGCTTTTGGCGATGATTGGAGAGCAATTTGACTATGGTGATGATATATGTGGGGCAGTTGTGAATGTGCGAGCAAAGCAGGAGAAGATTTCAATTTGGACAAAGAATGGTTCAAATGAATCTGCTCAGGTAAACACTGAAGAATGTCCCTTCGAATCTCAAGATTTGGGTTTCTGGACATAAATATATATATATTCAATTTACTAGTTTATAAACTTAATAATTACCCTTAATATTGCTCACAAATGCTTCTGCGTCTCTGCTGCGTACTGTTCTTAAAGATAAGCATTGGGAAACAATGGAAGGAGCACTTGGACTACAATGACACCATTGGTTTTATTCTTCATGTAAGATCATCTTCCTGCGCCTGAATTCTCTTGTGCATTTCTTCTGTAAAAAGGTGAAATTTTTTACTTGGTTATCTTATTTCAGGATGATGCGAAAAAGCTTGATAGGGCTGCCAAGAGTAGATATCAAGTTTAACCACGGATGAACTCTGATGGAACTAACGCTCAAAGGTCTCCACACCCTGGATGATGATCCTGCAACATGATTCAATTTTTTTTTTCCTTAGAAAACTTAGCCATCTTGATCCGTGGAGTGTCGTGCAATCTACTTCTACTTGAAAGAATACCATCTTTTGCTCAAAGAATGAAACAAGTGCTTTATAATCAAAAAAATTCTTTCAGAACGGAATAAGCCTACCAGTTGCCATCACAAGTCATTCAAGAACTTTTTTTTATCATGATTTCCTTGCATTATGTAGATCAAAACAAGCACAAATTGCAAGAAGAAACGAAGAGCCAGCCACCACATCAAGAATTGCGCATCGAAAAGCCTCGAAATGAATCGCTGGCCGATGGAATCAGCAACTCCCAATGGCCACTGGCCCAACCCTCGCCCTCCACCGAGACGCTTTCTGGTGAACCAAATCTTGAACCCCGGCGAGGGCCACCAGGAACGCCGCCGCCTGAGTGCGATCTAGTACCCTCTTCGCCGCCGTCTCCACCGCCCAGTATCGAAGCTTCTGTGCCCTGTCCACCACCACCTCCGCCTTGGCTATCTTCCGCCTCACCGCCGCCGCGGTCGCGACCTTGTCATCGCTTCCGCCGATGCCGATCAGCGCGCACGTCGTTTGCAACACGGCTAGCTCGTCTTCGATGTCTCCCTCGTGCGCGCGGAGCCGCCGCGCCGCCTTGGCGAGAGCGCGGAGGGCGACCGTAGATAGTGGAGGAAAGGAGGGATCGTAGGCGGCTAAGAGCGGCGGGAGGGATAGGACGGCCGACGGGCGCCAGTCTCCTAGCCAGGAGAAGGCGGCATTGGCCAGGGCCGCGTTCCACGGGACCATCACCGCCGTGTGGAGGGGCTGCGAGGTGGAGATATTGTGATAGTTGTCGCGGATGTGGGCTAGGTGGGCGTCGATAAGATCGTCGAGGGCGCACTGCGCGTGGAGCTGGCGTTCGAGGCGCCGCACCGTGGAACGCTGGGACAAGCGCCACTTGACGCAATCCTCTGGGAGCTTATCCTCCCTCTCCTTCTCCTCCGCTGCCGCCGCAGCTGTCACTGCCGCTCCTGCGAGGTTTTACGGACGGATGATTCAAGAAGATGGAATACGTGTGCGTTGGTCGTCCAAGAAGAGTACGAGGCATACGACGACTACTGGTGCAGCCGAGCTTGCGGAGGCTTGGAAGGCAGGCGGCGGGGCAGTCGGAGACGTCGACAAGAGCGGCATGGCGTCTAGGTAGGCAGTGGTTCTGGCGGCGGCCGCGATGAGGACTGGGTTTTTCGACGGCGAGATAGCCGTCGGGAGCTTCGCTGAGGTCGTGTTGATCAAGAAATTAAGAGGCAGTAATAGATGCGATGAGAGGTGAATAGAGGACAGAAGAGGGTTAAATCGTGTACGTAACAGGAGCAGGTGCGCCGCCATGGCCGACTTCGTTGCCGGCATCTTTGAATCGCCGCCCTAGACGGAAAGAGGATGATGATGATGGCTCATGTTGGACACGGGACAGATCTAAAACAGAGAACCTTCCAGGTTATTATAAAAATGTCGACGCTCCTGAATTATTCTGGCGAGTTACGAAATTTCAGTGATTTTTCATCTGAAAGTTGAACCGGCAATACACGAGGGCGGCCCGCACTGGTTCAAGTGTGTCATGTTGTCACGAAAGCACTTTCCCTGGAACCGGGTGTGTTTTTTTACAAATGCCTAAAAATTTCGGCAGGTTAGGACGGGTTCAAGTCTTCGCCTCAACCTTTGTCGGGCACCGCCGGTTGTCGGAGATGGTGAAGGAAAGTGAGAAGTCGCCGAAAAACGCAGGGGAAGAGGAGCCCGCCGGAGAAGACAATAGATAAGGAAAATTTATCTAATTAAACCTCTTAATCAGTTACATAAAATCCTATACAGGATCTACCATCGCAAATCCTCACCCTCTCGTCGGCGATGCTTGCCGATGCCACTGGGAGCTTCTCTTCTCTCGAAGCCTCCTCGTCTCTCCTCTGGTTCCAGCTTTCTCCTTCGTCGCCTGGAGTCTTAAAGTGGAGGGGACGACACTCCGTTTGGAAGGAAGCTCGCTCGCCAGCCAACGCCATTTCCATCTTCGTCGCTGAATCCCGCTGATTCGGTCGCGACATCTCCGCCAGGGAATGATCTGCGAATCCTGCCTCTGTCTTCGATCCGGGCTCACCGTTGTTCCCACCGGAGATTCAGCCGCTGATCCGGCCGTTGATGTCACCGTCGACAGCGAGAGAGAACATTGCTGCGCGTCCTGTCCACCTCCGCGCCAAATTTCCCCTGCCGGCGAGTTCGACGAAGTGGATTTGGGCCACGCCCGTTTCGCCAGCGTGGAGTTGGGTCACCTCAATTCCTCTTTGCCTGGCCCGGGAGGAATTGCACCTCACATTTCTCCCCCGCCTGAACTGGACGTCGCCCTCGACGTCCTCCAAAGGATCTGCCGTCGCGGCCACCGTCGCGATGTATGCCACCCCATCTAACTAAGTGGCAATGGAGTTGACTCGCGCCCTCGCGGGATCCGTCGTTCTCCACATCCCTCGCGCTCCAAAGGTCGAGGCCCGCAAGCTGCCTCGTTGGATGCCGGAAATCCGACAGGTCGCGTCCTCGTGTAATACTTGGACTCCTCTCAAGTATGGCATCACGCCCGCCTTTGCTTGCCGAAGTAAGTTGTAGCCGAGAATGACATCGAAGTCGTCCATCCTAGCCACCCGGATGTGGTGTAGTCTGCTCCAACGACCTAGCTCCACCGGCACGTCGTAGGAGATCATGACCATCTGTTGCTCCACGGTGTTGACGGTCTTCACCCGTTCCTCTGTCGGTGAAGTGCACAGATCCAGTCGCGCCGCCATCTGCTCCGACACAAAGAGATGAGTCACGCCAATGTCGACCATCGCCTCCACCTCAACTCCTCGAATCCGTATCGAGACGAAGATCAACCGAGTTGCTCCTTCATACACATCTCTCGGAGCACACCCCCCCCCCCCCCCCCACGTGATGATGAGGACCATGACAACACGGACCATATTTCAGACTCATCCCCATCCGATGATGACGACGATGACCCTAACGAATGCAGTGAGTAGAACTGCACCTTTGTAAGTATTTCCCTCTTTTGCCCCTTTATAGATACTTCGTGCATCGAGGATGATGTATTCTCTAGCTTTGGGGGAGATTTGCATATTTTGGCTATTATCATGACATATTTTGATATCGTAAGGACATCGTGCTTAAAACTTTATTTAAAACCTTTCTGTTGTATGTTGTTTAAACATGGTATTTGATGTTTTAACAATGTCATTATCAACACTTTAACTATGATATTTTAAATTTGCTAATGAATCATTTCGAGTTAGTTCGAATCATGTTGAATATGCTATCTCAACCATGCTATTTGAACACGTGAACTTGTTGCATATAATTTTTTTTAAAACTTGATGATTGAACTATTTTATTCATGGTTAGATTTATCTCCTATTACTCGCTTACCATAATCTTGTGTTGAAAACATTCCATGCACCCTCATGACTCTAAAAGAACAAATTTTACATTATATTTATTACACAAAGCTGACAAAGCTTCATTTTCTTATGACTCTATAATATGCTGAACGATATATTCTAGTCACTTGATTCCTTATACACTGAACATTTTATGATCGAACTTTGATAAGCTTCGTATCTAGATATAATATGTGCTTTTACATGCGTACCGTATGCTTGGATAAAGATAGATCGAATCACTCACCACACTTGTTCCTCCTGACTGCTTCTGGTAGCTTTTGGCATTGGTTTTGGTTTATGCTTCTCTAACTTGGCACTGTAGAGAGAAGGAAAAGAAAAAAAAGAAAAAAAGAAAACGAGCAGTGGTATAGAAGTTTTGACTTGGCACTGCAAAACAAAAAAAAAAAGAAAGACGGCAGTGGTACCGAAGTTACGACTTGGCACTACCCACAAAAAGAAAAGAAAGAAGAAAAGGCAGTGGTACCGAAGTTGTAACTTGACACTGTGAACAAAACAAAGGAAAGTGGTATCGAAGTTCCAACTTGGCACTGCACACAAAAAAGAGAGAAGAAAAAAAATTACAGTGGTACTGAAGTTATGAGCATCGACCTTTACTGATACTTTGTAAAGTTTACCTTTACTTGGGCGCTCAAGTGGATTTCGACTCGTGTGGTGGGTAAATTTTTGACATCGATATCCAACTCATAGTACAAATGTTATCAATAGATTTAACCTTAATACCTAGCTTTACATTTTGACATCTTTACAAGCTCTAGTGCTTTGTGCATCTTGTGACTAGATTATGTCTCAGCATTTTCATATCATTAAGAAATATGACTTTAGTTGGAACATTATTGTCCTGATCATTTCTTATCATTCCTTTTGCTTGAGGACAAGCAAAGATTTAAGTCTAGGGGTATTTGTTGACACAAATTTATATAGCATCTTACGTGTAATTTTACTAACGGAATCGTCTCCGTTTCATGGTTTACGTCCCATTATTGCCTTCATTACTATACATCTATGAAATCTACACCTATTTTGGCATTTTTCACGTTTTCAGGTCAAAACGACCACAAAGAGGGTGGATTTTGGGACTTTTGAGGTTAGAGGAATTCCTCCTAATTCAAGAAGAGTCTAATTGGAAATTCTTGGATTTATTGGAGCCTCCACTAAAAATCACGACCCGGTCACGATCAAAATCATGCTCGTGACTTGCCTCTGCGCCTGAAGCTACAACTGACCAATCTCAAGCGGGTCACGACCAGAATTATGCCTGTGATCGCGGACCTGCTTGTTTCGAAACCGCGATTTTAATTAGGGTTTCTTCAACCTAACCTAAGGGGAAGCTATAGGGCAATCAGGTCCTTTCTCCCCCATCGACCAGAGGCCCTAGAGCAGCTTTTGGTGGGAGAAATCTGCAAAAGAAATGGTGATCATGTGAAGATAAGTGTAGCAGCATTTGCAGGATATGGGAAAGGAGGCGACGATGACTTTCTTCAGCTGGAAAATTACAACGCCTGATGGGATTTGACAGAAATCTGAAAAAGGCACAGCAACCCATGAGGAAGAGGAATTAAAGCCTTGGAGAGAAGATTGAGAATGAGAGGGAAGAAGTCAAAGAACTAGATTTCTGGCGGCCGAAAATAGAGAGTGATTTTCCAAATTTGCACAGCTTAAGGAAGCAGCAAACCTCTAGCAACTGAAGGAGAAAAGGAGGAAAGCTTCAGCCCATTTAAGAAGGGGGAGTTCAGCAAGAAAGGGGGATTTAGCTCATGAGAGGAAAGGAGTCATCACTTAGGAGAAATCTAGTGCAGGGCAATAACGAAGACATCTTTTGCAGCGCTTGAAGAAGAAGAAGTACTTCCCAAAACTCTCGGCTAATTATCTCAAGCATCAAATCTGGTTTGGGGAAGTCTTCGATCTCATTTTCTACACCTTCTAGATAAAGATTTGGAGTGAATGAGCATATCTTTATGTGTATTTGTGTGATGAACATGGATCTTATTGCTTAAACTTTAAATCGGGATTTGGGAAAGCCCTTTTATGATTTTATGATTATAATAATCTTACTCCAATGCCTTAGATCTTTGTTTAGCCATATGCGTGCGCCTTGCCTACATTATCCGAAAGGGTATGCTTGAGCCTTCAATCGCCCAAGTGAGGTTCATAATCAGGAATTCTGGGGGAAAACTTTTGATGAACTGTACTCACCTAGGGGGCTTGCTAGGATCCTAGACACGTCGGGAGGACCGAAAGGCCACCCATGCGTTGGAACCATTCGGTTAATGGTTTATCTAATCTGTTTGTACCCTTTGCCTACGGTGCCCGAAAGGGAGCGTTTGAGCCTATAATTTCCTGAGCGAGGTTCACAAATCAGGGGCTAGGGGAAACCCGTTGACGAACTGTAATCCCCTGGTGTGTGTATCAGGATCTCAGACGCGATGGGTAGACCAGAAGTTCGCACGCGCGTTGGATTATCTCGGTACTCTTTGTCTGCATTGCCCGAAAGGGAGCGCTTGAGCCGGTACTCTGTAGGTGGAGGTTTGTTAATCAAGAAATCTGGGGAGACTCTTTCGGTAAACTTGTACTCGCTCTGAAAGTATTAGGGTCGTAGACGTGTTTAGGTAGACTGAAAGGCCGTCCGAGCGTTAGAACCTTACGGATTAGACCGGTAACTAGTTCATGGGAATGGATAAGGCTATCGGTGGGAGCGACCTGAACGTTGATGCACAAAATCCGCAAGTGCACGGCTTACCGATATAGTACTTAAGATATCGTTCCCACAGGGATGGATTGTCAAGTACCAAATCTTCCAATCTTTGATAGCTAAGCAATTGAAAATCTCAGTTGATGATACAAACTAAGCTAAAAGTGCAATAAAATAAAGGTCCTACAGATATGAGAGAAATCAGAAAATCGGGGTTCACCACGTTAATCAACCTACAAGCGAAATGAAAAGTACTGCTTAGAAAATATTTCAGAAACCAAGGACATATCCCCTTGAGCCGTACCCCTCTTGGGTGTACAACTCAGCAACTTAGTTAGTCTCCTACTCTCGCGGTGGACAACTACACGATCTACTTAATTAGTCTCCTACTCTTGCGGTGGACTAAGCATAAATAGATCGTGTTGAAATAGGACAAGAACATTCCCCAAGTGGTCTCTATAACTCTCGTTGATATCAAGTCTTCAAGTAGTAGAGCACACAGGAATGATCTAGGAGGATCCGTTGATTGTGATTTACCTCTCAGTTGTTACCACAATCAATTAAAGTGAAAACCGATCTGGCCAAGAAACGATAAACACGAATGAAGCAAACCAAGATCAAATAGCCTTGAAAGATACATCCAAAAGCAATTCTTAACATTAAGACTTGTAAATCAAAAAGACGGGCTACGCCCAAATCCCGATTGAGGTTTTTACGCTAATACATATATGGTTACGACAAGTACAAGCCTTTCGATCAGCACGTAACGAAGACTAAACGAAGTAAAGATGAGAAAAGAATTAAACAAACTCCTTTATCTCCTCCTTTGAAGTCGCCTTCTTCTTCTTGAAATGACTCGCGTTCTTTGTCGCCACCGAACTCTAAGCTCTCGAGCATAGTACCTCCTCTCTCTTATTCTCCCGGAGCCCCAACTGGGCGCTCCCTGGGCCTCTGGGTGCCTTCCGAGCACTCCCCTTGATTCAGTAATCTTGAGTTCTTTATATAGAAAACTTGGTGCCTCTTCGTATTCCGCATTAAATTCAGAATTAAATTATGAATTAAACTCTAGATTAAATCCCCATTATGACGTGTCTCTTCACATTCTGCATTAAATCTCATCCATTAATTGCATGACTCTTCAAATTCTCAACTTAATTCTCATCCATTATGAGTCTTGATGGTTAATAAATAAACTCTGCATTTATGACTTGTAACGGAAATGCATTAATTGCAGCCTCATTAAATCTCATAACCTTCGGACGATTAATGTTCATTTAATCCACGACGGACGGTAATAAATTCTGGCGGCTACGGATAAACTCTTGCGCCAGATGCGAGATTTTCGTCGAGAGGCAAACCACGGCCATGCCCGTAATTTTCTTGTCGAAGGCGTCTTTATCCGAAAAGTTATCGTCGAAGAATTTACGATCGCGTCTGCCTATGCTCGTATAGAACCGGGTCCTTCGTATAACCTGTCAGAGAATTACGGTCGTGATGTAGATTATGGCCTCAGCCATAATTCTTGAAGTTACTTCCGTTTGCAACCAAACTTCTTGTCGAGATTCCTAATTCACTCAGATATGTAAATGTACGTCCATGTAGCTCCAAAAGTGAGTGAATTGACATGTATTTAAGCAAACACAACAAGTAGTGAAGCTTCTGAAGAAAGTTAATGAAATAAGCTAGAAAGAGATCTAAAAGCATAAAAATAGGTCTCGTTTCACAGGTAACATTAGTCAAAAAGACTACTTAAATACGAGACATCAAACGTCAGAGACGGAATCCTTTGAACTTGAGAGGATGCTGGCAATAGAGTTTGATTATTCAGTTGTAAGGAGTCAAAGCGGTAAACCCATATCCTGATGCATTTTTCATCAAAATTTCTCTCATACAATTCCTTCGTCTATGCTCTCGTTCATTTAATTAGTTCAACATTTAAATCCTACCAATTTCGACTCTGTCTAGCTAGTAAATTTGAGATGTGTTAGTACTTGCCCATTAGTCCCTGTGGGATCGATATTGTACTACTTTGATAGACCCGTGCACTTGGCACCGTTGCCGGGGACTAATATCGGCAATATTGACAAGATTGAGAATTTGCTAGACTAGATCTTTTTATTTTCTGTAATTTTTATTTCTTATGGCTGAATTTTTCCTATCATCTAGAATTTCTAAATTTTTTTTAAAAAATATTACCTTATGTTTCGTGTGATATTTGCGGACGTATATGTCATTCTACTCATGAATGCCAATTGGGGACTGATGTTTCGTATTTTCATAGTCTTTTATATCTATATTTACCTGTGAATCGAGACCTATTTTCATGTTTTTACATCTCTTTCCAGCTTATTTCATGATTGTTTTCATAAGCATCACTTATTGTCATGTTTGATAAATATAGGATAATTCACTAGTTTTTGGAACTATTTTGAGGTATATTTATTTCCCCGAGTGAATCAGGAACCTTGACGAGAAGTTTGGCTTTAAACGGAACTAATTTCCAGAATTATGGCCAAGGCTATAATCTGCATTATGGCCATAATTTCCAATTTGAATTCTCAAGAAGCTCGTTCTCATTCAAGCATAATCATATTCCGAAGGTGTGCCCTTAATTTTCTCAAAAGAAGCCTTTCGGAAGATGAAAACTTTGACAGAAGACGTTACGGGTATAGCCGTAATTTCACCTTGCCCGTAATCTTCACATCAGCGACCTTTGACATCATACTATAGCCGGAATTCAAGTCAAGTCAAAGGTCAATTCAGATGCAAAATTTCAAATGAAATAGAGTTCGTTACAGAAATTACAGGCATGCCCATAATCTCATTACACCCGTAATGGTGTTAAGAGCATTTAGTGCGTTGAAGGGCTGCATTAATTCGGTCATAACTTTTTTGTTACAACTTCGATTTGGGCGTTTTTGGCGTCATTACGATGAGAATTTAATGGGCCATAAGTGTATGAACGTTTTGGGAGTCAAAGAGCATCAATGTCGACATTACAGGTATGCCCATAATTTACATTACACCCATAATCTCCTCTACACAGCCCAAACTTAAATCAGCTATAACTCTCTCATTATAGCTCCGCTTTGAACGTTCTTGGTGTCAAAACGTAGCTACTTAAAAGGGCTATAATGCTGGCATATCAAAGGGCACTTTAGAAATTGAAAAAAATCTCTGAAGAACGCAGCGCCCAGTTGGGGCTCAAGGGGGCTAGCGAATTTTGGAAAGGGAAGTTCTTGACGACAACAAAGAAGGAGGAAGGAATGGTGCACATCATTCTAGAAGACTTGAAGGAATGTTGCAAAGTTTCTGCAAAGAGTTTGCTTCCTCTTTCTTCTATCTTCTCTATAGTTTCTTCTATTCCTTTAGGGATTTGTACTGAATCAATGCTATAATAGTATAATCTTCTTTATTGGAACAAGAGTGTATTTGAGTTGTTTGAATCTTATTTTCAAATTTGTTTTCTTATAGCTAATGAAATTTTATTTCGTGTTTATTCGATCTGTGTTGTTTTACTGCTAGTTTCGCTTTGATCATGCAAACACTTTTCTTGAGCGCCGCAAGAAGGACCGAAAGGTGAATTGCGACGCTAGATTTGCCGTATGGAACATGCTTTGAAAGGTCAAGAATTAGGGCCAAATTTGTGTGAGGAAACTTTATAATATCTCTGAACCCAATGGATCAATCTAGGTCCGGTTAGCCACGAAAGTAGGACACCAATCTAGAATGATACCAGATTACGCCGTCGAAAGAGGGTAATCTGTACCATTAGATATTTCTTTGAACACTTTTAAAATTGCGTTGTTATGATGTTATCTTGTTTGAGTTTAAGATCCATCAACAAGATGCACTCGAAGTTCCGATGTCTCTAAACCTTGTTTTCTATCCAAAACTTACACTTGCTTAATTCAGCTAGCATTTGTATTTAGTTATATTTTGATTTATTTTATAAAAACCTAAAATGTTTGCTCGATTGTCTAGCTATTGATTCGTAATCATTCGGTACTCGATCATTGTCCCTATGAGATCGACACTTAAGTATTATTATGACAAAGCTGTCACACTTGTGGTTAGTGGTATGATAAAGTACACATCGAGTTTTGGCGCCGTTGCCGGGGATCGAACCCGGGTCGCCCGCGTGACAGGCGGGAATACTCACCACTATACTACAACGACTTTTGAGGAGATAACATCATAATCTTCATTATGGCCGTTTCTATATGTTGTGCTTTGATGATATATTTCATACGCTATGCTCTAATGATATGATGAAGATAAGTGATGATATTATTTTTGATGATATTATTTCGGTTTTTAACATAAATCATGATAGCTTGAAGTTTTATGATGGACTCCTTGGGATATTATTATTATGTTCTAAATCTTAGTTCAAAGTCAGCTAATTCATATGATCATCTTATTTGATGGAAAAAGACTTTGGAGTGACTTATCTGATTTTCCATTGAGGTTTTTGATGCTTATGATCTCTCTGTGGAAGTACGTACCTCTATCTATTTGATTCACCTTACTACTTATTGGTTCTGATCAATGCACTTGTCTATGGATGTTATCTCCTCAAAATTCAAAAAAAAAAAACACTCCTCTACTTGGCACTGCGAAAAATTGGCAGTGGTACCGAAGATATGAGTTGAAGTCTACAAAAAAATAATAAGACTCCTCTACTTGGCACTGCGAAAAATTGGCAGTGGTACCAAAGACATGAGTTGAAGTCAAATAAAAAAAAGAGGATGAATAGAACACAAAAATAAAGAGTGTATTGATGTTTTTCCAACTTGTGTCTTTGGATGAATCAGTTTCGAACATAGTACATATACCAAACAGAAGATTATTGCAGCTCATGAAGGTAAGCCTTATCTGACTTTGGTATTTGGATCTTCACACCTTTATTCCTGACAATAGATGAATATGTTGAATGACTTGACTTGCTGAGGTTTGCTTATAATGATATCTCCCTTAGACAAAATATTTTACAAGCTTGTCATGATTTCATTTTTTTTATCGCCACTTTTATCTACTCTTTATATGCTTGAGGACAAGTTGATCTACGTCTGGGAAATTTTGATGTCTCGTATTTTCATAGTCTTTTATACCTATATTTACCTGTGAATCAAGACCTATTTTCATGTTTTTACATGTCTTTCCAGCTTATTTCATTGATTTTTTTAGAAGCTTCACTTCTTGTCATGTTTGATAAATTTTGAGCGTTTTTGGTGTCATTACGACGAGCATTTAATGAGCCATAAGTGTATGAACGTTTCGGGAGTCAAAGAGCATCAGTGTCGACATTACAGCATGCCTGTAATTTACATTATACCCATAATCTCCTCTACGCAGCCCAAACTTAAATCAGCCATAACTCTCTCATTATAGCTCTGTTTTGAACGTTCTTGGTGTCAAAACATAGCTAATTAAAAGGGCTATAATGCTGGCATATCAAATGGCACTTTCGAAATCATAAAAAAGGCGAAAATCTCTGAAGAACACAGCGCCCAGTTAGGGCTCAAGGGGGGCTAGCGAATTTTGCAAAGGGAAGTTCTTGACGACGACAAGGGATGAGGAAGGAATGGTGCACATCATTCTAGAAGACTTGAAGGAATGTTGTAAAGTTTCTGCAAAGAGTTTGCTTTCTCTTTCTTCTATCTTCTCTTTAGTTTCTTTTATTCCTTTAGGGATTTGTACTGAATCAATGCTATAATAGTATATAATCTTCTTTATTGGAACAAGAGTGTATTTGAGTTGTTTGGATCTAATTTTCAAACTTATTTTCTTATAACTAATGAAATTTTATTTCGTGTTTATTCAATCTGTGCTTTTTTACTGCTAGTTTTGCCTTGATCACGCAAATACTTTTCTTGGGTGCCGCAAGAAGGACCGAAAGGTGAATTGCGACGCTAGATCTGCCTTATCGAACATGCTTTCAGAGGTCAAGAATTAGAACAAGATTTGTGTGAGGAACTTTATAATATCTTTGAACTTAATGGATCAATCTAGGTCCGGTTAGGCACGAAAATAGGACGCCGATATAGATTGATACTGGATTACGCCGTCGAAAGAGGGTAATATGTACCATTAGATATTTCCTTGAACACTTTTAAAATTGCGTTGTTATGATTTTATCTTGTTTGAGTTTAAGATCCATCAACGAGATGCACTTGAAGTTCCGATGTCTCTAAACCTAGTTTTCTATCCAAATCTTACACTTGCTTAATTCGGCTAGTATTTGTATTTAGTTGTATTTTGATTTATTTTATGAAAACCCAAAATGTTTACTCGATTGTCTAGCTATTGATTCGTAATCACTCGATACTTGATCACTGTCCCTGTGGAATCGACACTTAAGTACTACTATGACAAAGCCGTCACGCTTACGGTTAGTAGTACGATAAAGTACACATTAGGGACTCCATTTTCTATTGATCCATACTTTAGCATGATGCTTGATTCATCAAATATCAATCTTGCAATGTTACATTATGCTTCTTGTGATATTTGTAGATGTATAGGTCATTTTTCTCATGAATGCCAATTAGGGATCCCATTTGCCATTGATCCATACTCTGACACCTATGATTTGAATTCGGGGAACGACCCAAACTACTTTTACAAGAGTGGCCCAAACCCTATGCCACAAATGAATTTTAGAGAATCTGCATATTTCCACTAATGACAATTTGATCAATGACAAAAATCAAACTTAGAAACTAGGATTGAAAGCTTTATTGTTGCTCAAACTAAGCAAACTGACAGTATAATTGAAGCAATTAAAGAGCTAACCTCCAAGGCATATGCTTTGACTACACTCAGCAACATGTTAGAAAATCAAAAAGCCCAACAAGCCATCACCTTAACCAAACCCATGGGAGAATTAGCGGAGCCTCAAGTGAAGATTAGTGGGTTAGGTGAGGGTGAATTCGAGAGTAGTTTGGATGAGAAAGAATCAAACACTAGCATCATAAATGTTGACAAAGAGGAACCAGTGTTCATTTTTCCACCACCGCATGAACCACTGATTCTTTTTCCCCAAAGTTTGATAGAAGTAAAACCTGATAAGCGATTTGGGTTATGCTACAACAAAGAAATCTTGAACAAAGTAGTTGAGAAAATTCATGTGAACCAGATCAACAAAGACCCATTGGCAATTGACATGATTGATGATGAGGTGACTAAAATTGATATTCAAATAAACTCCCAACTACAAAACTTAAATCCAACTATCGATGCAGAAAAGAGAGGAGCTGAGACACTTGACAACATTAACCTTGAGATAAGTGAAAATCTAAAATTTGAATTTGAATATGTCCCAAGACTAAGGATATTTAACATAACAGTGATCAACATACTATTGAAACACGTGATATTTATTTTGGTGGGAATTCTTTCTAGATGGCAAAAAGGTAGGAGACTTTATGCACTTTATTATGCTAGTGACCCACCAGCAACACCATGATATTCAAGCATTGGTCAAGCTATAGACCTTAAATTAGCACTTCTTGGGAGGCAACCCAAGCATCTTACTCTAGTTGATTTTATTTTCAGCATTTTTCCATATTTGCTTTCATGGTTTGTGTAGTTTAGTTATATTAACATATTTTGATGAGTTTTCTTGATGATTGGTCTGAAATCCTTGTTCATCTGATTATTCTATATGTATCAAAAATGACACTATGAGGTATTGATCAATTTTAAAAATCCTACTTTTATCTATTCAAGATTTGGCTTTCCTCCTAATTGCGGTTTTTGCTCTACTCTGTTTCAAAGTTTTGATATCTGATATTTGTGATAATCTTATAGCTGGGCACTCAAGTATCCAACTTCCTTTCAGTAGCATAAAAAGTGTCAATTCTGAAAACTCAGCAGATCAAGTATGTACAGCCCTTTCATGTTGAATGCACAACCCTATTTTGGCAAAATCAAAGAGCAAGCAATGACTATCACGACAGATCTTAACCATGACTCTCACTGACCGGGATGACACAAGCTGTGGTCAAGCTGATAACCCTAAATTAGCTCTCTTGGGATGCAGTCCAAGCTCGTCCTTTGCTCACTTATTCAGTCCCAGCATTGACATTCAGTTTGTAGTTATTTTGGGGGTGTTATGTTGACCCTGTTGTGCCCTTTCATTACTTGCATTGTTTGTCATTTTAGTTTTCATATGTTTCTATTTATTTTAGTATGGTTGTTGATGTTTCTGCTTATTTTGTATGATACAGGTATATCCCTCAACTAATCCAAAGGAAGATAGGAATTTTCGGTCATTTTTTAGAATTCACGGGCAGGTCATGATGAAAATCTTGACCGTGATTATCACTGAGCCTCCACAGAAATTTTGCCGAGAGCTTTACGGCCGAGCTGTGACTGTGGTCACGCCATAAAATCTGTGTAAAAACTTTGGCGAAGGGATAACAACCAAGTCATGATGAAAATCGTGATCGGGATTTCTCGAAGACAAAATGCAAAAATTTTGATGAGAGCATTACAACCGACCTATGAATGCAATCACAAGCGTAATAGAGAGCACCAAAATTTTGTGAGAGAATCATAACCGGGTGATGAAGAAAATCTTGACCGTGACATTTGTGCAGAAATTTTGAAGAGAACATCACGGTAGAATTGTGACCATGGTCATGGCCATAAATGCAGATGCAGAATTTTTACGAGGAAATCATGACCAGGTCATGATGGAAATCTTGACTAGGATTTTTACAAAGCTGAATGAAGAAATCTCGCCGAAAGAATCACGGCAGGAGCTGTGACTATGGTCACGGCCGTAACAGCTACGCACAAAGGTCAACCAAAGAGGATAATGACCGGGTCATGATAAAAGTCACGGGCATGATTCTTAAACTGCTATTGGATCCTGATTTGCCAACCGACCCGTCATGATTCTAAACTTAATGCCAGCTCCGTTTGGAAGGAAGCTCGCTCGCCAGCCAACGCCATTTCCATCTTCGTTGCTGAATCCCGCTGATTCAACCGCGACATCTCCGCCAGGGAATGATCATGCGAATCCTGCCTCCGTCTTCGATCCGGGCTCACCATTGTTCCCCGCCTGAGATTCAGCTGCTAATGTCGCCGTCGACAATGGGAGAGCATGTTGTCACGCGTCCCGTTCGCCTCCGGACCGAATTTCCCCTGTCGCACATTCGACGAAGTGGATTTGGGCCACGCTCGTTTCGCCAGCGTGGAGTTGGGTCGCCCCAATTCCTCTTGGCCTGGCCCGGGAGGAATTGCAACTCACACACAGTGTCAGGCCCGGGTTCACCCGGTTCAGCCCAAAGTCCATTGGGCCTGACCCAAACACAAACCCACAGGGAAAAGCCCGGTCAACATGCGATTTTGACCGAGATTTGGGGGCCGAAAGACGGGACGAAGCTTTCGTCCGCGTGCAGCTCGGGCAACGGGAAAGGCGGACGCGGCGTCCTCTCCACTAGACTCCAGCGAAGCAACGAGCGGCTCCTTCGGACGCCGGCTCGGCTCTCGGACACGGCGAGTTCGGCGGACGGACGCTGGCGGCGCGACGTCTCCGCGAGACTCGGACGGCTGGCGGACGACTCAGCTGAAGGATGCGGACGCGATCTCCTCCGACCTTCACGCACGCGGACGACAGCAGCATCAGACGCGAAGGACGCGGAGCTGGAGACGACGCGAGCGGATCGCGCGGACAGGCGGAGCGAAGGAGGAAAACTCGGACGCGGAGCTCGCGGAGGCGAGATCTGCGGGCGACATGGTCCACGCGGCGAAGCTTCTCTATAAGAAGCTTGACGACGACGAGCTCGGGGTGCGCGAGGGCGTCACCACACAGAGCGCCGGGGAGCGACTCCACCGGCGACGGCGAGGCGCCGTCGCCCTTCCAGAGCAGGGCTCTGATGCCGGTTCCAGGAGGGAACCGATGCCGACGCCGGCGGGCGTCGATGGCGACGTTTAGGGCAACGTCGGTGACGAGAAGAGATTGAGAGAGTTGTAACCGGCGTCTAGAGAGACGACCGGCGAGAGGAGCAAGTGGGAGAGGGGCGGGCGACGGAGGCCGTCGGCCCGGAGAGCTTGTAAACCGTTCGAAGGAATAAAGCTCCGTTTTTCTACGCACTCCTCTTCCCTATTTCAGAGCTCCAACAGCGGCGGTTTCCGGCGAGTTCGCAGACGCGGCGGCGACTGGCGGCTGAAGCAACGACGCGGCGGCGTCGTGCGTCGAGAGGAAGAAGACGACGCGATACTCGAGGTGCGAGTCAACGAAACGAGCAGTCAACGCTCGAATCGAACGAAATCGAATTGGATTTCGATTTCAGGCTGACGTCAGCAGGCGACGCTGACGTAAGACGGTGATTACGCGCGGCGGCGAAATAAAATCGAGGGCTGACGTCACGCTGACGCTAGCAAGGTGATGATTTTGACTTTGGTCAAAATCAGAAGAGGTAAATTAATTTAGGGTTAGGGATTTTCTCCGTGCGATCTTGTATTTGGGGATAAAAATTCTTCGGGGAGATTAGGGTTTCTAATTTAAGGCCGGAAACCCTAGGGCGAGTTACGTTCCGGTATTCCGCCGGACGGCTCTAGGAAGCGGATAAGCGCCAATCCTAGGCCGATCCGACCGGGGCGTGACACACAGCATGGTGTCAGAGTTCCGAGGATGGAAAAAACTTTCTAGGTAGTGCCTAATTTTTATATAGGGTGCTTTATTTTTATAGCAAATATATTTTTTTTAAAATATATATTTTTAATGTATAAATTCTAAGCTATCCAATGATACCCATATTATCGTAGAAAAGATTACGCACGATGAGAAATGATACAAAACATTATTATAGAAAAAATTATGCATAATTTAGGTGATTTTTCTATGATAATATTTTGTATAATTTCTCTCTTTTCCATGATAATATTATTACCATTATATAGCTTAGAGTACGTAGATTAAGAATATATAATTTTTTTAAAAAAATATATATATTTTTGCTATAAAAACGAAGCACCTATGTAGAAATTTTTGGTTAGGGCCCCTACCCAGAAAGTTTCCTCCCGAGGATGTCCGGTGAAAGTACGTCCGTGACAATAGGGCGTGTTTTCTCAGAAAGTGGCTTTCCGAGCCAATCTTCGGAAAGCTATTTTCTAACCGTTAATTCTAGCACAAATCTCAAGATAAAATATATGTGATAAAACAGAATTAGATTTCTACTATATTATATTAAATTTTCACGATATAAAAATATACGTAAAAATTTATAAAAAAATATACATAAATAATAAATAACTTATATAATATTTTATTTTCTCAGTACTAAGCTAATTATCATAGCTAACTTAAGTTTTAAAAAAATTATCTAAATTTCCACTATATAGTATTAAATTTCTATGAAGAATTTTCGTAGAATTAGATTTCTACTATATTATATTAAGTTTCCATAATATGAAATTTCTACTATGTAGTATTAAATTTTCACGATATTATAATATATAAAAAAATTTATAAAAAATATATATAAATAAATAAGTAATTTATATAATATTTTATTTACTTAGTACTAACTTAGTTACTATAGTTAACTTATATTTTAACAAAATTTTATTTAAATTTCTACCATGTACTATTAAATTTCTACGATATTATAAAATATTTCACATGTATTATTAAATATTCATGATATTAAAAATTGTATCTTGAGATTTGTGCTAGAATCAAAGACTCGAAAGCAGCTTTCTGAGAAAATTTATTTGTGACAATAGGCCATAGACTAGCCACGACGTAGACCGTAGGCCAAGTGTAGCATGCACATGGTTTTATTTTCTTTTTTATACCTAAATTTAAATTTTAAATAATTTTTTTATCTATTTATCTTCGTAAAATATTCTAAAAAGCTAAAAATATAAATATAATTATGAATTACTAAATAAAAGGAGGAAACTTAGAAGTTAAACTTTGATAGGATTAATTCATCCTCCAAATGAAAAGAAAGACCACTATTTATAGGACCCGAAGGCACTTTTTATACACCCCTTTATAAAATTAATTTAATTATTTTAAAAAATAAATAAAGTAGATAAATTTGCTTCTCTTTGTATTATGCTAAGGAAAAGCATTGTTTAATAGTATTAAAGGAGTAGAGTAAGGAGGTCTTATATTACAACCTTCTTATCTGATTATGCACGAATACCTTTATTTTTTTTTTTTAGAGTTTCTAAAAGTATCTAGTTCCTAATATGTTATTGTATACGGACACTCTCATATATTAGAGACTCTAAAGGGATGTGTTTAGCGACACTTTCTAAAGTATATCTTTTAGTTCATTCCCTTTATATAGGAATATCTTAATCATCTTAGGGATGAGGGAATTAGAGTTTTAATATTTTATAAATATTATTATACTCCTTTACAAACTAGCCAGTTTTATATTAATCTCTTTCAAAGTACTAATCTATCATAGAGGTTAGATTGTCACTTTAAGAGATCTAATTCAGATAAACTCTCATTCCCCTTGATGAGGAGGATTCTTTTAGTAAGACTTTAACCATCCTTAAGCTAACCAAGCCTCCTCCACCCCTCGAGATCAAAAGGGGGAGTATAGGAATATTCACATGTTGTCCTTTGACTATGCCTTTTGGCCTGATCTTAGGCCTTTGACCCACTCTATGTAGACGAATCTTGCAGAAGAACCCATACAGCCTGTTTACTAGGAAGGTTTAGGAGGGAAAAGATGAGAATCTAAAAAATCCGCCGTTTATTAGGATAGACGGATTATAACAGGGGAAAGTTGGACGAATGGATGAGGGCAAAATCTCTCATTTCCAATCTGTCCAAATCGGGCGGATTGACAAAACACGTGAGGGCATGAGGCTTCCGCCGCCTGCTCGCCGTTGGAGCTATTGCCGCCGCCGCTCGCCACTGGAACTGTTGTCGCTGCTACCTCCGCTCATACTCCCCTCCGACGACGTTCGCAGCCACCACCTCGACCTCCCCTCCCCTCCCTCGCCGCTAGCCCTCACCTGCTCGCCTCTGGAGTTGCCGCCGCCGCCACTAGTCATTCGAGCTGTTGCCGCCGCAGCCGCCTCCGCTTGTGATCCCCTCCATCAATGCTCGCAGCCACCACTCGACCTCCCCTCCCCTCCCCTCCCTCTCAGCTCGTCGTTGGAGCTGCTGTCGCCGCCGCCGCTCGTCGTTGGAACTATTGTCACTGCTGCCTCAGCTCATACTCCCATCCGTCGACGCTCGCAGCCAACACCTCGACCCTCCTCCCCTCCCTCGCCGCTCGCCCTCACCTGCTCACCACTGGAGTTGCCGCCGCCGCCACTAGTCGTTCGAGCTGCTGCCGCCGCCGCCGCCTCCGCTTGTCCTCCCCTCCGTCATTGCTCGCAGCCGCCACTCGACCTCCCCTCCCTCGACGCTCACCCTCACTTGCTTGCCGCTCACCCTCACTTGCTTGCCGCTCGCCCTCACCTGCTCAATGCTCGTAGACACTGCCGCCCGACCTCCCCTCCCCTTCCTCGACGCTTGCCCTCGCAAGTGCTCGCCACTCACAGGCGCCGCAGATGTCACCGCTTGACGCCGACGCAAACGACACCCGTTCACAAACGTTCGACACATGTCCAACAATCGCCTCCTTCTCAAAATCTATTCCACTTAAAATCTCTTCCATTCTAAAATCTCATCCCCTCTAGTATACACGACCTTAGATATTGGGGCATTAGACTCTCACTAATGTTTATGTTACTCAAGCCGGCATTCTCGCTTCCTCTTCGTCTTATTTTAATTAAGTGATAGTATTTGAAGCACTATACATTATTTAATTCAATTTATAATAATCATCAAAATTATTTAATTGATATAGTGTCATAAACCAATCTTTAAGGATTGTATTCCCATTATAGCATGGATATTCACAATTTCAATTAAATAATTTAAAAATTATTATTTATAATTAATAATACATGATTATAAATAATTATGATTACTTAATCAGCAAATAAGGAAAAATATATTGAAAAACATGAAAATGTAAAATGTATGACCTGACTTCACAAGTTAACATATGCTTTGTATGTTTTTTAAATTTTGAATAAATTAATTCTGAAATATTTATTTATTTTTTGGTAAAATACATAAACTTAAACAATTTAATACATATCAATTGTCTTATTTTCGTATTTCAAAGTAAGAATTATTTTTTATAAAAATAAGAATGATTAAAGTTAATCAATTGTGTAAGTTGCATTTTCAGAATAATCTACGTACTAATTATTTAAGTTTAGATTATTTAATATTTTTGAAAATAAATTAAATTATATCAATTTTAGAATAAAATATTTTAAAAAATTAATTTAGAAATTATGAAATATATTTATTTAATTATATTTTTAGTAGTTTTTTAGTTAGATATTTGAAATAACTTATATTTAATTTTAAAATAATATACATGTGGAAATTTCTAAGTATTTTATTTTCCAAATAATTTAAAATTAGTTTAATTAAAAAATACTATAATATGTGTAAATAAATACCTTTTATCATATTATAAAAACTTTTTAATATTGTATTTTTAAAATTAGAGAAGATTTTAAATAGTTTTAAATATGTAATTTGAATTGTTATTTTTTTGGAAAATATAACTATGTAAAATTAAGATAAATCTCATTTTATTTTATTTCTAAATTTAATTATTTAAATCAAATGAACTATTAAATCCAAATTGAAAATATGAATTATTGAAGAAAAATGAGAAAAGTTAGAAGATAGAACCTAGTGGCAATAAAGTTTGTCCAAAGGCACTGATTTGTCATTAATTTGCGCTTAAGCATTTTAAATTAGATAATATTGTCATCATACTCACCAAAGTTAGTGGATCAGTTTGTTATTAAGAATAGTGGAGTCACCGTTAGGTTGACTTTATATACTGCTAACTAAGGAATAATTCTTGGATATATATATTAGGTTTTGGGTTGACAAGAATGTCAAATTGTAAGTGAAGCAAATTGTAATACCCAATTTTCGGCCGAATTTGGCATTAATGTGCTAAGTGTCAGACCCATGATTACGCAAATTTCATTTTAATTGTCCACGTCAGCTCCTGCTCTGTTTCTTCCTCTGTTTTCTTCTTCCGCTGCTTCGTTCTCGCTTGAGCTGTGTTCGCCGCACTCGTCGACTGCATCCACCGCACGCCCGCGAAGCAGACGCGCTCGTTGCCGGAACAGGACTCGCTGACAGGGAAAGGAGCCTGTGGCAGGGGCGAGGTATCTCACGCCCCTCGCCCTCAGCCTCATCGGCACTCCTTCAAGCGTCGGAAGACGTTACCAAAACCTCACCCGAGGTCGGCGTCGCATCCGAAGGTCCACTACTTCGTTCGCGTCGGCGTGGAGGGTATGCGGCGTTTCTTCCCCGATGAGCCATGCCTTACCCTCCCCTTTACCTCGCTCCCCGTCGGGCTCTTCTCGTCGGCTGGTCCCGTTATCCACTTGGGTCGTCAACCATATTTTCCGCCACCGCTCGGCATAGAGATAGACGAGAGAAAGGGGAAGAAGGATGCGAAGCTTCGAGGTGAACCCGACGTTGTTGTTGCTCCGAACCGCCCATCCTCACCACCGGAGCACGCCGGAGAGGGCAACCACTTGCCCGCCGGCGGAGTTCAACGACATGGATCGAGGACGGAGAGGAGAGGACGAGAGAGGCGGAGCTATTGGTTCGGCGAGTTCCTATCGCTTGTGCTTCCGCCAGTTGATCCCCTCTGTTATCGACGTCCTGTCCCCTCTCCTTGGTCGCCGGTCCCCTCTCCGACGCCACCTTGGTCCCCCATCCACTGATACCGACGTTCCTCCCTCTTCTCCTCAAGCTCGTCGGGCTGCCTCTTTTATAGGCAGCTCGGCCTCGAATTCTCACCGGTTTGCCTAGATGCACATGAGTGAAGCTGGACGGCAACCACGTTGGGTTGTCAATCTTCGCCCATTCCTCCCCATGCCACTCAGTACAGCTGCCGCCCTTCTGCCTGCGGGTTCTAAGCGTCGTTTGGTTTTGGTCTGCTGGATCAAACGCTCCTTCGTGTCTAAGCGGCGCCGTAGTCGTCTGAAGCCTGCCGAGCCCATGCTTCTCTTTGTCCAGTCAGTGACTTGACGCTGGTATATTGCCGCTGGAGGACGATGGGACCGAATAGCCATCGTTGCTTCGTCCTCGCCCGGCCACGTCCGCCTCTCTGCCGACTAATCCCGCGCCGCCGTGTCGCCTGTCGGAAGACCACTACGCAGAAGCGCGACCACGGCCGGCGACCTTTCTTGTCGGGTTGGCCGAGGCCTCCAGCCGCCGGTAAGCACCGTTGACGACGCCGCAATCGCACGCAGTCGTCCGTTTCCGCTAGCAGGATTCTCCCGAAATCGGATTTCTAATTTCATTACGGCGATTGGGTTTGGGCCAGCTTTTGGGCCTAGTCAACAGCCTGGTTAACTGGCCTAGTCCAATGGGCCCTTTTTTTTATATAGGCTAGGCCTAACATTCTCCCCCTCCTAAATCGTTCGTCGTCCTCGATGAATTCTTTAGTACGGTTCAACTCGCACTCATATTCCCAATTGAATCGTAGGAGAGGGTTCAACAATATCTGCGATCAAATTGGATCGCTTGATTTCTAGGGAGAATCGTCCAACTTGGTTGCGCCTAAGTCTTCTCCTCTTTGAAAGTGTCCCATACCACCTCCGTCGAAAAGTAACTTAGCTCGCCCCAATTATTTTATCCCTAAGTCTTCCCTTCATAAAGGCGTCCCCCTATGATGAGAAACTTAGCTCGGACTAATTTTCAAGGGTTTTTCCTTGCTGTCCTCCCAAGTTTCCTTCACATAAAGGCGTCCCTTTATGCGAAGTTGGCTCGGTTGGACCAAGAAGAGAGATCTCTTTTGTTTTAGTTGGACACCGTCCACTCTTCTTGTCCCAAATAGCAGTTTTAGAGTCTGCTAACTCTTCCTCATTTCTCCCTAAATAGTAGCTTTAGAATTCTGCTAATTCTTTTAGTCCACGAATATCAGTTTTAAAGTCTGCTAACTTGACCGCTTTAAATAGCAGTTTTGAAGTCTGCCAACTTTTCCTCAAATAGCAATTTTGAAGTCTGCTAACTTTTTCTCAATTAGCGATTTTTAAGGTATATTAACCTTTTCTAAACTTTCCCAAAATTCATTTGTCGAACCAGAATTTTGTAAAAAGGAAAATTCCATAGATAATATTCGGTGGTGCATAACTGCACTTACCCAAATTGTCTTTAACCCAACTAGGGTTTTACAAAATATCCCAAAATATTGGACTTTCTCTAAGTCCATTACACCATTGGATTATTATGGTAACCACCGGATTTATTCCCTTGATTCATATCCTCTGAAACCGAGCCTGAATCTAAAATTTTTGAAATCCAAATCCATTGGTTATTCTCTTGGTGAACTCGATTTCGGGTCTGGGTCTACACCCGTTTACCCCCATCATCCACGCGTCCTATGCCCGTGACGCAGAGATTGCATCCGAAGTTGAGCTTTGCGCTCGAGTCACAGCGAATGCTAGTGCGACATTGATCGGCCAGACGATTGGCCAGGTTCCTGCATCAACCTGCGTCACCTGACTTTTGCTCGACGGGTGTTTGAGCTCGTCGGTCGTCTGAACCTGTGAGCATCTCCGTCGGCCTCTAACACTTCACTCGACCGGAGTCGCGTCCGCACGCGCGTCTGCTCCGCTTGTATGGAAGTCCTCGCAGCCGCCTGCGCACGACCATCTGACAACCCTCGTACGTCCCTGAGGCCGGGCAGTCAACTCGTCTCGCGGGCATACCCGTCTCGGCGAGCTGGGAAGTCCCTAACATCTCAGCCCTTTTTCGAGCCCTTGACATCGTCCTCAGTATTCCTTCTCGCAGGTATCCAAGCGAGAGTCGGCCGTCGTTGCTGCCTGGGTGAATCTCCCCATCAAGCATGCACGCGAGCCTTTTGGTACTGTTTCCTCTTTCGTAGGTCGAGGTTATATCGTGCTATGCGGCAGTCTTTTCCCCTGTTGCCGCCGAGCACATCTTCTGCGCCGGCTAGCTGGTAGCGCCCACACATATAGTAGGCTTTTTCCGCAAGTGCACGGGTCTATCGAAGTAATAAAATATCAATCCCACATGGACTAATGGACAAGTACTGACAGATCTTGAAATCGCTAGCTAGACTACGTCAAAATTGATGAAGATTTAAGACAACGAAACGATTAAAAGTACAAGAATGTAAACGGAGGAAATCATATGAGAGGATTTAAGTGAGATGAGATATTAGGATGTGGGTTCACTGCCTTGACTTCTTTCAGCCGAATAGTCTAAACTCTATTGCTGTTATCCTATTTTAGTTCAAGGGGTTCAGCTTCCTTGTCACGTAGGTTGCCCCCTCCCTCCGATAACCACGTCCATTCCCACAAATCCTGGCATCGGTCAAACACGTGAGGTTCTAATGGTCAGTCGGACTTTCGTCTCCCCGACGCATCTGATCTCCTAGTACCTTCCAGGTGGGTACAAGTTTAAACAAAAAGGGGTCCTCCTCAAGAATTCCTGGCTTACAAACTTTCCCAGCATTACCTCTGACTCAAGCGCACCCTCTCGGGCTACGCAGGCAAAGCGTCTCTTAAGTGATCCGACGCCTCGACATGCTTTCGCGTCACCAGGCGCGTCTAAGGCCCAGAAGAACTAACAAGGAGAGCGCAGTTCACATCAAGCGGATTGTCCCCAGCCCCTGATTTAATAACCCCACTCGAGAAGCTAATAGGCTCCAACGCACCTCTCGGGTTACGCAAGCAAAGAGTATAAACAGGTTTGATAAATGCCCGACCTAATGCTTCCGACGCGCGGTCGGACTCTCGTCTTCCCAACACGTCTAGGATCCTAAACAACACCTTGGGTGAGCACGGGCAATCAGCGAGTCTCCTCGTGATTCCCCGATTTGCAAACCTCAGTCCAAGGTGAGGAGGCTCAAATGCATTCTCACGAATAACATAGGCATAACACTCGCATATGGTCAAGTAAGGATTTTAGCAATAGAGCAAAACTACTACAACCATCGAGTTATCAAGGGGCTACTCCCGCATCCTGATTTAAGGGTTTAGCCTATCATATTCATGGTAACAACATAAACAATATTTCCAAGCATGAACATTACTTGTAACAACAAATTTGCGTAGGAGTTGCAATATAAAAGGTAATATCGTGAGATATCTTGCAAATGTTTATACAAATAGGTAGCAGATTAAGTGCGGATCTAAAATCCTTCTTACAGCTTGTCTCTGAGATGCTCACGCAGGAAAAGATCTTCAAGGAAAGCAAATGCGTGGCTCTTTCCTCCCCTCAAGCTTTGCCGCTTCTCCTCTAGTTCTTCCCCGTGCGAATCCTCTTTTCTTTTTCTCTTCTCAAGGCTCTTATATCTCCTCTCGTTAGTGGGCTGCTGTCCCTTCCCCATGCCTTGCAAAAGCTGTCTCAGCCGCTGTAGTTTGCCAGCAAAAGAAGTCTTCGCTGCCAGCCTCCATATCCTGCAAAGTTTCAGCCGCTCATCCCTTACGAAATGATGATTTCGTAACCAAAATCTCTGGCAAAAGCTACTCCACGCCCCCTTTGTCAACAGGGGAGAATAGTTCTTAGTGCCCTTCAGCCTCCCCTTAGGTTAGATCAAAGAAATATGGAAGAAAACAGTTATTTTGTAACAGACGGATCAACGATCTCGGGCGAGAATTTTGTCGTGACCCGGTCGTGATTTGTCAGTTTTAACTTCAGGTATAACGACGATCACGGGCGTGATTCTGATTGAGACCCGGTCGTGATTTCCAATATAGGCTTTAATGAATCCGAAAACTTCTGGTTATGATCATCTTGAGTTAGGATGAGCTCATCTGCTACCAAAGTATCAGAATCTACCTTTTATGTGGTCAATTTGACCTGAAAACGTGAAAAATATCGAAACAGGTGTAGATTTCATAGATATATCCAAATAAAGATAATTGTAACGCTTAAAATCATGAAATTGGTATAATTCCTGACATGAGTTTGTCAACACCAGCTCGCATTGCTGACGCTCGCTCGTTGAAGTTTTTGTATTCGAAATCCACGCCTGCTCGATGTGGTCGGGTCGCCGCGAAGGAACATTGCTTCCTCTGTCCGACAATCGTGGTTGGCTTCCCTGCGAAGCCTTCATCTCTGTCCTCATCTGATAATCGAGTGATACCCCGCTCGAGCTTTGTCGTCCGACCGAAGAAGTCGAATCGCTCCACTGTGTTGGCTCCGCGTCCCTACGCGTACGCTGCTCACGGCACAGACGATCGCCGGAGACGTTGCCGTCCGTTGAATCAACGCTTCACGCGTCATCTAAGTTTTCATCTGGTCACCCCCGCCGCTTTCATCGCCTCTAACTGCTGGTAATTGCCATTTGGCCTCTTCCGTTGGTGTCGTCTCCGCCGATTCGTCTGAGACCTCCGACCGGCGGCAGCCGCCGCCGCCGATGCCCGTTCTGGAATCGAACGCCGCCTCTTGGTTGTTTACCCCAGTTCGGGGAGAGGATCGCGAAGGATTTTTGCGCCTCCACATGTATGACGACGGAAGTTCGGATCCCGAGTCCTCCATCGGATCCACTTCCCCGTCGTCCTCTTCCCTCATGCCGGCAAGATCGCCGAAGCCACAGCGACCGATCCGGCTCTGATACCACTGTCAGACCCACGATTACGCAAATTTCATTTTAATCGTCCACGTCAACTCCTGCTCTGTTTCTTCCTCTGTTTTCTTCTTCCGCTGCTTCGTTCTCGCTCGAGCTGTATTCGCCGCGCTCGTCGACTGCATCCACCGCACGCCCCCAAAGCAGACGCGCCCGTTGCCGAAACAGGACTCTCTGACAGGGAAAGGGGCCTGCGGCAGGGGAGCGGTATCTCACGCCCCTCGCCCTCAGCCTCATCGGCACTCCTTCGAGCGCCGGAAGACGTTACCAAAACCTCACCCGAGGTCGGCGTCGCATCCGAAGGTCGACTACTTCGTTTGCGTCGGCGCGGAGAGTATGCCGCGTTTCTTCCCTGACGAGCCATGCCTTACCCTCCCCTTTACCTCGCTCCCCGTCGGGCTCTTCTCGTCTGCCGGACCCGTTATCAACTCGGGTCGTCGACCATATTTGCCGCTGCCGCTCGGCATAGAGACGGACGAGAGAAAGGGGAAGAAGGCTGCGAAGCTTCGAGGGGAACCCGACGTTGTTGTTGCTCCGAACCGCCCACCCTCACCACCGGAGCACGCCGGAGAGGGCAACCACTTGCCCGCCGGCGGAGTTCAACGCCATGGATCGAGGATGGAGAGGAGAGGACGAGAGCGAGTTTCTATTGCCCGTGCTTTCGCCAGTTGATCCCCTCTGTTATCGACGTCCTGTCCCCTCTCCTTGGTCGCCGGTCCCCTCTCCGACGCCACCTTGGTCCCCCATCCACTGATACCGACGTTCCTCCCTCTTCCCCTTAAGCTCGCCGGGCTGCCTCTTTTATAGGCAGCTCGGCCTCGGATTCTCGCCGGTTTGCCCAGACGCACGTGAGTGAAGCTGGACGGCAACCACGTTGGGCTGTCAATCTTCGCCCATTCCTCCCCATGCCGCTCGGTACGGCCGCCGCCCTTCCGCCTGTGGGTTCTAAGCGTCGACTGATTTTGGTCCGCTGGATCAAATGCTACTTCGCGTCTAAGCGGCGCCGTAGTCGTCTGAAGCCTGCCGAGCCCATGCTTCTCTTTGTCCAGTCGGCGACTTGACGCTGGTTTATTGCCGCTGGAGGATGATGGGACCGAACAGCCATCGTTGCTTCATCCTCGCGCGCCCGCGTTCGCCTCTCTGCCGACTAATCCCCCGCCGCTGTGTCGCCTGTCGGAAGACCATTACCCAGAAGCGCGACCACGGCCGGCGACCTTTCCTGTCGAGTCGGCCGAGGCCTCCAGCCGCCGGTAGGCAGCGTCGACGACGCCGCAATCACACGCGATCGTCCGTTTCCGCCAGAAGGATTCTCCCGAAATCGGATTTCCGATTTCATTACGGCGATTTGGGTTTGGGCTAGCTTTTGGGCCTAGTCAACAGCCTGGTTGATCGGCCTGGTCTAATGGGCCTTTTTTTTATAGGCTGAGCCTAACACTAAGGCTGATCGTAGAGGCAAATATTATAAGCATGTTTAGTTCATACACTATGATGTAGATGGTATAAATTTTGATACTATTCATTAAAGCACAGTAAGATTTGATATGTGTTTATATATTAAATGTATATATTGATTAATATAGCATATGATAATATTAAATTAATTATTTTTAAAATAAAATTATTAATCTTATAAAAATTAATAATATTATAAAAATAATTATTTAAAAATAATTTTTTTAATTATAAGATATAATGTGGTAACTATATATATAATTTTAACTTCAATATATGTCACTAATTAATATTATACATATTGTAATTTATTTATTTTGTAAATGTTAATTAATTTAATTAACTAATATTATAAAAATTAATTATAATTTTATATTAAAAATATATATTATATTTTATATTATATTGATATATAATTTACATACTTTAAAAGAAATAATTTTTTTTATAAAATTATAATATTTAAAATTCAAAAATAATACTAACAACATCAAGAACTCTAACTAATACTCATAAAAAATAGTAATAGTAGGTACTATAGTCACAAACATAGTTGTATTAGCACAACTATACGAAATAGAACATTAGTGAGAAGTATGAGAATAGAATAGGAAATCATTACCGAAACTAGTCGTGTCACTATTAGGTTGTAAGTGCATAAGATTATAATATCCCAGTTGTATTATGAGGTATTTTATATATTTTATTTAAAAACATTATAAGACTTACAAAAATATACAAAATATTAAATTAATGAGAAGTTTAAGAATAAGAACTTAAAAGGTGTTGCAGTTTATCCTTTAAGTGAAAGTTTTAAAATTTAGTGTGAGTTTAATTTGAATTGAACACCTAGATGTTACCATAATTTTTCTCTTACGGGTTATAACTGAGAAGTTGATCACATCCTTTTAGCATTGAGAATAAGAAAATTAGAGAAGAAGACTAAGAAACAAGAATATAGAAGAGAAAAAAAAAGCTCTATATCCATCCGGTAGAGACTTACAACCTTTTAATAGGCTATGGATAATGGCAAGATTACAACGTTAACAAGGCTAGTGTTCGGCTAATTAAAAGCCAATTAGTGAATTGAATTCACTCAGTCAATCACCAAAAAGCAATCAACACAATTGAGATTAAATTCAAGTCGGCTGATTAAAAGAATAATCAACGTTAGCTTATTTAATGGCTAACGTTTAAATCAATTAAAATTAAAATATTTAATTAGATTTTTTTTAAAAATTTTATTTTAATATATTATATATAAGACTTAAGTTTACTATCATTAACTTAGTATAAACATTTTAAGTTAATCATATTATTAGCATACTCACCGAGACAATGGATCAGGTCACTCATTAAGCATGTTACAACACAAACTCGTAGAACAAATTTTGTTTCATTTTGAACAAATACCTCTACTATCCCATACAAGTACTTCTCTTACAAGATTTTTAATTGTTAAAGCCTCATTGTTGATCAGAAACAAAATGTGATAGAAGAATTATTATATTTGATAGAAGGCACAAATTCTAATTAAATGATTGAATATGTCAAAAGATTGAATATTTCAACATCAAATGGTGGTTTGTTCATATGAATCAATGCATTTAACAATTATTATATTTGGTTTTGCTCACTACTAGAAAGTAGAAATTCACATTAAATTTGTTAGGAAATTTTATTTGAATTTCTAATTTGTTTTTCTTTTGTTGAAATGAGATGAGCCGATTCACAAATTTAGTGTAAATTAATAACGCCAATGCAGTACGTCACAGAGCTCATCAGTTTGTCCTCTCTATATTTTAACGCCGTAAAATTAGTAGTGGGATCAAAGCGTGGCAACAAGGCCAACAAAGACAGGAGAGGAAAAAAAAGGGGAAAAAGCGATCTAATTCTGCCCCCAAATCCCCCTCTCGCTGCTCTTCTCGCCCTTTCCTTTCCAATCTTCACCGCCTCCCTCTGCTTCCGAATCCGATTCGCCTCCCGAGCCGTTTAAGGGCGCCATCCGTCCCTCTCCTCGCCCTCTTCTACGGTGAGCGGCAACCAGAGGCCGGGTTGTGGTCTGTGTGTTGTTCCGGAGGGGGAGGCACAGCGGCGGAGGTCTCTTGCCGGCCGATCCGTGGGATTTCTCGATCTGTTCGGCGCGTTGAAGGTGAGCCCTTTGGGATCTGGCCATCCGATGCGTTTGAAAGGATTTTGTTCTTCGGAGATTTTTAGCGTTTATGATGCTTTTGTTTTGTTTTTTTTGTTTTTGGCTGGAAAAAGAACGATGTCTATCCTTCGTTTCTGAGGTCACGTGTCTCGGGAACCTTGCTCGATCGGATATCTCCTGTCCTAACTGCCGTCGATTTATGTTTTGGCTGTTGGTTCTCAGTTTCTGAGGTGAAGATCGTGCATTTGTTTCGAACCTTGGCATAAGTTATATATGTTTTTTTTTCCTGTGAAGTCTTTTTTGGTAGATGAAACGATTTCCTGGAGTGTCCGTTGCATGTTTTGGATCATGTTTTGATTTCTCTGCTTCGAGTCATTGTTTTCATACAATTGAGGGTCCTGAATTGGTGTCTGGGATTTTGATCATTGTTTATTAAACTCACCCTTGTACTGTCAATTGGTTCAGCTATTAATTGGTATAAATCTTTAGGTAGAGGAGATTGCCTAATTGTTGTTTAGGTTCTTAGGGTAGCTCTTATGTTTGGTGGGGCTTATAAGTTATAATATGTTGATTATAGCATGGATTGAAATGACGGAGAGATACAATGGATAAAAAATTTCTAAGCTGTAGAACATTATGTTTATTTTTTTTATTAAACTGAAGGAGAATCATGTGTGGAATGACTATGTTGAATTATGCTAAAAATTATCTTAAAAGATTGAAAACAAACTCTAATGTAATTGTAGGTTAATCTAATTTAATGGCGGGGAACATCAAATTTAGCTATGTCTTGATTAATTAAATAATATGAGGTATGTTTTGACATAGTTTTTGTTAATTAGACGAGTAGAATTAGTGAATGATGACTTGATCAAGTACATTCTTTTTGTGAATTCATGTGAATATTGATTTGGCTATAACCTGCTTGTAACATGAATTCTTTAGGGTAAAAATTGATTTATTTTTCAAATAATTTTTTTGTCCATTCATGTACACTTTCACATATACCTCATAATATAGATCTCTGATACATGAATTTCCTTTGCTATAATCTTGATTCTTGAATCTCTTTTCATAAATACTTAATTTGTTTGATGGATACAGATTAAACTTTTGATTGTAATGACATAGATGATTATTTCTATGTGAGGTATACTTCAATTTTACTCGTGGTTGGTGCCATTGTGCAATAATTGGCTACCATACATAATGGTCAACTAGTCTTGAGAGAGATATGATGTGTGTAGTTGTGAACTACTCTTTTAGAGTATTTGATGTTGTGTGTTTATGCATTTGGTATGTTGAAGAGTTATATTTATAATACTTGCGATGTTTGTGTTGTGGACATGAGGATATGATGTATGGTATTCAAATATCAAGGATTTATAAACCTAGTCCGTATTAGGGTGTACAGTTCAATGGCAGAGCGTAATGTGAATGACATGAAAATTAGGTTAAGGTTTGTACCAATCACACTAGTTGGTTGATGATACCAAAACTTGGTACCGGGTTTGGTCAGTATATCATACATATTGACTAGTATACCAAGCCATTTGTTGCCTTTTCAAATGCTAACTAACCACTTTTTTAGATCATCTAGAGCCATTTATCAGGGTTTTATAGCATACTTAACCCCACATGCTCATTCCAACTATAATTTATCATTCCTTCAAAGCCTCTTAAACCTTCAAACTCTATCAAGACTTTCTCAAATTATTATATATTTTTCAATTCTTCTTCTTATTATTTTGTAACTCATGCTCAACATATTGATCATATCTGCTGGCACACTCATTAAAATGATGAATACGGTTATAATTGGCAGTATGTTCATAGTGATATCGTTTTTAAGGGTGGATGTGGCTACCTTAATGTCAACAAATGAACTAAAGTTGTGTAGGGATATTGATAATTAATTAGGGAACAATGATATATGTACAAAATTAATAAACAATGTTTAGTTGAGGAGCATGAAGAGTATCATTGCTGAGCATCAAGTGGCTCACATACAATGAATAAGAGGGCCTTGGAGATGATATCACTAAGGACCTTGCGATGGAGATTGCTATGTGAGTTTAAGGGACTTATATGCTTTTGAGGAAGATTGATGAGACTCTTAAATGCGTTATGTTGGATAACCACATAATGTTGTTAGAAATGATAATGATAACAAAATTGCAGAAAGATTTACCTCGACCATATACATTGTGAACATAAATGCTAGCTTGTGTGGAGGCTCAACAAGTTAGAGCGCTGCTTCCTAGGGACACAACTCTCGAGGCTTCTTTGAACTTGGATGGATTTGAGTGTTGTTGACCTTGACCCAAGAGTTAACTCTCTCGAGTGACCATGCAAACATGCATCTACAATTATGATATGAAGATAGAGAAGATAGATATATGATAGAACAATATCTAAACAGTTTCACTTTAATTATATTTCTCGTGAGGTAAAGGGACATATACTACTATCACATAATAGTGTCCAAGATTCATGAATATGGATGTGAGATCTAGATTGAGACCTTATGAGATTGTTGAATGTTATTTTAATAATGAAGTAAAAAAATATTGCGCTTGTATCTATAACATGAAGGCTAATGGTTGAACTTTAGTGTAACTTTGGTGTACGATGGATGAACTCAACCAATCCAAATATGTATAATTAACTTTTGTGTTAGATAATGGTCCTAACTTTAAAGTTGGTGTGCTCTTTCCACTAGATCATTCCTACCTATTTTGGATCCTTTTGTTAGCATGTTGCATCATATTGTTGATAATTAACATTGACAAACTCAACCTATTGGATAAAACAATGAACAGGCACTCGTAACTAAGGAATGAAATACCATTATGAACTGACTGGTATTTCTAGTTTGTACCCGTCCATACATAGAATATGTTGACCAGTAATATATTTATATATATATACACATGCACAGTGCTGATTTGACGTCCATATCGGTTTTATAAACCTTGATAGTAGCTATGTTATTCATTTATGACCATCATTAGGTGCACATCCAAATGTCGATTTTCATAAATGGGGATTTTACATCCTATTGATATAAATTTTGTATCTCATTCCATTTGCTTGAAGTTAGTACTTAGTGTGAAGTTTTAATTGAACACATTACTTATGGTCCAAGAACGATATGGTTCTCTATGTGCCTCCTTAAGAGATCGGGAGGATGTAGAGAAGATTGTCCTGAATAGATGATTTTGAGATACATAGAGAAATACACTGATGAGGGAAGTGTAACTTGAATTTTAAGAATCCCAAAAGGAAATCATAATTATCTTTCTAAGACCTTCAAAGCACAAAAATATATTGATTTAAGCGGTAATAAATGAGAAATGCTGCTGGGTCAATAAATTGATATGACTAGTAATATTTGTTCTTGTAGTTAACTAATTTAAGATTTTCAACTTAAACATATTACCTAAATCTAACATATCAATATCAATATAACTTGGATGTGCAACAAGACTTGCGCTTTTTCTTATTGTCTTCTAGAGAAGATGATCCACTAAAACATGTATGAGATGAATCATGAAACAAGAGTAGAACTCAGTCAAGAAGTTGTTGATATGCTTGACACGTCATTCATCCTAGGACAGATGAGTTGTGAGATCTACTATGTTTGTCTCCATGCATTTCTCTGCCATCTAATCTTGCTAATGTAGGTTTATCCAACCAACAAATGTAGCAAATGCAAGGCAAAAGAGTTGAAGATGCTAGTTAGAGTTAGACATATTAACTCACTCTTCCGGTACCCTATTGAACTTGCATCAATTCTCCTACCATTAGCAGCCCTCTCAACTTCCTATATCACTATTGCAACTAAAGTAGAGAGTAGTACAAACAAGCTAGCTACAATAAGGTTGGAGGCAATAGTCTATAATAAAAAAATGCTCTTTAGAGATAATGAAAAGGGAAAAGCTCTAACTACTATCGTAGAGAGGAGGAAACTATATAGGACAAGATCCCTCTCCCTTGATACACCGTACAAAGTCCAAATGATTAAGTGACATTGAAACCAATACAAGGACATACAGTGGTGCTAGCAAAGCTAAAGGGTGCAATGAAGAGACTTGTGTTCCCCAACTCAATGGACCTTCAAGCATGGAAAACTCAATTTGCTTGTGTCATCCTAGATGAAAATTATGATGGCTGCCAAAAATATTAAACAAAACTATTTAAGGAGAGACTCTAATGGAGGCAATGTCTATGAAGATGATACATTGATATAAACACAATGACAATTAAGGACAACAGTGAGATGCATTTGAACCTATCTAACATTGAGTTTGATAACTTCTCATCATGGATGCAACCTAACTATGAAGGCTATGGATCAAAGGTATCCCATGACATTTTGTATGCTTATCTATGTCCTGGCTTCTGACTTGGGTTTATTCCAGTCTAGGTCATTGATCAAATAACTTATTAATCATGTGATAGCCAACACTCGAGTATCTTTTATCATGGGGGAGTTTTAGATCTTGGCATTGTTGAACCATGCCGTCAACTTGAGTCATTTATTCTCTCCACAATGCTTTATTGATGAATGCCACTCATTTTCTATGTAGGTAGGGGCTTCTTAGTAGAAAATATATTTTGATGTTATTGTTTTCTTTCAAATAGTCTAATTTTGTTATAGTTTGACCTAAAATGACTATAAAGCTTGCAAATATGATGCTTTTAAAGGTTAATAAGCATAGTGAGTGGGGTTGTCTGAAAACATGATTGAGATGAGCTTGGTTTGGTTTGAACATATCAAGTATTGGTAAAGTTCAATATTAGTTAGGTGCTTTTATATATATATATATATATGATTTTATTGTGCCAAGAAAGTTAGTAGTTCTTGTTAATCCTATTTATTGACCCTTATATGATTATGTATTGGTATAGTTGTAAATCACACATCCACGATTTGGACTCTTTTTTTCTTCTTATTTGGCACTTAGGTTCAGCTCTATTTTTTAGATTCCAACTAAATTCTTAAACCTGATTTATGATGTTAATTGAGATACATGATTCTAGTTGGATAAGAGTTGTAAGATTGATAAAGGTAAATATATTATTTTAATTATTTTAAATATTTCTGATTTATTGAATTTTCATTGTATTATTAAAAGTCATAGAGATTCATTGATGGTTTAGTTATATTGATTATCAAAAAGGTTGTTGACCAGTAAACCTTTCTGTTTAGATGTACCTTGAAGTTTGGCTGAATCTGGTTGGTTTGACTTTTTTTTCATTTTAAAAAAAGTAGGATTTAAAATTTGTTTGGTAGGAATTGTTTGCCAGAATGAAAACTGAGAACTAGAATACATTGAAAGCAGTTTTTCAAGAAGGAAACTGATTATAAATGAGGAAGTTTCTGGTTTATATTTTCAAGTTGGTAGAAAATTCAAATATTCAGTGATAAACTGTACCATAAACATATTTTACAAAATGGAGAAGTTGAAAATTTTGAAAACCAAAAACTATTTTCATTTTAAGTAAAAAGAAAAATTAGAAAGTTATTGTACGACTAGATGCCTCCTTAGATAACCTCGAACTCTAGCAATTTGGAATACTTTATTATATTTTCTTTTGAATTAATCATGATCACACATTAAGGCTTTATATCCTAGGAATAAAATAAAATTGGAACGAAAGAAAATTTACAAGGAATAGAAAAATAGGGTGATAGAAAAATGAATTTTTTTTTTGTGTGTATTTCTTGGGAGGGAAAGAAAAAAAAATAAAAGATGAATTTTATTTGATATCTGTATGCATCTATACATTTTTACACATCTATATATTTTAATTGAGATTGTGGCTGAGTTGGCAAGTGCAGCAGCGACAAAGAAGGGATGTTGCAATGACAACATGTTGCAAGGTGGTGGTGAATACTGTAGCGACAGACAAGAAGGGATGTTGCGGCAGTGCAGTGATGGAGAAGGATGTTGTGGTGACGAACTCTGTAGCGACGGAGAAGAAGGGACACAACGATGATGATAAGAAGCTAAGAATCGGGCGTGTTAGGGTAGAAAAAATATGCTGAGTTTATTTTTTCTTTCTAAGGAAGATGCTTTTGGCCAAATTATGGGGGAACGAGAATAGAGAGAAAATTATATGCATTTCCACTTGATTTTCTTTCCCTTCAATTCTGTCCACCTACAAATGAGGGCAGTCATTCTCCCTCCCTTCTCTTCATTTTTATCTCAAAGGAAATCCTTTGCACTATGTTCACTTGGAAGGATGGATTATGCAAAGGAAAGGAAAAAGAGAAGGAAAGGAAAAAGAGATGGATGGATTATGTGATAAATTTTCTTTCCTTGTGTTTACTTAAAAAGGATGGATAATTTGAAGGATTTATATATTCACCCCCAATTTTTATTTTTTCACTCATATTATATAAATATAATTTATAATATTATAAATTATTAAATAATATAAAAATTATTAAATTTAATTTAATACTATTAAAAATTTCTTAAAAATTTTGCCATAGTTTCACTTATTTTTTTACATGTGAGCCTGTATTAGTATACACATATTAACACATAAATTATTCATACAAAACATGTAAGTAAAGTTTTCAAATATCCTAATATTAAATAACAATTACATAAGTATCCAAATATCCAAACATTTGATCTCACTATCATAAGTATCAAACTACAATAATAGCAACCATACAAGTATCAAAGAAATTGCTACCAAAATTGTGGTTATAGGAACCACAAATACAACCAAAAAAGTACCAAACTAGTATCAAGCAACTAGTTGCCCTCCATCATTGCATTAAGTACCTCCAAGCGCAATTCTTCAGGAGCTGAGTAAAATAATCTAGCCTTATATTTATTACTGCCTAAAGTAACATAAGCAACGGCTAGTCTAGAATGTGGCACTCCAATTTTCTTTAGCTCCTCTAATAGTACCTTATCTGCAGTGGTATTTACTTCAGTGTCACCCTTCAGAAATATATCTATGGATTGATTTGTTACTTGCATATATGTAACAATGTCGTCTAACTTTTTGCTATTGTTTACTAACGCCGTCATAGCAACATTTTCAAATTGTGGTTGTCTTCTTCTTTTGCCACTCTTGTTTGATGTTCCTTCATCAAATGTTGAGGTAGTGGGATGAGGGCTAGGTTGATCAACTGGAATACTCTCATCCACATCTTCATGTGGTATCTCATGCTCAGCTGATGCAACTACATCTTGATCTTCTATATCAGTTCTTAATATCTTTACATATTTGTTATGTGTACTGGCCATACTACCGGTGGCTCGATCCTTGGAGAATAGCTCTTGCAGTTTGTCATAATTATTAACTGGAGTGGTCCTCCATTTTCTCAAATTAGGATTAGCCTGCAAAAGATAAATTTATTTAGTAATAAATATATTCACACAAATTACCATAAAACATATGAATAAAGCAAATATACCTTAATGAGATCGTCCCAAACTTGATCATCAGCCTCAAACATCCTAGTCTCGTTGTTCCATGCTATACCGTTTTTATTCTTAAACATTTCATGACACGTGCTGAAGTTAGCTTTCATAGTCTTCATTCGGTTTTTCAGATGATCTTTAGTTACATGAATACCAAATGCAGTCTCACATATCAATAACATATTTTTGTAAGCGACTGACGTAAAAGTACCATCTACCCTGAAACCTCTGGCTTGCTGCTCTAGCATTGCATCGATAAAGCAATTATCCATTTCTTCTGTCCATTTAAAATTTTCCCTCTTTGAGCTATCGTTGATGTTTGTTTTCTTACTCATCTTACATTGCAATAAAAAAATATGAGTTAAGTTATAGAATAAATAACCATGTGACATGATATGAGAAACACAAAGATAAGTGAAACAAAGATATTTCATCCAAAGATCATTAGAATAAAAATAACATCTTTTAATACATCATTGTTCAAGCAAGTAAAAATAAAAACAAAGATATTCCAACAACATCAATAACAGAACCATACAGTCATTCTACACTAGAATCACACGGTCAATAACAAAACATGGATTCATAACACATAATCATTCCACATGGCAGAACATATTCCATCTCTCATTAGAATCCCTTTCCTCACATCTTCATCTACTCTTTCCATACTTGGTGTATCTTGAATCTTCGCATTTGTTAACTCCGTGTCAACTTCATTAATGATATCCTCAATGGGATCAACACCCATTAAATAGTTGTGCAAAACACAACATGGTAGGATTATACCAATATGTGTCCTAATAGGATACGACGGTTCAGTTCCACTAGCTATGATTGAAAATCTTTTTTTCAACACGCCAAAAGCCCTCTCAATAACATTACGAGCCGATGCATGCCGATGGTTGAAAAGCTCTTTTGCATTAGCTGGACCATGTTTCAAATATTCTTTTAAGTGATATCGGACACCTCTATACGGTGTAATAAGATAACTTTTAATCCCGAACCCAGCATCACCTAGATAGAATTTTCCTATGACAATAATATGTAATTTAAGTTATTAGTAAGAAACTGAAAGAATAATAATATGTAGATGTACAAATTCATAAAAGACAAATATTTACTTTCTGGAATGTTTAATTTATCATATCTATTGAGAGCATCTTTTAATATCCGTGAATCGGAAGCTGTTCCCTCCCATCCAGGTAGGACATAAGTAAATTTCATGTCGAATGAACATGATGCCAACACATTTGTTGTTGGCCAATCTTTTCTCCCTCTATATCTAGAGGCATCCTTACTAGGGACTCTTACACGAATATACGTCCCATCTATAGCTCCTAAACAGTCCTGCAATGTTATATATATGATTTAGCATCTTTTGATTGTAATTATACATTACAATGTGCTGAAAATATTGAATATCATACCTTAAAGTAAGGATAGAATCTAGTCGTATTGTATATCTCAGGAGCATCTTCTGTCCCATCGGGTTGTTTGATGAAGCGATCATGCATGCTAATAACAGCTCTCAACACCTTGTGAAAATGCCGACTAATACTCCTAGGGGAACGATGAAAGAAAAAACAAAGTTCTCTATTCTTCACATTATGTGAAACCAAATATAAGAATTTTGCAATTTTTTCTTCTGCACTAGAGTTTCTAGTATCTTTGACTAGATTTGAGTCACGTAGGAGCTCACACAAATTAATAAAAGCAGTCCTGCTCAATCTCAATATGCTATGACATATTTGATCAGAGCTAGTTAACTTTCTTAAAAGATCTCTTCGCTTGTATTCTCTAGACTCATTACAGTCTACCAATGACTTATCAACATATGATAAGTGTGCGAGCACTGCTAGAACTGAATCTAATTGGGTCACATAAGAACCAGCTAGAGCTGCAAGCTGAGATTGTCTAATGAGGAGGTTCAGAACTATAATAGATCTTTTGTCTTTGTTATTTGGGTGAGACATTGCAATAAAACCTATAAATGAAATGAGGATAAACACAATTTAGAGAATGAACTTGAATTAACCAATTATCTATTGAGAACAAGCTATGTAGATATATCAATATGCTTTATATTATCCATTCATAATGTTAGTTTATTTCATTGAATCAAGAAATGCATGTGAAAAAGATTAACAATGTATTTCACAAACAAACTAATTATGGTGATATCCTAATGCAAAAGGGGAAAGAAAATCCCTCCTATTAACCTTGAACAAACTTCCTTCACAGCATGCGCACTTCCAACCCAATTCCAAATTTTCCCATTGCTCTCTTCACACAAACCACATGCAAGTTACAGAACCAAATTTGGTGTGCAAAAACCTTGGGTGAAATAAACTTGCGATGAAAAAACTTGGAGTGAAAAAACCTTGCGTTAAAAAAACTTGCTATGACAAAACTTGCGTGAAATGGCAAAAGCTATGAAAAAAATTGCTGGAAATTTCAAGGAGAAAGAAGCTAACAAATACACTAATGAAGCGGGTCGTGGTGATGAAGCTGCAAAAAAAAAAACCCTAATGCTAGCAGCTAGAGAACACTGACCTTGTATGGGAGTGTTCACGGTGAGGAGGCGAGTCGCGAGGCAAGGAATGGCGACGAAGAAGGGCGATGCGGAAGGGCAGCGAGCAAACCGACACGAAGAAGAAGGGCGATGATGAAGCTTTTCGGTGCGACGGCGAAGCTTTTCGGCGACGAGGAAGGGCGTCAAGCAGCACCTTCCTTCCACGGCGAGCGTTGGCGAATGTTTTGAGCAACTGCGAAATGTTTTGAGCGGTTGCAAATTAGGGTAAGGTCACTCCAAGCGACGTGTGAGTTTTGTTAATCCGCCCGATTTGGGCGGATTTTTTTTCAGCGGAAAACTTATTAGTTTTCCTTTCTATTTTCCTTCATTAATATCCGTCCGCTGAAGTAAACGACGGAAAATCGATGAATCCATCCTCCCCTTCCTATTTTCCCTCCAAGTATACATAGCCTTGAAGTAAAAATGGAGGGAAAATTTTGTATCCTTGGGTAGGATGGAATTGGAGGGAAGGAAATTCAAGTGGAAAAGCATCTTATTTTCCCTCAATTCTCATTCTACCCGAGTTGGGCAGAAAACATCTTATTTTAAGAAAAACTCAACCTATTTTTTCTACTCTAATGTGCCCAATTCTTAGCTTCTACTCGCTGCAGCAGCATCCCTTCTTCTCCATTGCTGTAGAGTTCACCGCTACAACCATCCTTCTTTTCCATCATTGCATTGTTTGCTGCCGCTGCAGTAACATGTTGCCACAGTAACCCTTCCTCTCCGTCGTTGCAGTGTTCGCAGCTGCCACTACAACTTGTGCTATCAAATAAAATATATGGATGTGTAAAGATACATAGATGGGTACAAATATTAAATAAATTTATCCTTTATTTTTTCTTTCCCTCTAAGAAAATACAAAAAAAATAATATTTTAATACTCTTCTATCCCTTGTAAATTTTCTTTTGTTCCTAGGATACCTAGCCTAAGAGTTTATTATATTTGTTTATTTCATAATTTTCCTTTCTTAACCTGTAAAAACATATATTGGGAGATAAAGTTTGTTGCTTTGATATGGATAAGTTTAATATTCAATTGTCTTATCGATTTAAGATTGCTGCCTCAAAAGTAGTTTTTTGTCGAACCGTACAGATTTATTATTTAACAAATTGTTGACCTGTGTGTGATTGGCTGTAATAAGGTACATTGGTACAACCTTGCAAAGCGTGTGGCGAACATACTAGCCCTGATGCAGGGACATCGGAGTACGTTGGAACCCTTCTGTGAGACTATGGAAATTGGTCGAGCTTCTGGTTCAAGCAATTTGGTCATGGATCAACAAGTGCTTTGGGATGACCATCCTGTTCCAGTTGATAACCAGGACTTATCTAGCAATCCACCATCTTCCAGTGGAAACATTTCCTGTGCAAATGTAGCTAGCCATGAAAGTGCTAGCTTAAATTTCTGGGGTCCAGATGGTTCTAGCTCCAGTATGCCCCCCTTAAACCAAGGCAGTGATGAAGAAATGAAACTAGAAAGAGTTTGGATATCTTCTGTAGCAGGTAATAGAGTCGGTGGACTAAGGATCACTGGTGGTGGATCTGAAGTAACGAATACTGCTTCCTTCGAAAATGAGAATACTGACCTCAGCAACAATAATGCCAACGATGGAGAAAATCCATTATCTGAGTTTCTTGATTTTAACACGCTTCCTCATAACTCTGGCTTCAATGCGGAGCATGTTGGAATGGATGGCCAGGTTCAGGAGTCTTTGCTTCATTCTGTACTTCCTAATCCAGTTTTAATGCGATGTCTTCCAATTTCCTTCCCCAGTAGCTCTTCAGCAGGTAGTTCTTCCAAGGCTATTGATTTTTTCTCCAACAATGTTGGCGTCAGACAAGAAGCTGCACAATGCTCTTCGGGCAAAAGAAAGAGCATAGAAAGAGGTTATGGGGAGTGTTCCGCAGGTGGGAATTCTGGTAACCTCAGCGAAGGTGAGAATAGTTTGTTGCATTTTATTCTTCCCTTTATTTTGCATTAATACTGCAAAAGTATATGGCTTATGTATCTATTCGTCAGGTGTGAATCGTGTGGAAGAAGAAATATGTACAAGAGTTAGCACAATTCCAAGAGGGGCGGCGTCATCTACTCACCATCCTTGTAGTGGTATAACAGGAAATGGTGAAGGCTTTCTCAGGAACACTCGAATGAGAATGAGCCATGCAGAACCAGCTGAAACTTTTACATCTGATCTATGGCCCCAAGAGAGTAATGTTAATCGATATTATACTTGGCCTGCCCAACCATCATCTGCAGCAGGCCCATCTAATCAATCATTGGATTTTAGGCTTTCAGGCAGTATAGGGCCACGTAGACAGCGTCATGTGCGCACAACTCCAGTTTTGTCTTCAGAAATGTATCCTTTCCCGCAGAATGGAATTTCCACTACAGAAGTAGGCAGTTCGTCAGCCGCTCCAGCTCTTGCAATTGATGGGGCACCTGTAGGACTAAACACATTAGCTGTTTCAAATATTATTCCAGAGCAAGTATTTGCTCCCTCAATTAACACTAGGAACATGGTTCACAACCAATTAAATTGGGGTTCAACCAGTCGTAGTACAGTTTTATCTGGAAATGCAGTGCCTACGGCACAGATTGGCGCCAGCTTAGGGGCTTATCAATCACCAGGAGCAAACTGGTTAACTCATCAACATCGTCGCCGATTATCAGAAGCTGTACGCAGGTCTTTCTTTTCTTCAGGTTCTGAAGCTAGGGTACGGAGCACGAGCCTACCCCCACGCCACAACATTTCTTCAACATCTCAAGAGGTTGGACGTCATCAATCTGGTGATGTTTCACGTGCTCATCCGCACCCATATATGAGATTAAACATGTTGCATAGGCAAAATAGTGGTGCTTTGGGCATTCCCTTGAGCGCACGAACTCTTGCAGCCACAAGAGAAGGCAGAAGCAGAATGGCCGAGGTATGTGATGAAGATTTCGCCTTTCATAAAATTTTGGTGTCTTTAACTTATTTTATTTTTTGTTCCTCTAGAGGTTATTACTTTTGCTAGTAAGTATTTACTCTGTCATGATTGATGTTTTGCTATCAACCTCTTTTAGACTATTTATTTTATACTAGGTTACATTTAGACATTGAAGTATCATCCTGAAGGCATGGCTCCTATATGTTTGATTTCTTTGTTGTTGTAAATTGTAATTATGTACTCCGTACTGCATTGCCGTATAAATTGTCAATAACATATACAATTTGATTTCAATTATTGTGGTTTACGATGCTGTGCTCTTAGTAAAAAAAATGATCCACTTTGATTTTGATGGGAGGCCTTTTGCTGACATTTTGCTATGTATGATTGCTGCCCAGTTTCTATTTCTAAAATCCAATGGTTGTTTTCAAGAACATACAGTGCCAACTGAGGTTGTCCTAAAATTTTGAAACCAAACCAAAACAATCCACACAAATATGTTTTAGTTGGTTTGGGGGCTTTGGGCTGAATTGAATAACTGTTTTGGATATTTAAATACGAATTTTTAAGAAATGTATTCTAAACTAAGAAGATGCACAAAATAAACTAAAAATAAATAAATCAATCTCCACTCTGATTCATTTTGCAATGAGTCCAAAAGTGGTTATAAAATTTTCTAAACCAAATTCTTTTAATGAGCAAACTGAAATGAGACAGAAATTTAGTTGCTTGGTTTGTACGGAATGCTGGATACCTGTACTGCCACCCGTGCTGGTATGAACTAATTCAATTTTAAAATGAGATAAATGGATTATTGAATAACCTCTATACTTCCCGAAAGTTGACAACTTAAAAGAAAATTAACTGAGCATATGCTTAACACTGGAAGCCTCTACTATTACTTTTTGCATTTAGCCTAACACATTCTTATACTACTTTGGAGGCACGTCCTATGTTATGGTTTGTTTTGGCCATCAATTGTCGAGTTTGAAGCTCTTGTTAGTGTAGGTGTAGGAATTTTCCTGATTCTGTATATAAGAATTTGGCTCACTGCGAGCTAATCTACTATTTCAACTGATTTGCCATGCGTAATAATAAGTCAGCTGATATGCCTATGTGAGCATCTGAATATATGCTATCGGTTGACCTTGACTACCATGTCATTTTGGGAAAATAGAGCTGAATAAACTAATTAGGTTAGGTGTCAGTTTGATCTTTCTGTAGATTCATAGAATTGATTTTGGAAAAAAGGTAGTCTCGTTACCAAGGATTCTTTAGATAATTGATCCCCAAAAGTAGGAGGCTAAAAGGTTTATTGGCATGGTGGGAAGAAGTAATGGTGTATAACAAAATTGGTAGTTTTTCTTATAAAAAGGTTAAGAGACTGACATTCATGCATATAAAAATATAGGAAGTACGCCATTGTCCTAAACATAGTGCCAATGACGGTCGCTATTGCAAATATCTTTGTTATGCTTTAGAGTTTCGCAATGTGCATGAATATCATGCACGAGCTAAGTGGCAGATGGGTCCATTGGCAGTGAGCACCTCCATGATTGATATATTGATATTTCAGGTTCTGGAAAGCAATGAAGAGTTGGTTTTAGTTTACTCTGTTGTCTGGTAGCTCATCGTAAGACCTGTCCTCGCAGGCCTGATGTGCTTGTCCTTATCAACGATTCAAGCTAGTCCTTTTTTTTCTTAAATTTTATTTTTTCTTAAAAATATATGTTTCTCGTTATAAATCTTTCTTTGAGTTTTCAATTCTTTTTTTACACAAGATGAAGGGAAAGACTAGAATTCTATAATTTTCTTTTGGCTTCAACACGTGATGAATCGAGTTATACATCCTGGGTTTCTTGAAGACAATTCAAAATTTTGAGGATATATTTGCTATATGTTTGATTATTTTCGTACGTTATTTAATCTATTATCTCACATGTGATGTTATATTAATATCGTTTACATTGGTTTTAGCTATTTTAAATTTTTTATTTATAATCTTATAGCAACACAACATAGTAATTGTTTCACTTTTAACATTTATTGGAATTTATGTTGTATTTTATAGTTTGATTTTTTTTTATATTTAAACTTCATACACGGCTTGATATTTACTTAAGATATACATTACAAACCTAACATTGAGAAATGACATCAATACTTACTCTTAAACATCTTAATCTCTATTTGCACCATTCACTTTGTTTGGAAAATCTCAGCCTCTTTAGTTCTCTCTCTCTCTCTCTCTCTCTCTCTCTCTCACACACACACACACACACACACAGTTTCAATCCTCCAATGAGGAAAACAGCTCCATACGATTTTAGATGATTGCTGGAATCAGATGAATCGCCGTATTTTGAGAAAACATACAGTAAAAGGATCACTTCTGTTCTATCTGCGATATTTTCTGTTTGATTCCTAGCTTAATGAGTTAGATTAGTATCTATTTGTTTCTCTTTCTTGATTTTTCTACTGAAATCTGCCTGATTTTTAGCTAGTCTTAGATTTCCTGGGGAAAAATAATCAGTTTGATTTTTTGCTAACATCAATCCTGCTCAGCTGATCTGGATTTGCGTAGACTGAACTTGCAAACTAAGTGCTTCTTATTTCTTTTCTGCCAATAAAAATGTATGCCTGCAACTATGATACGAAAAAATGTACCCTTTTCAATAGTTATTTTTGATATTCTAGTCATTTCCTGAAACTGAATCAGTATAATTCACATATTACACAGGTTTGATCCACGTGTTTGTCTTAAACAATCAATTCCATATATGCAGTACTTAAGAATGTATTTCATCATTTTCTCGTTTGCAATGGCTAAGGTTTTACATGGCAAGACGCTTTAGGATTATACATTAGATAATTCCAGTAGATTTGATATTACTTGATATGAAATGATTTTATTTCTAGCCGCTAATATTGAACATGATATCATTCAATAGAAAATTTTTATTTTGCTTATTATTGATTCGGATGTTTCTTTGTGTATCAGATTCGTAATGTTTTTGAACTCATTCGACGAGGGGATAATTTATCGCTTGAGGTTAGTTTTCATCCTTGTTTACACCCTTTCAGCAGCATTGCTATTGTTGTCTCATGTACGAGTGACTTCCTAGGCATGGATAACTTTTTTCTTTCATTTTATTTATACCTTGGTTGTTGTTTGATTGAGTGAATTGCATAGTTGGTCGAGTTAAAAAGAAGAAATCAAATTGTCTTAGAGTGTTTTTATATTCCTGGAAAAGAATCTCATCCTTATACAACGCAATGTAGTTGTGTCAACTCCCATAATCTATCTCCTCCCCTAGCTTTTACATATGTTGTATCATATAAAATAATGCAAAGCCTGGAAAATCAGTGATACGCTTTATGCTTAAATGTTTTTTGTTCGTATGTTCTAGACGCTAGGGATCTATTCTTCTCTCTTTTTTTTTGTTTAATCAGTCTCTTTGCGTAATTTGGCACTCTTTTTGCACTCACTTCAGCCTACTTGTAAAAAAAAGTTCATCAAAAAAAGAAAGCTATGTGGCATTAGCATTCATGCGTGGATCTTTTGAGTTTTGATATAGATATCCCAGGAAGACCACTCTTTCTCCTATAAATATAGTGGTTTTATCCCAGGATAATCACTTTATTCCCTCACAAAGAGTCAGTAATCAGTACCTCACAAGCTATCTTCATTAGCCTTTATACCATGCAATGTAAACTACAGCAAGGCCAAGGAAAGCGACAGAATAGTAGCATTTGCTTATGGGCTTGAAGGCTTATGTAAATCTTGAAAGAAGAAGAAATAAGAAGAGATATGAAGAGGCTAAGAACAAGTAGTTATTTTGAGATTGTAAAACGTTTCCCAGACCACTTCCTGAAGAACTGATTCATGAATACTGTGTCACTTGTTCTATGTTTTCAGTTTGATCCATACATTTTTGTGATCTTCAGCATATGTGGCTATGTTGCTCTTTGGCTAACTGATTCACATTGGCTTTCAGATTTGTTTTGGGACTGGTAAAATTGATCAAACTTTATTAGCAGCTGAGTAGCGAGTTTTAACCCAAGGCATCTTTTGAGGGGAGTTTTGATGAGCCTCAAAAGAGAAAATGCAAGTAGAAGTGACCGTGCTGTGCTGCCTTATTATAAACTCATTATACATACAGATTATAGTTACTCCAGTAGGCAGATTGAGATTACCATTATCCTTGCCTTGCTGGTTCTGTACACTAAAGTTCTGGTTATTATGACATGATAGGCTGACCTTACATTGCTTTTTTTGGTCAGGATGTTTTATTGCTCGAGCAGTCGGCGGGTGTTGTGGGTGGCAATTTCCAGGACAGGTACAGAGATATGCGTTTGGATGTGGATAATATGTCTTACGAGGTGTGGATCCTGAACTTCTCCTTTTTCTGTCGGAAATTCCTTCAAACTTTAACTAAAACATTGTTGTACTTGCAGGAACTACTGGCTTTGGGAGAACGCATTGGTAATGTCAACACCGGACTTACCGAGGAAAAAATCCTCGACTGCCTACGGGAATGGAAGTTTGTACACGTTGGCTCAGAATCATCAGAGGAAATAGAACCATGCTGCATCTGTCGGGTGAGTTCATTTAGGACTCGATAGACTTTCCCAGCTGAACTGAGGAATTAATAGTGTGCATCATGTGGCAGGAAGAATATATCGAAGGAGAAGATCTTGGTCGATTGGACTGCGGCCATGATTTCCACGCGTTCTGCATCAAGAAATGGTTGGTGATAAAAAATTTATGCCCCATCTGTAAAACACCTGCTTTGAGTACGTGAAATATTTCAGGATTTGCCCTTGCATCTCAAATTTAGATCAAGGAGTGAGCATTGCAGAGTGAGATGGGTGACTTTTTAGTAAATGTCTCTACTAAATTACTACAATGAAGTAAAAGCATATCTTGATTTTTTTTTTCTGCAGAATTTTTTTTTTCTAAAAAATTGGTTGCTCTTAAGAGTTCTACATATTCAAAATTCCCTAGCTTTTTTGATGCACGTCATTTGATTCTTGCAATCTACACAGACAGGTTTCTGATTAATTTATTGAAGTTTGTATTATTCTAATGTAGTATACAAATTAAAAAGGCTAATCCCAGTACATAATGTTCCTGCAATTGCAGTGTATTAAGAGGGTCATCGTGGTGCATAGTTTTTCTTCATAGGAGTTGTTTTCGTGGGTGCAAGGTCATCGTGGTACATAGTTTTTCTTCATATATTGTTAGTGTAAAATGCGAAAAAGTTGTGGGCATTTATGTTGGTCCTTCGGTCCATCTCCCATGGCACAAAACTACGGTAAGATGTGTAGCTAACCTTCTTCTCCTTTGGTCCTCGAAACTCAGCTTTCATGCCAGTGTAATTGTTGTGGTGTACTTGTTCCTGGTGTCATCTGCAGTCGAACAGTCATCTTGTGAGCAGGAGAGATGTTGATTATTGTCTTCGTTCGAAGAACAGGACGCCACAGTGTCGCACTGCGCTGTCCTCTTTTCAGACTCCCAAATGTGAAGATATTGGCTATTGCCTTTGTTTCAGGAGGAAATCATGGTTGGATTCTCACATCATTGCCCCCATTTTAGACCTCCAAAATTGTGCATCGGTTGATCTTTTCCAGAGCCCTTGGTATAGTAATGATTAGTCACTATTTTGAATAGCTCGGTTGCTGCATCGTTCCCGAGTAATTGTCTATTTGTCTGATGCCAGACAGTTTACCATTCGTGAGTGAATTATTGGTGGTGACGTGCTGAAATGCAATTGCTTTGGTGGTTGACTCAATTTACTGATAGCATTTGTCTGTTAAGGAATCATTAAAGTTGCCAGCGTACGTGTAGCACCTCAAAAAGGGTGCTAAACTTATTTGCACCAACTATGCCATGAATGAGTGTAGATCCTGCTTATATGTGTATTGTCGATAATTGATTCATCCTTTTTTTGCATTTGGATTCATGTGTCCTTCGCTTGTGCATGGTTATCAACAAGCACAACGAACAACATATGCACTAAAAATTACAATAATAATACTGTATTACATCACATATTTTATCTTTTACAATTCTTAAAAGACATCTCCTAAACTATGTCCTTACAGTATTAGGAATTTAACAAGGCTATATATTATAGCAATTTTAGAAATATAGGAGTATTAATACACAAGCAGGGAGGGAAATAGGTTTATCGTAAAGTATCCCAAAAATCTTAATCAGAAAATTGCTCTTAATTAGTTAAAAATTTTAAGTATAAGATTAGTATATCAGGTGCTCAAGACTCGACTGTTCAAGTTAAATCCTTAAATAAATTTAAGCATAACATTAGTTTCTACTTTTAATTTGAACTCACTATCTAAAATTAAAGTTACCTAATTAAACTGATCTCAAGGTTTATATTATTTTATTTTTTTTAATATAGACAAATAAATAATTGATGAAGGTAAAAATCCTTATAACACCTCTGTGTACCTTTTATATCTAGACATGCACTCGAAATATTAACAATATTTATCTATTATAGTAAGGAGACATTGCTTCGTATATTCTTTATTTATAAACATTTTGAATTTCTAACCCTATTAATCATATTGTTTTATTGGATTAGACATTAAATTTGGGCCAAAGTTCATTGCGTACCTAAGTTATTCTCCCTAAAAATCAGCTTGCATTTTGCTTAAATTATTAAAAGATAAAATGTACATGTTCACAAAATAAAACTAAAAATAAATAAAATGCTAAAAATACGTTAAAATAAAACCATAAAGATTAAATTTGAAGTGCATATGTAAACATTTAACTGTTCTAAAGTTTTATCTTATGTTGCATTTACTATGGTATTCCTAAAAACAAGAGCTTATAAATAATAATATAATAATAATAATAATAATAATAATAATAATAATAATAATAATATACCGTTAGTCACATCATTCTCAACATGAACATTTCTTGCTGCCGTGGATTCACTAATTTTCTATCCTTGCCAATATATTTTTGATCTCGAGCCTCAGTGCCTCATAAAACTTGAATCTTTTTTTCAAAAAAATATATGTTGTTAATGAGCTTTATTATTTAAAACAATCTCATCTACGTATTGACATATTATTCAAAATATTTTTTTTCTAAAAATATATTAGACGCTTAAATATTAGAAAATATTACCTAAGAATCCCATTTAGAGAATCTTAGGTAATAAACAACCTAAAAAATTCTATAAAATTCCATACTAAACAACCTAAAAAAAAATACAATTCTATAAAATTCTCATAAAAAAATGGAAGTATGAACCTTATTTTAAAGGAAGTCATTTCATTGTAGGACTCAATAGATATATATATATAAAATGATAGTGGGCTAGTGGTAGCCTTACATCAATTCTTTAAACCAATAATAATTGATTTGTAAGGCATAGATCCATGAGACCTTTTAGCCACCACTACAAGGGATACCTTCAAACTTTCTTTACAAGACACAACGACTTGCCTTTCCATAAAACATAATATAATGCAGGTGGAATCTTGTCAAATAATTTACATGCCTAAGCCAACATTTTTGCTACTAACAACGTTTTCTTATGTGCATTGAGCTTTTCCTTAAAAAGTTTTTTTTTTTTCTCATGTCGACACTCAAATTGAATACATCTTAACTTGAATCATCCAATAAAAATAGAAAAAATGAAGTATATTTTGTTTTCTTTTTCCCTTTTGCTTTGATCGAATGATCAAAGTCAAATTTGTGGATCAAAGAATTTGAGATGAATCCTCTTGTATTCATGGAAAAGAATCCTAATTAAATCTCTATTATTGCACAAAATATTTGCATAGGACTAAAGACACCCAACGATAACAATTAAAGTAGTACTTGTGTTATAATTAATGTGGTAGATAACATCAAACATGATCATCAAAGTCTTCCTAATCGAGGTGGACTATATCTCCAAATGTTAATTAGTCATAGCAAGCAAATTGCTTTATAAAATTAAACTCGTGGATCCAATCAATAATATTTTTTATATTTTGTCGGCAACTCCAAATTCATGTTCTACGTTCATCATTTATCATCCACAAGTTATTTGTTGTGGAGTCTCTTTCTTCAATTCTTTATATTACTCCACCATGAATGATGTAGTCAAAAACCTATTAATATATTCATCCACCAAGGCAAGCTCAACTTATAATCTAACCTTAGATGGAATCTTACTTTTGTGTGAAAACATAAGAGTCAAATGTAATGCTCATCATTTTGTAATTTACATAAATCAAATGGAGATTAGGACTAAAGTTCAAAAGCAAAGTGGAAATATACTAAATTATGTCAACTGATCCTGCAGAGTGTATAGGCCAGGTACCTTCTTGTTTAGGACCAAAATGGATTTATTCTAAAAAAAATGGTTTCTTCGATTTGGTTAACGTGGGATGAAGCCATGGCGAGGTAATGATCCTTTTTCTGGTTTCAACTCCCACACCGATAAAGAGTGGTGTTACAGCAGAAGAGAGCAGCTGCTGCAGCGCCATGACATGAGTGGAGTCAGGGAGAGAGAGAGAGAAGGGGAAGAGTGTGGAGTGAGGTTGATTGATAGCACCAAAAGTAAATCATTCAACGAGATTGCCTACGGGAATAAGAAGGCAAAAAAATAGTAGAATAAATCTCTTCCTGTCATTTCACACAAACAACAAATTGGTGAAAGCTCCCATCTTTCATTAGATTATTTTTTTAGCTTTTGGCTATCGTAGTGCGGCGAGTTTTGTAAAGCTGCTGCCTTTTGGCGATAATCTTCTCTCCTCTGCAGTCATTTTCTTCGATTCAGGCAGCGCCGTCCTATGTTTTGTGGTTTGGATCGTTGTTGGCACAAAGAAGACGAAATTTTGGCGTAGGCGGGGGGAGAAGAAAGGAAAGATTCGATCTTTTTGAGTGTGGGAAAGCTGGAAAGGTAATAAAGTTTGGATTTTTAGCGAGCCGGAGCGGGAAACGAGGATTTGGTTTAGATGGAATGTGAGTGGGATCTCAACGACGCGGCGTCGGAGGAGGACGGCGGATGCGGCGGAGAGGACGAGAAGGGGAAGGCTGCCGGGGTTACCTCTGCCGAGGACGATGACTCCAGCTCGTCCGTCGTCGTCCTCGCCGTCGAGGCGTGTGCGGAGCGCGAGGCCGACGGTGGCGCTGGGAGGCTGTTCGGGTTCTCCATCTCCGGCCGTAGCGGCGAGAGCTCCTACGCCGAGACCGAGGCTGCGGCCGTGACTCACCAGTTCTTCCCTTTCGACGACGCGGATGGCTCCCGCGCCGCCTACAGTAGTGGGGTCAGGCCCCGCCGCTCGTTGGAGCCGGCCGGAATGGCACCGGAGGCACTGCCGCCGGTGAAGAAGAGCCGGCGGGGACCGAGGTCGAGAAGTTCGCAGTACCGGGGCGTGACCTTCTACCGGAGAACCGGGCGATGGGAATCCCATATTTGGTAACCATTCTCTTACACCTCTTCATTAAACAAAAAGTCGGATTCGTCGATTCTCTTTCAGTCTGCAAGCATCTTGTCAACGTTACCCAATATGTTTGCAGGGACTGTGGAAAGCAAGTTTATTTGGGTATGTATGAACCATCTCCTCATCAAATTTCTGACTACCCTTCTTCTCAATATTTCATTTTAGTTCTTGACTGAAATAGCAATTTCCAAATGAACAAACTTGTGAGTGTCATCGCAGGTGGATTTGACACAGCATATGCAGCAGCAAGGTGAGTCAATCAATGATCACGATTTCTGATTTTTCATGGTTCATCCATCTTTAAGCTCCACAGTTTTCATAATCAGAGCATATGATCGAGCTGCAATCAAGTTCCGTGGGTTGGATGCTGATATAAATTTCAGTTTAGATGACTATGAGGACGATATCAAACAGGTAAAACTATCCTTCTTCTTCTCTCTTCATTTCACGGGTGGATTGGAGGAATATATTCAACACAATTGTCCATTAATGGCATGTGGCAGATGGGCAATGTGACCAAGGAGGAGTTCGTTCAAGTACTTCGCCGACAAAGTACCGGCTTTCCGAGAGGGAGCTCCAAGTACAGGGGAGTCACTTTGCACAAATGTGGGAGGTGGGAGGCAAGAATGGGTCAATTCCTGGGCAAAAAGTAGGTTGAATTGTGTTTCCCTATTTCACTCATTGTGTTACTGCTCTGAATGTGGTGCTTGCTGCTTTTGAATGCAGATATGTGTACCTTGGACTCTTTGAGACTGAGATTGAAGCTGCAAGGCATATATTAAGTTGTCAACTTTAAGATTAGTTTTACTTGTCAAGAAGCTAGAACATAGAGTACTGATCTTGGTAAGTTTTGTGTTTGAGTTTTCAGAGCTTATGACAAGGCTGCAATCAAGTTTAACGGGAAGGATGCGGTGACGAATTTTGATCCTAAAATTTACGAGAATGAGCTTAGTAGTATTCAGAGTAAGAAACAATTCGATGATGCAGTCTTCAGTTATCAATGTTCGTCTAATCGAATTCGGATAACATCTGTTTTTCAGCTGAGCCTGTTGAGCACAATCTTGACCTAAGCTTGGGCAGATCCAGTTCCAAGAGAAACAACAGCGAGACAATAGATGATGAAGGGTCAACCATCGTGGACCAGCAGCTGCACAAGGCCTCTGGTTTAGAGTGGAAATCGAGTCTCAAGGTATAATTCTTGACACCGGGTCAAAAGAAAAAGGAAAAGAATTCCTAGTCCTATTGTGCAGGCCTCTTTAACTGATTTAATTGTTCTTTTTCTCTCCAGTTCCATGGCAATCTTAATCTGCCTGGAAAAGGAAAAGATAGCAGCAGTTATTTTCAGCAAAGCAGTGGCTTCATTCAGTTTCTAAATTCTTCCACTGCGATTGAGACATTCAACTATCAGCCATTCAAAACTAGCATTAACAACATGTCTTCAATGCTTCATTTCGTCCCGCAGCGATTTGATCACACTAGTTTCCTTCAAGTGAGTGACTTCCTATCAAATTTAGCACCCATCTCTGGTGGCTGGATTCACTGTGACTTTGTTTCATGGTTTACAGAATCCAGGAAGCAGCCATGGAGAAAGATCAGGCAAATGGATTTCGTTATCGAATGGTGGTGGCGATTCGCAACACCGGCACCTGGGGTTCTCACAAGGAGTGGAAATTAGCTACACTTCTCAGTTGCATGGTGCCAATTGCTTGCCACCACTAGTTTTGCAGCATCATCAGGATTCCCACCACATATAGCAAATTGCTCTCCAGTTTGCAGCACAATTGATAGTGAACTTTTGAGTCGAACCGATCAAAGTCGGAAGGTTGCATCAATTGCTTCTGGTGCCCAAGGACCCACTTTGTCTATGTCTTATTCAGCTTTCACCCTCGTCAACCCCACAAAACCTCACAAACCTTTGCAGCCTCTTTTATGCATAAATGACAAGCTGAGATTGTGGGTTGAATTGAAGTGGGGGCTGGCTTCTTTTAAGTGGATGGCTCTGTTTCCTTTGGTTGATCAACATTTAGTCCTTCATCCAGTACCCGTTTGTTCTTGTGAGCAACAAGCTGTTTGAAGAAGTTTAAGTTGCTCATGTGAAGCAAAGTTGTCATTGCTTGAAAGTATAACATGTATGGTTGTCCTTAGAATCAGTGATCAGACCATTTATGATGAAAGGGACATCACAACTCCATAGACAAGCTCAAATGCAGGCATTTGTTCTTTCTCATCATGTGTTGCATCGGCAGGTTACTTTCCCAAACCTGCTGCTTTCATCCAATCAAAGATTTCTTCTAGGAGATTACGGTTCAGTTATGATCATTCATTCATATCTTTATCTGATTACTAGTTATAGTGGAGCATGGCAAAAGTCAAGCCTGCAATTTCTGTCATTAAAGTAAGCCAACTCACAATTATGCATTTGTATACATATGCTACCTCCACTAGCTCGAATATAGTTTCATATTAGCTGTGTTCCTGTGAAAGATTGACAGAAAAAGGAGTAGGTGCTCCCAATCCATTGGAATGCCAAGCTCAGATTTCCTTTTCTTAACCTAGATCCTCCCTCTCTCTCTCTCTCTCTCTCTCTCCCTCTCTCTCTCACTCACTCACTCAATCACTATTTGTAGATGCATCAAAATGATAGGCAAGGAGGTAGGTGTTATGCCAGAATCCAACATCTTAGCTTGAAAAAGAAAATGGCTTTGAACTCGGAAACCAAGCTACTCCAGGCTCCTGTTCTTACCCTGTATTAGTTGGCATCCAGTGACTAAAGTATAAACATGATCAAAAGCAAAGATTCTCACCCTCTACCTCTCTCTCTCTATTAGGTAGCGGTGGATTGGCCTTCCAGTGGCAGAAGGTCCAGAGCTACTCATTTCTACCTATAATAATTGAGCAGATGTCATCCAATCTACAGTGCTCTGTTGCCTCTCATGTGAGTCCTGTACTTGTGTGCTGCTGCCCCTCTTCAGCTTTCCATGAAGAGTGATAATATTCAAAGTTGAACTGCAGCTGATGACAAGAGAAATGGTGAAGAGTGTAAACTCTACATTTACAGCAACAGATGCATGGCGCTTGCTACTGCTTCTGATGCTTGTCCTCAGTCTGCAATTTCTCTATTTCTGGGCTTGCTTTGCAGAGCAAAAGTACTTGCTGTGCTCATCCAAATTAGATGCATGAATGCAGAAAGAAAAAGTAGACGAGGGAGGAGAAGATTTTTCGAAGTGATGATGGGGGTATCGAAATATTCTAGGATTTTTTTACTTGGAAGTTTTCTGATCCATTGACTAAATCAGTCGATCATAATTGGCTTTTTTTAGTGGAATAAGCATAGTTGACTTAATTGATTTGACCATTTTGTGGATACTATTATGTCCTCTTAGATTAACTCAAATTCTTCCAATAAACAAGGGATTGTTCATATATGTATTATTGACTTTTGCAGTACCTAAACCACTTTGTCTTCTCACATGTCACGCATCAAAAAGAGAAAAACAACTTGTTCAACTTTTGTGATACATGAAATATCTTCAGAGTTTTTATGATTTCAATCAGACAAAAACCATTAACATGAAGGCTGACTACGGTTATGGCCTATTTATTAAATGTCCAGATATTCAAAGCTAATTAAATACATGGACTAGATGTATGATATGAAAGTCAAAGTTCATACGTTGACTCTACTTCACATTCAAAAGGAATAATACATGGGCACACATTTATATCAGGTTGAACGGTTTCATCAAATGTACCAGTGATAAATATATATATATATATATATAATACCAAGTAAAACATAAAACTAATTCAGCAATGTTAATATGTAAAATTGCTTCTACTTGCTGCAAGGCCATACTGAAAATCCTAAAGATCAAATTGACAAGTTTTATAAAAGAGTAAGTTGCAACACTTGAATCTTTGAAGCATGTTCTTGGAAAGCAAATGGCAACTCGAATGATACATAAGCAGTAAAACCGCGTTTGGTTTTAACTGACATTTCATACTTGAGAAGTATTTACATTAGGTTCTAGTTCTTGCCAAATAGTAAAATAATCCAAATTTTCAATTGAGAAAATGGAGGAGAAAGCAAGCATCATAAGCCATTGGATCATGCCCTTTTTGACTTTCTCTTTTCACAGCGAATAAAATGCATCAATCTTCATGCATTGATCTTCCCGGCCTCACCATGTGAGTATCCCCAGCTCGGCTTTGCAGGGACGCGAGCAAGAGCCTTCACCCCCAAGGGATTGCCTTTGCTCTATTTCATTTGCAAAAAAATTAAAACGGAGATGAGAACATAAAGACCTTCAAAAGATTCTAAATATACGCATAAACTGATTCATTAACGCGAAGAGTCTCGTCGTTATTCAGTATGTACCATGATAGTTCTTCTCTATTATCTAGTCTAAACTAGGGTATCACAAGTGTGAGACCCTGGGTATGCTGGGGTTATACCCCAGACCATTCCATGGATCCAGCGGGGTTCTGGGGAGGAATGGAGGAGTCTAGAGGGGTGCTAGGCTGGTGTTGCAGGGAGCCTACTAGTGAAGTTAGGTTTCTAACACTTGTGTTAAGTATGTTTTTGTAGGTACATCGACATACTAATCCTTAGGCATGGCCTGGGGGTGCTTTGGAGTGATGAGGGATCATTCCCGTATTTTGGGAGCATGGTTAACTTAACCATGGTTACCTTAACCATGGTCAGCTTAACCATGGTCACTGGACATGAACCCAGGTTCGATCGGGGTTCAATTCTGAGACCTAGGGGCTGATCTAAGAAGCCTAGGGTTTCAAGGAATATTCCTGGAATCTTGTTTAAGTGAGACACATGTTTCTCATGTGGCAACTTATGGCAAAGATCCAATAAGATTGGAATTGAGGATCCAATAAGGGGTTAATGGACTTTCTCTCCATAACTCACCTAGATCCATCAAGAGGGCGAACTCATGCCTTGGGCGGACATCATGAACCAAGGTTTGGTTCGGTTCAAGGCTTGGGTCAACTTGAAATTTGAATTGGCGCCATAATAGGAAAGCTTCCTATTCTTCCTCCAATACTTGGCCGCAAGAGAGCTTGACTTTGGGCGGTTTCTCTACTTAAGGGAGGGCTTGGCGACAATGAAAGGATTGATGAATCCTTGCTCCACGAAGTGCTGTCCACTTGGAGATTGAAGAGTGTTCTTCTTCCTTGAGGCAAGGAGAGGGGCTGAGTTCTTCATCCGAGAACTCTTGAAGACACTTGAGGGAAGTGTTCTTCTTCTTCATCAACAACTAGCGTTTGGAGGGTGTCCTTGGAGCCTTGGACACTCGGCCATCAAAGTGAAGAGAGGGTCTTCACGCCATCATCATCCACAAGGGGCTGTCGGCTTGGTGAGGAACCAAGTAGCCGAGAGTCATCTTCTTCATCAACACACCCTAGAGTCTTCCACTCTAGGGTCCGAGCCCTAATCACTTGTGATTAGGGAGGGTTCTTGTGGGCGCTTCTTTGAGGGAGAGGGGCTGTCCACGTTATCATCTTTGTGCATAGCTTTGTTTGGGTATACTTCTAACCCTAAACATTGTATTGCCGAACCTTGTTGATTATATATATATTTTGTGTACCTATTCCCGGGATTAGGGAATAGGGTCCTTTTGTATATCGAGTATTGACCTCGGTAGAGGATTGGATCTTCGTTGGTTTTATCGGATTTAGGCTTTGAGTAGGCGCAAGCATTGTGCTTGTCTTGCTCAAGTCTCGTTGTGTAGATCATATATTGCTTAGGGTTAAGCAGGCCGGTAGTTCATTGCGTGTTAGGTTTTGAGCAGAGGTCTATTGCTCTTTGATCTACGATAGATCACCTTGCTGTGTGCGATATCTGCCTGTGAAATCTAGTGAGTTTCAGGGCGCACAAGGTGTGCAAAGCGGCTAGTGGCAGAGGAAGAGCCTAGCCCGCCACCTTGCTTATATTGCACTGCTCAGTTCGGCCAGATAGCTCAGTCAGCTCAGAGAGGTTCTGTTGATTGGGTAGTTCTAGTTGGGAGAGTGATCTGTACTGCTGGGAGACGATCTGTATTGAGAGCGCGCATTGTATTACTTATTAGCTTCCGCATAGACGCATTGTATTGACGAGAGTGATTCGCTGACGGGTTTACACAGAGGTTGTGTAGATTCGTGCGATCACGCTCTGATTTTAGGCGCGAAAAATTGGGGCGTGACAACTGGTATCAGAGCCCACTTCCAGCACAGATCCGCTGATCTATTCGGGACTTACTGGTGTTTTACAGAGTTGGGACGAGTGTGTTTGGGGATATCGACGTTAGTCAGATTACTGTTTGGGGGTTGCGTACGTCGGAGCCTTGTGCCCGGGGCGTAATTCCTCAGTGATTCTACTAGACGGTCAGTTCCGACCACTCTGAGACTTAGCCAGTATTTTCCTCAGTTTTACCTACACAGCGATTCCAGACATTGCGCCATCTACGAGGAGTATGGCGGCGCAGGCTCAGTTCGAGGAGAGGATCTCGAGACTGGAGGCAGCTTTGACTCGGATTCAGCTAGCCATTGGGGTGGATGGCGATGCTGATCAGGGACCCTTGAGTGAGAGGGTCAGTGCCATGAGAGATATGATCCATCATGTACAGATGGAGTCCGAGGGTCATGTGGCAGAGTTGACACATTCCGTAGAGGAGCGGATGACTGATTTATCTCATACTTTTGAGGGCCAGATAGAGGAGATCGGCCAGAGTGTGGAGACCATTGCAGCTGATGTCAACATTATGAAGATTGCCATGACACAGTTGGGGAATCAGGCTAGAGCCCCAGCGCCAGTAGCAGTGGCACCTGCTAGGCGCCATGTTCCAGAGCCTACACCGTTCGAGGGAGCTCGGGTGGCTAAAGAAGTTGAGAACTTCTTGTTTGATATGGAACATTACTTCAGGGCGGCGGCTGTAGGAGAAGCCGACAAGATAGAAGTTTGTGCAGCCTTTCTCAAAGGCGATGCAAAACTCTGGTGGCGGACACATGTAGCCCCTAGGACTGAGGGGGATGCACCAGAGATCCCAGACTGGGATGCCCTGAAGGCAGAGATGAGAGCTCATTTCAGACCAGCGAACACTCTGCATAGTGCTCGCGTGGCATTTAGATACCTGAAGCAGACTGGGAGCATAAGGGAATATGTGAAACAGTTTGGTACTCTACTGCTAGAGATACCTAATATGGAGGAGGAAGAGAAGTTTCACTCCTTCACCAGTGGCTTACAGGAGTGGGCATATAGAGAACTCCAGAGGAAGGGAGTTACTACCTACAGGGAGGCTGTAGCAGCTGCAGATGCCTTAGTAGATATGGGAGGGGGTTCCAGATCTACTGCAGCTAGGACCACTTCTTCACCACCGAGGAGACCTACAGGACAGGGTCAGGTTAAGAAGTGGGTTCCTAATTGGAAAAAGAATAAGGGCGTGGCACACTATCAGCCACAGGCTCAGAAGAAGAAGCCACTGCCAGTTCAGCAGAGACCCCAGCCGCAGCAGGGGAAGGCTTCTACCAGCGTGACTAGCAGAGGGAAGCAGGGGTGCTTCATCTGCAACGGACCTCATCTTATGAGAGATTGTCCTAGGAAGCAGGGAGTTGCTTCATTAGCGCTGGGTAGTACACAGGAGGGCCAGGATGACCTTGGTTGTGCGGGTGTATCTGTTAACCCGTTAGTGATTGCAAATGTTAGTGTCAGGTCTAGTCCCCTGATGTACATCGATCTTGTCCTTAACGATGTACAAATTACTGCTATGGTTGACACGGGCGCCACTCATCTGTTTGTATCAGATAGAGTGAAGGATAAGTTGAAGTTGAAAACAATGCCGTGTACCAACAGTGTGAAAACAGTGAATGCAGACCCGAGGAGAGCATCCGGAGTTTCTTATGATGTACCGGTGAGACTTGGATCATGGTCAGGGCGGGTACATGCCATGGTGACTGCTCTTGACGACTTTGATGTTATAGTTGGTATGGATTTACTTCGCAGAGCGAAGGCGGTCCCAATGCCACACTTAAACGGATTGCAGATAGTTGATGAACGATCACCCTGTTTTCTCCCTTGCCACACTGCGGCAAAGGTTGAGAGTAAGAACAAGGGCAAGGAGATTGTGGCAGCATCTATTGTAGCCAGAGGACTTCGTCGTGGTGAGACCACTTATCTGGCGCATGTCAGGGTAGTGGAGGACTTTCCTCAGACTATTTCTACACCTGTGCAGCCGAGTGGACATAGGGGAGGTTCGGCCAACCTTCCTAGTTCTAGTAGGAGCCGTGATGTTGAGATGAGTGTGGGGGCGGCGAAGATGTCTTTGGAGGATCGTGTTCAGCTATTACCTGCACCTATAGGGGAGTTGTTGCAGGAGTATAGTGATGTAGTACCGCCGGAGATGCCGAAGGTGTTACCACCTAGGCGCGATATTGACCATGCGATCGAGTTGATCCCAGGGGCTGTCCCACCAGCCCAAGCACCTTATCGGATGCCACCTGCTGAGTTAGAGGAACTCAGGAAGCAATTAGATGAATTGATAGAGTCTGGGTATATCCAGCCTTCGAAAGCACCGTATGGAGCACCTGTGCTATTCCAGAGGAAGAAGGATGGGTCAATGAGGATGTGTGTTGATTATAGGGCTCTTAACAAGGTGACTGTTAAGAACTCCTATCCTATACCATTGATCCAGGATTTGATTGATAGATTGGTTCATGCCAAAGTTTTCAGTAAACTTGACCTTCGTTCCGGGTATTGGCAGGTCAGAATTGCAGAAGGGGATGAGCCCAAGACCACATGTGTAACACGTTATGGGTCTTATGAGTTTCTGGTGATGCCATTTGGGCTAACCAATGCTCCAGCAACATTTTGCAACTTAATGAATAACATCCTACACCCATTTCTTGATAAGTTTGTGGTGGTGTATTTGGATGATATTGTGATATATTCTGAGAGTCTGGAGGAACACACTGAACACTTGAGGCAAGTGTTGGCAGTACTGAGGCAAAGCCAGTTATATCTGAAGCTAGAAAAGTGTGACTTTGCCCAGAAGGAGGTGGAATTTCTTGGACACATCGTTGGGGGTGGACAAGTGAGAATGGATGAGAAGAAGGTGGCGGCAATAGTGGATTGGCCGGCCCCTATCTCAGTTAGCACCCTTAGATCTTTTCTGGGGTTAGCTAATTTTTATAGGCGGTTTATCAAGGACTACTCTAAGGTCGTAGCTCCTTTAACCGACCTCTTAAGGAAAGATGTTTCCTGGTGTTGGGAGGAGAGACACCAGAGGGCATTTTCAGATCTGAAGGAGAGGGTGACTTCAGAGCCTATTTTGAGACTTCCAGATTTTGCTTTACCCTTTGAGGTTCATACAGATGCATCGGATAGGGCTTTAGGTGGAGTCCTAGTACAGGAGGGTAGACCGATTGCATATGAGAGTAGGAAGCTCAAAAGTGCTGAATTGAACTATTCTGCTCATGAGAAGGAGATGCTAGCTGTAGTGCACTGTTTGAGGATTTGGAGAGTATACTTGCTGGGGAGCAAGTTTACTGTCAAGACTGATAATGTAGCCAACACATTTTTCCAAACCCAAAAGAAGTTATCTGCGAGACAAGCTAGGTGGCAGGAGCAACTAGCTGAGTTTGATTTTGGGTGGGAGCACAAACCGGGGCGCATTCATCAGGTACCTGATGCACTTAGCCGGATTGCAGTTGTGACTTATTGTGGTGCATTATCCTTTGCTCAGAGTAAGATAGTTGGACTCATCAGAGATCAGGCACTGGCAGATCAAACCTATGAGAAGCTATTATCTCAAATCAGGATGGGGGTCATCCGGAGGTATTATATAAATGATGAGGGTTTGATCATGGCCAAGGGAGACCGACCTTATGTTCCATCCTCAGGAGACATTAGGCACGGTTTGATGAGTGAGTATCATGACACCGTGTGGGCGGGTCATCCAGGAGGCAAGAGGATGTATGCCTTAATCAGCAGAGCATGGTATTGGCCGGGGATGAAAGAGGATATCGAGCATTATGCTAAGACTTGTCATGCATGCCAGCAGGACAAGATAGAAAGGAGGAAAGATGCGGGGCTTTTACAGCCATTACCTATACCAGATAGACCTTTCTTATCAGTATCCATGGACTTCATCACCCATTTCCCCAGAGTAGATGGGATGGCGTCTGTGTTTGTTGTGGTAGACAGACGAAGTAAATATGCTGTATTCGCTGCTGCACCAGAGGTTTGCACAGCAGAGGTTACTGCTAACCTGTTTTTGACACATGTAGTAAAACATTTTGGGTTACCCAAGGAAATTATAAGTGATAGGGATCCTAGATTTACTGGAAAGTTTTGGACTTCCCTATTCAAAAGAATGGGTACCGATTTAAAGATGTCAACAGCATACCATCCCCAGACAGATGGTCAGACTGAGAGGATTAATGCATTACTGGAGGAGTACCTTAGACATTTTGTTTCTTCTACCCAGAAGAATTGGTTGAGATTGTTGGATACTGCTCAGTTTGCATATAACATACAGACTTCATCTGCAACTGAGAAGAGCCCATTTGAGCATGTGTTAGGGTGGCAACCTATGACACCCATGGATACACTGAATAGGGGCGCAGGGGGAGAGTGCCAGGCGGCTGTAGATTTTATTGAGGATAGGTCAGAGCTGTGGGATGAAGCTCGTGACAGCCTGGAAGAGGCCAGAAACAGAATGAAGCTCTATGCTGATCGAGATAGACGACATGTGGAGTTTGCAGTTGGAGAGTTGGTTCTTCTGAAACTTACACCACAGATGTGGAGAAAAACTGATGCTAAGACCTACCATAGAGGCCTAGTGAGGAGGTATGAGGGTCCTTTCAGGATCATTAAAAGAGTAGGCCCAGTTGCATACAGATTGGACTTACCACGATGGCTTCAGTTCTATCCCACTTTCCATGTCAGTCTTTTAAAGAAGTATCATACTGATGACAGGCATCCAGACCGGGGACAGGTGAGGAGGCAGCCTGCGAGGGGCAGGGTTGAGTTTGCCAAGAAGCCAATAAAATTTTTAGACCATAGAGTCTATGGCTCAGGACCACCTGGAGGTCGTAAGATGGAGTTCCTAGTTCAGTGGGAGGATGAACTAGAGGAGGATGCTACTTGGGAGAAGGTAGAAGACATTTCCCAGTTTGAGGAGCTAGCCAGGGCATATGATCAGCTGATGGCCTCGAGGGCGAGTGCCAATTCAGTTGGGGGAGTATTGTGAGACCCTGGGTATGCTGGGGTTATACCCCAGACCATTCCATGGATCCAGCGGGGTTCTGGGGAGGAATGGAGGAGTCTAGAGGGGTGCTAGGCTGGTGTTGCAGGGAGCCTACTAGTGAAGTTAGGTTTCTAACACTTGTGTTAAGTATGTTTTTGTAGGTACATCGACATACTAATCCTTAGGCATGGCCTGGGGGTGCTTTGGAGTGATGAGGGATCATTCCCGTATTTTGGGAGCATGGTTAACTTAACCATGGTTACCTTAACCATGGTCAGCTTAACCATGGTCACTGGACATGAACCCAGGTTCGATCGGGGTTCAATTCTGAGACCTAGGGGCTGATCTAAGAAGCCTAGGGTTTCAAGGAATATTCCTGGAATCTTGTTTAAGTGAGACACATGTTTCTCATGTGGCAACTTATGGCAAAGATCCAATAAGATTGGAATTGAGGATCCAATAAGGGGTTAATGGACTTTCTCTCCATAACTCACCTAGATCCATCAAGAGGGCGAACTCATGCCTTGGGCGGACATCATGAACCAAGGTTTGGTTCGGTTCAAGGCTTGGGTCAACTTGAAATTTGAATTGGCGCCATAATAGGAAAGCTTCCTATTCTTCCTCCAATACTTGGCCGCAAGAGAGCTTGACTTTGGGCGGTTTCTCTACTTAAGGGAGGGCTTGGCGACAATGAAAGGATTGATGAATCCTTGCTCCACGAAGTGCTGTCCACTTGGAGATTGAAGAGTGTTCTTCTTCCTTGAGGCGAGGAGAGGGGCTGAGTTCTTCATCCGAGAACTCTTGAAGACACTTGAGGGAAGTGTTCTTCTTCTTCATCAACAACTAGCGTTTGGAGGGTGTCCTTGGAGCCTTGGACACTCGGCCATCAAAGTGAAGAGAGGGTCTTCACGCCATCATCATCCACAAGGGGCTGTCGGCTTGGTGAGGAACCAAGTAGCCGAGAGTCATCTTCTTCATCAACACACCCTAGAGTCTTCCACTCTAGGGTCCGAGCCCTAATCACTTGTGATTAGGGAGGGTTCTTGTGGGCGCTTCTTTGAGGGAGAGGGGCTGTCCACGTTATCATCTTTGTGCATAGCTTTGTTTGGGTATACTTCTAACCCTAAACATTGTATTGCCGAACCTTGTTGATTATATATATATTTTGTGTACCTATTCCCGGGATTAGGGAATAGGGTCCTTTTGTATATCGAGTATTGACCTCGGTAGAGGATTGGATCTTCGTTGGTTTTATCGGATTTAGGCTTTGAGTAGGCGCAAGCATTGTGCTTGTCTTGCTCAAGTCTCGTTGTGTAGATCATATATTGCTTAGGGTTAAGCAGGCCGGTAGTTCATTGCGTGTTAGGTTTTGAGCAGAGGTCTATTGCTCTTTGATCTACGATAGATCACCTTGCTGTGTGCGATATCTGCCTGTGAAATCTAGTGAGTTTCAGGGCGCACAAGGTGTGCAAAGCGGCTAGTGGCAGAGGAAGAGCCTAGCCCGCCACCTTGCTTATATTGCACTGCTCAGTTCGGCCAGATAGCTCAGTCAGCTCAGAGAGGTTCTGTTGATTGGGTAGTTCTAGTTGGGAGAGTGATCTGTACTGCTGGGAGACGATCTGTATTGAGAGCGCGCATTGTATTACTTATTAGCTTCCGCATAGACGCATTGTATTGACGAGAGTGATTCGCTGACGGGTTTACACAGAGGTTGTGTAGATTCGTGCGATCACGCTCTGATTTTAGGCGCGAAAAATTGGGGCGTGACAACAAGTATACAAGAAAAACACATTGAATTCCAAAGATGAATCTAGGATCCTCGTTTTAGTTAAAATGAACTTCACATTGGCTTGAATAAACTCATTTGTATTATCTTCTTTATCTGCTATATTGTAATCTAACATCAAACAAGCATTAGTTTCCAGGAGTAGGAAATTACCATTTGACATCTCCCAGCTTTAGTGTTGCAAACAGGGTAGTCACTGGGGCAGCAGCTTGAGTGGTCTTCACAGCAGGAAGCACTCTCATAAGGACAGCAACCCCAGGAGAAGCAATAGTTGCCATACTGATAGATGCAGCAGCAAGTGGTGCTCGACGGGCAGGAGTAGTACTTGTTGCAGACGACCGGCGGTTTAACTGGCGAAGGGGGCGCAGGCCCGGGATTAGGGGGGTTCTGACCCTTCTTCGTGGGGTAAGAAGCCTCCATTGCAATGCCACACTTGCCGGTGGATGCGTTTACATTGCGCTCCATCCTAATATAGCCAGCCTCTCCCCAACGACTGCCCCATGAGTTTCTGACAATCCAATAGTCCTTTCCATTCTCTGTTCCATAGCCTACGGCAACCACACCATGATCCAGCTCGGTTCCACACCTCCCTGTGAATACTCCCTGAAACAAGTACCATGATCCAATTTTCCTTGTAAAGAAACATAGATAACAGCGATGTAGGATCACACAGTTAAAGAGAGGAGACCTACCGATGAATAGAGTTGGAATTCCCTGCCACCGGCTTCAATTGCAACGCTTACAGGTTGGTGAGCAACAGCCTTCTTCAGAGCCTGCTCATCATTCTCAGGGACATCTTCATAGCCATCGATCACAACAACTTTAGCATTTTTCTGCAAGAATCAAAGAAACACTCAACATTGGTGAATCGAAGGAGGTAAAGGCTAATAACAAATGCTAAGAGAATTACTCGATTCTTATCGCATATGCCGTTGCGGGCCTTGTAAGGGTAGTCACCATCGGTGTCGATGCCACCGTTGTTAATGATGAACTCAAAGGCATAGTCCATGAGTCCACCATTGCATCCCTGGTTGTAGGCATTGTCACATTCCACAAGCTCCTGCTCTGAGAGGGTTATGAGATCACCTGTGACAATCTTGTTTATTCCTTCCACTGAAGCTACTGTTGAGAATGCCCAGCAACTCCCTACAACCACCATAAGTGAGTTGTTCAGATTCAACTAGCCAGATTTTAAGTTTAGTTTCAGCTGGTTTCGAAAATGGTTTATGGAATTGGAATTCCGATTCTGTGGCTATCACAAATTGTTGTGTTTGGAATGAAGAAAAGTTGAGAAATGGAATTTTGGTTATTAAGAAATTTGAGAATTTCAGGTCACATAAAAATGATTGAAACTCCAAATTACATTTACTTGTTTTGTCATTGACGACTAGAAGTAAAATTATACTTGTTTATGCAAACATATTTTTTTTCTTTTTTTTTGTGTGAGAATTGGTTTCAAATATGCCTAGGGTTTCCATGTTATTGTTTATTGTTTTGCCAACACAAAACAAAGGAGCACTCCAAAGTTGTAAATCTTCAACAGGTACTTGTAAGAAACAAAATTGAAATTTTACTGAATGCAAGATTATATTATGGAACATTAATCTAAATTGCAGTAAAATTATTAAATTTAAACGAATTGGAACATTAATGATTCCAAATCCGGAGGAAGAGAAACCAAATGAACAGAGAAAGCAGCAAAGACTAACCACAGCTCCCTTGGTCCTTGACAGGGGCAACGGCACCCTTCTCCCGCCAATCGACGGACTCCGGCAACTCCTCACTAGCCTTCAACCGGTAGAGATCATTCACGACCCTCCCCCGGCGAGCGCGAGAGCCACTGGCCTTGGTGCCCATGTACACCGCACGGAACTCCTCGTTGGTGCGGTCGGCGAAGCGGTTGAGGCCGAGGCGGAACCCGTGCGCGCCGGCATCGGCCGCGGCGTTGTGGGCATCGACGAACCGGAGGTTGTCCCTAAAGACCTCGAACCGCCGCTCCCTCTCACCCAGGGCGTTGTACGCCCTGCCGTGCTTGGCCGCCCAGGTGTCGTACATCCGCCACACCTCCTCCTCGCTCCGCTCCAGGCCGCGCGCGCCGTGCTCCCTGTTGTACCTAATGATCGACATGTCCGGCGCGGCGGAGGCCGCGGCGGCACCGAGGAGGAAGAGGAGGAGGACGGCAAGCATGGGCTTGGGAGCCATGGCCGGGGAGGCAGATTGGCGGGAGGGAGGCCCAAGGTGGGACTTTGATGCACTGGTGGAACTAAAGGTGGGATCTTTATAAGCGGATCGAGGAGATAGCGATGCATTGGAACTCCCATACCAGTCTGTGATTAGATTGGTTGTCTTTTTTTAAGATGAACAGCGGAGAGTGGGTACAGAATGGGAGGCGAAGGAGGCGAAGAAAGGCTTGGGGAGAAAAAACAAACTGAATTGTAGGGAATCAAATGGAGGTGCAACCGTGAAAGTAGGGGGGGAGTGAGTTGGGAACAGGGGATGACGGAGAGAGCGCCGCAACCGTTGCCATTGGTTGCAGGAGTTAACTCAACACCTTGTCTTCGAGCAGTCAATTTGAAGAGACGATGACAGTATTCGACTCCAGATTCCTGCTGCTGCGACTGACTTACTAATAATTGCGTCTGAAAGGAGATGAAATTTCATGTGTTGAAGAATGTAGAATCCCAAGAACTTGACTATGTCAGATTTCGTAATTATGTAATTTATTATTTAATATAAAATGTTTCAGAGGCTAAGATTTTTTAATAAAATTAATTTGTTGTTATATGTGTATAGTTAGAAGTGTGAGATTACTTTAGCCGTGTATACAAGAAAAGATAAAAAATAAATGAAAACGAGAGGGTAAGATAAAAAAATTAAGATTTTATTTTTTGCTTCTTTCAGACGCAACATGATTTGAAGGAAAAGTTGAAATTTTTTTTATTTATTTTTCGTTCTCGCTCAATATATCCAGAAATTTTTTTTTATTTTTTTCTCTCTTTTTTCCCTTGTATACTTAGATAAAATGAATTAGTAGCAGATATATAGAAATTAAAAATAATAATTTGTTAACCTTTGAGAAGTATTATAGTTTTCTCATATGCTAAAGAAATTTTTTATGCCGTTGCATGTATAGTATGACATAAGTTGATGGGGGTAGATAGTTTTTGTTAATTTAATATCATCCTTGATTTCAAATGAGATTTCAAAAAGAGTGTGTTATAAACTCGAGTTAAAATAATTAGATTCTATTGAGTAGTATGAGCTGTTAATATTAGTATTTACTAAATATAGACTAGGATAGGTTTTCTATATATATGTATACCTTAAGCATTATATTGATCAAGTTATTCAATGGAAGGTAGGTTTACTGCCTACAATTCTATAATTCCCCTCTTATGTTATCATGGTATCAGAGCCAAGTTTTCTCTAGCGTGTAGCCACTCCATCATCTAGGGTTCTATCCCCTGTCTCCGAGGGTTATCCCCTGTTAGGGTTTTATCCCCTATCTACTTCTAGGGTTTTATCCCCTGTTAGGGTTTTATCTCCTGCTTCCTCTAGGGTTTTATTCCCTGTTCATCATTAGTTTAGGGTTTTATCCCCTGTCAGAGTCTAGGGTTTTATCCCCTGTTGATCATCGGTTTAGGATTTTATCCCCTGCTTCCTCTAGGGTTTTATTCCCTGTTCATCGTCAATTTAGGGTTTTATCCCCTGTCAGAGTTTAGGGTTTTATCCCCTGCAATCACAATCGTTCACTTGTGAACACGTCGCCACCACTGGCCCTTCATCCACTCCGTCCCTCCTCACAATCATTCACTTGTTAATCACTGCACGGCCATCTCCTCCGTCCACGATAACATCACCGCCAGTGTCTCATCAGAATTCGTCGTCACCACCTTCACCTATCAACGAGCCCGTCGCCACCTGCGTTCCATCTTCCGCCTCCAACCCCGCACACAATCACTGCTTGCTAACCTCCATGCTCGTCAACGGCCCCGTCCGCTTTCATCACAAATGCCTTTTGGTCGCTTTCATCCAATTTCTCATCAGACATCTCATTTCACACTCGCACCAGATACGTTTGCCTCATCTCTCGTCCATGACGTTATTGTCTACTGCTCGAAGGAGAAGAAATCGCGATCAGATTTCGTCGCCTGAAGAAATCGCCAGCGACAGCGACAGATCTGTTCATCTGCTGCTCAGCGACGAGGACGCTTGTTGACGAAGTCTACACAGCCACTGAAAACCAACTCCACTCTTCCCTGTTCCCCAGCGTTCACCGTTCGCCCCCCTGTTCGCCAAATCCACTGCGTTTGATTGTGAAGATCGCCACCGATTTCTTCCTCGACAACTAGTTCCCCTATCCGGCGATTTCTTCCAGTGCCGGTTCATTCTAGAAACGCGAGCGAAGCGAGCTACCACTGCGTTCGCTTCATCCTCGCTTCATCTACATCGACGACATCGTCAATCGTCCGCAAGACCACCATCCACCATCCTGCCGCCCTGGCGAGGAGGGGGAGGAAGAGGAGGTGGAGAGCAAGAACAGAGACGAGGCTTTGGGGCTCTCCCTTCAATCCTCGATGGCCGCTACTACTGCCCCTCATGTTGCGTCGAGCCTCGCTGATAGGCCTACCTGGCCAGCGCTCCCGGAGTCCTCCATGCCCACTTGCAAGTCGCCGCTTCCTCAAAGCCTTCCAATTCTAGATCTGCTGGCATCATCAAGCTTGTTCTCGTCAACAAATTCAATCTCTCGAACATTGCCGTTGCTCCTGCCACCATTCAGAGTCGGACTCACCTTATCTTTCGGCATAGACAGCACCACGTCTTCAACCAGCATCATCTCTGTCATTACTTACTAGAGATCGTTTTTTATTATTTTAGTTTCTTAGATTCAAACTGCATCTGTTTACAACATCTCCAGTTTGAAAGGGGGTGTTAATATTAGTATTTACTAAATATAGACTAAGATAGGTTTTCTATATATATGTATACCTTAAGCATTATATTGATCAAGTTATTCAATGGAAGGTAAGCTTACTGCCTACAATTCTATAATTCCCCTCTTATGTTAACATGAGCTATGTCTAAAATTTATATTAATTATCAACTAATTATGATAAATGGATCATATTGATTCTTTGTTATAAATAAGAATTAGTGGCATACGTTATATTTACATAATTTTTGATTATGAAGTTGATTTAAATATTAACATTCATTTAAATGAGACTTATGAGGATGTGACAAGTTGTAACAAAATTAATAAAATAAAGTACTTTGCTCTATCTCTAGCTTCCTTTTTGTGCATGCATATTCATCCTGAGCTTTTGAATTCATGGCATGCAGTGTTGGGGGTGCAAGTGAAACAAGTTGAAGTACACAGAGCAATTCACAAAATCAGGATTCTTACATCTGTTTCGAGTACGCCAACATGAAATACTGTACAAAAACATGCACTGGTATGTTCATACTCCAAGCTTACAATATCGTAAATGTATAAATAACATGAAGCTTTTCCTCTATAGATTTGTGTGATTAATTTCACGATACTATTCATCACATATAATTTTGGTGATCATTAACAGCCGGAGGAAAAAACCCCAACTACAATGAGAAAATACAAATAAACCTCAAGGAAGGAATCGGAGAGATGACTCACAGTAAGGAACAGCAACGCATTCATGAAGGATGACTTCATTGGCAGCTCCCGGTTAGTATTGTACCTGGACAGGTTAAAAAAAAGTTACTGTTGAAGAATATCAAGGTTTAATTACGTGATGTCAGAATTAAATGTTGTCGACAAATCATAGCTATTCTGTGAGCATGCAGTTATATAATAAAAATCTCTCAGGGTTCAGCCAGATAAGGTGCTCATGCAAGGATATGATGATAGCATTGGATAATCCAGAGTAAGACATCTTCTCCACTGTTGCATGCATATGCGATCATGCATATATAAATGTGCAGATATGCAGGAGATGTCAAATTGATCATGCACTTCGGAAGTCAGCTACTAGAAACTAAATGCAACTTTCAATTCTAGTAAACAAGTAGTGCCTATTAGGTGCTTCTCTTGTGAATGTACACGTATCAAAAGCCTAAAAATCTAACACAAATACGAGTATTTAGGGCATACAACATTGTTCACTTGGACATCAGGGTTTAGTTGATAAGCTATAAATCATTATAACATTCAACCAAAAAATAATAATAAATCAGTTAAAATTAATTACATACAGACCTTAGCAGTATTACTGATCGATCAAAATGATCAAATATTTTTTATGACTGAGCAAATGGCTACACCCACTTGACTATCTTGGCTATTTGCAATTTATACAGTTGACAAGGTGCAGTCTTCGGCAAGAGTTGAAAATTGTTGGTCATTATTTATACCGTGAAAACCGACCCACTAAAAGCAAGGACCACACGGCGACCGGGCTAAATCAAAAATCTCCTATCCTAGTTCGAATAGTCAAAACTGAAATTATGAGTGAAACTAGCACTGAGAGAAAGACGTTCAATTCTATGTGAATGGATGGTAGTCAAATCTACCAATAACATAAGATTAAGCAGAACTTCAGTTGGTAAACAAAATAAACCATTACAGCCTCCCTGGAAATGAATAGAAAGGAAAACGATCAACAGGGGAAATCGCGGTACAATGCAGATGGCAGGACCAACCTGACAAGTGGAAGTGGTAACTTGAATAAATTCTTAATATCTAACCGATATTCATGGCATATGACTCCAGTCAATTAGCCCAAGGTTGACAATAATTTGCTAAAATTGCTAATATTGACAATAATGGGAAAATTATGCACTGTAAATAAACTAGAAATGGTTAATACATAACACGGAGAGAATCTAAATGTATTAGAAGCAATGGAGAAAAAAGAGGAATGAACATATTGTAGCCTTCTGGATGGATTGCCATTGTCCAAGCAAACGTACTCTTATGTCAACAAAACTTCTAAAGGACCAGAAATAAAATAAACATGGTTTTCTTGAGCATTGAAACTTAGACGCGCAAAGTTTCTTTGATTTATAGCCTTCTACAATCAACTAATTTTCACGAATGTATATGCCAAATAGTTTGAAAATCAAGCACAGACATTTAGAAAGTTTTAAAGCGAAAGTGAAGCAATAAATTATTCTATTGCAGAAATTAAATAACTTTTTGAGTAGTTTTCACAATTTGGAGCAACAGATTCCACTTATAGATAGAGCTAAACTTGTTGGACGAAGGAATAGAAACTGGAGAATAGAAGTTCAGCTCAGGATGTACAGAATAAAGCACAGCTAATAGACTAAACCATTCAAGTACATCGTTTCTAATAAGAATCCAGCTATTAGCGAGCAGAAAAGTTTTTTTTTTTTTAGCGCGAGCAAAAAAAAACAAAAAAAAACAAAAAAAGCAAAAACAAAAAAACAAAAAAATCAAACTTTTCTGCTCGCTAATAGCTGGATTCTTATTTGAAACGATGTACTTGAATGGTTTAGTCTATTAGCTGTGCTTTATTCTGTACATCCTGAACTGAACTTCTATTCTCCAGTTTCTATTCCTTCGTCCAACAAGTTTAGCTCTACTCAGAAAGTTAAGGGAGTACAAAGCACAAAAACTGACGGACTGAACATAACAGAACATTAGACGAAAATAGATATGCGCATATCTAATTGCTTACCCACAAAGCACAATCAGTATAGCAGCAGAAATAGTGTTTATGACCCATTGATAGCTTCCTGTCAGCTGGTCAGTTTTAACTAGCACTTTAACAGAAGCAATTGATATCGTGAAAAATCATTAATTTCAACTAATAATATATGCAGAACACTTGCAGACTATAAACTTCTAATAGCTTTCTCCAACTTAATGGTAGAAGATGCAGAAGGAAAGAAGTACAACCGACTATACTATTTATTGCTGAATCATGCAGCTTTAGACATTAATAGAACACAAACGAGTTAAAAGAGAATTCTATCATGATTTGGTGGATAAACTTTGTAGGCTTGGTGCCCAAGAAATCACCCAAGCTTGGATCATATTTTACCTTGGGTCTTCAACCAACTCCAATGCCATAGCATGATTCTGCTCCTCAGATAGTATGCAAACCCAATCGGGCAGCAATGTAAGATCCAATCATGGTCAGTTTCCTATAAAAACTTACTTGAGATCTTAGGCATCTCAGCTGCTCAACGGCTGCATCAAGATTTCTTTGGGCTCATCAACCGCAACTTGTCAGTGGTGAAGCATCCTGTACGATGGTGAGACAATTTGTTTGATGGTGACAAAGACTCACTCAACTGGATCTGACCTCTGTCAATTGAGCCCATGACTGCCTATACAAAAAATACACAAGAACCCTAAGGCTCTGTCAAACATAACTGAGGGCTCTTGGCAGAGACAACGAGAGCTTGAGGTTACCCAATCTCTCCGACCTCCATTGCTAAGGGCTCAAGGCTGGTTGAGTGTCAAACTCAGGATTCTCAACTTGCTAAGTCTAATCCATGTCAAAACTGCTTTAAATAATATGATCTTACCAATCAACCCAAATCAAATCAATTAAATGAATTAATTATAAACAATTTTTCATTCCCAAATATCTAGTTCATCAATTTGGCTGATCTAACAGGACAGCCCATATTTTTATTGTAAAATGCCATGAGCCAGCATAGTAACTCAATCACAATCATATTACAAAGGCAGAAATAAATAAATAAATAAAAGCCCGCTGCTTCTCAAAATTCAAACATTCAGAATGACAAAAGAGATGATATTATTGAAATGAAAATTAAGTTTGGTAAATAAATTAGCTCCATAAAGCTGGTGAAATTATGGCAGCATCTTTCAGCGCCCTGGTACCCTGTTGGCAGTATAGAATAAACTTTTGCTTATTGACTACAATCAGTCATTAGAACTTTAGAAGACCTCAGATTAGCAAACTAGATCACTAGTTTCCTCTTAAATGCTTGGTTTGTTTCTTTTTTCACCATGAAATAATAGAATGTGAAAAAATAATTCATGTAAGTGGGAATTAATTGCCATTCTCAAACGGAAGTAGACATCAATTTGGAATTTACATTAAGTTGCATCACCGCATGAACAAGACAAGATTCATGATCAATAGACCTAGAAAATTGTATATGCCGTGGATTTGGTTGAAATTCGTAATCCTCCAACAATGTATAGAAAGGTTGCACAGTGGCCAATGCGCAGCCTCAACAAGGGAAATAAAACAGGTAAGCACAGAACAATAACAACAATATGCAATAGATAATTGATTTTGCAAGCTGCTGATGTGTATATCATAAAAAAAATGCTTTTGAACAGCAAACCATCAGCTAACGACTTTTAGAAGACAGGATATAACAACTTATGGACAGAAATTTTAGCAAATGACAATACTAGTTTTTAGGAAACATTGGCATACAAATCCATATACTTAGCTAGATGAAGTAAACAAGAAAGGAGCATTTCCCTTTCATGTCTGATTGGACAAGCTGCTTCCATGAGATCATCTCCGGAAAGGAGATGTTACTAAGTTCCTACAGGCGAAAAAACCCATTCGTGTCTTCCATGGTGATGACCTAGAATTACTGCTCGATGGTAGAATATCAACAGCTTCAATTTGATCAATCAGCTGCTCATTATTTTCGAGCGTTCCACTCTCACCAATACTTGGCTCTTGCTGTTCGATTCGCGCAGGAGTGTCCAAGTTGACTGTCAGCAACCCATCCCTGTATTGCATCAACCGCTCTGCACATTCTGGCGTCACCCACAGACATTTCTTCACTTTCACTTTAACCAGCTTTGGGCAACCCTCAGCGAGGGCTTCCATTCCCTGGTCGGACACCGGACACCCTTTGATACAAAGCTTCCTCAGAGCCATGCACTTGGAGGCAATGCAAGTGATCTCGGTATCTCCAAAAGTCTCACTGCTACAGAGGGCAAGGCGCTCCAAGTTGGGGCAATTACTGGCTATAAGCCCTAAGCTTCGAGCAGTCGGATTTACCCCAATAAGCACCAATTCCTGAAGGTTAGGGCACCGCCTTGCAACAACTATGAGGCCCTCGTCACCAATCCTATTAGTCTTCCACCCATCGATGTGGATCTTACGTAGGAAGTGACAACGTTCGGCGACAGTGGCGAGACCGACATCAGTGCACTCAGGGGTCTTTACAAGGTGAAGGATCTCGAGATCAACAAGGGAAGAGACAGCGGCAAGACCGCGATCACTGATCTGGAGCTTCTCAAGGTGGAGTTCAGTGATCCCAGGGACCTTAAAGGCAATATCCTCTAGTAGCCTGTCCCAGTCGCCGGAACACCGAATGAGCTTTAGGGTTTTGAGGTTGAAGCATCGGGCGATGAGCGGCGCAAAGCACTGACAACTGTATAGCTCTTTCAGGCAGATGGATCGGAGCGAGGCACCGCCAACGATGGCTGCGCCAGTTGGAGTGGTCGCGGCGCCGTCAGGAAGACCACGAAGCCTCTTGACGGAGAGCTCTTCGAGAAGAGAACAGCCTCGGACGATCGCCTCAACACCCTTATAGCCGAAGGTACAAGACCCGACCGAAAGTTTGCGGAGGGCAGAACAGTGCTCGGCGACAGCGGCCATTCCGGCGGCCGTAATAGCACGGCACGAACGCAGTTTGAGTCGACTGAGGTTGGGGCATCGGGCAGCGATGAGGGCGAGCGCATCGTCGCCAATACTCTCGGCGTGGCGATCGCACTTTAGCGCGAGCTTGGAGACGGCTTCGAATCGGGCAAAGATGGCTGGCGCAGCCTGCAGGAGGCCCGCTCGGGCGTCGAGGGCCAAGCGCTGGCGGCTCTGGCCGTCGACTACGAACCACCGCCGGCACACCAGCGAGCACTGTTTCCGATGGCCAGAGCCGAGGGACTGGAAGATGAGGGCCAGACACTCGTCGGGAAGGTTCGCCGTGTAGTCCCTAGAGGGAGAACAAGCGCCGCTGCTTCCGTAGGCTGCCTCTCCTTTAGGCATCGGAGCCGGCTGTCCCATGCAGGGGTCTGAAACTGGTGAAAGCTTCGCACGGAAACCGGAGGAGGCGGAGGTGGAACAAGAGAGGGCTTTCATCGTTGGGATGGATGGAGTTTGGCCCATTCAGCGCAGCTGCGAGGCGGAGACGGAGGTGGGGTTGGGAACCGACACGTTCCTCCGCCGCTCTCGAGTTTCGACCGTGACAATGAAGCGGATTCCAAATGTGGTTTCAAAAGAGTCCACAAAAGCGACTTTAAAATCCGATATTTTTGTAAGACGTATACTATTTGTATTCTACTCCCTCGGTCGTTACTCATTCTGCAACTGGTTGGAGTCTCCTCACTGTTTGTTACGCGCAACGACCGCTTGATTCATAAGGTCAAACTTCGGAGCGCTTGCGCGTGAGCACCATAAATGGCGTGCTATCGTGCCCTCCTCCTCTCCATGATTCTGTTTGACCGGCGCCTTGTTTCCTTGGAAGTAATCCAAGGCATAAAGGAAAAAATATATATGTTAATTAAAGTATCTTTTTCTTTTATTTTTTAAATTTCTTCCAAAAAACATAACCTTATAAATGTGCTCTTCGTGTTGCTTCATACTTGTGCAACTAGCTGTAGGTTGTCTGCTACATATAGAAAAGTTTAAGGTTTGATGAATTGCATGATTGCATCCCTTGAGATTTGGACGATATAATATAAAATAGATATCATAGTTATTATTATTATTATTATGATTATTAAAATTTTGATATATTCTTTGCTATGTTAGTAGATCATCAAGTAAGAGGGAGTTTAAATGAGCACACCGAGTGCAATTTGGGTTGCCAGAGAGAAAAAGGTAATAAGTTAGAGTCTTAATTGAGATGGAGTGTCTCTAAACTTCGCAATTTGGGTCAGTAGATTATAAATAGATAATTTGGGTTAGTGAATTATAAATAGATTGTGTCAGCTATGATTCGTGACCCAATTAAGCTAATCAAAATATAATTAATTTAATTAATTAGGTCAAACTGTCTAAATCGAACATGACTTGAATATAATCAGGTCAACTTGACATGACTCGAATAATCCGTTTATTAAACGGGTCATTTATTAACTCGATCTGCTTGATCCGATACGACCTGATTATAAATTTATTATTCATATTTTAAATATAAATAATAAATTAATAAAAATTTATTAAAATTAATAAAAATTTGGGCTTATGGGTGAGCTCAAATCTAGATTAAAACATAGCTAGAAGATATTTGATCTTATGGGCTAACAATAGGAGTTGTGCCGGCATATATTTAAGATTTATATACATAAATATATAATATAATTGGGTTAAGCGGGTCAACTCATTTACAACCCGATACGACTTAATTATTTTCGGATTATAAATGGGTTAACGTATTTATAACTGGAACACGATTATGACTGACCCAAACTCACTTAACTTCATATCAAGTTGAGTCAGGTTTTACCGGGTCTAAATGTCTGGGAGGTGATATCTATAAAAAAAAATGTTAGTTGATATGAATAAATGTATGGAATTAGTGGCTAGTGTTGTAAAGTTAGTGAGTGGAAAGTGGTGGTGCATAGGACGCTGGTGGTAGTGGATGAACATAAGCAAATTTTTATCAAATGGAAACTTGGAGCTATATGTTTTTTGATTTTTTATTTATTTATAATAAGTTAGACTAATCTAGATCTAGATAGATGAAAGAGGTTTAGTCTTGTTTTCTTATCCAGTTTTTATACTAATTAAACCTTATCTCTTTTGGCAACCTATTTCACTTTAGCTTAATTTTGTTTTATATAGGCATCACATTGTTCTACCATTAATTTCTCCTTTAATAATAATTATTGTCTTCATATGATTTACATTCATTGATATCGATATTGATAATTTCTTCAACTATTTTTTTTCTGCACAAAATAAGACAAAGAGCTGATGAAGAGATCAAGATTTAACAAAGGTTCTCTTGCTCCTTAGAAATTAAATACTTTACCAAGACTTTTAAGTGATCTCGACTAAAAAAATATTTAGAATTCGTGCTTTAATAGAATGTTGTTATGTGAATGCCAAACACTCAAACCAACCAACATTTTGAAAGATGTTCAACAATTCATATTAGTTTAATTGGAACATGATACTATCATAGGTTAATTAGTCAACACTTAAGTGGAGCCATAACTTCTAAGATGTCATAATTTCTTGATAATTGAGTGTCTAATATTAGCATCTTAGAGGATTCAACTATATAGTAGACTTGTAGGTGGAAATTTTCTTCTATTCAAACTATCAATCACCTTGAAGAAAGAAATAAGGTAGAGGAAAAGAGGCTTACTTGGCGTTGAGGCAAAATTCTAAGGCATTGTTTGAGTTTCAATCTCTTGTATAGAACACATTCACATTCACACTTCACTACTTATTGGATTCTTGTTGATTTTTAGGAATATTTATCTTATTTATCTCTAAGAATTTTTTTTTCTTTTTGTTGTTCTAGACTCTAGCGTTGTGCTGGAATAAACCTTTTAAGCGCCCCGGGCACTTAAGTGCCAAAAACAAGATTCCTCCGTTTTTGGCCTAAAAATATTTTTTTTTAGTTTTTTTTAGAAATGATATATACCTTGTAAGCTATCTAATGGTATTAATATTAGGGTATTTTAGATTACATATACATATAAAATTCCCTAACTAATATCACATATAAGACAAAAAAAATACTATTTATTTTATAAAAAAATCTACTATTGATTAGGAAATTTTATATGTATACATCATCTAAAATATCTCAATATTAGTACTAACTTACAGGATGTATATCATTTCTAAAAATTAAAAATTAAAAAAATATTTTTAGACAAAATGGAGGAACCCAGTTTTTTTCATTGTGGTGAACTGATAATTGCTAAACTTTTGGAAGCATTTGGAGATGTGAGCAAGAGAACACACCACAAAGAAATCAGAGACATGTGACCTTTTAATAGCGGTATTATATTTTGTTTGAATTATTACAATGATGTTTTTACCTCAAAAACTCCAATATGTTGTAACCTAAGCAGTACCTTCTTCACAGATTTACATCAGTGACTTTGCTTAGAGAATCTTGAAACCTCTAGCATGGAAATTCAGTATGATAACGTCAGCCGTGGATTCTACTGCAGGGCCATTATCCTACAAGCAGCAACTGCCCCCAATGTTGTACTGGGTTCGCTGATGCAACAAAACATTTTTGGAGCCCGGTTTGATGGTCTTTTGGACTCTATTCTGTCTCATTTTGTACACTTCGCAACTGTGAAAAACACTTTGTTTCGATCATGTCAGCCACTGTGAAGTCTGGGCTTTACGTCGGAGAGGCATGGTCACGAGGCCTGTGAAAACTCACTCGATAGAATCTTATCTTATGGAGATGCGAGGCAACTCAATCATGTTCCTGTTCAATCTTTTGATGAGCAGATAATGCCTCTTAGTTAATTATGGCTGGGAATTGCTGCAAGCGCACGGAGGCCCTTTACCAATCACAATCAAGGTGAAGATGAACAGAAATAGACGAGTTATCGACAAGAAACTTACATTCTGGATGTAAATTGACTTTGCTGTTCAACATTCAAGTCAACTCTTCAACATCAGCTTCTAGGCCTCTTCATGAACGCACCCGTGATCTCTGTTTGATGGCATAATCATCTACTTGGTTGCTTGCTGGGAATTACTTGAGATCAGAGGTTATGTTGCTGATAGAGCAAATACTTATGTCACATGCAGGCATCACAAGCTCCCTTTTCCTGTCTTGTTCAACAATAAATACAAAAGTAGCAACCATTCAAAAAAGAAGGAAGATACAAACATTCATATTGGCAATTAAATTCACATTAATAGGTGGTCCAGAATCTGGAATTTTCTTTATGGAAAGAAATCTTCTTTGGACTGTTCTCTGATCCTTTTTATACTTTCGCAAGCTATAAGAGAGGGATGTTGCATCTGTGGCCACTTTACATTAATTATGGGGAGTTAATGCAAGAAGAAAAGCCTAGTTGTATTAAAAATGATCAATCACATTTCAGGACTTCAGAGAGGTAAAACATTAGCACTGTGTGAATTGGAGCATTTGCATTGAAAGGAAACAGAGGTAACCAACACTTCGACAACATCTTATGCTTTGGTTTTATCAGTATTGAATGCGGGCATAGATCTAATCTCACACTTAGAATCTTTGAAGAGAAAGATTTTCCTTCAATATGAGTTAGCATATAAATAGAGGTAACCAAAACACATCTGATGTAATGATGTAGTGAGCTAAACCTAGCATAACCGATTGATTGATCAACTGACCCGTTCGAGCAAAGCTAGTCGAATCCATTGAGCCAAATTTAGCATGAACCTGAGCTATGCATGTGCTAGTCATGACTCATGACACAATGAAGTTTGAGATCGAGCTGAAACTCCCAAGCTGCTTGAGCTTGAGGCTGTGCTGAGCACAGTTTACATGTTGCATATCACCTCTACATGCGAGGAGAGATCCCTAGTTTACATAATAGAACCCTTTTTACAAGGTTAACCTTTTAAGAACAGCATGCATCCACAATATTACATACTGAGAGAAGTTACATAATGGGGGATATAATTTGGAGATTGTGATAGAACGAATCCTAAGTCTATAGACAGCTAGGAGAGGACCCAGAGAACAGAAGAAACAAAAGTTAGATACATCACGACAAAAATAGGTATCATAGTGGCGCATATAGCTGCTGTGGTCTAAATTTCCAGGAAAACACAAGGCGCTAGAGTTGAAGAATCAGCAGTCATAGGTACTGGGAGATGAGAGGAAACCTGAAATGTTGATATTGTTTGGAAGATTGCAAAAGCTTTGGAGATTGGACATTTGCCTCATCAAAGTGCAAGGGAGTCTTTCCCCTTCTCATCCTGTTTGGTTTTCCAATTTTTTTCACATCTGCATGTCAGAACATAAAATCTGCTAGTTGATACAGTAGGAATTTTGATGACTATATTCAGATTCTCTTAATCACAAGAATATGAAGGTAACATTTCTACACCGCAACTCTCATTCCTCTTAACATATGACTCCACCTATATGAAAGACCTGATTTTTCCTTAATGCATGGATTAGCAGACTTCAGCTAATAAGTGAGCTAATTTTGTGGTCCAAATCTTTCATTGTTACACAAGAATAGAGGCATGAAGAACAATTATCTTCTGAGTAAAGGTTTGTAGAATAACTCATGTGTCCAAGAGAAAGTACCTTTGGCTGGGGACAAGCCAAGGCCGTGGTCACAGGAATTCATGCAAGCTATCAATGGCAGCACTTGGTTCTTTTTAGAAGGAAGAGTAAGCTGGCAAATACTCCTCTTTACAGTTACTGAACTCAATTTCAAGCAGCAGCAGCAGCGCAGTGGACAGTGGAACTCCTTAATCCTTGAGCGCACGTTGCTGACATCTTATCCAATAGAGAAAAGAGATTATTCCATGCATTTGTTCATTCTTCAGAGTTGACAAAAATACTTCTCTCATAAAATAAATAGCCAGGCCAAACGGAAAACAACACTCTGATTCTTTGTATTGCATGATCATTCATAAGTTCCATGCCCAAAGATTCTTTCTTTCTTTACCTTTGACAAACACTAAAAATTAGAGACTGCATGTGGTTTGTGAGCACACACTCTGAACACATTTTAAACCCTATTTATCATGCTCATGTCATCCTAGCAAGCCACGTGAGGGGCAAAGCAGCACAAAAACACAACATTCTCTCCATATTTTCTAATTTACTCCTAGTCCCACCACCACCAATGCAAGTAGGTCGGCTACAAATCCTGTAGGTCAATCTCACCAGATCCCAGTCCTCGCCTTAATGTCCTCATTCCAAATTCAGATTCCTCTTCCTGCTTGTCCCTTGGCTCGTAAGCTAAGCAGATCTAGCCATTAACTGGTCTTGAGCACATAGTCGATGCTCAGAATTACCCATAGTCCACCTGATTCAATAGAAGAATTCATCCCCAAATCAATTCTCAAGCTTGTTCACCAAAAGCCATAAGCAAGAACTATAAAGGTGAACATCTTTGTTACCTTGTGACTTGTGTTCCTTGTTTTTAACATTTACTGGCTGGTTCAGACGTCGAGAAGCTTGTTTATGAGTTGTCCTCTTAGTTTGTAGCTCACAACATGTTGATTCCATTTGTATGCAACTCTTTTCCTCAGATTTCCCTAACACAGAATCATTTCATGTCACATGACAAGAGTGTTATTTGTTTCTATCTTCCCCTACTTTCTTGTTTTAGCATAATGACTTCAGCGAAACTTCAACTCGTTGCCAAGGAGTAGGGAGCTATTCCCCATAGCGCCACCATCACCACCTTCTTCACTCTTCTTAGTCTTCTTCTTTCTCCCTATGCTGCATTGACACATGAGCTGCTTCAAGGCTCCACAATGAGTTCTGCAAGTAACATCTCCCAGTCCAGGTGGGAGATTGCAAGAACTCAGGTTGTTCTACTGTGCTGCTTCTTCCTCCTTGCTGCTCCGGCATTGGGCTTGAATCAAGATGGAGCACTGCTGCTTCAGTTTAAATATTCTATCCAGTCCGACCCCCTCGCAGTCCTTGGCGGCTGGAACAATGATGCCGGCTCGCCATGCTCGTGGAACGGCGTCATGTGCACAGCCGTTCCGACAGCTCTCAACTCCACGTCCAGAGTCGTCGCTTTACTCCTCCCAAATTCCAAGCTCTTAGGCTCCATTACACCGGGACTCGGACTCCTTGAGCACCTCCGCTACCTCGACCTCTCCGACAACAAGCTCAATGGTACACTGCCGGCCTCCATCTTCAATAACTCCGAGCTGCGTCTGCTCAATGTGGCCAACAATGAGATCTCCGGCGAGCTCCCCGTGTTCGGCGGCGAGGGCTTGGCCAGCCTCCGAGTGCTTAATCTCACCGGGAATGCATTGATGGGCACAGTGCCGGCTAACCTGGCGCCGCTTCCGAACCTTACTGTCATCGATCTTGCGAATAATTACCTCTCCGGCGAACTCCCTGGCGGCTGGCTTGGCCGGCTTGAGCACTTGGATCTGAGCTCCAACCTCATCAATGGTTCTCTGCCAACGGATCTCGGCGGGCAGAGGCTCCGCTACCTGAATTTGTCCTACAACCGGGTTGCTGGTCAGATACCGCCGGAACTGGCAGCAAGTATTCCGGCGAACGCCACAGTAGACCTCGCGTTCAATAACCTCAGTGGAGAGATTCCGCATGGCGGAGTCTTTGCCTCGCAGAAGCCGACGGCGTTCGCAGGGAATACGGATCTCTGCGGGAAGCCGCTCAACAATCTATGCGTGATTCCTTCTACCCTCTTTCGCCCTTCTAATTCAACCGGCGAAGCTACAATGGCGCCTAAGTCTCCTCCGGCCTTCGCGGCAATGCCGAAAGATGAACACGGGGCTGCCTCGGCGAGTAATGGGCGGGAGCAGGGCGGCTTTCGGCCAGCAGTTATTATAGCGATAGCCATCGGAGATTTGGCCGGAATAGGGCTTCTTCTAGGGTTATTCTTTTACATTTACCAGGTGAAGAAAAGGAACGAAGATGGAATCATTGGCATGAAGCAGGAGAATCCACCAGCTTCCCTTGAGGCAAAAGGCTTCAGTGGCTTTCAGTGCTGTTTAATAAAGAAAGGCAACGAAGAGGAGAGCGAGGAGACAGAGTCCTCTGCCTCCTCCGGAGTCGAAGCAGATGACGGACTTCACAAGGGAGGAGGAGAGGAGGTCGGTGGAAGACCCCTGCCGCCGCGGCTGAAGCAACACATGCCGGTTCTTGTCACCGTTGACGGCGAGCCGCCGCTGGAGCTGGAGACTCTACTCAAGGCCTCTGCCTATGTGCTCGGCGCCTCTGCCTCGAGCATTGTCTATAAGACGGTGCTCGACGATGGCACCGCCTTCGCTGTCCGCCGAATCGGCGAGAGCAGCGCCGTCGACAAGCTCAAGGACTTCGATGCCTTGGTCCGCGGCATCGCCAGGTTCCGCCACCCAAACATCCTACGCCTCCGAGGCTATTACTGGGGCGCCGACGAGAAGCTCCTCATCCACGACTTTGCCCCCTGTGGTAGCCTCGCTAGCTTCTCACTTTCCAGTAAGCCTCTCTATTTCTAGGACGCATTTCATCAAACATTTAGACATCAACATGAGGTAATCGTTCTCACACTTGTCAGAGAAGATTGGCTCGCCGCCACTGCAGCTAACCTTGGAATCGCGAATCCGGATAGCGAGAGGCGTGGCTAGAGGACTCGCCTACCTCCATGAGAGGAAGACCACCCATGGCAAAATCAAACCAAGTAACATACTGTTAGACGCGGACATGAAGCCAAAGATCGCTGACTTCGGCCTCGAGCGTCTCTTTTCCGGCGACGGCGGATCCCGGTTGAGCACATCGGCCCGTCTCTTTGGCAGCAAGAGAGATCTCTCGCCGGCGGCTGTGTCGGTCGCCGAGGCTAGCCCTCGGGCGTCGTCCTCCTCGGTACTGGCCCCGGCCGCGGCGCCGTACCAAGCGCCGGAGTTATTGAAGAACCTGAAGCCTGGCGCGAAGTGTGACGTGTACTCCTTCGGGGTGCTGCTGCTGGAGCTGCTCGCCGGAAGAGCGCCATGGGAGGCGGAGCTCGAACAATGGGCGGCGGGATTCGTGGCGGAGGAGCGGAATAGGATGATAAGGATGGCGGATCCGGCTGTGAGGGGGGAGGTAGAAGGGCGAGAAGAGGCGCTGCTGAACTGCTTCAAGTTGGGGTTTGCTTGCTGTGCGGTGGCGCCAAACAGGCGGCCTTGCATGAAGGATGTGGTGCAACTGCTGGAGAAGATGATTCCATTCTCCTCTTCTTCTTCCTCCTCTGTTGTAGGATGATTATGACTGTAGTGAATCTAGCCTTTCTCACCGTTAACCTTGTTCGTTGTATCAGATGCTAATTTGTTTATGTTCATAACAAGTGTTTCGAGCAATTCCTTCGTTCTAATCTTCGGAGTTCTCCTGTTGGAGTTGACGGCTCAATGTTCAGGAACACTTTAGCAAGGATTGCCAGTTCCAACTTAACCAATCAGGCAATCACAATGTTAGGGCCTGGTTCAGCCCAAGACCTAGGGGGCTTAACCCAAGCCCAAAACCAAACCTAAATCCCAGCACAAAGAGAGAAGTCCGATCAAATATGGATGTTAACCGAGCAGTGCGACGATAGCATCCTTCTTTTGTGTATTCACCCACATCATCACCTTCACCGGGTGAAGCGGACAAAGGCGCTAAGCGGCTTCGGCGGAAGACTCGGAACGGGTGGCGGACGCCCAAAATAGGTGATGAAGGAAGCGGCGGCTTCCTCCTTAAAAGGAGCGGACGGAGGCAGCAATCAAGAGAGAGCGGATCCGGGAGAAAGGCTCCCGAGAGAGAAAGAAGCTGCGAGAGGTTTGATCCAGAGGAGGACTCAGCCATGGAAAGCTTGTAATCGGTGGCGAGTCGCCGCCGACATGAGGAGTGATGTGAGCGTGAAAGGGAGGGTTTTTTGTACTCTAGAGTTGTGCACAATAAAGGAGGAAATTTCCCTATGTGTTTACTGTCTTCTCCGGCGAGTCTAACGGTGTTTCCGGCGAACGCACGAGGGTAGCGGTGATAGGCAAACGCAGCGACGCCGCCTGCGTCACACGGCAGAATGAGGAAGACGAAGACGAGGCGGCTTCCGATTTTGACCGTGAGGCGGAATTCAAAATCGGATCCCGATTTGGAATGCTGACGCAAGGCGACGTCAGCGGGCGAAGGTCAAATGTTGCGGCGGAAAAACGGTGCTGACGCAAGCAGTGACGACGGCACTGGGATGATGTCATCGTGACGTCATCCAGTCGGATTAATTCGGCGAATCCCGATTTTGCACAGTAACGCTATTTTGACTTTGGCGATTTTGACTTCCGGTTTGATTTTGATTTAGGGTTTTGGATTTTTGGAATTAGGGTTAGGGTTTTTCGGGTTTCTCTGAGCGAACTGTAATTTGGGGATAAAAATCGTTCGGGGAGTTAGGGTTTCTAATTTCGGGTCGGAAACCCTAGAGAGCGTTGCGTAGCGGTGTTCCGCCGGACTGCCCTCAGACAGTGGATAAGCGCTATTTTTAGGGAGATCCGACCGGGGCGTGACAACAGGTATCAGAGCAAAGGTTCAGCCATGATGGTGAATCAGGAAGATCCGAGAGGGAGCAACATTACCACTGGCGACGAGGAGCGTCGTCCTTCCGGGGCAGGGGCCCTGATGCCAACACCAGGGGATGTTGATGCCAATGCCTAAGGGCATTGATGCCGGCGCCAGGGGGCGTCGATGCCGGCGTCAGGGGACATCGAGAGAGAGTTCTGTAAGAACTGAGTTCAGCAGAGATGGTGCAGCAAGATTATTATGGGCCCATGATCCACAGGTCCGAAATTATCCTTGACAAAGTTTGTTGATGCAGGTTGCTGTAAGCACGATGATCCAGTGCGTTAGACCATGAACTCAACGATTGCAGGTTGAGCGGAGCATCTGGGGAGATGCGTTATGGACGTGACCCTGTTCGTATTGAGTTGGGCGGAGCACTATGGAGTGAGATGACTGGGAGACAGGAGGTCAGGCAGAGTACCAGGGAGTGCAATAGTATGCGGCCTGGTTGTGTCAACTCAAGGAAGTTCCAATTCCATGCAACGTGGTTCAGTAACATTCCTCATCAGACTGCAGACATGAGATGGAGGACCTGAATATTGGAGAGCCAGTGTTCAACACGTATCGAACATCGAGGGCGATGTTCAAATCAAGTGGGGGAGAATTATCAGGGCCTGGTTCAACCGGTTCAGCCCAAGGCCCAGGGGGTCTGACCCAAGCCCAAAACCAAGCCTAAATCCCAGCCCAAAGAGAGAAGTCCGGTCAAATATGGATGTTGACCGAGCAGTGTGACGATAGCATCCTTCTTTTGTGTATTCACCCACATCATCACCTTCACCGGGTGAGGCGGACAAAGGCGCTGAGCGGCTTCGGCGGAAGACTCGGAACGGGTGGTGGATGCCCAAAATAGGTGATGAAGGAAGCAGCGACTTCCTCCTTAAAAGGAGCGGACGGAGGCAGCGATCAAGGGAGAGCGGATCCAGGAGAAAGGCTCCCGAGAGAGAAAGAAGCTGCGAGAGGTTTGATCCAGAGGAGGACTCAGCCGTGGAAAGCTTGTAATCGGCGGCGAGTCACCGCCGACGTGAGGAGTGATGTGAGCATGAAAGGGAGGGTTTTTGTACTCTAGAGTTGTGCACAATAAAGGAGAAAATTTTCCTATGTGTTTACTGTCTTCTCCGGCGAGTCTAACGGTGTTTCCGGCGAACGCAGGAGGGCAGCGGTGATCGGCAAACGCAGCGCCGCCGACTGCATCGCACGGCAGAACGAGGAAGATGAAGACGAGGCGGCTTCCGATTTTGACCGTGAGGCGGAATTCAAAATCGGATCCCGATTTGGAATGCTGACGCAAGGCGACGTCAGCGGGCGAAAGTCAAATGTTGCGGCGGGAAAAACGGTGCTGACGCAAGCAGTGACGACGGCACTGAAATTCGATTCGGCGGAATCGAATTTGAGGGGTCATCCGATTAATTCGGCGAATCCCGATTTTGCACAGTAACGCTATTTTGACTTTGGCGATTCTAACTTCCGGTTTGATTTTGATTTAGGGTTTTGGATTTTTGAAATTAGGGTTAGGGTTTTTCGGGTTTCTCTGAGCAAACTGTAATTTGGGAATAAAAATCGTTCGGGGAGTTAGGGTTTCTAATTTCGGGTCGGAAACCCTAGAAAGCGTTGCGTTCCGGTGTTCCGCCAGACTGCCCTCAGACAGTGGATAAGCGCTGTTTTTAGGGAGATCCGATCGGGGCGTGACAACAGGTATCAGAGCAAAGGTTCAGCCATGATGGTGAATCAGGAAGATCCGAGAGGGAGCAACATTACCACCGGCGACGAGGAGCGTCGTCCTTCCGGGGCAGGGGCCCTGTTGCCAACACCAGGGGATGTTGATCCCAATGCCTAAGGGCATTGATGCCGGCGCCAGGGGGCAACGATGCCGGCGTCAGGGGACATCGAGAGAGAGTTCTGTAAGAGCTGAGTTCAGCAGAGATGGTGCAGCAAGATTATTGTGTGCCCATGATCCACAGGTCCGAAATTATCGTTGACAAAGTTTGTTGATGCAGGTTGCTGTAGGCACGATGATCCAGTGCGTTAGACCGTGAACTCAATGATTGCAGGTTGAGCAGAGCATCTGGGGAGATGCGTTATGGACGTGACCCTGTTCGTTTTGAGTTGGGCGGAGTACTATGGAGTGAGATGACTGGGACACAGGAGGTCTGGCAGAGTACCAGGGAGTGCAATAGTATGCGGCCTGGTTGTGTCAAGTCAAGGAAGTGCCAATTCCATGCAACATGGTTCAGTAACATTCCTCATCAGAGTGGAGACATGAGATGGAGGACCTGAATATTGAAGAGCCAGTGTTCAACACGTATCGAACATCGAGGGCGATGTTCAAATCAGGTGGGGGAGAATTGTCAGGGCCTGGTTCAACCGGTTCAGCCCAAGGCCCAGGGGGCCTGACCCAAGCCCAAAACCAAGCCTAAATCCCAGCCCAAAGAGAGAAGTCCGGTCAAATATGGATGTTGACCGAGCAGTGCGACGATAGCATCCTTCTTTTGTGTATTCACCCACATCATCACCTTCACCGGGTGAGGCGGACAAAGGCGCTGATCGGCTTCGGCGGAAGACTCGGAACGGGTGGCGGACGCCCAAAATAGGTGATGAAGGAAGCGGCGGCTTCCTCCTTCAAAGGAGAGGACGGAGGCAGCGATCAAGGGATAGCGGATCCGGGAGAAAGGCTCCCGAGAGAGAAAGAAGCTGCGAGAGGTTTGATCCAGAGGAGGACTCAGCCGTGGAAAGCTTGTAATCGGCGGCGAGTCGCCGCCGACGTGGGGAGTGATGTGAGTGTGAAAGGGAGGGTTTTTGTACTCTAGAGTTGTGCACAATAAAGCAGGAAATTTCCCTATGTTTTTAGTGTCTTCTCCGGCGAGTCTAACGGTGTTTCCGGTGAACGAACGAGGGTAGCGGTGAGAGGCAAACGTAGCGACGCCGCCTGCGTCGCACGGCAGAACGAGGAAGACGAAGACGAGGCGGCTTCCGATTTTGACCGTGAGGCAGACGTTAGTGGGCGAAAGTCAAATGTTGCGGCGGAAAAAACGGTGCTGACGCAAGCAGTGACGACGGCACTGAAATTCAATTTGGCAGAATCGAATTAGAGGGCTGACGTCATCGTGATGTCATCCAGTCGGATTAATTCGGCGAATCCCGATTTTGCACAGTAACGCTATTTTGACTTTGGCGATTTTGACTTCCGGTTTGATTTTGATTTAGGGTTAGGGTTTTTCGGGTTTCTCTGAGCAAACTGTAATTTGGGAATAAAAATCGTTCGGGGAGTTAGGGTTTCTAATTTCGGGCAGAAACCCTAGAGAGTGTTGCATAGCGGTGTTCCTCTGGACTGCCCTCAGACAGTGGATAAGCGCTGTTTTTAGGGAGATCCGACCGGGGCGTGACAACAGGTATCAGAGCAAAGGTTCAGCCATGATGGTGAATCAGGAAGATCCGAGAGGGAGCAACATTACCACCGGCGACGAGGAGCGTCGTCCTTCCGTGGAAGGGGCCCTGATGCCAACACTAGGGGATGTTGATGCCAATGCCTAAGGGCATTGATGCCGGCGCCAGGGGGCGTCGATGCCGGCGTCATGGGACATCGAGAGAGAGTTCTGTAAGAACTGAGTTCAGCAGAGATGGTGCAGCAAGATTATTGTGGGTCCATGATCCACAGGTCCGAAATTATCCTTGACAAAGTTTGTTGATGCAGGTTGCTGTAAGCACGATGATCCAGTGCGTTAGACCGTGAACTCAACGATTGTAGGTTGAGCGGAGAATCTGGGGAGATGCGTTATGGACGTGACCCTGTTCGTATTGAGTTGAGCGGAGCACTATGGAGTGAGATGACTGGGACACAGGAGGTCAGGCAGAGTATCAGGGAGTGCGATAGTATGCGAGCTGGTTGTGTCAAGTCAAGGAAGTGCCAATTCCATGCAACGTGGTTCAGTACAATTCCTCATCAGACTGGAGACAGGAGATGGAGGACCTGAATATTGGAGAGCTAGTGTTCAACACGTATCGAACATCGAGGGCGATGTTTAAATCAGGTGGGGGAGAATTGTCAGGGCCTGGTTCAATCGGTTCAGCCCAAGGCCCAGGGGGCCTGACCCAAGCCCAAAACCAAGCCTAAATCCCAGCCCAAAGAGAGAAGTCCGGTCAAATATGGATGTTAACTGAGCAGTGTGACGATAGCATCCTTCTTTTGTGTATTCACCCACATCATCACCTTCACCGGGTGAAGCGGACAAAGGCGCTGAGCGGCTTCGGCGGAAGACTCGGAACGGGTGGCGGACGCCCAAAATAGGTGATGAAGGAAGCGGCAGCTTCCTCCTTAAAAGGAGCGGACGGAGGCAGCGATCAAGGGAGAGCGGATCCGGGAGAAAGGCTCCCGAGAGAGAAAGAAGCTGCAAGAGGTTTGATCCAGAGGAGGACTCAGCCGTGGACAGCTTGTAATCGGCGGCGAGTCGCCGCCGACGTGAGGAGTGATGTGAGCGTGAAAGGGAGGGTTTTTGTACTCTAGAGTTGTGCACAATAAAGGAGGAAATTTCCCTATGTGTTTACTATTTTCTCCGGCGAGTCTAACGGTGTTTCCGGCGAATGCACGAGGGTAGCGGTGATCGGCAAACGCAGCGACGCCGCCTGCGTCGCACGGCAGAACGAGGAAGACGAAGACGAGGCGGCTTCCGATTTTGACCGTGAGGCGGAATTCAAAATCGGATCCCGATTTGGAATGCTGACGCAAGGCGACGTCAGCGGGCGAAAGTCAAATGTTGCGGCAGAAAAACGGTGCTGACGCAAGCAGTGACGACGGCACTGAAATTCGATTCGGCAGAATCGAATTAGAGGGCTGACGTCATCGTGACGTCATCCAATCGGATTAATTCGGCGAATCCCGATTTTGCACAGTAACGCTATTTTGACTTTGGCGATTTTGACTTCCGGTTTGATTTTAATTTAGGGTTTTGGATTTTTGGAATTAGGGTTAGGGTTTTTCGGGTTTCTCTGAGCGAACTATAATTTGGGGATAAAAATCGTTCGGGGAGTTAGGGTTTCTAATTTCGGGTCGAAACCCTAGAGAGCATTGTGTTCTGTTGTTCCGCCGGACTACCCTTAGACAGTGGATAAGCGCTGTTTTTAAGAAGATCCGATCAGGGGTGACAACATACATATCCAACTAAGCCACAATTTAAAGCTAACAGTTGCCTAATTTTTTCATGTGAGATTGACTAGTTGAAATCCAATAACAAATTAATCAACTAATAAACTTAAAAAGATAGCCAACGCAATCGTCATCAAGAATATATATTTCTATCACTTAAAAGTATTAATGAATTTTCCCTTAATATCATATCACTTGAGAGGCTAGGATGCCGATGAGGAAGAAGTGAGCATAGCACAGAAACTGAACTGGTCGAGTAAGAAATACACTAGAAAGCATGCCATTAAAAAATTTGAGATGCAATTATCCTTCTACACACATCAATTTTTCAAGATAAAAATTTAAAAAAAAATTATCCAGGATGAGTTCACAATCACAGTAACGTCCTGGAACAAAGTGGATGAAGCTGAACCAGCCCCTCACCAAATTGGCATAAAAGCTTCAAGTTCGTAATTTGTTTTGTTCTCCCGCAACTGACGTAGTTGGACAACTGTAAACAGATGTTATGGCAGATATGAGCTCAGACTGAGATCTATTTTATCATCCAGTGGCCACTTTCTTGTTGCAGATGCATAAGCCTTAAAATAGATTTTTACCAATCTTAAACCGGATAAAGCTGAACAAGCAAAGCAAACCATCGAAGAAGATTATACTAATGCTTCAACTTGGTATTCTTCTCCACCTTTGTCAAGCAGCAATGAGACTAGCCAAACTGTATGCAGAAATAATACAAAACACAACCAGTACCGCTAAAACCTGGACACTACATGACAACAGAGACATTCCAAAAATCCAATCAAGAAACACACTGTTACAAAAGATACATAAGGAGCCAAAGACAGGGCTAGCTGAGCCACACCAGCTAGTTTTCAACTGGCATTTGGCCTTACCTTTGTCCTCACACTAAATGCTAGTATATTACGAGGCCAATAGTGAAGCTGCAAACCCAATCACATCCATTCCACTCCCACTCCAACACCGAAATACTTTTTTATTTGCGCATCCCTTGCCCACTTTATTTTTTCCACTTTAAAGCATCCACCACAACCAGAAAGCGGCACCACCCACTATTATTCTTTCCCTTGTCCTCATCCTCCATCCCACATAATAATTCTCAATTCTGCATCTCTATCAAATTCAAATCACTGAGGAAGAAGAACAGGAACGCGTATCTGAGATCTAAATGAAAAGAACTGAAAACTCCAAACAATTAGAAGATAATATAACCCCATCGCGACATAAATTTACACAGGAGAAAAAAGTGATAGAGATGGGGTTTTTGTAAGGTAAGAGAGGTGGAAACTGGATTTCGTATTCGGTTTTACACCTTCAGCTACAGCCTCAGCCGCTACCCCGATTTTTATTGGAATTTATCTTTTCAAAGAAGCCTATGGAAAGGAGACCAAGAGAGAGCTGGACCTCGTCCTTGCCCCACCGAGCCTGAGGCCGCCTCGAAGGGAGGGCCAGAGCAGGAGCAGCAGTTGTGTGGCGGCGGCAGGAGGGGTCGAGGAAGGGGAGGATATGGGAGTGGAGGCGCCGGAATCCTCCGAGGGCGAGCACCAGCGCCCGGAGCTGCTGCTCGCCGTACGGGACCTTGACCCAGTCACGGGTGCACACCACCTCCCAGAGCCGCTCGTCGACCGCCAGCCGCCGCCACAGCCGGCACACGCACGCGGCCCTCCCCACCGTGCGCGCGTCTGCCCGCTTGAGCACCTCGAGCACCAGGTCCTCCCCGAGCTCCGCCACGGCCGGCTCCGCCTCGCCTCCGGCGGATCTGGGCCTCTTGATCTTCTCCTCGATGGGGGAGACTGGGGTACCGCCGGCGCTGGGGCCAGATCTGTCGATCGAACACCTCTTCATCGCTGCTCCCCTGGCGGTTTCCCCTTCGGCCTTCCTCCTCGTCTCCTCTCCCCTCTTTGAGAAAGTGTGTGATCTCTTGGCCTTTCTTACGGTTTGGCACGAAGTAAACGACAAAATTATTAATTGGCCCCTCCCCCCATAGTGCTTCATTCCCTAAGCTGATCTAAAAATGAAACAGCTACACCCGTAGACAAATCAAAATTTTAATTACACTATAATAAATAATAAAATTAACTCATCTTATGTCACATGATTAACTTTACATGGCGGCGATTTGCCCCCCTTTACTGTATATATTTTAATTTAAACCCTTTATATTTCATCTTACCCAAAAGGGCAAGGAAGGTATAAAACCCTTAATACTTGATGGGTGTTATAAATAATATTATGGATGTTCATTTATCCTCTTTCAGTTTTATTTGATTATAAAACTATGTAACATAATTAATTTATGTATTTATTAATCATAAGTTATAAATTTTTGAGTTGTTATAAATAGAACATTTTTTTTGTATTGGCATATAGAAAATGATATGAAATAAAATTTCTTTTATTATCTCAATTATTCCATCTCTTTATTACTTTGTTTATTAGTTTGTCATAATACGTTATCAGCACGAGCCTCTAACTAAGAAAGGTCTATCAGGTATAATATTTATTATTTATTTTCTCTTGTTTAAGATTTAAATCTTCCTACTATTTAATCTTTGCTCACGCATATTTTAATTTTGTGATATTACTCATTCTGTGTTCAGATTTCTCTCGGTATTTAAATCTGAAAATTTAATTCTGTTTTCTATAATTGTTCGTATCAAATTCTGATCTCAGCATAATCTTGCTCATAATAACTATTAGGAATTCCTATTTATTTCCGCACGTGAGCAGAATTGTTAAATGTCAGTAAAAAAAAAACTTAGACACGAGAATTTTATGCCTGCACATTTCACCTAATTTTAACTTTGCTCGCTTCTATTATTTTCTTTTAATTTTATGTTTAACATATGATATGATGCAATGATTTTAATTCATTTATTAATCATTAGCCTTTTTTTTATCTAAATAATATTGAATATTATCTACCCTGTTTTTATATTTTTATGGTAGTACTTAATGTATCAAATCTTGTAAAACTTGAGTTTGTGGCTCTTGACATTACGGGGAAGAATTATTTATTTTTTTTGCTTTTGATATTACGGAGAAGAATTATTTATCTTAGATCTAGAAATTTATTTTTCACCGGAAGTAAAAAAATAATGATCGTGATCGTGGTCATGGTCGTGGATATGGATATGGTCGTGGTAAAAATTTCAAGAACATTCTTTTTCACTTAAAGTGAAAAAATAATGAAAATATTGATAAAGAAAAGGGTGTGAAGAATAGCAAACATATTGAAAATATATCCTATCATTGTGGTGGCAAAGGTCATTGGTCACGTACCTGCCGTACCCCAAAATATCTCGTTGACCTTTATGAAGAATCATTAAAAAAAAATAAAAAGAAAAAGATAAAGACAAATTTTACTTGTGAAGATGGTAGTTCTGATTATGACCATATAGATATTACTGATCTAGACGTTGCTGATTTCTTTACTGATCATTTAATTGGAGATTGTAATGTTAAAAAAAAATTAATTTCTTATATATTAATGTCTAATCTTATTTTTTTTCAGTTAATAAAATAATGAGTTTCGTTATCTTTTAAAATATTTGTTTTTCTCTAGTAGCATTTTTTTAACTATATAGACTTTTATTTTTCAATGAAGAATGAGTATTCCTTTGGTTGGCAACAACATCAATATTGAAGATATTTGTCTCGCTGATAATGCAACAACTCACACAATTCTCAAGGATAAAAAATACTTCTCTCATTTAACAATGGAAAAAAGCTAATGTTAATAATATATCTGGTAGTACAAAAATAATTGAAGGCACCGGAAGAGCTAATATATTATTACATGAAGGAACCAAATTGCGTATTGATAATGCATTATATTCTACAAAGTCTCAAAGAAATTTATTAAGCTTTAAAGATATCCGCCGAAATGAATATGATATTAAAACAATAAATGAAGAGAATATTGAATTCCTTTATATCACGAGACTTATATCAGGTAAAAATATATATTGAAAAAATTACCTATATTTTCCTCCGGATTGTACTACACTTATATTAAAACAATTGAAATATATAATATTGTAAACCAGACATTTACAAATAATAACAAATTCATTATTTGGCATGATCGATTAGGCCATCCTCGATCTATTGTGATGCGAAAAATAATTAAAAATTCATGTTGACACCTATTGAAGAGCCAGGAGATTCTTCAATCCAATAATTTCTCATGTGCTGCTTGTTCCCAAGAAAAATTTATAATTCGACCATCAAAGTTAAGACTGAATCTTTTGCGTTTTTAGAACATATACAATGCGATATTTGTGGACCAATACATCCACCATGTGAACCATTTAGATATTTTTGTGGTTTTAATTGATGCTTCAACTAGATAGTCATATGTTTGTTTATTATCAACTTGGAACCAGGCGTTTGCGAGATTGCTTGCACAAATAATTTGACAAAAAACTCATTTTCCAGATTATCCAATTAAGAAAATACGCCTTGATAATGCTGGGGAATTTACATCTCAAACTTTTAATGAATATTGTATGTCTATTGGAATTGATATTGAACATCCTGTAGCACATGTTCATACACAAAATGGGCTTGCAGAATCATTCATTAAGTGCTTACAATTGATTGCAAAACCATTGCTTATGAGATCAAGCTTCCAAATTCTACTTGGGGACATGCAATCTAGCATGCTGCAGTATTGATTCGCATCAGGCCAATAAGTTATCATAAGTTCTCCCTTTTACAATTGGTTTTTGGTCAGGAACCTAATATTTCCCATCTAAGAATTTTTGGATGTGTTGTATATGTTGGTGTATATGCCCTTGGACCCGTTTGTTGGTCCATCTTGTACTACTTGACATTGATATTTAATATATCATTCTGGCATTGTCGTTATTATGCTATGTTTACATATGCGATTATGTACATGGATAATAATGTCCCTGGAGACAGATTGTATCTGTGCTCAAACGGTGTGTCCCTGGTCGAATACCTGAGTGGATAAGAGACAACTCTGGTACATGTGAGACTGGTATATGGGCTGGTTACGCACGGGGTGCTAACGCATGCATATGAGTATATCAGTGGTGGATATACTAGACTGACCCGCTGCGAGACTCTAACTTGGTGTCATGAGTTAAGCTCACAAGTGATAGGAGATGCATTGATCCCTTGACTTGAGGTCATTGACTCTTCTATATGGTTAAGGACATGTTTTGATACAACCTAACGCCTTGCCGTAGTTGGGAGGTCATAACGGTTGTCATTGGGTATGTCACGACCCATATGAGAAGATCAATGGACAGACATAAGATTTGCCCCTTCCTGCGAGAAGCTTGATATCCGCGGGGCCCCCCTATGGTTGCATGACTGAGAGTGTATGGCCATACCCAAGTGAAAGCCTGATTTAGTCATGACCATGAGATTGGGTGAAAACAAAGTGGTGACACACTTTGTCTAATCGGATATCAGTCTGGCAAAGGGACTGTAATGCATCGGTATCTTGTTGCAATGATGGAGATGTCGATGCTGATATCCATTCCGAAGACTTGGGTAGCAGCGATGCACTGCTAGGTGTCACTCACTGCTTGTGATGACCTGAGTTCATCACTGCCAACGTCAGAGGAACCTACAGGGTCGCACAACTTGAAACTCGGGTTCTCGTATTGATCGAGCAGCCTAATGATCGAGTTATTGGATAACTTAGATCTTTTTGGGAGAATCCATCATTGCCACTATGCCTGATGAGATGGAAGGGACTTATTGGAGCTAACTTCATTTTTGGGCCAGATGGGCCAAATGGGCCCAATAGGCTAATTGAGCCAAATGGGCGAAATAGGCCTAATAGGCTAATTGGACCAAATGCGACAAATGAAGTCTAAGCATAGAGCATAGACCAATAGGTCTCCAAGCCCAATGGGCGTGAAGCCCAATTGGGGAGTGGGGCCTAATGGGCCTTGAGGCCCAATGGGCTGTCAGGCCTAATGGGCCATGACAATAAGTTACCTGGCCCAATAGACATCATGATGAATTAAATACTATATTTAATTCTATGAATTAAATTCTGTATTTAATGTTGTAATTAATTCTGTAATTAATTCTAAGATTAATGAAGAATTTAATTCTGAATTTAATTTTAAATTTAATTTTGAATTTGAAGAGTCACATCATCAATGATCATTATGAGACTTTAATTCAAAGTTTTAATGAGTCATTATGAGACTTTAATTTAGAGTTTAATTCTATAATTAATTCTGAATTTAATTCTATAATTAATGATGAATTAATTCAGAGATTAATGGTAGAATTCCAAAGTTCTCAGCGGAATTCCAAAGGTCTCAGTGGAATTCCAAGGGTCACCATGTTTTCTATAAAAGAAGAAGGGGAGAGGAGTTGGTGCCAACTTGGTTTATACTTGATTCTCTTTGAAAGAGATTTTTCTCCTTGGCGCCTTCTCCCTTCTCCCCTCTCCTCTTGGCATTCGCAAGGTTGGACCTTGGCGAAATTTCCATCACTTCTCCTTGGCGTCTTCTCTTAGAGGGCGGCGCAAGTTCTTGAGGACTCCCTGAGGCGTGGATCTTCTTCCCGAGGCTAGCACCGGGCGTGGAAGAAGAGAACTCGAGCGTCGGCTGTGTGCAAGACTATAGAGGGCGAACATTTGGGCGCCTGCATCACATCCTCTTCTTCGCTGCAAGGTATCATCTCCTACTCACCGTGTCGATTCCCTCGCAAGACTCGATCTTCTGGGTTTTTGGGACTGGCCTGTTTTGGGGATTACTTCCATTGTGCATGTCTGTAAAATTTTAAAAATCCTTGGGGTTTCCCAACAGTGGTATCAGAGGCATCTTGCGAACTCGAACGGTGTTTTATGCTTTGATTGTATGCTCATATGTCATCTCAAATTTTTCAAAAATTTGCATATGCACATAGGTTTTTCTAAGTAGGAAAAACAGTAAGTTTTTCGTTCCTAACATCTATTCGATTTCTCTGATTTTTCGCTTTCTTCACATGGTGGGATAGACCCATATGTGAGAGAATTAATTTCTCCCTACGCATGTAGGATAGACTTACTGTGTGGGACTTGTCACGATTATGGGGCATGGTGATTGTCCTAATTTTGGCAGGTTACGGATTGCAAGGGTAGGCAGCAAGCGTGCTTGGAGCATGCATGCGCCACTTGTAGACTCCCGAGAGAAACGAAAAATCCTAGATTTGTGAACGGACGTTGAGGATGAAAGACATGTTTTCCAAGAAACTAAAACTGAAGTTTTATGTTTTCTTGAGCATATAGAAAAGCATGAAATGATTGTGCATCGTGTTGTGGTCATAGTCAAGCCCCTTGTATGCCTGTGATGTATTATGTGTGAGGCCTGCGTGCCGCCCTTTCTTTTTGTTTTGTAAACGCACAAAGAAGATTAGGGGTGCATCCCTTATGGAGCTTGCATCTTGGCGCATCAACCATGATGGCGCATCTTGCTTGGTGGCGCAAGTAAGGGATTGGCCGAACCGTAGGGTTCATGAGCTATCCCTCTTGGCACAAGGATGATGGTGTATCATGCAAGGAGCCATCAAGGTCTTGGCCGAACCTTCGGGTTTGTGTGCTATGCCTTGGTGTGGTGGACCTTGGAGCCGCACTTGAAGATAGAGCTTAGTGGCGGCTGGGTTAGGTCTTGTTGGGGCTTGTTACCTAGGTCAAGCATTGGACATTCTTTGGCATGTGATGGTTCAATGTGTTGATTAGGCTATGACCACATCGCTTGTTTACTGCTTTCGATATCTGTTAAAACATGCCTGGATGTGTTTTATCGTTTTGTTATCACTATAGGATTGCATGCCTGTAATGTTAAACAAAAGATAAAACTAAGAGGATGAGACCTCAAAAACCCTCAAATCAATATCAATGAATTTAGAGGGCAATATGAATCTAAGAATGCCTCAGAGATTATTTCGGCAACTCTTTAATGAATTGGTTGAGCTCAACCCTCCTAAAGTAGTCATTCAGTATGGTGAACCGAAAGGTTTGACCAAGGAGCTGAAACTAAAGATGGAAAGGATCAGGAATAACAGGTGTTATTCATGTGGAGGGCCACCTCACATGTTGAAGGACATGGCGCGACTTTAGAATGGGGAGAAGAGAAGCAAGGCTTCGTCTTCTGGCTCAGGTATTTATGTTACCGAAGTCAACTTTTCTACTTCTATGTCATGGGTATTGGATACCGCATGCGGAGCTCATATTTGTACAAATATGCAGGGGCTCAAGAAAAGTAGATCGGTCCGGCCTGGAGAGATTGACCTACGTGTTAAAAACGGAGCACAGGTTGCTGTTGTTGCCGTAGGACTTTTGACGCTCTCCCTGCCTTCTGGACTTCAACTAGAGTTAAATAATTGCTACTATGTACCTTCCCTTACCAAAAACATTGTATCTATTCCTTGCTTGGCAAGGAAAGGATTTAAATTTGAAATAAAAGAGGACTCTTGTTGTTTTTCATTTGCAAATGTGTTTTATAGGAAGGGTACCTTGTGCAATGGATTATATGTCTTGGACATGGATAACTCTATATATAACATAAATCATAAAGGATCAAACTAAGTGGTTCACTTGGTGCGTACCTTTGGCATTGTCGATTTGCCCATATAAACAAGAATCGCATTCAACAAATGGATTGTTGGATTCAACCTCTTTGGAGGAGTTTGATACTTGTGAGCCTAGTTTATTAGGGAAGATGACAAAAGCGTCTTTCACTAAGATTGGTGAGAGGGCAAGGGGTTTGTTGGATCTCATACATAGTGATGTGTGTGGACCATTCAGTAAACAAGCTAGAGGTGGGCACAACTACATCATCACATTTACTGATGACTTCAGTAGATATGGTTACGTCTATTTGATGAAACATAAGTCCGAATCCTTTAAGAAATTTAAGGAGTTCAGACATGAAGTAGAGAACCAGCTTGGTAGATCTATTAAGGCTCTTCGATCAGATCGTGGTGGAGAGTACCTGAGCGGTGAGTTCTTTGACTATCTTAGAGAGTGTGGGATTCTATCCCAACTCACTCCTCCTAGAACACCTCAATGGAATGGTGTGTCTGAAAGGAGAAATCGAACCTTGTTGGACATGGTTCGATCTATGATGAGTCATGCAACTCTACCTCCCTTGTTTTGGGGCCGAGCACTTGAGACCGCTTCTCTCATACTGAATAATGTTCCATCTAAAAAGTGTCTCCAAGATTCCGTACGAGGTATGGAGTGGGAGACGACTGAATCTCTCTTTTATCAGAGTCTGGGGATGTGAGACTTATGTCAAACGTCAGGATTCTAGCAAGCTAGAACCCAAATCTGATAAATGCGTGTTTGTGGGGTATCCTAAGGAAACTAAAGGATATTACTTCTATATTCCCAGCGAGAACAAAGTTTTTGTTGCTCGGGGTGCTGTCTTTCTAGAGAAAGAATTTCTCATGAAAGAAGTCAGTGGGAGGAAGTTTGACTTGGACGGGGTCCAAGGTCAACCACAAGACACAGCAGATGAGATGGAACCTGAGCCACCTGCACCGGTTGCTGGGCAACCAGAGGCTCAGACACAGGCCCCACGTAGGTCTAGGAGGATTCGTCGTGCACCTGAGAGGTATGGGTCGTTGCCGACCCAACAACGATGAGATCTTCATCATTGAGGATGAACCCAGGACCTATGATGAGGCGGTCGCTGGACCGGACTCCGAGAAATGGGTTGAGGCCATGAGATCCGAGATGGATTCCATGTCGGCTAACCAAGTCTGGGATTTGGTTGAGCTACCTGATGGGGTAAAACCTATAGGGTGTAAATAGGTCTTCAAGAGGAAGACTGACATGGATGGCAACATAGTTACCTATAAGGGTAGACTCGCGGCTAAAGGATTCAGACAGGTTCACGGGGTGGACTATGATGAAACCTTTTCGCTAGTTGCCATGTTCAAATCCATTCGAATCTTGCTTGTTATAGCTGCATATCACGATTATGAGATATGACAGATGGATGTAAAGACAGCATTCCTTAACGGAAAGCTGACGGAGGATGTGTATATGACACAGCCTGATGGCTTCATCCATCCTGCAGAGGCCAATAAGGTCTGTAGGCTAAAGAGATCCATTTATGGATTAAAGCAAGCTTCTCGAAGTTGGAATCTTCGATTTGGTGAGGTAGTAAGAGATTACGACTTTATCAAAAGCGAACATGACGCCTGTGTATACAAAAAATTAAGTGGGAGCTTGGTAATATTTCTGGTCCTGTATGTCGACGACATACTTCTCATCGGAAACACATCCCTAGTCTTCAAGCTATGAAGATATGGTTGGGGAAGTGTTTCGAGATGAAAGACTTAGGGGAGGCCGCCTATATCCTAGGCGTGAGGATCTACCGGGATAGATCCAAGAAGCTCCTGGCCCTTAGTCAGAGTACTTACATTGATAAGGTCATAGAGAGGTTTAGTTTGGAGCAATCTAAGAAAGGATACCTTCCAGTGAGACATGGCCTTATTCTCTCCAAGAGCCAGTGTCCCGTCACACAGGCTGAGAGAGACGACATGAGTCGAGTACCCTATGCTTCGGCAGTAGGTTCAATCATGTATGCGATGTTGTGTACTAGACCAGATGTGGCTTATGCTGTGAATATAACGAGCAGATACCAATCCAATCCAGGTCTGCAGCACTGGGTGGCTGTAAAGAACATTCTGTATTTCTGAAAAGAGCTAAAGAGTGGTTATTGGTCTATGGGGGACAAGAAGAGCTTAGTGTTCAGGGCTACGCTGAGGCATCGTTCCAGTCAGACCCTAATGACTTAAGATCGCAGACAGGCTATATGTTCAAGTAAAGTGGAGGTGCTATGAGCTGAGAGAGCTCTAAACAGTCCATTATAGCTGATTCTATAACCGAGGCTGAGTATGTCACCGCTTCTGAGGCGGCCAAAGAAGCCGTTTGGATTCGGAAGTTCATTTCTGAACTTCAGATGGTTCCATCTGCTGTGGATCCGATCGAGCTCTATAGTGACAACAATGGAGCAATTGCACAGGCAAAGGAACCAAGGTCTCATCAGAAATCCAAACACATACTTAGAAGATTTCACCTGATCAGAGAGATCATTGACCGAGGTGATGTCAAGATAAGCAGAGTTGACACAGATAACAATCTGGTAGACCCACTGACCAAGGCTTTGGTGCAGCAGAAGCATGATGGTCATACGAGGGACATGGGGTTGAGATTTCTCAACAACTAAGTCAAAGTGCAAGTGGGAGATTGTTGGTGTATATGCCCTTGGACCCGTTGTTGGTCCATCTTGTACTACTTGACATTGATATTTAATATATCATTCTGGCATTGTCGTTATTATGCTATGTTTACATCTGCGATTATGTACATGGATAATAATGTCCCTGGAGACAGATTGTATCTGTGCTCAAACGATGTGTCCCTGGTCGAGTACCTGAGTGGATAAGGGACAGCTCTGGTACATGTGAAACTGGTATATGGGCTGGTTACGCACGGGGTGCTAACGCATGCATATGAGTATATCAATGGTGGATATACTGGACTGACCCGCTGCGAGGCTCTAACTTGGTGTCATGAGTTAAGCTCACAAGTGACAGGAGATGCATTGATCCCTTGACTTGAGGTCATTGACTCTTTTATATGGTTAGAGACATGCTTTGATACCACCTAACGTCTCGCCGTAGTTGGGAGGTCATAACGATTGTCATTGGGTATGTCACGACCCATATGAGAAGATCAATGGATAGACATAAGATTTGCCCCTTCCTACGGGAAGCTTGATATCCACGGGGCCCCCCTATGGTTGCATGACTGAGAGTGTATGGCCATACCCAAGTGAAAGCCTGATTTAGTCATGACCATGAGATTGAGTGAAAACAAAGTGGTGACACACTTTGTCCAATCGAATATCAGTCTGGCAAAGGGACTGTAATGCATCGGTATCTTGTTGCGATGATGGGGATGTCGATGCTGATATCCATTCCGAAGACTTAGGTAGCAGCGATGCACTGCTAGGTGCCACTCACTGCTTGTGATGACCTGAGTTCATCACTGCTAACGTCAGAGGAACCTACAGGGTCGCACAACTTGAAACTCGGGTTCTCGTATTGATCGAGCAGCCTAATGATCGAGTTATTGGATAACTTAGATCTTTTTGGGAGAATCCATCAGTGCCACTGTGCCTGATGAGATGGAAGGGACTTATTGGAGCTAACTTCATTTTTGGGCCAAATGGGCCCAATAGGCTAATTGAGCCAAATAGGCCAAATAGGCCTAATAGGCTAATTGGACCAAATGCGACAAATGAAGTCTAAGTTTGGAGCATGGACCAATAGGTCTCCAAGCCCAATGGGCGTGAAGCCCAGTTAGGGAGTGGGGCCCAATGGGCCGTCAGGCCTAATGGGCCATGACAATAAGTTGTCTGGCCCAATAGACATCATGGTGAATTAAATGCTATATTTAATTCTGGGAATTAAATTCTGTATTTAATGTTATAATTAATTCTGTAATTAATTCTAAGATTAATGAAGAATTTAATTCTAAATTTAATTTTAAATTTAATTTTGAATTTGAAGAGTCACATCATCAATGATCATTATGAGACTTTAATTCAAAGTTTTAATGAGTCATTATGAGACTATAATTTAGAGTTTAATTCTATAATTAATTCTGAATTTAATTCTATAATTACTGATGAACTAATTCAGAGATTAATGGTAGAATTCCAAAGTTCTCAGCGGAATTCCAAAGGTCTCAGTGGAATTCCAAGGGTCACCATGTTTTCTATAAAAGAAGAAGGGGAGAGGAGTTAGCGCCAACTTGGTTCATACTTGATTCTCTTTGGAATAGATTTTTCTCCTTGGCGCCTTCTCCCTTCTCCCTTCTCCCCTCTCCTCTTGGCATTCGCAAGGTTGGACCTTGGCGAAATTTCCATCACCTCTCTTTGGCGTCTTCTCTTAGAGGGTGGCGCAAGTTCTTGAGGACTCCCTGAGGCGTGGATCTTCTTCCCGAGGCTAGCACCGGGCGTGGAAGAAGAGAACTCGAGCGTCGGCTGTGTGCAAGACTGTAGAGGGCGAACATTTGGGCGCCTACATCACATCCTCTTCTTCGCTGCAAGGTATCATCTCCTACTCACCGTGTCGATTCCCTCGTAAGACTCGATCTTCTGGGTTTTTGGACTGGTCTATTTCGGGGATTACTTCCGCTGTGCATGTCTGTAAAATTTTAAAAATCCTCGGGGGTTTCCCAACAGTATATGTTCCAATTGCTCCACCACAATACACTAAGATGGGTCTTCAAAGAAGGTTGGGAATATATATTGGATATGAGTCTCCATCTATAATAAAGTATTTTGAACCATTAACAGAAGATTTATTCATGACTCGATTTGCCGATTGTCATTTTGAATAATCAAATTTCCCGACATTAGGGGGAAAAAGGAAGCAGTTGGAAAAAGATATTAGTTGGAATGAATTATCATTATCTCATCTTGATCCTCGTACAAAATAATGCGAATTAAAAGTTCAAAGTGTAATTCATTTACAAGGCTTAGCTAACCAATTACCAAATGCATTCACTGACCCAAAAAGAGTAACTAAGTCATATATACCAGCTGCTAATGCTCCAATAAAAATTGATATTCCTATTGGAAAATCTAGTATCGCAAATGAGTCTCAAGCATGCATGAAGCGTGGCAGACCCATTGGTTCCAAAGAAAAAAAAATCCTCGAATAAGAAAAGGAGCTAAAAATTAAGATGGCCGAATCGAGGATGTAATAACTCCAAAAGATTCCTCTGACATAATCAATATTTCAATTCCAGAAGAAACACAAGAAACTGAAATTTGTGAAAATAAAGATATCTCAATAAATTATGTCATGAATAGAATACAATGGAATTGACATGAAGTCAACGTTGACGATGTTTTTGCATATAATATAGCGCTTCATATAGTAGATGATAATGAGGATCATGAACCAAAGTTTATTTCAGATTGCAAACAAATAGATGATTGGCCAAAATGAAAAAATGCAATTGAAGCAGAATTAAATTCTCTTACTAAACGAAAAGTTTTTAGACCTATAGTCTGTACACCTAAAGGTGTAAAACCTATTAGATATAAATGGGTTTTTGTATGAAAACAAAATGAGAATGGTGAAATTGTGAGATATAAAGCACGACTTGACATTACTAATGATAATTTAGTTAAAATTCTTATTCTAAAGTGCTAAAAATTAGTATCTCACCATAGGTATTTAGATTTAGTATAAATTAGTATCTCACCATAGGTATTTAGATTTAGTATATGGTAATAGGCTGCAATGAATCAAGTTTAGCCAAACTTTAACCTTAAGAAGTTAAGCTTGACTAATTATAGATTAGCTTGAGTTTAAACCTATTCTCGATGAAAATACACTATTCAATGTGCTCATTAAGTTTCAAGCTCAAACTTGACTCAAGCATAGTTGTTTATTTAGCTAAATCGGCTCATGCTCAAGCTAAACAAGCTTAGGATCAAGTTTACTTGTGTATATAATTCTTCATAATGGGACCAAGTGTCACCCCCCGTAATGGGACCTGCCAGTCGGCGATCACTTACGGCATGGCAATCTACCTGCTAACACCACACTACGCAAACACAAACTTGCATGACTTTACAACCACAAATACAATTATAATCTATAGTTCTTCATAATGGGACCAAGTGTCACCCCCGTAATGGGACCTGCCAGTCAGCGATCACTTACAGCATAACAATCTACTTGGTAACACTACACATTACGCAAACACAAACTTGCATAACTTCACAACCACAAATACAATTATAATCTACACAACCTCAAAACAATGACAAAAGTAGAATTTTGTTCATCTAATAAGATAAGTCAGCTATAACTTTAATCGAGTAATATCAACACCAAAACAGCCCAATTATGAATGTCACAATAGAACATTAATCTACATTCACCACAACATGGCATCAAAATATTACACAATCCAAGTGGTACAACATTTAACACTTCCATACTTGTAATTGTTCATGGATAACAAAACTTTCTTTCTTTCCAAGGACCCTCTAGTGCTATCTAGTCAACTCTACTTGTCTCAAGCTCAAGACTTGAACTTGGAGGATAAGACAATAGGAGTTAACACAAAAGCTAAGTAGGAAATTGAGAAAGATGATGCATATATTAATAAGGCCAAGTATAACAAATAACTCTTTTACCAATACAACATATCATGTCATACTAATATGAAAAAGTCATGCAAATCAATGAGCTATGACCACGAACACTCATTACGAGCCGCACTCTAGGTAGAGTGTTTCCACTGTCAGCTCATGCAGTGGAATGACTATCCACAGACAACCCAGTGGTGTTGCATCCAACACCTCGCGACTCCAGCATTACTCGAGGCAACCTGGTAGTAAGCCATAGGCTAGCACAACTATAGTCTGCTATGGCAAGTCGGCTACTATAATCCCAATAGTGGTCCACTAGTCCCAACCCAACCAACCCAAAAGGTCAACAATAATACGATATATCTCCACATAAAGCATTTGTCGATTCTATTATTTTATAATTAAAGTAACATAAGTATACAATATGCATGCATCTAACTATCAACTACAAGCATAACAATTTTTTCATTTCTTACTAATGCATTACTAAACACATCATTATAAGTTACGTGTATGCCAATAAATTCCATGCAAGGAATGCCAATGAAACATGAACACAAGACAATAGATAGAACAATATAGATATCATGGTTTCGTTGAACATAGTAATATATCCATGTTACCACGATTTCAAAGGGAAAAGAGAAGATTCCTACCTCAAGTGATATATATATATATATATATATATATATATATATATATATATATATATTAAGAGAGCTCACAAGTGTCTCAATCCTTCAATTTGGTGTTCCTTGATTGGCTCCAATATCCCCTTAAAAACATGAATAAAAGTTACAATCTCATTAATTGTTTGTGTACTTTTCCTACACTAGCATACATACACACTAATGATCTCTTTCTCCCCTTAATTGGGATATAGTTCTACATCTATATAAAATTCTTCAGATTATAACATATGATAATAAATTACTACCATAAATAATTTCAACCTAAATAACACTTTGCTCCTATATTGGATCATAAGGTAAGCATGTATCTGTTGTGCATTAGTTTGACAGCTTGCAAAAATTCCCTAAGCTTACCAAGTATTAGATGTCAACCCTCAACATACCCTAGCATCTAAAAGAATGCAAGACTGAAATAAAAAGAAACAAAGAGGAAATAGAAATAATTAAAGGAGTAGAATCTTAGCAAAGAGTGGTGAAAGAAGACAAAGTATGCTCTCTTAAAATAGAAACTAGCCCTAACTTACCAGCCAAGGAGAAGAAATCTAGGGGAAAAGCTTGTTGCTACTCACTAGGAGGGTTTAGTCGACGCCGAACAGCCCCAAGGAAGAAAATACTAGCTCCTCCAAAGCCAAGTTGAAAGGGGAAAGATGGAAGCAAGTGGTGAAAAACTCCACCTGTTAGGATTTCTACGAGAGGGAGTAACGGGAAAGAGAGGGAAAAGAAAAAAGAAAAGCTACGTGAGATCTCTATTTAATTTGGTAAATATGCAATTTAGCCCGATAAGCTTTTAAATTTTATAAATAAGTCCTTGTGGATTTTACTTATGCCTCTTTTTAGTCACTCAGGCGCAACACCAAGAACACTGGGTCAAATCAAATAAAACTATAAATCATTAAGATATATATCTTTAACGATAGCTCTTCATTTACTTTTATTTTGAATTGTTGAGACATTCTTAGTTTCGTCTTAGAATTGAAGGTGTTAGTTAGTTCAAAGGTAAAGATTTTAGGTGTTAGTTAGCTCAAAGATCGAAGGGTCAAATCCCAGTTTAATAGTTTTATTATAAACATAGACATAGTCATAGGTAGAGACAAAGAAATCTTGATTAGTTGAGAGTTGAGACTAGAAGAAGACTTTTTCTTTGAACTGAATGCCAAAATGATTTCTTAGGCACATTTGACACACCAGCTAGCTCCATCAGTAACAGGAGTGTACATAAAGCAATTAACTCACCTACCCGACCTTAATCCAGTTTGAGGTGGACTTTTGGCAGAAAGGTCAACTCAATCAGTATCTTCTGTGGTTTAAGCATCACATTCCATACCCCATGCATCCCAGGGAAAGCAACCTTGCAATGGTAGCTGAACGTTAAATATCACATTTAAAGTGCATAATAAATCAGAACATACTCATTGTTGTCTCAACGATTGCCAGGAACAATTTCCATCATTTGCATTCAAATCAAAGGTGCAACTAACCGGGATACAATGAAGTGTGAACCATGATGGTTAATATGAACATAGTACTTGTCGTTTCTCATTTGTCAGTGTACATTTTGTGGCAGAGTTGTTGGTACCTGGTGGTGGTTCCTGCTTCAATTCTGCTTAGGTTGTGACAAGTTCAGTTTGCGTTGGTTTCCGTAATAAATAACCATATGCCTGAATCATCATTAGTTGAAATTCATCTCATGACAGATCTAAATAAAATAGCAAAATTAAGATGAATCATGTGACAAAATGAAGAAGAGTACACATGATCTGAGATTAACTGCACAACTAAAGAAGAAGAAATTTACAGAGTCAAATTTCTTTTTTTTCTACCAAAGCAGCAGAGACCAGGTTCTGCAAGTGACAAAAAGTTAGGTATTAGTCTAGAATTTGGCTTAATTCTGCGGGCCTTCTGGAAGAATTTCTTGGTTGTAATTAGTAAACAAGCTAAACATACTGTCTTCTTTTTCAGAGTAGATGTGTAAATAGAATAAACAATACACATCTTAGATTGTTCAGTTGGTGCAAGGATTGTTTTGGCGTGAAGGAGATGCAACTCAGCCTTCAAACGAATTTTACTACGGGACGCTGTGGTGAGTCATTTGTTTTGTTCTACTATAGTTAGGCATATTAGGCACAAGTAACCAGGCGTCAAACTCCTGCAATGAATTCAGAAATTATACTCACACACCAGGTCAAAGGCAAAGATATCAATGAGTTTTCCTCGTTTCTATTGCTTAACCAAAGTCAAAGTAATTGTAATTAGTTCTAGTTTATTGGTCAGCATCTCTAATTGGATAAATAGAGCTAATGGCGTAAGTAGTTTGTTAATTAACAACCCATTTGATCTTTTTCTTTTTCCTCTCTCTCTCTCTCTCTCTCTCTTTATTTGTACTATTTCAATTAATTGTCTGCGGTGACTAGAGGAGGAGATGATCTCTGAGAACCATGTTGCCTGCTTCCCGGTGGTGCTCTCCTTAATCCTCCTCCTTCCTACCCCCTCTCGAGCTGCTGCTCCAGACTACAAGGAGGCGCTCTCCAAGAGCCTCCTCTACTTCGAGTCGCAGCGCTCCGGCCGCCTCCCCTACGACCACCGCGTCCGGTGGCGTGGCCACTCGGGCCTCACCGACGGGCTAGAACAAGGAGTGAGTGATTCTCCTTCCTCCTCCCCCTGCCGGCCCTCCTCATGTTAATAATTTTAATTGTTGATTATAGGTTGATTTGGTGGGGGGGTACTACGACGCGGGCGACCACGTCAAGTTCGGTTTGCCGATGGCCTTCACCGTCACAATGCTGTCGTGGAGCGTGGCGGAGTACGGCGAGCAGATCGCGGCGGCCGGAGAGCTGAAGCACGCGCTGGAGGCGATCAAGTGGGGCACGGATTACTTCGTCAAGGCGCACACCCGACCAAATGTTCTGTGGGTTCAGGTGCTCTTCCGTGCAGCTGCAGCAGCCCATTCGCGTCCAGTTTGATTAGATTTGGATGGTTATGGATCAGCTTCCTCTTGTCGTGTTGTTCATTAGGTTGGTGACGGAGACACCGATCACTACTGCTGGCAAAGGCCGGAGGACATGACGACATCGAGGCAAGCTTGCAGGATCGATGAGGAGCACCCGGGGTCGGAGGTGGCGGCCGAGACGGCGGCGGCGATGGCGGCGGCATCCATCGTGTTCAAGGACGCCAACCCGCATTACTCTCACATCTTGCTCCATCACGCTCAAGAGGTGATCTGCAATCCATTTTTAAATTTTTGCAAAAGAAAAACACATAATGTTAATTTTGGGTTAATTTGTAGTTATTCGAGTTTGGGGACAAATACAGAGGAAAATATGATGAGAGCGTGGAGGTGGTGAAGGAGTACTATCCGTCCACAAGTGGCTACGGTGACGAACTATTATGGGCGGCTTTGTGGCTTCATCGGGCGACTAACAGGGACGAGTATTTGGAATATGTGATACGAAATGCTTATGCACTCAATGGAACCAGATGGGCCATTTCTGAGTTCAGCTGGGATATCAAATATGCTGGTGTTCAGATTCTAGCTTCCAAGGTATAATTCACCTTATATCCAACATGAAATTATTTTTAGTTATAAAGTAATTGAATCACTTTTTTTAAAAAAAAAATAATGGCATTATTTGAACACCATATATAGCTTTAGATCCAGACTAGATGATATAAATTGCAAGAAAAATTATGGTGCAATTAATGTGGACGCTGATGTAGCACCTAATTAAGTAGAGATGGCTGAGCAAATGAAAAGAAACAGATATTGAATTTGTTCATATGCAGCATGCATGCATATAACAAGAAAAAATTACGCATCACATCATCAACAACAATTATTTTTATCATCAAAAGCCAAGGCATACACCCAATAACATCTCAAGTTTGGTGTTGAAAATGAGGATGCGAAAAGGGAAAAGTATGTATAACTAATACACAAAAGTCTTACAAGTCTGCCTCCCAGTGAAAAAGACCTAATTATTTAAAATATATGGAAAATTAGTTTGATATGAACAGAGATTTTGACTAGCTTTGATCTAATTGAAGAGAATACTGTTCTTGTCTTGATCTAAATTGACGGTTACTTTCTTTACCATGATCCCAGCTATTGATGGAGAGGGAAAGGATTAATCTCAAAGACTGGCAAATTCTAACACTAGAGCAGTACAAATCAAAGGCCGAGCACTACCTCTGCGCCTGCCTCGACATGAACGCCGCCGGCGACAACGTCGCCCGCACCCCCGCCGGCCTCCTCTTCGTCCGCCACTGGAACAACCTCCAGTACGTTGCCGGGGCCGCCTTCCTCGCCGTCGCGTACTCCGATTACCTCTCCGCCTCAGGCGAAACCCTAATCTGCCCCCAATCCGCAGTGGGCCCCTGCGGACTGCTCTCCTTGGCCCGATCCCAGGCGGAGTACATCCTGGGCTCCAATCCTGCGGAGCTGAGCTACCTGGTGGGGTACGGGGCGGAGTACCCGAGGCGGGTGCACCACCGTGCGGCGTCGAGCGTGTCCTACAAGGCGGACAAGTCGTTCGTCGGGTGCGCGCAGGGGTACGACGAGTGGTACGGCCGGCGGGGCGATAATCCGCACGTGCTCGCCGGGGCGATCGTCGGCGGCCCGGATGAAGAGGATGCGTTCAGGGACGCGAGGGGGAACCACATGCAGACGGAGGCGTGCACTTACAACACAGCGCCCATGGTGGGAGTGTTCGCGAGGCTCGCCGAGTTGGATGGGCAAATTTGGGATCGCCGAAGCGAAGCTCTTCCCGGTGGAGGTGATCAGCTCTGTTGAAGAACTGCGAAACGTGTAAATGTATGAATTTTTTGTGTTTGGCCCAAAATTTTTTTTTGAGTGTACAATATGCTATACAGAAAGCTCAAAAGCGAGAATAGTAATAATACAAGATCCTTTTCTATAAAAATAAAAGAATATTTTATCACTGTGAAGTAGAACTGTAGAAGCCAGGCCTAGCTAGGCCCAGCAGCACATGCACGGCCTGGGTCCGGATGCCACTGGATTCAGGCCCAAATTACATCTCCCATGCAGTCATGCAGATTTGATCTATTACTAATTTATAATATTTTTTGAATTATTTAACAAATAATATATAAGTATATTATGTAAAATAAAACGAGTTACTAATATCATTCTATTATTTTATTAATAGTCGCGTGCGTGGCTGAGGTGACAGGTCAATACCTCAGCCGTGGGCTGACGTGGGGTGGCAGCGGGGGCGCGTTTTCTAAGTGGATGGGAGTGGCTAATTCCAACGGAACGGTAGAGAATGGAAGTGCGACATGTGGCTAGAAAGAAACCCAACCGCCAAGCTGAAAGTCGCCCAGTGCAGACGATGAGCTCTCCAGCATTGAGTCTTGCCTCCGATGGCTATGCCTCGACCAATCGACCGCCGGGCAGGCCGCGCTCTCGACCTCTCGTGGGCGGCTTTCTTCATCCTCGTCGTGGCCATCCCCGCCACATCCCACTCCACGTCCGCGGACGACTAGCTCTCCCGCATTGAGTCTGCCTCCGATGGCTGTGCGCTCGTTCTCGCCGACGCCAGCCCTCCCCCAGCTCCCATTCTCACCGTTCTCGTCGACGCTAGCCCTCGCCGACGCCATCCCAGCTCCCATTCTCCTGCAGCACCGCCACCACGTCTGTCTCCTCCTGGAACACCGCGGCAAACTCCTGCAGCCGCAGAATGCCCAGGTGGCAAATCGACCGGAACACCACCAAGAAACTTCCGACGCGGTAGGCCCACCAGCTCCAGCGCGCACTCGGCGGCCGTCGGGATCCGTTCGTCGCTGAAGGCGTACCAACAGATCTTGTACGCCATCTCGGCGGCGAAGCAGGGAGAGACGAAGAGGGCGAGGAGCTGAAAGTGTTGCAAAGTGCTTGCTCCTCATGGGCGGAACAGCCGTCGGCGACAAATCGGCTGGCGTCGAATCTGGAGATTTCGTCGCCGGATTTTGTCTTCGGCGCACGATCTAGAAAGAATAGCTCAGGAATTTGTCGCGCCTGGTAGAGTTGCAACCGTACTTTTTTCTTTAATGCTCGCCGAGATTTCGGACGAGCGGTGATTCACATCCTGGTAGGGAGGAAGGAGAGGATGCAGATGAGGACGACCGAGCTGAGCAGTGTAGGCGCGTGCACGCGGGATCTCGCGCCGGCGAGCTTGTCGAAGAAGAGGAAGCGGCGGAGGCCGTAGCGGGGGGTGGCGACGGTGAGCGCGAGGAAGGAGAGGGCGGAGGCCACAGTGAGGGAGATCTGGACGATGAGGTCATAGGGGAGATCGCGAAGCGGGACGGTTGGATTTCTTTCCAACCACGTGTCACGCTCCCATTCTCCACCGTTCGGATGAAATTAGCTGCCCCCATTCGATTAAAAAACGGCTGCGGGCGGGAAGAAAAGGGTGGAGGCGCCCATTGGATTTTCTTCTGGTTTTTGTCTCCTGCTCCCCTCTCCGTTCATCGTCGGCTTCCTCGTCGCTGGATGTTGACGGCGAAGTTCCCAGAGCGTTCCGATGGTGCGGGTCAGTGGTGGAATGATGCGGCCAACTCCGCCCTCCTCCTTCGTCCTCCTCTCTTCCGCCACCGTAGCAGCCGACGGCAACATCCAGACTGCCTCGGATGGCACCGACGGAAACCGCTTCTCCGAATAGAAAGAGCCGGCGGCCTTTGTGATCACCGAGGTACCCTCTTGCGCTTTCTTTCCGATTTTTCTCCCCCGGTCGAGCTCACCCCTCGTCTCCGGCTCCGACGGTGGGTGATTTTGTGGCCATCTCCTCTTCGAGCTCTTTCGGTGAGCCTTTTCCTTTTCTCCCTATTTGCTGGCTGTCGGCTTGCTTGCGTGCGAGAATTATTGGAGCTAGCACTTGTGTGCGTGCGACTGTGGCCGGCCGCCAGTTCTTCTCCTTCGGTGGTTGACACGATCACAAGTACACGGTTATGTCGGAGTAATATAAAAGATGTCGAATCCTACAGGAAGCAAAGTTGAGTATTCGAAAGTCCGAGTTCTAATAGCTAGACGAATCAAAACGTGGGTTTTTGAAGACGGAAATTGAAAACAAACAAGTGCAATTACTTCGGTAGATAAAAGATATAATAGAGAATTCAGGGCTACGGCTTCCACCACGATGATAATCTTAATCGCACAAGAAAGATATTAGTTATTTGGTTTATTGGTTTTGCACAAGGAGTCTAACCCTAGGGTACAAGGTTCCCTCTCTCCAGTGAAACACCCCAGTGTTCGTCTTAGACCGACCTCCTACTCTCGCGGTGGATCGTTCTAAGGAGAACCCAATGAGTTCTATGGCAGACTATGAAATACTCAGAGGCTCGACCCTTACGATCCTTCTCTCGATATGAATCGTAACGGCTAACACGCGATATTACTCCGCCAAGGTAAAACTACGAAATAAATACGTCAAAGTAAAATATGCTCACAATTCATACCAAATAACATAAATAGATACAAAGTTTGCAATTAAAATCATCAAAGGGTTTTCACCAAGCCCCGAAATAGGGTTTACGCTACAATCATCATTGAAACGCTCAAAATCTCTCTTTTAATGAAATAATAAGTAAAAGAAAGCAAAGCTAAGGGGAAGGAGACAATGAACCGAAGGAATCCTGAAGAAATCGTGATGATCGTGTATCTCAATCTCCGAAAATCTCCAAAAATCGCCTCTGTCGTCGTGTTCTTTCGCCTGCACCGCTTCTTTGCTTGAATGCTCGATGATTAGGTCATAAAAATTGGGGATTTTATATCCTTTACGTTTGCCTCTGAAATAGCTTTCCAAAAAGTCCTCACTTGTTAAATTTGGATTCGAATCGGGCCCGAAATCGCCAAAATACTGAATGGGTATCGGTTAACTCGCCCTCACTCGCCTTTTCCTCAATTTCTCCCCAAATATGGCATGAAAATTAGGGCTTTTATGTTCTGTGCGTTCGCCTCTGAAAGAGCTTTCCATAGACATCTCACTTGCCAAATTTAGACTCCGAACAAGTGAGGAATCGAAGGAAAACCGAGTGTGGGTCGGGTCTACTCGCGAGCCTGGGTTAGAATCACGGTGAACCCCGCCGGGTTCACCTGGCCGTGATTCATTCTATTATTTCGGCAGAAAGAAGCGCGGTGAACCTCGCCGGGTTCACCTGGCCGTGATGTGTTCTGGACAGTTTTTGGCCAAATGGAATTCTGGTGAACCCCGCTGGGGTTCACCTGGCCGTGATGCTCTCTGTGAGTTTCGCAGGCTGGCGACTGGGATGGTGAACCCCGTAGGGTTCACCTGGCCGTGATTGTCAGGCTAACTCCAAATAAGCCCAAATTTGATGGGCAGCTTGGTTTCCACACAAGAAATCATCCCATGGCCTCAGAATCTTCAAAATATGTCGAAAAAGGGGTGTTTTTACCTGAAATTCAATAAAAGTGCCAAAAAGTGAAGATTCCAAAAATATGAAGGAAATAAGGCCATAATGAGTATAAAAGCGCTAATATAAGCCTAAATTTGACATGAAATAACTATAAAAATCACTATCAAAATGCAATGCATCAGGTGGGCGGAGTCGCCCCCTTCCGGCAAGTTCGTCGACGCGTGCCAGCTCCTCCCGTCCGTTCGCCCTATTCCCCTGTGTGTGACTTCCCTACCGCCGCCTTCACTAGCGAACGCGTGGGTGGGCAGCGCCAAGATTTCCAGCCGCCGTCCGTCTGCTACTCTCGCCTCCTCCCCGTGCTTGCCGACGTGCGAGTAGCGCAGCTTCCTTCCAATCGCACGCCTTTTGCACGATGGTTCTCCGACTGCGTCTTCCTCTTCGCCGGTGTGCAAGCAAGGCACCAGCTGGGTCTTCTCCGTCACCGGCATATGACGCCGTGTGGACGACCATCTACAGACGCTGGCTATTGGCGTAGCCAGTGGGTGAGTCCAGCTCTCCAACATGGGACATCCGACTAATCCCCTTTCGCTTCCTCTGGAAAGCAAACATATTCGGTTACTATCGTGGACCCCGTCCAACGCGATCGGTTACGGATGGGTTCGCCTTGGGGTTCGGGTGAACCCGATTCGACTCAGCGATACCAGTTCTCGGTAAATCACGAATGTTGATCAGAGTTGTGTTGGGATGGCAGAGATCCTCGCTGAGTCTTTAGTCAGACTAGGGGTCAATTCAGGAAATCTTTCCCTTCCAGTCGCGCCTAATCTCACAAGATCGTGATTCCCCTGCATGGGTATATTTGAATTCGAGTCAAGCGTTGACTAACGTGTATAAAATTTAAAAATTTATTACCGTAATTTAGGTCGTAACACTTCCATACTTTAATAAATTTTTTAAAAAAATTTTAGGATTTTAATATTGATACAAATATGTACTTCGATAGCACAGTATTAATATATACTTTGATAATAAGACACTGATATTAATTTGTAAATTATGAGGTTCATAAGTTCGATATCAAAAAGTACAATACTAATATTGTTATCGAACTACTCGTGTTTCTTCACACCTAATCCCATTCACATGCTAAAGCCTGCCGAAAAGGGAATTATAATCTGACAATTCCACTTTGAAATCCTGCAGGTCATCTGTTGTACGTCAAACGTGCACAAGCTTTATGCACAAAACGTTACGTAGATTTAAGACGCAAGCAACAAAAGTCCATCACGATCTAATTCCCTACGCGACATGGCCCACCTCTTTTGCTACTTCACTGTGCTTAGTAGCACTGCTGGACTCGTAACATAAAACATGTCTTCATCGTCCGATGTATCCGATATAAATGCACACAATATATCTCGGTATCTCCCTCTAATTTGATCAGAATTGTCTCTGTGCTTTAGTTTTGTAAAGAACATAAAAAAATTGTCACAAACACGAGAGTTTTTATTATATTCTCCATTTTCGATACCGCGTTCATGAGTCATTTCTATTATGTGATCCGTCAGCCTCGGAGAGCTACCGATAAGGTCTGTTACGGATCGGGTCTGAGGAAGCTTCTGGAAAACCCGACCCTACTCGAAAGTACGAACACTACATTAGCTCCCCAAGACCAATATTCACCTAATCACACCCGACATAGGACCCACGCTATTTTCCAACCATCACGCGTGTAGTAATGGAAACTTGCAGGGTTGCGTGGAAATAAAATAATTGTGCTCGCGGACCTAAATGGACGGGGAACATAAAGCCAGCCGAAACCGTAAACCTGAACATTAGTATTACTGTGCATCTTTGGTTATCCGTTTTCATTTCGTCTCTTTGCTCTCTGCCTGGTCTGTTCGTTGCGGCTGTTCTTCTTTATCTCTCTCTTGCACAGAGGCGTAGGGTTTCTCTTCTCCTCCGACGCCATGGCCGACGAATCCTCCTCCTCCGCCATCTCGCGGGATATCGCCAGGAAAAAGAGGGTATTTCATTCACCACCGATCGCTCTTTTATTCTTCTTTCTATTCGATCCCAATTCCATGTCTGACATCGATTTTCCCCCTTTTTTCCTTGATCAGACCAACAGGTCGGCGAAATTGAAGCAGTGCAAGCTAGATGCGCGCCGCGAGCAGTGGCTCTCACAAGGTATCCTCCCGATTGGTCCGCCGCTAGGGATTTGATTCTTCATGTTTGGTGATTGGAGTTTGCTTGCTCTGGAAATCTATTGATCTATCTTTATTGTGTTCTATTTATTGTTTTTCTTTACTTCTTACTGTATAGCCTTTCTTCGCCGATCTGCAGTGAGGAGCAAGGATTGCATGGTCACGAGCAGGGGAATGCCTCCTGTCTCCCCTCCCCCTCATCCGGCTCTCTCGAGGAAGTTGGATCATAGGTTGAAGGAAAGGGAGGAAAAGGAGGAGCACTATGTTGCGGGAGATGGTTCACCTAATCGTGAGAGTGAGATAGGTTCTCCAACTAACGGCAGCCCCATAAACGGTTGCGCCAACAATAGTGTCAGTAGCGGGAGCAGCTTCGGATCTTCCTCGCGAAGCATCAGCGATGCTGAAGCAGACGAGGATGATTGCGAGGAGAGAGAGGATGACAAGGAGGGAATGGAAGATTGGGAAGCCTTAGCTGATGCCTTATCCGACAGCCATGACCGTAGTCATCCTGAACCGAAACCCCTAGCCACCGTGCCCGTTTCTACTCCAAAACCCGGCGGCACAAACGAGGACTTGACCAAACACGAGTCTAAGCGGACGATCCCCAGAGCATGGAGACCGGATGATGCGTTCCGCCCTCGTAGCCTTCCCAACCTTTCAAAGCAGCGAAGCTTCCCAATGAGCATGGAGCGGCACTTTTCGGCGGCTGGGTGGGCCCATCATGGCATCATTCCTGCCCCGTCAACATGCCCTATCTGCTACGAGGACCTGGATCCAACGGACTCGAGTTTCCTTCCCTGTAGTTGCGGGTTCCGCCTCTGCCTGTTCTGCCATAAGCGGATTCTGGATGGTGACGGACGTTGCCCAGGCTGCAGGAAACATTACGCTCCTGCGGCAGGTGGTGAGGTGGGCATTGGTGGTGGAGGGCCACCTTTGCCTCTCCATCTCTCACGCTCTTGTAGTATGAGATCAAGAACATAGGCAGAATCAGAGAATTTCAATGTGTCATTTCCGTTCTTTTCTTTCGAGCGCTATAATCTGAGGCAATATGTAGGTCTTTGGTGTTTTGATAGTTACAAAGTATAAGTTGGATCTTCTTAAAAAGAAAGCCATGTGAATATGGGCATAGGTTTGGGTGTATAAGAACTGATTTTGGTAACTTAATCATGGTCAGAATGTTCTGCTTCTTTCTTATGGATATTTGAATGTGCCTTAGAATAATTAGATAAATGCAATTTCGTACAGCATGCTAATCTTCAGAGATTGAAGTTTCAACGTTGTGCTGAAATCACTTTTGATATTTATACTATTAAAAAACGAGGGTGAAGTAGTTTTGCATTTTTTTTTTATGTATTCTAAATATTCATAGAACAGTTCTTTGTCTGGCAATTGCATGAACTATAAGCTACTGTAACACTACATAATGTTGGCATTTCATATTTATAATTAGTTATGATCATATTTAGTTCCATGAACGATGTGTATGAACTCCTTTTCATGAATGATGTGTATGGGCCCTTTCAACTCCTTTTGTACGATGCTCTAACACAATATGTCTCACATATCTTCTATATAATATAAGCTGAATCCTGAGAAAGATAAAAGTTGATGAAGTTTCTTCATAATCTTTGACCTCCAAGATGGTGAGTCATTTCATTTGTTTTTAACTTGTCTTTCCCTTTTCTGTTAGCGTATTGATTTTTTATATTATGTAACAGGTCATGCTTTTCGAGATATCTACAAGCCACTCGTTCTTATTTTATGAAAGTTCTTCATGAATACTGTCCACCAAAATGAAGGTCAATACATTTTTCTTTTACTGAAAGTGAGTTCTTTAGTTAGATGCAAAAGGTCATGATACTTGAGTTGCTGATATTACATATCTGTATGTATTTTGCTTTATTAAAATATTTGTTCATTACTCTTGATATAGGCTTAGGTGTTGATTCTTCACCATGAAAGCTTAATTACCAGCATGTTAGATTTTGTTTGAGAAGCTACAGGTCTGGTAATTTCAATTGAACTTTCTCATCTGGTTTTCATTGCCTGTTCTCTTTTCAATTAAGTGATCATGCTTCTTGGTGTTGTTTTTAGAAATTTTAAAGGCTGTTGTTTGTAAAGTTGAGAATCCTAGTATAGCATATTCTCTTCTTTGAAAATTAAGATAATGGCTCCGGTGGACTAGTGCTGCAGGCAAATCCGAATTTTCCATTACTTGTTAAGTGATCGGCATTACAAGTACACTAATTTGTTCTAGGTTTCTGATCTTTTATCCTACATCTCCTTCCTTCTCCTGTGCTAGTATTTCATGCATTGAATTTCTTCCATATACCTATACCATTTTCTTCGGCTTCTTAAATAGCCCTGAATCTGGTAAACTGGAAAAGCCTTCTGCAGACTTATTTCATTTCCTCTTTCATCCGAACTCCGAGAAGCCGCCGTCTATTCAGTTCCATGCACGTATTCTCACCTTGCAAATCTAAATCTTGTTTTTTTTGTGATCCTTTGCAGTTCCTGGCTCTACATGCATTAATTCCGCTTCAGGATTTCTTTGTATTTGCCAAGTTCACGCGTGGTCATATTCTGGAATATGGAAGTATCTGATACTCCCATCCCAGTTAAGATTTCAACTCAAATTATCATCTTCATTCTTCTTCGTCGTATAATAAGTATTTATTTTCAATTCTCTGTTTTATCGATTTTAGAAGAGATCATTAATCATCTTTTGTTTGAGATTCATTTAACGGGTTTAGTTTGGTGTTTAGTTCATTCATTGTATATTCTGCTATTGTCCCTGAATCTTGATGAATTTATCATAGATGATATGGTATCATCGTGATATTTACCTCTACATTTTTCTGCTACTATTTTAATTAAACATATAACAATAAAATTATATGTTTTGTGAATACACTTTTAAATAAAAAAAATTATCTAAAGTTTCACTCGGCAGATTCAGTATAACTATGGCCACTTTGAATTTGCAGAAGGGCATATTAGAAGAAATTAAGAGCTTGTTTGGATCGAGGGGTAAAGGGATTAAGGGAAGGATTTTAGCAAACTGTGAATTGTGAAACAACATTAATAGAGGCTGGAGGGACAGTCTTGTTGGTCAACATGTCAAGGACGAAAAGTTTATATGTTTCTATTAACTGCTTCCGTAATCCTTTAGCAAACACTGCGTGCAACCAAGTTATAGTTTCTTGCTCATCAGACGAGTATGCCAATTTTCCCTGGGGGGATACTCCAGCTTACGTCCAGTTCCATTAACCTGTGAATAATGACCTGGAATATGGAGTGGAAAGTTTATATGTTTCTATTAACTGCTTCCGTAATCCTTTAGCAAACACTGCGTGCAACCAAGTTATAGTTTCTTGCTCATCAGACGAGTATGCCAATTTTCCCTGGGGGGATACTCCAGCTTACGTCCAGTTCCATTAACCTGTGAATAATGACCTGGAATATGGAGTGGAAAAGTTTATATGTTTCTATTAACTGCTTCCGTAATCCTTTAGCAAACACTGCGTGCAACCAAGTTATAGTTTCTTGCTCATCAGACGAGTATGCCAATTTTCCCTTGGGGGGATACTCCAGCTTACGTCCAGTTCCATTAACCTGTTAATAATGACCTGGAATATGGAGTGGAAACCACTCCATGGTATGATCAATTATCAAAACATGCCTGCAGTTTTCGATCTTGTGAGGTATTAGTTCCTGCAACTGCTTTTGATAGTGTTAACACCAGACAAGAATTTGCGAAATCCACTTTTGCTGTTTGTCATGCGATGGATACGTTCACTTTGGTTTTAGATGTTTCTTACGTCTTTCCAGATCGATTAGCTCTACTTTTAAAATGATAATGTATATTTACCTCATGGACTAAGTAGATATCACAGTTGATTAAAATGGCAGCTATTCTCAATCATGATGAAGGATGAATGGAATTTGGCACGAGTAGTGTAGAAGAATGAAAGCTTGATTACAAAAAAGGTAATTTTATAAATGATAGGAACATTAAGCTGTCCCCATCAGGAATGGCCTCATCGCTTTACGCATCGGTTATTAGATTTAGGCAAATCTGTTGACAGGGATTACACTAAATTTAAACATTGTATAATAGACCCTTTCTGACAAGTCTCCTAAGAGTTGTCACATACAAGATTGATTTGTTTGAACACATGAAGATCTATCCAATCTTTCATGTCAACCTAAAGTCATTTTATCAAAATGATGAAGATCTAAAGCAGAGGGAGGCAAATACCACAATTTTCTGAAATGAATTAGATAGAAGATTCATATTTACCTTGATAAGTGTTGGGGCTTAGTACGATCTAAGTCATACAATTCTTTATGCACTAAAAGAAGTCACCATATTGAGAAGCTACTTGGAAGTCTTTTTCTAACTTGTGGTTTGGAGGCACGATGTTTGAATTGCTCTGTAATACTTCAACAAGGGCATTTAAGGAGTTAGGAAGGATAGGTTTGTACATCTTGAAGGTTTGTAGTTGCAATGAGCAAAATCACATGGCAAAGATCTTGATAGATGGAGTCGACGAGTTTAGCCATGTGTGAAGGTCAGAGTCCAACAGTGAATTGTGTAACATGGATTTCCTAGGCTAAAGCATGGAAAGTTTGGGTGTGTGACGTGGGTTGACAACTTAATGATCTAGCTAAGTTACATGGAGGAAGGTATCACTCATGTTCTTTTTGAATGATCTAAGATAAGTGACCTGGCAAAGTATGTTACTCATCCTAAGTGATTTGAATCAAGTGAAACAGTGTTATTCATCCTAAGTGCTTGGTTAGGTATTTAGCTTCCTAAGGAACTGAATGAGCTATACATTGAATGAAGCACAAGTCAACATTGGGGTGAGCCCAAGAATAATGATGACTCAAAAACATTGAGCACTCAAGTGGGCATCCCTAGTTAAACTATCTAAGCTATTAAGGATAGGCATGAATAGAAAGGCACATGGAGGTGTGACTCAATCATGTATTAGATAGAACAGATGGAAATAGTTTTGTAAGAGAATTTTTATCTACCGGTGATGATAACTTGTTTGAATATAGATAATGAAAGAGAGACTCATCCAACCACTTTTAAATGACTCTACTAGCATCATCATCATCACCATCTGGGGTGAAGTGGTGATCATGCGAGTGGTGGATATCAACACTTTGTAGTAGTGTTTGACACATTTGTTTTGGGGGGAGACTGAGTGGTTGTTTAGTTAAGCAAATGTGAGTGATTCTACAGTAAAGCTAATTGTGATATTTATTATTTGCTTGAGTTTGTAAGTCAATCTTCGTTTAAGTGGATTAAGAATTTTTATCATTGCGTCCTGTGATTCTACAGTGAAGCAAATTGTAATATTTGTTATTTATTATTATCCTTGTGTTGTGTGGTTCTTTTGGTGTGCTTAAATTTTGCATGAGTAATTAGTGTAATATTTGAGATTGCCTGTCCTATGGTAATTCTCTACTATTTTATTTAGAAGACTACGAAGAGTCAGAGGTTAGCACGATGACAAATTAATCTAGTTTCACCACTTCATCTTTTTCTTCAACAAAAAAATTATAGTAAATTATAGTAAAATACTTTTTCTTTAACAGAAGGAAAATTCTATGCAGCGTAAGTGTCTCCGGAGACCAGAATTCGATGTAGCTTGTCAGGCTAACTACTTATTTAGCATGTACAAGAAGCATTAATTAAAGTATGTCTGGCTAATCAATTTGCATCTATAGGAGCATATTGTGTCTTACAATTTGGTATTCTAGTAAGGAGAAAGTGAATTTGCAGCAGTAAGGTGTTCAGAAGCTGGAAAACGAAGGGACATCTGATCCGTTGAAAGTACATAGGGATTTGTTCCAATAAATTAAAACCTATATACTATGAAACTTTATATATCTTCAGGCATCCCTACATACATTAACAGAACAGACTCCCGTTTTTCCACTTTTAAGCGCCCCGGGGGCGCTTAAAAGTTTTTTTTTTCAGATGCAGCCCATCAAAATCCTATTGTCCTTCAATGAGAGTGGTTGATCCTTGCTATTTGTTTCGAGAAGTATCTTCCTCGAGTACTCCTAGTTGGAGGTGTTGATGTTGTAGTGCTTAAAATTCAAAGTAACATTAGGTGTTGTAGTGATTAAAGTCCAACGTAACGTTATTTACTGTCAAAATATTATAGATTGTTGCTTAAAAAATATTATAAAATTATTAAGTAAAAAAATTATATAAAAATTAAAATAGTAGAATAATAAAATATCACACACAATCACATGCTAAATTATAAATTGTTATTGTTTATTTATATATTTTTTATTTTTATATGTTTTTATTTTTATATGTTTTTATATTTTTATAAATATTACTAATTTATATGCTAATATATAAAAAAAGTTGTCTGCAATGATTATGAGGAGAAAAAAAAGTGGGCGGGGTTCAAAACCCCATCGACCTGCTTGACCTGCAATCCCAAAGACAGCCTGAATCGGATAGCTGAGCCGAGGTTATTTAATCACCAAAAAACTTGCATGAGAGAGCCGAAGGAGATTGGATGAGTTTGGATATAATAATTCTCCTGTGAAACTAATATTAGGATAGCAGTAAGGTTTTGAATATTAATTTATACTAATGCATCGCTCATTGATTGAGTTACCGCATCTGTTGAGCGGTACCGATTAATTTTAAAATCCTAGATTGGATGTGATCTCTTCCTTCCACTTTGCCACGCCATATTCCTCGCAGCCGCCCCATTGTGTATTTCTCACTGCTCATTGACCATCATCATTTTATTCTCTCACAGGCCACAGCCATAGCTCTCATCTCTGAATTATTTTGATGTCGCACTCGTCACTGTTGGAACTTTTTTATTATTGTCGCCCTCTAGTAGGGGAGGATTAGGTAAAAAATTGAAATTAAATTTACAAAATCAAATTTATCAAAAAAATTTACACTAGATTTTTTAAAACCAAAATTGAACCAAATTATATATAAAAAAACAATAGCTTATCGAAGTGAATTTACCTAAAATGTTGTTGGAATAAAATTAAAATCAAATCTCTCTAACGTTTTGGCTTTTATGGCTAACGTTATAGAAAGTTAATGTTAGCATTAACTTGCTAATATTTGGCTTGGTATCAAAAGTCAAAACCAATGAATGCTTTTTCGATTCAACCGTGGGGAATGGAATGAGAATTCTATTCTCTTTTGTGGCCTCCTCTTTTCCTCTTTTTCTTTCTTCTTTTCATTTCATCTTCTTGGTTTCTTCTTAGATTTTGCTGCTCATTGTTCAAAGGGCGTCCGATCAACTTCTCCATGGTCGTGCCCGCAGGAGAGGAATACCGATTGTATCCTGGGTATTCAGTCCGGATTTAACTCGCACGAGAGCCCGGATTTTCACCTAAGGATAGCGTATCACGCCTCCGGATTTTATCTTTCTAACTCATTTTTAATTATCTTTTATAAATTTATTGTTTTATAATTCATGTTTATATTTTCTATTTAAATAAAAAGGTCTAGATAAAATTTTAAGCCAACAAATGTTTTGGTAAATTATCGAATAAATTTTACTGATTTTATATTTATATTAAGAAATTTAATAATTTATTATACTGAATTTACTAATTTAGCATATAGCATCAGTAAATTCATTTTTTATCTAATTAAAAAATATTAATATTGAATAAAAAAATTTATTAGTGGCATCGAAATTGCCGAATCGAATTCACAAGTTTGTTGGAAATTTTAGTTTGTATTGAACTGATGACCCCAATCTCTCCGTCGCACTATTGTTTAATAATATTTTGATAATAATAAATTATGAATTATCAAATAGTTTTGTTCTTAAAATATAGCATTTTAAAAAATATTTTCTTTCTTAATTTAAGAATAATAACATAGCATTTTTCTAATAGAGAACCTTAAGGCCTGTTTTATTGGGGGGCAAGAGAAAAAAAGAGAAGAGGAAAAAAAAATAAGTGGAAAGAAAAATAGTGAGGTTGACAATAAAGAAGGGGAGAAAAGTAAAAAAATGGTCCCTTTTGTTTTCCTCCAAATAAGTCTTTTCAATAAATCAAGAGAAAAAAAAAATTTCTATTTTTCTCTTCTCTCTCTTCAATAAAACAGAGCCTAATAGTATGTTGTATTGGGGGTAAGAAAAAAAAGAGAAAAGTAAAGAGGAAAGAAAGAAAAATAAGTGGGAAGAAAAATAGTGAGGTTGAGGAGAAAATTATTTTCTTCCTCTTTTTTAAGAGAATATAAAAGGGGAGAAAATTAGTCTCTTTTTCTTGCCCTTCAAATTTGTCTTTCCAATAAAACAGATGAAAAACTAAAGTTCTTTTTCTTCTCTTCAGTTTTTATCCCAATAAAACAGGCCTTGCTCACTCTCCTTCGTGTTTGGAATATTCCTCATAGGCTGCTCCGGCTAAACATATGATATCAACATTGTGGTTAGGTATGTGATAATATTTCGTCTGATTCTTCGGACTCAACTGTAGGTTCGATATGTTCATCTTTAGAAAGCTTGGTCGTATCAGGTTCGACGTCGAGGGAATATGTTCGTGAATGAATCCGGAAGCGAGGCAACGCCTGATCAAATCCAACGGCTCCAATGAACTGATGAAAATAAAAAGGAATCACGGCAACGGCCACGTGGCTCTAAAACGATCCGTGGGGCTGAATTGCTGTATCATCCGGACCAGAAAATACGCTTTCCCTCGTAGACGTTCGGGTGAGCCCATCATCCATTCTTTCCGGGCCTGCAAGTAGTTCGATGTTGTGTTTGAGACAAGACAGGGGATCCTAAGTAGTAAAGGTGCTGCCCAGAATCGCGAATTGCTACTCCCCCCGATGGTTACATGTTTGGTGGTCAAACGACCACCTCAAAATCTATGAATCATACGTTTTGTTTTCATACACGCCTCAACGATGCAAACATAAGTGCTTTCTTTGGGGACCCGCTCGGCCTCCAGTTGCTCGTCAAAAGAATGAGAAGGTAGGTTAGCGGGGATAACACGACGATTTTCAGAATCATCTAAAGTTAGACCTTAGACATATTGGTGTGATGACCTCATCGTCTCTCTCTCTCTCTCTCCTTCACGCCACTCGCTGTCAAATCTCTTGACGCCGCCGCCCCCACTAGTTCGAACCCACTCCCAGTCCATCGTTCCAAAGCGGGTTGATTGCCGAGTAAGCAACTCTACTCTCCAATCTCAGATCAGCTTCTTTTTCTGGTCTCTGGGTGCAGTGATTTATCGATCTCTTCCTGGCCTTGTCGGTCTCCTACGCGGTGGATTTGATCGTTTGTTTTCTCGCCTTTTCCGGTTACAACGCGGGAATCGGTCGATAAACCTCTGCATCCGGACCTCCTAGATCCATCCTTCTTCCGAGTCTCTTTTTCCCTTCTTTATTTTTCCTTTTTTTTAAAAAAAAAAATCACCTTAGATTATTTTGGCAAGAAGTGGAACATAGTGCTGCTGCTTATTGATCTAACACAGTCGATGTAGGTCTTGTAGATTTAGCGGTAGATTGATTTGCAGATTTACCAATTGGTAAATAAAGGAATCATTTGCGTTGAGATTGGAATGAAGTGGTTCACAGATTGGGTTTTAACTGTGGACGGTAAATGCACGATACAATGTTTTTAGTTTCTTTTCTATTTCGGTTTTTCATAGTTATACTTTTTTTTTTAGTTTATATGTGATTGCCATTTGATCTAACATTTGGTCTATAGATATACAAAATGTTGCTTTACTATCGAAGCTACTGGATTCATTGATTGCCTTTATTTAGACTTTAGTGACTGATTGGAATATATTCTACGATAGCTTTTAACTTGTCTTTATAAGGAATAAATAGCATGATAAAGCAATGCCGGGCCAGTTAATGTGACATAAAGGCGTGATCTCTGATGAAGATGATGTGATATTTTTCACAGTATGATAGAATAATGCTTAAATGCAGATCTAATTTTCTTTGAGTGTCATAATTATAAAAAGAAATTCAATTATCACTGGATCCAGTGGGCTTTTTTACATGCTTAATTTGCAACCATGAGAATCCTTGTACATCATTAAAAAAATTGTGAACACAGAATGTTCCCATATAAGGGAACTGTGGTTGCAGGAGCGGATAGAGACACTAGATCTTAGTTTATATTCATTATGGTTGTGATCTTACAGATGTAGAAAACATGCATGTATAAGTGGGAAAAAAATATAAGTTCATATTTAATGTGAGAATAAGATATGAATTCACATATTTGTCAAAAGTATACATCTTGGTGTTAAAAATTTGCTGAAAAGCTTATTTTGTTTGGGCAAGATATGTTATACTATCCATTCTTTACTACGGACAAGTTGAGTGTGATTGAATAATATTTCAGTAATCAAATTTAGATGAATTTGATTGATATAGCATTCAGGATTTTATTTAGTACTAGGGCATGTCCGAAAGGATGTAACTCCTTGTATTGGTCCAGGATAGCAGAATCATGAGCAAAATCTTGTTGGTTTTTCTTATTTTTCTTCTATAGATAATAGGTTTATTGTCTTATTTAATAGTATTTTGTTTCCTGTCTATCTTTATGAAATTGATATCTATTGCGTGGCAAAAATCTATAATCTTTTAGTTACGCATTTCTTATAATGTAGATGAATGGGTAGGTTATTTATTATACAGGCCATCCTCTTAGATCATTTTTAGCTATTCAAATTCAATTGTGAAATACTACACTTTCCTGTTCAGAATGTTTCGTAAGTCATTATGGTCTGATCCAGTTCCTTCTTTACGCTGTATCCTTGGTTGAAAAAAAATGTTTCAGTGATAATATTCCATTATGAGTTTTTTACCTTGATGGTTTTCTGCGTGGGCTATCTATTTGCTACCTTAATTTCTACATTCATTAACTTTATGGAACTCAATTAGTAGTTGAAATGATCCGCGTTCTTCTGAAGGTCTACTGGTTCATATTATTGTCTCTATGATATTGAATTTCAAATTGTCCATTTAAAGAGGTTTATAAGTTGATTGTATTTGGGTATATAATTAGTCAATTACACCTCTGGTTTCTGAGCGTTGCAGAAAATTTCGTTTGTGTATTCAAGTTGAAGGTTATAGATTTTCTTTTTCATTCACTTCTAATGTATGTCAAGCTAAGGATAAAAATGGTGAACCAATTACCTGAATGTACCTATTTTCTTTCTCAATGTCTTCATTGTTTTATATATTTTTGTATTGTATTTAAAAACCAAACTTCTTCATTTGTATTCTGAACCAATTCTCCATTAAGAGAAAATTGTGAGATCCATATTTTTCCTTCCCTTGTTTGTTTACACGGGATCAGCAAAGTTGAGCAATGTTTTCCTGATGCTGCAAAACTTCTTGTCTTGGTCAATATCGTGATGGCAGGATCAGCCCTCCTTAAGTTCCAAGTGCCGGCCACGAAAGAGTCATTATTGGCTCAAGATATTTGGTGCGTGCTTAATTACCTGCCAATTTCATGGTACTTCAGTCATCTGCTTCTTTTATCTCGCATTTTTGTTACGATACCATCGGCTTATCTTGCTGTTTAAATGCTGCATCGTTGCAATGAACTATTTTGTTAATCCATTTGAAATCGAGGAATGAAACAGATTGTTGTTCAATTTCACTGTATATTGATTTCTCTAAGAAGTTGCAGACAGATGCAATAATTGGAGGCAGAATTGCCAGTGGATGCAACTGAGTCATCTTGTCTGATGCAATGCATCTTCACAGACTATGAAATCCCCCCCCCCCCCCCCCCCCCCCCCCCACATGCAATCATTTGCCTGGAGACATCGATCCAGCAGAATTGTCATCAATTTGCATGTTGTGTGGCCCTTAGACCTCCTTGTCTGGATTCTCTTCTAGAGCTTCACTTCATCGTCCTTGAGTGCTTCCTAGTCCATTGAATGGTAAGGTCCACACTCCTGAGCAATATCGTCGTCTCCCTGACGCCCTGCATCAAAGCATTAATGCGTAATTGATGGTGGTCCATTTTGCAGTTGGGCGTACCCCTAATTGACGTGTTTTGCGAATTTTGTTGTCCGAGTACAATTTGGGTATTAAGTGAAAAATAGGATACATGACCCATTGCAATTCTTATCTAGGGGTAGGCAAACGGTTTTTACCGAAATCGAATATACCGATTAAGATTTATCGATTTTTTAAAAATCGATACTGAACCGATTAAATAAATTATCGAACTTATACCGAATTGGATTTACCGAATATTATTCGGTAAATTTAGAAAATTACCGAATATTAAAAATAATTTTTTTTACTTGTGATATTTTGCTTATGAATGATATTTTTTTGTTCAATTTAATAAATGGCATAGATTCATAGAATTTTTTTCATGAAGATGAGATTAACTACTCATTAGTCATTAACTCTCATTTATATAACTCTCATTAGTCATTAACTTTCATTTATATATAAATTATATTAACTCTTATTATATATCGCTAAATTCGGTAATTTACCGAACCGAAATTTTTTTTACCGACCGATTACCGATTAACCAAAATATAAATACCGATACCGATACCGATACCGTTTAAACCAAATTGAATTTATCGAAATTGTCGGTAAACCGAATTTACCGAATTTACTGAATCCGATTGCCCACCTCTATTCTTATGTATAGTTCACTGCTCTTGTTTACAAAGTAGCTTATTGTAACAACATAAGGCATCCAACTAGAGAATCTTACCTGAAAAAGTTAAGAAGGAATAGCGATGGCATCGGGGCGGGGCGGGGAGTGTCAAACCCGACCTCGACCCCGAACCCGAACCCGGTAGGGTTGAAAAAACCCACCCCAAATTTGACCCCGTCGGGGAATTGGGTACCCGCAGGGTAAACCCAACCTTGTAGTACTATGGGAGCAGCGGGTGACTCGTTGGCAACGGAGGTAGCAAGGGTGGAGGAGCGAGCAGCGGACAGCGAGTGTGGCGTCACGAGCAGACGCGGTGGGTGAGTGCTACGACGTGGCGGCCGGCGAGTGTTGCGACGCGAGCGGTAGCGGCAGGCAAGTGTTACGACATGAGCGGCAGCGTGAGTGGGGCGTGAGAAGGGCGAAGCGAGTGGTGTGTAGGTAAAGAGAGGAGAAGTGAGGCTGGGAGGGGAGGAAGAGGAGAGTGAAAGGGGGTAGAAGGGAGGAGAGAAAGAGGAAAGAAAGAGAATTGGAGAAAGGGGCAACGAGAGGGAAGGAAGAGAAGAGTGGCGGCTGGGAATTGGAGTGGAGGAAGAGAGAGAGGAGGATAAAAATTAGGGTTAGGTTTATGTTATAAAAGGGTATTTTAATAATTATATATAGTAGGGCGAGTTCGGCTTCGAGTTCGGGGGCGGGGCGGGTACCTAAGTTCCTATACTTGACCCGACCCGACCCCAGTCAACTCGGACTTCCTCCCATTGACTTTGGGTCAAGTCTGGTCGGGTCTTGCTATCCCTAAGAAGGATTTAAATTGATAGTAGATAAGTATATTTTTATCGGATATAATATATTCACATAATATATTTATTATAAATTATCCATTGGTATCATATTATCATGAATAAGTTTATCTATGATGAGAAATTGATATTTTTATTATTGTAATTCTACATGCTACGGTGGTGGATAGATTTATCTAATGATAATAAGATTTTTTTTATTATAGATCTCCGTACTATAAGTAAGTCTATCCACGATAATATTTAATATTATTGGATAACTTAGAATAAGTAGATTACATAAATATATCATATTTATTATAAAAGTATATTTATTAAATATATTATATTTATTATAAAAGTATATTTATTTACTATCCATTTTAATTATTCTTTAAACTTTCTCATGCATTAGGAAATTTCTTCATCCAAACTGACCTGCTTTTTCTTATTATTGTTTTGGCTTACCATCAATCAAAGTAATACTTGCAGCTTTATAGTGGCGAACTGGCGAAGTGCCCACTAGAAAAAAGAAATGCTTGCTCTACAAGGAGAAAAACAAATGTAATACTGAATCTAGTTGGAGACGGAATTCTGACCAATCCGCAGCCGACCTGTCGCCAATCTGCCGCCCTCGCGCTTCATCACGTAGAGCAAGAAATCGTTCCACGCATCGATCGGTCCGGGCGAGCACCAATGCACGCAGTCATTGTACAGTGTGACATTCGCGTCGGGAAGATGACCGTACCTACTCGGATGCCCATCCGGTCTCAGGAACATTGCTTCAGTAGTATCCAGCAACCAAAACTTCACGCCTTTTTTCACTCCCTCAATCTCTGCCGCTCTGAATTCTTCCAACTGTGCCAGGTACATCTCCAGATCGAGGCCGGCCAGCCTCGCCTCGTTGCGCCTAAAAGGTTGCTGTCTCACGCAATCCCCCCCTGCGTTCCACGCGCCGTTCTCGAAGTGCCCCGGCGCGAACGTCCGGAGAATCACCGTGCCTTTGAAGTCCGGTAGGGTGTTGAAGACGCGGAACGCAGTCCGGAAGGCCCCCCGGCAGCCGTAGTACTTGGGCAGGTCAGTGACGTTCGGAATCAGGCAGTACTGGCAGCCGACGAGCTGGCCTTTCTCGTAGAACTTTGCTGGTCGGAAGAACCAGTGGCCGGCGGAGACAATCACGTAGTCGAATTCGTTCATCTTCGTAGTCCAGTTTGTGTCAGGCTCATCCAGATCCAGGTCGAAGAGACCTGTTAGTGTCGGGCCAATTGGATCCACTTCTCGAGCCCTCACCAAGTAAGGTGACCAGAAGCTGGCCATGGTGAAGTTGTGGGTTGGGAAGTGATAGCGCCTGAACTTATCATCCTTTATTCGTGTGTCGACCTGTGCATAGGTCACCTGTATATTTGGCAACAAAAAAGAAAATTCATATATTATATTAGTTTTAAAAATGTTACTAATTGTAGCCACTTAAAAGTTTTGAATTTAAAAATAAAATAAATGTTAGGAAACCCCCCATATTGAAATAAATAAAATTGATACTCATTTTTGTATCACTAGGTTAAAAAAATTACTACTCTAATGCACCAAGTCTTAAACTATATCTATTTTGGCTTGGACTTCAAACAATGTGTGCACATTTCTATTTTGTAGCCATATATGAATACTCTTATAGAAGAGAGACCCTAAAAAATGTGTGCACATTTACCATTTGGATTTATTATTATTATTATTATTTAAAAAAAACTCTTTCTTATCTCTACCTAAATTCAACAATAACCTTAAGAATGAGAGATTGAAGTTTTAATAATAACGCATACATAAAATTATACTTTTTTTTTGGCAAACCAATCAACAACCACTAAACCGCTTCTAAAGTCTACTTATCATAAAGATTTGATTGTCATAGTAAAAGAGACCTATTATTGATAAATCCATATTCCTCTCAATAAAGCATGATATTAATCTTGGAAAGTCTTTCCATAAGAACTTTTCTTTATTAAGTAGGGTATGAATCCTAGCACCTACTACGAAAATGAATACTATTAGATCATGACAATAAATTTATTTTATTTTATTTTTTATTAAATGCAACGCTTTGTATTTCAAAATTATAAACAAAAGCATTAGCTTACATAAATATTAATTAATTATGCATAAATTAAATTTAAAGAAATTAAATTTGTAGATATAAATTTACTTAATTAATTAATTATCAATAATTATAGCATTGTGAACAAGTATTTTAGTTAATCATGCGATATAAATCACTTGCACAAAGTAAAGTTAACTCTTAGTAATTGATATACTATAAATATTATTTAATTTAGTCCACAAATATAATTTCATAATCTTTAGAGTGTCATAAACCTACTTTAAGATGATAATCAAAGCATAATACAAATTAGATAATAGACTGAATCCTATAATTAGTATAAGGTTATAACCAATCAAGTGAAAGTATTATTGAAGCAATATGCATATTACTTAATTTGATTCACAATAATTATTTAAATTATTTAATCAATATACTGTCATAGATCAATTTTTAGGATGATATATGCAATAATTATAACACTAATTAAATAAATGAAAAAAATATTATTATTAATATAATATTCCAAGATAAATGCAAGTAATTAAACCGTAAATTAGTTAAATTGCATAATTAAAAGAACTAGAGTAGAACACACTAACAAACTTATAGTAATATAAATTGCAAGTTTTAATCTACAATATAAACAAATTGAAAATAAATAACCTCCAAAATAATTTCAGTTCAGATTATATAAAATTCAGAATAAAATAATTTCAAAAGATTCAAAATACTTTAATTTAAAAAACCTAAAATGTATTGGTTTCAATTTATTTTCAGAAATATAATATTCAAAATAAATTAAATTTATAAAATTTTGAATATAATAACTAAAATAATTTAAGAAAATTTGAAATATATACATTTATATTATTTAAATTCAATAATAGATATTCATAAATTCAAAGCTGTAAGTTTTAATTTATTAAATTTGAAAAAAAAACAAAGTCTGAAGTTTCAAAAAATTTAATTCGAAACATGAAATATGAAAGTTTCAAGATAATTAAATTCAAGAATTTAAAATATCAAAATAATTAAATTCAAATATTAAAAATATAAAATTTTAAATACAAAAATATACACATTTATAAATAAATTACAAAATCAGAATAATCAATACATAAAATTTTGAATTATGTAAATTCAAAATAAATAAATTGAATTATAAAATTTCTATTATGAATAAAATGTGACATTATATATTTTAAAGTACGTAAAATTTGTGATTATTAAATTGTGATAAATAATGTGGCTTTAAAATTGAGTTTGACAGTACTATAATAATCTTTGCCAAATGTTAAGAGTAAAATTTTCGAATATCAATGGAAATGAGTTTTCATAGTAATCCAAATTAAAAAATCATATAAAACAAATATAATAAAAGTTAGAAAATAGAACCACGATGCCCTAAAATGAATATCTAGCTTGCTGTGCAGTAGTGCAGGTTGAATCAATCTTCCACCCAAGATGCAATTGGCATTCTAATCTGTGCCTACTGGTGGTGGAAAAAGTTAGTTTGCAAACTCTTTTATCTTTGGAGGGTTCAAAAAAAGAGATAATTGTAAACGCTACTTAACAGTTAAGAGAAAATCATATTTTATTTATATGTCAAATCCGAAGAGTGGAGCCGTATGTCCTTCAACAAAATTAATTAATAAAATTAACGAGACAATATTTAAAAAGTTAAATTAAATTATATAGGAGAAAAAAGATATGCCACTGCGGCATTTCCGCAAACATAGATTGGGCGGCTTACACCCTCAGCTCGCCCGAACCTCTCAACCACTCGCATTCAAAAAAATTTCGAAGGCATAGGCACAATCCAAAAACCCACCAATCGTAAAGCTAAGCATATAGTGTTTTAACTATATTGGATATTGACATTGATTAAGATTTGTGCATTCTGGACTGTGCCGAAGATTTTTGTAAGGCACAAACTATGCTTAGAAAACGCACCCTATTAGTAACCCTAAAAAAATGCAATCTCTGCTGCAGATTCATAAAAACGACGGTAAAATAACGGATATGTTTCTACGAAAGCTTTTGAAACAATTGGCACCGGACGAATCTACCAGATCAACGAGGTGTTCACTTACCCTGAGAAGAAGACAGACCAAGGACTGCATATGGTTCCCCGTCACGGAATCCCCCACGAAGGCCAAGGTCTTGCCCCTCACCAGCTCCAGGAACTGCGCCGGGTTGAAGAGCGGCAGCTCGCACTCGTCCGGCCGCCACCGCCACTTCATGTACCCGGCGTCAGGCCTCCCGTACTTGATGCAGTTCTGGTGCTCGTGGATGGCCCAGCAAGTCTCGTTGTAGTACGGCGCGCTGGGGTTGGGCACCCATTCCCCCCTCGAGATGTCGCACGATCGCTTGCCCGATCTTGGATCACCGGATCTGGAAGAAGAATGAGAGGGAGAAGCGGGAGGCGATAGGGTTGTCCTTGTGAAAGATGAGGCTAGCAGAGGAAAGAGGTAGAGGGGGATGATGGTGAGGAGCAGGAAGGCGATGGCGAGGATGAGGAGGGTTTTGGAGGCGTTGTGCAGGAGGTATTGTCGGCTGCTCCAGGTGGGACCTGAAGAGCAAGCCTTCATCGGAATGGAGTGCGGCGTGCAGTTCCGTGAAGCAGGTGAGGAGCTCGTTCTACAGGCACAGGAGAGCGGGAGCTGGGGCTTCTCCTTTTATAGAGGTTGCCCGCTGGGGTATTTGAGAAATTTCTCCCTTTCAATTTCTTTATTAGAGTACTAAGTTATTTTCAATTTGTTTTTTTATTTATTTGGCTTTCAAATGTCAATATTTATACAAATTTTTTCGACAGAAGAAGAGAAACTGAATTACCTCAAATGAAAATATTAAAAAAAAAAGTCAGTTTATAGTTGTGGGGCTTATTTATCTATGTCGGTAATTTATATTATATTAGGATTATGTTAGGCCATTAGCAGCAACATTAATTATTATATTAGGTTGTATTAAATATTACAAAAGAGAGAAAATACAAATCATAAATATTTATAAAAAAAAAAAGGGAGTTAGTTTGAATGGCATATTGTGGAGCAGGCGTGTGAAGCTTTTTGGTGGAAATGAGTACTTGTTTTAATTATTATATTCATACTTCATCAACTCCACATGATTGAACCATGATCAATGATATTTGCTTTCTTCAAATTGCAAACAATTAAAATATAAGAACATTCTCATTTGCATTAGGTGATAAAAATACAAATGGTGTTGGAAATATATGGGCAAAAAATTTATAGTTTGGTCTTATAAATATAATTTGGTCTTTATCTATTTTTGGTTTCTAAATTACCACTACTTATAATAAATTATAAAATTATTATCTTGAACTTATGATCTTAATCTATACCTTTGCCTAAGATTTATTTTTTTCCCCTAATGTCCAAGCGAATTTTTGTAGATATATGAGAATTTAATTAATATATCCGGCGCATAAGTCAAACAGACCACCCTGTTTGTAGACGTATCGGTGTTGAGTTGTCAACCTTTTCCAAAATTAGTAATATAAGATTCTAACTTGACAACGACTCCACCCAACTGCCTTCACTCAATTCATATATAGTCAATGCATATAATTTTAGGATACATAGGTCTATGTAAGCGAGTAAAAAAAATAATAGTAACTTAAGATGTTAGTGGTCAACTCACTTAATGCAACACTAAGTAGGCTTCTCCAAAGAATAATAAGTATTATCAAAGGAAATATAAAAAAAAATAGTCTAACAAAAAAAGTAATAAATCAATCAACATGCAATAAAATAATATTATATCACAATCACATCAATGATATTCATATAGTAACTTGCAAATGCATGAATACATTTCGATAAGTGATTTCTACAATCATCAAACACTTTTTCTGACATTAACTACAAATACATCAACTGTAATAGTTTACAATCTCCAAAGAATTGCCATCATAAATAGTTTGCATAATACATTGCCTATTATCACAAATACAACAACTTTATATGGGAATACAAATTTCATTGATTATAATAGGGAAGAACAAGATATGACCAAATGAGATGATAAAATAATAAGATGACATCAATATATCACACATGGGAGAATTTATTAAAATGATCATAGGATTTATAAAGTAATTAATCGATTACTTTTTGAAGAACATGCATTTTTAATTATCTCGTAATTTATAAAGGACACGATACAATCTTACATTAATCATAGCTTTTTTTTATACATCCTAGAACTTCTCGGAAGTATCTTTGATTAATTAAGAAATGTCAAAATGTTAGCTTTTAAAATAAATACCTGATTAAATAGCTACAACATGTAGTTAGCTAAATCGGGGCATAAGCAAAATAACCTCTTCTTGTAAGCCTATTTTAGTAGCTTGTACATAATCAATCTAATAATACAAAGATTTGCACAGTGCACTTAAATTATTGAGTTATCCTCGCGCAGCAGATCACTAAAGGTGGTGCCACCAAAAATGGCAACACAAAATTTCAAGTTACTACCCAAAAACAGGGGGAAGGAAACAAATCACTGGCAGAGACACAACTACCTCCACTTCTCTCTAAGTTCCTTTTTCTCAGACAAGACCCATGTCACAACAATGGCAACAAGTAGTGCGACAATTGTGATGAGAAGAAGTGCATAGCTAAAGTCTTCAGTAAGGGAATCGTATGTTCTTGAGGGAGCAATACGGGTATAGAAGAGATCTATACCATAGCAGAAAACAAGCGTTGTGGACTCCAACTTGGCAGGGGTGGTTTCTATTTTTCTGAGGTCCTCCACTTGAAGATTGTGCGTCACATAAGACTACAAGAAGATGACTAATCAGTACGATTTTCCAACCGGTTCTGAAAGTATCTTAATTGATTCCGCAGTAATATGAAGGCAAATCATTTACTTAAACACAGCAGCAATAGGCATGGTGCATAAAACAGTATAGCTATTAATTCATATTTCATGGGAGAGAAAAGTGATTAGAAGCATATTCACGAAATATCTAATATGTAATCAGAAATTTATAATTAGGAAAAGGAAGAAAAACATTTTAAAAACATGCAACCGCCAGCAAACTATCAAAAATCCAGGTCTAAAAAATATCAAATATTAGAAGTTACAAGGATTATATAACAAGTACAAGATCTACACGAAGGAATAGAACAAAAACCCGAAACCTAAATATGATAAGACACTAAATATCCAAGCAAAAGGACAAGCGCCCAAATGCCTTATTTCGCTGGTATCTTACTATGCCCAAACCTTGGACACACTATCCTCTTTCTAATGATATTGGACTTTCAATTATTGGTCCTTGTCATTCTCTTATAGCTGAAGCTTCGGGTAAATTTGAGACCTTGCAGAAATTCTTGGTTTATTTCACGTGCTTAATAAATAGAGGGAAGGATGCGGAAATATATTTAACCTCAGCCCCTATAAATTCCTGTTGCTTTCGCATCTATGGTTTAAGAAAAAAGTTCAACACATCTAGAAACCCATAGAAAAAGCTAACCACATCGAGCTTCTTTCACTCCATGATGCAAAAATTTACAGTAAGCAAACAAGGACAAATGAAAATAAAGGGAAAAGGAAAGACAGGTCACAAACAACTAACCTGCGGGACAATTGGCAAAGAATCAGTCAATGGTATGATCCCTTCTTCCTTCTCAGATTGTGTTGGATTGGCAGAACGCCGAGGATCCAAAAATCGTTTATCAAGTGCCAAGACCTGTAATACAAACAACGGATAAAGTTGTTGGTGACCTTCCTATGATATTTCTTTTAGTAATCATACTAAAGTTGATTTTAAATTCAATAATCATTTATCAGACATGAATGTTAGAAATAGAAGTAGCAAAATTTCTCCAATGTTGCTAGAATCGCACCAAAGAAAAACATCGGCATCGGCTCCAGCAAAACTTGCACATTGTGTCATCTATTTGTTGATCAATTTCTTGAAATAACGCTTCAGTCACAATAAACATAGATCACACCACCATCTTTTCCTAGTCAAATAATAAGCCAATGCAAATCCAAACTCATTAACTTTTCTAATATTTTTTCTGCTTCTTTCTATAACGAGAATGCTATGTTAATAACCCTCTACCCCAAATTAGCTACCACCACCACTATTAGGTCTCTTCTAGTTCACACGCACCACATTATTCATACCTCCGGTCTTCTCTTTGTTCTTCATTGTTCATGCAACACTCTCCCTCTACAGTGGAATGCATAGATTAGCCATGAGAGACTTAACTTCATATAGTTGACTCGGGTTTGGTTCTAGTACATCCACAAAACAATATATCATTTTGGATTGGCATGGTTAAGATAAGATTTTGCTCATGCACGTAATAATCCTAGGTAATGAAAACTTGTACAAATCTATAGTAAAGAAAAGGTTCTTCCAAGAAATGTTAAGCTTGAATAGCATCAATGAAATAACCAGAAGCCTAAAGTTGCCAAAGGACATGGTGCATTAATTAAGGATGGTGCATGAAGAGTAATTTACAAGATGTTGAGTTCCAACATTTATGAAGCTAATTTAGGTGAAAATGCATGATAAGAGACCATTTTATGACATTTAAATAATTTAATTACTCAAGAACTTGGCTTCAAGTAGGAGCGATATTGCTGAAGGTGCATTAGTAACCATTAAAAAATGAATGAGAATGAATTCTCATTGTTGGTGAGTGCCTGCGTGGAAAAGGTTATACTAATTTGCAACCCATTAGTTATCTGAAATCCCAAATGGCACCACGAAATCAACAAGGGGATTTTTTATTACAAAAATATTTTAGATGATCAATAAAAGTTGAAAATATTATTAAATAAAAAATCATAACACAAAACTTATTATATATTTTATTAAATATAGGTTCATTTTAATTCTCTGTCATAGTTTTCTCTTATCTAAATTTTGACCCTTGTAATTTGGGAAAATATAGATGAGGTCATATATTAGTTCATTGTCAAACTAGCATATACATATAACCAGTTTTAAAATCCATGGGCCATACAATATAAAGCGAAGGATTCTACTCCAACTTTGTGTGACCTGTGGCTTCTCAGTAGTAGCATTACACAAACAATGATCCTTCACATTAATGTATTGAAAGGTTTTTGAAGTGAATTTGGCTTTCTTTAATTTTTCCCAAACCATCATATCATTGCAAATATATGGCTGTATATTTTCGCAATACATATTGCTTGTACTAGGCAATACGTGTTGGTTCAACCTCGTACAATATTGGTCCAAGGATCAATACTGTATATATATATAATATATTTTGATAATACCAACTGTCAACTGATATTGTATGTAATGTAAGTACAGACAACTACGTACTAGTATATCCCAATCCAATAGCGGGACGGCACAGAGTAGTACATACACATATATCGTGTGAACAAGCTTCAGCGTTGCATGTTTATTGTTTTTTAATGAAAAGGAAAAAAAATCAACAGACAGGCATGGAAGCAAAGACTTTGCAACAAAGGCATAAACATGACGTTGGAATATGATAAAAGAAAGAACAAAAAGAAATCATGAGTACGATCTATTCTTCTACCAAGTACTGTAGATTTAATAATTCTTAGAGAATCTCTAACCTGATCACCTATTGTACCAATTAGAAGCTGTTTGGATGTTATCCCTTTTGCCGTCATTGTCACTGCCATGGATCTCACCGAGTGAGTAAAAAAATATGACTGTGATTTGACAATCACATCTGGCCTAGTATATGAAGATACAGGTGCTGTCAAGTTATGCTTTCCAAGTACAAGCTTCCAAACATCTTTATTATCCTGCCAAAGATTAATGTCTTCAGACACAGAACTATCAGGATGAACAAGTAAATAAAAAATATAGGAAGAAGATTTTGAGTGTAAAAAGAAAATGTACCGCTCTAGATTGATCATATATCTCAATAACGGACATCTCATATCTGTGTGCTCTAAGATTGAAGTAGTGATAGACAACCCAATTTTCACTCACCACCTATAGGAGAAGAAAAGGAACTCACTATTATACTGATTTTCTAATATAAACAAATGAAAAAAAATGTTACTGAAAGACAGTATCACTGACAGCATGAACAGGGCCTTGAGCTCCCTGGTGAGACACTCGGTGCAGAATACGTCCGCTGACTGTATCTATTAGGTAAGCAACTAACCAAGCTTCTTCTGGAGCTGCAGACCCAATCTCTCCTGCAGCTTTAGGAGCAACAGTAGCAACAAAAAGTATATTTCTTGATATGTATTTGTACATGACATCCTGATCTGAAGTAACCTTTGCTTGGGTGTGAACTACCTAGAGAAGTTGTTGAGGTGTTCAAAAACATACAACAAGCACAAGGACATTAGTGTATATCTATTAAACTAAGAAAAGTAGGTGAAGAAGATAGAGCAAAGTTATACCTCGTTCATTTTTCTTGTTGCAGTTGCAACGATCTTTTCAGACTCTGAAGGGATGATAACGGACCATAATTCTTTCGCCCGAAAGATATACTTCTCACCTATGTTCAGTTCATTGCTTTCTAGTGAATATCCTCTAATTATGTTTGTTTCTTCATCGACCAAATAAAAGTAAATATTTGGCATCTCACGAAGGAAAATTTTGGCACAATCAGAGGTTCTTGGGTATAGATGAGCTTGTAGGTTAGAATCTACGATCAGATGGAGGCGCTGTTCTGTTGAGTCTGTTAAGGGCAAGGGCATTATGTGCCTGACTGAATGCTCTAGTGTCAATGAGTTGTGTACTTTACCAGTGTACGAATCAATAATTGAAAAGATGCCTGGGGCATCAAAGCTATGCCCACATCTTCCAACAACAAGGACAGATGGATTCTCATCCATTGCATGATGATGAGGCACCTGCCACTGATATAGATTTAAAGCAGAGGGATCTCTGCATATATCTGATCTACGATGGGCAGGAAGTAAGACAGACCAAACTACGCGCCCATCTCCAGTATGCAATGCCAGAACTTTCCCAGCTCTAGTTAGAACAATAATTAGTTTTCGAAATCCATTGTGATCTCGTGTCATCTTATTTTTCTCAGAATTTTTTAGTCTAATAGCTTGTATGGTGGCCAATTCGTCAGGGCTTGCAAGCATCAGAGTGCCTTTGAGTTTGAGCAAGTGCCCCTTTCACAAGTGAAAAAAATGGGGTGATGGATCAGTAAATAGTCTACGAAATTAAATGTGCGTCACAGTTTAAATAAAAGGGAAAAAAATCCATGATATATTGAGTAATATTCTGCATTGAGAACCACAAAAGCATATCAAAAACTAAAAATACTATAACCTGACAAAATATATCTGTGTAAATATCACATTTGCACAAGAAAAAGACAATGGAAAACAAAAAAAGCGTCCAACTTAATTAAAGGAAATTTTGGTTGATTTCATCATTTCTTCAAAAGTACGGAAAAGATCAATGTCAATTTTTCACGAAGACAAACAGCTAAATGAGAAGCAATTTTTTTTTTTTGCATGATCAAAAGGGGGGAAAGACAACCTGCATAAATGATCCTTTTCTAGCTTACCGAGTTAAGACTAGAATCCATCCATATTCCATCAGTGATTCCTTTTTCCTTTTATATTAAACTATGGGAACTCCTTCGTCCAATTATAATCACAATGGATAATACTAAAAATAGTATCTATCCAAAATCCACGAGTGATTTTTTCTTTCATTAAACTATCAAATCCGCTTAAATCACTCACTTATATCGGTTCTATCTCAAAACAAATAACAACTACACATCCATATCAGATTACATGTTAACAAAAGAAACATTCCATTTGCAGAATGAAAAGAAAAATCAGACCAATTTTGGAACTATTTGCTCTCGATAGGATTACGCTCTTCAAGAATGCTATAAAATCAAGAAAATGCAGGAGGCTCAAGTACAAGTAGCAGGCATGAGGCACTGTCGTGCTTAACATCCAAGTTCAAGGCATAGGCATAGCAATAAAGATATGTCACAATATATGGACCAACTAATGACCATAGAGGAAGGAATCGAGCAAATTTAGTGTAAGATTTTTCAAGAGTAATTTTCAATGAATTTGTCAGTCATGTCATTCCAGCAGATTAATGATCTCTTGTCCACAATCTGGTGCAAAGCTACTGGTACCCAGGAAATATGACCTGCGGTAGAACTATATAATGTGAAAGAAAGGGTACCTTGATCCACTCAAAAAGGTTGTGTTCCACCTTTGCAACTGAGACACCTTCCTTCTCAACAGGTAATTCTGATGTCGTTGAATCAATAACAGAGGCCAGCCCATCCTCCCTAGTCCAGACAATCTCACCTTGTTGTACCAATAACACGGAGTGATCTTCCATAATGAGTAAAACCCGAAAACCATGAGTTCTATCTGTTCGAATATAATTATTCATAAAAACTTTCTCAATATTTCCCCGCTGGCTGTCCAACTGTAGTGTTTCCTTGAGAACTTCACCTGTCAAATCATTATCAAATTTCACCTTAAAGTGGGTTCCTGTTTTATCTTGCTGCAAAACTGCGAATGCTTGTTGCTCCTTTGATATAGGGAGGGCATCACTGATGAGTGATGGATGATTAATTTTCTGAACAACCTCCAGATCATTGAAACCTTTAAGTCTTAACAAAATTATTGATGTTGCAATATCCACCGCAACCATACCATTGAACTTTGAAGGCAATAGTGTAATTTTTCCAGAAAATTCTGGAAGGAGAGTTGTGATGAGGGACCGGTGAAAAGTGATAATTCCATTTTTGAAGCTTATGGAAACTAAAGACGATCTTCTGGCATCTAATGCTACTACCACCTCTTCAGAAACAAGAGAGGCTTCACCACAAAAACCACCTTCAAAGGAAGCTTTGGTTTGCTGCAGCACCTCCCCAGTCTTGTAATTGATATAATAAGCAACAAATTCTGAAGAACCAACAAAACCTACATAATATATGTTTTCACTGTCATGAGGCTGAGAAATCTGCTGAATATCTAACCTGCAAGCACATATAAAGTTGTAAAGTAAAATGAATTCCAAACACAGGTAAATAAACAATTCAAAATGAAGATCTGCAAAAACAAAATACCTATCAAAGGGCAATTCTTTTCTCCAAACAAGTTGTCCATCTATGCTTGATATGGCTTGAATTGACGATCCACCAAAAACAAGAATCAAATTATCTTTTCCCACATTCTTGCTGGCCTGCATTCTTATTGGTCTAAATTCAAATTCTTTAAAATAAATATGTTCACGATTTTTTATCATAATATGTATTAATTACTAAATATAAATATTTACTTACAGGAAGAAACAGCAAAGACTTCGAGGGTTTTGGATCTGGAAGAATAGATTCCCATACCATTTGACCATCAGGAAGGTTCCATGCTCTTAATACGCTTCCTCCCGAGGATAGTGTAATGACATCTGAAAGAAAAAAAACATCAACATATTCACAATAGATGTCACTGTCATGCTCTTGATAATGATTAAGAGAGAAAATAACCACTTTTAATAAGAAAAGCATTTCGCTCTTCAAATAAAATACTGACAACTGGTTTCATTCGAAATATATAGATAATGCATGTTTTTAATAAATTAAAATTGGAAAACTTAAGATGTCACCTACAACAACCACCAGCTATTGGTTATTTTTTAGTGGAAAATGAGGTCAAAGGCCAAAGACTATTTAGAACTTAAAGCAATTTATATAGGGAGAGGGTGGTAAGAATCCCAGTTATATCTTGACAAGAAGGTTCACATAAATAGAAGAGTTTGGAGCATACTGCGGGATCTCTCATCTCCGTTCAATTTGTGTCCCCAACTCCCCATTACGTCAGACAAGCTGTGCATGCATGTCCTAGACTGAAATTCAAAATTATGATCCAATCTCTGGCTCGCAGCTTTCTAAAATTCTCAATAATGGCAGAGCATCAATTAGGAATGTTATCCTGACTCCCGAGCATTAGCAATCCACTCAAAATAGACAGGCAAGAGTCAGATTCCACTCAATTTCAAAAATAGCCCTGAGTTCAACTAACTGTGCATCTCTAGCACTCATGTTTTGGGCAAATCTACTAGGCCATTTGCACTAAAAATCACAAACCATTTCCACAGCCACTGCCTTCCCATTTCCAGACAACACCGATCCATCAATATTCAGTTTCACTATAAGGGGTTCAGGTGGTCACTGCCTATCATTTCCAGACAACATCGAACCATCAAGATTCTTCTCTTCACGATGCGTAAGATCTGAGATCCTCTGTCAGCAGCAGCTTGGACAGCTTTCTTAACAGCCTTTTCTTGGAGCGCCTTTGCATCCCTTTCACAACACTGTTCAAGGGATAGGCTATCGTCTCTCATCTTCATCTGCTCCATCTAGACTTGTGCCCTTTGCCGATCGACCTCCCTCTGGTTTCCCCCAGTCATCCCCTCTCTCACTGTGGTTGCAGTCAAACCTAAGAACAGCATCCCACTAAGATATCCTTGCTGCAATAATAGTAGTGACAAATATTGGTCCACTGTTATTTACTGATAATTAATCTGGCTGGGACTTATTTGCCAGACTTCACTTTATAAAGGAATCATACATGTATACGTTCCTTTTGTGTGAAATACTCGGTGTAAACGGCTAAGATTTTTTCAAGCATACCTTAGCATTACAGGGTCAAATATATGCTAATGGATTACACTAATTTTGATATGAAGCCTACCCAAGCTGTAGGTATGATTGTTAAGTTCAATGGTAAAAGTTATATCATGTGGGCAAGAGCATTCTGATAATTCCAACAATCACTAGGAAAGCTTCATTATAGTACTTCTCCATAACCTAGAAGTGATCCAAATTTTTAAAAATGGGAAATGGCTAATTATATGTTTGTCACATGGCTTATCAATACATGAAACCCTATATTGAGAGCACTATTATGTTCCTCTCCATTAGCAAAGATATTTGGGATTCTTTACACAAGATTTATTCTCCTAAAAATAATGTTATACAAATATGTTCAATTTATGAGGAACTTTTCAACCTTAAATATGAAGATAAAGCACTTCAAGAGTATTATTCTTTGTTGCAAGCAAAATGGATGAATTATTAAGTATATCAACCGTCAAATGCAAATCTTATAATGATATAGAAATAGCACCAGGACTTCTTTTACAAAATTTCTTTCTAATCTCAATGATTCATGTGCTATTGCTTGAAGTAATCTTATGGTAGATGCTACATCTTGAAAATACTTTTAACAAAGACTTGCAAATTAATGTAATTGAGAATATTATATATAATCTAGAGGCAATTGCACTTGCTTCAACAAAGGGGCCTGGTCAAGAGGTGGTCATTCTGATTGAGGTAGAAGGTGGGGACGTGGTTCCGCTACATGCACTCATTATGGATAAACAAATCAGCCATTCATCCAATTAGTGCTATCAAAAGTTTGGCTGTCCTCCGCAAGTCAATATAGTTACTACCAAAGTTCGAAGTTTCGATCTAACCAAATGTACCCGTTGCCAATCGGACCGGTGCATACCGAATGTACCGGACGAGATTCCGGTGAAACCAGCGAAGCAACGGGCGAAGTAGAAGAAAGAAAAAAAATGAATAAAAAGGAATTAAAAAAAAAGAGGAAGAGAAAAAAGAATGGGAAAAAGAGATGGCACTAGCCACTTTTAATTTTATATATATATATAGTATAACCAACACTTACCAATACTGATACTTTGCTCAAACTGGTACAAACCAACCATACCGCGAGTCAGTTTCTGATATTGTGATCCATATCATCATTTTTTCCCAATTATAAACTCAAAATGTAAATCTTCTTTTGAAATCATACATTATGATAGTCTTGTTGTTTCTAGAGGAGGATTTAATTACTTCATTTCACTAATTATTACTCTCTCGGGTTATGGATATATCTTCTAAAAGATAGAGCAAGTATCTATGATAACTATAAACTATTTTATAATGAAATAAAAAGTTCAGTTCAATACTTCCATCAAAGTTTTACGATTTGATAATACAAAAGAATACACAGCCAGTCATCCTTAACAAACTTTAGTTAGACATGGCATAATTCACCAAACTACCTACTCCTGTACATACGAACAATCGTGTAATGGAACATAAAAATAGGCATCTTCTATATATAGCACGCACTATAATCATGCTGTTTCTAAATACTCAACAATAACTTTGGCATGATAAATATATGTACTCCAAATTGAGGCAGGTGTTAGAATTTCAATGTCACATTTAGTCCTACATTGGTTATTTGTTAGCCATCATATGTATTCCTTTGTAAGTTAAGTTGAATAAAATACCATTGGTTATTTAATAATAGTTATGACTTAGATCGTGAGGAAACTAAATCATTGAATGGATAAGTTTAAAACAAGGTGGCCCAGTATAAAAAGTTTAAACCTAAGTTAGTGATAGTAAGTTCAATAAGCCTTTTTAAGTATCCTTACAAATCTCTAGCCATCTCATGTGAGACTAAATTTTGGAGTTAAATTTTCATCCTTTAAACATTATGTCCTTGTTAAAGTCAAAGTTTAACTCAGCTTAAAACCATCTCAAACCAACAATTGAGATTAAACCAATAATAGCTCTAGAATCCACAACAACTCTTCTTAATCTATCTCTCAATAGACCAAGGACTAGAACCACTTCAATAATTTGATAGGTTTGCAAAATGGCTTAATATATTTGTTTAAGCTAATTTAGTAAACATAAGTTCATTAGGGAATAAATGCCTTCTATTTCGCATATGTGGTTGCATAGCACTTTACAATTAATGACAACATAAGTTAATTAAATTATTTATTTTTATTTATCCATTCTCTCCTCTAAGTTCATATACTATCATCCAACTTTTAGTGTCAGATACCTTGCTTTGAAGAGTGAATTAGAATCCAAGCTTCTAAGGTCATACCATTGGTAGTGTTATCAAGTGTCAGCACAAAAGGCTCTAGTATGTGTCCAGCATAAAACATGTGTTAGCTTGACAATATGCCTCTTGTATGCTACCAGATTTAATATCTTTGATTGTGACCTCATGCAGATACTAGTTGCAATTTGCAAGTAGTTCAGACAGTGTTTTCAATATCAGTCCTACAGTGTAGTATAAATCAGTCCAAGATTTAACAAGTACACGGATCTCCTACTTCAGTACTCCAGTACATGTACATCTATGTGCCAAAATATTTGTTATGGACGAGAACATATTACATACCAAGATTAAAACCTTGATTCAGTCAAATTATGCATAAACTAGCAAAATTTGGTGCAAGCAAAAAATGAAAATATCAATGTGCAGGACCATGCAAGTATGTGGCATTATGCAGGAATCACAAAGAACATATATCTAAGTTCAAGAAAAACAGAAAAAAGAAATCAAAGAACGGGAAAAAACAATATAGAAAGCATAAACAACAGAATGTCAAATAACAAAGTGATTGAATTAATTACATTTCCCAGCAGCGATATCAACTTGATCAATATTGTCGCTTTTCCCAAGAACATGCCTCCAAACTGCACAAAGTCAAGTCATTAGAAATTTAGTACAAGAGGGAACTAAACTCCAAATAAGAATAATACTGCACAAAATCTAGGCGCAAACTGAAGTGCCAACATAACTGTAATATAATGCAGAAACAATAAGCAAACTAAGGATACATAACATAATAAGTTTATAATACAGAAGCTCAACTCACATATATCGCCTGTACGGAGATCAAGAGAGGCAACAACATTCTCTTCTGTAGATACTACTACACGCTTTCTCCCTGCCTTTTGAGTGTGAAAAACGGCATGCTTTACTTTCCCAATGTACTTCTGATGCCTGAAGTAAGAGAAAGTGCAGTTTAATGTGAAAAAACAACCAAATCAAAATTGGACTAATTAATAAACTATAACTAGCAAACTTGAAGAAAAAGAAGACATACAAAGATTTTAATAGTTACTCACTTACTCCTATACTTGAATGAAAAAGGTGAAGAGTTGGGTAACGCAACTAATAGTCTAATACCAAGTGTGACAAGTCTGTTATGGACATCCCAAGTAATATCAAGTAGGAAAAGATTCACATACTTGACCAGAAAATAGTTCCCAACATGTTATTATTGTACTTACTGAAAGTATAAACAAGATTAAGATCACAAGTCCATCATTTGTCAGGTGTGTTAGGATTGATTTGGCTTTTTCAAGGTACATTCACAAAGCACCTTTAGCAACCAAGGGAGGTGTTTTTATAAAAGTTGCATTGGAAAGGCATTTGTTTGGCCAGAAGAACTTCAGAAAGAATGTGCCATATACTACTTCCTGACAACCAAAGTATTATTAGCCTATATAATATATATCTTCAATTTGCATGATAAAATATATTCATAAATGGCCAAACTCAATGTATTTTGATTTTTCTCCATTTAAATTACATTTGACCAATGAAGAATGAATGACATAATGCAAGCTAAATTCTTGATAAGATAAAAGGAACGCATCAAGAGCTTATGAAATAGCAGAAAGGGAAAAACAGCAACTGAATCAGAGAATGAATGGCTAAGGGAATAAGATGAATGCAATGAGATCAAGGTTCACAAGATCATAATCAATTTAAAGAAGAATTATATATGAATTCAAGAGGAAGAAAATCACACAACACAATTAGCAGATGATATTTTATTTTAATAGAACAACTCAAAAGTCATCCTTAACTTACCAAAAGTGAGCTGGAGTGCACATCAAAAAATGAGAACAGTTGGAAATTGATTGAACTATATCCAATATACAGTGCACGAGAAGTAAGAACTCATTATGCAAAAAGAATCAATCAACTTAGATTTGATCGAGTCTAATTGCTTCAACAAAATTCAACCGAATCCATAGTTTCTCAAGGCTTAGTTATCAGTTGGGCAATCAACAGCAGGGTAAAAATAGGCTCAGCTTACAAACCATGTAGAATGAGTTCTGCAAATTATTAAAAAAGTTATTGGGTTTTCTCATTATCAAATATTCCAAATAGAGATACCTCAACTATTTGAACTTCCACAGTCGATGAAAAACAAATACAAAGCAAGAAATATCAACTATAAAAAACACTAATGGAGAAAAGGAAGTTGTTGTATACATAAAAACTGGAAAGTACATAATATGATATGACTTGATCATAGAATTGACTTATTAATTTGCCAGACTTCAAATGACTTGAACCAGAATACTTAAAACCCAATGTAATAGCTTCAAATGTATTATGAATTTATATGCCACTACAAGTAACCTGGAACTACCAATGTGGAGCTAATTCTTGCATTATAATCTCCCTTATTTAAGCTTCGGATCATCCCTAATCGACAATATGCAAGAATGAATGCAAAAGCAATTCCATCATCCACTAAAAGCCTTCCTATTGGAACTTCACTCTGTACCATGATCCCATTCGTTATGACCAAGTGGATAGGAAAATAAGCTTCAAACCATGTAGTCAAACATGTCCAAGAACAATGGTCATACAAATTTATAGACCACTAACCATTGTTGGACTAATTTGGGATGTTAAAAGAGAGAAAGATTATAAAACTTTAAAGCAAAATTCTAAGTCGAGTATTAAAAAGGTTTATAATTCTAAGTTAATAACAACAAGGTCAACCATTCCATAGAATCAGGAAAGAGAAGCATCATTTCACATGGTATCGGTTTAGGCCCTTAATTGATCAATAGATGTGCATCTATTTGAAAAATGCATAGTCAAAATAATTTCATAAGTTATATATATTATACACTTCATAACCAGAGCTGATTCAGAAGGGACAGTCTATACATTAACCAATTTTGATGTTTTTCACTTAATTACTTCTTTTACTTCAGCATTATAAAGAACTCTTGCAGAAGAATGATAAATTTTACATTAGGAGAGCTGGATCTCAGTTATATAAAGGAAACCTAAATAACCATGTCTAGTTAACACTCTCTGATGATTTCTTCCACTAATAGATTTCATCTCTTTCCTGAAAGATTGAGAAATAATTTCCTTAATGAATAGCATCAACTTAACCGCAGAATGATCATGAAAGAAATTGAATGGCGGAGAGGTCATCGTGTATTGGAAATTTCACATACAAAAAATGAATTAAATAGTGCATCGAAACTTCAATATTACTGGACATGCAATAAGATGCTAAGTTGATGATTCTAGGAGACGCAGAATTGGCTCAAAAAATATATTGTAAACCTAACAGCTACGTGACCACTGATCTCATAATTACCTCAAGAAAAAACATAATACATCTAACAGTTAAGTTGGGAGATAAAATAACACTTGGGTTCCCACTACGTTCCCCTCAATCGTTTGATCCGATAGCTGTTGCTCAAATATCATCTCTAATATATAATTGCGTACAATTTCGTTCTTTTTGGAGATCCATTTTCTAAAGAGGTTCACTACTAAACGCGTAGAACTATCCAATCATACGGATACTACCATCTACAGATCAGAAAAAGACATCTGCAAAGCGAACACTGTTGATCTCGCAAACATTACGTTTTACGTGGTATGATGCCAGCCAATTGAACTGATCAAGAGAAGCAATAAAAGCAGAACATCATTTACTTCACAATTTCAGAAAGAGAAGGGAGAAAACAGACGACCATGAAAGCGGAAAACAGAGGGGGATAGCGGATCTACGGACCAATCTGCGAGCCCGACTTGGTTCTCGTAAAGCGCAGTGGAGAGCAACGAGGAGAGCAGGAGGGTGGTCGTGAACAGTAGACAAACCCTATCAATCGCCATGGCCGTCCACGGCCGAGGTGCCGAGAGATCTGTAACGCTACGGGATTTGTAGTGTCCTGGGCAAGGGCGGCGGCTCGAATGTTTAACGAGACACTGAAACTGGGCCTCGTCAACGGGCCTTCAACTTCGATGCGATCTGGGCCATCTGGCCCAGTTTGTGGCTAAAGTATTACTATTTGGTAATTCAGATAGTTTCTAATTGTAACCAGTAAACTATTCAAAATACTCATCTTTGGCGTTTAAAGTGCTACTAAAAGTCAATTTGATAAACAATAAAATTTGCAACAATATGAGAAAGTAAATTAGTGACATTCGTTATCCTCAGCACTTTCTTATGCAGCAAACCACTCTTTAGTTTCTGCTTCTACTTTAGGGGTCATCAATCATTCATCTTTGGTGCTCCTAAAAAACTATTGGCTGGATTCTCTCTTCTTTTCTTTTCAATTCAAGTGCCAATACTAATCAAGTTCTCGTTTATAAATGCTGGACAAAAGGATGAGAGTCGATGCTAAATTCACTAGTCGTCCCATCTGAAGAAATAAGGATTCGAGAGTGATCAATTATCGCCATGAATTATGCAGACATAAGAAGGATGATAGGTCATTGACATCTATCACATGGTGCTGAAGTGATACATTGCTAAAAGAAGCATTTTGGAAGGTACAGGGCTGCATCATCCACCTCACTATGGAAGTGTCCGCTTCCATGCATGGATTCCACTAATTAACTTAAAGCGACCACTGATGGAAGTAGAGGAACTCTGTAGGCCATTCTAAAAAGCATACATTCCAGCTCTCCGATAACACTGAAATTGTCAGCAAAGTAGCAGCGACCCTTTAGAAACAAAATACTGTGGAACTTACACTGCAGCCAGTTGAGATACTAACACAATTCACACCAAATTGAAAAACGGTGTCTTTCCTAATCATCCAGGTTGAAAGATTTAGTGCTTGAGCATCTGGATTCATCAGTTTATTGCATATTTCAAGAGCCAAGGCTTGAGTGCTAACAATTGCTACTTTGCATGCGAATATTGTGCACTGGGTTGTTGCAGTCCATGCCAGCATCCACCAGAGTGGGTGATATCAGCTAGAATTGGCCATCACTGTTCATGAATAGAACCCTAGCATTCAAAACATTGCTTTTTTGCAATAAATAAAGAATAAGAACCCTAGCCAATACGCAAATGTGAGTTAGGCACGGCAGAGAAAGGATAAAATAATTAGCACATCAGAAGTGGATCAGTTGGCTGTTGAGGTAAGATTAGAAAAGAAACCAAGTGAAAGCATCCAAATTCTTCAAGCACAGGTGGCCCAGAGGGCCACTTCATGCCCAAATACTCCACTATGTCCACAACTTGCAAGTTACGACACCACTTCTTCTCAGCTATAAGTACAAGCCCTCAGTTTAGTTTCTTCACCTGCAAAAAGAGTATACAGAAGCCAAAGGATAAGAGCAGAGAAAGGAGAGATGAGGCCTGCAAGCATGCCAAGCTCAGATGTACCGAATGTATGGCATACTCCAGTGCCTTACCTGTTTGGAGGTTTTGGTGCAGTGATGATTCTGATTGCAGTTGCTCTTCTCGTACTTGCTTGCTCACACTGGAGGTCAGCCAGAAATGGGGACTCTGAATCGCCTAATTCATTGGAGAAGCCGGTGATTGTTCAGCTGGACACGGAGCCAAGAGTAGTGGTGATCATGGCTGGGGATAACAAGCCTAGTTTTATAGCAAAGCCTTTCTCCTTGGTGCAGGAAGCACAGGACATGTCAGTGAAGCCAACTTCTCTCCACCCAGAGCTGTGATGGATCATAACAGGTTAAATTGTTGTATTTTAATGGTTCCCATCCTTCAATTTTGTCTCGGAAGTGCCCAATGTAAAGTTTTGAGTTATCAATGCCAACAAAATAGAAAAGAAACTTCTATCATTTCTATTCTCTATTTTGCTCCTGTTTTTTTCTGTTTTCCCCTGTAATTTCATTCAAGAGAGCGTATTTTCTTGCTTGAGCTATGGAGAGGAACAGTGGCAAGAAGAATGTTTGGACAATTAATCTGGTTTTCAGGGTTTACACATATCTATCCAAAACCAGGGATGGTATTGAAGGTTTTGACTGAGTAACTTTGATGAATGCTTAGACATACTGGCTTCCTTATATGTTCTTATGAGGAAATTTTGTTTAGCACTTCAGATAAGCACTGACTTCTACAGCATGAGTAAATTCCCAATTTCTAACTTTAGTTTCTTCTATTAGTTAATGCACTATTAAATAAGAAGACATGTTAGTCTACGTATGCGATTGTTTACTTCCTTCTATAAGTATCATGCGTGCAGCCAATGGAGGATAAGTCGATATTTTCAATTTCTGATAGTTTGTAATCAGTCACAGTAACCAGATCCTTAAATATACAGTAATTTGTAATCATCCATTTCATAACTCCTCAATAGACATTGATATCCATTAATGACTGTGCAAACAGCGCGCTCGACGTCTAGACAAATGCTATGCTTTAGAAATTGTTGAATAAGAAAATTCTTTCCTGGTGCAGTTAGAATTCCGTAAGTGGGAATGTACTGTAAGGCTCTTTCTTAATTGTCAAAAGATGCTCAACATCATGCCTAATCCATATGCAAAGAGCCAACAGATATGGGACTTCGCTTTTCTTATTAAGCCCAGATTTGATTACATCTGTGGCCAGCAGCATCTGAAGTACAACTTTTGTATTTCTTATTGAAACCATCCTCTATTTGATCTAACGTATGATTAGTTCTTTAGAGAAGTGTCAATAGAACCCAAATTCTCGCATTAGATGCTTAGAAACTTGGGCACATTGCTTCCTCTTGAGGATTGTTTTCATTTATTGTATTGCTTTATGATTATATGCTTTATTATGTGCACCGGTTGTTTTCAATAAAATTACTGTGACATGCTACAGAAGTGTAAATGTGCCATAAAAATAGAAAAATCAACAGCAATGCTCATAAAGTTATGAAATTTTAAGGGGTGGCATATCAACTCAATATCCTCCAACTCATATGACTAGGGATACCGGCTAATAAACCTTGTATCATAAGTTTTAGATTGTCATTGGATGTCTTGCAATATGATTTGACAGAGAATACTCATGCCCCGTTCAGATAGACATACTTCTATCACCAAAAACACTCTATGCCAAATAAAGTTTTCCCTTCTGACATTGTAAGTAGCCAAAATAATTAAAATAAAAATCATCGCATAGATATAGAAACATTATATTAACAAACATTTCTTTTCTTAATCAAAACTTTTACTGAAATACTAGTCCTCACCTCTGCAAACCAAGCCGAAGAAGCATAAACCCCCCAAATAGTCAATTTTCTTTTTTACATAGACAAGTAATTAATGCATTATCAACAAACAAATGATATTGCACACGAATAACAATGTAATCATCTCTAGTAATATATAACCTTTTTTAAAACAATCAAAGGAGAATGACAAACTATATAACCTAACATCCTAAGTATAAATTTGTAATTTCATATGCATAATACAGAATAAACTAGTAAAAGATCAACAGATGCAAAAATGTGAAGTGAATCAAATTCTAGGCTCAATTTTGGGTTGTTCTTGCTGATCTATGATGTTCCTCACACTTCCAGAATCAACAAGGTCCCTTCTTATAAATGTTCAGTATTAAATTTTGCCTCTAATATGTACTACTTGTGCCTCGGCTTTACCCTTCCAACCATTTTTTCTTGGATCGTCCAAATGATTAAGGCTCAGACATGAGAATCCTAGATAATTAAATTCCTTGTGGATGGAGTTCTAGAAGGGGATTCTTTCCATGGCTAATATGAAATTTTGATGATGCCATATGTTCAGTGGCTATAGTTCAAATTTGCAATTATTTCCTCCACTGGTAACTACTCGCTTTATTTGTATCTTGTTTGCAAAGCTTCCAAGCAGCGTTCACCATGGGGGAACCGATGCAAGCATCACCGGTAACTACTCGCTTTATTTGTATCTTGTTTGCAAAGCTTCCAAGCAGCGTTTACCATGGGGGAACCGATCCAAGCATCACCGGTAACTACTCGCTTTATTTGTATCTTGTTTGCAAAGCTTCCAAGCAGCGTTTACCATGGGGGAACCGATCCAAGCATCACCGCCCCCTGAAATAACCAAAATGTCTTTGACATTCTAGACCAGGTAAAGTGGAAACTTTCATACTATAACTTTGCAAAGTGGGCATTGGCCAAACCACAAGTATGTTTATGATATTAGTCCCACTAAGATGATTGATGTCACTAGCAAAAATGGACTTGTAAAAGCTATTGATCCCCCTGGTCTTATGAGCATAGCAAGCATACAAGAGAATATCGCAAGAGATTATATACACAAATCCAAAGAAACTCTAGTTATAGAGGAAGATTTTAAAAGATATTTGCTTGAATACTTGAAAAACAAACTAAGCTGAAATACCAGAAAAATATGCATGTAGTCAACTCCAATAGTTGTCACACTCGTAACTTCTGGTTGAATACATAGAGGACCAAAAAGAGTCAAGGGAAATTCAGAAAAATTATGTCTTGCAATAATGAAAATACAGAAACAAAGGTCAATGTTGACAAACTTTACATCCAGTCAACCTTAAACACAGTTGTAACTTTTAGTTGACTACTCAACCTACCGCGTAGAAGTAAATGCTTGAATATTACTCTTTATTCATCAAAATTACTAAATCAGTTAATGAACTAATAATAGGATAGCAAACATATTAGTGGCATTGTTGTTCTTAGTAAGCACATCTAAGGATTTTTCTTTCAAAAGACGATTATATATCAATCAACAAAGAGATTACAGTGGAGTAATAAATAGATCGAAGCTCAAAATTAATACCCTGAAGCGGGACAGAAGAGTCAGATTTTTTTTACCTGACTAATACCTCAAAAATCACCACTTGAGCAAGTCAATCCACTGCCCTATTTGAGTCTCTGCTGATAAAAATGCATTTGCCCTCTTAGAACAAGATGGTCGTCCACATGCTTGTTAGCATAAACAGATTTTCCGACAGTAAAAAAAAGGCAAGGAAGAAACAAAAGCACTCCGGTGATATAGTGTACTTATATTTACATTTTAGTGTTCTATCGTTCCAGTTTCATCATTCTATGCTTTCTTTACCAGTTCAAGGAGTAGCAAGATGAGATCCAAACTACTTAAATCATCTGCATCTGCATGAAAGGCAGCTGAATTGCAAGAAAAACAAAACGCGGCGCTTAATGGACGTTAGGTTAAAATCCCTTTGATCAATTGGCTTGCGTCAAACAAATCCTCCGTAGTTCACATGCAAATTGAAATGCAAATCCTAAATAAGAACTTTTTCGTACGCAGGAGAAGGACTAACTCGCCAGCATCATATTGACACGAGCTCATATTATGTTCAGAGAGCTCTTAATACATTTACCCAATTAGAGGACAGTGAGGTTCTATCCACAGCCACAAACACCGCCGGCTCTTCATCTGCAGCAACCGAGCGTCCACATTCTCCCGCCACGTTACTTCTGTAATCTGCAGCTGCGACGCCGTATCCGCCGTAGCCTGTATGTAATTCCAAATTTTATCCCAACATTTTAAGGCGAAGAGTGTTAAGCCAAATTTAATTAATCTGAATTAAAATATTAAAATATTTAATTTGAATTTATATTTTTTTTTCTACTTAATTCGATTTTTCTAAATACTTTTACTTCAAAATTTACGTTAAATTCATTTTAAAAAATTTATTATTTTATTTTATTGTTCAAATTTATGTTATTTCAAATTTCATCATTCGAGTTTAAATGTTTTTATTAATTTTAAATTTTATATAATTATAATTTTCTAAAATTAATTCGAAATTAATATATTCAAAATTCTCTGAATTCAAATTATTTTGAATTTTATTTAATTTAAATTTCACAATTTATTTTTAAATTAATATATCATGAATTTTCTAACCTATATTTTTTTCCCAAATTCTATATAATTCTAATTATCCAAAATTATTTTAGGAAATTTAAAATTTGTATAGTTGCAATTAAGATAATACAAAGTTTACATAATATATTATTGTATATCAAAACATAATTTATTTTCAAATTAAAACCTATTATCTACAATATTATTAATATGCATAAATTGAATTGGTTTATTTATAATATATTAGATTACGTTATTGAAAATTTCTGTGCATGTTTTTACTTTATTGCTTTTATTTATATACAATTTAAGTTATTTGTAGTACAAATTTTGCGTTTATTTTTCACATTTGTTTCATTAGTAATAATTTTAAATTAATTATTAATTAGTAGATCAATCACTGCCTTAATTAAAAATTTAACAACCAAAGTAAATAATTTATATAATATTTTGATTATTTTCTTAAAATATATCTGTAACACTATACAAATTAATAATTTTTATTTATAAACTAAATTATTTATTTGTTTATATCATGATAATTATTAAAATATAGATTTATTTATATCACATAATTCTATATATTTGTTAAAGATTGATCCATGATGTTATAAATATTAATAAATTTAGTGATTAAGTAGAATTTAATATATACATATTTAAAATTGATTTATAACTATATTCCTTGAATATAGTGCTAAATTTGATTTCATTAGCATCTATACAAGACAATATTTTATTTTTAAAAAATGGGAGGGTTGCATTTAAAAAAAATCACGCCTATAGAGACTATTGAATTCTAAATGTCCTTTAAGTTTAAAGGAGAACCCCTCAAAACTTTTGTAAAACATTTTGCATTAATTGAATGTATATCATTTTATGTTATTATGTTAGTCAAACATTATTATTTATGTTAATATAATTAACTATATTAAGATCTTTAAATTATATAATTTTTCATGTATAATAAATTTAAGAATAAAATCATACCTTATTGATAATTATCAAGCACAATAATTTTTTTAAAAAAATTGAGTTTCTCTCTCTTAATGGCTAATCATTCAAAATAATATAAGCCCTGTTTGGCATAATTGATCATCTGCTTTTGTCGGTCAAAACAATTGATTTTGAAAAAGCTGAAGTGTTTGGCATGCTGCTTCTAGGTTTGATGGTTTAGTAATAAAATTATTATTTTAATAAAAAAAATTAATTTTAAATATTTTTTTTTAAAAAATCGATCAGCATAACAATTATGTCTTTATTAAAGATAAATTTTATCATACTAAAATAATTCATACATGTATATACAACAATTAACTTAATAAAATAAGATGCATTAAAATATATCCTAAGCATAAGTTAAATGAGCTAGAGCATCCGAGCATGAACAATGTAAAATATTATTATGATATTAATAATAATGGTTTTTAGTAATAACTTTGGTAGTAAACCTTTTCTCAATAATTATGTTGTTGAAAGATTAGTGCTAATGTGTTCAATTAACACTTTTATTTGTAAATTTTCTATTTAATTGTGACGTACCAAAAAATATATTCTTAATTTTTATAAATTAATAAAATAATTTTTAGAATGTTAAAAAATATATATATATATATATTTATTTTCTACAATCTATACGAATTTATATAAATAAATAAATAAATATTTACTCCTTTTAAAAATATAAAAATATAAAAAAACAAAAATGAAGATTTTAATTAACTCACACTCGCAAGGTTTGGACCCATGATAAGCCAACACCATACCAAGTGTCACGCCCCGGTCGGATCGGTCTAAAAACAACGCTTATCTGTTGTCTCAGAGCCGTCCGGCGGAACACCAGAACGTGATCGCGCTAGGGTTTCCGGACCGAAGTTCGTCCCCAAATTCAAAACCCTAGTTCCCGCTCAATTTTTCTTCCCAAATTACAAGTCTCTCAAAAGAAACCCTAACCCTAATTTGAGAAATCCGGAAGAGGATTGGAAAACCAAAATCAAATACCTCAAATTAATTTTGACCCGAGGTCAAAATCACGCCGGATTTAATTTCCTTTGCGTTGACGTCACGCCGACGTCAGCCAAATTTGATTTTCGTTTCACGCCGAAGTTTCGCTCTGCTGACGTTGTCGCTGCGTCAGCCGCGCCGAAATCCGAAATCGAATTCGATCGTTTCGATTTCGCTTCGATGTCGTTGACTTGAATTCACCTCGTTTCGAACGCCCGACGCGTTCGAACTCGCGTCGTCTTCTTCGTCCGTTCGACACCGAGCTTTTGAACGCCGCCGCGTTCGTCGGTCTCCTTTCGCACGTCGCCGGAAAGGAGGAGGCCGACAAGGGGGAGACGCCGCCTACGTCTCAGCCTCGTCGCCGACCGGAGACAGCCGCCTGCTGCCGAAAGAGGGGTCGCTGGACTTCGCCGCCACCGCGTGGAGAAATCCATAACAGAGGAAGCAGAGGGGACACCGTCGCCGGAGAAGAAGCACAGGTGAAGGGAAAATTTCCTCTATTCGTGAAATAGATTACAAAAACCGTCTTCTCTCTCGTTCTCACGTCGGCGGCGAGCGTCGCCGCCGTTACACGCTCTCGAGACTCTTCTCTCAGTCGCCGATCACTCTATCGCCGATCCTTCCATTTTCCGATCTCCCTTGTCTTCAAGTTCCCCCTTTTCGTTGAGCTTTATAGGGAAGCCGCCGCTTCTCTTCTTCTCCGTGGCGACCGCGTCGCCTGCGGACTCCGTCCGCTTCGTTCGGCTCCGTCGTTCGAATCCCGTGTCCGAAGCATGCGGAGGGGAAGGCGATGCTGAGCTTCGTCTTGAAGTCGTCCATGGCTCCCGATTCTTCCGCGTCCGAGGACGTCGCCCAGCCGCCAGCTTCGTTCGCGCATGCCTGCGCGTGGTTTGCCGCATCGTCTCGCCTTTGTCCGCGTCAGCTTTTGCTCGTCCGAATCTGATTCTTGGGTTTGGGCTTGGATTGGGCTCCCTCTCCTCTGGGCTGAACCGGGGAGCCCAGGGCCTAACACCAAGTGTCACGCCTCGGTCGGATCGGCCTAGAATTAGCGCTTATCCGCTTCCTAGAACCGTCCGGCGGAATACCAGAACGCAACTCTCCCTAGGGTTTCAGGCCTTAAATTGGGAACCCTAATCTCCCCGGATAATTTTTATCCCCAAATACAAGGTCGCACGGAGAAAACCCTAACCCTAATTTAGAAATCCGAAAAGGAACGGAACCTAAATCAAATACCTCCTCTGATTTTGACCAAAGTCAAAATTAAGCCTTGCTGGCGTCAGCGTGACGTCAGCCCTCGATCAGATTTCGCTCGCGTGTAAATCTCCGTCGCTGACGTCACCTTCGCGTCAGCCGCCGAAATCTCTTTTTCCGCGTCGATTTTGCACGCTGACGTCCGCCTGACATCAGCGTCCAGAATTCGATTTTGCGTTCGAATTCGCCCGTTGACCGCTGCCGAAGTTGACTCGCCTCGTTTCGAACGCCCGACGCGTTCGAAACTTCGTCTTCTTCGTTCGTCCGAAGCCGAGCGCCGCCCGCGCTCGCGAATCGCCGTCCTCCGTCGACGACTGCCGCTGCCGGAAATCTCCGCCGAAGACGATGGGAAATAGCGCCGCTAACTCAGAAACAGGGGAGAGGAGTTTTGAGAGAAATCGAAGCTTTATTCCTTCGTTCGAAGCTTACAACCTCTCGTGGATCCGACGACCCCTGCCGTCGTCCGGTTTCCATCTTCCCTCCCTCACCGTCGACCCTTGTCGATGGTTACAAGTCTCTCAAGCTCTCACCGCGTCGCTGCCCTCGTATCAGAGTTGAAGATCCCCCCAAAGCTCCCTATCTGCGGCTTTTATCGAGCGAGCCACCGCCTCGACGCCTCGCGCGTCCGCGTCCGCTTCCTACGCGCGATGAAGTCGCCTGCAGCCGCCAACGTCCGCTTCCGGCGCTCCCGCCGAAGATGCCGAAGAACTCGCGTCCTCTACGCGAGTTGCTGCGTCTGAAGTCCCGCACGCGTCCTCGTCCGGGTCTTCCGCCGAAGACCTCGTCGCCCGCCGAACTCCGAGTTCCCCGCAGCATCGACAGTCCTCGCGCCGCCCGAACCTCTCGGCGAAGACGCCGTGGTCGCCGTCGACCGGATCTCGCGGGGACGTCGTTGACGTCGTCGCCCGTGTCGCGTCTGGCGCACGCGAGGAAGGCGAGCTCGCGTTTGCGGCTGAGCCTCGCGCGCGGCCGCTGTGCTGAGGGCACCCGGGGTCAAAATACCCCGTTGACCGAATTTTCTCCTGATTTGGGCTCGTGCTTGGGCTTGGGCCGAACCGGCCTGACACCAAGTGTTAGGGACCGGTTCAGGCGGTCCGGCCCAGGCCCAAACACAAGCCCCAAACCCAAAGCCCGGGTCAACTGAGGAGGTTGACCAAGCAAATCACGCGGAGCAAATCCAACCACGCGTGCGCGTTGCAGCGTGCGAACGCGTCTTCGCGAACGCTTCGGACGCGAGAGGCGCGGGCGGCGTCAAGCAGAGAAGATGGAGGCGACGATGTCTCCAGCTGAAGACACGGAGCTGGGCGACGTTCGCGGCGGACGCGGTCGGAGGCGTCGAGCGGTTCCAGCGGCACGGGAAGACTCGGACGGCGTCGAGGCCGCATCCTCCTCGCTCACGCGAGCTTCGGCGGAAGACGCGGTCCACGCGAAAGAGACGAAGCTTGCGGGGTGACCGACGAAGGAGGACGCGGCGGGAGATGCGGGCGCGGCGAAGCTTCTCTATAAGAAGCCTTGACGGCGACGAGCTCGGGGTGCGCAGAGGCGTCACCACACCACAAAAGAGAGCGCCGGGGAGCGACTCCACCGGCGACGGCGAGGCGCCGTCGCCGCTCCCAGAGCAGGGCTCTGATGCCGGTTCCAGGAGGGAACCGATGCCGACGTTCAGGGCAACGTCGATGGCTGGGAGGCTGAGAGAGAAATTGTAACTGTCAGCGAGTGCACTGGCGGCGAGGGAGGGGAAGAGGGCGCCGACGAAGGTCGACGGCGAAGGTTGTAATCCGTTTTGGAAAATAAAGCAAGGTTTCTTCCACGACTTCTCCTTCCCCTGTTCTTCAATGCGACGGTTTCCGGCGAGGTCGCAGGCGCGGCGGCGCCTGACGGCGGAGGCGAACGCAGGCGGCGTTCGGCGTCGATCTTGCGTGCGAACGACGACGAGAGGAAGACGAACGATGGGCGTTCGATTCGAGGCAGCAACGTGGATTTTGACCGGGTCAAAATCCAAACGGAGATTCGAGCGAAATCGCGAATTCGATTTCGAATTGGAGATGACGTCACGCTGACGCCAGCAGATGAAAATCGACGCGGTGATTACGATTTGGAATGCTGACGTAATGCTGACGCCAGCAACGGAGATTTGCGCGCACGGTGAAACTTCGACCGGAGGGCTGACGTCACGCTGACGTCAGCAAGGGCATGATTTTGACTTGGTCAAAATCAGAGAGAGAAAAGAGGTATTTCTAAATTAGGGTTAGGGCTTTTTGAGCGACCTTGTAATTTGGGGATAAAAAAATTATCCGGGGAGAGTAGGGTTTCTAATTTCGGGTCGGAAACCCTAGGGAGAGTTACGTTCTGGTATTCCGCCGGATGGCTCTAGGAAGCGGATAAGCGCTAATTCTAGACCGATCCGACCGGGGCGTGACAACAGGTATCAGAGCTAAAAGATTCTGCCATGATGGTGAATCAGAAAGATCCGAGAGGCAGCAACATCACTACCGGCGACAAGGAGTGTTGTCCTTCCAGGGCAGGGGTCCTGATGCCAACACCAGGGTGTGTTGATGCCAATGTCTAAGAGCATTGATGCCGATGTCAGGGACGTCGATGCCGATGTCAGGGGACATCGAAGGAGAACTCTATAAGAGCTCAGTGATTGCAAGATCCTTTACCAAAGCAGGGGGCTTTGATGCCAACACTAGGGCGTGTTGATGCCAATGCATAGCATTGATGCCAACACCGGGGGGCGTTGATGCTGGCGCCAGGGGCGTCGATGCCGGTGTCAGGGACATCGAGGTTCAGCTGAGTTCAGCAAATATGGTGAAGCAAGATTATCCTTGACAAGTTTGTTGATGCAGGTTACTATAAGCATGGTGCAGCAAACATTCATCATCAGAGGATGGAGGACTTTGAACATTGGAGGGCCAGTGTTCAACTTGCATGAAACATCGAGGGCGATGTTCAAATCAGGTGGGGGAGAATTGTTAGGGCCCGGTTCAGGCGGTCCGGCCCAGGCCCAAACACAAGCCCCAAACCCAAAGCCCGGGTCAACTGAGGAGGTCGACCAAGCAAATCATGCGGAGCAAATCCAACCACGCGTGCGCGTTGCAGCGTGCGAACGCGTCTTCGCGAACGCTTCGGACGCGAGCGGCGCGGGCTGCGTCAAGCAGAGAAGATGGAGGCGACGATGTCTCCAGCTGAAGACACGGAGCTGGGCGACGTTCGCGGCGGACGCGGTCGGAGGCGTCGAGCGGTTCCAGCGGCACGGGAAGACTCGGACGGCGTCGAGGCGGCATCCTCCTCGCTCACGCGAGCTTCGGCGGAAGACGCGGTCCACGCGAAAGAGACGAAGCTTGCGGGGTGACCGACGAAGGCGGACGCGGCGGGAGATGCGGGCGCGGCGAAGCTTCTCTATAAGAAGCCTTGACGGCGACGAGCTCAGGGTGCGCAGAGGCGTCACCACACCACAAAAGAGAGCGCCGGGGAGCGACTCCACCGGCGACGGCGAGGCGCCGTCGCCGCTCCCAGAGCAGGGCTCTGATACCGGTTCCAGGAGGGAACCGATGCCGACGTTCAGGGCAACGTCGATGGCTGGGAGGCTGAGAGAGAAATTGTAACCGTCAGCGAGTGCGCTGGCGGCGAGGGAGGGGAAGAGGGCACCGACGAAGGTCAACGGCGAAGGTTGTAATCCGTTTTGGAAAATAAAGCAAGGTTTCTTCCACGACTTCTCCTTCCCCTGTTCTTCAATGCGACGGTTTCAGGCGAGGTCGCAGGCGCAGCGGCGCCTGACGACGGAGGCGAACGCAGGCGGCGTTCGGCGTCGATCTTGCGTGCGAACGACGACGCGAGGAAGACGAACGATGGGCGTTCGATTCGAGGCAGCAACGTGGATTTTGACCGGGTCAAAATCCAAACGGAGATTCGAGCGAAATCGGGAATTCGATTTCGAATTGGAGATGACGTCACGCTGACGCCAGCAGACGAAAATCGACGCGGTGATTTTAATTTGGAACGCTGACGTAATGCTGACGCCAGCAACGGAGATTTGCGCGCGCGGCGAAACTTCGACCGGAGGGCTAACGTCACGTTGACGTCAGCAAGGGCATGATTTTGACTTGGTCAAAATCAGAGAGAGAAAAGAGGTATTTCCAAATTAGGGTTAGGGCTTTTTGAGCGACCTTGTAATTTGGGGATAAAAAAATTATCCGGGGAGAGTAGGGTTTCTAATTTCGGGTCGGAAACCCTAGGGAGAGTTACATTCTGGTATTCCGCCGGACGGCTCTAGGAAGCGGATAAGCGCTAATTCTAGACCGATCCGATCGGGACGTGACACCAAGCAAGAAAAAAATTTTGTCCCGAGTTTCTAAACAGGGTATCTTAAAATATTGTAAAATGAGCCTATATTACCGTAGAATAAGTCTATTTTATGAAAAAAAATATATATGTCAATTATCCTAAATGATTATAATATATCATAAAATGACTACCTATTAGTATAAATTAATTCTCAAACATATAGTAGAATATAACATCATAAAATGGGCTTATTTTATGATAATATGGATTCATTCTATAATATTTATGGTACCCTACTTAGAAACTCCGCATAAGATTTTTTTTTGCCAAGCAAGCATATCTATTTTGAAGTCAGGAAGACTCATGTTGATCCTAAATGAGTCACGGTGTTGACGAGCAATTTCTTTCAATGAGTCACAGTGAAGTCGGCAAAGCGATTTCTTTCGCCACGTCTACCCCATTCACAATCCTTTTGTTAATAAATATGCAATCAATAGATTCGCACTAATATATTTAAGTAACATACTTCATTTCTAAACTTCCTCTTTAACAAAAAATATTTTAATTTATATATTTAATACTTATTAAATACGTATTATTTTTAGAGAAGTAGATTTTGTAAAAATATTATAATGAATTTTCAGTGGTTTAATAATACTGTCGATAATTTTCAGTCCTAAAATAATGTTTCACAATGGTAATCTTTGAATAGGGCTACAAATTTAGCTGTCATAATTGATATAGAAATAACAAACTACTATTTTTCTCTTAAAACTACTCCTACAACTAAAAGATAACCAAGTGTATATTTTTTTAGTATAAGCATGTTATCTTATCACCTCGAAATGATTGGATCTCATATAATATAAGTTAGCATATTATAGTTTTGTTTCTTATAAATATTTTAATAACCCTTTCAACTTTCTAATGATATGATCCTATATTACTTTGATATCTATGCAACATTTTAACAATAAAACTAATATATGGCCTTTTACATATTTGAACATATATCAAGCTATCTAGGATAATAAAATAAAATATGTTTTATTTATTTGCATTCTAATTCATCATTTTCGCATCACATAAGACTCAATTTATCTTTTTTTATAATTAAAATATTAAATACAAAACACCAATCTATATTGAAACTCTCTATAACTTTATTAGTATATATTTTTTTAGACAATCCTAATATTCATTATGATTTATCATATAATATTTAAATTCCAATTAACACCTCTAATGGCTAGTTATTTGTCTATAACTAATCTATCCACTAGTATTTTGTCTAAGTATTTGTTTTAGGCCAATTGGATGCTTATGCAAGATACGTAGGTTGTGGACGACTATGTTGGTGTTGATGCCTAGTCCAAGTAGAATCTTTGCATGCTTCATAGTAACTTTATGAGATTAACTTTTCTCATCTATAGGAGACTAATATTAAGCCAAATCATCTATTTAGGGAAATCAAAAATGGGTGCCCATCTTCATTTGCTATGGTGAATGCTCTCTCTTACTTCTTAGAGCTCTTTTTAAGTCGAAATGGAACATAATCACAATGTTATTACTTAACATTTAAATGAATGCTAAATGACACTCACATGATCCTCTAGGTTCACTTTGAACCCCTTTGGTTATAACTCGAGAAGATATCCCAAATAGGATGTATGGGGGATGAATTTGATTAGTAAGATAGTATTTTTGATGAAACGATTATCGAAATAGTGTCATTGTATATATACACACACATGCGGAATATGACATATTGATGTCGATAACACATCCCAACTTATGTCAATTAATACTTGTATTCATGCAACCAAATTAGAATGACATTATGATTGATTTTATCTCCCTAACTTCCATTGCAAGCAAACGAACCAACCACAATAGTCTCTCCCACTCGCTAGTCGCTCCACGCTCGCTAGGCTTAATCTACGTACATTTTCCCCTCGATTACACGTTTATATATTAATTTATTCATAGTTTTCATTTATTTTTTCCCATAAAGCCCACGGGAATATATAAATACCCCCTGCTCCCTTCGGCTTTGCTTCCATCATTCCCCTCTCGCGCTCGCTCTCTCTCTCTCTCGCTCCCCTCGCCCCTCCTTCTGCCCCGATCGCTTCGGGGCGACCGAAACCCTAACCCTTGCGCAGTCGTCCACCCATACTTACGCGCTTTGATTGCCTCCGACGCTGCATCGCCGCCCTCTACATCCGATCGCTGTTGCTGCCCTTCTCGATCCGAATTACGTGGTTGATACTCGGTTCTGCGGCGATCGGGCGTTGGATTCGCGCAGATTCGGCCTCCGAGCCGGGGTTTTCATCGGCTTCTACGGTGCTTTTAGTCCCGGCGATGCGAATTTCGAGATGAAGTCTAAGAAAAAAAGGGTTTTGGAGACGGTACGTGAGACGCTCGATCACTTCGATCCACTTCTTCCTCTTTTCCACTTAAATTGCGACCTCTAGTACTTCCAAGGATGGAGCGTTTCTGTATTTTAATTTCTTCTAGCGATGACCTTGTGCTCTGTTGTATTGCTGTTGGAAGCTTTACTTGTTTTAATGAATATTAATCTACTGTCTTGTGAATAATTTGTTAACACATCTTACTTCTTCATCTTATGGTTTTATGAAAAAAATTGCAGCACAAGTAAATTAACATTTCAAACTTATGTTAATTTGAGCATGAAAAAGCGGTGTAATGTATTTCTTTTGTGCCATACCCTTTTTGTCATCATACCCTTTTTGTCATCTTGGGAGTTTAGAACGCTGCTGCCAAATTCTAAATAAAATTAATTGAAGCATTTCTGTTTGTTTCTCAATTTGTCTCGTCTTAATTCCATCTATCCCAATGCTTATCGCAGCTGTTGCATTTAATTTGTGAGCTACTTCGTAATTCCTAACATGCCATTTGAAATTGGTTGTTTTCCATCTCATGTCTGAGACTAGAAAAGCGAAGAAAGCGTTCTACGGGATTGTCCTTGTTATAAGCTTGCTAGGTCACCAATTAGCTTTTTTATTGCTTATTTGTCATCCACTCGTGCGCTGGAACATTCTTCAGCTCCATTATCCAATCATTTGACGCCTTTCCTGGAGCATGATAACTGTAGGTAGCAGTTCCTTTTGGTGGATTAGTGTACCGATCAATTGTTGTCATTGCTTCCCTATGGTTGGCTTGATGCATTTTTAGAATGAAAAGAAATATGAGGAAATAGACAGTCATAATGCAAGCATTATGGCAACTAAAAGAGAAAAAAGATGAGTAATAGACATGCAAGATCATTATCCCTGGTGCGATGTCTGCATCTTGCTTGTATTATGAATCTTCATGAAGGTTCCGATCATCTATAACTGCAACTGATGTTTCAATTCGTCTATTCATTTCTAATTCTTCAGTCGTGATATGAAAACATGTGCTTCTATAAATATGTACTTTGTTGTTATTGTTCAAACTGCAAAATGTTCTTAAGGTTTATTGAACATTAATTGTAATTTAATAAACACTATCTATATGTCTAAAGTCTAAAGTCTTTTTCTTGGAAAAATGTTGATGTTTATGCTTATTATTAATAACAACTTAAGCTTTTAGTATAAGTGGTAGCCTGATAGATCTCCACATGATATCCAAACTAGGGTAAGCTTCAAATTTTGAATTGTGTAGTGGTATTTTAGAAAAATATAATTGATCTTTTCATATCAACTTAAATTTTAGGAGAGAGAGTAAAATTGTTCTCAACAATGCTCATGGAACTCAGCAAGAAGTTTACTAAGAAATTCTTAATGGTTATTCATGTCAAACTTCCGTCCTGCAAAACAAGCTTCTTTTTGTAGATTTTAGATGGAAACTCAATGATGATATGTTTCTTGTTCAAGAAAACTGAAACAAAGTCCTCGGTGACATTGCTGTATTGTATACAGTATTTAAGAAATCATTTCAAGTTGTCTGGCGAGAAATCACAGTTTAAATTGAAATCCTTAAACGCTGTTAGTAATTGTCTTTGTATCAGTATTTATAGTGGCGGATGTCTGATAGTTGTGATCTCGATAAACCTTTTTTTAGGATTCAAAGACAATGATCTTTTACTCAAGTAGAATTTGAATGGAACTTCCATAGATATATTCTTTTATCCTGATTGTTTAATGCATATTACTTAAATATGGTCGCAAGACTTCAATCTTCCAAGACTCTTTTAACATTTACTTTGTGTTAGATCTTTTTGTGGTTTAACTAACCAAAGCGATCATTATGGTGAACTTCCATGAATATGGATGGGTCTTCCAGTGTCATGTTTATTTTGAGTTAAAAATAATCTGTGGAATGAAGAGAATATGGATCGTGATATTGGGCCATGGTGTACACACAGCAATTGTTCTTCATATAAAGCCTGCAATGGTCAGCATAGGATGCACGCATGTCATTTCAAAAAATTCATACTGCTAGATAACAACTTTATACGATCCGATACTTAAAAGATAATTAATGGAATATTTGTATTCTATTCTCTTTTTATTGTTTTTGTCTACTGTACCTGTTTGATCCATATATTTTGACATTTGACATACAGTTTTCAATTTTCATTTCTTATTTAATGGTGGATTTGCTTTGCATTTCTCTGTTTTTAACATACATATGTTGCTGATGCTGTTACAGCCTCCACAAATAGCCTTCTTTATCAAGAAGGTCACTTCTGCTGCATATGAGAACATAGAAGAATCACTAAAAGATTTCGTATGGGAGTATGATAAGGTATGCCTTCCACTTTTTCTGTCTTGTCGAACAATCAGTTATATTGAAAATGTTGCTAATCCTATGTTAAGTTTCTGCAGGGAGATTTTCATCAGTGGATGGACCTGTTTAATTATTTTGACTCATTTTTTGAGAAGTACATAAAATCAAGAAAGGATTTGCAGATTGAAGACAACTTTCTTAAGGTGGATCCATTATTTCCAAGGGATGCGGTTCTTCAAATACTTAGAGTTATGAGAGTTATCTTGGAGAATTGTACAAATAAGCACTTCTACAGTTCATTTGAAGTACGTATCTTTTATGGTGATGGTATTTCTCATTTTCTCGATAGCATAATTCATGGTATGAATATCAGTATCATATTGTCTAAAAATGAGATATCAATCATATTATTTGACCAAATTCTGAATTAGGAAAAATACTTACAATATTAAAAAAAGGGGAAATTAAGAATAATTTGTAAAAGAAATGAAAATTACAAGAGTTATTTAAGTACAATTATTGGATCTTTTCTACCTTCTTCACTTAGCTAATCACTTGAAGTACACACATAATGCATTAATAAGAGTGGATAGCAAGATGGCTAGTGAGACCCCTTGATTTGTGGTGCAAAAGCCTTGATATGGAGATCATGTATGCTCTTCCTGAATGATCTAATCTAAGTGATATGGAGAGATACATCACTCATTCCTTGAGTGATTTTAGTGATGGAAAATTGTTACTCATGCTTGAGCTGAGCAATATGTTGATCGTTTGGCTTCCCAATTAATTGAGTGATGTGTGCAATGAGTGAAGCATAAGGCAACCTTTGGAAGAAGTTTGAGTACAATGATGACTTGAAATATTGAGTAGTCATGTAGACATGCTTGGTTAAACCAAAGTTTTGAAAATCGGACTGAATCACAGTCCAGAATCGGTACATCCAGTATGTATCAGTTTGAGATAGGATTGATACATCAGTATAGATTGATATTCTAAATCTTGGGTTGAAATATTCTAGTGATCCGTGGAGAAGATATGACTTTGTGCAAACAAGCAAGACAAGATTTTGAAAGATAAAGGTGACAGAGGGAGCCTTATCCAACCTCTTTAACATGTTTTTTTGGATGCATCAGAGTCTGATTTTGAGAGATAAAGGTGATTAGACATTGCAGTAGAACTTGATAAGTCTTTTTGTTTAGGAGAAAGGTGAATGACTATTTGAGTGAGCTACCCTTATTATTGCAAGGGAGTGATCCTTTAGTGGGACAAAGTGTAATCATTATTCATTGTCTTGATTTTAGAAGTTTTTTTTCAAGGGATAATTGAGAATTTGAAAGCCACTGTGTTATTGTATTATGTCTTTTTTGGCATGTTTATTTTCAGTTGTGAAATTGGTTCAGTGGTTGAGATTATGCTAGTGGCAATTGTGGTGAAAGAGAGGCTGGCATTAATGAGTTAATTTTGTTGCATCACCTACTTTTTCTTTTAGTGAAATTTAGGGTGCTTGGATTGGTACATGCCGGATGAAACTGGATAGAACCAAATGGAATATGGGTGCAGCAGAGAAGGAGAAGAAGAGGGAGAAGGAGAAGCTCGCCCTTATTGCTCGTCTGCCAATGGACCTCTAGCCATAAACAAGAGATTGATATGATTGGGGACCTTGGTCAGAAGTCCAAATGGAGAGGAATTCGGCAAGTTACTAATTGATCTTTTGAAAGGATTGACAGCCATGATGGTGGAGATAGAGCTACAGAATGAGGAAAGGTTGACCACTTTGATTATTACCTAGGAATTGAATGGGACTTGGCTAGCTTTATTAACATCATTTGCATAAACTTCAATCGTTATTGTCAAAATCTGTTCCACTACCTTTGGTTCATGCAATGTACTTGACTTGAATAACTTACTTGGGAATTGGAGAAATACTTATGCATTGCCTCTATTTTAAAGATAGAGAAAGCTCTTGTTTATGTTGTATACTTGATGAGAGACATTAGGTTGTGTTGGCATATGTAGATCTAGATGTATGTGGACTCTAAACAAGGAGCATTAGTGCTCTTCTAGCAGCTCTAGATGCTTGTGGATTCTAAACGGGGTGATATTATAAAATTGTTATTGGATTCCAATATAGGATATGATGAAGGTGTATCTTTTGACTTACACCAAGCAAGATTCGAAAAAATGGTCCTACCGGATGTCCTAATTTGCTATCGAACTAATATATACCGCCCAGGAACCGGTGGTACTGATGCATGAGCTTCGAAGCTCAGGCAGAGCTTCCATCGCAGCTCCAGATGGAGCTTCCCTCCTAGCTCTGGGAAGAGCTTCTTCCCAGCCGGAGGCAGAGCTGCCTCCAAGTGGTGGAGCAGCAACTAGGCCTTCTAGGAGGAGCTTCTTCCACCTGTAGTTGCTTCCAAGTTCCAGTGGAGCTTTATGCTGCTTGGTCTGAGCTGGACCTCCATTGGATCGGAAAAATTGGCTAGTTCGGACTGGTTTTTAAGAAGTTGACACAAAATATTTATAAATTATTTATGATACTATGTGTTAGGACATAGTGTTTAGTGTCAATACTAGCACACTTGCTCGAATTGATACTTTAAACAGTAGGACAAATTTATGATTTCAAAAATGCTTTTCTAAGGATTGTCTAATTTCATGCTGAATCTTTGTAGATTCATATAATTTCTGATTGATTGAGTATTATTATTATTATTATTTTAATTTTGAAAATTTTGAACTTGATATGAATGAGATATTTGATTTTCCAAGCAAGACTGCATTGGCCTTGACTAATCCATTCCTATCTTGGCTAAATCCCTAGTCTAACTTTGCTGAGCTGAATTGAGAAATGCTGATTTCAAAAACTTAAATAGTCTGATTTTTTATTTCTCCAACAAGATTGGATCGACCTTGGCCAATCCCAATCCAACTTGATTTCAACTGATTTTGAAAACTATGCTCAATAGGGACTAGTTTTTTCTTGTAATTTAAGTGTTTGTACTCCAAACATGTAGCCATATGATCTCTTTATCTGAAACCATAATTTTGTTTGCCCATGATACACATGGATTTCTTATTTGTATTATTTTACATATGCAGCAGCATCTGTCACTGCTTCTAGCTTCAACTGATGCAGATATTATTGAAGCAAGTCTTCAGACCTTGACTGCATTCTTTAAAAAAACAGTCGGGAAGTGCTCCATACGGGATGCCTCTTTGAGATCTAAGTTGTTTGCTTTCTCACAAGGTTGGGGAGGGAAGGAAGATGGGCTTGGATTAGTTGCTTGCTCTTTGCCAGATGGTTGTGATCCTATAGCTTGTGATATTGGTTCCACGCTTCATTTTGAATTTTATTCAAGTTGCGAGGCATCAAAAAATTCTTGTAGCACAGAGGATACCAGTCAGGGGTGGCAAGTCATTCATCTACCAATCATCAATAGTGACAATGAGGACGTTCTGCAAATTATGCAGAAGTTAGTGATGACCTATAACACCCCTTCCAATTTACGTTTTTCACTACTAACGCGATTGAGATTTGCAAAAGCTTTTGGTCCTTTAACAGATCGACATCAGTTCATCCGTATCCGCCTGTATGCCTTCATTCTTCTTGTTCAAGCAAGCAATAATGCTGATGATTTGGCAACATTTTTTAATAACTCACCAGAGTTTATTAGTGAATTACTATCTTTATTAGGTTACGAAGATGAAATTCCTGAAAAGATCCGAATTTTGGGTATTCTGTCATTGGTTGCTCTCCACCAAGATCGTACTTATCAACCTATGGTTTTGTCTTCTGTGTCAGCTGGTGGGCACCGCGGAACCCTGCCTAGTCTTATGCAGAAAGCAGTAGATTCTATTACCAGTGGTTCCTCAAGATTTTCTATTGTTTTTGCTGAAGCACTGCTTGCTCTTATCTCCATATTGGTTGCATCTACTCCGGGTTCTTTAGCTCTACAGGAAGCTGGATTTATACCTAGTATTTTACCCCTTCTTAAGGATACTAAACCTCAGCACTTGCATCTTGTTAGTACTGCAGTTCGTGTAATCGAGGGATTCTTGGATTATCATAATCCCTCATTAGCTTTGTTCAGAGATTTGGGGGGTTTAGATAATGCCATTGCGCGTCTTAAAGTTGAAGTTTCAGATGTTGAGAGGGGTGTAACTGAGACTGCAGAAAAAACATTGTCTGAGAAAGGCAAACAAATAATCAACAGTCTGTCTGAATCAGAGAAGCATTCTCTTCCTTCAGAAAGTTTTATTACACATGATCGGAGGTCACTCATTAAAGCATTACTTCGCACAATATCACTTGCAACATATGTTCCTGGAAGCTCTGCTCGTGTTGATGGCTCTGAAGAAAGCATATTACCGACATGTTTGTGCATCATTTTTAGGAGAGCTAAAGAATTTGGCGGTGTGGTATTTTCACTTGCTGCTAACGTTATGAGTGATCTTATCCACAAAGATCCCACATGCTTTTCTGTCCTTGCTGCAGCTGATGTACCTGGTGCTTTTCTTGATGCTATTGATAGTGGTGTACCCTGTTCTCATGAAGCGGTAAGTTGTATTCCACAGTGTTTGGATGCATTGTGTTTGAACAATACTGGACTTCAATTGGTCAAAGATCGTAATGCTCTCAGGTGCCTCGTAAAAATCTTTACTTCCACTTCATATTTAAAAGCTCTCAACGATCAATCATTAGAAATCTTGTCTAATGGGTTGGATGAGTTAATGCGCCATTCATCTGTGTTGCGTGCTTCTGGTGTTGATGTGCTTATTGATATTCTTAATACAATTTCAAACATTGGATCTTGCTCAGAGTCTAGCTCCACAGGATCTCAGAGCTCTTTAATTTACATTCCAATGGAAGTTGATCTAGAAGATAATGTGTCTAGTTCACTTGCGAAAGGAGAAATGCCTGAGACTAGGAATGCAGATCAGATGAATGACTCATCTGTTGGTTCTTTTCTGCCAGAATGTATTAGCAATGCTACTCGCCTTCTTGAACCTGTTCTTCAGAATGCAAATACCATAAACTTTTTCATTGACAAAAAGGGCATAGAAGTGCTGCTTAAGTTGTTTACAATGCAGGTTATGCCCACTTCTGTTTCTATTTGTCAGAGCATATCAAATGCTTTTAAAAAGTGTTCAGCTCAGAATTCTACTTCTTTGGCTAAAGCTGTCTTTTCATTTATCAAAGAACATCTTAAGTTGACAAATGAACTGCTGAGTTCAGTTTCTGAAACTAAGCTTGTGGAAGTTGAACATCTAAGGCAGGCAGAAGTGTTAAAATGCCTTTCTAGCCTTGTGGGATTGTTATCTCTTTCCAGTTTTCTTTTGAAGGGATCCTCTAGTATGAACTCCGAGTTGGGTTCTGCAGATCCTGATGTATTTAAGGAACTTTCCAAGGTTTACAAGGAAATTGTTTGGCAAATATCTCTTTGTAGTGACGCACCCGAGGTTAAGCGAGCTGCTAATCAGGAGGAGGGTAATGTAGATGCCTCAGTGCCTGATATTTCTGGAAGGGATAGTGATGACGATGGAAACATTGTTCCCGTTGTCCGCTATATGAACCCATTCTCCATGAGGAGTAATTTTTCTGCTCGTTGGAGGACTGAACGCGATCTTGCATCCATCCCTCATTCCTCTGGAACTTTTCACCGTCATGGTAGAAATTCTCTGTCACGAGCACGTGGTGGCAGGATTTATAGGCAGCTAGGTGCATCACAGACAGATTCAGAAGGGTCAACTAGCATATTAGAGAACTCCCATATTCAAGATGGTAAAAGCAGAAGCTCTGATATTCTTGTTCCTGAACTTCTTAGGAAACTTGGTCTAGCAATCCGTTCTTTCCTTGGTACTGTTGCGAAAGGGTTATCAGGACGACGAGGTGATGCCAGTTCCCTCAGTCCTCCTTCTAAGAATCTTGCGACAGCTGTGGCAAATTTTTTTCTTGATGCTCTTAGTTATCCAGGACATTCAACTCCTGGCCTTGAACTGACATTGTCTGTGAAATGTCGGTATCTTGGGAAGGTTGTAGAAGATATGGTTGCTATTACCGTGGATAGACGTCGCATATGTAATACTGCAGTGGTTAACAGCTTTTATGTAAATGGAACATTCAAAGAGCTTCTGACAACATTTGAGGCCACAAGCCAACTCCTGTGGGCGGTGCCTTTCCCGATTCCAGCATCCAGACCAGATGAGGACAACTTTATAATTGAGAAAGAAATTGAGAAAGAATCTCATAGATCATGGCTGCTGGATACATTACAAAGTTACTGCTGCTTACTAGAATATCATGTTAATTCATCATTGTTGTTATCCTCAACTGCATCTTCTGATACTCAGCTTCTAGTCCATCCTGTTTCATCAGGGTTGTCCATTGGCCTTTTCCCTGTGCCTACGGATCCCGAGGTATTTGTTCGTATGCTTCAATCACAAGTATTAGATGTGATACTTCCTATATGGAACCATCCTAGGTTCCCAAATTGCAGCCCATCTTTCATTGCATCTGTAAACTCCATCTTGACTTGCATATACTTTGGGGTCGGGGATCTAAAGCGTGGAAGCAATGATATCACAGCAGGCACCGGTCGAAGATTCGTCAGCCCTCCACTTGATGATTCAACTATTTCAACCATTGTTGAGATGGGTTTCACTCGAGCACGAGCTGAGGAAGCTTTGCGAAATGTGGGCACAAATAGTGTTGAATTAGCAACAGATTGGTTATTCAACCATCCTGAGGAAATTGTACAGGAGGATGTTCAGCTGGCGCAGGCACTTGCTCTCTCACTTGGGAACACATTTGAATCGTCAAAAGAAGACAACACTGACCTGGCAATAAACGCTTATTTGGAGAATAGGCAAGAGGTACCCCCTGTAGATGACATTCTTCAAGTGTCTGCCAAGTTGTTGAAATGGTCTGATGGCGTGATCTTTTCATTGACTGATCTGTTTCTGGCACTTTGTCATAGAAACAAAGGAGAACATTGTTCAAGGGTGGTTGTTTTTCTTATTCAGCAGCTCAAGCTTTGTCCTTCAGATTTTTCCAAGGATACAGGTGCACTCAGTTCGATTTCTCATATATTAGCGTTGCTTCTTTACGAGGAGAGCAGTACTAGGGAAGTGGCTGCACAAAATGGTCTCATTTCTTTGGTACTTGATATACTATCCAATTTTAAACCAACTAATGGATCTGAACATGAGGCTAGTGCAACAAAGGTTGCAAGTTCTTTGTTGCTTATGGTTGATAGTATGGTGCAATGTAAACCTAAAATTGTTTCTGGTACTGCTGATGGAGTTGGTAAGTCTTCATCTGATTTATCCGGAGCAGGTATCTGTTTAGCAAATTCATCGGCTACTCCTGACGAAAGTTCCACATTAGCGGACCATGAAAAAAAACCTACTGATGTTTTTGAGAAAAGTTTAGGGAAGTCCACTGGTTTTCTGACTCTCGAGGAAAGTCAAAAAGTAGTGTCCATTGCGTGTTACTTTATAAAACAGCATGTTCCAGAATTCTTAATGCGGGCTGCTCTACAAATTTCAGCGCGCTTGACAAAAACGCATGCATTAGCAAGTCAGTTTCTTGAGAGTGGAGCCTTGGCTGCTCTCTTTAATCTTCCAAATTCTTGCATGTTTCCTGGATTTGACAGTTTGGTCTCTGTTATTGTCCGGCATCTTATTGAAGACCCTCAAACTCTGCAGACTGCTATGGAATTGGAGATGAGACAGACCCTAACAGGTCATTCTGGTCGTTTTTCTCCACGGTTGTTTTTGACATCTATGGCACCACTAATTTCACGAGATTCTGCAGTTTTCATGAGAGCCGCAGCTGCAGTTTGCCAAATAGAGTCATCGGGTGGAAGGATGAATGTGGTCTTGAAGAAGGAAAAAGAAAAGGATAAGGACAGACTGAGAATTAGTAGTGAAGCAGCACTTGTTTCCACTGAATCTATCCGGATGACTGAAAATAGGTTGCATGATTTACCAAGCAAATGCTCTAGGCCTCATAAGAGAACTCCTGCAAACATCACTCAAGTTATCGATCAACTTTTAGAAATTATTTTGAGTCATCCTTCACCAAATAAACCAGAAGAAGTTTGTACCTCTTCAACACCCATGGAAATAGATGAGCATGTTGTGAAGGAGAAGGGTAAATCAAAAATTGGAGAAACACTAACAGTTGGCAACGATAATCTCTCTGAAAGATCTGCATGGTTCTCTAAAGTGATATTTGTTCTTAAGTTGCTGACGGATATTCTCCTCATGTATACACATGCTGTGGGGGTAATATTAAGACGTGACGCGGAATCAATACAGTTGCAAGGTGGTGGTCAACTAGGTGTCTCTGGACCTAGTACTGTACTGCATCATATATTGCATCATCTACTTCCATTAGCTTCAGAAAGCTCAAATGAATTGAATGATAAGTTGTCTGAAAAAGCATCTTGGTTCTTGGTAGTACTGTGTGGTAGATCTGCAGAGGGTCGTAGACGAGTTATTACTGAAATTTTGAAAGAATTTTCATTTTTCATTAATGAAGAGGGAAACACCTCCAAATCCCTTCTGATACCTGACAAAAGAATCTTAACTCTTGCAGAGTTGATAAATTCCATTTTATCTAGAAATTCTTCTAGCAATTTACCTGGAACAGGATGTTCACCTGATATTGCAAAAGCCATGATAGATGGAGGAATGATGCATTCTCTTTCATGCTTCCTTCAAGTGATTGATCTGGACCACCCAAATGCTCCGAAGGTCATAAACTTGATAGTCAAGGCTCTGGAAAATCTTACGAGGGCTGCGAATGCTGATCAAGTTCTGAAGTTGGATGGGCTTGCAAAGAAAAGATTGATCTTACCACAAGGAAGAACTGGAGATCAGACTAATGCAATGACTGAAAATGCTAATCATGATCAAAATGGAAATTATGATGCTGTTGATGCTAGTCAAAATGCTGTTCGAGTGCCTTATGAATCTTCTCATAGTGAAAGGGACCACAATGTAAATCATGATACCTCACTGGAGCAAAATGCCAGCATAAATGTTGAGGAAAATCAAACAATAAATCCTCCTGTACAGGATGGTTTGGACTTTATGAATGAGGAGATGGATGAAGGTGCTGTAACGCCTAACACAAATGGGGTTGGATTGACCTTTCAGGTTGATCACCAGAATGTTGATGATACAGGTGATGAGGATGATGAGGATGTTGGAGAAGACGTTGAGGATGATGATGAAGATGAGGAAGAAGAGGATGCAGCAGAAGAAGGTGCTGCTTTATCACTAGCTGATACGGATGTGGAAGATCATGATGACAATGACAATGGTATAAATGACGAATATACAGATCATATGATTGATGGGGAAGATGATGATTTTCCTGATAATCCTGTCATAGAAGTAAGATGGAGGGAAAGTTTGACGAGTTTAGAACACTTCCGAGCTCTTAGAAGACCTGTTGATGCAAATGCTCTTATTGACATTACTGAGCATCCGTTTCAGGGTTTAGATTCTGAAGACTTGTATCATCTTCACCGTCCATTTGGTATAGAGCGCAGTCGGCAGAGTAATAACAGGACTTTTGAACTGTCAAGGCTTGATGTAGCTGCCTTCCAACATCCTTTACTTGCGAGACCATCACATTCTGGGGAGCTGTTAACATCATTAAGATCTAGTAATGGAAACTCCTCCAGAAATGTGCACTCTTCTTTTGCAGGTTTTGGTTCATCCCATATCAGCATATTTGATACCACAATTCCTGCTGAGCATGTTGCTGCTGCTGCAATTTTTGGTGACCGTTTGGATGGTGCTGTCCCCTCACATTTAATTGATTTTTCACGTGGCATGGACTCTAGCCATATTTCTGGAAGAAGGGGGCCTGGTGATAGTCGTTGGACTGATGATGGCCAACCTCATGTAGGGAGCCATGCTTCTGCAATTGCACAGGCATTGGAGGATCAATTTCTAACTGAGTTGTGTGCTACAGAGTCTACAGATAATCCTAAGGCCCAAGAAAAATCTGAGTCTGAAAACCAAGTTAGTCAACAATCACCAATCCTGGATGTTAATATCCAAGCATCTGAAACCACTCTAGCAGCTCAACCCACTGAAAACCAGCATCAAGACCCAGACCCAGGAAGCACTACAGGGAACACTACAGTGCATCAGATGTTAGATTTGCCGCTAGAAGATTATTCTCGTCTTATTGGCTCATCACATATGATGGTCGATGTGCAGCATACAGCCATTGCCGAGGAGAGTCAAAGGTTAACTGAAATACGGGAGAGCATTCCTGATAGTCAGAATGTCACAGATAATAATGAGACTAAGGTTGACGAGGAAGGACACGTTGGACCTACCATTGCATTGATGGATGCTGTTCCTGAAGTTGATTTATCATCCTCTTCCTTGCCTAGTATGGATCATCAAGTGCAAAATGATATCGAATCATTTGCTAATCCACATGACACTGAATTTCGCAATCAATGTGGACCTGTGCATTCAAATATGCACACCCATTCCAGTAGTCAGGCCCTTATCTCATTTGGTTCTAGCATGCATGAATACAGTGATGCTCATGCTGGTTCAGCTCCAGGAAGTTCTGACGGACATATGAATAATGTTGATGCTGTTCAGAATCAATATTATGATTCTCTACCTTCAAGTGGAGGGGAGTTATCTGGTGCTCAAATGATACAAGTAGCTGAACAAACTACTCAGGCTGATCAAGTAAATGATAGCAACGAGGCTTCTAGCACAAATGCAATTGATCCAACCTTTCTTGAAGCACTTCCTGAGGATCTCCGAGCTGAAGTTCTTGCTTCACAGCAAGCTTCCAGACCCACTCAAGGAATCCAAGCTGCAAATTATGGTCCACCCCCTATGGAAGAAATAGATCCTGAATTTTTAGCCGCACTTCCTCCAGATATTCAAGCAGAAGTTTTGGTTCAACAACAAGTACAAAGACATGCACAAGTTCAGCAAGCTGAAGGACAACCAGTTGAAATGGACAATGCTTCTATCATTGCTACTTTCCCTCCTGAATTGCGTGAAGAGGTGTCACTTAATGATTTCTGAATGTACTTGTTTTCTTCCTAACAGTGCTTATTTTCAAGTATTTGGAATACAGGTACTATTGACCTCACCTGAAGCTGTTTTGTCTAGACTACCTCCAGCTTTGGTTGCTGAGGCACAAATGCTCAGGGATAGACGAAGCAACAATCGGTTTCACTATAGAAATGCCCTTTTTGGAGGTAGCCACAGGCTTGATGGCAGAAGACTAGCAGTTAATAGGCAAACAGTAATGGATAGAGGCGTGGGGGTAACAATTGGACGAAGGATTCTTTATGCAAATCCTAGCACTTCAAAGGACAAAGAGGTTGAAGGGATGCCTCTTTTGGATGCAAATGCTTTGAAGGCTCTTATTCGCCTACTGAGACTAGCTCAGGTACTCTTCTACATGATGTTAATGAAAAATATTTTTTGTGTGGTTAAGATAGTATCCGAACATATGTTTATTGATGATAATATATTATCACTATGTATGGCAGGTGTAATCAAATGATACCAAGTTACTAACTACTACATTGTTCATATTACATATTACTGTTGATGATTCAGATGTCCTGTCAGCTTGAAAGTCTCAAGCGGCAAACTTGTTTTTATATATCGAAACTGCTTTAATAAATAATTGGTTGCTCTTTGTTCTTATGTAATTACAAACTTGAATTGGTACCTTCTACACCAAGCTTGATTAGAAACCAAGGTTTCAGAAACCGGATGAACCATTTTAATTAGTGTGGTTAACCTCCTTTTAACATGTTTTTTTTTGTTACACTTACAAGTTATATAATTAGTGAACCGGGTAGCCATGAAAATTAATTCTTTGCTTTTGAAGCAATTATTTAGTCTAATCACAGGAACTGGACAATTTTATTTACATGTATCTGACTTTCTTTAATAATTATTATCCTTTCCTTTTTTGCAATAGGCTAGTAGGCTTGTCTAGTTGACTAAGGTTACAGGGCTAAGCAATCTGTAATGCACTTGTTAATGTCCGCATGGAATGTAATGTCACCAAGAGTGCACCAAGGTTTGCCTCGTAAATGGATTAGAATTACTTTAGTATAGGTAAAATCAGAAATACTGTTGCCTGGCATGTCTCTTTCCATAAGCGCGGTACATAATGATCCCTGATGAGTTCTCAATATTGATACGATAGTGTTGGTATCATGCAACAGTGGTACCATTGAGACAAGTAATGTTGGTATGCATCCATGATCCACCCAACTTTGGACTGAGATGAGCCTGGATATTGAGATTTGAAATATTGGGTTTATTATCTATCCATCATGACCTAGTTTTAGGTGAAGGTATGGATTATATTCAATTCAAGAATTTGCTTCCTTGGTAAGAATTGACCTAATTGACTCAAATCCCCCTTTTCCAATAAAATATGAGGCAAATTAATTGTATATATCCTCTCTCACTGGTTATACGGGTGGCTGTGGCCCATAAAATATTCATTTACAGACACTGGAGCTTGTTAACTCATTCCTACGGCATAGCAACATCATATATGAGGAATTGCATGTCTTTTCTATTTTGCTTAGTTAACATTTATTTCCTACAATAATATGACATTATTTGTGTATTCTATCATGCCCTTTATTACACAGTGTTGGATGTGGGATTGATTTAGTTAATCATTCTTTACTTGTAAAATATTGGCCTATCTGATTTAATATAAAATAAAAACGCACTTGCCTTTACCAGCCAACTTGATGTGACTTGGCTTCATACATGCGAGGTTTGGGTCAAAATAGCTTTTAAGCTACTGGTACAACCATTGGCCACTGTTGTATTATGTTCCTAACTTCCTAGTCCATTTCAACATCCCACAACCCAGTCAATTTGTGAGATGTTGCAATGTTAGCATATCTGATATCTGCTTATTTTTTTTGGAAAATACGTAATGATGCGATAATATTCTTTATCACTTGGATTGTTCTGTTTGTTGACAGCCCCTCAGCAAAGGCCTTCTCCAAAGGCTTCTACTGAACCTATGTGCACATAGTGTGACCCGTAATATTCTGGTTGGTCTTCTAGTTGATATGATTAGAATTGAAGCTGATAGCCCAAGTCAACCAATTAACTCAACTTCACAACGGCTTTATGGATGTCGGTGGGATGTCGTTTATGGTCGACCACAGCATGCTAATGGTAATTTCTTTTCTAAATTTCGTCTACAAATGTTATTCTTTCCTTTTTATCTTACTATTGGGCTTTAAACTTTTCTTTTTCTGGGAAGGTCTTCCTCCCTTTGTGTCACGCCGACTCCTTGAAATTCTGACCTATCTGGCAAAAAATCATTTATCTGTTGCAAGTGCTTTATTCTACTTCAATCATTCATCAACCGTAGAATCTACTGATGTTGATTATTCGGACAATAGAATGGAGAAATATAAAGAGAAGTTTTCTGATATGAAGGCTCCATTGGATATTATGGATGCTCCAGTGAATGGTTTTGTACCTTTAATATTGCTTCTGAAGCTTCTGGACAGACCCTTATTTTTACGCAGTAATGCACATCTTGAACTGGTAATCTCAAGCTTAAATTAGACAGCAAAAAACTTACAATAAATTCATGCATGCAAATATAATATACATGTTTGCTATACAGGTTATGGGCTTACTCCAAGTAGTAGTAAGCAATGCCGTTTCAGAAATTGATTCTGAACCTAGCTTTGCACAAACTGCAGAATTTTCAGAGACACAGTTAGCAACTGGAACTCCTGAAGGCAGAAGTGACAATTTGACTTCTGCAGGGAACCCTAGTCTAGATGCGAAGCAAAGATTGAGTTCTGAGATGCCTTCTTTGGATCTAAAACATTCTGTTAACCGACATGAAATTTTCTTACAGCTGCCCAAATCTGATTTGCGCAATTTATGCCGCATTCTTGCACAAGAAGGGTAATTTTCCCTAATCACTTTTATACTTATTTGCATTTTAGCTCCAAGAATTTATGTAGGGTTCATTGCTTTTTGTATCCTATTTGTTATAGAACTATGGTTAGGAATTATGATTACCATTTCCTAAATGTTTTTTTTTTTAAATCCAATCTATACTGCCGAATATGGTACATATCAGCCCAACTTTTACTGGTACCAATACAAGGATGTCACGGGATGTATACAATTTGATGGTACTTGGTTGATTAGAGGGAATGTAACAAAAAAAGAAGTGGATAAGAAATAAAAAACCCTAAAGAACTATATTGTATTAAATCTTCTTGTTCAATTACACAATAGATATAACCTCTATATATATATATAGAGAGAGATATTTGAGTACGGAAAAAAAATAATATTTTAATTATTAGTTATATATAATATTGTTTCTAATATTACTAATTCTAATACTATACCTCAAGTTGAGTATATATGATAATTATGCACAGATCGCATAAAAATAAAGTTGTGAAAAAAAAGAGACACCGGCATAGTTTAAAAAAGAGGTGGGGGTGGGAGAGTTTAGGTTGTCTGCACATAATTTGATCTAATTAGGTGGCATTTGGCATTGCGAGATGTTTGACAGTGCCGAGTAGAAAACGGTATCGATGTTGCTAGTAGGAGTAGAGGGTGGTGTGTTGGGCATCACCAGAGGAGGGTGGTGTGTCAGTCGATGCCTGTAGGAGTAGAGGGTGGTGTTGGGTATTGCCAACAATAGTAGAGAATGACATAAGACATTGATCAATAGCAATAGCAGTGGATGGTGTCGGGCATCGCCAATAAGAGTAGAGAGCGGCATAAGGTATGCCTACAATGTCCTTTCCAGCCGGAGTAGAGACGTAAGGCGTCATTAACATGAGTAGAAGAAAGATCTTTCAATTGACTTCCGATGGATAATCAAATGTCCGATCTGAAAAGATTAGGTTTAATTTGCTAGAAATCGACTATTGGATCGTCAAGATCCCCTTATGATCTGCTGAGATATGATAAAAATAAGGCGGACCATCGAAATAATAAACAGAATTAAATTAATGGATAATTTGATTTACCCTCTAGTTGGGCTTAGCACTGGACTCGGATTGGATTTGGTTGTGACCTAAAAAAAAAATTGAGTTTAGTTGAGTGTTGGCAGATCACTGGGCTAGGCCAACTGACTCATCATAATCAAGGAGGGTTGAAATTGAATTGGACCAAACCAATTGATTGATATGTTTCAATGCATTCGAATTTGAAATTGAATCAGAAATACTGTCTTGATTGATATGTTTCGGTGATTCACTCCAAAATGGTGCCGAACCATCATCTTTGTTGGTAGCTAGTGGGTGCAGACCCGTATAGGGATTCGGTGGCAGTTCATGTGGTCACAACAAGGAAACAGCGAAATATCGACGATGACAGTCCTCAGGTGGCTTTGGAGGCTGGATGCGGAGGAGATATGACGGCAACGGAAGGAAACACACGATTGTCAAGTGGTGGTTCGAATCCTGTGATCCATTGTTCTAATCTCCAATCTTCAAGGCTGGAACCAACAATGGATCATTGTTGTGGAGGAGGACGTGAGGATGGAGTAGTGGTGCACGGAATCAGCCTTAGCTAGAAACTCTCTCGGAACAGACTCAGACACCACAGAGTGGATTGGATGATGATAGGTAGGAGTGGAGTGGCGACAATTGACAGACTTGATGGTAAGGAAAAGGAGGTGGAGGTTGAAGTATGTGCTGACATGACTAGAATAGGGTTGGCAATGATTGGACGATAGGCGGTGGCATTAAGAAAGAGACAATAGTGGATTGGTGATGTAGGCTATGATAGGTGAAAGAAAGAGTTGGTTGGAGAGGCTGTTAGGGTTTAGAAAATATGCTATAATACTATGTTAGAGTAGAGAGAATGTAACAAAAAGAGGAGAATAGAAAAGGTAGAAAACCTGAGTTATATTGTATTAAATCTTCTCGTTCAATTGCACAATAGGAAAACAATATTTTAATTATTACTATATAGAGGTATTAAATACAAAAAAAATTCATTGTTACTTACTATATATATAATATTTTTCCTAATATTACTAATTCTTACAATATTAAGTAGAATTATCGGTATTTTATGTTTGTAGGGACTGGTATCGAATGGTACATACTGGTATGACATTGGAATGACACACCCATAGTTTGGTGCGAATTGGTATTTAAAACCTTGTTCTTAAAAGAGCACTATGTGAACCATATTTTTTGCCCATGCTTTGAGGATTTACTTTTTAAGTGAAGCTAGAGCTGAGTTTTAGGCTCGGGAAAAAGGAGTGCCTGCTCCTTGGGCTGCAAGCTACAGTCATTCTTTGTAAGAATCTGCCTCTTGGAAGTAGTAATTCTATGTGAAGCAATTAAGTTCCTGTTTCAATTTTGGGTAAAAATGAAAACTTTCAAACATTAAGGTGGGCATTTTCTACTGAAAAGGATAGAACGTGCTGATGAATTTAAAAAAACTAATGATGTGAAGTAAATATTGAAGGCCACAAATATCTACAACATATTTCTTATTTTGTATATTTTGATTACATAATTTCTAATTCAAAATTCATGTTAATACATAATATATATATTTTTTTAAATTTAAAGCAATTTTCTTTTCTAATTATAATTATGTCCATCTGATAAGACCGGAATCACATTTTCTAGACTGTCTTGTACCTGATAATGCAGACCATGGTGTTACTTGCAAGTCGAGGCATAATGTTATTTGGAATAGAAAAACATTGTTCTAGAAAATAATTTACTTATGTTTATTTTAAATACTGCATTATGGACCAATAATCGTGGATCAATATTGATGCAAACTGACGAATAATGAATATTTAAAATACTTTAGTTATGATGACTAGCTTGCCATTCTCTTATTATTTATACTTTCATTCTGATTTATTTTATACATGAATTAATCAGACTTTCGGATAAAGTATATTCACTTAATGCCGAGGTGGTGAAGAAATTAGCCTTGGTTGCTACTTTGCACCGAAGATTTTTTGCGTTCGAATTGGCAGATTTGGCTCATAGCTTGAGTTCTTCTGCTATTACTGAGCTCTCAGCTCTGAAGAGTTCAAAATTTTTGGGACTTGGCACCATCTCAATGGCTGGAGCCACGATTTTGCGCGTGCTACAAGCACTTAGTGTGCTTGCTTCAATTGATTGCAGTAAAGATGCAAATGTTGATGAAGAACAGTCCATATTGTGGAATCTAAATTCTTTACTTGAGCCACTATGGCAAGCATTGAGTGACTGTATCAGTGCAACCGAGATGCAACTAGGGCAGACATCATCTTTCTCATCTGCGTTACCTTCACCCAGTGCTGGAGAAAATGGCGGTTCTTTCTTTCCTACACTCCCTCTTCCTCCTGCTGCACAGAGACTGTTGCCATTTATAGAAGCTTACTTTCTTTTGTGTGAAAAGCTTCAAACAAATCAGATTATTGGTCAGCCAGATAGCAATGTGACTGCAAGAGAAGTCAAAGAATCTGCCGGAAGCTCATTGTCACCTATGCACAAGTGCACTGGAACAGGCACTATAACATTTGCTCGGATCGTTGAGAAGCATCGTCGGCTTCTCAATGTCTTCATTCGACAGAATCCTACTTTACTTGAAAAATCACTCTCATTGATTTTAAAAGTTCCAAGACTGATTGATTTTGACAACAAGAGGGCTTATTTTCGCTCGCGCATCAGGAAACAGCATGATCAACACTTTGCTGTTCCTTTGAGGATAAGTGTTCGTAGGGCCTATGTCTTGGAAGATTCATATAATCAGTTAAGATTGCGCTCCACTCAGGACTTGAAGGGACGTTTGACTGTACACTTCCAAGGAGAGGAAGGGATAGATGCTGGTGGCTTGACTAGGGAATGGTACCAGATACTTTCAAGAGTCATTTTTGATAAAGGAGCTTTACTTTTTACTACAGTGGGGAATAATTCAACTTTCCAGCCCAACCCCAACTCAGTTTACCAAACTGAACATCTTTCTTATTTCAGATTTGTTGGTCGTTTGGTAACATCTTCTGAATCTCCTTGTTTTACTATAAACATTTCATCATGTACTTTGAAGATTTTTTTTAATCCTTACATTGTTTTCTGTTGTTTTGGAAGGTTGCTAAAGCTTTATTTGATGGCCAATTGTTGGACGTTTACTTCACTCGTTCCTTTTACAAGCACATTCTCGGTGTAAAAGTGACGTATCATGACATTGAGGCTGTGGATCCTGACTATTACAAGAACTTGAAGTGGATGCTTGAGGTATGTGCTGGGCAAGGTTTTAAAATCCAGTCCGGTGGCTTGGTCCGGCGAGCCATCGGACCGGTACGGTACCGGCGAACCGTGGGAGAATCGGGCGGTAGCAGGTGGGAACGGAAGGTTGGCAGAAGCTTCGCCATTGGAAGCTTCGAAGCTTCCGCCCGCTGTAGCTGCCACCTGCTCCGCCCACCATTGCCTCGCCGCCGTCCGTGCTCCGAAGCTAGATCCGGTGCCGGTCCCTCGCTGGATCGGTACAAACCGGCCGTATTGGCCGGGTTTGGACCGGCTTTTCGAACGGTGTTGGGTTTACCTTTATCTTCTTTTTGGTATTGTGCATTTATAAGATGCATTTCTTAATTGTCTTGGTCAGAATGATGTGAGCGACATTCCAGATTTAACATTTAGCATGGATGCTGATGAGGAAAAGCACATCCTTTATGAGAAAAATCAGGTAATGGGTTAATATTCAAATTTCGAATCTGATTTATTATGTTTTTTAAGTTTGATGTGACAGCCTGATTTTACTTTACAATTATGAATCCAAATAAGTAAACTATAAATAATATGAAGATCAAATTTTACAACTCACCATATAGCCTGCGATATGTAAAGTCTTTCCTTTTTTTTTTACTTTGCATAGTTTTTTCATAAATTTTTCAGCAATGGTTTTCAATACATTATATATTTAACTGGACTAGCTGTAATTCTATTTCAAATATATCAAAATGGATGACAGATTTACTTAGCTCGTTAGCTGTAAGTGTGATATTATGATTAAAACCATTTGTTGAATTCATTTTTGAATTTATACCGGATCTATTAGCACTAACTATTTTGTACTTTGCTGGTCATTACTTTTGCTGAAGGTCACTGACTACGAACTTATCCCTGGAGGGAGGAATATCAGGGTAACTGAAGAGACAAAGCACGAGTATGTGGACCTCGTGGCTGAGCACATATTGACAAATGCAATACGACCTCAAATTACTTCATTCTTAGAAGGCTTTAATGAATTAGTTCCAAAGGAACTTGTTTCAATATTCAATGACAAGGAGCTTGAACTTTTACTAAGTGGGCTTCCAGAAATTGATCGTGAGTTTGTTTCTTTTTCAATTTAAAACTGGAGCATTTTCCTATAGTTTGTGTGATAAAGCTTGCTCCATGCAGTTGATGATCTGCAAGCCAACACAGAATATACTGGATACTCAGCTGCTTCTACTGTAATTCAATGGTTCTGGGAAGTCGTTAAGTCATTTAACAAGGAGGATATGGCAAGATTGCTTCAATTTGTTACTGGAACATCAAAGGTATATGATGTCTAGTGTTGGTGTTTTTCTACTTTGGTGCCTGTTTATTCTCCTGATCTTTTAATCAAAGTTACTACTGCTATACATAAATAAATTAAGCATATTAGAACAAATAAGATACAAGAATATGCATATGGGCTGAAAAACAGATAATGACAAAGGAGATTTGGCAAACAAACTTTTTAAGTTATTGCTTTTCAGTGCACATTTACATAAAATAACTACTTTGCAGACAACTGTCTTGGCTTTATTTGTTTGCATGGGAACTAAACCATTAACAAAGACAAAATGTGTTGAATAGTGGCTGTGGGTTCGTGTTAGTTCTGGTTTTTTACTCATAATTATGATGTTTCTTTTTCATTCAGGTTCCTCTTGAGGGGTTCAAAGCTTTGCAGGGCATATCTGGTCCTCAGAGATTTCAGATTCACAAGTCATATGGTGCTCCTGAAAGACTGCCCTCTGCACATACCTGGTAAGACGTGATTCATTTTGCTACATTTTGTGTGGGAGATATCATTGTATTCTTCTTGAGTCTGTGTTATTTGGTCAAGTATCTAAAATCACTCTGGATTCATTGCATACTTAAAAAATATATCCTGCTCATTCTCTTGCTTTTGAGTTATCTAAATCATACTTGTACCGTTTTTAATGTACAATTGCAGTTTTAACCAGCTAGATCTACCTGAATACTCTTCCAAGGAGCAATTACAAGAACGCTTGTTACTTGCGATCCATGAAGCTAGTGAAGGATTTGGTTTTGGTTAAGCATTGCATCTCTTGGCAGTTGCCAATTCCCAAAATTGATATTCTCTATCTGCCATGTATAGGTTGGTTGATTTTCTTTTTAAGTCAATATTGCTAATTGTGTTATTAGCTTTATCTTTGGCATGTTAATAGATAAGTCATTTTGAGTAATCCACTTCAAAGATCTATAATCAAATGTTGGTTTAAGATAATTGTTCTTTTCTCTCATACCACTTTTTGCATTAAAAAGGTAGGCTTAAGATTAAATATAATTTAGGACATATTACATATTTTCATCAATCCGTAACTAAGGCCAGTCCAATAAGGGTTTTGCTTTATCTACTACGATAAAAGCTTTCTGGATTTTTAGCTCACCTTCGGTTGCATTTTTTATTCACGATCTACGATGATGCAGATTTTGACGGCAGAAATCACTTGGCAAGGCTCTTAAAGCAGGAGTCAAAATTTTGAAATGTTCAAACGGATTGAGAAAATTCCAGTAGAATGAATCTGAACAATCTGGTGCAAGCAAATTTACGTTCAAGATCAAAAGCAGCATCTGCCTTGATATTCTTTGTCGGATATTTCCACCTGACAAGAACGAAAAGCATACTTCAACGATATTTGCCGTCTTCTTTAAATCTTTATGTTTCAAGCTCTCAGGCATCCTTGAAGTGTCCTTTACAGATGTAACAGCAGCAGTTCAAATAAATAATCAATTAGGTTTCACTTTTTTTTTGCCTAGTTTGTGTTCCTTTTCCCTTTTGTTCCATTACTTTTTTGTTTCTTGCTTTTTTTTTATCCTTTTGTATGCAAAGCTGTGTCCAAAATTCATAGGAACAATCACATAACTATGCTTTCACCTCCACAGAGAAGATGTGCATGATGACATTGGAGCCTTAGGAAATAATCTCTGTAACCGTGCTTTCACTTATAATTCCTTGGTTGCAGCTTTGTTGAGCCTAAGCTTACCACTGAAAACTCATAGATTGGTGGAATGTAAGATTGGAGTAATTTAACGGTGCGCTTTTCTTATGTAAAATAGGTAATTCCTTAGTCCTTTGCTTTATTATGTTGTACGAAGAGATTCATTGTCATAAATACATAAAAAACAGTAGTTTTATATCATTAATTATGAAAGGGGATAGGAAAAAAAAGAAAAAGAAAAATAAATGAATATTTAAAATTTGCACCTATCTTCAGAAACCTGAGCGCAATGTTGGCAACTGAATCCAGTGATTGTCCTAGTGATTAGCACTAAAATGTTGCCTTATGTTCTACTGGAGTCGTGAATCAATTTTTACATAAGAGGCTGCCTATCCAAGTAAAACAATTAAAAATATGTAACAAAAGAAAAGAAATTTAGTGATTTTTGTAATATTGACTTTTCTTCTAAAAAGTGCTTTTTACGAACTTAATTTTCTGAGAAGTGCATATCATTTTTGTTCCTCGTCTAAATGACTTTTTGCTTAAATTTTATTTGTCAATTTGTTTCCTTTTCTTTTTAGTCTTGAGCTGTTTGAACTTCGTATATATTTAGTTTAGCGAGCTGGATTTAGGGATGTTAATGGGTCGGGTACCTACAAGTTTTGGCAAAACCTAAATTTGACCTGACTCAAATCCGAACCCAACTAAACCTGAGTCGGGTATTTAAATGGATACCAACGGGTACCCGTTTAAATTAAAATATTTATTTTTTAATTATTTTTATAAAATATAACTATAAAATAATATTATTCATAATAAATATATTTATTTAAAATTATTTTATTATATAAATATATATACAAATATAAAAATTTATTTTTTTATTATATATTAATCGAATATCGGGTATTTTAATCGGGTACCCGAACCTTGAGAGTAAACCCGAACCCGACCCGATTAGTTAATCGGGTATCGAACCCGCCATAAACGGATCGGGTCGGTCAGGTACCTATTGACACTCCTAGCTGGATTTCAGGTTGAGTTCAACAAATTTGACTGTAGGACAAAGTGAGGTTAGGTAAGGGATCCGACACGGCTGGATCATACATTCGGGCTAAGTTTAAATAAATTATTTATTATTTTATTTTATAAAATATATTTTAAAAATTAAAATAAAAAATAAATATATTTATATAATTATTATTATTATTATTATTATAATTTTAAATAGTAAAAAATATTTATATAATAATTTTTTTATTATTATTTATATTTTAATAATAAAAAATATATTCTAATCGGATACTTATATTTCTAAGCTTGAATCTGTCTAAATCCGATGAGTAAAATTCTCACCCCTATTAGCAACAGGTACAGAAGTACGATTGCGCCGAACGTGCTTCTTCGTTTGGGTGTGAAAGTAGTCTTTTCGCACAAGACTCAATAAAGGCCCGTTACAGCCATCCGAAAGAACCGGCCCGTTACACCAAGCTATTAAATAAAAAAAAAATCTCAAGATATATATTTTTATTGTATATTGCTTGGCGGGGCCTTTTTATCTACTTATGCAACCTGCAATCTCATTACGAAACTAACGCCGCCACCGCCAAGTATAAGATCTTGGGCGCGTCTTCTCCACGCCTCGCCCTTCTCCCTCACGCGAAGGAATCGAAAGAGAAGCAAACACAATTTGAAGCAGAGGAGAAGTGGGGGATCAGATATGTGTCAAAACCCTAACCCTAGCTCCGGTTCCGATACCAATCCCAGTCCCAGCGCGAGCCCTGGTACTAGTCCCAGTGCAAGCCGTAACCCTAACCCCGGGTCCGAGGACCGGTGCCAGGGGGACCCCAAGCAGGCCCTGGTGCACGATCTCGCCCGGAGGCTCTCCGGCGATGACCCGGCGGCCCGGGTCCAGGCTGCGCGTGAGGTTCGAAAGCTCGCCCGGGCGTCGGCCAAGTCCCGTTCCGCCTTCGCCGTCGCGGCCGTTGTGCAGCCCCTCATCGGGATGCTCCCCTCCCCGGACCACGACGCTCGGGAGGCAGCCCTCCTCGCACTGCTCAACCTCGCCGTACGCAACGAGGGGTGAGTTCTTCGATCTATTCCTCTTCGTTCTACGAATCGGCGACGGTCAACTATCTTATTATCTGAAGGGACGATCGCCTGAATCTTGTGTTATTCTATTATCTTTTATTTTTAATCCTGGGTTAGCGAGCTTTCTCTCTTGCTCTTTGCTTTGGATTATAAATGCCCAATCATAGTGTTGTTTTTTTGTTTGTCATAGCTCATTATGTGAATTTATTTATTTTATTGTATTATTGTTAATTATTGTTTTCCTATAAGGATAATCTAATTATGACAGATTATTTTTTAGAACCTTCAGCTTTTATACTGAGGCATCCAATCTGATCCTATTATTTTGTGGCCAAAGCAATCAGGTCCTCAATACGGTTGTATGATTGCTGTTCAGATCAATAATAGATTTTTTTTCCTGTGTTACCTCAGGCCACTAGTGATGGCAGATGTCTTACATATAGGTTTGGGGAATAGACGTACATGCTTTAGTAGATGGACTTGCTCATCGGCTATTTGTACCTATATTGCTACTTTAGCTCATGGAATCAAGGAACAATTTACAAAGTTATGGGAAGAATACGCAATCTTTATTAGAGAGAAAAATGTCTATCTTAAAGGTAGCAATAAGTAGATGGGCCATACAAGATACAAGTACTGAGGCGTTTTCAACAGCTAAGCGTGTCTAAGATGCTAATGCTTTTGTGTGTGGAGCTCAAACTAGCATTTGTGAAAAATAAGAAAGTGATTTTTATTGATAGTTTTCTTCACTGTGCTATCGGTTGATGTGCTTCAAAACATTAAAGAAACACATCCTGCGCTTTTGCTATGGTGTCAGAAGTCCATGTATTGGCAATATTTTTCTTTGACTTTGTGGATTTGGAGTCCGTCAATTTTGGTTCTCTTACCATGATTTTTTTGAAGAAAGCCTAATTGCTGTGCCCTCTTGTGGATGAGTGGAGTCGCTAGCTAATTATACACAGTTTCAGATCTTTTTATTGGTTTTGCCCGTTAACTTCACAGATTGTATAATGATTGGATTGGACCCATCTAAATGAACGGAAAAAAGTTACGGATTTAAACATTATAGAAGCATTTAGGTTTTAGTTGTGTCCTAAATCATAGTGTAGTCTGTCTCTTGCTCAAATAGAGACAAGACACAACTATTTTTGTTCAGTTTTATGGTTATCTTTGTGCCATTGAGCTTTTTATAAGGACGTCTCTTTAGTTATACAGTGATGTTAGTATGTATGCACATTTGACTTCTATATTCTTTTCACTAAAACAACTTAGATAGAAAGATAAGACAAAACGTATGGAGTCATTGCAATTACTATTTTATAAACCGAGAAGGTACTTAAAATAAATACTTTTAGAGTATAGTTTTTAAATTCACATCATCTCATAAGCAGTAAGACTCCTCAGTACTAAATTATCGTTAACATAAGTACAAAAACTAAGATAATACTTTTATCATAAATCTTCTTGCATCAATATAAGCCTCCTCCTATCAATACTTCTTATAAAGTAGACTCTTTTTAGGTTTTGACATTATTTGGCTCATGCATAAATTCATTAATGATTCCAACACATGAAGTATTTGGTTTAGGATCAATAAAATACATTAGTTTTTTTGCTAAGTGACCATTCTAGGTTTTTATATTGGCATGTTGCCTTAATGCCAAGGAAGCATTTGGAGACTAGATGAAACACCTATGGAGATGTCTTTTGATTAAACTATCCTTTCTAGCAAGATTTTCAAAATCGGTCCGAACTAGCCAGTATTTCCAGTTCGGACTAGTCCGAAACTAGGTTCCAAATCATAGTGGCATAGCATGCAGAAGCGATGACTCCAAGCGGCAGAGCCTCCAGGCGAAGCGGAAGCTTCTAGCAAGCTCAGCAGAAGCCCTAGGCGGAGTGGAAGCTCCTAGCGAGCGGAGCAGAAGCTCCACCAGGCAGATTGCGGAAGCTAGAGCATAGCTGAGTGGAACTCTTGCCTGGAGCAATACATCCGGTACCTAGATCAGTACCAACCGGTATGAATCGATTGGACTGGTTCTTCAAACATTGCTTTCTAGTTAATAATGTATCATCACTATAAATAGCAAGAACTACAATCACGAAGCTAGTATGGAGAATGAAAATAAAATGGCCAACTTTGCTACTGGAAACATAACAAATGTAACAACCTGGGAGAGCTTATAAAATCAAACTTTGAGGTACTCTTTGAGACCATAGATAATTTTATTTATTCTCTTTCCTTGGTCAATATGCCTTGGAGGTTACTCTATATAAGTTCCTCTTTTAATCACCATGCAGAAAATCATTCTTGATATTAAGCTGGTGAGGTTGATAATCCAAATTAACAACCAAAGAGAACAGTAATTCAATAGAGTTCAATCAAGCAAACAGAATATTCCACTATGTCTGAGTAAAGCCCTAAGCTACCTATCAAGCGTTGTACTTGTCAACAATGCTGCCAACCTGATGATTGATAGTGTAGATCCATATAAAAACAAAAGACAAACACCAAGGCACGAAACTAGAGTCTATATCTCTAGTATGGAACTAGTATATGATGAGATTTTAGAATAACAACTAAAGAGTGTGAAGTGATAAAAGCATAATAAAAATGGAGATAAATGATTATATGAAACATAATGAGAGATATGACTAGTTGTAGTTGTTGGTTTATCTTGTTGAAGTGCAATAGGAAGATCAAGATATGAGAAGGTAGGTTTATAGAAGAAGATGAAAAATGGTGAAGGAATTGGACCCTATAGAGCACAAGCACGATGATGATAAACTAAGGTGGCACATATGGCAGAAAAGTATTGACAGAGGGTGAAGAAGATCCAAGTGGTGAAGTAGATGAACTATTGGTGTGAAAGTAGTCTTATGGCACAAGACTCAATAAGGGCACCAATGAAAGAGTAACAATGTATATGGGGATAGAATAATAGAGGGTAATCTTAAAGAAGGCCACATTACTAGAAACAAATATATGATTGAAATAATGATAGCTCTTTTGATTTTTAAAGTATCCAAGAAAGATACAATGAATAGGTTGAGGGATAAGTTTGTATAATATAGTATCTAAAGCATGAACATAATACGTGAAACTTGATGAGTGGAGAAAATATTGTTCAAGAGAAAGGAGAAACAACCTTCAAGGCAATACTAGAAACCCTATTAATCCATTCACAAATAGTAAGGAAAAGTTCGCCTACTAACTATGAGGAATATGCATATGGAAGAAAGAGTATCTGTTACGGGCCCAATATTGTTAGTGGTTATTAATGATGCGGATTCGGGTTGGGTTATCATACCCGGTCCGCTAAGTAGTGAAAGTCTATAAATAAGGGCATATGCTTAGGGTTGAGGTTTGTCTAGCATCTTTGTTTTGTCTACTTTGGCGTGCTCTTGCACGAGTTCCTATCAATTGGTCGGACCTGCCAGATCGATCGCTGGGAACCGGTGGTCCGGCGATGGATAAATGCGGAAGAGAATTTCATTGTCGGTATTAGATCTACACAGCGGATCTAGTATCGTAGGTAAGCGGAAAAAAAAAAAGAGAGAAAGAAAGAGGGGTGGAGGCTGCATCGACGACCATTGCTCACAAGATCTAGTGACAACGGCAGCTCGGTGCTTGCCTGGACTCACGGCAGCCTCAGAGAAGGCTTCCGGCATTGGCAGCGAGCGAATTCTAGCTTCTGGTGTCGGTTCTGCAAGCAACTTGCCCTCGACGCCGAGCACGGCTCATATGAGAGGCATTGAGGCGACGACGTTGAGGCAAAAAGAGAGTTCAGATCTGGACTTGGCGGAAACAGGGGAGACCGTTGGGTGAAGCTAGCGGTCGACGCATCTCGCCTGACACTGCGCAACTGCAAGGCGGCGACGCATCTCGGCGGTCCTTTTTCCTCAAGGTAGCAGGCGACGATAAGGTCGTCTTCTTCCGCTGCTGGTACGTGGGCGACGAGGGCAAAGAGCGGCGACAGACAACCCACCGGACGTTTACTCCTCAGCCGGAACCCTAGCCGGCGAAGCTAGCGCAGGCGGAAGGCGGCTACGGGCGAACGCGGGCGCTGAAGGTTATCATACCCGGTCCACTAAGTAGTGAAAGTCTATAAATAAGGGCCTAGGGTTAGGGTTAAGGTTTGTCTAGCATCTTTGTTTTGTCTACTTTGGCCTGCTCTTGCACGAGTTCCTATCAGTATCAGTGACATCCAAGAGGTGACAAGTTTTGTATTTCACAACCTTATATTGGTAAGAGGTACATGGTACTATGATATTGATTGAAAGACCAAAAAAATCAGATTAAGCATATCGAAGGCTTTGGAAATACATAAAACTTTAAGAGACATAAAAAAAATGAGCTTTTATCTACTGATAAAGAAATAAATGCATCAAGGACATTAAACTCACTCTTAAATAAGTAGAACTAATATATGTGATAATAATCATCTATAGAAGTGACAAATTAACCAAATTCATTATGCATGGGGACAAGATTTGAACTCGATATCTTAGATAGCTAAAGAAAAATTAAATTAATTGACTAGTATGTCTTGATTTATGTGAGAATGATGATATGCGTTGACAAGCATCACATACAAAAGAAAGAAAATACTCCAAAGACAAAAGAGCATTATTGCCTCCATACTAAATCCCTCCATCAATTATTGCTGTCATTTTTTAGGTCTTGAAAAATTCAATGAGAAGTAAAAGTGTAATAGAACAATTAAAGAGTGTAAAGGAATAAATGAATAATATGTTCTCATGAAACTAGCAAACTAAACGAATAAGAGAAAGAAGGAAAGCAATGCCTAAATAGTAATATAGAACCATCAACGGTAGACACATCGTACATGTGAGCAATTTGCGCTTAAGGTGAGATGATCTAACAATAAAAAGCTGTTGAATCTAGGATATAGGAATTCCTTGAAGAGGCCAAAGGGGCTTCTAGATGCAGACTACTGGAGGCAACTCGTGCCAATGTAAAGGGTGACTTAAAAGCTATGATCTATATGATTCTCTTATACACAGTTGTAGAGAGAATGACTGCAACCCTTGGCGCCGTAGGAGGCAGTGATGGAGGGGCGCCATGATCAAAGGAACAAATGAGTAGTGGGCTGCCTAAGAATTTGGCGGGTAACCAAACTTCTATAAATATTGATGTTGCCTCATAAAATATAGGCATTAATGTAGAGCAAGTAATAATAGTAGAAATACTTTCATAAGGCAGGCACAAGCATATTGTGAGCTAGGAATAGTACAATCCACTTTTAGAGGAGTGCATGCTTGTGTAAACATCTAGACTAGAAAACTTTTTTGTCACCAATAAGACAATCATTGGTTTTAAGGTCTATCATCTCAGTAGTAGGAGGATTGTACTCAGCAACTTATCCCACTTGTGGTGGAGAAAAGCAGAATAATCTAGAAGTGGTATGTTATCTTGCTTCAATAGAAGATCTCCTTGTACATATGATAAGCATAACAAATTTTCTTATTTGTAGTATGGAAATTGAGTATTCCAAAACTCGTACCTCTTTTGTAGTTTTAAAAAACATGACGGTGGAGTATGGAGAAGACAAGCGGGGGTGATGTAATTAGAACATTGCCAAAGGTCTCTAGTAGCGCCAGACTAATTTGTTGGAGAATAATCCAAATGCATATCCTTTTTGTGTGCATCAAGAAAGTAATAAAGAAAGAATGCTCAAAGAACGTAGTTGATACCATTAAGTTTAATAGTAGTTTTGAAGGTTGTTGTGGTCATGGCTAGAAAAGTAGAGAGATCCATGAAGAGATAAAAAGTTTAATCGGAGAAGAAGAATCAATCTAGGATTATGTTAAAAGATTTTCACTTGTTTTTAAATCTAGAAAAGAAAGAAACACTAAAGGAGTTAAAAGAAAGAGAAAGGCGATGAAAGGAAAGAAAGAGAAAGGCAATGAAAGGTCAATCTTCACAATGTACTAGCAAAGGAAAGAAAGATGGAGGTGGTGCAGCCTAAAGAGAGGGAGGTGTATAGAGGTAGAGGTGAGGGGCAGTTAAAGCATAAAAAAACGGAAGAAGGGGGGGGGGTGATGACGACAAGAAAGGGGGATCAATAACACAGCGAGAGAGGGAAGGTGTTGTTATTGTACCAAGTTAAGTGCATATTCGATTAGATTCATTAGTGTAATAATCATGGTTACATATGCAATAAGTGAGAGAACTCAAAAACTTACGAAGACAGCTATTGAATAACATGATAAGTACTTGTGAACACCCTAAACTTGCAATGTGATGAGACAACAACACATGTTAAGACTCTTAACATGTGAAGTGCTAAGCACGTAGATCAGTAGTTGCAGGTAGCTAGATACTATAGATTCTTTGAGTGGTATTATGTAAAATCTGGGTGTTGGTGCAAGTCAATACAATGCCTTAATGGATCCAACTATATGACTGGGGAAGTGTCAATTCTGCACATGGAGAGTGCTAGGTGAGAATGGCAAAGTAGCTGCACAATTAGGTTCACTCCAAGATAAAGGGGTAGACGATATGTGCATATCCAACGTCTAATAGCACAAGCAAAATAGTGGTTAAAGACTGTAAAGTTAGCCTACCGACACCATAAAAATCTCTTAAACTCATGGAGGACTTCGTGTACTAGAGTGTAGTGCCGACTTCTCTTGATGTAGAGAGGAGTTTGAGTTGATGCTAGCACAATGAGGGTATACGTTATGTGTAAATCAATCTACCGAGCTCTTAGGAAGTTTATTACTCAACTTTGATGCATTGGGGCCTCAACTCAAAGTATTAGGTAGATAGGCATATTGGTATGATTGGCACTAAGCAGCATGACACATTCTAAGGACAATCTATGGATGAGCACAACGACATGGTGTGGATCTTGGCATGCAAATGATATTTTCTACTCAACATATGGCATATGGAGGCATTGTACAAATGACACTATCAAACATGTGCTTGTCATGGCATGTGCCAATGCGCCATGACAAAGCAATAATACATGCCATGACAAAGCAATAATAGTGGTGTGCAAGATAGTAAAAGAGTCAGATGCTAGGTAATGACATTATTGTAGATGGCTTTAATGGGATGGGGATAACTGTTAGTTGTGTGACAAACTTTGGCAGATGGTGATGCTCAATAAGACAAGAAGGAGAGGATTGAGTAAAGCGGGAGGTGAAGCATCACAAATTGGAAGTGGTGATAATTCAGGGAATGTGACTAAAAAGGAGTGAATAATGATGTGGCGTCATATGCAAATCTTGACAAAGAGGAAGGTGAAACATAGGGTGGTAGGGAGAATGGATTGTTGGCCACCTCAAGTGTGCTTGGGAAGTAGATAAGTGAGTGCAACTGACAAATGAACGTGTCATGAATGAGAGCAGAGATGTGGTATTGGTGAGCAACGTGAATCAACCCTTTGTGGAGCAACATTGCAAATGATTTCTGGAAAAACTAGTATGTGAAGTTGTATGGTGGCACCCCAAATTACTATGTGAAGTTTGTACAGTGACATTGGAATGTTGTGAACTATGGAAAGTGGCAAATACCAATCTAGGATAGGCTTTGATATTAGGGACAAAAAAGATTGAGAGGAAATAGAATAATAGGTAGAAATACAAAGATACCATGGAGAATAATAATGAATAGCTCTTTAATAAAAAACTATTTTTCATAAGCACTTTAAATTTGGTTGTAGATGGAAACCTAAATAAATTCTAACAAAAAAATAATAATACCACTAGCTCCTAATCTAATAAATAGTAACCACTTACTAACCTATGACTTACCACATGCACCACTAATATAATAACTTTAATTTATACCAAAATTTGAAATTAATTGGCTAAACATTTTGGTTTGTATTGATCTGAGATGAGTCCGATTTTATTATAGAACTATGTCATTTCACTGTATTATACCAATCTCGTCTTAGACTGATATATTAGTTCGGACTAGTTTTTCAAATCTTAATTTATACTAATATATCATGCAGGGATGAAAGATCAGCTTGACAAAAGACAAATTGGGCTAATTGGGCGCCTTTTAGATGAGGTTTGGAATAGCGAGTATCAATTTGGTTCCAAGAGCACTAACACAAGGATGATATATAACCCAAACATGCGGAGGATAAAGTTGTTGCACACTACTATTTAAACTAATGATGTTATTGCCTCATTTGAAAGTGACCAACTAGAAAGAGATTTGTCAAATCCTTTTGAATTCTATGTAATAGGCCTTTCGCTAACGACAAAAGGGAAGTATAATGAATGTGTGTAGCTTATGAGAAAACAAATGTTGAACTTGCAATAAAAGTGTTCAACAAGGTACTTGAGTGAAAGAGAGCATGTGGCTGTGGTGTGCAACTCTAACATAGTAGATGTGCCTTTGGTTTTGTATTTCTTATTAATCAAGATGTGCAATTCAATTTGTGTTCTTTATTTTATTATGTTCCCACATGGATTATGTGGTTGTGTAACCTAGGCATTGATCTAGGAATGCAAAGCTAGTGATTAGTGGGTTCCTTGTGACCTCTCAGAGAAAATATAATATGATATATAAGGCTTTATGTCTACTATTAACTTGGGTCATGTTGCTTTATACTTATGGGCCAATTTGTTTATTAAGCGGGTCATAACAAATGATATGAGAGCAAACTTATTCTTAAGTAGAGTATTAAAAATGAGTACTAATCGAGCGCTACATATTAGTTTGATACTAATACAAGGTCGATACAGTATCATATATATGTATATATACATGTGTAGTACTATATGTTGCACACTAGTTTGACAAGGGGCCGGTACATTGGTAATGACTAATACTTAAAAACCTTGGTCCTAAGATAAGAGACTAATAGGAAAAAGCTATCATGGATGGTGGAATCACTATTGGGTTGACTTCATGTGTTGCCAACTAGGGATGGTACTCGGCCATATGTTAGGCCTTAGGTTTAATGAGGATGTCGAGCCTTAAGTGATACTTCAATTGGTTTCATAAGAGATAAGATGATACGGTATATAAAGCTTAGTGTGCCCAGAGAGGCTCCATTTAATTTTTTTTCTTAATTTATCATCCAATTTAAAATCGTAACTACATTTGTAATTTTAGTCTTGGGAGCAACAAATTTGATTCATGTCCAACAAATACTAGAGATACAATTATTTGATCTTGAAATTTGGTAGTGTTATCACGATTTTACCGTGGTAGAAACTCTGTTAATTTAATTTATTATCTTTGTTTCTATAAAATTCATGTAAAAAACTGTTTTGGTAAACTTATGTACCAGTTTGGTATTCCTTAGTGTTGGGAGACTCGTAGCCCACAGGGGTTTTCACCAAGACCTGAAAGGAAGGGATAATTACATTGTTTGCTGAAAGATAAAGGAGTGATGGAATGAGCAATGTTGATTTTGTGGTTTTGTCTAAAATTAGCATACTTTTTATATCGCATACCTTTGTTAGTCATGAGATTAGGTCCCAAGATACTCTAAAAACCTTGAAAATAGCACATAGAAAAAACCTCTTTTATCTTCTTGGCAATTAAATTTTTGAAAATTGATCAGCAATACGAGGGCCCGAATGGTCAGTTTTTAGTTATTTACATGAATAAGGTTCAACATTTGCCATCCAAATTTGGCATTTGATCATGGCATTGTTTTAATAATCTTTCTTTGACAGTTGAACAGTCCATTGTGTATGCTTTAGATGGTTTGGTGAAAAAAATGTGAATTTAGTATTGTAGACATCAAATTCATTTAATTAGTTAATGATGTATGTGCTTGCAATGTGTGTCCTATGAATATTCTAAAGCTCTGCTGAAAATGGTTCCTAAATTGTTCTTGGTGAAGTGAACCCCATAATTGCCTGACTCTGCTTTCTAGTATCTCTAAAAGAATTACTTTCACAGCAACGCATTTTTTTTCTCTTTATTGAAAGTGTTGTTTATGTGAATCTATTGGTTCCTTTACCCATTAGCAATACTGTGGCAAAAAGAAGCTTTAAGAGGTAACATCTAGTGGTATTTGATCTATTCAGTATGAAAATTCTATTCCTGAATGATCTTATTTGCTGCAGAAGATTTCCTCGTGCTTTCCTCTTGTTAGTATTTTCATCACTATGACCTCTTGGTAACCTTATCAGCACTGCTACTTGCTGGTAACAACCATCATTAATGCTAGCGTGTTCCATTGGTTATTCAGTTATTGCATTACAGCATTGTCTCGTGGGTTGGGAATTCAATCAAATACTTGTATGCCAATATTTTTTTTAAAACAAGCAAGTGTTATTGCGGTACTGGTGGAAATAATATAGTGATCTGATTTTTTTTGTTATTTATACTGTGGTTATTGCTAAATTGCTAGTAGCATCCAGTGCTAGCCTATTTTTGTTATTTGTTGAATTATTGATCTCTACCATTGTTTAAAGTTATTATTCAGAACCTTGGTGTACCGGTCATGGTCTGGTTTGGTGAATGCTTGTACGTAACGACATGATATGCCTAGACTATCATTGCCTTTTTTTTTTTCAATATTTTGTAAATCATATAGTACTTGATATCCCCCTTTTATGTGTTCTGGTTTCTGCTTGGACTGCACTGTGCCAGGCTTACCATCTGGTACAGAATGGTACTTTAATCCCTTGATCTCCACTGAGATTGTTCTTTCTCTGCAGAAATAAGGATACTATTGTGAAGAGTGGTGCTGTGCCCCATCTAGTGGAGCTCCTCCGGTCTGGGAAGAACGGCCTAAGAGAGTTGGCAACAGCAGCAGTGCTGACACTCTCAGCTTCAACACCTAATAAACCAACCATTGTAACGTCTGGAGCAGTGCCCCTTCTTGTTCAAACCCTGGCTGCAGGAAGTATCCAAGGAAGGGTGGATGCTGTCACAGCCCTTTATAATCTATCTTCCTGCGAAGATAGCACTAAATTTGTACTTCCCTCCGAGGCAGTCAAACCTCTTTTAACCCTTTTAAAGGACTGCAAGAGATACTCAAAGTTTGCTGAAAAGACAACTGGTCTCTTAGAAATCTTATCCCAAACTGAAGGAGGAAGGAGCTTGATTTCAGAATTTGATGGAGGGGTTTTGACACTGGTAGAGACCATTGAAGAGGGTTCACTTCTCAGCGCAGAATATGCAGTTGGAGTGTTGCTTTCTTTGTGCAGTAATTGCCGGGAGAAGTGCAGGGAGCTCATCCTTAATCAAGGTCCGATCCCAGGACTCCTGTTATTAACTGCAGAGGGCACAAAGAAAGCCCGAGAGAGGGCTCGTGATCTCTTAATTCTGCTCAGGGAGGATTCCAAGAAAAAGAAAGTTGCATCGAAAGACCTCGAGAATTTAGTTTATGATATTGCTACTCGGGTCGATGGACCAGCCAAGGCTGCAGCAACAGCGAAAAGAATAATGGAGGATATGATTAGACGAGACAGGGAACTTGCTTTCACTAAGACCCATCCTAGAAGATACCACTAACTACAGCTGACTTACCCATATTGCTGGGTTTTTTTTTAGCAAGTTTTAGTTTTGGAAATTTAGAATTTGTAAGAATTGAGTGCAAGATAGTTGTGTGTACATGTTCTCTCATTTTGTCCTTTCTTTCTGTACATACTCGTTAATCCTAATACCAACTTTTGGCCAACTTGCTAAAAGTGGTGGTCTATTGTTTAAGTTAATGCAATTGTCTATCTCATGCATTATAAATGAGTGTCTTAGTTTTGACATAATTTTCACTTTATGAAACCTGACCTAGAGACTCCAATCAGAACTGAGATATTGTAGTATTTGAGACAGTAAATTACCCAAAGCCATCATTTATGCTCTGATTGGTAGTGTATTCTATATAAATCAAAGTTTTCCTGTAGGGACCAGAAAGCTTAGATTATCTAGTGCAGCCAACTTAAATACCAATCTTGCAAAAAAAAAAAAAAAAAAAAGCTCAGCTATAATTGTTAATTATGATTTACATATCTTGTGCCCTTCATGACAGTCTGGTCGGCTAGAGTAGCATGACATACATTGCATGAAATTGTTTTTATTTGAGAATATCTGAGCTCTTGTTTCAATTACCCAACGGCAATCAGGTGAGAGTATGCTGCGGGACAGTAAAGTGGTGGGAGGAGCATTCCTTTTCAACTCATCGCTGCATATTGATCAGTAAAAGCCATCATAAGTGGTTCACTATTTCTACGGATCAAAATGTCTGACATTTAAAAATGCAACAGCAGGGCAACGCCGACGCCCAGCCCTCGCCTCGCCTGCCATCGCCGATGCCCAGCCATTGTCCTCGCCCAGCGCATCGCTAGCCACGTCCTCACCCAGCCACCGCCTCGCTTGCCTCGCCAACGCCCAGCCATCGCCGACGCCCTATTTTTGTCCTTCATGTAAGCATACCATCTTGACGACGCCCCGGAGCTTCTCTGGCTTGCCGACGAAGATCAGCTGCTGGGCGAGGCGCTCGGCGAGGGCTGGCGTTGGGCGTTGATGAGAACGGCGAACACGAGCGTGGGTGAGCTCATTGGAATATTATGCGACCATGGAGGAGAGCTCGTCCAGGTCGGCGGGGTCGATGCCCAGGCCAAGGCGATCGAGTGCGAGGCGGAGCTCGGCGACGGTGATATCGCCGTCGCTGTCGAAGATGTCGAAGACGGATGGAGTTGAGGTTACTGGAGCAAAGGCGTCAAAATTAGGGCATGGCGGTGGAGCAGGTGAGTGACGGGGAAGAAGAAAAGAAAAAGGACGAGGGCCGTCGTTGGCGTCGGAGCGACAGGGCGAGCAGAAAAGAAAAGGGCGAGTGGAAAAGGAAAGGATGAGGCGCTTTCCTTCAGCTGTTGGATTCCCTTTTAACCACGTGTCAGACACTTACATATCAACCGTTTGGATGTTTATAAGCAGACTCTCCGCTTAGAAAATGCGCCCGCCAAACACAACTATATAGAACTAGAGCAACGTAGTGGTGTACTAGCTCCAAACACTATAGGATCGATACTTTGGCGCACGACTAGGATAAAGATCTAATACAGTGTGCATATCCTACAAGTCACTAGAGGTCACTGGAATCTGCTGGAACTCCTTAAAAGTCACTGGAACTCACTAGAGCTAGCCGGAGTCAGGCGCAAGCCATAGAGGTCGATGGAGAAGGACTGATGAAGACATAGAAGACAAGCCTAGAAGATCCAAAAGGGCCCATCGAAAGCCGGCCCGCTATCGCACAAGTGATTGATATTATTTTATTTTCTTTTATTAGATATTTGTATTAGGACATTATTTTAATTTTGGCATGTAATTTTAAATTTTAGCAATTCCTAGTAGAATTTGGATTAGCCAAATTTAGCTATGGAAAGTCTCTATTTAAATCTTGTAATCTCTGAGGGGAAAACGATTTTTTTTTGCTGAATAAAATTTTTCTATTACATTACTCTTTTCGCACCTCGGTGCTGACCGTGAAGGCTACAATCCACAAACTTTCTGATTTCATCTTCCCCTAAGTTCACCGACCCTTCACCTGGTTTCCGTCGTTCCAAGTGTCCCTGTTATCTAGCCTTCACTATCGCATCTCCTCCTGTTGCTGACGGATTTATCGTCCACCTCGAACAAACTGCACCGTAATCCTTCGCCGCCTTCAACCGTCCACCACCACCATCTTCTCGTCGCCCAGATTGTCCACGCCAACCAACCTTCTTCCTCCTTCGTGAGTCAGCCGCCACCACATCTACCCGCCGCCTCCATGAAAATCTGCCAAGCATCGCCGAACCCTAAAATCCCTTTCCTTCCGCCATTGAGTCCGTCGCTACCACATCAGTGCGCCACCTCCATCAGTGCATACCACGCTATCATCCCACTCAGCCCGATTTCTTCCGCAGCCCTCCTCCCTTCTGGCGCCACTTCCAATCGCAACTCCACCTTCGTCAACATCACCGCTGCCATCTTCCACGCCCATGCCGCTTGGATCATCTCCTCCACATCCACGCATAACGACACCGACTTGCTTCCTGGCCGCTGCCCTGAATTCTCCGCTGTTCGTGGGCCTTAGCACCGCCAGATTTGCCACCGCCTGATTTGCTTCTAGTCGCTAGCAACCGGACGTGCCCTCAACCCCGTCAACAACACCCGCCACCTCCCTTTGGTCACTGACGCCCACAAACGCCTGCTGCCACCCCCCTGACGTTCGCCACTCTTCATCCTCCACGCGTGCCTTTTGATGCCATTGCGTCTTTCTCAGCACTGATCGGACGACGATAAACGCTGATCTCACCATCGATGAGCCCTCCTCGACGTCACTATTTGCAGCCTCTTAGCATCACAGAGTCCCCTGCAAAACCGACGCCGCACTTCCCTTTCCGCCAGACATCTGCCTGCCCTGTTAACGAAGCTTGAGTGAGATTGCTAAAGACTAATTTCACTGATCTTCAACCCAGTTCTAGGTTCAAGCGTACATCAGAAATTGTCCCATTAAAACAAAGGTATAATTTCCTAAATTTTTAGTTGCATCTTAATTTAGGTAAATTTACTTATTGATCGTATCTGCCCTATATTTTAGTGCATGCATACTTGGTAGAATTTCCACCTAAAATTGAGAGCATCTTTAATTAGTTAATTGAGAGAATATCTATTTAGTTGTCTGCATTGTAATTTACTGTTATTGCCTCTTGAGATTTTGCCTGAAATTAGTAACAAAGCAACTACATACCCTAGTGTAGGTATTTACATCACCTCCCATATTTTCACCCTACATCAAGGACGACGTTGCCAGAGTTAGTTTCTCAGTGATATTTCGTCTGGTAGCAACCCGTCCGACGGAGTGGTGAGGGAGGAGGAATAACAGTGCCGAAGCTCATTTGAGGTTGTCAGAGCTCGTTAGAGGTTGCCAAAACTCGTCGATGCACTGGTTTGCCAGACAAGAGAGAGGGAGATGAGTGAGAGAGAGAAATGAGAGCAAGAGGAAGGGAGAGATGAGAGCAAAAGAGGAATGAGTGGGTGAGGTAGCTACGGGTAAAAGGAGAGGGGAAGAAATGGAAAAATTTTCTATGCAAAACATTCCACCTAGGAAAGTTAAGAAGGTTCCCAAAATATCATAGATAAGTACAATATTATATGGATAAGTTATATCTATGTAATCTACGAATTCTATTCGATTGTACTATACCCATCCATGATAATAAATGCACTGTTGGATAGAATAGAGTGAGTAACTTATATAGGTATAGCTAATCCATAATAATACTATACTTATCTATGATATTTTAGGATCTTTTTTAACTTTCTTACATGAGTATTTTAGAAATTTCAAGAGAAATTTGTTTTTGGGAGAAACAAGGAGAAAATGTGTCTGTCCCACCAATTACTTTTTTTTACACTGTATGCCGACACATGTACAATATTTAATTTATTTTTAAAAAAATGTAATACCTAAAGCAAGTATTTATTACTTTTATGAACATTAAGAAATTTTGTATTGTTCTTCACTTTAGGGCATAAAACAAATATGCACACACTGATCACTTTAGCCGTCGCTTAGCTAAACCGAGCCTAATGTATTAGCTGCATTTACTTCAATCTTGTAGCTTGATATCTAAATTATGGATACAATAGTGATTCACTAATATGAATCATATTTCAAACAAATGAAGCAATCAAGTCACTCTCAGCCGAATCAATTTTCATCGCATGTCCCCGCAGTCCCCATCTCCTCCTCCGTTGGAACTCCTAATTTCACACACTGGAACTCATTAGAACACAGGAGTTGGAACTCAGAACTTTCAAGTCTGGGTAATTTTGTCCCCTTCTCAGACATTGTCTTTTGTTCATTCCCTGCATAAGTTTAGTGGGTTGTTGTATCCTGTGTCTCTCTGTTGCTTTGCTTCGGCCTCTTGTATGTCAAAAAAATTTTAGAGCCTATTTTAGGAGTAACCTGACTTTAGTAATTAAGAGTTATATATAGTGCATATATGAGTGAATACACTTACGTTGACCTAATTGGGTCTATATGACCAATTTAAACTCGCCTAACCAAATTGTAGGTCTAATCAAAACTATTAAAATTTTTAAAGAAGCCTTATGCTGCGTCTGTCCCTCCAGCAGTCCATCTCATTGGAATTTAGGGTGGCACTTGTTCTGGACTCGGGCGAAAGGCATGTTTTCTTGATTTCTTCTCCTTCCAATCATCTTGGGAGATTTACGTAAGCTTTTTGGTCCTATGGGCTGAGTTCTTGAGCTTTTTTTTCATCCATGTTGACAAGTTTTGGTCTTTTGTGATGTTGGCAAACTGATGTTGTGATGTTGGCAAACTGATGACAACCAATGGCGTAGGCTTGTACATGGTTGCCGTAGAGAGGCAAGCACAAAACTGGGAGAGGATGATGGCTGAAGGCTTGAGGGGTTTGGATGGTGCTTCTGAGAAATCGGAAGGCGATAATGTTTGAATTTGGTAGATTGAAGTTTAAACTTTATCCAACTTAGAAACTTGTTTGTTCAAAACCTATGATTTACTTTCTCTTTTTCTAATAAAAGAAATAAGTTGTCGCAATATCACTTTTTTTCCCTTAAGTCTCTCGTGCATTCTATTTTGCAGTATTGTTTTTCGTTTTGTCATGCTAATGCATTTGATGCAGATTTGTTGTGGTTAACTACTACAAATGTTGGGTTCTAGGCTGAATCTAGAAAAAATATAACCTTACTTTGTTCTCTCCTAATTTCACATACTGGAACTCATTAGAACACAGGAGTTGGAACTCAGCACATTCAACTCTGGGTAATTTTGTCCCCTTCTCAGACTTTGTCTTTTGTTCATTACCTGCATAAGGTTAGTGGGTTGTTGTATCCTGTGTCTCTTTGTTGCTTTGCTTCGGCCTCTTGTATGTCAAAAAAATTTTAGAACCAATTTTAGGAGTAACCTGACTTTAGTATTTAAGAGTTATATATAGTGCATATATGAGTGAATACACTTACGTTGAGCTAATTGGGTTTATATGACCTATTTAAACTCGCCTAACCAAAGTGTAGGTCTAATCAAAACTATTAAAATTTTTAAAGAAGCCTTATGCCGCGTCTGTCCCTCCAGCAGTCCATCTCATTGGAATTTAGGGCGGCACTTGTTCTCGACTCGAGCGAAAGGCATGTTTTCTTGATTTCTTCTCCTTCCAATCCTCTTGGGAGATTTATGTCAGCTTTTTGGTCCTATGAGCTTAGTTCTTGAGTTTTTTTATCATCCATGTTGCCATGTTTTGGACTTTTGGTTGAACTGATATTTAGGGTTTCATTGTCAATCAAGATTTATCTTGAAGTGTAGATTTCTTCCCGGGTGTGGTATGTTAAGCTCAAGAGGAGTGGGCGGGAAATGGTCGCAGTGGATCCTTTGGTTCTGAGCCATTAGAAGTTCATCGGTACGTGCTTTGGTCATGATTTACAAAATTTTAGTTTATTTTTAAGTAGGGTTTGGGTAAAGATTTGAGCTTCTTTCTGTTGTGATGTTGGCAAACTGATGACAACCAATGGCGTAGGCTTGTACATGGTCGCCGTAGAGAGGCAAGCACAAAACCGGCAGAGGATGATGACCGAAGGCTTGCGGGGTTTGGATGGTGTTTCTGAGAAATCGGGAGGCGATAATGTTTGAATTTGGTAGATTAAAGTTTAAACTTTGTCCAACTTAGAAACTTGTTTGTTCAAAACCTATGATTTACTTTTTCTTTTTCTAATAAAAGAAATAAGTTATCGCAATATCACTTTTTTTCCCTTAAGTCTCTTGTGCATTCTGTTTTGCTGTATTGTTTTTCGTTTTGTAGTGTTTGTAATGGTTTTTTCTTATATGACTGTTGATAACAACGGACACTAAACAATGACTATTTAGTTTATTCCTTTGTTGTAGTACAATTGTGGAAGTTGGTTTTTTACATTCTTGGGAGATATTTGAGTGTAAACTAATAGTTTCATCATCATTTTGGTCTTTATGTTACCTCATAATTAGGTGCCTTATATTGTCAGATGCTAAATGTGTTGCATCTTAGTTTACTCTTTTTCATTCTAAAACATATGTGATATTGTTTCATTCAACTTTCTAAGATTTGATATGTACACATGTTCTAATATTATGCATCTCTAGGATGTTTTTTTTATTCAAAATGCATTCTTTATAGATGCGTGCTTGACTTCTCAAAGACTTGTCATGCACATATAACTTTGTACTCTTTCATTTTTAAGGAGCTGAAAAACGTATTCCCTTTCTGTTTTTGTGTGATGGTCTGTCTATTTCTTTCTTCAGTTAATTTAACAATCACCTTTCTTAATATGAGCATGTCAAGAAGTTTAGTTTGGTAGCACTCTAAAATTGTTTGAATTTGCTGTAAGATTAAGATAAATATGTGCTCGAGTTGGACCTAGATATGTCTTGCTGTAGAGAGTAGCTATGCTTCATAAATGCTTAACTTGAACTATGATCTTCTCTGTATTCTTTAATTTATTTCTGAAATGAATGTTGGGCAAGTTACGTGGTTCTTTTGTTTGCTTCGAGAGTCTGTTTTTTGCATTTTTTCCAATAGAAAATTTCAGATGATTCTTATTTACTCAAAACTGGTTTTTGAAGATTTGCTTATTCTGAGATTTGAATGCCATAAAAAGGTCTAGTTTTTGGTTTGAACTTAGAGGCTATTTGGATTGTTATATAAAGTAGCGTTAGTTTGGAATGCAAATTTGTCAATTTTTCTGTAAAACATCGCTTTTCATACACAGAACATATTTTGAGATATTATTCCTAGTTGAAAATCAATGTTGCTTAAAATTTTTCAAAAAATACTATCAATTTGTCATGCTAATGCATTGATGCAGATTTGTTGTGGTTAACTACTACAAATGTTGGGTTCTAGGCTTAGTCTAGCAAAAATATAACCTTACTTTGTTCTCTCCTAATTCACACACTGTAACTCATTAGAACATAGGAGTTGGAACTCAGTAGAACACATGAGTTGGAACTCAGCACATTCAACTCTGGGTAATTTTGTCCCCTTCTCAGACTTTGTCTTTTGTTCATTACCTGCATAAGGTGAGTGGGTTGTTGTATTCTGTGTCTCTTTGTTGCTTTGCTTCGGCCTCTTGTATGTCAAAAAAATTTTAGAACCAATTTTAGGAGTAACTTGACTTTAGTATTTAAGAGTTATATATAGTGCATATAGGAGTGAATACACTTATGTTGACCTAATTGGGTCTATATGACCTATTTAAACTCGCCTAACCAAATTGTAGGTCTAATCAAAACTATTAAAATTTTTAAAGAAGCCTTATGCCGCGTCTGTCCCTCCAGCAGTCCATCTCATTGGAATTTAGGGCGGCACTTGTTCTGGACTCGGGCGAAAGGCATGTTTTCTTGATTTCTTCTCCTTCCAATCCTCTTGGGAGATTTACGTCAGCTTTTTGGTCCTATGGGCTTTGCTCATGAGGTTTTTTTCATCCATGTTGCCATGTTTTGGGCTTTTGGTTGAGCTGATATTTAGGGTTTCATTGTCAATCAAGATTTATCTTGAAGTGTGGATTTCTTCCCGGGTGTGGTATGTTAGGCTCAAGAGGAGTGGGCGGGAATTGGTCGCAGTGGATCCTTTGGTTCTGTGCCATTGGAAGTGCCATCGGTACATGCTTTGGTCCTGATTTACAAAATTTCAGTTTATTTTTAAGTAGGATCTGGGTAAAGATTTGAGTTTCTTTCTGTTGTGATGTTGGCAAACTGATGACAACCAATGGCGTAGGCTTGTACATGGTCACCGTAGAGAGGCAAGCACAAAACTGGTAGAGGATGATGGCTGAAGGCTTGAGGGGTTTGGATGATGCTTCTGAGAAATCGGGAGGCGATAATGTTTGAATTCGGTAGATTAAAGTTTAAACTTTGTCCAACTTAGAAACTTGTTTGTTCAAAACCTATGATTTACTTTTTCTTTTTCTAATAAAAGAAATAAGTTATCACAATATCACTTTTTTTCCCTTAAGTCTCTCGTGCATTCTGTTTTGCTATATTGTTTTTCGTTTGTAGTGTTTGTAATGGTTTTTTCTTATATGACTATTGATAACAACGGACTGAACAATGACTATTTAGTTTATTCCTTTGTTGTTGTACAACTGTGGAAGTTGGTTTTTTACATTCTTGGGAGATATTTGAGTGTAAACTAATAGTTTCATCATCATTTTGGTCATTATGTTACCTCACAATTAGGTGCCTTATATTGTTAGATGCTAAATGTATTGCATCTTAGTATACTTCATTTCATTCTAAAGCATATGTGATATTGTTTCATTCAACTTTCTAAGATTTGATATGTACACATGTTCTAATATTATGCATCTCTAGGATGTTTTTTTTTCTTCAAAATGCATTCTTTATTGATGCGTGCTTGACTTCTCAAAGACTGGGCATGCACATATAACTTTGTACTCTTTCATTTTTAAGGAGCTGAAAAACGTATTCCCTTTCTGTCTTTATCTGATGCTCTGTCTATTTCTTTCTTTAGTTAATTTAACAATCACCTTTCTTAATATGAGCATGTCAAGAAGTTTAGTTTGGTAGCACTCTAAAATTGTTTAAATTTCCTGTAAGATTAAGATAAATATGTGCTCGAGTTGGACGTAGATATGTCTTGCTGTAGAGAGTAGCTATGCTTCATAAAAGCTTAACTTGAACTATGATCTTCTCTGTATTCTTTAATTTAAATCTGAAATGATTGTTGGGGAAGTTACGTGGTTCTTTTGTTTCCCTTGAGAGTCTGTTTTTTTGCATTTTTTTCAACAGAAAATTTCAGATGATTCTTATTTACTCAAAACTGGTTTTTGAAGATTTGCTTATTCTGAGATCTGAATGCCATAAAAAGGTCTAGTTTTTGGTTTGAACTTAGAGGCTATTTGGATTGTTATATAAAGTAGCGTTAGTTTGGAATGCAAATTTGTCAATTTTTCTGTAAAACATCGCTTTTCATACACAGAACATATTTTGAGATATTATTCCTAGTTGAAAATCAATGTTGCTTAAAATTTTTCAAAAAATACTATCAATTTGTCATGCTAATGCATTGATGCAGATTTGTTGTGGTTAACTACTACAAATGTTGGGTTCTAGGCTTAGTCTAGCAAAAATATAACCTTACTTTGTTCTCTCCTAATTTCACACACTGGAACTCATTAGAACATAGGAGTTGGAACTCAGCACATTCAACTCTGGGTAATTTTGTCCCCTTCTCAGACTTTGTCTTTTGTTCATTACCTGCATAAGAATAGTGGGTTGTTGTATCCTGTGTCTCTTTGTTGCTTTGCTTCAGCCTCTTGTATGTCAAAAAAATTTTAGAACCAATTTTAGGAGTAACCTGACTTTAGTATTTAAGAGTTATATATAGTGCATATAGGAGTGAATACACTTACGTTGACCTAATTGGGTCTATATGACCTATTTAAACTCGCCTAACCAAATTGTAGGTCTAATCAAAACTATTAAAATTTTTAAAGAAGCCTTATGCTGCGTCTGTCCCTCCAGCAGTCCATCTCATTGGAATTTAGGGCGGCACTTGTTCTGGACTCGGGCGAGAGGCATGTTTTCTTGATTTCTTCTCCTTCCAATCCTCTTGGGAGATTTACGTCAGCTTTTTGGTCCTATCGGCTTAGTTCTTGGGTTGTTTTTTCATCCATGTTGCCAAGTTTTATACTTTTGGTTGATATGATATTTAGGGTTTCATTGTTAATCAAGATTTATCTTGAAGTGTAGATTTCTTCCCGGGTGTGGTATGTTAGGGTCAAGAGGAGTGGGCGGGAAATGGTCGCAGTGGATCCTTTGGTTCTGTGCCATTGGAAGTGCCATCGGTACGTGCTTTGGTCCTGATTTACAAAATTTCAGTTTATTTTTAAGTAGGATCTGGGTAAAGATTTGAGTTTCTTTCTGTTGTGATGTTGGCAAACTGATGACAACCAATGGCGTAGGCTTGTACATGGTCGCCGTAGAGAGGCAAGCACAAAACTGGTAGCGGATGATGGCTGAAGGCTTGAGGGGTTTGGATGATGCTTCTGAGAAATCGGGAGGCGATAATGTTTGAATTCGGTAGATTAAAGTTTAAACTTTGTCCAAGTTAGAAACTTGTTTGTTCAAAACCTATGATTTACTTTTTCTTTTTTTAATAAAAGAAATAAGTTATCACAATATCACTTTTTTTCCCTTAAGTCTCTCGTGCATTCTGTTTTGCTGTATTGTTTTTCGTTTGTAGTGTTTGTAATGGTTTTTTCTTATATGACTGTTGATAACAACGGACACTGAACAATGACTATTTAGTTTATTCCTTTGTTGTTGTACAACTGTGGAAGTTGGTTTTTTACATTCTTGGGAGATATTTGAGAGTAAACTAATAGTTTCATCATCATTTTGGTCTTTATGTTATCTCACAAGTAGGTGCCTTATTTTGTCAGATGCTAAATGTATTACATCTTAGTATACTCCTTTTCATTCTAAAACATATGTGATATTGTTTCATTCAACTTTCTAAGATTTGATATGTACACATGTTATAAAATTATGCATCTCTAGGATGTTTTTTTTCTTCAAAATGCACTCTTTATAGATGCGTGCTTGACTTCTCAAAAACCGGGCATGCACATATAACTTTCTACTCTTTCATTTTGAAGGAGCTAAAAAACATATTCCCTTTCTGTTTTTGTCTGATGGTCTGTCAATTTCTTTCTTTAGTTAATTTAACAATCACCTTTCTTAATATGAGCATGTCAAGAAGTTTAGTTTGGTAGCATTCTAAAATTGTTTGAATTTTGCTGTAAGATTAAGATAAATATGTGTTTGAGTTAGACCTAGATATGTCTTGCTGTAGAGAGTAGCTATGCTTCATAATAGCTTATCTTGAACTATGATCTTCTTTGTGTACTTTAATTTATATCTGAAATGAATATTAGGCAAGTTACGTGGTTCTTTTGTTTGCATTGAGAGTCTATTTTCTGCATTTTTAACAACATAAAATTTCAGTTGATTCTTATTTACTCAAAACTGGTTTTTGAAGATTTGCTTATTCTGAGATCTGAATGCCATAAAAAGGTCTAGTTTTTGGTTTGAACTTAGAGGCTATTTGGATTGTTATATAAAGCAGCGTTTGGAATGCAAATTTGTCATTTTATCTGTAAAACATGGCTTTTTGGTTTGAACTTAGAGGCTATTTGGAATGCAAATTTGTCATTTTATCTGTAAAACATCGTTTTTCAAACACAGAACATATTTTGAGATATTATTCCTTGTTGAAAATCAATGTTGCTTAAAATTTTTGAGAAAATACTATCAATTTGTCATCCTAATGCATTGATGCAGATTTGTTGTGGTTAACTGCCACAAATGTTGGGTTCTAGGCTGAGTCTTGCAAAAATAAAACTTTACTTTGTTCTCTCCTAGTTTCACACACTAGAACTCATTAGAACACAGGAGTTGGAACTCTGTAGAACACATGAGTTGGAACTCAGCATATTCAACTATGGGTAATTTTTTACCCTTCTCAGACTTTGTCTTTTGTTCATTACCTGCATAAGGTGAGTGGGTTGTTGTATTCTGTGTCTCTTTGTTGCTTTGCTTCGGCCTCTTGTATGTCAAAAAAATTTTAGAACCAATTTTAGGAGTAACTTGACTTTAGTATTTAAGAGTTATATATAGTGCATATAGGAGTGAATACACTTACGTTGACCTAATTGGGTCTATATGACCTATTTAAACTCGCCTAACCAAATTGTAGGTCTAATCAAAACTATTAAAATTTTTAAAGAAGCCTTATGCCGCGTCTGTCCCTCTAGTAGTCCATCTCATTGGAATTTGGGGCGGCACTTGTTCTCGACTCGGGCGAAAGGCATGTTTTCTTGATTTCTTCTCCTTCCAATCCTCTTGGGAGATTTACATTAGCTTTTTGGTCCTATGGGCTTAGTTCTTGAGTTTTTTTTTTTCATCCATGTTGCCAAGTTTTGGTCTTTTGGTTGAGATGATATTTAGGGTTTCATTGTTAATCAAGATTTATCTTGAAGTGTAGGTTTCTTCCCGGGTGTGGTATATTAGGCTCAAGAGGAGTGGGCGAGAAATGGTCGCAGCGGATCCTTTGGTTCTATGCCATTGGAAGTGCCATCGGTATGTGCTTTGGTTCTGATTTACAAAATTTTGGTTTATTTTTAAGTAGGGTCTGGGTACAAATTTGAGCTTCTGTTGTGATGTTGGCAAACTGATGACAACCAATGGCGTAGGCTTGTACATGGTCGCCGTAGAGTGGCAAGCTCAAAACCGGCAGAGGATGATGGCTGAAGGCTTGAGGGGTTTGGATGGTGCTTCTGAGAAATCGGGAGGCGATAATGTTTGAATTTGGTAGATTAAAGTTTAAACTTTGTCCAACTTAGAAACTAATTTGTTCAAAACCTATGATTTACTTTTTCTTTTTCTAATAAAATAAATAAGTTGTCGCAATATCACTTTTTTCCCTTAAGTCTCTCGTGCATTCTATTTTGCTGTATTGTTTTTCGTTTTGTAGTGTTTGTAATGGTTTTTTTCTTATATAACTGTTGATAACAACGGACACTGAACAATGACTATTTAGTTTATTCCTATGTTGTTGTACAACTGTGGAAGTTGGTTTTTTACGTTCTTGGGAGATATTTGAGTGTACACTAATAGTTTCATCATCATTTTGGTCTTTATGTTACCTCACAATTAAGTGCCTTATATTGTGAGATGCTAAATGTATTGCATCTTAGTATACTCCTTTTCATTCTAAAGCATATGTGATACTGTTTCATTCAACTTTCTAAGATTTGATATGTACACATGTTATAAAATTATGCATCTCTAGGATGTTTTTTTTATTCAAAATGCATTCTTTATAGATGCGTGCTTGACTTCTCAAAGACCGGGCATGCACATATAACTTTCTACTCTTTCATTTTTAAGGAGCTGAAAAACGTATTCCCTTTCTATTTTTGTCTGATGGTCTGTTAATTTCTTTCTTTAGTTAATTTAACAATCACATTTCTTAATATGAGCATGTCAAGAAGTTTAGTTTGGTAGCACTCTAAAATTATTTGAATTTGCTGTAAGATTAAGATAAATATGTGCTTGAGTTGGACCTAGATATGTCTTGCTGTAGAGAGTAGCTGTGCTTCATAATAGCTTAACTTGAACTATGATCTTCTTTGTGTTCTTTAATTTATATCTGAAATGAATGTTAGGCAAGTTACGTGGTTCTTTTGTTTGCATTGAGAGTCTGTTTTCTGCATTTTTAACAACATAAAATTTCAGTTGATTCTTATTTACTCAAAACTGGTTATTGAAGATTTGCTTATTCTGAGATCTGAATGCCATAAAAAGGTCTAGTTTTTGGTTTGAACTTAGAGGCTATTTGGATTGTTATATAAAACAGCGTTTGGAATGCAAATTTATCATTTTATCTGTTAAACATCGCTTTTTGGTTTGAACTTAGAGGCTATTTGGAATGCAAAATTGTCATTTTATCTGTAAAACATCGTTTTTCATACACAGAACATATTTTGAGATATTATTCCTTGTTGAAAATCAATGTTGCTTAAAAGTTTTCAGAAAATACTATCAATTTGTTATGCTAATTCATTGATGCAGATTTGTTGCGGTTAACTACTACAAATGTTGGGTTCTAGGCTGAGTCTAGCAAAAATATAACCTTACTTTGTTCTCTCCTAATTTCATACACTAGAACTCATTAGAACACAGGAGTTGGAACTCAGTAGAACACAAGAGTTGGAACTCAGCACATTTAACTCTGGGAAATTTTGTCCCTTTCTCAAACTTTGTCTTTTGTTCATTCCCCGCATAAGGTTAGTGGGTTGCTGTATCCCTGTGTCTCTTTGTTGCTTTGCTTCGGCCTCTTGTATGTCAAAAAAATTAGAGAGCCAATTTTAGGAGTAACCTGACTTTAGTATTTAAGAGTTATATATAGTGTATATAGGAGTGAATACACTTACGTTGACCTAATTGGGTCTATATGACCTATTTAAACTCGCCTAACCAAATTGTAGGTCTAATCAAAACTATTAAAATTTTTAAAGAAGCCTTATGCCGCGTCTGTCCCTCTAGTAGTCCATCTCATTGGAATTTGGGGCGGCACTTGTTCTCGACTCGGGCGAAAGGCATGTTTTCTTGATTTCTTCTCCTTCCAATCCTCTTGGGAGATTTACATCAGCTTTTTGGTCCTATGGGCTTAGTTCTTGAGTTTTTTTTTTCATCCATGTTGCCAAGTTTTGGTCTTTTGGTTGAGCTGATATTTAGGGTTTCATTGTTAATCAAGATTTATCTTGATGTGTAGATTTCTTCCCGAGTGTGGTATGTTAGGCTCAAGAGGAGTGGGCGAGAAATGGTCGCAGCAGATCCTTTGGTTCTGTGCCATTGGAAGTGCCATCGGTATGTGCTTTGGTCCTGATTTACAAAATTTTGGTTTATTTTTAAGTAGGGTCTGGGTAAAGATTTGAGCTTCTTTCTGTTGTGACGTTGGCAAACTGATGACAACCAATGGCGTAGGCTTGTACATGGTCGCCGTAGAGTGGCAAGCACAAAACTGGCAGAGGATGATGACTGAAGGCTTGAGGGGTTTGGATGGTGCTTCTGAGAAATCGGGAGGCGATAATGTTTGAATTTGATAGATTAAAGTTTAAACTTTGTCCAACTTAGAAACTAATTTGTTCAAAACCTATGATTTACTTTTTCTTTTTCTAATAAAATAAATAAGTTGTCGCAATATCACTTTTTTTCCCTTAAGTCTCTCGTGCATTCTGTTTTGCTGTATTGTTTTTCGTTTTGTAGTGTTTGTAATGGTTTTTTCTTATATGACTATTGATAACAACAGACACTGAACAATGACTATTTAGTTTATTCCTTTGTTGTTGTACAATTGTGGAAGTTGGTTTTTTACGTTCTTGGGAGATATTTGAGTGTACACTAATAGTTTCATCATCATTTTGGTCTTTATGTTACCTCACAATTAAGTGCCTTATATTGTGAGATGCTAAATGTATTGCATCTTAGTATACTCCTTTTCATTCTAAAGCATATGTGATATTGTTTCATTCAACTTTCTAAGATTTGATATGTACACATGTTCTAATATTATGCATCTCTAGGATGTTTTTTTTCTTCAAAATGCATTCTTTATAAATGCGTGCTCGACTTCTCAAAGACCGGGCATGCACATATAACTTTGTACTCTTTCATTTTTAAGGAGCTGAAAAATGTATTCCCTTTCTGTTTTTGTCTGATGGTCTGTCAATTTCTTTCTTTAGTTAATTTAACAATCAACTTTCTTAATATGAGCATGTCAAGAAGTTTAGTTTGGTAGCACTCTAAAATTATTTGAATTTGCTGTAAGATTAAGATAAATATGTGCTTGAGTTGGACCTAGATATGTCTTGCTGTAGAGAGTAGCTAGTGTAAGATCCAAGAATCTTAATTCCTTGTAAGTACTATTCTTGATTTAAATCTTTGGCTGTGATATTTTTCTATGTTTTGATTTCGTCAACCCTAGGATGGGGGAGAATTTTATCCCTAAAAACCTTAAGGGGTTAGTTATAAATTAGTGGCAATGGGTTAGTGGATATTAATTTAATCCTTATTGGATTTTCGGATTTTGACTCTTGTAACTAATTAACTAGAGCTTATTGGATGTTAATTTAATCCTTATTGGATTTTCACTTAAGAGAATAATTAGCTATGGGGTTATTGGGTTTGCACTTAAATTAATTGATATTGGGTTTAAAATTTGAATTAGTGGATTAATTCATAAACCCTTTACCTTAATTAGAAATTTGAAATTTAGGTTTGGGTACTTGGGGCGAAAAGAAAAAAAAAAAGAAAAAAAACCTAGGGGCGGCGGTTTGAAGGCTTGGACGAACCTTGGCGATTCCTTGGAGGCTTGGACGAAATTCTTCTTCTTCCTTTTTCCCTTGGCCGGCGTTCCTTGGTGCTTGGTGGCGTTTTCTCTTCCTTTGGTGGCGTCTACCTAAGAGCATTGGGGGAACTTTAAGACCCTTAGACGAGTTTGTGGAGAGATTTTTCACCTTGGTGTTCACGGTTCAAGATAAGAGGTGAGTAGGGTGTCTTATTCGAATTATATCCATTTGGTTGTGCTAGATGATAAGTTTGATTGCTTGATAATTTTACCATGCTAAGAACCGAAACTTAAGGTGTATCTATCATGAAAAAAACCGAAATCTTGCAACATGAAATTTAAGATATTTCTTATATGGAATTTAGGTAGCTTTAAATCAGTGATTCTTGAGCATGAAATTCTTATTAACTAGGGTTTAAATTTTAAGTGGATAATTTGCTAGTAATTGTAGAAACCGTGGGTTACATATGGTATTATGTAAAGTAGATTGTAAGAATACAAATTTTAATCCTGTGTTGATTTTATGGATGCCCTGATAAATGTTAATAGTGTTATAGGGTCCATGATCGTTTATCTATGAGCAGCATGTTTATATATCTATGGCCATGTATTCTTGATTGAAAAACTTGGGTGATAACTTAGCAAGGTTATACTGAACCGATCAGCATGAAACCTAAGGACTCTACACTACATTATGTGGTTATGTGGTTTCGAATTTTATGTATTTTATGTGTTGTGGTCTGTGTACCCGTTTTGGGACGGATAGGACTAAGGCTAAGTGTAACTGTGTACTCAAGGGGATAGTCTATATGTGATAGATTAGGGGTTGGAGATTTCAGCCCTGTGTTTGTGATATGTGAGGGGTTGATGTTTCAGCCCTGTTTATTGTGATATTGTGGTGGAAGTGACTATCCTAGAGTCTGGTTGACACTTAGGAGTCCACTTTTGTGAAATAAGATATAAGGTGTGTCTAGTGGTTGTTCAGTAAAGAACCCTTTGGGAGAACGAGTGATTGATGCAAAGTGCCATGTCTTGGTCGGACAGGGGCCACCTATTGATTTCATCACTCTTAGACTTTTAGATTCTTGTGTTATGGGGTGGTGTAGATCAAGGTATCACATCTTGACCGGATGGGGATCACCTCTTGAGTCTACACACCGTCCATGTTTGTGTTGCATGTGATTTGCAGGCTTCTCCCAGTGCTTAGGCCAGAGCCGGGTTGGACCCTAGGGGTCACTCTTGATTTATGCTGGACAACTAAGTGGTTGGTGTGTTTAGTTGGTTTAGAGTATGGCTCTAGATCCTTGGTTACTCTGTGGTGTCATTTGTGTGATGCCTTAGCAGTGTTCATCTGATTGTTTATATTATTTCCTTTCTTTGTTTTTGTTATATGTTGGCATGACGTTCTGTTAAAGGTTTTTAAAATAATCTGCATGTATCTTTAAGTGTATATTTTGGATGGTCGATTAAGACTATCCACTCACTGGGCTGTGTAGCTCACCCCTTACTGTTTACAGGTGTAGAGCAGGAGCCCACTGCCTGAGTTAATGTTTGATACGGATTTACAACTATGCTGGTTTAATGTACAAGACTTTTGTGTTTAGTTAACTGGGGCCGGTTATGGCCAAACCTTGTGAATTCGTGTCGCCGGTTGTGGCAGTTTTGAGATTTTGATTTTGTGTCACCGCGGGCTTGGGCCTGGTTTCGGTGTTTGATATCATTGACGTTAGTTTTATGAAATTATAAAATCGATATTGTGGTTTTGCTTCGAATTTCGAGTCGAATTGTATTTACGATCAGATTTGATATAAATGTGAACTTGCATATGTCTAGTGCAAGTATTGCCTGGTGGCAGGTACCCTTATGTGATTTATGGATTTTACGGATTTTATATGGCTTTGATATACTGTTGCCTTGCATATGTCTAGTGCAAGGATTGCGTGGTGGCAGGTACATTTGTGAAATTGTGTTTCGTGGATTTTCAATATGTGGATTCTCGAAAATTTTCAGATCGACTTTTCCTGAACTTGGTTTTACTTAGCGTGTGTATCGATCCTGTGTGATAACATCCTGTTCCTCTATGACTTGTGTTGCTTGTTTGGGATTAAGATAACGGGATGTGACAGCTAGGCTTCATAGTAGCTTAACTTGAACTATGATCTTCTCTGTGTTCTTTAATTTATATCTGAAATGAATGTTGGGCAAGCTACATGGTTCTTTTGTTTGCCTTGAGAGTCTGTTTTCTGCCATTTTTTCCAACAGAAAATTTCAGAGGATTCTTATTTACTCAAAACTGGTTTTTGAAGATTTGCTTATTTTGAGATCTGAATGCCGTAAAAAGGTTTAGTTTTTGGTTTGAACTTAGAGGCTATTTGGATTGTTATATAAAGCAGCGTTAGTTTGGAATGCAAATTTGTCATTTTATCTGTAAAACATCGCTTTTCATACACAGTACATATTTTGAGATATTATTCCTAGTTGAAAATCAATGTTGCTTAAAATTTTTCAAAAAAAAAACTATCAATTTGTCATGCTAATGCATTGATGCAGATTTGTTGTGGTTAACTACTACAAATGTTGGTTTCTAGGCAGACTCTAGAAAAAAATATAATCTTACTTTGTTCTCTCCTAATTTCACACACTAGAACTCATTAGAACACAGGAGTTGGAACTCAGTAGAACACAGGAGTTGGAACACATCACATTCAACTCTGGGTAATTTTGTCCCCTTCTCAGACTTTGCCTTTTGTTCATTCCCTGCATAAGGTTAGTGGGTTGTTGTATCCTGTGTCTCTTTGTTGCTTTGCTTCGGCCTCTTGTATGTCAAAAAAATTACAGAGCCAATTTTAGGAGTAACCTGACTTTCGTATTTAAGAGTTATATATAATGCATATAGGAGTGAATACACTTACGTTGACCTAATTGGGTCTAAATGACCTATTAAACTCGCCTAACCAAATTGTAAGTCTAATCAAAACTATTAAAATTTTTAAATAAGCCTTATGCCGCGTCTGTCCCTCCAGCAGTCCATCACATTGGAATTTAGGACGGCACTTGTTCTCGACTCGGGCGAAAGACATGTTTTCTTGATTTCTTCTCCTTCCAATCCTCTTGGGAGATTTACGTCAGCTTTTTGGTCCTATGGGCTTAGTTCTTGAGGCTTTTTTTCATCCATTTTGAGAAGTTTTGGTCTTTTGGTTGAGCTGATATTTAGGGTTTCATTGTTTATCAAGATTTGTCTTGAAGTGTAGATTTCTTCCCTGGTGTGGTATGTTAGGCTCAAGAGGAGTGTGCGAGAAATGGTCGCAGCAGATCCTTTGGTTCTGTGCCATTGGAAGTGCCATCGGTACGTGCTTTGGTCCTGATTTAGAAAATTTTGGTTTATTTTTAAGTAGGGTCTGGGTAAAGATTTGAGCTTCTTTGTGATGTTGGCAAACTGATGACAACCAATGACGTAGGCTTGTACATGGTCGCCGTAGAGTGGCAAGCACAAAACCGGCAGAGGATGATGGCTGAAGGCTTGAGGGGTTTGGATGGTGCTTCTGAGAAATCGGGAGGCGATAATGTTTGAATTTGGTAGATTAAAGTTTAAACTTTGTCTAACTTAGAAATTTGTTTGTTCAAAACTTACGATTTACTTTTTCTTTTTCTAATAAAAGAAATAAGTTGTCGCAATATCACTTTTTTTCCCTTAAGTCTCTCGTGCATTCTGTTTTGCTGTATTGTTTTTCGTTTTGTAGTGTTTGTAATGGTTTTTTCTTATATGACTGTTGATAACAACGGACACTGAACAATGACTATTTAGTTTATTCCTTTATTGTTGTACAACTGTGGAAGTTGGTTTTTTACATTCTTGGGAGATATTTGAGTGTAAACTAATAGTTTCATCATCATTTTGGTCTTTATGTTACCTCACAATTAGGTGCCTTATATTGTCAGATGTTAAATGTATTGCATCTTATTATACACCTTTTGATTCTAAAGCATATGTGATATTGTTTCATTCAACTTTCTAAGATTTGATTTGTACACATGTTCTAATATTATACATCTCTAGGATGTTTTTTTCTTCAAAATGCATTCTTTATAGACGCGTGCTTGACTTCTCAAAGACTAGGCATGCACATATAACTTTGTACTCTTTCATTTTTAAGGAGCTGAAAAACGTATTCCCTTTCTGTTTTTGTCTGATGGTCTGTCAATTTCTTTCTTTAGTTAATTTAACAATCACCTTTCTTAATATGAGCATGTTAAGAAGTTTAGTTTGGTAGCACTCTAAAATTGTTTGAATTTGCTGTAAGATTAAGATAAATATGTGCTTGAGTTGGACGTTGATATGTCTTGCTGTAGAGAGTAGCTATGCTTCATAAAAGCTTAACTTGAACTATGATCTTCTCTGTGTTCTTTAATTTATATCTGAAATGAATGTTGGGCAAGTTACATGGTTCTTTTGTTTGCCTTGAGAGTCTGTTTTCTGCATTTTTTCCAATATAAAATTTCAGATGATTCTTATTTACTCAAAACTGGTTTTTGAAGATTTGCTTATTCTTAGATCTGAATGCCATAAAAAGGTCTAGTTTTAGGTTTGAACTTAGAGGCTATTTGGATTGTTATATAAAGCAGAGTTAGTTTGGAATGGAAATTTGTCAATTTTTCTATAAAACATCGCTTTTCATACAAAGAACATATTTTGATAAATTATTCCTACTTGAAAATCAATGTTGCTTAAAATTTTTTAGAAAATACTATTAATTTGTCATGCTAATGCATTGATGCAGATCTGTTGTGGTTAACTACTACAAATGTTGGGTTCTAGGCTGAGTCTAACAAAAATATAACCTTACTTTGTTCTCTCCTAATTTCACACACTGGAACTCATTAGAACACAGGAGGTGGAACTCAGAAGAACACAGGAGTTGGAACTCAGCACATTCAACTATGGGTAATTTTGTCCCCTTCTTAGACTTTGTCTTTTGTTCATTACCTGCATAAGGTTAGTGGGTTGTTGTATACTGTGTCTCTTTGTTGCTTTGCTTCTGCCTCTTGTATGTCAAAAAAATTTTAGAACCAATTTTAGGAGTAACCTGACTTTAGTATTTAAGAATTATATATAATGCATATAGGAGTGAATACACTTGTGTTGACCTAATTGGGTCTAAATTACCTATTTAAACTTGCCTAACCAAATTGTAGGTATAATCAAAACTATTAAAATTTTTAAAGAAGCCTTATGCTGCATCTGTCCCTCCAGCAGTCCATCTCATTGGAATTTAGGGCGGCACTTGTTCTGGACTCGGGCGAAAGGCATGTTTTCTTGATTTCTTCTCCTTCCAATCCTCTTGGGAGGTTTACGTCAGCTTTTTGGTCCTATGGGCTTAGTTCTTGAGTTTTTTTTTTCATCCATGTTGCCAAGTTTTGGTCTTTTGGTTGAGCTAATATTTAAGGTTTCATTGTTATTCAAGATTTATCTTGAAGTGTAGATTTCTTCCCGGGTGTGGTATGTTAGGCTCAAGAGGAGTGGGCGAGAAATGGTCGCAGCGGATCCTTTGGTTCTGTGCCGTTGGAAGTGCCATCGGTACGTGCTTTGGTCCTGATTTACAAAATTTTGGTTTATTTTTAAGTAGGGTATGGGTAAAGATTTGAGCTTCTTTCTGTTGTGATGTTGGCAAACTGATGACAACCAATGGCGTTGGCTTGTACATGGTCGCCGTAGAGAGGCAAGCACAAAACTGGCATAGGATGATGGCTGAAGGCTTGAGGGGTTTGGATGGTGCTTCTGAGAAATCGGGAGGCGATAATGTTTGAATTTGGTAGATTAAAGTTTAAACTTTGTCCAACTTAGAAACTTGTTTGTTCAAAACCTACGATTTACTTTTTCTTTTTCTAATAAAAGAAATAAGTTGTCGCAATATCACTTTTTTCCCTTAAGTCTCTCGTGCATTCTGTTTTGCTGTATTGTTTTTTGTTTTGTAGTGTTTGTAATGGTTTTTTCTTATATGACTGTTGATAACAACGGATACTGAACAATGACTATTTAGTTTATTCCTTTGTTGTTATACAACTGTGGAAGTTGGTTTTTTACATTCTTGTGAGATATTTGAGTGTAAACTAATAGTTTTATCATCAATTTGGTCTTTATGTTCCCTCACAATTTGGTGCCTTATATTGTTAGATGCTAAATATATTGCATTTTAGTATACTCCTTTTCATTCTAAAGCATATGTGATATTGTTTCATTCAACTTTCTAAGATTTGATGTGTACATATGTTCTAATATTATGCATCTCTAGGATGTTTTTTTCTTCAAAATGCATTCTTTATAGATGCGTGCTTGATTTCTCAAAGACTGGGTATGCACATATAACTTTGTACTCTTTCATTTTTAAGGAGCTGAAAAACGTATTCCCTTTTTGTATTTGTCTGATGGTCTGTCTATTTCTTTCTTTAGTTAATTTAACAATCACCTTTCTTAATGTGAGAATGTCAAGAAGTTTAGTTTGGTAGTACTCTAAAATTATTTGAATTTGCTACAAGATTAAGATAAATATGTGCTTGAGTTGGACCTAGATATGTCTTGCTGTAGAGAGTAACTATGCTTCATACAAGCTTAACTTGAACTATGATCTTCTCCGTGTTCTTTAATTTATATTTGAAATGAATGTTGGCTAAGTTACGCGGTTCTTTTGTTTGCTTTGAGAGTCTGTTTTCTGCATTTTTTCCAACAGAGAATTTCAGTTGATTCTTATTTACTTAAAACTGGTTTCTGAAGATTTGCTTATTCTGAGATATGAATGCTATAAAAAGGTCTAGTTTTTGGTTTGAACTTACAGGTTATTTGGATTGTTATATAAAGTAGCATTAGTTTGGAATGCAAATTTGTCATTTTATCTATAAAACATCGCTTTTCATACACAGAACATATTTTGAGATATTATTCCTAGTTGATAATCAATGTTGCTTAAAATTTTTCAGAAAATACTATCAATTTGTCATGCTAATGCATTGATGCAGATTTGTTGTGGTTAACTACTATAAATGTTGGGTTCTAGGCTGAGTCTAGCAAAAATATAACCTTACTTTGTTCTCTCATAATTTCACACACTGGAACTCATTAGAACACAGGAGTTGGAACTCAGTGGAACACAGGAGTTGGAACTCAGCACATTCAACTCTAAGTAATTTTGTCCCTTTCTCAGACTTTGTCTTTTGTTCATTCCCTGCATAAGGTTAGTGGGTTGTTGTATCCTGTGTCTCTTTGTTGCTTTGCTTCGGCCTCTTGTTTGTCAAAAAAATTTTAGAGCCAATTTTAGGAGTAACCTGACTTTAGTATTTAAGAGTTATATATAGTGCATATAGGAGTGAATGCACTTATGTTGACCTAATTAGGTCTATATGACCTATTTAAACTCGCCTAACCAAATTGTAGGTCTAATTAAAATTATCAAAATTTTTAAAGAAGCCTTATGCCGCGTCTGTCCTTCCAGTATTCCATCTCATTGGAATTTAGTAGGGTTGGCAATTTGGGTCATCGTGTACGGGCACCCGACCTGACTCGTTTACACTAGGTTTGGGTACCCGGTTGCATAAACAGGATGGGTATGGATTTAGCCTATATAACCCGTGTCGGGTTCGGGTTAACCCTTCGGGTACCCGAAACCCAAATCCGATTATAAATTAATAATTTATAATATTATTTTTTAATTAAAATAAATTATTTGTATAATTCTAACTTGTTCCATTTACCTAAGGTACTAATCCAAACCCAGTCCACTTAACCAAGATTTATTCGGTTCACTAAACTTAACTAGAATCTAGAAGACCAGAACCCTAATGCTAAATCCCTAATAATCCTCTATTCAACATTCACTCCCTCGCTCACCGCAGCCCTTCGCCCCTTCGCCACTCGCAAGAACCCTAGCTTTGCTATTTCCTCCCACTGCCCCGCAGACCCACGACTCGACGAGTATCCTCTTCAAGACTTCAACCTTCCGAGATTCCGCCTACTGCTATCTAAATTGGTAGCTTCCGCCTTCCGCGATTCGGCCTCCTCCTGCTGTCCAGCTTCCGCCATTCCGCCTCCTGCTGTCCGGCTTCCGCCTTCCGCGATTCCACCTCCTCCTGCTGTCCATCTTCGGCCTTCCGCGATTCCACCTCCTGCTGTCCGGCTTCAGGCCTCTCCTAGTTGCTCATCGGCTCGTCGCCCCTCTAGCTCTTAGCCTCTCGCAATCGTCCGATTTCCGCCTCCTGCTATTCGACTTCAGGCCTTCCTCCTGCAGTTTGGGCCATCTAGCTTCCGCCCTCTAGCTGTAAGCTGTTGTTGTCTTGCTGCAGTCATCTATTCATTCTAGGGTTAGTTGTTATCTGTATGAAAACTAGTGTGTTTATTATTTGATTAGTCTTTATTATTTATTTAGATTAATCAATTCACAGCCCAAGTCTCTTTTATGCAACATGTCAATGTTATTCATAGCCCAGGTCAGTCAATGTGCACCTCTGCAATTGGAACATTGTGTTTTATTTGTCAATCTTGTCGAAATATGCAGACTTTGTGCACTTTAATGGAGTTTTAGAATTTTGCAGTCCTCTGACTGTGATGCTTTGAGCATCAATGGTTAGAATTTAGCAGTGCTGTGAATGTGCTGCTCTTAGATACATTGAGCATCCATGGATAGTCTAGAAATAATTCATATGAATGAATGAATTTTCTTAATACGATTTTTTTCAGCAATCTTTAGTGCACTGGACAATACTTCACATGATATGTTTGTGTAGTTACTTGGTTTATCTTGATGGATATAGCAAATTGATGTTTTTCGGGTCGGGTACCCATTACCATAGGTCGGGTACCCGCAGTTAACCTGCGGGTACCCATTTAAATTTGAAAATTAATTCTTTATTTTGTGTATACGGGTACCCGTTTAACTACCCGAATTGGGGTCGGGTTGAACAATAACAGACTTGACCCGGGTTCGGGTCGGGTTTGGGTACCGGGTAATATTATTTGGGTCGGGTTCGGGTAGTAAAGAAAAAGACAGGTATCCGACCCGTTGCCAGTCATAGAATTTAGGGCGGCACTTGTTCTCGACTCGGGCGAAAGACATGTTTTCTTGATTTCTTCTCCTTCCAATCCTCTTGGGAGATTTACGTTAGCTTTTTGGTCCTATGGGCTTAGTTCTTGAGTTTTTTTTTTCATCCATGTTGCCAAATTTTGGTCTTTTGGTTGAGCTGATATTTAGGGTTTCATTGTTAATCAAGATTTATCTTGAAGTGTAGATTTCTTCCCAGGTGTGGTATGTTAGGCTCAAGAGGAGTGGGCGAGAAATGGTCGCAGCGGATCCTTTGGTTATGTGCCATTGGAAGTGCCATCGGTACGTGCTTTGGTCCTGATTTACAAAATTTTGGTTTATTTTTAAGTAGGGTATGGGTAAAGATTTGAGCTTCTTTCTGCTGTGATGTTGGCAAACTGATGACAACCAATGGCGTAGGCTTGTACATGGTCGCCGTAGAGAGGCAAACACAAAACCGGCAAAGGATGATTGCTGAAGGCTTGAGGGGTTTGGATGGTGCTTCTGAGAAATCGGGCGGCGATAATGTTTGAATTTGGTAGATTAAAGTTTAAACTTTGTTTAACTTAGAAACTTGTTTGTTCAAAACCTATGATTTACTTTTTCTTTTTCTAATAAAAGAAATAAGTTATCACAATATCACTTTTTTTCCCTTAAGTCTCTTGTGCATTCTGTTTTGCTGTATTGTTTTTCGTTTTGTAGTGTTTGTAATGGTTTTTTCTTATATGACTGTTGATAACAACGGACACTAAACAATGACTATTTAGTTTATTCCTTTGTTGTAGTACAATTGTGGAAGTTGGTTTTTTACATTCTTGGGAGATATTTGAGTGTAAACTAATAGTTTCATCATCATTTTGGTCTTTATGTTACCTCATAATTAGGTGCCTTATATTGTCATATGCTAAATGTATTGCATCTTAGTATACTCTTTTTCATTCTAAAGCATATGTGATATTGTTTCATTCAACTTTTTAAGATTTGATATGTACACATGTTCTAATATTATGCATCTCTAGGATGTTTTTTTTCTTCAAAATGCATTCTTTATAGATGCGTGCTTGACTTCTCAAAGACTTGTCATGCACATATAACTTTGTACTCTTTCATTTTTAAGGAGCTGAAAAACATATTCCCTTTCTGTTTTTGTCTGATGGTCTGTCTATTTCTTTCTTTAGTTAATTTAACAATCACCTTTCTTAATATGAGCATGTCAAGAAGTTTAGTTTGGTAGCACTCTAAAATTGTTTGAATTTGCTGTAAGATTAAGATAAATATGTGCTTGAGTTGGACCTAGATATGTCTTACTGTAGAGAGTAGCTATGCTTCATAAAAGCTTAACTTGAACTATGATCTTCTCTGTGTTCTTTAATTTATATCTGAAATGAATGTTGGATAAGTTACGTGGTTCTTTTGTTTGCCTTGAGAGTCTGTTTTCTGCAATTTTTTCTCACAGAAAATTTCATATGATTCTTATTTACTCAAAATTGGTTTTTGAAGATTTGCTTATTCTGAGATCTGAATGCCATAAAAAGTCTAGGTTTTGGTTTGAACTTAGAGGATATTTGGATTGTTATATAAAGTAGCATTAGTTTGGAATGCAAATTTGTCATTTTATCTATAAAACATCGCTTTTCATACACAGAACATATTTTGAGATATTATTCCTAGTTGATATTCAATGTTGCTTAAAATTTTTCAGAAAATACTATCAATTTGTCATGCTAATGCATTGATGTATATTTGTTGTGGTTAACTACTATAGATGTTGGGTTTTAGGCTGAGTCTAGCAAAAATGTAACCTTACTTTGTTCTCTCCTAATTCCAAATAAAAGAATTGATCTTAAGTAATTCTTTTTCTGTGTAATAAGTATAGTACCCATGAGGATCAAGAATTTGACCACAACGTATGTGAACATGCTCTCGGTTGTTGGTGGAGCTACAGCAGTGTAGGGGACCTGAATTTGAGTTTTCTTGTACAATTCTCTTCTAGTTACGTCTATTTTAATGTCTCCTTTGAAGAGTGGGAAAATTTAGGTATTTCTCTAGCTAAATATGTTGGTTTCTTTCTAGGTTAAGATCATGTGGCATGATCTTCTATCTTAGGACATCTCTTATTCATAATCTCTTTGTTCGTCTCACTTTGCATATCATAATCTTGGCACCTTCTACTAAAATTGGATTCTATTACTATGTTGAATATCATCAACATCTTATTCCGTGGTGAGATTGTATCATTAAGAACTTGAACGTAGTAGCTAGCAACATGCAGGAGGAAAATTCTTTAGTGGACTATAACTGGAGATGCATCTTTACTTGAAGCAAATGACATTGCAATATATTGCAAGAAAGTAGATTTGTCTAGTCATCATTGAGAATTAAGGTCTTCAGACGCTTTGTTTGTCTACTCATCATCGAGAGTGAAGATTTTTACTGGGTATACTCTAATGGTGAGGCTAATGATAGAATGACAGGAAAAAAACAGAATTTCAATCCATTTGAACTGAGTTAACAAGTCCTTTATCTTTGCTCAATATTTTTCTAAAGTCATATTTCTAGGCTCTAGCCTAGTCAACTCCCTAGACTTGATTTGCTACCACATCAGAGTTAGTGATTATATGTAGATGTTTTAACTTGAGATGCGTGATGAGGCAGAGGTTGCATAACCAATCCATTGTTAGGGCATACTGTAGTCGCAATCATTTGAATATTTAAGTACCACCACAGCACTCAATCCCTTGTTGGATGTTGAGCTATCAACTTTCAACAACTTAGCTCTTAGCTCTGAGTTGGTAATTGACTCAATCACTTTAGTTTGGCGGCATGGTGTAAGCTATCTTGACTACAAAATCAGCTAGGGTTTCTGGCTTTATCACTGTCCTCAATTCTTACTTGATGTCAAATTCACTTAGTTCAATTGCCTACTTCAATAGCTTTCCTGCTGAATATAGCTTCATGATTTCCTGAGGATGTTAATTCATCAGCTTGACTGTGTGACCCCGGTAATATAGCTGACATTTTCATGCTACAACACTTTCTCTATCAGAGTGTTTTTCAGCTCAGCTTCTCTAATCACCCTGCTCCATATAATAGATCAATTGTTGGTCTCCTTGCTCTTTTTAGATGAGGATTGCCTAATGCAACCAGAGTCTCTCTTGGTAGTGGCCTGTTTAGTCATGGCATATCTATTAAATAGCTCTTTAACTCTTGAAATGCTTGCTCACCCTTGTCTATCCACTAGATTCCTTTGGGCACTTTAATACTTTGAAGAATGGTAGAAATCGATGGGCCAACTGATAGAGGAAACAAACTAATGTTGCCTCTTGTATAGTCAACCATTCTAATTTTTTATTAACATGGCACTATTATGCTTAAAATTCACTATACTTTGCTAGGATTGATATATATTCCTCACTGCTGGATAAGGTAGTGAAAGAACTTGGATAGACTCACACTTGATGGTGCTTCATGATTAGTAAATCTCTTTTAAATGTTCCAAATGTTGTTTGACGCTTGGATGGATTCAATCACGCTTGATTACATATAGTATAGAGCAGTTGATCAAATACCTAGCGTAGTATGTGAAGTGATCAATACCAATTGCATATGCAGTTATGCAGTTGATGTTTGGTAATAATAGCTTTCACTGATTGCACTAGTAGTCAGTTGCTTTATTGCTGTTGAAGGTGTTTTATTTCCCTAAAATTTATTTTTGATGCATAATCATATTTGGACCATTTTAGCTTTGATTCCAGTTCCTTGTCTAGGAAGGAATGCAATTTGAGATCAAAATTTTGTTCTAAACAGAGTGACGAGGAATTTCGGGTCAAAATCATTGCTTTTGACCAAGGAATAAAAAGGGTGCTTTATATGGCATTAGTTACACGATTCGGCCATAACTAAATCACCGGTCAAATAAGTTTTTGACCTTGATTTGAAAAGAATTTATGGTTGAGTACTGATGCGGAGATAAGTTGAAAAAGAAGTTACGGGAGAAATTAAAGTACGGTTAAAATAACTTAATCGACATGTGCAAGATAAAAAGAGAAAAAAAACAACATGAGGCAGGGGGGCTGGTGGAGATTCTAAGATAGAAAAAAGCCGACGAGAGGGAGGCCTTCGGTCCTCCTCCCCTTGTGAGGGAATATGTAATTCCTTGCTGGCGGCTGGCAAAAGAAAAAAAAGATGGCTGGTGACTACAAAAAGGAGCGGATACGAAGATTGAAAAAGATGGCTGGTGACTACAAAAAGGAGCGGATACGAAGATTGAAAAAAATAGAAAGGGAAGGCCTGCAGCTTCCTCTTCCTCTTCCTATGAACATGGCAAGCGAGAGGCCTCTCCTCTTTCAAGAAAATTTTCTAGGCGGGATCTCCACCTAGGAAAGTTAGGTGAGATTTAATATCAATCGCTCACATTGTCTTAAAAATTGTGCAAATTTCTGAAACCTGCACAACATCGGAGATGCACGATTATTAAAGTAATATGAATAGTTAGATGCAACCTCTCCTAACATTCCTAGGCGGAGTCTCCTCCTAGGAAATTTTTTTTCCACTTTCGGCTTCCTCTTCCTCTTTCTATGAACACAGCAAGCGAGAGGCCTTCGCCTTCTCTTCTCCAGGGATGAGTATGAGAATTAATTGTAATCTTTTGGTAATTTCTAGACGCAAAACAAAAGAACCAAAGGTAGAAATCCTTCGTCCATCCCTTTTTCTCCTTTTTTCTACCTATCTGACTGAGAAAGAAAACTCCGATAATAAAACTATTGGCGGAGAGAGAACTCCGGTAAATAAAATCATCTAACGGAGAACAAAAACTCCAATAACAAAACTATTGACAGAGAGACTAACTCCGGTAAATAAAATCGCGGACGGAGAAGAAAAACTCTGGTGAAATAAACCATCTAACGGAGAGATAACTCCGGTAAATAAAATCGCTAACGGAGAAAGAAAACTTGGGTAAAATAAACCATATAACGGAGAGACAATTTTGATAAATAAAATTGCTAACAGAGAAGGAAAACTCTAGTGAAATAAATCATCTAATGAAAAGATAAGAAGACATCCTTAATAAGAAGGGAGCGAGAAAGCAAAATGACAAACCAGACTAACCATGAATTAAAACCCCACTGAAATCAAGTCTGCAGTTTAATCAGAGAATTAGGAATTAAACAAGGGCACTGAGTTCTGAGAAAAAGCTAAAATAAATTTCTACCGAGCACTCTATTAAAAGTGAAATTTTGGTAAACAAAGTTACGCTGGATAGGCGTGTGCACGGTTCGGTTAAGTAAATTTTCGTCCCGAACCGAACCGAACGGTTCAGGGAATTTGAAAATCGTTCCCGAACCGTTGACCCGGTTAACCGGTCAACGGTTAACTGATTTTTTCGGTTCGGTTAACCGAAAACCGACTGTTAACCATATTATTTATTTTTTAAAAAAATATTTAAAATTATATAATAATTTAAGATAAAAAAATATAAATATTCTTGGTTAAACATTAGTTTACGACGGTTAACCGTTGGTTTTCTGCGGTTAAGTGTTGATTTTCGACAGTTAACCGTTGGTATTGATGGTTAACCGGTTTGATTTTTATATAAAATATTTATTTATATATATAAATAAATATTATATATATAAATATTATATGTACGGTTCGGTTCGGTTAACCGCGGTTCGGCGAAGTCCCGAACCGTTCCCGAACCGTGAACCGTTATATCTGGGAAAAAACCGACCGATCAAAGAACCGTCGGTTCGGTTAACCGCTAGATCGGTTCGGTTCGACCGGTTAACCGCGGTTCAACGGTTCGACCAGTTTTTTTGCACACCCCTAACGCTGGAAGTGAATTGTGTCAGGAATCGAGTTTTTGCTAAGAATTTATTTTCTACCGAGGCCTAAAGTATTGATTGGAATTAAATTAATAAGGCTATGGAAAAAATTTTCTAGACGGTCGCGGACGCCTAGAAAATTAGGCGGATGTGGATCCACACCGTTCATCTCTAAAAGTGTTGTGCAGGAATTCAGAATAGTGCATAGGAAAAAAGTTAAACGCAACTTTTTTAACTTTGAGATTTCCAATCATCACCAACAAACGGTAATATGCAGGGAAGCTTAATTTTCTAGGCGGCGGGAGACCGCGTAGAAAATTTAGACAAGACCATGGAAGTACAGTTCCTACCAGGAGTGCAAACATGCTAAGTCTGCCAAATTGAACCTTCACAGCCTTGTTAAGAAATAATAAAAAGGACATCTAAGTGGAGAGTTTAGACGAAACAAAATTCATAGTTAAATCCTGACAAGATGAATAGATGATAAAAGTTGATTAAATTACCGACTACAGTGTGAAATCCTTCCAAAGAGAAATCAGACGCTTGAAGATGGTTGCAAATAATCTTCTTCTTTATAGATGGCTGTGTTGTGTTGATTTATGCGGCTATAAACATGCAGACTCTTTCCTTGTATAAGAGGATTTTGAAAATTTAACTTAGCCAGCGTTCTGTGCGTGAACTAAAACCTGGCAAAAGATTTAATGTGGCGGTAAAAAGAAAGCGATAATAATAATAATATTAATTCCATTTTTAGTGCCGCTTTTCTCTAGCTTCACAACAAAGCAGCCGGCATCCTTGAACAAATTTTGACACAGATGCATTCCGTTGAGATAAAATCTGAGAGAGGACAATGGAATGCTGGAAAACCAAATCATGTTAAAAAAAATGGCTTCCGCCTTTGCAAACGCCGGAAGCAGCCTCCTTCGCTGCTGTTCATCGACCGCCAGCTGGCCTATCGTCTGACGCATCCATCGAAGCTTGCCTCTTGCTCTCACCGTCTTTTTCGATGAACACGATATCCACATGTGGGATCGAAGTAAAACTTTGGGAAAACTTTCTCCTTAAGTTTGTGAACGTAATCGAAGTAAAACTTTGGGAAAACTTTCTCCTTAAGTTTGTGAACGTATGGACAGGTGGATCTGGCCATCTGATGGCCGAATCGCTGGGATCAAAAAATTTTCTTGCGATCTCCATTTCTTCTCAGCGACAAACACTTGACACTCATCTTAGTCGAACTCAACATCTGGCCATCGGATCATGCTGAGATTTTAGACACATATTCTCCTCTAAAATGCGAAACTATGACCAGAAAGATTCGGTCATCCGACGGCTAGATCACCGGAATCGAATGATTTTCCGGCAATCTTTCTTTCTCACTTGCTGCATATACCTCTAAAGTTTTTCTCATCGAACCCCACATCCGGCCATCCGATCGAACTGAAAATTTGGCCACATCCTCTCAACGAGCCTAGGAACTATGAGCAAAAGGATCCAGTCATCCAACAGTCGGATCGCCGGAACTGAAAGCTTTTCCAGCGACCCTGTTTTGGACGAAAGTTATGATTTTTACGTATGTTCGGTGTCGACTCATTACCAGCCAGTGTTAAGTTCCATCCATTGCTCCGGCGAGATGTAAGGAGTATGAGTCCTCGATCAAGAGCCTCCAAGCATGCATCTATCCGACAGACGACGGAAAATCGAAGAAGAAAGACGAATATTGTTCGCCTGCATCATGTGCGCCATGAAGAAAATTATTGGATCCAACAATCCAATTTTATCGAAGGGATGATCTCAGATGATTCGATCACTAAGGATCTAACGGTCCAAATTAAATCTGAAATTAATGACTCAAAATTATCCAAATACGAAATCTGACGATCCAGCTTTAATAAATGTTCTGCGGTCTAGATCTTTCAAATCAGCTTTGACGGATAGATCTTTCAACTTTGATCTAATGGCCTAGATCTCTTTATCTGATTCGAATCATTTGTCATTTAATTAGATTTAATCTAATATTCATTACTTCAAGTCCGAAGCAATTATTGATTTAAACTTGGCTCGGCATGATATCCAACACCAATATTTTAGCCCATTATGATATTTTAGCCTTCTAAAGGCTATTTCTGATATTTTAGCCCTTTACAGGCTATTTGGTCTTTCAAAGACTAACTTTGACATTTTAGCCTTTTAAAGGCTATCTATGATATTTCAGCCTATCAAAGGCTATCTTTGATATTTTGCCTTCTAAAGGTTATTCATGACATAATAGCTCTTTACGGGCTATCTATGATATTTTAGCCTTCCATAGCTACTTCGAACGTTTGGCCTAATGGCTCGTTCTCCTATTTTGAATGTTTAGTCCAATGGCTCATTCATCTATTTCGAACGTTTGCTCCAATCGCTCGTTCTCATATCTTGAATGTTTGGCCCAATGGCCTATTCATTTATTTTGAACGTTTAGCCCTACAGCTCGTTTGCTTGATTTGAACGTCTGGCCCAACGTACGTCCCGTTGTTCTGTTTTGAACACTTGGTCCCAGGGCTGTTATTCTATTTTGAAGATTTGGCTGAAAAACTCATTCACCTATTTCCAACATTTAGCTCTCAAAGGCTTATTTGGATTACATCAACTCTCTAAGCTGTCGCATGGTGCTAACAACATTGTTTGGGAGGTGTGTACGTTGATACTAGGTATCGGTGCGTAGTTCCTCAATATTGTTATAGTATCGTTCACAACTGAAATCAGATTCCTTGAACTTGAAATCGATAGATATTCATAGAAAGAATATCTATCGAACTCAAATAGATAAATATTCATAGAAAGAATATTTATCGATGGAAAGAAAGTTGAAATCAGATAAATATTCACAGAAAGAATATTTATCGAAGAAATGAAGTTGAAAGAAAGATTTGTGAAAACTGAAATCAGATAAATATTCACAGAAAGAATATTTATCGAAAGGTTGTCACAGCTTATTGTTACAGTACCATTTATAGCTGAAATCAAATTTATCGAACTTTGAGTCAAATGGATATTTACAGAAATAATATCTATTGAACTCAAACAGATAAGTATTCACATGTTCTTCATAGGCCGAATATTTATCGATTGATATGAAATTACTCATATGTCCTTCATAGGCCGAGTATTTGTCATATCGAAAAGTAAGTATTCACATGTCCTTCATAGGCCAAATATTTATCGAATGACACAATGATATTCATATGTCCTTTATAAGCCGAATATTTATCACATCGATTAAATTTGATTTGCTAAACCGTTTTCGAGAAAAGCTTCTGAACTTTGTCATTTAGCTATCTCCTGGCTAATGATGAGCTTTGTATTGAAATGATATTGTAAGCCTTTTATGATAGATGTTATGAATGATGAATGAAATTGTTCTTCCAAATATTTATTTTTATTTAATTTTATATGTTTAGATCTTTTAATCAAAAATGCCCTATTTAGGAGTAATTAACAATGAATGCTTGCTTTCTTTGGAAACCATAATTTATTTAAATAAAAAGTCTTATATCCATAAGATGAATTTAAAATGGTCGTATGACATTTTAATATGAAATTGAATCGAACCACTTTTAACCCAACAATTGCCTATAAATTTGTTAGCTACTATTGTAGTTGCTGCTCTTCATTGACTGCACAAATAAGTGAAATAATGAATTCTTATTATGCGTTAAGATATTGGAGTGAAAATAACCGTGAGGTTGAGCTTAGAAGTCAAGTGGAGGTAATTAAAGAATGAATTCTTATTGTGCGTTTAAGATATATAATCTGAGTGAAAATAATCTTGAGGTTGAGCTTAGAAGCCAAGTGGAGGTAATTATCGTCAATATAATGGAGGCAGAGATAATTGAGGTATGTAGAGAGGTCAACGGGTCGAATACTCACAAGTTTTTATGAATTTTAATCCTTAATATAATTCACTAATAGTACATTTAAGAGCGTGTGACTGTATATGTATATATTAAAATATGCAATAAACTCTTGAGTGGGTAATTTTGTGGCATGAAAATAATTCTTGAATGAAATTGAGTTGTTGGTGTTGATTTGATAGCCTTCGCTATGGAATGCATTTAGATTATCGGATCTATGTAACGCCCAATAATTACACAATTGCATGATCCATACCGAATAGCATAGTGCACTTGTGTTGCATTTCTATCTTGTTGGAGGTGCATTCCGATAATTGTTTTGAGGGTCGATGGCATGCATTCCACAATTAACATGGCGATCTAGCTATCCACAATCGACCACTATTGCCTTTGTGAAATCAAATAGAGATGATGAAAGTTATTTGGTCCACTCTTTAAAGTGAGATGTTTCTTAAAGACAAGGTCGTGTAGGGAATGGCCTCTGATGACTTTTCCTAGGAGATCATGATTACAACTTTAGCGAATGTGAATTTTGGTACTAGCCTTCAATACGGTTTAGTCAGTCTGAGTGAAAATAATAGCCAAACGTACGTATCACTTGCCATTCTTAGTAACACCTTTCATCTCTTTCCCTGTACATTATTGACAATATATTGTCACTTATTTTTAATGTGCGTGACACTTAAGCCTGGCCGATAATTTTATGAACATGACATGTGTCATTAATTTTAAATTGATGGCATTTAAGAGTGGCCATTTTTTAAATTGTTAACAACATTATATATATAAAAAAAATTGGCTTTAAGCTAGTTAAGGGCACAAATCTTTGTAACTTGCTACGCTTAACCATTGACAATATCCTGGGAAAAAAGAATATTTAAAACTATTAATACCTGAACATCATCCATTTTGAATATGTAGTTAGTTTTTGCAATACACGAGAATACAACCAATTAATGCATAAGAATATGAAATAATGTGCGTAATGGAATTGATATGTAAACCCAAAAAAAAAAAACTTTTCTCTTTTAAGTATTTTGTAATGACCGAATTATCAATTGTAATATATATATAATTTTTACTATTTAAACGAATTCAATATATGTATATATAATTGCTGTTATATAAAAAATTATATATTTTACATATTGGGCCGGTGTGGGTGGGCCAATACTGATTTTACCTTTTTTTTATATATATATAAATTTACTTTCCAGTGAATTTTTGCTCACCCCTATCCCGCAATGAGATTAAACACGAAAAGAGCAAATACCACAGTAAACAAATAATTAAGAAAATGATAACAACAACACAAACACAATTACACTAAGATTTAGGTAGAAACAAATCGTTTCATGTGAAAGAGAAAAATCACAAGAGTCAAATTCAATCAAAAGCCTCACTAATCAATAAATAGAAACACACAAACTTATCTCTAGCCACACATTAGAGATACATGCATCATCAATACACATTAAGAATAATGTATTTTTTTTTATAATAAACAGAACGATGGTCATATTAGTCATATCGATGGAAATCACACTAGAGAAGAAAATAGAGAAATCTCTTTAAAAATCTACGTAGAAAAAAAAAAGTTATGAATAGAAGAACTTCGTTTAAGCTATGAATGTTAAATGTGTCTTCATTTTTGTGACGAATATTAATTTGTATCTTATGTAGCATTTACAATTATACAAATGATTAGATTGACTCCAACCATCTTAATTAGTTAGATAGATCAAACATAAGTTACATTAATCCAAGTTTAAGTTAAAATCTAAAACAAATTAATTAGTTTTGTTTTAGTTCAATAAAATTGAATTAAATCTTGATCTTAACATGAAAAAAATCACTTTTAAATGAATTGACTCAGTCAAATACAAACTAGATTGAGTCTAAATTAGACTAAGACTTAAACCACATTAGATCATTCCCTTTTCGGAATGCTACACATTTTTTCTCAAACTAAATTCTAAGGAAGTCTAGATTAATATCCAAGCATCACTTTTACCAATTTGGTGGCCCAATTTAGGGCTAGTTTGGCCCACTGTTGTAAAAATAGAAGCCGACAGAAGTTGAAAAAAAAAATTATTTTCTAGCTTTTAAAACTTTTGCTTTTAAGTTTTGTGTAGGCCACAAGTAGAGTGGGGGCCAAACAAGCCCTTGATTTAAGTTAAAAAAATTACTTGGTTAATATTTACAACCATCGCTATTATTCATAAAATATTTTGCTTGAGGTTAAAAGTCATAAACTTAAAGTCATAAACTTGTTAAAAGCCTATTTGGTAGAGTTATCTAACTTTTGCTTTTTGGTGGATTGCTACTAGAAGAAAAAAGCAGGCTTTTTGGTAGAGTTATCTAACTTTTGCTCTGTAAAATGCACCCTTAGTTAACCATAGGTAAATGACTCTAATATTTAGCTACAGATGTCTCTCACTATGGGACTAATAAGTTCCTTCTATAATCAAGCTACTACTAGTATTCTTGTTTCTCTCATCAAGACAACCACCTCTAAAGTATTTTGCTCAAGTTATTATTGAGGTGAATAGTTAAGGATCAAGCTAACTAGGCCTGGCAAAAAATTATACGACCCGCCAACACGACACGATACGACACAAGTTTTCGTGGGTTTGGGTTTAACTTAATCGTGTTTTGTGTCATTATCGTGTCGACCCGTTTATGACATGCTAAAATTCGTGTCGTGTCGTGTTGTGTCACAGGTTGACCCGTCTAACCCATATATAATATATATTATATAGAATTAATAATTTATAGATAATTTTAATATAGTGAGTTACACAGGTTATTCGTGTCGTGTCGTGTCAATCGTATCGTGTTGTGTCATCTAATAACTTTATATTATAAATTGTGTCAATCATGCCGTGTCGTGTCATGTTATGTGCCACGACCTATTTATTAAATGTGTTAATCGTGTCGTGTCGTGTCAACTGTGAAATAAGCGGGTTGTGTCTGTGTTTCGTATATTGACACGTTTACATAAACGGGTCGTATTCGTGTCAAGGATAATCGTGTCACGTGTCAAGTATGACACAACACGTTATGACACGTGAAACACGAATTGCCACCCCTAAAGCTAACCAGCCTAGACTTGATTAAGGAGGACATAGAACACCTCTTATGAGATTACTTCATGACTAGCTTAGTGTTAGGCCAATGAGTTAGAAATTGGGCGCGGCCCAATTTCCGGCCCAGTTCCAGCTAGCCCAACCCATCCTTTACACAAGGGACGGATCGGATCGGGCCCCGCCCAAATCCGGATCCGATTTCAAATCGCCCCAACGGATGAAAATCACACGACTTCGCGTGTGGCTCAAGGTGTCAGGATGGGAGGATGGGACGTGGCTCGGGTGGCGTGCGAGATATGGGGGAGGAAGAAAAACGAGGAGACAACGCCGTCGTCTCCCACGCGCGAGCTTTCGAACGGGAAAAACTCGGCGGCTGCTTCCTCACCTTCTTCCTCTCCGATCTTCGCCTTCGTGGGATGCCCTGGTCGGTGGAATCTCCAGGCCGCTTCGGAGGTGTGGGTGGGTGGACGAAGCACCCTGGAGCTCCCCGTCCTCTTCGTCGTCTTCTTCGCGTCGCCGCCATCGTCGCCATCGCTGCCGCCGCTGGACCTCACTGTCAGACCACCTTGGAAGGCGTAGTTGGTCATCCACGTCGCCGACTGGAAGGAGCCGGCGGCCAGGTGACCGCCGAGGTATTCCTTCTCCACTCCTTCACCTCCGTCCCGGGGCGCGTTCTTCCCCGGCGACGCCGCCGTTCCTCTTTATACCTCTTCGTTGCATGCGTGGTTGGCCGTGGCTTCGTGCTCCTCGGCGAGCTCTCCCCTCTTCTTCCTAGCTACCGGCTCGCCGGCGCGCGAGAACTACCGGAGCTAAAGCTCGCCTGCGTGCGAGGGTCTCGTCAGTCGCCTGCGTGCGACGTTAGCTCATCCAGGGTGTACCGCTTGCGTGCGGTGGTTCTTCCCCGTCCGGCAAGAAGCCTGGTGGTTGACGCCTTCCTCGCCAATGTGTCGAACAGCGGAATGGTCTGCGTCCCCTCTTTCTGCGTCGGAGGTTTCCTGCGAACGGAGTCATCTTCTTCGTCGACGCCAGCAGCGACGTCTACCTTAGGTGGAAGTGCAGTGTGGGTGGCCAACGCCACCCGCTCCCCCAGTTCATCCTTGGCCGTCGGGCCTTCCTCCTGTCGCTGCCAATCGCCGGAGGCGGCCTCTTAATCCCCTGTCTCACCTCACCTTCGTGTGAGGATGGATGGGCGACCCCTTTGGGGCTGCCGGTGGACGCACGCGAGGCGTGCTTGGGCGGCTACGCCGTCCGTCGCTGACTCCCGCGTGCGACGTGGCCGGTTGCCTGTAGGTAACCCTTCTCCTCCGGCTATCCTCGCCTGCGTGCGAGAGAGGTGCCGGCTGGATCGTCATTGTCTCTGGCGTGCGACGCCATGTGATGACCGTCCGGGATCGCCGGGCGCTGGCTTGATCCGTGGACAACTGGGTACTACTGTGGTGGACCTCGTCCGACGCGGTCGGACACGAGTGAGTCCCGTTTAGGTTCGGGTGAACCCGGTCCGGTTCAGAGATACCGGCCCTTGGTAAATCCTGAGCGTTGATCGAGTAATGTTGGAACGGCAGCGATCCCTGTTGAGTCCACAGTCGGGCTGGGAGTCTATTCGGAGAATCGACTCCGCCAGTAGCGCCCAATCCGGCGGTTTCAACCGTTAGGATACCTGCGTTGACGCAGTTGGACTCGAGTCAAGCATTGACTCACGGGTGAAATGATTAAAAAAATATTACCGTAATTATGGGCGTGACAGCTTGGTTCTGTTGCCGGGACTCTGCACGTTCCAACTAGTACGAGCGTCATACTTGTGTTTTATTACACTTGATTGGTTGTACGGAAATGGGATCTGCGACGAACCCCAGACTATCGTCCTTCGTGGACATGGTCAGAGATGGGGATTCGAATTTCTATGTCACAGTGGAGATCATCTCCAAGTGGCTCGTCTCGGATGAGTGTCTCGTAGCTCGGGTGACTCGACGCACCGGGAGCTAGAGGCATCTCAGGCAGAGGTGGCGATGCTGAAGCGCGCTACGGCGGCTTCGATAGCAGCGTCCACGGCCGATTTCGGCCAAGAGACCGTCGTGCGACGACGCACAGTTCGGCCCACAACCTACTTGAGCGCTCCGGTTATTTGGGTCAGGGTACGGGATCGGGCGCTGCCTGAACCTGGATCTGACCCCGTTAACCAATGGGGTTCGCGTGCGTTGTAGGGGTGGGCGCGAAGATGTGGGATACGTCCTGGAGCTTCCCATTTCGGAGGGCTGCGTTGCTCCACGGCATTTGAGGAAAGTTATCAGACTTCAAAACTGTTAGCCGGAAAAGTTGGCAGACTTTAAAACTGCTACTCAGGGAGATAAAATGAGGAAGAGTTATTAGTCTCTAAAACTGTTAGCCCGGGATAAGGAGAGTGGACGAAGTCTAACTAAAACAAAAGAGATCCATCTCCTTAGTCCAACTGAGCCAACTTCGCATAGGGGGACGCCTCTACGTGGGGGAAGCTTGGGAGGAATTAAGAAAATTTTAAAATTCTATGTAGATTTAAATTGTTGAGTAAAGTCAATTCTGGTATTGATAAAATACATTTGTGAATTGTTATATGTTCATGCGACACATGCATAGTATCTTGTTACTTGAAATTTAATTTATCTATTTTTACTTGATGGAAATTTTTATGAATAGAATTTAGTGATATTTCTTTAAACTGAGATTTGCTCCAACTCCTCTGGTTGAATAATCTGAGGTCATGAGTTATATTATACCACGATTTCGTATACTTTAAATCTATTGCGATCAAGTATCGATAACGATTTAAGTACCATGCCACTGACCGGTTTTCTCCAGAAAAAAAAAAAAAAAGAAAAAAAAAAGGAGAAAAGACTCCTCTACTTGGCACTGTTAAATTTGGCAGTGGTATCGAAGACATGAGTTGAAGTCTAATAAAAAAAAAGAGAAAATGAGAAAGCTGTAGGTTAAGTGGACAACTCCGCTGACTTTCATGATTGAGACTATGAGTTATATTATACTACTCTGTAGTATACTTTAAACATGTTATGATGCTAACAGTAAATAACATATAACAGTTTAAAGACCAGATTGCTTTAAAAATCTCTTATCTTTAACATCACTGAAATTCTTTAAGTATAAATTTTATCTGTTAAGTGAAATGGATTTATTAAAATGAGAGTATTTGATATTTAGTGTGTGAAGAATGAATATTATGACATGAATTGTGAATTTTATCTTTCTTGGATTGTAACCTCTTGGAATTTATCTCTATGATGATTTTTCTTGGATTACTTGAGTTTGAATGATTGATTGCTTAATTTGTGGACTAAGGATATTATTAGAGGCAAAAACAAATGAGTGTTCCTTATCTTTACATTCTTTATACATATTAAGGTATTGCTTGAGGACAAGCAAATTTTAAGTCTAGGGTTTTTGATGCATTGCATTTATATAGTGTTTTTGCCTATGTTTTAGATCATATTTTGGGCTTATTTGCATGATTTTGTGCTACTTTTAGTGTTTTTATCTTACTTTGCACAGAATCTTCACTTTTCTTGATTTTTGTGAAAATGTAGGTAAAATGACCTAAAAATGATGGATTTTGAGGGTTTTGAACCCAAAGCATGATTCCCGAGGAGATCACGAGCTCACACGTCAAATTTGGAGCGAAAAGGGTGAAGAGCGCAACTTTCACGGCCTTGGCCGTAATTACGGATCGGCCGTAATTCTGCGTTCGAAGGGTGACGAAATGCGGCTAAGTAAAATAACTCACAGAAACTTTCACGGGTGAAGCCGTGAATCCATCACGGTCCGTGAAACTTTCTGTGACCAAAAGCATTATACACCGAAATAATTACGGCCGAAGCCGTAAACTCATCACCGACCATAAAAGTTTCCGCCCCTTCGTGTTTCTCACTCGATTCGACTCCAAACTGAACCAAACTCTCCAGAAACCTTCCTAGACCGATTCTATACTGATTAGACTATAAAAGGAAAGGTTTTGGAAGGGTTTCAGGGGCTACTGGGCACGAAAACAAAGGGCTGTAGCAGCGGCGGCGGAAATCAGTTTTAGGGCAAAATTCCGGCGAGAGATCACGCAAAGGAGGGGTTTGATCGCTTCATCTTCATCACCAGATCATAGGGAAGAGTTCTAATTACTATTCTAGTTTCTCTTTGCACGATTTTTGAGAGATTATATGTTTAATTCATCGATAAACATGCTGTTTGCTTTGAACATGAACGTGTAAACGCTTATTTTGGGATTTGGGGAATAGCCCGTTGACGATTTATGGATTGAATATATTGTTTTAATTCTTTTACATGAATTTTACATATTTGATTTGATTAGAATTGTGTTTATTTCGTGAATTACCCTAATCAAGTAATTTTACTTCTTAGACGTTGCGAGAAGGACCGGGAGGTGAATCGCAACGTCGGATCTATTCTTTTCAAACCTGTGAATCCGATCACGGGAGTAGTTCGGATTCACTTGAAGGATTACCATGGTTTTTCACAGAACTTAATGAGTCTATTTATGTTAATTGTCACGGCAGTAGGGAATTAATGTAAATAGATACCGGATTACACTCCGGGAGGAAGTAGTCTGTACCTTAAGAAAAATCCCTTTCAAAACTATAATTTTCTGATTAAAGATTTATTTTTACTAAATTCATAATCGTCAGCGTGGTGAAACCCTACGTCCTGATATCATTTGAATTGATTTTTACCCGAACGCTCGCTTTTGCTCCTTTTCGTACTTTGAAGTTTCCAAACAAAACAAAAACCCTATTTGAATCGTCTAGATATAGATCAATCGTGTAATCGGTACTTGACCGCCTGATCCTCGTGGGATCGATAATCTTTTATTACTTCGATAAAAATCCGTGCACTTGCGGATGCTATCATTCGTCCTTGGCCGTCGGGCCTTCCTCCCGTCGCTGCCAATCGCCGGAGGCGGCCTCTTAATCCCCTGTCTCACCTCACCTTCGCGTGAGGATGGATGGGCGACCCCTTTGGGGCTGCCGGTGGACGCACGCGAGGCATGCTTGGGCGGCTACGCCGTCCGTCGCTGACTCCCACGTGCGACGTGGCCGGTTGTCTATAGGTAACCCTTCTCCTTCGGCTATCCTCGCCTGCGTGCGAGCGAGGTGCCGGCTGGATCGTCATTGTCTCCGGCGTGCGACGCCATGTGATGACCGTCCGGGATCGCCGGGCGCCGGCTTGATCCGTGGACAACTGGGTACTATTGTGGTGGACCTTATCCGACGCGGTCGGACACGAGTGAGTCCCGTTTAGGTTCGGGTGAACCTGGTCTGGTTCAGAGATACCGGCCCTTGGTAAATCTTGAGCGTTGATCGAGTAATGTTGGAACGGCAGCGATCCCTGTTGAGTCCACAGTCGGGCTGAGAGTCGATTCGGGGAATCGACTCCGCCAGTCGCGCCCAATTCGGCGGTTTCGACCGTTAGGATACCTGCGTTGACGCAGTTGGACTCGAGTCAAGCGTTGACTCACGGGTGAAATGATTAAAAAAATATTACCGTAATTATGGGCGTGACAACTTAGCATCCTGGATAGGTTATTAGTATACTAAGCATGCTAAAGAAAAAAGATAGTACTTTTAAATATTAGAGGAACTGGAAGTTTGCTCATAGTAGTTTTCAGTTTTTAGTATCTTTTCTTCAATATAAAGATCGTATACACGATTTTAATATTTCTTACAATAAAACATATGTGTATATATATGCATACATATCGTGTCGGTCCATGAAATAGATACTCCACATGGCATGGTAAACTTGTGGCTACATAATCTCACAGTTAGTTGTAAATGATGTATTATAGTGACTAAGCTCTCTTCCTTAAGCTCTCTTCTTTGCATAAAAAAGTCTTGGTTTTCCATATCCCAAAGCCTCAAAAGCAGTCTTTTGTTGAACATTCTCCCACACACACTATGGCACTAGACAACTCAATTTGCCTTTCTCTCCCACACGGTTTCACTCCCCATACCTTAATATAACCGCTTTTATCTGCAGGCCTCTCTCTCTCTCTCTTTCTCTCTCCCAAATAGTGCACCATAGAGTCAATAATATCCTCATTCACACTTCTCATCTGCCACACAGCTCTCACAATGGCAGATCCCTGCAGCAATTTCTTCGAGGCCTACTTCAACTACTATCCCTTCTCTTCCATTAGCACTGCTTCGCCTTCTCCTCCATCTTGCGCACCCTTCCTCGCCTACACCTACTCAAACTTCGATGATCATAACACTACTATGCCTCTCCTCCAGTCGCCTCCCTCCTCCCCTCCGCTCAGGGAAGCCCTTCCCCTCCTCGATCTGAGCCCGGCAAGGCACCAGAAGGCGGATGCATATGGTTGCGACAATAGGAACATGAAAAGCTATGGTTTTGATATTGATGAAGATCAGGATAAGGAAGAGCAAGTAGCCCTCCACATAGGCCTCCCCGACCCTAGCCCCGGTGACCTTATCTCCAGGGTGGTCTCCTCTACTTCAGTACCTGGCGATGATGAGAAAGAGCATGAAGAAGACGGTGGCGATGATGCTTCTCCTTTAGGTTACCCCATCATAGGGAAGCTCACAAAGGGACAGTATTGGATCCCCACTCCCTCTCAGATCCTCTTAGGTCCTACCCAGTTCTCTTGCCATCTGTGCTGCAAGACTTTCAACAGATACAACAACATGCAGGTGAGAAAGATCTCTCGTGTGCTCTAAGCTTGCAATTCCTCGATCTCCATGTCTGGCATTTAAAGAATTATTTTGGTTATTTTGATTTGCAGCTTTTTGGGCTTAATAATTACAAGGCCTGCTCGCCCTTTTTTGCTTGTTTAGTTTTTGAACAATTATGAATTCGTGGGTCTCATAACTACGGAGAGCAGAAATTAGAATCAAATTAATAGCTATTTTTCACCTTTTAATAATTATTTGTCTGAACAAAACTGCATAGGACGAACTGCATGCACCACATGCTTTGATGAGTTGCTTTCGAGTAGGTATTTATTGTTGTTCGACAGTTCTTAGGGCATTCAAAAGCTGAAAAGTTGCTAAGTCCTCAAAATCTGCAATCCTACAAAATCTGACCTCCGTTGATCTTAGATCTGCATAGGAACAGTTCTGACATTGGAAGGAAAATAATCAGGTCATGTGAGAAACTCAGATTTAAAGAACAACACTGATAGATGTCCAACTAGTCTTCGTCGTCGTCATCATCATCACGATATCATGAATATAAGTATGTATATGACTCTAATCAATTGAAAATAAGCTAGCTCTTGAAATGAATTTATGATTGAGAACTCAGAGAAAGAGACAAGGAATAAGAAGAAAATGGTCCTCACGATGAAACAAATTAAGAACCACTAGATTAGTGAATGTCTTGGTAACACTCCCACTTGCAGAATAGGAATATTCCAGTGTTCTTGTTAAACAAGAGACCTTATCCATAGAACTAACCTTCAATTTCATGTCTTGCATTTATGCGGAAACTACATTATGCACAGATGCACATGTGGGGGCACGGATCGCAGTACCGGAAGGGGCCGGAGTCACTGCGGGGCACGCAGCCAACGGCGATGCTTCGGCTGCCGTGCTACTGCTGCGCGCCGGGGTGCAGGAACAACATCGACCACCCGAGGGCGAAGCCGCTCAAGGACTTCAGGACTCTGCAGACACATTACAAGAGGAAGCACGGCGCGAAGCCCTTCGCATGCCGGAAGTGCGGCAAGGCCCTGGCTGTCCGGGGGGACTGGAGGACCCACGAGAAGAACTGCGGAAAGCTCTGGTACTGCAGCTGCGGGTCAGACTTCAAGCACAAGCGGTCGCTCAAGGACCACATTAAGGCGTTCGGCTATGGCCATGCGGCATACGGAATTGATGTCTTCGATGGCGAAGAGGAGGAGGAGGAGGAGGAGGAGGAGAACGAGTCATCTGTGATTGAGCAGACAGCAGACACCGCCACTGCCGTCAATTGCACTAGCTAGCTAAACTATTGTACGTTGAATCGATCAAGATCTGATTAAACTTTGTTGATAAATTAGGTTTAAGGACGCGTGTAGTGACTGCTCTTGTTCTGATCTTCCCTATTAACTAAATACGCTCATGTCTACCATATATTCTCATATATATAAACATCGATGCAGGTCTTATATATCTGTATTTTTGGTTGATCGAACAATGGATCGTTTGATTAATTGATAAATCTCTCTCTCTCTCTCTCTTTCTCTCTCAATATATATATATAAAGAATAATTGTTAAATGTTTAATGATCGTGGTACCCGAAAGACAAAAAGGAGAAAAGAAGATATTTCATTCAGAAAAAAAGAAAAGATCAAGATTCTCGAGTTGATATGAAGATCATGTAAAGTTGCATTTTGTGCCCCCTTGTCGATCACTTTTTTTTTGTTTTAACTGATCGATATTTTCTCAAATTACAATTTGATTCGGCGCCTGAAACTAACAAGGTTAATCTATTCTCAGCTTCTCATCGTACCGAGTTTCCTTATGGAAAAGACAAGCAAACTATAGTTTATTTGGCTGCGGAGTTCAACGTTATTCTGTCTAGGTTTTCGCATGCATGAATTTATTTATTTCCTTCATTTGGTTTATTTTCTATTGCGTTATATGTATATATTATATATATAATATTTGCACAGTGTCAGTCTTCTTCAATGTGAAAGAGGTTGCAAATAATTGTGTCAATTCTTCAGTCACTTTGCTGAGCTTTTCTGATCTTTTTCTTCCACTAATTATCGCCATGATTGCACCTTAAAAAGACATAAAGCATGTTTCTGCAAGCTAGCTACCTCTCTCATCTTGTGCTTTAGCTTTAAGCTTTATTTTCTCTTTTCACTTTTTTCATTGAAGAAATTTATTTTATACCAAAAATGACTGATTAAGCCTTGACTTTGATCAGTTGAATTTCAGGTTATATGTATGTCTACTCCAAATGGCTGTACGTATATCTGTTCCCTCCAGCCAGCTAATCTATTCCAGATATATATGCTTTCTCCATGACAGACAGCACTATCCCTTTTGCTGCCCTAGTATCTGAAGCAAACTTGGTGGCCGTACAGGAAGGAGTTCTTTTCCCTACAATCAAGAAGACATAGCCTTGCTTCTATGCTTGTTCTTCCATGATCCGTCATGCCATCTGCTGCGCCATTGACATGAACGAATTAAGCTGCAGAGGGGCAATGAGTGCGTATGCCTGCACAGTTCTGCAATGGCTAAGCCTTTCTTCTATGTTTGCTTCTGTGCTTTGGGATCCTAGATGCAATGTAGGTCTGCCCGGCGATGGATGGAATGCATCTCTGTTCTCTGATGAGTTCACCAAATCAAATGATTAGCTTGTTTAAGGAAGATATGTATAGGGAGAGAGAGAGAGAGAGAGAGAGAGAGAGAGTTATTGCAGGAGAAAGACGGGGAATTATTATATGAGTGCATTCTTCGTGAGTCAGGGGTAGTTCAGAAGAGCACGTAGAAGAGTCAATCGAAAGTAAAATCGATCGACAAGTCACATCAAGTGACAAGCTCTCTATGTAGTCGTATCAGTCTGCCTGAGGGAGACGACTGAACTGTTTGTGTAGCAGTGTGCCAGAAGAACTAGGTATATATGCGCCTTCCACCTATTCTTCCTTCTTTTTCTTTATTCATCATACAACATACAATACAGAGAGGAAATATGAACAGCAAAAGCGATGGCTTATGTCTTAAGCTCGTAAAGTGAGGTCAACTCAACCTCTCCAGTCGATTGAAAACCTAAAACGAATCATTCAGCGGCCGTCAAAATCTTAAATATATACGTTTAAGTGGATAGTTGACTAAATTTGATAAGGCCAATCAGCTGAACAGTCGAAATGTTTCTGTATATAATTAACAGATATGATCGGTCATTGCATCAAAACATAAAAATTTCCATAAGATTAAAGCTTCATCAATTAGAACCTTGCAGAATGCTATGAACCATATCATGGACAACAAACAAGAACAAACATACATCCCTAATTAATGAGCTGTGTTCCTGTTCCACAGCTCAAGTGCGCTAATAATTAACTAAAGTCAAAGAAATGGTACTGATAGTTTAATGTTCCTTCGCAGTGCCCAACTAAATTAGCCAATTCGAACCAGAAAACAGAGATATGCTTTGGATATTGCTGTGCTTGTCATTTTTTAGCCCGACAGATAAGAACAAGTTACAAAAAAAATAAAAGAAGAAGAAATTGCTGCATTCATCCCAATTAATGTCGAGAAATTCGAGACTACACGCATATACAATCAAATCTGTAAGAAGCCAAGCTGGTTCATGTATCGTATCTATGTTTCTATCTTGACTAGGCAACCAGGCACAAATTTCCACAGTTTCTGTAAATTAATTTAGCTGTTCTTGTTTCTAGGTCACATAGAAAAATATTGCAGTGCGCAGTTGGAAGGGAGCATGGAATTAATTATAGATGGAGACAGCGACATGAACTCAAATTTGTTTCCCGTTGCATGCTTGAAATGACAAGGTTCCTCGGTTCCTCGGACCTCCATGCTTATTTTAATAGCTTGAATTTATAATTACAAAGGGAGATGGTCGTGTTGCGCTGGTATAAACTTGTCTTGGGAGTCTAGCGACATGCTTAATTCTTCTCTCCACATTCCGAAGCTTGGGGACAACTTTGTCCCCCTCAGAAAGAAAGCCTCGCAAATTTGGGAGGTTTTGAAATAGAGATCCTTGAAGGGTTTAAAGTCAAACCCAACCACCCTATCACCGATTGCTACATCAGATACTATTGTATTTACCTTGAGTTGTAATGCCAACCACAATTTATGTGGTGTTTAGCCCGAGAGCAGTGCCGGTTGAATAGTAGAAAAATTTTCTTGGTACATGAAAACAGCAGTCAGCAACTTCTCAGGCACTGTTCGTTCACGAGCTAGTTGCGTTGTTCGTTCAATGAGCCCATTGAAACAACGTTAAATCAACTGATGCTCGATCATATCATCTCTCCAGAACAGCTTTGCACCTCTCGTCGCATGCCGTGAGCTTAGATCTATCGCATCGGCAAGCTAGTTGTGCAAGCCGCTTACCGCATATCTAGGAGCATCAGAATTATGGAATGCACAATGGAACAACACCACTCCAACGAGGGATTTGGGTGTCTTAATTGAGTAAAGGCTAGAAAGCGAAGAAATTGAGAACTTAAATGACAAAAGGGAAAAAAAAAAGTGGGAGGAAATGATGATAAAATAAAGAGAAAATGTAGATGGGGCGATCGATCTTTCTTTTTCATAGGACCATTATAAAAGTATGTAATTGACATTCACGTCCATGATTGCCACAAGGAAATTAGTAAAGACGACAACTGTGTGGTAGTGTCCCACATTTATACTTAAATATTTTCTAAAGCGGGCAACACATATCTTTGATCCATCACACGGCAGTCCAAAAGCCGCATAATTTGCACACTTGTGCTGGGGTCTGTTCATAAGAGCAATCCTTGACGCACTTAAAAAGACACTTCACCTTGTCTCTCATGTATCTCTCTTAGTTGGTTTTAATTTGACCTTATATTTCTTTAGCATTTTGAGAATCTTTTACTCTTGGCCTCTATGAACTTGGATGACCTTGCCTTTTGTCTCCAAGTTCAATTGGACTAGGTTATCTTGGTGTCATTTGATTCTACCATATAGTTTATTGGACTAGGTTATCTTGGTGACATTTGATTCCACCATATAGTTTCCCCTATGTTGTAGACACTGAAAATTCCTAGTTTTTAAGTGAAGTCTTGCTTCGATGTTATGAAAATATTTTTAGGTCTTGACCTTGAAAAAAGGTGTGGATTTTATAAGAAACTTGCCTCCAAGATCATTTAGGGACTTTACAAGAACTTGGTGAGCCACACTAGGACTTAGGAAGTATTGGAGTCTACCTATGGGCTACAAAAAAAGAGAGAAACATATGTGACCCTAGTTGAAACTTAGGAGTTCATGCATACTAATAGGTTGTGTAGGCTTTAGTCAAGTGTTGGGCTCTTCTTGAGGGTATAGAGGAAAAGAAAAAGAGCAATGTGACCCTACGTTGAAGACTCAATAGTGTGACCCTAATAAGGGCTTATAAATACTAGTATTCACATATGGGAATATGGAATCTTAGGGTATGCCTACTGGTGCATAGAAGATGAGAGAGATGTGTAGCCCTAAGCAAAAGTCTTAGGGGTTTATGTGCATAGCAAGTCTTGCTATGATTAAGTGAGTATCAAGCTAAGCCTTAGAAGAGAGAGAGAGAGAGAGAGAGAGAGAGAGAGGAGAATATCCTTAAGATGATGATTTAGGACCTTTTACATTTAGTAGTCAAAATAAGACTTGGAGTGTGCCAAGGTCTAGTAGGGGATTGAAGAAGAGAGATGCATGACCCTAAATTGAAGACTTAGCAACTATAGTAAATAAGGATATTATAATTTTTTAAATGTCACTAATTGCTAGCATAGTCAATAATACCCCAATCATTTCTTCTTCCTCTCCATGATTACTATAGCTACTACTTAACATCCATCACTATGCATTGTTCTCTACTATCATTTCATCTACCATCCACTATCATTGCTACCCTTAAGTTAAGTAGTTAATGTATATGCATACATTATCTTTAATTGGGATAGCACTGAGTGAGGGTGGTGGCTTTGGTGTCAGGCATTTTAGTGGCCTATGGCGTGTGGTGTCATTAGCAAGTAGCAACAAACAGACCCATGATAACTCAACGAGTCAAACAATATTGATGAATCAGTGACTTGATGAGTGTTGGTAACTTGATAGCTCAATGAGTGTTAATGAAATGATTAGTGTCAATGACAACTGGATGAGACAATTAGTGTCAATGACTTAATGAATGTCAACAACTTGACTAGACTTGACTAATATTGATGATGCAATATGACTCAACAAGAGTTGACAACTTGACAAGGCTTGAAAACTCAATGACTCTATAACTCAAAGCGACTCAATATTTTAGCCCTCTAAAGGCTAATTCAACTATATTAGCATTTTAAAGGCTAGTTCATTCATATTAACTCTTTAAAGACTAATTCAATCACATTAATCCTCTAAATGAAATTCAATCATTTTAACCCTCTAAAAGACTAATTCAACTATATTAGCCCTCTAAAGGCTAATTCAACTATATCAACCATCCAAAGGCTAATTCAATCATTCTGCCCCTCTAAAGGCAAATTCAACTATATTAAGCTCTCTAGAAGGTAACTTAACCAATTTAGCCCTCTAAAAGGTTAATCCAACCTCATTAACCCTCTAAAGGATAATTTGGATATATTAGCCTTATAAAGGCTAATTTAACTGTATTAACCCCATAAAAGCCAATTCAATAATATTCATATTTGTCTTCTAAAGGATAATTCAATCATTTTAGCCCTCTAAAGGCTAATTCAAATATATTAGTCTTTTAAATGCTAATTAGCCCTCTAAAGGCTAATTTAACCTTTTTAGCCCTCTATAGGCTAGTTCAACTATATTAGCATTCGAAAAGCTAATTCAACTCCATTAGCCCTCTAAAAGCTAATTCAATTATTTTAGCGTTCTAAATGCTAACTCAACTATATTAGCCCTCTAAAAGCTAAATCAATTATATTAAGCCCTCTAAAGACTAAAACAACTATATTTTAGCCATTTAAAGGCTAATTCAATTATTTTAGGCTTCTAAATGCTATTCAATTTTAGTAGCCTTAATTTAACTAGATTATCCCTCTAAAGGCTAATTCAACTAGATTAGCCATTTAAAGTCTAATTTAATCCCTTTAGCCTAATTCAATTATATTTGGTTCTTTAATCCCGTTAGCCTAATTCAATTATATTGGTCATCTAAAGGCTGATATTATATTAGCCTTCTAGAGGCTAATTCAACTATATTAGCCCTTTAAAGGCTAATTTAATCATTTTAGCTCTCTAGAAGCTAATTTAACTATATTAGCCCTCTCAAGGCTAATTCCACTATATAAGCCTTTAAGCTATGTTTCTTTGCATGAAAAATTGGGAGGAAATAATAGAAAATACATTGAATCTAGTAGTATTTTTCATCTAGATTCAATATATTTTCCATTATTTCCTCCCAGTTTTTTGTCCAAAGAAACACACTATTAAAGGCTAATTCAATTATTTTAGTCATCTAAAAGCTACCAAACGCTAATTCAATTATTTTAGTTATCTAAAAGCTAATTAAACTTTATTAGCTCTCTAAAAATTAATTCAATTATTCCAAGCCTCTAAAAGCTAACCCAAACTTCGTCATCTAGCCATTACTTGGTTAATGATGAGTGTTCTCATGTTTTGTATCAAATATTCATTTTCAAACTTTCAACCGCATGTCTTCATAGATCTTTTTAATTAAAATTACCCTAATTTCATTTGAGGATAATTAATAATGAATATTTAAATTCATTAGAAATCAAAACTCACTAAGCAAGACGACTTAAAAAGTCTTATATCAGGTGAATTTGATATAATCGCACTGTATTATTATATGTATCCATTTTTATTAACTTAACTATTTTTAACCCTGGAGCATTCCATGCATCTTATCCTCAGGGTCCATGGTAAGTCAACTCAACTCAAACAGGAGACAGCTGGGACGACATTCCCTGTTTTCTTCCCTTGCACATTGAAGCAGAAGGATTCCACTTTGGCTGCGGAGTTGGCTGGCTGTAGATCGACACCCCCAATGCTCACGTCCCTGCAGCCCTTGCTCTGACTGCACCTTAGATTTATCGCTAGATCGCCGCCTGCTGTTCCCGTCAGCTGGGAGTACTGCACGCCACTCACTTCCACGGCCGACGTCTTCACAAACAATCAATCAATTAACACGTAAAACTACAACTCGACGATCTAAAACGGCCACGCCACTAATTGTTTACCTTGTTGGGACAGTTGTGGGCGCCATTGCAGTAGTATTGATCTATAATTATGGGATTGTCGACTGCAGTGAATTTGACAGTCTGAAAAGTAATCCCTCTTACGTAGCCAGATCCTCCCTGACGAACAATGAACAACACAGCCATTAATCCGGGGATCTATCTATCTCTTGCTTCCTTCAAAGAAACCATGCAGGAGATTACTAGTTTGAGTTGGTCACCTGCCAGGTCTTGATCCTGACGCCATTCTGCGTCCAGTAGAAGTTGCAATTGGATACATGAATTTGCTCCACCATTGCTGGGCTGCCATCGTTGCCCAAGCTGCCAATGCTGTTCAATGTATACATAATTCAGAATTACTGCATTTTCTTATGCTCTTGTGCTTTCATTTCTGAGAACTACAACCTGATACCATGGCCAGGGCCACAATTTATGTGACTGATGTTCAAATTTGAGGTGCCAGTTCCCATTGCAATGCAGTCATCTCCTGCATGCATGTAGATCAGTAGATGCATGAAGTGCGACAGTATCGTTGTAAATCACTGACCTGTTCCAATGTTTGAGGAAGTGATTGTAATGTACTGGGATTGCTGGAGGTAAATGCCATCAGTGTTGGGGCTGTCTCCAGGAGAAGATACAGTGACTCCGTTCACCTGTCCAACACTGAGCTCATGTATCACAATGTGCTTCTGAGGACTGTTCACGAATTTTAAGCCACTCAGTTTGAAGTTGTTGCAGCCAAGGATGTACAGCATCTGTGTAAGTATCCAAAACCACATCAATGAATTCTGATAATCTTAGATAGATACTATGTCTCCTTAATTGCATTTAACCTGTACAACTTAGTACTTACATTGGGAATCTGGGATTCAGTACATTCCTGCAATAGAACAATAAATGAAAATTATTGATTGATCATTCTACAAGATTTATGAATTAAATTCAATCAATAAAACTCACTTGCCTTGCTCCGCCTACAATTCCACCAAATGCTACCTCGACCGTCGAGCTGTCCTGACCCCCTTATGGATAACCCCGTCGCGTTGAGGAACCCGATCCAATATGCCGCACTCTTTGACCAGACTTTATCGGCAGCCACAATATTTCCATCAATCTATCTCGCGAAACAATTTACATTATTTCTTTTGACTTAAGTGAATCAAACGCCAGATAGGACTGAACAGAACCTGAACGTTGACAAAAGCTTTACAAGGGCCAGAGAAGGTGACTTGGAATTTTAACAAGAATGTCTTGCCGCCAGGCACAAGAACAGTAGGAGTACTGGTGTCAGCACACGCAGCACGCCAAGCATCTTGAAAGGCCTGCAAATTGATGCGTGATTCAGATTGAAATGCGCTCTTATTGCTCGCAAAAGTTTCAGTTTGAAATGATAAATTATGTGATGGATGGACTATTTCTGATGCATCCTTGGTCATGAGAAATGAAAATTTTAATGGTACGAACTTTGGAGTCGTCGGTGGCGCCATTTCCTTTGGCTCCATAGTCAACCACGCTGAAGGTGGCCGCCATTGCTCCAGCAGCAAATGAAACAGTGAGTAAGAAAACAATACAGCCCTCGAAGAAACCCTGCACATTACTCGATCATACATAGCATAACTAATCTATCTATCTACAAATGTAAGCAATTAATAGCATAACTAATCTATCTATCTACAAATGTTAGCAATTAATATCCACATAATTAACACACGAAGAAAACTAACGATACAACTACATATACTGAAAGCTAACGATATAACAATTGACACAAACTCTCTGTAATTACCATTTCAATTCTTCAGGCGTGATTGCTTGGCATGCGAGAGCGAGAGCAAATTTATAGTGGATTTTGTTCACAGCTCGGCACCTCGTTAAACTGGGCAGGCATCCAATGTGGTGCATGAGAGAGTGTGATTGCGTTCACTGTTCAACGTTTCAGATTGCTCTCTGCAGGCTATTAATTAATGCTTGCGCCGTTGCGTTAATTAATTTGTACATGGGTAAGTGCCTCATTACTGTTGGATTATTCCATAAAAAGTACCTGATAAGACTTACTAGAATTAATTAAAAGTATGTGCAGTAAGTGATGAATGTATTTAGTTGTTTCCAAATAGCTGATCCTGAAACGAGGAGCTGTACCGTTGGATTACCTCTAAAGGCAGATTTTGGATTGACACAGGTATCTGATTAACGTGCACCAAAAATATGTGGATCAAAATTTTCTCGTTTATCCAAATGCTTGACTCTCTTCCTAAACGTTGTTTCCCAGTGAAGGTGGCAATGAACTGCGACTCTCTAGGAGTAGGAAGAGATATTGCTTGACCTTCCTATGAGTTCGGAAGCAAAAGTCTAGAGCCTCCCATCATACCTAAAGCTCAAACGAGGAATAAAAATTTGCTAAACCAGGACTCAAACGATATGGACAGGGATAACTAAAATCAGCGAGAAGATATTTAGTGCCTATTTAAATAATTTTTTTAATTATTATCAAAATTAAAATTATAATATATTTAATTTTTATTAAAATTTTAAATTATTTAAAATAATAATACTTATAATTTTAATCAAAATTATGTAAATTATTTTCTTAGAGAAGCAAAATAGCAAAAACATCACATTGTAAATTTTTTTTAACTTTTAACTCCAATGTCTTGTTATCAACAATTAAGGTCCTTATCAATTAAACTAATTAATACCCTCAAAACTAACATCATTTGAAAAATATGAATAGATAGTTAATATCATTGTAGTGTTGATAAGAGATTCTAGCCAAGGATGGCTATTTAGATTAACAAGAATTAAGATATTAGTTGGACTTCTTACTAAATAGGAATTTAATGAGTCATCAATTTGATCATATTAGATTAAGTGTTGATTAGAGATGAAACCACAATGGGGATACAACTGATAGCCTTCGTTGCTTAGTTGTCAGATAGTTTTACTCAAGAGGATGTTTACACAAGTACTAGTGACCTTTTATATTAAGACTTCAAACATCCTATTAATATATGTGTTCTAGAATCTATTATGTTATTGAGTGTGCACATAATTTGTGTGACTTAAAGTACTTTCTATTGGTCTGAGAATAGTATTTTCATATCACATGTATATGAGAAATGAAGAAACTCCTCGTGTGCCTGTGTCATTGATGAGTGATGTTAAGTTATAGTAGTAGATAGTACTAGAAGGTGATCATCCTAAAATTTGTAACAAGCAAGTCTAAAAGAAGGAGATGAGAAAATTATTTTTTTTCTTTTTTTTTTATAAAGAAAGTTTATCAATAAACTTAATGCCCTAAGGCGTACAAAAGATCATAGAGCTGGGAAGGCCAGCAATTTATGCCAAAAACATTTTGTTTGCTACATGTCGCATGCTTCGCAAGCCAATCTACAGCAGCATTGTGGAGCCTCTCAACATGCTCAAACCTTACATCCTTAGAACCAAACATAAAGCAAATTTCTCTAATAATTTCTTAAGCTTTGACATCTCCATTTTGTTCATAGCCATTTATGAAATTTAAAGCTTGGAGACTATTAGATTCAACAATAACAGGAGATTGAAGAAGATCAGGAGTGGCATAGAGGTATGCCACATCACTTCAAATCGCAAGCAATTCAGCCAAGAGAACTGAATTGCAATTAAAAAAAGCAACAGCCGCCATGATAACCTTCACATTGCTATCTCTGATAACATATCTCAAGCCTGCTTGATTAGTATTCTTATCCCAAGCTGCATCTGCATTGACCTTCAAACACCCATATGGAGGTTTTGCCCATTTCTTCTTCTCAAAGCAGCTTCTATTAGTACTATTTCTTGTCATCTTGTAAGCTAAATCAAATTCTTTGTGGTCAGCCCACACATTTCTTCCAACCCTAGGCACATTTGGAGATTGGTTCTTGAAAATAGCTGCATTTCTTTCCTTCCAAACCTGCCAATAAATGGTGAGAATTAGCTCTAAAGTATTAGAATTTAAGAGAAGCCATGAAGCATCTTTCGCTATTGTTTGAGTTAGATCCAAACCGCTGTGCTGAGAGTCAAGATACAACCAAATAGCATTCGTGAAAGCACAGTTATAAAACATATGATTACAAAACTCCTCATTCTGTTTGCATAACACACAAATACTAGGGCCTTCAAAACCAAGCTTAGAAAGATTATCAATGGTTGGGAGTCTTTGGTGTACAAGCTTCCAGCCAAAAATTTTAATTTTTAGTGGGAGTCTAAGCTTCCATAATTTTTTCTAGCCAAGCCAAGAGTCCTTGTCAGGAATAATATGTCTAAGCAAAGTTTGGTAAAGACATTTAGTAGTCGGCTGGCTATGATTATCCTCATTCCAAGCCCAACAATCCTCATCATGAAGGGAAAGATTAATGTTAGAAATGGAATGAATAATCCAGCTCTCCCCACCTCTGAATATTGTCAATATCCCAAGATCCATTGGAGATAAGGGAAGCAACGGTCTGGTTAGGAATAATATTCATGTCAACAAAAGTAGGTTTGAGAGCCAGGGGAATGTCCGAACACCAAGGGTGATTAATAATATGAGTGTTATTCCCATTGTTAATGCGTCTGCTAAGATAAGGCTTAATGATATCAAGATCAACCCTCATCGCTTTCCAAGCTCTACTAGAATTCCTTTGAACATAGGGGGTCCAAGGATCAAAATTACTATATTTAGCTCGAGTCACCCTAACCCAAAGGTTATCAGTATTATTGAGGTTGTCCATAATTCTACGACAGTTGATAGCAGGTCTCATAAGCTAGAGATCTTTCATGTAAATACCACCCTGGTCCTTGGGTCTCAAGATAGTTTCCCATTTAATGAGATGAAGGCCTTTTTTAGAATCATTCTTTTCCCAAGTGAAACTTCTAATAGGAGAATTCAATCTTTCAAGGTGAGATCTATAGAGGCCTGAGGATATCATGTTGTAGAGGGGAATAGAGGCAAGCACACTTTTAGCCAAAGTAATATGCCGGCTTGACTTAAGAGCCTCGCATGCCAGGAGTGAATTTTGGTGAGGATGCCATCAAGACTTTCCTTGTAAGTTTTCAAAGAATTATACACAGGGTCGATATTGACACCTAAGTGTGGGGTCATTTTTGTTACATTGGGAATATATTGTGACCGTTTCAAATCCACCTTAAATTAATAAGGCTTTTTATTTAATAGGTTCTGGCTTCCAATGAGCGCAAGCGCTCATTGTTAATTACCCATAAAATTAGGGAACCTTTGATTAAGAGATCTATAATACGCAACAAGATAAAAGCGACAATCAGGTGATATCATTTATGAATTCCATTCATAAATTTAATTTGGCGTGATACATAATTCGGTAAGGTAAAAGGAAAAGAGTTTCCATCAACATGAGCAATTTGTGTTCGTCAGGCTTCGGCCTTGCGGCGGCGTGTTGGGTAATATCCGGCCCAGGCAGTACAACGTTATATCGAGGAGTTACGCCCCGATGGTAAACATCGACGTACGCATCTCCCAAACGATATTTCATCGTACTACATTAAGGCGCGTTGGATATTAGACTGGGAAGATCACCCGGCTTTGATGGCGCGTTGGATGACTTGGAGTAGATAAAGATTAATCTGGCCTCGACGGCGTGTTGGGTAATTGGGTTTGGAGTTTTATCGGGCCTTGCGGCATGTTGGACAATTTGATTTTGGGAAATTTATCCGGCCTTGCGGCGTAGTGGATAATTTAATTTGGGAATTTTATTCGGCCTCGCGACGTAGTGGATAATTTAATTCGGAATTTTACCCGGCCTGGCGGCGTAGTGGATAATTTAATTCAGAATTTTACCCGGCCTTGCGGAGTAGTGGATAATTTGATTCGGAATTTTACCCGGCCTGGCGGCGTAGTGGATAATTTAATTCAGAATTTTACCCGGCCTTGCGGCGTAGTGGATAATTTAATTCGGAATTTTACCCGGCCTTGCGGCGTAGTGGATAATTTAATTCGGAATTTTACCCGGCCTTGCGGCGTAGTGGATAATTTAATTCGGAATTTTACCCGGCCTTGCGGCGTAGTGGATAATTTAATTTGGAATTTATCCGGCCTCGCGGCGTAGTGGATAATTTAATTTGGAATTTATCCGGCCTCGCGGCTAGTGGATAATTTAATTTGGAATTTATCCGGCCTCGCGGCGTAATGGATAATTTAATCCGAAATTTTATCCGGCTCTAACAAGCACAAAGTCATGTCGAGAAATCACGCCCCGACTTTAGACACCGACGTATGCGCCTCCCAATGGTCTGGCCATGGGTCGACAGGCTTCGTTACGTGAGTTTGCAACCACACTATACAAGATTTGATAAGTCAAACTCGTTTGACTGAATTTTGATCCCATAACTTGGCTAACGAGTCAGGTTGTTCGGATCAGGTTCGGGTCCAAATCCGATTGATTCCAGAATTGTCGGGTTGTGTGGTCCGAATTTGGACCATCCTCCAAGCCCACGCAGTTCGACGCTGATTTCCCTTTTATCTGTCCGTTTTCTTTGAGCCAGCGATAATTTCGGACGTTGAACCGTCGTTTCGCGTGATGTTACGCCACATTTTGTCATTTCGTGAACTTTAGCGATTTTGCCGTCATCCAGGTCAAGGGGTAAAGCTGTTCCCTAACCCGTCTGAGTATCCAAAGACGCAGCCGTAATCTCAGAGGGCGATCGCGGGTGGCTGATCGCTGGGCTCCGGTGAAGGCAACTTACTCGCAACGTCAGATCTCGGGGAGACGCTGAAGATTTGACCACGACACCGAGGCTATTGAAGAAAGTATGTTGAGGAAGCGACGAGACCGAAAACTGCGGCGGTGCCGTCGAGCTTCCGGTGAAACGGCAACGGAAAAGTGAGTTGGCTCAGGAACTTTCATCGAGGGTTCATGTCGCGAGGGCGGAGTTTCATCGTCGGAGCAGATCGGGTTAAATCCGGCCGTTACAAAGTTTTCTTTTACCATCTGGAGAGGTAATACACCTATTGCACGATGATCCCTTTCGTTTACATGAACAAACTCTGGTTCTTTGTTGGGTTTTGACGAGATCTTTCGAAACAGAGTTCTTTCCGAAATTTTTGAGTTTTGTTTCGTTTTCTTTTTTTTGTTCTTGACGAGATTCTTTTGAACCGATTGTTCTTTTTAAATTCGTCATCCCTGGTGGATTTTCTCGAGAGAATAGGTCTCTTTTATCAATATAGTGGTGCCTTTTTCTTGGAGGATTCTAGTATCTTTCCTCTAGAGGATTTTCTTACGAGGCCCTGCTCCTCTTCCCCTTTTGTTCTCTTCTTGCGCTTTTCCTATTTTCCACCTCTCACGCCTTCTTCTTTGCCAGGATGCTTTTCATCATCCATGGGATCTTAAGGGGAAAACAAATGCGAACATAGTGTGTATGTGCAGCCGTTGTGTCCTCGTTGGCGTGTTGTGCATCCCGTTTTTATCGATCCTTTCGCGATCTGTACCTCTTCGACGGACCCGACCATGCATCCGCTACTTTCAGTATACTTCTTTCCCTGCTCCCTTCTCTTCTTCCCTTTTCTCTAGGAAGCTTCCTGCATTCTTTCGCCTTCTCCGGCGTTTATGTATTTTTACCCTCCCTCCAGCGTTTCTATATATTTTTTAGCATCTCTGCGTTTTCTCCTCTCTATCGTCTCCTCATCCCCTACTCGTTCTTTGCATCATTTCTCCCCCTTTTGCTTAGAGCGTTCAGTATGCTTCGGATTTGAAAGATAAGAGAGAAAGGGTGTGTATGTGTTCTTTGTGATGCCAGGTCGCTTAATGCGACCATGAGGCCTAGGAAGTCCAAGCGATCAGAAAAGAAAAGGAAAGAAAGAAAAAAAACAATGGTGTGTGCCTTTGTGATGCCAGGTCGCTTAATGCGACCATGAAGCCTACAAGATCCGATCGGAGAAAATCCTTTCTTTTCCTTACCTCCTTCCATTTCGGCGTTCTCCTCCTTTTCTTGCTCCTCCCGATCCCTTTTCTAGCCGAATGCCCCCCCTTTTATAAGCCACAGCTCAATAGGTTTTTCTCCCTTCTCTTCTTAGTTGTCTTTTGTCTTATTCAGCTTCTCTATTTTTGTCAACTGTCGTGAGTGCTTTTCCATCTTCTCTTACCAGCCTGAGCATTTCCTTATGCGCTAATTGCCCGTCTGTCTCTTGCCAGCTCCAGCTGTTACCTCCATTCATTATTATTTGCGCTTGTTTTCCTGTAATCAGCTTTAGCCGAGGCTTCTTCATTGGTGATTTACTTGCCCTGCGTTCTTAGTTCTGGCAGTCAGATTACCTAATGCCGATGAGTCCCTTTTGGTTTGGCCCTCCTTTTCTCTCCTCTAAGGTGTTGGGTATTTTGTTTTCTTTTTCTTGCCTTGCAGAACGCCCATGCCAACTTTGTTCCTCATTCTGTTGTTTTTTTTTGCTAATGCATGAATTTGTTTTGTGGTCAAAATAGATTATAGATTTTGACCTTTCAATGATTCAACTCTTTAGCTTTATCCCACCCAGAATTGGAAACCTGGAATGACTTACCATGGTTTATAATATTACCAAATGGGCCTTCTCACTTCTCCTTCTCGAGTGCTAGTATTTATCTGAGCTCTTCTTTTTTCTTTTATTCCTCTCGCTTGCTTAATGTCAGGTACTATTGTTAAGAGGACAGTGCGCAGCAATTTCTCCAGCTTGCTCCTCACTCTTCCATTCACTAAACCCAAACCTGAATTTATTGATTAACACCCCTTTCTCTTTTTTTTAACACCTGAATGTTTTAACATTTCACAGCTTTTGCTTTGCTGAGTTTAGCATGATTCGCAAGAGTAAGTTGAGTAAGTTTTGATGGATCGATTTTGTTGTTTGTTTGACTCTGAAGATTTGCTATAGCATACGTGCATACGTCCTTCTATTCTTTGTGTGTCGCATTTAATTGTATTAATCAACTGTGGAATTTCATGTATGCGGCTGTTTTATAGTCATATTCCTTTTTGATCGAGCTGAAGAGTAGCTTTAGCTAAGTCCTTCAGGCTGGCCGTAATTTTGAGTCGCTTGAGATGTGTTTCTTTCTTAAACGAGATAGACGTTCCATTCAGCGGAGTCAACTACAAGTTGTAACTTTCTTCCTTAGTTTGTTCCTTATTTGCCTCATGCTTACAGTCTTACTTTTAATGGCTCAACACTAAGTATTTAAATGGAAAAGTGCCTTGACACAAACCAAGGTTATTAAGAATTCTAAGCCTATTGCGAGATGGGCAATGCTTAGGGAAATAGACTCTAGATTTATCAAGATTAACCCTCTGCCCGGTGATATCATGGTAAATGTCCAAAATTTTTCTTATGTTCATGCAAGACTTTTGATTAGCCCTAAAGCACAAAAGACATCATCTGTGTACATTAAGTGAGAGATACTACACCTGCCCTTGAAATTAAGAGGGGTAATCTTATGGTGTTTAACATCATGATTAAGGAGGAGGCTAAGAATATTGGTAGTGATCACATAAAGATAGGAGGAAAGTGGATCTCCCTGTCTGATACCTCTTTCACTTTTAAACATAGAAGAGAACTCCCCATCAATGTAGATACAAGTTTCGATCCAGCTTATAAATTGAAAAGATATCCCAATAAGATCAAGAGCGAAGGAGATAGCCTTCCTTTTGATGGTATCAAAGGCCTTTTCAAGATCAAGTTTGACCAATATAATAGGGTTTTTGGCTCTAGAATGGTGGAAAGAGTGGGCAATTTCCGGCACAGTGAGAATATTATCATGAATTTTTTTATCTTTTATAAAGGCAGATTGCTCAATACTTATGACACTAGGAAGGAGAGGTTTAAGCCTATTAGCAAGGATCTTAGTAAGAATTTTATACTTGACATTGCAAAGGGATATCGGACAATAATCCTTAATTTTCATGGGATTGACAATTTTAGGAATGAAAGTGATTTGAGTCTTACCCCATTCAGCCGGGATGGAACTATAGAGTTGAAATTGCTGAAGGACTTTCAAAAAATCTGGCTGAATCATGTCCCAAAAATGTTTAAAAAATTTAGGGGTAAAGCTATCAGGACCAGGGCTAGTGCCATTTTTAAGACCTTTAATGACCTGAGAAATTTCATGAACCTCAAAGGGTCTGCACAAGAAATTCTTCATATTAGATTCCAAGGGGGACTTGTAGAGATTGAGGGTCTCTAGGGAGGAATTAGAGAACTTAGGGAGACTTTCGGCTTCATCCCAAAGGGTCAAATAGTGGTGTCTAAATTTAGCCTTTAACTCATTTATGTTAGAGATGTAAAGGCCATTTTCATCAATGAAACCCCTAATAAAGTTCAGCCTCTTCCTAATAGAGACTAAGTGGTGAAACAATTTAGTATTGACATCCCCATAATTAATCCAGCTACACTTAGCCAAGGTCTTCCATTTAATATAGATTTGTCTATTTAGGGCTTTAGCTTTACTAGTAAGACAAAGGATCTTGGAGTTAATATCCTGAGTAAGGGGCATGGTGCTTTCAGTTGCCACCAACTCCTTAATCTCATTAAGGGTTTTTTTTTTAAAGATAGTTTTAGGCTTTCCAAGACACTTGTTGTTCCAGTTAGGGGTGTACAATCGGTAATACCGATACTGATTTATTATTTACCAAAAATTTTAATACTGATACCGAACCGAATAAAAAATATACCGAATAGTTACCGAATCGAATTTACCGAATAATTTTTGATAAATTCGGTAAATTACCGAATAAAAAATTATAAATTCTTATATAATATCTAATATTTATATAATATTTTCTTTCTTTACTTTTTTTATTTTTATAATATTTTCTTCTTTACTTCTTCATTTTCACTAATTGTTATCGCTAAAACGATTACTCTATTAATTAAAAAAATATTATTTATAATCGGTAAAATTGATTTTTTACCGAACCGAAAAAAATTTACCGATACCGATAACCGATTTGTAGAAAAATCATTACCGATACCGAATTTACTGAAAAAAATTAGTAAATCGGTATTTACCGAATATACCGAACCGAATGTACACCCCTAGTTCCAGTCTAAAAGATTAATTCTGATCTTGTTCAACCTAGAAGACATAGAGGCATCAAGATTGCTTTCATCATTCCAGCAAAGCTTGACAATGCTTTCAGCCTCCGGATAGAAATTCTAAATGGCTCTGTAACGAAAAGGAGGTTTTGGCCTTTTCCTACTGGGAAGGATTTTAATAAGAAGGGGGTTATGATCAGATAACAATCAGGGAAGATGCTTAACAAGAGAATTGCGAATAAATTCATCCAACTAGGATTGGCTAAGGCTCAATCAAGTCTACAAAGAATTTTCTTATGGCCTTTTTGGTTATTAGACCAGGTAAAAGGAGTAGAGTCATAACCCATATCAATTAAAGCATGGGTACTAATGAACTCTTTAAAAAGTCTCACAAATTTATTAAGGGAGAAAGGGGAACCACCTGACTTTTCCACTTCACTAATAACGCAATTAAAATCCCCACAAATCATCTAGGGGATGTCATCCATAGGGATTTTAATAAAGTCCATCCACATTTTATTCCTAATGGAATGAATATGACTTGCATTAAATACAGTTAAGAGCCAAGGGGTGTACCTATTATTGTCAATGACTAAGGGCTAGTTTGGTTCTGCTGCGCTACCGCAGCTGTGCTATGATAGCTGCGTTGTCACTGTAGCACCCGCTGTTAAGGGTGTTTGGTGAATCTAACTGTGCTGTCATTATAACAACTATTATTAAAGTTATTTTATAAATTTATCGAGTTGTTAGTGTTGTTAATAAATAAATAAATATTAATTTAATAAAATATATTAAAATTAAAATTATATATTTTTATAATAAAATAAAATAATTAAATATATTAAAATTTTATATTTAATAAAAATTAATTAATTTAATATTTATTAGATTAATTAATATTATATATTATTAATTTTTATAAGATTAAATAATTATTTGGTAATATAAAATATATAATAAGTAAATAAATAATAATAATAAATTATTTAATTTTATATTTTAATTATTTTAATAAAATTATTAAATTTTATAAGATCAAATAATTAATTTTAATATAAAATTTAATTATTAATTTTATTTTTAATGAATATTATATTACTAAATATAATATTAATATATATTTTTTTAATAAATAAATATTATATATAATTAATTAATTTATATATAAACTAATTAATTAATTAATTACTTAATTAATTAATTACATATAATATATTTAGTAAAATAAATAAAGTTAAAATTACATATTTTTTATAAATAAAGAAAACTTATTTTATCAAATTAAAATAATAATTATTATAAAATTATTAGCTTTTAAAAGATATAATTAATTATTTTATATATAATTATTAAAATGTATAATATTCTAAAAAGAAAGAACAAGAGGTAAGAGGTGATACAAACAATGATGCAGCAGGATTCGAACCGTGCCTCTCCTCCAATTGTGCACGCGAGTCGAGGCAATAGATTGGCTGCGGTAAAAGCAGGGAAAGGCAGCTTCCGGCTACAGTGACCAAATATATACTGTTACACATCTAAAGCAGTAATCCAAACAAAGAAGAAAATAATGCAGCAGCAGTCAGTTGCCTCGCCGCAAGTAGCGCCATAGCGCCAAACGAGACATAAGTTGACAAATTGTGAAGAGATTGAAGTTACCTTAGCGTCTGTGTATTTGCTGTTCCAAATGATAAGAATACCACCTGAGGCATCTTTTGCCAGTGATACACCCCGTAAGTGCACGGTTATGTCGAAGTAATACAAAAAGTTATCGAACCCTCAGGGAGCAAGGTTAAGTACCAGAAAATTTAAGTCTTAATAGTTAAGCAATTCGAAACGGGGTTTTGAGGGCAATAAACAAAAATAAGAAATCAAACGCAACGACAAGGAGGTTATCTATATGAGAGAGATTGAGACTTCGTTATCCACCATACTGACGAATCTAACTGTGATATAAGAGACCTATTACAAGAGTTCACAATTTTGCATAAGGAATCTTCCCTAAGACACAGGATGCCCCCTCTCGGTGGTACACCCTGGTGCTTATTTGGAACAACCTCCTACTCTCGCGGTGGATCGTTCTAGATAAGCCCAATGAGTTCTGCGAAAAATTATATTACCCTCGAGTGAAAACCAAGCACTCTCGTGTCATGGAATCACAAGTTTTACCTAGGAGTTCCACCGCCACAATCCCCCTCTTAGTGGTGATCGCGCCAGCTAATACATGATATTACATGGTCAAAACAACATTTTGAAATAAGTGCAACAAGGTAAAATATACTTATATGAACATCCAAATAACAGAATTGAATTAAGATAACATGAAAGAAATCGTCAGCGGGCTTCAACTAAGTCCCAAAAGGGTTTTACGCTATAATTGACATCAAAATTTATAAGAATCTCTCTAAAATGTCAGGAAAATTGCTATAAAACATTTTTGAGAGGAAGGAGAGGATGAACCAAATAAGATCCGCAAAAATTGTGAAGATCTGACGCTCCAATCTCTCGAAATCGCCCCAAAATTGCCTTATCGCCTCTTCCGCTTGCCTTAGCCACTTTGTGCGTCGATTTCTCGATGATTTGAAAATAATAGAAAGGGATTTTATATTCTTTGGATTCGCCTCTTTGTTAGCTTTCCAAAACGTGTCTCCTTGCCTTTTTTGGACTTCTCTCTGGTTCGGAATCAAAGAAAAACTGAGCGTGGGTCGGACTGTAAAGTTACGATCACGGGTGAACCCCGTCGAGTTCACTAAGTGGTGAAGTCTACTGTGCAGTTCTTTTAGGTAAGAATCACCGGTGAACCCCGCCAGGTTCACAGCTGATGAAGTGTACTGTACATCTCTGTGGAAATTTCCTGTAAGAGAATCACGGGTGAACCCCGCCGGATTCACCAGGCTGTGAAGCTTTCTGTGGAGTTTCGGACATCTAGTGAAAGCACCGGTGAACCTCGCTAGGTTCTGATAGGTGTAATTTTTATAAAATATAGAGTCTTATTTATACCATCATTTGAGGCTTAACTTCTATTTTATGCCACAATTTGATACCTTTTTCCCATAAAGTATGGAATCTTCACTATTTTTCATTTCTTTATGAAATATAGGTCATTATCTTTTATTTTCGTAAAGATTATTCGAGATTTGAAGTTAGGAAAATGTTCAGCATATTACAAGCATCAGACAGGCAAAATTTTAGATTTTTTGGAGCTTCCTATGATGAACACGGCCTGGTCGTGCTTGTGATCACGGTCGTGTTCATCACGGCTTCAGAATCAGTATTTGACGAGGAGAATATGGCCTGGTCATGCGTATGGTCACAGCCGTGTTCGATAGGTATCCGAATTTTTATGAAGCCGTCACCGCCGTGCGCACGGCCGTGTCGGGTGTTCCCGAATTTGATGAAGTAATTACGGCTTGCCCGTGCCCAGAAACACGGCCATGCTTACTATCTCGCAGACTACAGACCTGAACACGGCATGCCCGTGCTTCCCATCACGCCCGTGATCGCTTCCACTGATCACGACCTTTCGTTCGTTTCTCCTCAAATCCGACGCTCCAGATGCCAGGAAATTGGGGGGAACTCCCAATTAATCTTCCTGACCGCCCAAGGCTTCGATTGAAGTACAAAACCAAGGATTTTGGGCGGTTATAGGGTTCGAACATTGAAGGAACGCGATCTAGGGCGAAAGCGGCGATTTTGCCCGTTCGAGGGCTTGATTCGACCATATTCTTTGGGGCTATCGAGAGAAGACCAAAGATCTATCGTCTCCTACCCCAGATTTGTGATTTTCCTTCTTTTTGAATTCATTTGCTTGGGTTTTTATTGTTAAATGATGTATTTTCTAGAGTAAAACCCTAGTTCGGAACTCGGACGTAGCCTGTTGAATATATTTCCTCATGTAAAACATTTCTAATGAATCTCAGTGTATTTATTAAGTAATTTGACTTATTTAAATGAGTTGCACTTATTGTGTATGATTGTTGTGTACAGACATTTATATGTGTTAAGTGTTACGAGAAGTACCAAGAGGTGAATCGTAACGCTCGATCGTTCTCATTTAAGCTTGTGACTAGAATTACGAGAGTCGTTCGACGTCACTCGAAGATTCACGGTCTTTCATAGATCCCAATAGGTCTCTTAGGTTAATTTTGCTACGAGAGTAGGAAATTAGCTTATGCTAGACACCGGATTATGCTTCGAGAGAAGATAATCCGTACCATAGGATTGAGCTTCGAGAGATGGTAATCCGTACCATATGCTAGACACCGGATCGCCTTAAGTTATTTACTGTCGGATTGAGCTTTGAGAGAACGAGATCTGTTTGTTTTAATTTAATGAGATTCAATGTTTTACGTTTAATTAATTCAACGCGGTGAAATCTAGTCTTCCCTTAAGTTATTTAAACTGTAGTCTTCCCTTAAAGTCGTTGACTTCTTGGTTCAATAATTTAGTTTTAGAGTAATTCTTTCATTTTGAGTCTGAACCATCTAGCTTTCAATGACACTAAAGGTCGGTACTTGACACCTGCTCTCTGTGGGAACGATATTATTTACTACTTCGATAGACCGTGCACTTGCGGAACCTATCAAGTTTTTGGCGCCGTTGCCGAGGAACAAGGCGTATTCAATATCGATTAACGGTCGAGTTGATAGACTAGATACTTTTTGTTTTTATTTTCTTTTTTGTCTTCATTTTAGTTCATTTGTTTATATTCTTATCTTCTTTCTTTCTTCAAGCTTGTATTATTCTCTGGTCTACTAACCCTGTGCATGCCAAGAACTATTAGAACAGGTCAGCTAGTGCCAGAAGATCCCAAAATCGAAAGGACCCTCCGAGCTCAGAGAAAAATTCAGGATCAATAGCTTGAGGAAGCCCATCCGAACCTGCCTATTGCAATGGACCAGAACCGCTTACTATGAGATTTTGCTGCACCTAATGTACAGGGCTTGCACTCTAGCATTGCTCGACCGTCGGTCGAAGAAAATAACTTTGAGATCAAGCCGACCCTTGTACATATGGTTCAGCAGAACCAGTTCAGCGGTTCACCATAGGATGATCCAAATTTACATTTGTCAATTTTTTTTGAATACCGTGATACCCTTAAGATAAATGGGGTAACATCTGATGCAATACGCCTACGTCTTTTTTCCCTTTTCCCTTAGGGACCGCACGCGAGCATGGCTACACTCCCTTCGTCACGGCTCAATCACAATATGGGAACAGCTTTCTCATGCGTTCCTCTCCAAGTATTTCCCACCAAGTAAGACAGCTCAGTTGAGGAACCAAATAACGAACTTCAGCCAGAGGGAAGGCGAGTCGCTCTACGAGGCCTGGGACCGCTTTAAAGAGTTGCTGCGAATGTGCCTGCATCATGGACTGGACAAATGAGTAATCGTGAATACTTTTTATAATGGTCTTTTATATAATACTCGTTTATCTGTAGATGCAGCCGCAGGAGGCGCCTTGATGAATAAGTGTGTAGACGATGCCATGACTTTAATCGGGGACATGTCTCTAAATCATTGCCAATGGACGAGTGAGAGAAACGTCCCGGTAAGAGGAGGTAAGCATGACCTTGATATGCTAAGTTCGTTGGCGGCAAAGGTTGATTCCTTGTCACACCAACTTACTTCTATGAATTTTAATGCATCGTCTGTTAATACGATTATCTGTGAAATTTGTGAAAATTCTGGGCACGGTGCTACTAACTGCCAGATAATGACACATTCTTCTTCTTCTGATGTGTCTGTAGATCATGTGAATGCTATAGACAATTTCAATCAGCGGCAAAAGAATGATCCTTTCTCATGCACCTATAATCCCGGTTGGAAAAATCATCCCAACTTCTCCTACCGGAACAACCAGAACCAAGTCATTCCCCAGAATTTCAACAATCAGGCTCCCCAGAAAAATTTTGATAATCAGTTTCCCCAGGCGTCCTTTAGGCCACCACCTGGACTTCCATCGTGACAATTCAATCAACCACAGAAGTCCAATTTGGAAATACTACTTGAGAACTTTGTCAGCACCCAGTCTAAGAGAAATGAAGATGTGGACGAGTCTATTAGGCAATTGAATTCTACGGTGGGGCAATTGAGTTCTACGGTGGGGCAATTGAATTCTAAAGTGGATTCATTGCTCACTCATTCAAGGATGATGGAGAACCAGATTGCCCAACTGGCAAGTTCATCTGCTCGACCTTCTGGGAAGCTTCCTTCTCAAGCTGAGGCAAATCCAAGAGAACACTGCAACACGATTCTGACTTGTAGTGAAACTCAATTGGAAGCTCCACATGTGTCCCTAAGAGAATGTCCTGTTGGAGAGGCAGACGTTGATAGCTCAGATACCCAGTATTTAGAGGAACTACCCATAGAGTCTAAGGCCCAGCAAAGACCAGTCCTTATTCCTTCACCACCTCTCATGCCACCTGTCCCCTGCCCTCAGAGATTGGTTAAGGCATTGATAGGACAAAACAGTTCACTGATGCCAGCAAAGCATCAAGATCCTGACATTTTTTTCTATTCCATGTAGTATCAGTAATTTTTCCTTCGAGAGAGCTCTCTATGATTTGGGGGCCAGTGTGAGTATCATGCCTCTCTCCCTGTTCAGAAATTTGGACTTGGGAGGCTTGGAATCCACACCTATAGCTCTTCAGTTTGCAAACGGCTCTATACACCGCCCAGTGGGAATAGTAGAGGATGTCCCAATTAAAGTCGGGGAACTCTTTGTCCCTGTAGACTTTGTAGTCTTGGATATGTCAAAAAATTCAAGATTACCACTTATCTTGGGCTGCCCTTTCCTAGCTACCACCGGGGCAGTTATAGATGTCAAGCAGATGAAGTTTTCTTTGAACTTTTGTGATACTATTTTAGATTTTTATTTATCTGTTGATATGTCAGGTCCTTCTTTTTCAGGCTCATGTTGTAACGTAGAGACAGTACCTGCGCTTACGAAGTGTTCAAAGGCTAAGTGAGATTGTCTTGCATCCCACTTTTGCACAGACATGGCCGCATGTGCTTCACATATAAGGGATGAATGGACCATTCTGGATGACTTATTTGATACTGACCCTGATTCTGGTTGCACTGCGATTTTTCATGATGGGGTTAAAGAGGAACATTTATTATTTTTCAGAAAGACAGACAGTGAACTTAAACACATTTTTATTTTGCATGATTTTAAGACATTGACCTATGTACACCTATTATTACTGCTGCTTATCTCAATAGGTGTTACTTTTAGGCGAAGAAGAAAGGGGCGTTTACCTGCCATCTCTTCGGCCTCTAATCCACTAGATGTGCCATGAATGAGCACAGACATTGGTCAAGCTGTTGACCTTAAACCAGCGCTGCTTGTGAGGCACCCTAAGTATTTATCTTTTATTATGTTGTGTTAATGGACATACTTCATTTGTTGTTGTTGTTGTTTGTTTAGTTAGTTTATTATTTTTGTTTTGATAGCTTTTGTGATATTCCATGGCATGATTTTTATGATATTATACATTGAAAAGCATCTTACTAATGATGGCAATTTTTGAAAATTTTTCAAGAAATTTTTGCTTATTGCCGAGTTGTTCACGGCTAGGCCATGATGGCCATCACGGCCGTGATCAGCTCGTAGTTTTCCAGCAGAGCTTGCCGAAGTGATCACGGGCATGCCGTGAGAATCGTCACGGGCATGAACATGATCAGGCCGATTTGCGCCGAGGTGAACACGGGTTGGTCGTAATCATTGACACGGGCGTGCTTGTGAAGCCATTTCAGCGCCGAGCTAGTCACGGCTAAGCCGTGCGTCCAGACACGGCCGTGCTTGCGTTCGCCTTTTTCGCGTATTAAAGAGCGCCGCGGCGGAACCCTAGGGTTCACGCCCATGCTTGAGCCGCCGCCGCCACTTCTCTGCATTTTCCGGCCTCCTCCTTCGCTCGAATTCTGCTCTGCCGCCGTCCGAAGCTTCCTCGCCACTCTCCGCTTCTCGGCGACACCCGGATCTGAGTTTCGAGGCGAGTTTCCGCCTATTTGCCCGATTCCGCCGCATACAGCCGTGTTTCGCCGATTTCAGCCGGATCCCGCCGCCGACTGTGCTCTAAGCTTCTCCATTGACGGCCGCCGCTTCTCTTCCACCTCTGGTACTTTTGGATTTTCGGATCTGGTGGTATTTCGTCCCAGATCTAAGCTTCTTCACTTCCAACTGCCGCCAGCCTTCATTTCCGGCGCCGTCACCTGCCGTTTCTCTGTGCCGCCGCCGATTTCTTCAGCGTTGTCGACAGTTCTCCTTCCAACAGTTCTCCTTCCTCCACCGCCCCTTCGTCGGAATCAGCTAGGTAGAGGGCTTCTTCTCCCCTTTCGGCCGCCAGTTCACCGGCTTCCTCTTCATCATGTCTGGTCGAAGGAAGGCGATAGCCCGGAAGTCTACCTCCAAGCATCCGGCTGTGGAGGAGGAGCCGAATGAATACGGGATTATATTCCGAGATGCCGCGCAGAAGGCGCGTTATAACTTACTGGAGTCTCGACGGGTTATCAATACCCGCTATCTTGATCGCAGTACTCTCCAGATGCTGGGGCTCCACGATGACGTCTTATGGATGTTCCAGCAGATAGGGTGGGAGTAGTTTTTCCGGACGGCACCGGCGACATATGTGCCTATCACCCTTGAGTTTATGTCGTCCCTCACGGTCGATGTGAACATTCATGCCGATGATCACGATGGCACCATATCCTTCCGGCTAGCGAACCAGGAGTGAACTCTCACGCTGTCGCAGATTAACCAGATCTTTGGTTTTCCAGCGGACGACACTAGATTAGATCCGGCCGAGTATGGTGATCAGCCTTTCTAGATGGCTATCACGGGGGAGCATTCATATGTCTCACGGACGGCCCGAGCCAGCCACGTCAGGAATCCTTGCTTCCGCTATGTGCATCGAGTATTGGTGCACACTATCTTCGCGCATGGCGAGAGCGATGGCATTATGCGCGCCACCGAGCTGCTCTTCCTCTGGTCTATGGTACATTCCTACAAGTTAAATACAGCTTTTTATCTCATTAAACAATTGCAGAAGTTAGCTAGTGCCCAGAAGGGGGTAATAGCTTCTGGTGGCCATATTACTCCTATCACCGTAGCCTTGGGTATCCAGCCTTACGAGTTGGAGCAGGCGAGGGGTGGCTCGCGCATTGATATGGAGTCGTGCTAGGCGATGAGGATGATCACTCGTGAGGGTGACGCCTTCAGCCTCCTCTTTCGCGAGAGCGACTTCACGATGCTGCTACCGCACCCCTCCTCTTTTGGGGAGAATAACCTATGATCAAGTTAGGTATTTTGCTCATCAATGTTGTTATATTTCACTAATGCTTAGAACTATTGGATTAGATCTACTTAAAATTATAATATCCTAATTTAGTCCCATATTGAAAATGAAAAAAAAGATTATATGGTATATAAGATACAGTAGATTTGATAATAGCAACTTAGGCTTAAATATTTTAATAAATTGGGTTACGGGTTTACATAAAGAACCATGAAGAACACATTCGATAATGCTTTTTTTTTTTACAACGTAAATTGTACAAATCACACCAAAATATACAAAGCACGCGTACCGGCTGCAGGGCCTTCTTCCATCAACGCAAAACAGAGCAGTATCACATCAATCCTTGCTTCAAACACGAATGGGATTGGGAGTAGAATTATTATCATCATGCACAGCGACGGTTGGGCTGGCGTCGCGCCTCCTGCAGCCGCCTTCCCTTGCGCTGTTCTCTGCGAACTTGACACTGGCGGAGTTGTAGCCTTTCTCCTTCTCATCGTCGCTCCATTCCGCTCCGTAGTAATCTTGTGCGGTTGCCTTGGATTTGGGGCCGCACAGAACGCCGCCCCATTGAGGGAAATAGATGAGCGTGATGGGCAGCGTGCAGGCGAGGATCATGATGCCCATGTAAACGATCCCTGTTTCCTTGCTGTACTTGGTGCCTTTGAAGAAGATGAGCTGAGTCAGCACTGCGCCCACGTTTCCTCCCCCTCCTGTCATCCCCGAGATCAGTCCCAGCGACCTGCAACCCCTCGATCCACACTTCAATTATATATATATTTTGTATTTGGGGAGATTGGATTGAAATTGTCCACGTGTTTAACAAGTTACCTTCGGGAGACAAAGGGGACGACCCCGAAGGTGAGGCCGCAGGCCGCTTGGCAGAAGAAGGAAAAGAGGAGCATGACGGCGATGGCGGCATCGAGTCGGTCCATCTTGCCGAGGATGATGCAGAAGACGCCACCCAAGCTCTGCACGATCCACAGGCTCCACAGCCTCCCCCGCATGCCGTACCTCTTCGACATCCAGTCCGAGAGCAGCCCGCCGCCTGGGCGTGACACGATGTTGGCCAGCCCGAAGCTGGCGGCGATCATCCCTGCCGTCCGCAGGTTGACGTTGAACTTGTCGTAAAAGTACTCGGCGATGATGTTGTCGATGGTCAGCTCCACCCCGAAGCAGTAGCCGTAGGTCAGCGCCAGGATCCACCCCCTGTAGTTGGTCACCGCGTGGTAGAACACCTTGCGGAAGCTGTCCTTGTGCTTGTCGCCGGCCTTCTCCAGCTTGCGGAAGCTGCCGTTGGGCAGGTCCTGCCCGAACGCGAGCACGCCGATGGCGGACATCGTCTGCATGAAGCCCGGGATGAAGAAGGCCGCGCGCCAGGCCGTGAAGCGAGTGCAGCCGATGCGGAGGATGAGGTCGAAGACGAGGGGCATGATGAGCTGCGTGGCGCCGCCGCCGAGGTTCCCCCAGCCGCCGGCGAACCCGTTGGCGAGGCCCACCTTGGGCGGCGAGAACATGGAACTCATCCAGAACTGCGTGGACACGAAGGAGGCGAGGGAGAAGCCGGTGAAGAATCGCACGAGGAGGTAGGAGGAGGCGGAGTTGATGATGGAGGTGAAGTAGACGGCCGGCGTGGTAAGGAGGATGAGCGTGGCAGAGGCGACCCGCGGGCCCACCAGATCGCAGGCCGTGCCCATGGCGAGACGGGCGAAGACGGCGCCCGATACGGAGGCGATGCCTGCGTTGCCGATGTCGGTGGAGGTGAGGTTGAGGTTGTCGCGGATGACGGGGAGCAGCGGCGGCGCGGCGAAGGTGGAGACGAAACAGCAGAAGAAGGAGAACCAGGAGAGGTGGAAGGCGCGCATGTGGGGCGCCACGAAAGAGAAGAGCCAGAACTCGGTGGCCTTAGAGTCAGAATCCACTGGTATCGCGAACTGCGGCGCCGCCAACCGACTCCTCGACCCCTCCATTTGCAGCGCGAATTTCTTCGGCCCCTCCTCCATCTCTTCTTCACTCTGCTCTCTTATCCTCAATTAATGCTTTTAATTTGCTGATGCAATTGTACGTCGAATAAAACCAAACGTTAAATGGATAAATTTAGAGCAAATCAAATCAATTTATTTTTTTTCCATTTGTGATGAAAGCAACTAGGCAGGTGAATATATACCAGATCGAGGAAGCTGCACCAATGTGAACGGTGCTGAAGAGCTCAACACCAGAGGCACCGGCTGAGCTGCTCGAGCCTCTCGGAGAAGACAACTTCATCAATATATAGAGGCTGCCCTAAATTTTAAGGTGGCGGAGGTAAGCTATTGGAATCATCAAAAAGTTAAATGAAATAAACAACTTTCAGAACGTGACATGAGTTGACCAAGCCTAGTGCAAGTTGGGGATTTATCAAGGTGGTTTTGCTTGCCGTTGACTTTTTGCTCTGCGTTCTTTTTCCTGTGCGCTCGAGGGGCAAGCACTTGAGGCAACTTGCAAAGCAAGTGTTGTTTGTATGTGTTACATTGCCAATTTGGTCAGCGACTTGATAGATTCTTCCATCTGACTTTTGCAAGTACAAATTGCCTTAATATAACTGCATTACGTGTAAGATAGATTCACCCCTGTTTTATGAGATCTAGGCAGTGGTTCTTAAGAATCCAGTAAAGTCCAAATGTCTGTCTACATACTAATATTCCCATTTTTTCTAAAATTATATACAGAATCATTTTTTTTTCTTTTATACTTGTGAAATATGTCTAATAAAATAATAAAGGTGTCAATTAATTTAACTAGTACGAGTATATATTGTTAATAATGAAATTTTAGAATCAATTACTTAGCATAAAGAAATCCCAGTAGCTTGTCCAGCTCTAAAACGTTTTACATAATTTTTTGTTTTTGTTTTTGGCTACTATTTTGGATGTGATAATTGATAAAAGCATTTAAAATTAAATAATGCTTTATAATTGGCAACTGCTTCACAATAATATAAAAATGGATAATGCTGTCCACGATGAATATTCACGTAGATTCTACTTGTGACCGTACTCTCATCGATACTGCGTTGACCAAGCCCGATATTAAGAGTTAAACACAAGATGGTACGGTTGCTGGCGTGTGAAGATTTAGTATTTAATCATGAAGTCAACCGCAACGTAACTTCCACGTCATGCATTTTGGAATCTAATAAATTTAGAGTTGCCCTTTCCTGGATCTTGCAGGACAAGACAGAATATACTAACTGGGAACACGTCAAAAGTAAAAAAAATTACAAGTTCTGCACTCAAAAAAATTAAATAAAGAATCATGCAACTTTCCCTCCGTCCTTGGAACTGACAAGACTTCCAAAGTCTGATGAATCGTCACTCAAACTGGCATCAAATACTTTTTGCAGTCCTGTTTGCCTCTTCGCAGGAGTGGAAAGAAATCCCCCAATCCATAAAGTCAACTTACAGCACACCAATTGAAACCTGTGAAAAATTTTTAGGCATTGACATCGCCAGAAATCTTAGATAGGATCGTATAATGATTCTTTATTTTGTTGGAGTAGCGATTCACTAACTCATTCAGCTGATCTACAAACCACAAGATATTCCAATTATGAAGGAGAAGAAATTGTGAGGAGAAAGAAGAGCAGCACACTTTGATCTTCTCATCCTATACAAGCACCCGAGAATTAATCGACTGAGTCGCCATCAAGCAGGTGAATGGTGACAAGAGATACAGCAAAGAAGCAACATCTCATTTGGAACTGTTAAGCTATTGGCCCCGTTTGGAGGCCGCTGCCCGCCCGCGTTGGCGTTTGCGGGCAGCCAAAAACCGGCAGCTGTCCCGTTTGCCGCCCAGCTTCTCAGTTGAAAACTGAGAAGCTCCACTGTTTACCCGAAGCTCTGCGATGCCAGCTTTTGGATCTTGAAAAGCTCTGCGAGGCTACAGTGAGCTCGCGAGCTTTTTCTCCTTCCTCTGCTACGCACCCGTCCAGCGTTTTCTCCTTCCCTCCGATCGTCGCCGCCTCACCCTCACGGCTCACCCTCACTCTCCTTGCCTCCGATCGTCGCCGCCTCACCCTCACGGCTCACCCTCACGCCTCACCCTCAGCGTTTTCTCTCAAGTCTCATCTCTCGATCAATCGCCGCCTCACCCTCACGGCTCTCACATCAGTTTCATCTCTCGATCAATCGTCGCCGCCTCTACTCTCAAGCCCTAGTTCTCCATCTTCGGTTCTTCGCCCCTTGCTGCTTCGTCGACCGTTGCTTCTTCGCCGGCGGTTGCTGCTTCATCGTCGCCAGATCTTCGCCGCCAATCACCAGATCTTTCGTCGCCAGATCTTGCGTCGCCAGATCTTCGCCGCCAGTTTTCTTCGCCGATTGCTGCTACGCCGACCACTTTCCAGCCATAAGCGAAAACAGGTAAGAACAAATACTTGATTGATATTCTAGCTGTGAAAATTGACTCGCCATTGATGGAGATTGGTGAAGTATCGCCATTGATGGAGATTGGTGAAATGTAGGATGTCGAACATGAATTAGTATCTTAATAGTAAGTTACAATTATCACTGATTGTTTACTGCTTCTTTTGATGCTTACATTAAGCTTCATTCGTTTCCTACTTTTGGATTCTTCACTCAATATTTACAATGTTAACTCTATATCAGAAGCCAAATTGTAATTTTTATTCTGTATTTCTTTTGCTTAATTGACAAAATAGATTATTTTGTTCCATGATAAGTTTGTCCTGCTTGATCAGAACAATTAATAATAAGGGGAACTTGCAAGTTTGAATAGTTGGATTCATTTAGTGTAAACATCTTTCTATCAAAAATAGTGTTTGTCACAGCCACTTTTTTCCTGAGAGAAGTCACTTATAGTGAAATCTTTGGTGTGTTTGCCACAATTTCATCTATGTTCTGTTCTTTGAGTCAGATAATGATCAGATCAAACGTTCTCTTTAGCAAATACTGATGAGATATTTCAAGAATTGGATGCTAATCCAGATCTTATCCCAACAGATGATCATGAGGTAGATGAAGAGGATGCTGAAGATCAACATGTGTCTACGGAGATAGATCACCTTCGAAATCAGATTGCATTAAGTTTAATGAATTCACATACGTAGCAAATATTTTATTGTATTGCTATTATATGAATGTGGTTACTTTGTACTCGTTGGATGTTGTGATATTTGGATGGTTTGTTATGTTGACTTAATTCTACTATGTTATGATATCTAGATGGTTTGTTATGTGTGATTACAAGTATTTGTGATGAATTATGGATAATTTGTTCTTGTCATGGTTGGATATTATTTTATGTATTATGTATGCAGGGTTTCGCACTTAAAATATAGGGAAAATTTTTGCAATTTTTTTTTTAATTTGTCCACTTTAAATTATATTTAGTTATATAATAGTCTAAAAATTATTTATTGTTCTGTAAAGTAATTTCAAATTTTACAAATAACTTTAAAAAAAATTTTCTTAATAGAACTGAACAGCACAGCACAGCAGCTCACAGTTGCTTATCAGACCAGCTAATGCACCAAACAGCCTTAACTTTTCAGACCAGCTCTACTCAGACCAGCTCTACTCAAACCAGCCACCAGCCAGAAGCTCCAGCCACCCCAAACCAGCCCATTGTCTCTTATCTCTCACTCGCAAACATTATCAACTCTGCTTATTTTATTCTGGCCTTCATCTTCTCAAGCCATGGCTTCTGTGAATAGCACGCTGATATTCCTAAATGTCTTTTTTTTTTATTTCTTACTCCTACGCTAATAGTATTGCTGCTATTTTCTTCTCTCTTTTGTGTAATCGTGCCTGCAACTAATTATGAGAAATCAGAAACTTGGAGTCCCTCTGCAAACTAATCTTAATTTTCTGCTCTGGAATGCTTCAGGAATCGGCCAGAGAAAAGGGATGAGAACCAACACAAGACGTATTGTAGGCCAAAGAAATTCACTTGCGCCGCCGGCCCCAAGTCGAGTTCAGCCGCAATATCCACAGCCTGGCTCATCCACCCCTCAACTCTCTCCTCCACCACCACAACCACCACCTCCTCCTCCTGCTCGTCCTCTTCTACATTAATTGATGTGCCGCTGGAACCTGTAATATATTTACTAACTTCATGTGCATCCACTGTTCTACCCAATTGAATATCAACCATAACAATTTTTTTTTTCACAAGGATGCAAACATTGTTTGACATGGAAAGATACAAACGTAGTGTCTGTGTGTTTGGATTTGGATTCACTTCGAATTCAATCAATGGAATTAAATTACTGGATCATGAAAAACTCGAATGGCAGTCATTCAGCCTAAGATAGTAAATCTCTAAGATTTGTTCATAACAAAATGGTGAGATAAACATATTTTTAATTTCTAAGATCAGTTCTATATTAGGAGTAAAATGATAACATCATTTACTTAAGTGCAAAAAAAAGAAAATAAAAACTATTCTCATATATCTTTTGTACAGTAACTACAACTATATTACATTCATGTATTCAGAGACCAAATGAAGAATAAGTGATCCTTGGATGAACTAGAATAACCTACTAAGGGAGGTGGCATATAAATTTCTCTGCTAACCTTTTGTTATTTTTACATATGTTTGGCAGGAACCCTTAATGGAAAAGAATTACTACTACAATCATGGGAGAAACCGTAGTCATTTTAGCAATAGAGCAACGATCTCGATTATATAATCAGTACAGAATTCTTATTTGAAACATTTTACAATAATATAAGCATTTGTAACATTCTAAGGATCCATCATCTTTTAATTTACTATAGTCTAATCAATTTGATACTAGATAATTAGGTTGTGTTGATTTCAAATCTCATGTGTGTTTATACTTAAGGTGGCAAATTTTTCCTACCTGCAGTTATTCCACTCTGAACTTCTATATAGTTGTTTATAAGATTTAAGAACAAGAAAAGTATTGTAGAATATGGACAATCCATCAAAGAGCTCATGGTCAATTATTAATGAAAAGAAATTAATAGAAATTTCCAAGGATTCCATGGGAGATGAGTTTAACACTATGTTTACTTGGAATGAATTATGCAAAAGAAAGGAAAAAAAAAAAGAAAAAATAGATTGATAGAATATGTTATAAGTTTTCTTTCCTTGTGTTTATTTAAAAGGATGAATAATTTGAAGGATTTATATATACACCCTTATTTTTTATTTTTTCACTCATATTACATAAATATTATTAATATTATAAAATTATTATCGATACTATTAAATAATATATAAATTACTAAATATTATTTAATAATAGTAAAAATTATAAATATTATTAAATACCATAAAATTATTAAATATTATTAAATATTTTACACAAAATCGGGCGGCTTTGTAAAATATTTCGAGTGGCAGCAGCATGTAGGGTAAGGATTCATGCGTTGATTTTATTTTTCCGCCCAAATCGGGCGGATGGTTAAATGGTGGAAAAGTTTTTCACTATCTTTTCCTTTCATCATTTTCTATCCATCCAAGTAAACAATGAAAAAATTACTTTTCCATCCGTCCTGCCTAATTTTTCGTTCAAGTAAACAAGGTCTAAAATATTAGTATGAATAACACCTAAATAAGAAAGTGCATTATTATCAGTTCTAGTATATCCAAGTATAGGATTTTGTAAAGAAACAATCTTCAAATAAAAATTAAGTTTTGAATCATGTTCATGAAGTAGAATATCAATGAAAAATAAAGAAATTAACTCTTAATCACGGGGATATGAATGATATAATAGGTCCAATACTTAGTTTTTTTATCTGTTGCCTGTATTCAGCTGAGTTGTACAAATATAATACCCAACATAATATGAATTTGAGTTGGATACTCTATTATATTATTTTAAATATATGTATATTTATAGCGATTTAGGAGAAGCTGAGGTTAAAATCTTCACAGTACATTTCAATATAAAGAAAATACAGAATCATTACATAGGCAAGAAATTAATAAAGATAAAATTTGACCCATGATCTTATTATCATTACTTGCTTCCTTATTCTTGTTACATGTATTGGGAAGTTGTCCCTCATTCGACTGTATGTATGTATATATATCAGGAGTTAATAATTAAAGTGACTGTGGAGGAGGAGGAGGAGGAGGAAGAATAGCGGCCGGGGGTGAGCTATGAGCAGGGGAAGGCTGTTCTCCTCCCGAGGGAGCAGGATGAGTCGACGGAGAAGGGCCAGACGGTGGAACCCCTACGTGGATAACTGGCGCCCCTGTTGGAGGAGGAGGTGGGTATGATTTTTTATTTCCGAGGTGGCGCCTGCCATTTACCACCATCACCCCTCTGTTCTTCTTCCCACTTAATTCCGCTGCAATTTTCCAATCTCAAATCAAGCAAGAAAAATACCACAATTAGCCCATTATAATGTTCTTCTTCTCAAATATTTATATATAATGCTCCGTAAGGAGGAGGATAGAATATGATATATTACCAAATGCCTGAGCGTCGCTGGAGAGCAGGAGAAGAAGAGAGAGCACAATGATGCCCTTTGCTGCAGCCATGGCGTTGCGAGAACTATCACAATTATTTAGGGATGCTAAATAAGCAGGCACACAATCACCCAAGGGTAGTCTCTTCCCATTTATTATCCAAAAGTCTACGGGTCAACGGTCTCTTCCCATCTGTCATTTATTACACATTAGATGTGTTTGAACGGTAGATGTGTTTGAGCAGCCCCTCCGCTTATGAATTTCCTTCGGGCCATTATTATTTATGAAAAATTGTCATAAGAGGTGCCGGTCATTTCATTTTATCTTTAAAAATATTTTTTTAAATTTTTTTAGAAATAATATATTTCTTATAAGCTATCCAATAGTATTAAGATTAAAGTATTTTAGATTACATATATGTATAAAATATCCTAACCAATATTACATATAAGATAAAAAATACTATTTATTTTATAAAAAATTTTAATATTGATTAGAGTATTTTATACGTGTATGTAATCTAAAATACTTCAATATGGTTACCATTGGATAGCTTACAAGGAGTACATTATTTATAAAAAGTAAAAAATAAAAAAAATATGTTTATGGGGAAAACAAAAAGCCTTCGCTTAAAACTTCTAAGAGGTGCCACCTCTTATGACAATTTTCCACCATTTATTACTGTTTTTACAGAAAAATTGTTAAGGAAGGGGGCGCCACACCATCATTGATGCATGCTTGGGATCTGTGTATTCACGGATCCCAAAGCTTCATCTGTGTATTCACGGATCTCAGAGCTTCTAAAATTGATTTTAACGATAGATGGGGGCACCGCTTGGTGTGGTGCCCCCTTCCTTAACAATTTTTCGTTTTTACACTTGATGTCACGCCCCGGTCGGATCGGCCTGAAAACAGCCCTTAAACGCTGTCTCAGGACTATCCGGCGGAATACCGGAACGCAACACTCGCTAGGGTTTCCGACCCGAAATTAGAAACCCTAATCTCCCCGAACGATTTTTATCCCCAAATTACAATTCGCACGGAGAAAACCCTAACCCTAATTAGGAAATCGAACCTCAAATCAAAATTACCTCCTCTGATTTTAACTTTGGTCAAAATCACACTCGCCGATTAATTTCTCCTCGCTGACGTCAGCCTACGTCAGCCCCCGAAATCGAATTCGAAATCGAGTTTCCGATTTCGCTTGCGTCAGCTGCCCAATCGCTGACGTCACCCGTGCAATTCGTCCGCCGAATTGATTTCTTGCCGTTGCCGATTTTGACCGTGGTCAATCCTCGAAACGAACGCCGAGCGTTCGTCTTCATTCGCACGAGCTCGCGTTTGCGATTGCCGCCGGAGAGGAGGAGTACGCCGCCGCGCCTCGCCTCCGCCCCTTCGTCGTCGACCCGGATCTACCTCGCCGGTCGGAAGCCCTAGCAGCCGCCTGCCACCAGAGAGTAGCGGAAACCTCCGCCGGGAGCAGAGGACAGGGGAGGAAACTTGAAGGAAGAGAAGCTTTATTACATCCGGAAAAGCTTACAACCCTAACTACGCCGACGACCCCACGCTGGTGCCCTCGTCCCCTCCCTCACCGGCAAACCAATCGTCGATTACAATCTCTCAGTTCACTCTCGTCGAAGCTTCACCAAGCTTCGTTGTGGGTTGGTAATGGCGGTTCTCCTTCCTCGCTCTGATCTGCTTCTTAAAGGGGAAGCCGCCGCTTCCTTCTCCTCTTAGGGCATCCGCCGCCCTAATCTCTCGCGCGTCCGCGTCTCGCGGGGACGCCGCCAAATCCGTCGAAGCCGTCGACGCCAGCCGAGGCTTCGTTCGCGTCCGCGTCCGACGCACGCGGAGACGACGAAATCGGTGCGTTGTGCGCTGATGTGGCAAACTTCCGGTCAACGCCTCTAGTTGACCCGATTTCTCCCTTATTTGGGCTGGTGCTTGGGCTTGGGCCGAACCAGCCTGACCCAGGCCTGACAATTCTCCCCCACCCAATTTGGACATCGCCCTCGATGTCTCTAGCGGGCGGATCCTGCAGAACCATCGCTCCGATCCTCAACTCTCCGATCCGACACTGCTGCGCTCCCGTGGCAGTGTGTGGAACTACCTGCAGTGATCCAATCCGCGGTTGTTCGATTTCTTCAGCCAGCTCGACTGGGTCCTGCGCTGCTATTGCCATGAGCTTTTGCTTGCTGGGGCAATCCTTTACCCAGTGAGGACCGCCGCACCAAAAGCAACCCTGTGGCTTTTGCTCCCGTCATCCCGGTGAATCCTTGTTCTGCCGGTGAAATGGTCTACCCCTCTCTGGAACTCTAGCTCCCGGCGGTGTGCGTGGGGAGCCGCGCTTTGGTGGTGTCTTGGATTTCTTTGGTGGTGCTGGTTTGAAATTTTTGTTATCCACCAGAGATTCGGCCATTGCCGCCGCCGCCCTCCAGTCAACCGGCTCGCGACGTCGGACCTCCGTTTCTGCCCATGGCTGAAGGCCCCGGAGGAAGAAATACCTCCTATCGTCCTCTACCATGCCTGCAAGCTCCAGCATCAAAGTGGAGAAAGCCCTGACGTACTCCTGGATCGAGCCTGTATGCCTCAGCCGATCCAGTTTGCCACGCGCCTGATCCGCGGAGTTTCCGGGAAGAAACTGCCGCCGCAGTTCCTCACGGAAAGTCTCCCAAGTCCAGCTAGTAGTCCCTGATGTAGAGCCGACTTTGGTTCGCCACCAAAGTTTCGTGTTGCCTGTGAGATAGGCGATGCACACCTGCACCCGATCTCCTGCAGAAATATGGTTAGTTGAAAACAGTTGCTCCATATCCCAGATAAAGTTTTCGACCTCTCTGGACGATCGAGCCCCCCCGAACGTCGCTGGGTCGGGCACGCGCATCCTCGGTTTGGGAGCCTCCTGCTCCACCGGTGCCGCTGCTGATTGTGATACTTGCGCTAGGGCTAGGCGCAGTACCCTAACTTCAGCGTGCATGTCTTCCTTCATGCGAGCCATCCCCCCTGGCAGATGGATCAGACCCTCCACGGTCTGCTGCATGACCTCGATCTGCAACCTCTGTTGCTCGATCCGCAACCTCTGCTGCTCGATTTGCAACCTCTGTTGCTCGATCAGCAATCCCTGATCCTCCACTGTCTTTTAGAGGTTTTCCACCTGTGGAATCATCCCATTGCCTTCACCAGTGGCCAAACCGAGCACCTGCTCGATCTGAGCGATGCGATCACCCTGGTTCACCATCTCCTCAGGATCAACCGTCTCCTTGGCCTTTCCTTTATCCTGCCTGGGCCGGGCGTCCTCTGACACTCCTCTAGCAGTATGGGTGATCTTCTGGAATTTCAAACCTTTCCTCACCTTCGAGGGTGAAGCTGACGGTGCCGTGTTTGCTGGAACACGTTTGCCTGCTCTGATACCTATTGTCACGCCCCGGTCGGATCGGCCTGAAAATAGACCTTAAACGCTGTCTCAGGACTATCCGGCGGAATACCGGAACGCAACACTCACTAGGGTTTCCGACCCGAAATTAGAAACCCTAATCTCCCCGAACGATTTTTATCCCCAAATTACAATTCGCACGGAGAAAACCCTAACCCTAATTAGGAAATCGAACCTCAAATCAAAATTACCTCCTCTGATTTTAACTTTGGTCAAAATCACACTCGCCGATTAATTTCTCCTCGCTGACGTCAGCCTATGTCAGCCCCCGAAATCGAATTCGAAATCGAGTTTCCGATTTCGCTTGCGTCAGCCACCCAATCACTGACGTCACCCGTGCAATTCGTCCGCCGAATTGATTTCTTGCCGTTGCCGATTTTGACCGTGGTCAATCCTCGAAACGAACGCCGAGCGTTCGTCTTCGTCTTCGTCTTCGTTCACATGAGCTCGCGTTTGCGATTGCCGCCGGAGAGGAGTAGTACGCCGCCGCGCCTCGCCTCCGCCCCTTCGTCGCCGACCCGGATCTACCTCGCCGATCGGAAGCCCTAGCAGCCGCCTGCCACCAGAGAGTAGCGGAAACCTCCGCCGGGAGCAGAGGACAAGGGAGGAAACTTGAAGGAAGAGAAGCTTTATTACACCCGGAAAAGCTTACAACCCTAACTACGCCGACGACCCCACGCCGGTGCCCTCGTCCCCTCCCTCATCGGCGAACCAATCGCCGATTACAATCTCTCAGTTCACTCTCGTCGAAGCTTCACCAAGCTTCGTTGTGGGTCGGTAATGGCGGTTCTCCTTCTTCGCTCTGATCTGCTTCTTAAAGGGGAAGCCGCCGCTTCCTTCTCCTCTTAGGGCGTCCGCCGCCCTAATCTCTCGCGCGTCCGCGTCTCGCGGGGACGCCGCCAAATCCGTCGAAGCCGTCGACGCCAGCCGAGGCTTCGTTCGCGTCCGCGTCCGACGCACGCGGAGACGACGAAATCGGTGTGTTGTGCGCTGATGTGGCAAACTTCCGATCAACGCCTCTAGTTGACCCGATTTCTCCCTTATTTGGGCTGGTGCTTGGGCTTTGGCCGAACCGGCCTGACACTTGAGATCACACATCCGAAAGTGTTTATTAATGGTGGATGAAAGCCACCGTTGAAAAGGTGACCCACCTTGCAACAATATTCCCAATGAGTAAAACAGTTTTTCCAAAAGTCGTCGCACGCTTGAGGACTGGCCATGGAAAACTTCGGCAAATTTATTGCTTTATCCCGAATTTTCAACTTGCCGAAGTTTCAACTTTTGTTTTTTTGAAAAAAAAATTAGTAAAAGAATCTCCAAAGAGATTTTAGAGAGGGGTTGCCTGAAGTTATTAAATTATAGAAAAAAAATTTGATCCAATAATTTAGGTTAGTTTCCTTAAAATTTTTAGGTCAGGATTTTCTTAAAAATTCTACTCCTATTTATTGTGAATTAGATATACGTACAAATTAAACTTGCATATTTTACACATTTTTCAGGAATATAATTAAGAATAAAGGAGTATAATTAAGAAGCATAAATGAGGCGATCATTATGTTCTCAAAAGAGGGAGAGGCGACGATGATTGGGAGTTTGGCGAGAAGAAAGGTCACAATCACAGTTGCCTTGACTCACGTTATGGAAGGCTCTCCAATTTTCACCTTTTTTCCCCTAAGTGGCTGTGTTTTCATAGGTGGATTCGAGAAGGAAAATTGATATTTTTTTCTCATTTTTTTCAACGGATGGAAAGTAACTGAAAGAAAAAAAAAAGGAAAAAAAATATTAGAAAAGGAAAAAAAAATATTACTTTTCGTTGTTTTTGAGTCTGCTCAAATCAGACGAAAAGACGTTCGCTTGTCTTGCCTGTCCACTAGCGAACACGTCTTCTCCTCTTCCAACTTTATCTCCCATCTGCCCCCTACTCCTTCGTGACCTCTAAATGGCAAAGGCATGGCCGGGAGTGACGGTGGGTCTTCACGCGCACGAGTTCCACATTGACCCCGTGAGAGCCCCAACGGCTATTCGATGGTCGACTTCACCAAGTTCATGAGGAGTGCCTTCTCGGTGGAGAGAGAAGCGCTGCCCGTCATCAAAGAAGCACCTTCTTGGTGGACGAAACTAGATGGAGTCTCAGTTACTCGCCTCCCCTTGATGTTTCGGTGATTGCCGCCACCACCAGTGGCCTTCTCTAGACGTTGCCTCACTGGCTCTCTGCGCCTGCCCACCCTTCTACTCGTTGCTCCTGGCAATCTCTCCTACGTTCAGTAAGGAGAAGCGATCATGACCCATAAGAGTTATGTTGCAGTTTAATGGTTAAAGGTCATGACCCTCCCAGGGGTCGAATCTCACTGCAGACAAAATATTTCCGAGGGCATGATGACCCACGAAACGAAATGGAATTCGAGTTTGTAAATTTTGAGTTAAGGTCCAAACCTCTGGGCCTAAATTGTTACGAGTCATAAACCTAACAGTCGATCCTCTACATCCCTTATTGGCTATTGGTGATGCTATCACTCCTCTACAATTGGCATTTCTCTATCGTTTCCAGTCGAGCATCATCTTTCTTTTGATTTTTTACTCCTACGCTAATGGTATTGCTGTTATTTTCTTCTCTCTTTTTTTATGTAATCGTGCATGGAACTAGTTATGAGAAATCAGAAACTTGGAGTCCTCTGCAAAATAATCTTAATTTTCTCCTCTGGAATGCTTCAGGATTCGGCCAAAGAAAATGGGCGAGAACCGACACAAGCCGCATCGTAGCCCAAAGAAATTCACTTGCGCCGCCGGCTCCTAGCTGAGTTCAGCCGCGATATCCACAGCTTGGCTCATCCACCCCTCAACTCCCTCCTCCTCCACTACCACAACAGCCACCTCCTCCTCTGCCTTCTCCTCCTCTACATTAATAAATGTGCCGCAGGAACCTGTAACGTGTTTACCTTCCATGTGCATCCACTGTTCTACCCGATTGAATATCAACAAGAACAATTTTTGTGTTCACAAGGATACAAACGTTGTTTAACAAGGAGAGATAGCAAACATATCCTGTCTGTGTGTTTGGATTTGGATTCACTTCGAATTCAATCAATGGAATTAAATTAGTGGATCATGAAAAACTTGAAATGAACTAATCATTCAGCCTAAGTAGGAAATATCTAAGATTTGTTCATAACAAAATGATGAGATCAACATAATTTTTAATTTTTAAGATCAGTTATATATTAGGAGTACAAGGATAATATCATTTACACATAATTCAATAAATCCACACACAGTATAGGATTTGTCCAATCGTGGGGCTGCACATTTTTGACCGTGCACATGTATCTTCATGAGAGCTTATGAGGATTGTCTAATTCCTCAGCCGCGGCCGTATACGGACTCCCTCGTATAGGAAGTTCCCTACAAGGGATGAGTGTAGAGGCTCATCTCATGGTAATTAACCACTTCGGAGAATTTTCCTTACATCTACAATAAGAAACACAAAAAAAGTATTCTCAAGAATAGGAGTATAGAGTATCAACTCTATCACATAAATATTTTTATACACCGTAGTGTTTTATAATTTTTATTTTTCAAAGTACTTCCCGGCCAATCAATCAGCTTGTTATTACCACATTGAACCTCCTTCAAGGGATCTCCTGTCATAGAGGTTGGGTTCCCACCGCTGAGAGGCCTATTTTTAGACTAATCTCATTCCTATCGATACTTCCAAGATTATAATGTTGGGCAAGCTTTGGTCATGCCAATAGCTTTGTTGTGCTTAGACTTTATAAAAAAAAGAGCGGCAACCTTTTATGAGTCAAGTCATTTATAGATTTATGTCTAATTTTAATATGACTACTCTTTTCTTTTTTAATAAGTCTATTGCTACTTTATAATTTTATTTATTTTATTTTATTTTTATTATTGAATCCTTTACTCTTACTTTAAATTTCTTATTCTTGAATTTATAAAGAGAGAAAGGAATTTTTTTTAAAGAGCAATTAGACCTAAAAATTAATTGGACTTTTAATTACTCTTATCATAGAGCAAAGCCACTATAATTAAATTTTTGAACTTTAAATTATTTTTTAAAGTTATTTAAAAAAAAGATTCTTCATGAAAATTATTTTAATCATAATCCTTATAAGTATATTTAATTCCATATGAACATAGTTTTAGATAAATATATTATGACATTTATGTTTTATATTATATTCAGCATAATGTCTATAAATATTATTTTAAATATTTAAATTACACATTATGCTCGTTTTAATCTTGGCCCAAGCCAAATTAAGATAAATCAGATGATCAAATTTGATACAATTATAAGTTATACAATAAACTAGGTCAACCCCCACAGTTAAGATCATTAGTCTAATCTATAAAATGCATTACTATTTTACAGTGAATTTAAAAATTTTAAGATATTGAAATTTAAATTAAATTACATATTATGTACAATATGTAGGTTAACTTTAGACTTTTTAACCCATTTAAGTTTAATATTAAAAAAAAATACATTATGAGTATGAAGTAATAAATTTAAGTGTTATGTTCCATAAGTTTAACATGTAAGTGTTATAACAGGAAACCGTAAATAGAGTAACTACACATGCAATTCTATTTGTTGATAAATTAAAAGAATATAAGAATCAGCTTAATTCACTATTTTAGTGTTATTTGGTTATTAAAGATGACGGGTTCGCTTTAACAGACAGAAAGTTAAAAAATCACAATAGCAGTAAACTATGAAATATTTATTTCAGCGTATATAAGTTTTTTTTTCCTGTTTTATAAAGCGACACACAGATGAAAATGTTGACAAAGGGATTCAAATTGAGAAGCACAAATTCCAAAAAATGTCCGAGACTGGCAACACGTTAAGTTGATTAAAACAGTGTTGCTTAATCCTTAACATAAGATAGAATTGTTTTAACGCTAAATTTAATAGTGTAATAAGTCTAATGGACTATTTTAATAATAGAATATTTAAAATTTTAAAATACTGATATAGAATAGTCCGAATCACGTGAAAAATCACAGCTTCATGTTACAGTCAAACAAATCATAACAACAAATCTAATAGAAGTTCTTAATGTTATTTTATGTAAATACAAAGCTGTAAAGTATTTACTTTTATTACGTGAATTGAAAATCAAATTTGTAAGAATTAGAAACAGATAATTGATATGAAATCAGTAACCAAATTTAACAAGGAATTCTATTTTGTTTCCTTAAATTATTTACCTTTTTCGAAAACAGAAATGTAAAGGTATGTAAATGTTAAGATAAGAATGCAAAATTGGTAAAGATCAACGTGGAAACAGCAAGACAGGGAACAATATTAAAGTCGAATTAAAAATTTTGCTAATACTGCTTAAGAAACAGAAATAAAAAAATCAACATCAAGACCCAATTTGGGGTGGCTGGAGTTTCTGGCTGGTGGCTGGTCTGAGTAGAACTGATCTGAAAAGCTAAGACTATTTGGGTGTATTAGCTGGTCTGATAAGCAATTGTGAGCTGTTATGCTATGCTGTTCAATTATATTAAAAAAATATTTTTAATTTATAATAAAAATTAATTTTTTTAATATAAAAGCATATATAAAATATAAAATTATCTAACACAACAATAAATATTTTGTAGACTATTACATACATAAATTTAAGCTTAAAATAGATAAATTTTTTTAAGAATTCCATAATTTTTATTTTTTAAAATTAAAAAAAAATTAATCATACTAATATAAATTTTTAAATTTAATTTTTTTTTAAATTTTTTTAAGAATTCCTAAGTGCAGAATCCTACATACATAATATATAAAATTTTAAAAAATAATCATAATACATTATAAATATAAATTTTATCTAATAATCTCTATAATTTAATTTTTATTATCTATTATTAATTTAGATAGAAATATTTATTCTTTTTATATATTTATTCTCTTGTTTTTAGGGTTTTTTATTATTTTAATTTTAAAATTCATATTTATTAATACCTGTAAAAAATAAAATAAATAAAAAAACCTAAAATCCCAATCCCTTCGACCCATCCTTCTCGCCACGCGAAGGGGGGATTTGGGCGTCTCGTTGCCACGCGAAGGGACGGCGTCCGTAAGGCCTTTCCACGCGCGATGATAGGCAGCGTCGAATGGAGCTCCAGATCGCAAATGGGGCGAGGGACAATGCAGCGACAGGCGAAGGAGACGGGCTGTACAGCGACGAGCGAAGGAGGGGCGATTCGGCAACGGAGACGGGCGATGCGCCAAAGAGCGAAGGAGGGGCGGTGTGCCGACGAACGAAGGAGGGGCGGTCCGGCGACGGGCGAAGGAGACGCGGAGTCGATCGCGCGCAAAGGGAACAGCTGGCAACGGCTTCTCAATCCGCAAAAGCTAGGGGAGAACGGCTGCCTGTAAACAGTGCAGCTGAGAAGCTGGACGCCAAACGTCTGGGCTTTTCATTTTTTGTTGCCCGCGCAAATGCAAACGCGGACTGAAAGCCCTCCCCTTTTTTGTTAGGGTCACCCCACCCATAACAGGTCCAGGCCCAGCGGGCTAGGTCCCTCCGACCTCACGAATCCTGGTTTGGATCCCCGTTACCCCAAACAATTCACGTCTGCAGCAGGATTCGACCCCTGTCCATGACCCTCACAAGTCATGACCCTTTAACCATCTGAGCTGCAGCTCAATGGTTAAAGGGTCATGACTTGTGAGGGTCATGGACAGGGGTCGAATCCTGCTGCAGACGTGAATTGTTTGGGGTAACGGGGATCCAAACCAGGATTCGTGAGGTCGGAGGGACCTAGCCCGCTGGGCCTGGACCTGTTATGGGTGGGGTGACCCTAACAATGGGCACAAGTCTGGGAAATAATATAAATTGATTAAAATTTTCCAAATATCGATTACACACAGAATCAATATAAAATTCTAAATTCGATTAAGAATTCTAAATTTAGATTTATATATAGAGAGAGAGCGCTTTAAATACTTAGAAACAAAATATTTATTTAATATATGTAAACAGTGTTTTTTTTCTTCCGGTGAACAGATTAACAAAACTACTATGCAAACAATTTCCAACTGATTAAGAAAATCAATTCTCTAATATAGATTTGTGTAAAGAAATAATAAAATCCTTAATTTGAATTAAGGAATTCTAAAGCAGCAATTTTAATATAGTTTCTCGTGAACGGACAGATGAATAGAAATATCTATTTTAGTAATTTTTTTTAAATATTCTAATTAACAGTAAAGATAAAATAGGATGCAAACTTTTAATCTAACAAATTCAGTAAATTAGCATGCAAAATTTTCATCTAATGGTCTAAAATTTCATCTAGACTTTTATTTAAATAGAAAATAAAAAAATAAATAAAGAAACAATGAAACTTGCAAAATATATTTAAAAGAAAGTTTAGAAATATAAAACCCGAAGGCGCTAAATTCGGACCGGGTACTCCTCTCCTGCGGGCACGATCATGGAGAAATTGATCAGATGCCCTTTTAGCAATAAGCAGCAAAATCTAAGAAAACCGATTGAAAAATAGGAAGAAGAAAGAAGAAGAGGGTAAAGGGGAAAGAGGAGGCCATTCAATGTTAGTATTTATAGTTATCATTAAAGTCTGTAACGTTAGCAATTCACAGCTAACATTTTTTTTTTTTTCTCCAACAGAGATCCTCTTGTTTGAGATTAATATCTTCATGGATTCTTCAAGTAGATAAGCCTGAGCTTTCAAAATGCAGAATCATCACTTGCTTCCTTATTCTTGTTACATGTATTGTGAAGTTGCCCCGTTTCACAAATTAATAATTAAAGTGGCGGCGGCGGCGGCGATGGAGGAAGAATAAGAGTGGCCGGGGACGAAGAATAGGCAGGGGAGGCTACTTTCCTCCAGTGGGAGCAAGAGGGATGACGATGGGAGGAATCTCACCGCGAGATGGTGGCGTTGTTAGGGATGGAGGTGAGCGTGGTTTTTTCTTTCAAGGTTGCGCCTGCCATTTATCACCATCACCCCTTCGTTCTTCTTCCCTGCTTCAGGAGAAGAAGATATATAATACCAAATGCCTGAGCTCCGAAGAGCATGAGAAGTAGAGAGAGCACAGTGATGCTCTTTGCTGCAGCCATGGCGTTGCTGGAACGATCACGATTATTTACTGTCTATTCCAATGGAGGAATAAAAAAGGGAAAGAAAAAGTAAACAGAATATAAAAGAAAATAAGAAGAAAGGAGGATAAAAAATAGAAAAAAAAAGAGAAAACATAATAGAAAGAAAAATAAAAAAAAGGAAAATATTTTTTATTTTTTTTCTCTCTTGTTTCGCTGGGATAGCTGAAAGGAAAGAAAATAAAAATATTATTATTATTTTTAAAAAAATAAATATGAAAAATAAAATTTTAATATAAAATAGAAATATATTTAGTACAAATAAATTGATAATTTATTATAAAAATAATTATCTTATAAAATTATTAAAAATTTTGATAGCATTTTTGTTATATTATCAATGTTTTGAAACTTATGTACATGAGCAAAATATAATATTGCATCATAAATATAAAACGACTTCCACGTACAAACCAAAGTTTAATATAGATAATCAATACATAACATAGATATTCAAAATTTAAGTACCAAATTTAAAAAAATAGTTCAAATACAATTAAAGTCAAACAACATCCACATACCAAATCTAATACAAACCACTAAATTTAATGTAAATTCTCCTCCATGATCGGATCTTAATGCTTTGATAGTTTGGCCACTTTGATTCTCCACTTGTTTTTGAATCTTTTGAATACTTCAAGTGCCTCCAATTTCTCCTTTAGGAAGTACACCCATGTCTTCCTATTAAAATCATCAATAAAAGTTAAAAAATAATGATGCTCACCATAGGAGGATGGAGAAATTGGTCCACATATGTCAGTATAGATGAGCTCAAGAGGTTTCTTTGCACGATATGTTGACTCCTTTGGAAAGCTTTTTCTTGGTTGTTTAGAAAGAATACATTCTTCACATAAATGATCTTGTGTATGGATATGAGGAAGGCCTTCTACCATTTCTTTGCTTGACAATAACTTGAGAGCACCAAAGTTAACATGTCCAAATCTTAAATGCCATAACCAAGAGCTATCATTCATTTTGGCATTTAAACACATAGTATCAACATGCTTTATGTTCAACATAAATAATTTGTTCTTTGACATTTCAACTTGTGCTACTAACTTCATATCTCTATTTCTCAAGAAAAGACTTCTATCTTTCATGTGCACATCATATCCTTTTTCCAAAAGTTGGCCAAGACTTAGGATATTAGTTTTCATATTGGGCACATAATAGACATTGGAAATAAAATGATGATTTCCTTCTTTAGATCGAATGAGAATTTTATCTTTTCCCTTCACTTCTACTTTTGAGAAATCTCCAAATGATACATGCCCATGCGGTGCTTCATCCAACTCCATAAACATGTGCTTGTGCCCACACATATGATTACTTGTTCCACTATCCAAATACTAAAGATCTTGGTTGCCTCCATCATCTTCCTTTTGTGCTAGCAATAAAATTGATTCATCTTCCATTTCTTCTTTTTTTTCACATAGGTAACCCTCTCATCAACTTGGTTAGATTTATTATACTAACAATCCGATGAAAAATGACCAAGCTTATTGTATGTGTAACAACGAACTTTAGATTTACCATACCTTCCACCTCTTGAGAAACCACCTCTTTTTTGTTCTCTTCTTGTATTTTCTTCATCACTATGATTTTGTTGCACTTGTCTTCGGCCTCTTCCATAGAACTCACCACGACCTCTACCTCTTCTGCGGCCTCTACCACGATAGCTTCCCCTTTCTCCTCTTGCTTCCTCATCTTTATCTTTAAGAGAGAGCTTGCTTTGAAGAGCTTGTTCAAAGGTCTCTTGCTTCTTCCTTTGAAGTCTTTGCTCATGAGCTTGGAGAGAACCCATGAGTTCATCAATGGTCATGGTCTTTAGATCTTTTGCCTCCTCTATCGCCACTGCAATATAATCAAATTTTGCATCTAATGAGCGTAGGATTTTCTCCACCACTCGATTATCTTGTAAGGATTCCCCATTTCTTTTTAATTGGTTGACCATGGTCAACACTCTTGTGAAGTAGTCCGATATAGACTCTCCCTGTTTCATCTTTAAACTTTCAAATTCACCACGAAGGGTTTGTAGTCGTACCTTTTTTACCTTCTCAATTCCTTTAAAAGAGTTTTGGAGAATTTCTCATACTTGTTTGGAGTTAGTAGCGATGGCGATCTTCTCAAATGTTCCTTCATCTACTCCTTGGTAGATCAAGAAGAGAGCATTCTTATCTTTCTTCCTTGACTCCTTCAAGGATTCTCTTTGATTTGCCACTAGGGTAGTTTCATCTTGGGGTTTAACGTACCCCTTCTCTACTAGCTCCCACACATCTAGAGAACCAAGCGATGCCTTCATTTGGATACTCCAATTTTCATAGTTGTTGGTAAGATGGAAAATAGGAAATGACATATTAAAGGCCATGGCTAATGAGGCTCTGATACCACTTTGATAGAAATTGAAAAAAGTATTGAGCGAGACAAGATGAATAAGAAGTATTTCACGATCGGCTATCAAAGCTAACAACTTCGAGATTAAGCCTTCCTTAGTGCAGATGGTGCAACATAATCAAATTAGTGGAGCTGCCACAGAAGACCCTAACCTTCATCTCTCTATTTTCTTAGAATGCTGTGATACTCTTAAAATTAATGGTGCTCCCACTGATGCTATAAAACTAAGATTTTTCCTTTTCTCTCTCAAGGATCGAGCTAGGGCGTAGTTACAATCTCTACCGTAGGATTCCATCACGACGTGGGACCAGTTATCACAGGCCTTTTTGTCAAAATATTTTCCACCGAGCAAAACTGTCCAGCTTAAAAGTCAAATTACCAACTTTGCTCACTGAGATGGAAAGTCCCTATATAAAGCAATGGGACCGGTTCAATAAATTACTGTACATATGCCCACACCACGTCTACAGAAACTTAGAGTCCTCTGCAAACTAATCTTAATTTTCTCCTTGGAATGCTTCAGGATTCGGCCAAAGAAAATGGGCGAGAACTAACACAAGACGCATGGTAGCCCAAAGAAATTCACTTGCGCCGACTGCCCCGAGGCGAGCTCAACCGCAATATCCACAGCCTAGCTCATCCACCCCTCAACTCCCTCCACCACCTCCTCCTCCTCCTCTTCTACATTAATTGATATGCCGCTGGAACCTGTAACATGTTTACTAACTTCATGTGCATCGACTGTTCTACCCAATTGAATATCAACAATAACAATTTTTTTTTCGCAAGGATGCAAACATTGTTTGACATGGAAAGATACAAACGTAGTGTCTGTGTGTATGGATTTGGATTCACTTCGAATTCAATCAATGGATCGTGAAAAACTCGAATGGCATAGTCATTCAGCCTAAGATAGTAAATCTCTAAGATTTGTTCATAACATGGGAGAAACCGTAGTCATTTTAGCAATAGAGCAACGATCTCGATTATATAATCAGTACAGAATTCTTATTTGAAACATTTTACAATAATATAAGCATTTGTAACATTCTAAGGATCCATCATCTTTTAATTTACTATAGTCTAATCAATTTGATACTAGATAATTAGGTTGTGTTGATTTCAAATCTCATGTGTGTTTATACTTAAGGTGGCAAATTTTTCCTACCTGCAGTTATTCCACTCTGAACTTCTATATAATTGTTTATAAGATTTAAGAACAAGAAAAGTATTGTAGAATATGGACAATACATCAAAGAGCTCATGATCAATTATTAATGAAATAAATTAATAGAAGTTTCCAAGGATTCCATGGGAGATGAGTCTTGAAGATTAGTATGAATAACACCGAAATGAGAAAGTACATTATTATCACTTCTAGTATATCCAAGTATAGGATTTTGCAAAGGAACAATCTTCAAATGATGTTCATGAAGTAAAATATCAATGAAAAATAAAGAAATTAACTTTAAATCACGGGGATATGAATGATATAATAGGTCCAATACTTAGTTTTTTTTATCTATTGCCTACATTCAGCTGAGTTGTACAAATATAATACCCAAACATAATATGAATTTGAGTTGGATACTCTATTATATTATTTTAAATATATGTATATTTATAGCGATTTAGGAGAAACTGAAGTTACAATCTTCATAGTATATTTCAATATAAAGAAAATTCTGAATCATTACATAGGCAAGAAATTAATAAAGATAAAATTTGACCCAAGATCTTATTATCATTACTTGCTTTCTTATTCTTGTTACATGTATTGGGAAGTTGTCTCAGCTCATTCGATTGTATGTATGTATATATATCAGGAGTTAATAATTAAAGTGATGGTGGAGGAGGAGGAGGAGGAGGAGGAGGAAGAAAAATAGCAGCCGGGGATGAGCAATGAGGAGGGGCAGACTGCTTTCTTCCCGAGGGAGCAGGAAGATAGCCCATGGGGGGGCAAGGAGCCGGCGGAGCCCTTTGACTGATAATTGGCGCCCCTTTTGGAGGACGAGGTGGGGATGGTTTTTTATTTCCGAGGTTGCGCCTGCCGTTTTCCACCATCACCGCTTTGTTCTTCTTCCCACTTAATTCGGCTGCAATTTTCCAATCTCAAATCAAACAAGAAAAATACCACAATTAGCCAATTATTATCTTCTTCTTCTCAAATATTTATATATAATGCTCCGAAAGGAGGAGGATAGAAGATGATATATTACCAAATGCCTGAGCGGCGCCGGAGAGCAGGAGAAGCAGAGAGAGCACAATGATGCTCTTTGCTGCAGCCATGGCGTTGCGAGAACTATCACAATTATTTAGTTAGGGATGCTAAATAAGCAGGCACACAAAGCACCCACGGGTAGTCTCTTCCCATTTATTATCCAAAAGTCTACGGGTCAACGGTCTTCCTTTTGACTAACATCTGTAGCAGTGATAGTAGTATCTCAGTGAATTGACTGTGGGAGTTATTTAAGGGCTTTTTTTAATCAATTTCCTTTTTTGTTTATCGAATAAGGTTGTTGGTGTATGTGACTTGGAATCAATGGATTGGAATTTTGGAACCCCGAGCACTTGTACAAATTAGCAGGACCGAAGTCGTCGAGTGATCGAGGACTAACCACGGAAAACTTCCGCAAATTGAGGGCTTTATCCCGAATTTTCAACCACTGTTTTTTTGGAAAAAAAATTTAGTAAAAGGATCTGCTAAAAGATTTTAGAGTTTAGATTATAGGAAAAAAATTGATACAATAATGTAGGTTAGTTTCCAAGTTTTTAGGGGAGGATTTTCTTGAAAATTCTACCCCTATTTTTTTTGTGAATTTGATATATGTACAAATTAAACTTGCATATTCACATTTTTGCAGGAATATAATTAAGAACAAAGGAGCATAATTAAGAAACATAAATGAGGCAATCGATATGTTCTCAAAAGAGGGAGAGGCAACGATGATTGGGAGTTTGGCGAGAAGAAAGGTCACAGTCACAGTTGCCTTGACTCACGTTATGGAAGACTCTCGAAGGCTCTCCAATTTTGACTTTTTTTTTTTTCTTTGATGTCAGTTGGAAGAGTGATAGCTTATGTTCGCAGCTACTATATCTTAGAGACGCGTTTGGTTGACTGAAGTTTGAGTCAAACGAGTTAATCATGATTACTTTCGAGTCAATAAATGATTCAACCTGTGTTAGGTGGATTTGAGGGAATTGGCCATTTTATTCGTCATTCAATTAGCAACGTTGACGTTGGGGTGTGCCGGTAATCCACAGTGAGTGTATGTTAGAAAACAACGTCCAGGATTAGATGTTCATTCAACAGCAGTACTTAATTAGGTTTCTATCAATAGGAATTATTGGTTATGAGGCAATATTCAAAAAATAAAATAATTTTTTAATATTTAAAAGCAACACAAAATAAGATACTCAAAACATAACACGAAATTAAGTTGGATAGTCGACTATTATATTATTTCAAAGATATGTATAACTAACAGCAATTCAAGAGATCCTCTTGTTTGAGGTTAATATCTTCATGGATTCTTCAAGTAGATAAGCCTGAGCTTTCAATATAAACAAAATGCAGAATCAGCACTTGCTTTCTTATTCTTGTTACATGTATTGTGAAGTTGCCCCGTTTCACAAGTTAATAATTAAAGTGGTGGTGGCGGTGGTGGCGACGGCGGCGGCGGCGGCGAAGGAGGAAGAATAAGAGTGCCTGGGGACGAAGAATAGGCAGGGGGAGGCTGCTTTCCTCGAGTGGGAGCAGGAGGTTTGACGATGGGACTAATCTCAGGTGGCATTGTTGGGGATGGAGGTGAGCGTGGTTTTTTTCTTCCGAGGTTGCGCCTGCCATTTCTCACCATCACCCCTTGGTTCTTCATCCCTGCTGCAGGAGAAGATGATATAATGCCAAATGCCTGAGCGCCGGAGAGCAGGAGAAGTAGAGAGAGCACAGTGATGCTCTTTGCTGCAGCCATGGCGCTGCGGGAACGATCACGATTATTTAGAGATGTTAAATAAGCAGGCACACCAAGTGACGCCTTGGGTCAGCGTGACGTCATCAGGGCGTTGACTTGGGTCAACCTGCTTCCCAGCTGGGATGATTTGGATGGGTCTACGAGCAAGGTTGAAGAAGGCGTGCGCTGATGGCCTGTAGGCTAATGGAAGCCTGCATTCGAGAGATCACCTGCAGCAGGGCTCCCGCTGTTTTGGGCCTTTTTTCTATGGGCTTGGACGAGAGGGATGATACTTACTGTTGCCTGCTGACATTTCTTCCAGGCGATGTGTCCCCTGTAGAGTTTATCGGCAACACTTCATTGGAGGTAGCTGGCACAAGTGGGAAGGCAGAGGGAGAAAATTGGCGGACGCTGAATAAAAAAGAGGGGAGTGTGCGTCTCCTTCCTTCGGCCAGTCGGAACCTTGCTGCCGCGTGGAGGTGCTGGAGTGGACCCTAGCTGAGGGCAAGCTCTGGTCGGCGTTCACCCCCGGGCGGTTCCGCCGGAGGCTGCCAAAGAAATCAGGCTTACAAGCTCTAATCCAGTCTTTGGACGAAGCTGGAATTACATCTCAACCCATTCAAATTGGTGGGTTCTTCTCGCAAGCAAGGGCGTGACATTCTGGAGGGGAGCGGGTCAAAGTCAAACAAACGAGAGGTAAAATATTATTTTATGGAAGAAGGAAAAAAATCTGTAACACCAAGTACGCAAGAGTAGTCTTTTTTACCTTCATTATCCAAAAGTCTACGGATCAACGGTCTCCCTTTGACTAACATCTGTAGTAAGTAGTATCCCAGTGAGTTGGAGTATGGCGGGAAGAAAGGTCACAGTCAAAGTTGCCTTCACAGCTTCACTCGAGTTATGGAAGACTCTCGAAGGCTCTCTAGTGTTGACTTTTGTACCTTTTATGTAGGAGTGACTATTGTGTTCGCAGCTTCTAGATCTTAGAGACGCGTTTGGTTGACTAGAGCTTGAGTGAAACAGATAATATTGAGTAGCGTCAGTTAATTCAAAGGCCAGCTAGCAACGTTGACGTTGAGTGTACCTGTAGTCGACACTGAGTGGATGTTGGAAAATAATGTGCAGGATTAGATGTTCATGGAAAAGTAGCATTTAATTAGGCATATAATAATAGGAATTATTAATTATGAATCAATGTTCAAATAAATAAATAATAAATAATATTTAAAAGCAACTTAAAATTATTCGTTACTTATTTAATGCCTAGATTTTTAGTTGGCCAAGAGGTTTTACGCAATGTTTATAAGAGGGGAAAAGTGAAGAAAAGAAAGGAAAACTCAGTTTTCAGTTTTCCTTTGTATACCCGCACGGACGGAAAGGAAAACAATTCAGTTTTCCTTCGCTTTTCCGCCAAATCGCGTTTCGCCCAAATCGGCCGGACAACGAAATCGAGACGGTCGCTCCACTTTCACCGTCCGTAGCCGCCTTCGCCTTCGCCTTCGCCACTCGCCACAGCCGCAGTCGCCATTCGCCTTCGCCACAGTCATAGCCGCCATTCACCTTCGCCTTCGCCGTCGCCACAGCCGCCTTCGCCGTCCGTCTTTGCCGTCCATGCCCGCTGCCAGCCGCCAGCCGTCGTCGTCAGCATCGACGCTCCCAATTATACAGGACACGTTATCTATCACGTGATCTTTCTTCTCTCTTCCACCCATTTTTCTTTCTTTTTTAATTTTCTTTTCCATCCTGTTTCTTTCCGTTCCGGTATACACAGCCTTAGCAAACATCTTGATAACACACTAATTAAAAAAAAAAAAAAAAAAATCAGAATAAATAATCGTGTTAATGGTTGATTGACTCTTATTGTAAACCTTATCTTATTACAAGGGGAGGTGGACTTACTAAGATCTCTTGCCAAAATATGTTGGTTGTACACAAAATATAAGAAACTAAATAAATACTTACCCTATATTGTCAATAAGGTGATTAGTACTTGTTTCTAACTTTAGATATTAGCTAGCATTGAAGAAAAAAAGTATCAATATTGCAAAAAAAAGATATATAATTTATCCTTTATGATTATTATTATTTGATCTTACATTGGTCATAGCTAATTTAGTTATGCAATCTATTAAGTCTAAAATTTGAGGCAAGTACAAGTGACAAAATCTCAAGGTTGATTGTGTAGCTAGAGTGAGAGAGTTAATGGAACTATAACCTCTAATTTTGGCATGAGACTTAGATTATTTAAGCATAGATGATACTTGTGTTTGCTTAGATACTAATTTGGTGACTCAATAAATAATTGTAGTGACAAAGGGAGTAAGTTTTGTATTGCTTTATAGTTAGAAAGACATGGACATTGTGGATACATTTATACAAGACACTTTCAACCAAGCAAGTTACTCTCAAAGTTTCAACCTTTATGTATATATGGATATGTTTATACATGTATATATGTGCGGAAAGATTACATCCAGGTTTTGCAACCACTTTGAGCATGTATTGATTGATCTAAGATATGTACTTGCTTGTTTATGTGTTAATATTATTTGATCTAGGTTGTGTAATCAATCGAGGATGTATTCATGTTTATTGTATCTTGATTTTATAGTTGTATCATATTCAATGGATATTGACCATGCAACTATGGGACTCTATGAGTGGCTATTGTTAGTAGAGTGAACGAGGACTAAGGTTGTATTATTGATTCTACTGAGATAGTGCTTGGCTTACTGAGATGGTGGTCATAATTATGATTGAATGACTATTTAGTGTAAGAGTTTCATAGAATTGGGTGTTACCTAGCACATTAAGTAGAGCACCTAAAATATTGCCACTCATTAACTCGAGAGAGTTTGAGTAGCATTGATCACTAGCAAAAGGCCCAAGTGATTTAGGTTTCATACGATTTACTAGTCACTTTAAAAATGTCAAGTAATTTTGACATATTTGAGTAGTTCAAAGACTCAATCGCGTGAGTGCACGAATCTCCACACTAAACTTCCATAATCGAATTTGCCGATATAAGATTGTTTAACGTAGCAGACAATCCAAATATCTCAAACAATTCGATATGCCCATTAACAATCAAACAAATCAACCCGCGTTTTCTGCCTGGAGTAGAATTTAGGAGCTATTTTGAAGCTTTAAGTTATTCTGGAAAAATGAAGCCACACTAGCACTTTATCGGATGTCTCCGAAGAGACCAGCCACACTAGCACTTGAAAGAGCAGATTTTAGCAATGATAAAAGCATATCAACGATGACAAGAAATGCATCAAACCAATTCCATGTGCATAGTGGCGAAGTCATATGGAGTGGAGTGTGGGCAAATGCCCCCCACTCACTTCTTAAAATTATTTATATTTATATGCATATCTATAATATTATATATATATAAATTTTAATTTACTTTCACTAAAAAAATTTTAATCTTATTAATATTATCTTCGTATACGTATTGCCCGCATATATCTTTGGCTCATGGGTCCGCTACTGCTTGTGCATAAAGTAAATTTTCCAAATTTTTAAATAATAGCTGTTCAACTCTGAAGAAAAGTAGAACTCTATACAAAACTCCAGGTAGACGAGGAAGAAACATGCAAATCCAAAGTTGCCGCAACTGCCGAGATAAAAAAAAAACTAAGATGTTTAACGTGGATTCATCTCATTCTGCAACATGGCCTTGTAAAAGGTCCGATAAAAATTACAGGGAGATGGCATCGCTGATACTAAGGTTTCAGATTTTCAGCTAATGTGAACACAAGACAACTAGGATGGAACAGATCTGATTTTTTTTTTAGAACCACAAGGAAAGCACACAATAAGTATAAAACGTGAATCACTAGAAATACAAAATGCGATACAGCTAATACAGCTAAACAAACTACAAGGGCACTAAAAGCCTAAACGATTGCTCTCCAGCAGGAGCACGGGTGATTATCCTTGTGAAATTATTTTTGCCTCTTGTAGATCTTGTGCAGGAAAGACTTCAAAACATCTTGGACTTCTTTGCTCGGCTGGGCTTCGATTGAAGATATCAGTCTTTCATAACTAGTCCGCTCATACTCAGCAAACACATTCTAAGGCACAAAATAAGGAAAAAAAAAGAACAGGATCATGAAACAGGTCCAACAGCAGTTTACCAAAAAATGTAGATGAGTAATGCTAGTCAATCATGAAAGGCAACGACTGAATTCAGATTGGAGTTTGAAACAATTATTGATTGTGGATTCAGGTTGCAGATGTGTGTGTATACAGATATGTGTGTGTATATATATATACATATATATGCATATGTATACAAATATACATTAACAATCACGTCTTCCTTAAGATTGGAAGCAATCTTTCACTAGTTCATTATAGTAAGCAAAATGCAACACAAGAAGGGATACACCAAATTACACTAAGAAAACCAGGATTTCTACTTGCCATCTTCTGGATTAACAAAAAATAAAAATAAAAATAAACCCAAGTACTTCACCACCAGCATTCTTCTTTCGACAGTCTTCGTAATCCATGATCCTGTAGAAGCTGTCAGCAATCCAGCACAATGTAACCATAGTGGCGGGATGGGTGCAGCCTAGCAGTCCATGGCTCAATCTCCTTGACATCCACATCTAATGTTTTAAATCTCAGTTTGTACCAAGCAATACGCCTAGTATGTACCAGTTCATTCCTACACTAGTACATGAAACATATTTGTATAGAGTATAGTGAAACGAGGTATACCAAACAATGAGCATCCATTGAACATGATACGAATGGTACCTTGTGGCAGCATATGCCAAATCATACTAGTCTTATCCAATAATAGTGCTTTTAGCTTGGACCGGTATTTTAAACTCATGCCCACATCAAAATGAGATCTATTAACACCACATTTATCTGAGTTGCCATTCAGTTCATGATGAGGCTATGTACTCAAACTCACCAATATAGCCATGCTTCTGCATGATGAGAAGAACTTTATTAAATTTAGAGGATGATCAACTTGATCTTGGACTGGTATTTTGAACTCATGCCCACATCTAAGTGAGATCTATTTACACCATATTTATCTGATCTTCCATTCAGCTCAGTAACTATTTTACTAGCACGACGATCAACTACGTACTCAAACTCACCAATATAACCATGCTTCTGCATGATGAGAAGAACTTGATCAACTTTTGAGGATGACAAACTTTATCTTGGACAGTATTTTAAACTCATGCCCACATCAAAGTGAGATCTATTTACACCACATTTATCTGACTTTCCATTCATCTCAGTAACTATTTTACCAACACTATGATAGCTACGTACTCAAACTCACCAATATAGCCATGCTTATGCATGATGAGAAGACTTGATCAACTTTAGAGGATGATCTTGGACCGGTATTTTAAACTCATGCCCTCGTCAAAGTGAGATCTATTTACACCACATTTATCTGAGCTTCCATTCAGCCCAGTAACTATTTTACCAGCACGATGATCAGCTACATACTCAAACTAACTCACCAATATAGCCATGCTTATGCATGATGAGAAGAAACTTGATCAACTTTAGAGGATGATATACCTGCCTCTTTCCTTGCTTCTTAGAGTTGTACATGCTCTTGAGACTTGAGAGCATCATACAAAACACTGACTAGCAGGGACCATCCTTACCAACGTAGGAAGGATAAAGATCACACCAAGGGAAGGACGAAGCCAATCATAAGAACATCACCCAAAACCCTAGTTCGACAGTGATAATGGAAGGTGACCATCATGCAATAGTCTATTTCTTCTTATACAAGTAAAGAAATTTGATTAAGCTGCCCCCATACCAAAATCCAATCTTCTTATAGGTTATGAACGTACGTGCCTAAGTTGAAACAATTAGGAAGTGAGGCTTATTGAAATCATATTCTATCCTATTCTCAGTACTGTAAGTTGTTCTATTGGTTTGACACATTCAGACGCTTTCTCTTCCTTTATAAACATGTCATGCCAGTTTCTTCCCTTGCTCTCTTTTGTAATGATTGAACCGCATGCCATACCATTAAACAATCTGAGGTTTTAACTTTTAATCAAAAACTTCCTAATAATTAAAACTTAATTGACAGAAAAAGAAGCAGAATGTACTGCGAAACCATCTTTGAAGCATGTAATTGGCATAGAAATCCTTTATTACAAAAGTTATTGGAGATCATACGGTTTAATCAACCAACAATTCTTCTGAAGCTAAAAGAATTGACATATTGTATGCCAAGGATTTACGAAGTACTCAGTACAAAGATTAATTCCAAACCAATTAGACAAAAGTTGAATGCTGAATTATGTCAAAGAAGTCCCAATTATGTGATGCATTTTTCATACCTCAAGGTCAAGATCACTGTAAAGGCTCTTCACATTTGCAACACAATTTGGATCTGTTTTTCCATAGTTTTCCTGAAGATCACTCATTTAAGAATAAGTTGTATGGTTATAGCTGAATATGGAAATTCATGTGGAAAGCAATGATAGGTCTTACAGATAAAAATTTTAACTGGACAGCACTGGCACGTTGTAGGGCTTGCACGACAAGCCAAGAGCACTTGAAATCTTCAATATCAGTACCAATCTGTAGATAATTAACAGGATTCAGAAGAATCAGAACTACGAAGTTCAAGTGGAGCAATTGGAAACAGATTCAAGGATTATGCATTAACAAAGAAATTGGTGTATTTATCGTATAGCAACACAATTACACTTACCTTACCAATGAAGTCAGGATGGCCAAAGCAATCTAAGTAATCATCCTGAAACATAAGTCCTGGCGTACATTATGGAGAGGAATTTTTTTTTTTTTCTTACCAAGAGAGTACTTTTCAAGACTATTTCATGAGGGTCACCTGTATTTGGAAATAAGTTCCCATATCCACAAGAATGTTTTTCACTTCAACAAAGTTGTCTAAATTTTCACCTGCCATTAGTAGCGCGCATGCTACCTGAATATGAACAAGAAAAGTTCACCACAGAATAAACACACAAGTTTGATCTGGCATCTCTAAAACTGTCAGGTACATCTAGTAGAGAATGAAGAATTGTAAAAAAAATTAACGAAGTGATACAAGAACCAAATATGAATATTTCAGTAGTTTGCTTTGTACAAATATTGAAAATGTGATCGGGTTGGATCAAATGAGTCATTACCCAAAAAAAAAAGAACTTTATCCATCTGTTTTCCCATTAAATATTAGTTAGAATGTAATTTTTCTCTGATCTTCTCAATAAATTAGACCATGTTTTGCATCTGAAAATTTGTGAGCATGTATGGGAAACAAACTTTGCAATTAAGGACTTCAGTCACATATTTATCTAGAATATTAAGGAGTTTTTTTTCATATACATTCTTTATATTTTCTGTGTTGCCTCTCAGCTCCACTTGAAATTACAAATTTATTCCAAGCTTGAGGTATATGCAACATGGAGATCCTTGAATGCTTCTCTAGGCTTTTACTAACTGATCAAGTAACTCGTTCTGGCGTTTAGCAGATGAATCGCTAAGGCTAGATGGATTACAACTCTGATTCTCTGAATGAGTTTTGACATTTTAGGAAAAGGAGAAAAGCATGACCTATGAGACACGATAATCATCTAGAAGTTGAGCTCTTCACAAAAACACGAAACATGTTTGCGCTTGCTGTCATTTCAGTACAATAACCTAAAGATAAGTAGAATGCAACAGCGCCACTGTTGAATCCTGCAAACTCTGCAAAACCCGATTTATATTTCTGTCCTTCCAATATGTAGAGAGAGTTCCCCTTCTAATCTATAGTAGTTTCAGATACAGTGTGGCAGGGCAACCTTGCACCACACCGGAACTGTTGGGTGAGTTTCCCTCCTATGTGGAGGATGGCTCAGTTTACTCTTGTGGAGGATGACTCAGATCTTGCCACATGGATGTAGCAGCTCAGTTTGTACACTCCAGAAGATGGTGGACACAGTGCCCACAATCCTGTGAAGATCGTGGATTTTCTGCAAAGATCATGCACACGAAGATCGTGGACACAGTGTCCACAATCCTGAACATCATGGATTTTCTGCAAAGATCGTGGACACAGTATCCACGATCCTGAACATCGTGGATTTTCTGCAAAGATCGCGATCCTGAACATGGTAGATTTTCTGCAAAGATCATGGACACAGTCCAGAAGATGGTGGACACAGTCCAGAACTTCATGGACACAGTCCAAAAGATGGTGGACACAGTCTAGAACATCATGGACACAGTCCAGAAAATGGTGGACACACCCCAGCTATGGTGGACACACCCCAGATTATAGTGGACACACCATAGATTATCATGGACACAGCTGCAGCTATCATGGGCAAGCTCCAGCTATGGTGGATATGCACAGTACCTATCATGGACACATTGCAGTTATCGTGGACACAGAAGATCGTGGATTTTCTGTGAAGATCGTGGACACGAAGATCGTGGATTTCCTATCCACGAAGATCGTGGATTTCCTGTCCATGAAGATCGTGGACACACTGTCCACGATGTCAGATTATGATGGACACACCTTTTATGGATTAGTCAGTGTATGTTTGACACGTGTTGTTGTCATTAGATTTTATTGGGTGTGTGGGTGCATGCTGCTACTGTACACAACAGACTGGAGAGAGAACAGACGTGAAAAAGAGAGAGAGAAGAAGCTTCGGCGACGAGCTGTGAACTTAGGGCAGTCCGTGTAAATCGGCCGCCGGCAAGAAGTTCACCGTTGGATCGGGCTGAGATTTTAGGAGAAGGTTCGAGACTCAGTGCTCTTCAATCTGAATGGTCGGATCGTCGAACTGAGGTCTCAGTTTCTCGCAGCAAGCCCAGAACCGAGATCATCTCTTTGGTGAAACCTGATTTCTTCTCCTCTCCTGTTTTTTATTTGCCAACAGTGAGTTGATGCTTGTTTGAGATCCAAGATCAGTCTTGATAATGTGGTTTTGCTCTTAGATATTCTAGGAAGATCTGTAAGACCCATTAAACTGATTTAGTGAAAGTTTGAACGGACTCTGGTCCCGTGGTTTTTCCTCATTGAGGTTTTCCACGTAAAATCTCTGGTGTCTCTTGTTTGTCTGTTTTATTATTCCGCTGCCATTTCTGTGTTTTTTTATTGCGGGTTAAGTATTTGGTTTTAAATCTAGCAACAGTTTTTGCTGTCGTTTCCCAACAGGAACTTCCTACATTATCGAAGCTTATTTTCTCTTTTCTCCTTGTGTCAGCAGTAGCTTTCCTCACTAACTAACTGAACAGCCAGAAAATAACAGATTACATAAACCTTTTGCTGCATCATGCAACATAAACTTCGGACAAGGTGATGCAAAAGTGGATAGAGGAATAGAGAGCAAGAGGAAAGAACAAACTAAAGAGAATCTACCACTAACAAATTATTCACCTGACTAAGCACCTAATAGTAACCATAATTAATAACTAGCTATTACTAAATACAACATCATTCTCTTCCACTAGAAAAACTCAACACCAATGAATCAAAGGTGCGCTTGATTTGAATGTCAATGACAAAAGCATATATGAAGATTCTTGTTAACTTCAAGAGGATATGCTGCAAAATGAGATTTTGTAGATTGTTATCATAAATGAACTGCAAGATATGTATCAAGCGCTAAGTTACGTAGTTATCCTGCCAAAATCCACACATCATCTATGTCATATCCACTCCATCAAGTATAATGTTGTGATATTCCCTATGGTGATATGACAATTTGTGTATCATAATTTTTTGAATTCCTGGTGATAAGTGTTATTGAAGAAAGTGCAAATACTAGAGTGGTAGAATAGATGACCAGGGAAAAATTAATATGCAAGAAAAGAGACTCAAATGTCCTCGGGTAAGGTAACAAATCCACAATATTAAGTAATAAGCATATGAGTCTAGTTTTTTTCACTATGCAACACAGGCAGCACATGGGAGTAGAGTTTCTCGAAACAATATACAAAAGTGCTTCAAACATAAGTGCAAGAAAACAATTGTCTACATTATTTTATTTCTCTAGATGATAAAAATCAGAAAGAAACATATTATTGTTCTTACTCAAAGTAATTTTTTTTATCTAACATCAACATAATTTTTTTTTAAATACTCTCACCAAAGCTCTTTGTTGGTTCAGATGAGTGGGATGAGATCAGAAGAAAAATCAAATTGAAATGTTGATGAGATAAGCTAACATGTACGATTTTGAATAGACACTTGATTGTGGAGATATTATTATGGACAAATTTAGCAACTAATAAATGTAAACCAAAATTTTCAATCTTTTTACCAAAAATACACCTAAGGAGATTACTAGACTATGATTCACAAGCTCAATTTGATTGTCTATTTATAGGTGAATGGCGATCAAAAACTTAATGTACGTACCAAAAGCCTTCTAAACTAGTTTACAAACTTAACATCCCAAGCAAACACAAAAGTGGATGATATTCCATGTAACATTCAATTTTCCAAAGGAAAAACTTAGTCATAGGAGATGCACAATTATTTTCATTGCACTAGATGTGTCAGATGCATCATTAGTTATGAGTCATCTTATCCCAATCAGATAATAGAGAACTGAGACAATGTGCTTGGTCACTGACACTACAAACATTAATAGAGAAGAAAGGTGTGCTTGGTCCAAGAAAGGTCTAATTGATTATGAGACTACAGAATGAATGGTAAGCAATTGAATTTGAAACAAGATTCATAACATCTAACTTAAAATTCTATTTTAGATTGCCCCCTACAGCTACTTTCATCCAGAACAGAGAAAGTGCAGTAGATTTGATTAGATGGACTTTTGATGATGTTTATAAAAATAGAATGGCCTATTGATTTGAAGAAAAAATTAGATGGCATCAAAATATGAACTACCAAAGGCCGAATCATATTTATAAATGTGATTTTCGAGGGCAATATATGCTAAAGAGATAAATATTAAACTAATTGACAAATTCATCGCGAGTGTTCTGAAGAAAAATCAAGAGCATAAAGAAAACATTATAATGGACAATGTAACGAATATATTTGCAAAAACAATGTAAGAAGAAATATAGGAGAATTAATTTCTGCATTCCAATAAACTTACAGGAAGATAGAAGGAATAATAGGCAGTTTTGTACTGAACAATACGATTGTAACTGCATCCATTTCAGACAATTTCAATGTTAGCAAGAACTTGTAAACATGTCAGAAATTTGGTTAAAGAGAGAAGTGAAAAAATATATATGATCGTGACTATTGCTCATTTAAAGAGGAATTACTAGAAAAAGCATGTGATGGGTTCGGCAAGAAAATATATTATCAATTTATAACTTTCCTAAAGTTCTTAATATTTTTTTTGTCTACCATAGGATAATAATATAGTATAGAAGAGAAGTAGAACAGGATGTTATACAAAAGGTACAAAACATTGTCACATTTTCCACATACACGGCCAGTGTATACTTGGACAGATCCTTTTCTCCTTCATGAGTAGTAATGAGATCCAGCATCTGCCCTGAGGCTGTCTGAAACTCAACCTGTAAAGGGAATCAACAAATCAGTCATAGCAGATGTTTATTGGCTAAAGAAAACATGATGGTGATTACCTCACTAAACAAGTCAAGGAGATCTGCATAGTAAGGCTTTCCTTTAAAGTGCTTTCTAAGAATCCGAAGAATGTGGTTGCGAAGTAAGATTCCATCATTTGCAGCAATAAGACCAACCTATTACAATTGCAAATGATTTGCCAGTTATTCCTGAGGATTTGATAGAGTTTCTATCTTTGATTGTAATATACAACCAAGTCCCTTAATTGGTTTGGTAGTCTCCTCGAGTACCTAAATGGTTAAGTTATGAAAACAATTTCCAACATGTAAATAGATTAATATTGAATTATTTCATAAGTCAACACTGTTAAAGTGCATCAAGGAAACAGTGTAGTAGTTACTAGTGACCTCTGCTGTTGTTCCTCAATTATGACAATTCTATGTAGTCTTTCAGTCTCCACATCAAGATTCCTGTTGATACAAATCCTATTTGGTTTCCGTTGATCTAAGCTTACTCAACGGATTCAAGGGTCAATAATTTGTCGTGTTTTCACATCCAGGCCCAATCAGATTCCTTCAAGTTTCTCTTTACGGATTAGCAGCTTGTGTCAGTGCATATGTCATAAGAACCTAATTTCAACCTATTTACTTCAATAGAAAATGCAACCTTGAATAGTAAATAGAAATACATATAGCTAGTTTGCTAAAAGGATATAAAATTTCATCCAAGGTAATTAAGGTTAGATTTGCCAGCTTATTAAACTTTCAAGCAAAGAGGATCAATTCATTCATTTTTGTTTTCATGAATTATTGGAGTGTAGCCAATGTCAAAACTGTTTACAACAAATGAAAAGTTCAGAATTCTATACATAAGAAAACATAAAAATGGATCACATAATATGGCTACCTCAAAAATAAACTTAAAATAAGCATAACAAACTAAATAATTCTGTCATGCCACCATGACCAACCTTAGGAAGCCGAAACCAACAAGGTTGACCTCGCCTGGTGTGTGAGCTATCCATAATATCGTCAAGGACTAGAAAATATGCTTGAAGCTGCAAAGTTTTGGTATAGATTTTTAAAAATTCCAAAATAATAACATAGTAGAAATCTTCTTCATGTAAATAAATTGATTAGATTTCTTTACCCATTCAATGCACCAACCGAGAGCACATCCATGAAAGACTTCTGCATCACTGAGTTGATTTCCTTGTCTAAGCAGCTTGTAGCTGTCAATGACAGACAGTCCACGGTTCAGCTTCCCTACAACAAAATAGTCAGATGCTGTTTAAGCAAAGGGTTTCAAATCATTTTCCGCTCTAATGAGGATCAACCGACCTCCAGGTACATTATAGTCCAGCATCTGAAAACACATGAATAAAAAATTATCATTCAGAATCATATTATTCAAATGTGTAGAAAGATAAGCAAGTCTAATATGATCTAAATCTTAAAATTGACAGGCAATAAATGTGGATCTTATGACATTAAAAAGATTCTAGTGGTGGATAAGATTGACAAAAAAAAAACAAAATACATGAAAATAATCCCTGACCAAGTATCCATGAAGCGACAAGACTTATATGTTCTATTTGGTGAACATCATCCCAAAAGCATAAGATTAGGCAACGGTACATTTATATAAAACTTCTACCCTGAGCACACACAATGGATCCCTAAACAAAGGTAAGACTCAATTTATATGTTTATAGTATCAGAAGTTGAACAGAGTAATCAAAGTTCATTTATAAACTAGCCCTCCACCAAGAAATGTTTTCTAATACAGAGCAGTAAGCATCCAAGTCTCGTGTACAAGCAGATTAGGTCTTGAACTGAGAGAAGTGCTTAAATCAACACAAATATGCAGCAAAATCTAGGCAATGTTGTCTATCCTATGTGAGTAACTAGTCTGCTTAAATCAATTTAAATTTCAGCAAAGTCCATGATCCCATTCTTATAACAAAAGAGATATAAGAATGACTAGTTTTGGCTGGATAAAATGGATTTCCAAATCATTTGGGTGTTGGGTTGAATTAAACTGATTCAGATGAAACTATTAGATTACCAACGATTAGTAAGCAGTCAATCTGAGAAGGCTAATGCCTATTTTGGTACGAAAGGAATAAGAATTTCCTCATAGGCTAAGAAGGCCTCTGATATTGGTTGGCATTGCTAGGACGTCGTGGTCTGATTTAGGCCCTTACGTGTCTGTTAGTCCTATCTTTTGTTTGGCTATGAGAGCTTTTCATGTTGGATATTTAAGCCAAAGAATTAATCAATCTGAAATAATGAAATGATAATTCCATCTAATAAAATAGGAATATAAGGAAATAGAACCAGAGGCACATAAGTACTATCTTTAGATCAAAATCCAGTCTCGTATTAAATAATTCAAATTGAATATTTGAACATACAGTTACTGTTTTCCTCCCACAAGCACAATTTTGGAAGGACTAATTAGAGTCTATTCCGACATCTACAGCAATAAAACAAGAAAATAAAGTTCACATATGATGAAGATAGAAGAGAAATTTTGGACAATCAAAATCGGTTAAGGGGTGGCCTTACATAGATATCAAACACCCCTTCCCTACAACCATTAAGTTTAAGTCTCAATAAGTGTAATCTTTTTTCAAAAAAAAGTTTTCTAAGAAATAAACAATAAGTTTATAGATTTTTTCATAAATCTTCCATAAAAGTTAAAACTTCACAAATATCATAAAAAATAATAAAAGAATAAAAGGATGTTAAATGTTTATATTTTGAAATCAGTAAGATGCTTTTAAAAACTCAACCTATATTTAGTGAAGGAAGCTTTCATCTAAAGGAAAGATAGTAAATCAAGTTCTAAATTATGTTCGTTTGAACCAAACATCATAAACTCACACATAACACAATTTCAATTGAGAAGCGGTATCTTTATTTATGTTCTTGTAACACGTTCATGAAAGCTTCCAAGTGTTGTCTATTTAAATAATTACAGATGTATTTTGATAATCTCATTAAAGGCTAAGTGTAGAGGTTCATTTCACAAATTTCACTACTTTGTCATTTCTTGAACCTCTACATGTCCTCAAGAATAGAGTATCTCTTGCAAACTCTTATCATACAAATTTTTTACATCGATTTTTTTACAAATTTTTTAATTTGTCAATATGCTTCTTGGTCAATCAATTGGCATAGTATTACCACATTGAATCTCATTTCAAATATTTAATATCACAGAGGTTAGATTTCCACCACTAATAGCTTTCTTATAGAAATGATCCCAATCCTCTGGATAATTTAGGATTTAGTCATGTTCAAGATTTTGATAGGCCATATATGTTTGTGCTCAGTCTCAACAATGAGTCTAACTATCTAACAATTTGTCTTATTTTATATAGCTATGCATTTTAGTAGTAATAATGTTCTGTTTCAGAAAACAAGTGCTGCTCTAGAATCACAACTTCTGAGAATTAAAATTAAGAAGCGCCAATAAAAGGAAGTGAGGAAATTTAATTTTTTTTTAGTCATTTGGTCGCAATAGAAGTGGTCTCATTCCATTAACTCAACTTCCATAATATTTCTAACATTACTAGATTGCTTAATTGATTGTCAATAAGACATTCTATTCTAAAAGTATAGTTGATACTGAAGGAATCAAATATATTATTATCATTACTAAAGCCTTCTAGTACAAAAGGATAGCTAATATATCTAAGTCCATAAGAAATAGTACCCTTAAGGTGTTTAAAGATCATATCTAAGACATTCCAAGACTTCCGTAGGATTCTTAGTGTACTTGCTTAGCATAGAGACAACAAAAACGAAATTAGGTCTAGACCTATTGAAAGATAAGTATTATAATAATTTGAGAATATTTTTTTATTTAAAGACTTGCATATTTTTTTCACTAATGGTATACTCAAATTAAAAAGAGTGTACAAAATAAAATAATGAAATGACGCTTAGAAAGAGTAAACGAATTGATGTGTTAGTGGCATATAATATCTGTACCTATAATTAAATTCTATACTTAAAAATTACATCATCTGTACAAAGAATACTTAATCACAGAAGTAAATCATTCTGAAGAAAAAAGAATCGCCTACATATAACCAGAGATGAATAAATATGATATCATCATTATCAAACTTATTGATTTGGAAACCAAAGAAAAGAACAATATTGCCAAAAATTTTATATGTGTGTGTGTGTGTGTTTGGTTTAAGTGCATAAAGGGATATGACTAACTTACACATTTCGTTTTTATATCCTAGTTACATGAACCCTTTAGTCAATTATAATCTTTTATAAGCAAGATAAACATATAGGAAAGCAATCATCAATTCTATTTTTTGAATAAGAAGATTATGAAAAAAGCAAGGAAATAGGATGCAAATAGTGGTGATATGAGCAACAATTGCATAAATAACACATAATTAATATCATATTTTTGTCAAAAATCTTGGACTATATGTTGCATGCTGTACTTTTCCATTGTTCTCTCAATTTGAATATTCTGTCTAAAGATTCACTTCCATCCATAATACTATTAGAAACCAAAAGTGTTAATAGATGAAGTCTTTCTAACTCTCTTACTTTTTCAATATTTTATAGGTTATGTAGACTTTCCGGGAGTCAAGGAAGAAAATCATAGATCAGACAAAGAAAAAACATTGGATAGAAATTTGATTTAAGATAAAAGATATTTTCAAAAAAGAATAAAAATAATCAAGCTAATAAAAATAACTTCAATGACTAGGTATAGATGAAGAATTGGATCATGCTCTTCTAAGTTATAATATAGCAACAAGATATTCCCAAAGTAGATTCATATTGGTACTTATACATTCAGATATAAGTAGACTAGTTTAGGTTTCCTCCCTCCCCCACCTGAAAAGAAAGATATTCTTTCTCATGCTTGGAAAAGAAAGAGACTAATCCTACATAAAACAGCTATGTCATAATAGATCCGAACACTTGCCTTTGATTGACTGAAATATCATGCTTGCTTTATTGAATAACTAAAGAAAATACATGGATGAGAGATAGGAAAGAAAGAGGTTAATCCTAAATTAAATAGCAATCTTTCAAAGGTTCATTAAAGACTTTACTACTGGGAGGTGTCTTTGTATGTGTTGTTCAAAGAGAGGAGGACCTAATGATGATTCGTTTCCAAAAACTAGAAGCTAAAATCATTGTAGATAGATATCCTATAAAAATGTCTTTCAAGGAATGGTCCAAAAGAAGCATCTCATACCTATAGAGGTATTTGATATTTTCTTACATTTGAGATGATTGAGAAGACATTTTATCAACATTTGTATTTTTTTAATCAAATGATGACATCAAAATCATGGTTTTAAGTTTCAGCCTATACTAGTACATTGTTGGACTAGTGTGTGTATACATATATAGTTATAATTGGTACCGACTATATAGGATCAAACCAGCACAAACCAGCCATATCAAGTGGTATGGTTTGATTTTTAGAACCCTCATCAAAATCAAAAGCATCATACTCGAGTATGAGAGTGATAAAAGTCTTCCACCCGCAACGATCAAGGCTAGTGAAACCAACTAGGCTTCCATTTGTCTTAATTAGTAAAACCAATTTTGTTGAATTCATTTTGTTTAATGAATTTAGAGTTAAAGTGGATACATATTTTTTAAGGTGTTGCAAATTAAAATTTTCATAACTAGAATTATACAACATAATTTATTTACAATACTTATTCTTTGTCAAGTATATACCAATAAATTGTTCTCTTAATTAATGAAATGATAATGCACAAAACCAACATCTAAACTTGAAATGAATAGAATTTTAGTTAATGATCATTTTTTTTTATTAATATCACATTGTAGATAAGTCTTCAAAAACTAAAAACGATCCCATTATATAATCACTCACTTAGAGTAAATTCAAACCCCCTGAAACTAAAGTGATATAAAAATTAATTAATCTAGTTTTCCAAGTCCGGGTAACCAAAACACTAAACCAATTATTAAAATTTGCATAAATGTTGTAATTAGATACATCATATAAAAAGGAATAAATAGATCGAAATTAGATAAAGCATTAGAGTGAAGTAATTAATTCAGGCTTTAAAACAAATTATTATTATGTTTTAGTTCTAAGAAATAATTAGTATAAAATAAAAACTATGTTAATAAAAAAAATAAAATATCAGAAAATGGAATTATAGGTGCACAGGCATTGTCTTTAGGTTAGAATACAGTCTCTTATGTTTGTTGTCCTATTTTAAATAATATGAAGATAAAACTGTGTTCTCCTATAAGCACGATCACGAGAGCATTGATATAAGTGTCTTTCAGCACATTTGAGCAACAAAATAAGAAACAAAGCAAATGATTAATAGAGAAATTTTAATATAATCAAAATTCGATAATGTGGCTTTCTATATCAGTTGGCTTTCTCCGCATTCATTCTGTTTAAATGTGAGCAAGTGTAACATTTCCTAAAATAATGAAAATAGATAAAGTATGTTTTAGAATTCCCCTAATACCTCCTTCCTCTGTTTGTCTTCCTCTGTAATCTCATTCCTTTCTCTTCAATAAATTACGGGTCTTTTTTGTCTGTACCTCTCACTCAAAAAAAAAAGTTCAAGCAAAGTACTGATAGTTTTACATTGATCTTGACAATATAAAAGGCTAACATTTTCCATGAGTTCCCTCTTGGATCTCTTTGTAGACATTTACTACGATACGAACAAAAAAAAAAGAACAAAAAGAAAAAAAGGAGGATCACTATGCGGGGTACGATTTTTAGCTAGCTCTCCTAGTAAAGGTTGGTAAGAGTGTACCCTTCACATGAAAAAAAAAAGGTCTCAAATCTCATACAAGCAAAAGAACACGACGTTTAGGATAAGATACTTGCACAAATTCGTAAGATGCGAGATACCTTATCGATCCATTGGCGGGACTCTTCAGTGTAGTCGAAGGCGGGATCTTGGAGCAGCTCCGCCTTGAGATGATCGTAGATCTGGACGAAGGTCGCCTTCAGATCCCCTCCTGCAGCCGCTCCGTTCATTGACACTGCCATCGATCACACCACCAAAATGGTACCAGCCCGGATAGTGAGGAACCCCAAGAGACGTTAATGACGGCACTGTATATAGTACTCGGTAGGCAGTGGTGGACATGTGAACGGAGTTCCCATAATACCCTCATCATCGTCTCTCAATTGCTTGATTAAACACTCTATATTTTAGAGAAAAGAAAAAAACAAAAAGTAGTAATTATTTTTAAATTTTCTCTACACAGCTTTTAAAAAAAAAAGGAAAATTCAATTTTTTTTTTATTTCATCTGATTTTTTTATATTATGATACACAAATAACAAGTATATCCAAGGCTACATCTTTTTTATTTACTAAATTCTTTTTTCTTACATAGAGAGTATCCACAATACATTAAGTAACATTTATTAATCTATAAATCATGGTGAAATTATAGCAGAGAGTGGAGGCCATTTTAGTAAAAAAAATGTGCGAGAGAGGCGTGCACGGAAGACCAACACGTGGCTGATATATCTTTTATTTTTCACTGATTCGCTGCAACAAGTCGCGCGCTCCTCGTTAATTGGACAGTCCCGACAAAGAAAGACCGACAAGTCACGGCCGTCAGGAGCTGGACTCTCACTGGAGATATTATTCCCTGAAAACCTACCGTCCGACGTGTACATCCGTTCGTGGGTCCATGTCTTAGGCTCATTAGAGAGTGCCAAGCGAGGTCAAGTTATGAGGGACGTAAATAACGCTCTGGCTGTGGTAGGTAGAGGTGGTCTGAGTTCGTACCAGCGCACGTTGTGCTCCACGTGAACACGTGCGAGCACAACGTGCGAGGAAATATAGGCGAAAGCTTTTTGTTGGAGTGTACAAAAGGCCGGCCTTTATTGGAGAAACCTTAATAATGATTGAAGGAAGAGGTGGGGACAAGGCAGGTAACGTAAGGGGTCATTGGGAATAAGATGATGAAAGTAAATATTGTAATAGAGAAAAAAAAATGGGGACAATATTATTTAATTGGAAAAATAAAAAATAAAATCTATTTATAAAATGATTATTATTTTTTACAAACACTTTTTGGGCAAAACGAATAGATCGAGTGGACTTCTTAATATTTCAGATCTGCTTAGGGTTTAGGCCCATATCCATAAGGAAAAGATTTGTTCTCTTTATAAATGGGCCTTTCTAGATTAGAGGTCCAATTAGATGACTGACTTTAAATTAAGGTTTAATAAAACTTCATATGGGAAATTTAAATTAATTCTGAACATCACTCAAGCATGTAGCACCTTTTTTAAAAAAAAATTACAATGAATAATTTTATTTTATTTATTTAGATTATTGGCATTTATATTTTGTATTTGCAAGAGAAGTAAATCGAAAGGGAGTAATATAACTATGGAACATAAATATAAGATGATAGAAAAATAATAAACATAATTAAATGAAAGAAGCATTTATATTTTATGTTGTATTTTATTTAGATACTTCGCATTTATATTTTATCATCAAGTGTTTACTAACTTGTAAATTTCTTATGTAATTTTTCGTTTATTCTCCTACACTCTTTCCTAAGTAATTTTTCGTTTATTCTCCTACACTCTTTCCTAAGTAAGTAATAATTATAATGAATGAAAGAAAAAAATAGTTTATTTATAAACATAATTAAAATTTTAAAATATTTTCTATCACTTATTTTTATATTTCATAATTTTATTCCTTTTCCTTTTGCTTTTGTGGAAATGAAACAAATATTGAACATATCTTAAATGTAAACCACAGATTAATAAATTAACGAGGAATCTTATTTAGTCAAAGCTCAAAATCTCCATGATTAAGAAATTAGATTATTTTTTTTACAGTCGGCAGATTGTATTCAGCAGTTGCCTTACGCGTACTCTCCACATCCATTGCTGCAATCTGTCTGCATACAGCGAATGGCAGTAGCAGAAGGATTTAACCTAATTAAAGACACAGTAGAGCTTCAAAATGTTTAAGCGACGATCGAGTTAAAATTTTGTAAAATAAAGAAAAAAAGGAAAAAAAAATGGCAGGAGAAGTTGAAACTCTTTGATGCTACTTCAAGTGACCTGACCGCTTGGAGAAGAAGGCAGAATGGCTGAAGAGGCTCCTGCCTTTTCCACGGGACAGGAAGACAGACAGTGGATGGTTGTACAATGCAGAAAGCGACCTTCGAACTGAACTTCTGATACATGATTGAAAGAACAAAAAAATAAAGCGGAGGAAGAAGAAAAGTAGGGACTGGATAGCTTTGCTTTTAACTCATCATTCCTGGATCATGATCTCTTCTTGGAAAGGAAGCCTTCTTGCTGTTGGCTGCATGGGGCCGGCTAACCTACGACTGCTTCTTTCAGAGGGAAAGCAACTGACGGATTCCTGTTTCCGCTGCTGTTGAGTGCACAAGACATAACCACTCCAGAAGAACACTGCTCACTAACAACCTCATCATTGTTTATTATACATGGATTTCTGTGTATGTAAAGCCAGTGTCGGCATTTTGACCACAGGAGATATTCATTCAGATTTTTTTGTATAATTTATTCCGTCGGTGTAAAGATTGACAAGAAGCACAATTATACATGAAGGGACACGAAAGATTTTGAAATTGGAGATCGGGCAAAGATTGCACTTTGATTTGAGTGCAGATTAGCTATTGCTTCTGATTGTGATGAATCAGAAGAATGTTATACTCGGCCGTGCTTTATCAGGGCAAAATAGTACGTCGAATCATGCATGAAATTAGGGCAAAGCCATGCATGCATGCACTGTTACGTAGGACAGTGCTGGGGTGGAATTATGCTTGGAGGACGTAAACTTTGTAAAAACAGTAGGTCAATGCTCATATAATTCTGAAAACTTGTAGTTCAAGGAAGAAAAATTAGTCAAATTTGAACAAAAGTCCAACCATATCTGATAGTTACTGCAGGCACTAATTAAATCTAAGAGATGAAAGATCGAGTGGATTACAGATGTGGAGTTGATGTGAAGTGTGAATTAACCGAGCAGAAGAGAAATGGAAATTGAGAAAATAAGTTAATTAATAACAAAAAAACATATTATTTTAAATTACAGAAGCCAAATTGGAACCTGCAATTAATATAGTCAATTTATGCTTCTTTCTTGTTGATTACTATGGTTGAAAACAAACAAAACACATATTAGTGGGGAACAACTAGCAAGCAAGATCTGTGTCTCCATTACTCCACAAAAGAGAGCGATTAATTAATTCTGCGCTCTTCGTAATTTGTTCTTAGGCACCTTTCCTTCATGCAATAATTTCCAATGATGGAAGAAGATTTGGGAGGCAAATTTAGTTGGTAAATCAAGGTCAACAACAAACACAAGTTTTTTTTCCCCAAATATTTTTTTATCTTTTAGTTCTTGAAACTACCGAGCCTTTTCACTTTTCCCAGTAACTTCTCGTGGAGAAATTTGAATTTAATCATGTCTTTTTTAAAAAGAATTGGTAGAGTGTTTAGTTCATAGACTAATGAGGCATTCTCAAACAGTACTTTGATGAAGACATTCGCAAGGAAACAACCCCGAGAGAAAAAAAAGGTTTTAGAGTCGAACGAAAGAGAAAGAAGAAGAAAGAGAGGTCCACCACAACATGACATAACATAATGTACATGATTTAATTTAAATTAGTATTTTTTTTTTAAACCTCGATCCAAAGCGTTCATTAATCCAATAACTAAATTTGAAAAAAATGATGTGTTTTATAAACTTTTGGACTCGGGTTCAAACCAAAGCAAATAAATCATGACCTAACAGCATGACATAATGTACATAATTCACCATTAAAGGCATGATAAATATATGGTTGAGTTGGGTTTGGTCTTTGTGACTTGAAAGAGGAGCCATCATGATGTTTCCTTTCTAAAGGAGGCACATACATACTTTGTCAATCTCGCTTGGGAAATTTACATGTTGAAGTCAACATCTATTGATCCTTTTACAATTGATCTTTCAAAAAGTAGGAAGCAACTCGATCATGGATGCATGCATGATGGTAGGACATGATGAGTGTTGTCGTCGCATATGAATCATGTGTAAATCAATTTTTATTCACTTCCTTTTTTGAGTTTTGATAGGAAATATTGGAGCTAAAAAAATAAATTAATTTAGATTAACAAGATATTTGAACCCGGTTAATTTGACTAGTTTTTATTATATATATTCAGTATTAAGTATTTTAATTTTTAATTAATAACCATATTTGAATTGATATATAAATTGATTTTAGTTACATGATCCACTATTTTGTCTAACAAAGTAATTTGTTGTCTATTAAGCACGATGGTTTTATTCATAGTTGTAAATTGGTGTATGTCGATGCATAAGTATAATTAATAAAATGGTATATCAATTTTGCAATTAATTCAAACAACCATATATTCAAATCTATATCATATTGGCAATGTTGATATGAGTATCTCTCTTCATAAAAATTATTCTTCATTATTGGTTTTTTTTTTCTACTTTTAGCTTGTGTCGTATTTTGGAATTCCTTTTACATTGTCTTTTATTTAGGAAATTAGTTTATCATCTAATTTCATATGTTAACTACTTTGGAACCTAGGCTATGTTCTGTTGAATGGAATCTACGGTAGAAAGGATGGAAACTACAATAAATCTACATCCTTTCCATCGTGGATTTCATTCAACAGAACATGACCCTAATATTACTACCCTCAACAAGCATTGTAGATACACCTTACTCAATTGTCCAAGCTAGGGCCATCCTCTACCTATTAAGTTGAGTTTAAAACCTAGCAACCTAATGTGTAGCTAGAAGCCCTACTTTCTAGACATCAATCCACTCAACAACTACGATAGTAAGAATTTTTCTTATATGTAATGTCTCACTTTTGTGAAAACTATAAAAGATTTTAACTTCTATTATTTGGGCTAGGTGAACTTTATTAGCCCTAATTAGCTAGGATGTAAGATGTTAAGCATCACTCTAAGTTGCACTTATATTACATCCCCCTAAACTTAAGTATACTCTTAGTAAGCCCTATTATATGTTGTTATAAGCTTTCAATCTTTACTTTCCTTAAGTACTCATTGAGGTTGCAGCTTTATTGTGCACACTTAAACATAAATATGTTCTTACTAAAGCCTAGGGTGTTTGTAGCATAAGCCCTCGAGCCTAGCCTTAGTTACCACCTTATAAACCCTCAAGTTTTCTCAAGGTTGCACTCAAATGATACCCACCTAGTGACGAGCTTAATCTCATTATGTCTTAGGGTAGCATTCCTAGTATAAGCTCTCAAGCTTCTCTCACTAGGGGTGACAATTATACTTGAGTGATTCAAATACTTGACTCGTGTGCACCTACCTGAATATTTAGGAGAAACATATATTTAAGTTAAGTTTTGGTTATATGTTTAGGAGAAACATATTTAAATTGAGTGATTCAAGTACTCAGGTTAAATTTTGGTTATATAAATGAATATTTAAGTTAAGTATATTTTAAACGTCTATTAGGTCAAGTTTGGAAGAACATATACTCTTTCTTTAAATTATAGGAGAACTCATTACATGTGTCACCCACTATAATGCCAACACAAGCAAATGCCTTCTCAACAAAGGCTAGATTAAGGGACATTGATAGGGATAGAATTTGACATATAAAATTTAAAGTTCATACACCCTATATAAAGAGGGGGCATTAAGACATCTAATGCATAGTGGATGCACTGAGGAAGAAACTTATAGTCTAATTGCCCGGGGCTACTCATTAAAAAGCCAGTCATCCGTGCCTAAGAAAATAAGCAAAATCATATGTTTGAGGAACCCAAGACCACAAGATGACCAAAATCTAGAGATGCTTGAGATGAACATGATTACCAACCAAGCAATTGAGTCTACCTTAGTAGACTAGCACGTATGTCCATAAGTAGACACAAGCGATTATTTTTCTTTTTGACGTGGTAAGACTTTTTAGGGCAGTGACACGGCTGCACCATTGTTCTCCTGGCATCATCCAAAAAGAGATACATTTATAATTTTGTAAGGTTCCTGACAAAATGAAACTCACAATGTCCTTTAGGTTATACTTATTATTTAGGCTTAGCTTCAAGCCAAAGCTAATGTTTATAACATAAAGGTTGAATTATCTTTTAGTCTTTTGTTTCTGAAAAAATGAGAGAAGGGAGGAACAGCCTTTTGAACTACGATTTTCTAACACAACTACTCTGAATACCGAAGGGAGTAACATTTAAAGCTTCTAAGTATTCAACAAAAAAAAAAAAAAGAAAGAAAAGTAGAAAGTGTAATTAGTCCAAAATGAGATATAATTGCTACACAAATTCTATGGTTTCAAAAGTAGAGCAGGGGTTCACCCCTCCCTGTCACAAACCTAAGATTTTTCTGATGGCAACATTGTTTAAGGAATCACAATATAATTCCAACATTACCTCTTTGGTCTCTAGTACAAACTCACAACTTTCTTCTGCATAAGCCAATTGACAGGGCCTACAATGGACCATCAGTAAGTGCAAGTCAAAGCTACATTTCCCATTATTGTGATTAGTGACAAATCATGTCCCTCTGATTCTAGATCCTGCACTGTCCAAAGTAAATTAAATCTCCATCAGATCCTTGAGAAAATTTGAGAAATCCCTGAAAGGAATTCTGTGAAGGTTGAGCAATTCAGGTTCTCGGCTGCACGTGTTACAGAGACAAGCAGATGCATGTACAATTCATTCATTTTTTTTGTTTTTTTGGCAATAGAGCTTGGTATGGTAGACACTGTATAAGTTTGAGTGGTTAGCTAGTCATCTAGAACTCAGAATAGCTCCAGTATCAGGTCTAGTCCGAAGCTTCAACTTTCATGAGAACAAGTTGACAATTTGATTATTGTGATGGCTGTTTGCATCCATCACAGTCAAATGAAACAAACCATTCATTTCAATAAGATACAGTGAACCACGAGAGGTGGGAAGAGATGCAGCCTCATTGTTGAAGTGTAGCCAGCAGGATTGATATCACAGTTTTCGGTAATAAAGAATAATGAACAGTGTAATCTTAGACTAAGAATAAAAAGAAGTTATTTAATTTTCTTTTTCTGATGAAATATTATAGTGCAACGAAGCTTCACAGTCATTACTTGTGCTAGTGAAAATGTCATTTCCCAACAACCCAAAAGCTTTAATCTTTCTCCCTCCATCACCCCTGACTCTAGTTTGTCTCTGTAGTTGCTTGCCTCTCCTGAATCCATTTTTTATTCACTGCGTTCCTACCACTGATAAGGTATCTTAAATCTCAATCTATTGCAATGCAAGTACACGAGAGACTTGCTTAAAAACCACTTGATTGCTTTACCTTCCTCATACTTCTTTCTCTCCTCTCCTCTCTCTCTCTCTCTCTCTGACTTGAACCTTAAGCATATCATCGGTTTCTTAATAAATTGAGCAGATAATTCCCTTTGTTATTCCTCTCACAACATCCATCTTTTTAAATAAGTCCTCTCCACGTCCAAGAACTCATCCGAAGGCACACAATTGGCAGAATGGGACGGCATTCTTGCTGTCCCAAGCAGAAGTTGAGGAAAGGCTTGTGGTCTCCTGAAGAGGATGAGAAGCTCTACAATCACATCATTAGATATGGAGTTGGATGCTGGAGCACTGTGCCGAAATTAGCAGGCATTGCTCAGCTTTTCTTTTCTTCTACTCTTGCAATGAACTAATTCCTCCTCGGTCAACATAACTCAATTCTTTAGTTTCTTCTTGCAGGACTGCAACGCTGCGGAAAGAGTTGTAGACTTAGGTGGATCAATTACCTTCGGCCGGACCTTAAAAGAGGCAATTTTTCTCAGCAAGAAGAGGATTTGATCATAGCACTCCATGAAATTATGGGCAACAGGTAACACACAAACCTTGAAATGATTTCCTCGCGGTGATAAACTTTCTCAAATTTTGACTATTGCAGGTGGTCACAAATTGCATCCCAGTTGCCGGGAAGAACAGACAATGAGATCAAGAACTTTTGGAATTCTTGCCTCAAGAAGAAGCTTCGGCAGAGAGGAATTGATCCAGGCACACACAAGCCATTGAGTGAGGTCGAATCACAAGAAGAGGCAATTAACATAACACAAAACTTCAACAATAGTGCTGCATTGGGGCAGTTGCCATCGGTGCCGGTCTTTGATCCCTTCCCACTTCTTGAAATCCAGAGTTGTCTAGAGTCAGCAGAGAACAATATTAACATCTACAGCCAATTCCACCCAACTCTTGAGCCATTATGTGATTACAGCAGTGTCTTGGATGTTTCTGATAACTTTGGCTATGGTGACACCTCAAGCAACAGCAGCAACTGGAACTGCAACGTTGAGATGAAGGCTACTCTTGGAGATGAAGCCCTGAATTGGGCATCTCTGGGTAAGATGGAGATGCTGCAGATGAATGCGGTGGAAACTTACGAGAACAAGTTTTGTTCCTGGCAAGAGAAACAGGTTAATACGCAGAGTTTAGAAGATTACAATGATTATCAAATGAGGCCACTGTCTCATGATTTCTCAGATATCTGTTATAATGTCTCACGAGGGACACTGGCAAGTGATATCAATCTGGAATTCTTCTAAAATTTCTTGACCTGACCACCCTCTTTGTTCATTATATCGACTGGAAAGGTTCAAGCAAATTTGTGAAATGTTGTATTGGCCTTTTGATCAGTTTCTGATTACAATTTTTTTGCTTTTGTTTTATTGTGTTTTTTTTTTTTGCCTTACATAAATGCTCTAGAGGAATAATAAAGCTCTTATATTGTTCGAGCCAACATCTTAAGAGAAAAAGCTAACATATAATATGTCAGATCACTTCTTCTTGACCCTGACGTATCCCATTTTTCCTATTGGCAAAAAAAGATAGATGAACTCTACCTAATAAATATACTTACATAATATTCTGTCCCGTACCGTGCATTGCCTTGTGGGGGAATGACCAATGATTTGCTGATATGTTTGACCTCCAATAAGCCATTTGCAATAGACCAAGAATTTGGAGAAGTCATGCAGGTCACTGTTTTATTCTGCATCAGCTCTAAGATACATCACTGTAAGTTGTACTTTGGCTAAAGAACACATAAGGATGCTCTCAAATCAGTAGTACACTTGGTATTGTTCAAATTTTTCTGAAAAAATATCGTACTATTAACAGCAAAAAAATTCATGTCAACAAATGCAATAGGAAGACTGTTCCTTCTTGCTTCCTTTTTTAAGTCTAATCAAATGCCGTTCTTCCTTCTTCAACAGCATTACTTTCCTTATCAAAGTGTCCTTGTGCATCTTGTTTCTCCTTTTATACTATTAACATAGTGTATTCTATTTGCATACAGTCGTGCAAAAACTTCAACGCGGTGCAATTCATGTGGCACATTTCCACAACTTTGTGCCTGAAGTAGATTTATTCTGCAGAGAATATTTTAATATGCTGCATATGTAAGAATGACATAACAATTTGTCATGAACCACTTTTGCATGTTTCTTCTAGTAGCCTGTTTGTAATGGAGCTAGAACGAAAGGTGACATGATCCTGAGGATGCTAGTATGGATACTACATATATAATGCGTGTGTGCCTTGTATCAAATGTAGTATATTTTTATCCACAATTGTATTAGCCAATAAAACAATGGTTAGATCTTTGTAAGCCAATAAGTACGACTGATATGAAAGAATTAGCAAATGTGTGAAAACTTTATTCAATACTAGAGTTATATCCCATAAAAATATTCAGGTTGCTAACCTAAAGGTTGGAATTGCATATCTTGTTATTTCACGAACACAAAAATGTTGGCAGAATTATTCTTTTGGTACCAACTACCAAGATGAGAAAGCTGGATAATTTAAGGCCAATCTTTTTCAACTGCTCCTCACTGGTTATATAATAGAGCATGATTTGGAACCATCACTTCCCACTAGATGTACAATGACTATAGTTGTTAGTGGGACTTCTACTGCATGAAATCCTAGTGATTTGACCATCATGTACGTCTGCACGGTGCAATTGTGTGAGTTCATTGAGCGCAACGAACTTGTTTCATGACAGAATCATTCATCAGGAAACTGACAAAGAAGCAGACATCATTGTTAACTCTACTACGTGTTGGTATAATTCATGCATATTGTAGGAATCATTCTGATACTTTAAGGGCAGGTGCATAATGTATTATCGTGGAACAGGTAGCATCCACATAAATGTACAGCAGGAGTGCAGATAACAAGACAACTTGACATAATATACTAAAAAAAATAGGATATTACATATAAAAGAGAAATTTTATTTAATGTTGAGCTACGTATCCAAGTGAAGAATACAGAAATAGGGTCCTCATTCTAACAGATAAAGATGAAGAGTTTCTATTTATTTAGTAAACAATAATAGTCTTGCTATTTGAGCAGATTGCCCTTCCAGAGTAATTTAGCGTGAGGGTCTCTCTGTGATCAGTGCCAATGTTGTATAATAATTCTTTAGTATATATGCCTTTTGGAAATGATCTCCACAAATTTGGTCCAATTTATGGTCTCATATCGCTCTTAGAAGAGGCTAAAAGAGGACCTCATCTATCATCCATTTGTATTAGAGTCAGCCTGGCGACCCCAGAGAGGATGGAACCTTCAATTATTGGTTTGTTGTCCATTTTTCTAATATTTGGATGCTAATCTTGTGATACTTGTCTCCTTAAACTAAATGACAATCCAAGCTAAGTGGAAAAGGATATAACATTGTAGAATTAGCTCTTTATTTATCCATGTCTTAGAGATGTAATAGTTTTGTCTTTTGGTACTCTACTTTCAGACTAAATGTCTTCCAAAGCGAGTAAAAGGATATATTCTAGAACAAATATCATTGAGTAATCATCTTACTGGGAGTGGAAACATTCCTAATGTAGGGAAGTACTTCCAATGCCTGCATACTTCTTGTCATAGTCCTTTTGAGTGCTGAAACTATTGTCCGTATTGACCACTATATTTGATTCAGTTGAGTTGATAATGTCCACAATCCATGTGATCTACAAGGGAAATCCACTATATTTGCTAATCCACTTGATCACGGCTGCCTCCAGTTCAACCCAACATAGCTGAATGATGATCTTAACTACTATAAAACAATTAAAGACAAATTTGCTAGGAAGGAATGTGTTTTTAGGAAATTCATCCAATAAATTGGTAATGAGGTGTTTGTCTATCCGCTAAAATTTCAGATAAAAAATGGAAAATCATATTTGTTAACGCTCAGGTATGATTAGGGACGAGAGTAATGAAGGCATCATTAGTTGAATCCCAAATTGTTGCAATGCAATGAAATCTATTGAATAGAAGTATTTTGGAATAAATCACGAGATAGAAATGTTTAAATCGGTAGTATCTCTTCTGACATATGAGCTTGGGTCATACAAGTGTTTCCCACCCAAGCAATATTTGAGAGCCAATTCGTAAAGCGCCCATCTACTTGCCCTCTGTCGAAAGGATCTCAAACTTTTATTGCCTCTAGTCTTTCAGTAATTTATCTTTGACAATTGTAGCGAAAAAGTAAGCAAAAACTCAAGATGACAAGTCGATTGTCTAGAATAATAAAGAGAAACAACTTTGCATTGACAAATATAGAATTAGCAAGAAGATTTGTAGTGTAAATGATGAAAAGTATAAATTTTGCTTGAGAAGCAAGTGTACTCCAGATAAGAACAAGTGATCCAACTTGAAATACTCAGAAAACTTATTTGAAATGCTAACCGTCAATGTAATCCTACTTCTTTAAAAAAGTATATTTGAAATGCTGATCTTAGATAGAACCCTACTGTTTTAGTATGGAGCAAGAAACTTAATTAAGACAAAATTTGAACTCCATCTTTTGTTAGAATGCTTAAAAGGGCATTCGATGAAATTCCAAACTAGAAACATGATAGGTAGTGATGGCCTATAGGCCAGGTCATGCCATGCCTAGCCCAAGCATGGGGCACACTAGCCAACAGGTTATGCTACGCGTGACTCAACACAACTAAAGAAAAACTAGGGCCCAACAAGTTTGCATCATGTTTGAACCATGCCACCAACATAGTTCAAGAACAACTAGCTTGGGCTTGACACTTCTCTGTGCTCAATCTAATATGTGTGCACAAGCTAAATCCAAAATATACCTCATATCAGAATGTAAAAAACACAAACAATTGTACATTTAAAAACCAAAATATTTTAAAAAATAATTTTGGATTGCACCAACGTGAGATGTCTTCATATCTCATTAAATATGATGGCAAGGTGCGTGTAATCCTATTTTATATAAAAAACAATTATTTTAGATTGCATGCATGAGATATGCTTATGTACCTTCCACAATATTTGTGGAAGTATCAAACCTATATTTTTCTAATTTTTTTAAAAAATAGTTTAGACCACAACCAATAGGTTGCCTATGTACATTTTATTTCTTCTCTTTATTCATTAGTAATTTGTGTGTTACTTTGTTCTACACATTTATGCACATATTCTACTTTTGAATCCAATGAAGTTGTATGACATTCTTTATCCTATAGATGATCCTTAACATCTAGCAATCTTTCAAATATATGCACATTTCAATACTCTCTATATAATACTCCGCTCCTCCACTAATATACGATTCTAATTATACAATAAATATCAATTCCCATCTTAATAGAAATATAATATATATATATATATGCCTTTTCTTTTGATCTCCATCATAACATTATATCAACATGAGTTTCAAAATTAAATTTGCATAATTTCTATTTTAAAATAACATTAAATTTAAAAGAACTCCTTATAGAAGCATTTTTATTAAAAAAATATTATATCTTTTATTAGTAATATAATAGTAGATATAACCAAGGTTTAAGATAATGGTCAAAATTGGTATACCGGTCCATTGTCAAACTTACCATATATATAAAGATATATATATATTTATATATTGCCCGCCTTGGATGTAACTATAAGGCTATGTTCTCTTTTCATCATGGATTCCATTTAACAGAGCATAGCCTAAGAGATGATGGAATTAAAAGAAGTTTATTATTTCATGGATATAAAAAATTTCTTCTAATAATTAAGAAACTTTAGTACTTTTTACATCAATCCTGTATAATTTCATATTCACATAATAAAATATATACAGCATCTAACCTAAGCCTAGTATCCATAATAATAGTTAAGTAAAACAAAGGTGACAATTTTTGGTAATATTATAAATTTATCTTTTACTTGGCAAGAGGTAACAAGGTGTGACACTAATGGAGAGTAGTTCAGTGGGGTTCAAAAGGGGAGGTGGGTGGTATAGCTAGGGGATATACTGGGCATAAGCAAGTCAACTAGAGAAGGTGAATAGGATGCAAATGACAGATGGTGGTAATGAATCAAATGCCAATTCAACAATAGGAAACACATTATTGAAACCCTCCGTGATTTTGCCACAAATTTCACTACAAAGTGAAATAAGTCAATGAAACCAAATTTTATTCATCAAAATTCCCAATTTCCTTTACACGGTTTCCCTTATAAAAAGCACATAACAATAACATTTAGATTAAAAAACTCCTCATCTTAGTTTCCTTGACGATCAGATCTGATCCCCATCACTTTCTTCCTATGATCTTATCCACCTGTTGTTCCCCCTATTTCTCCCTGCATCAGAGAAAACCCTCTTTCCCAACAAAAGAAATTTTTTTCTGATCCAAAAGCCACCTCTGATGACTTATTAATTAGGTCCGATCCATACAAGATGGATTCAAATGGGCTGTGTCTCACAAAAGCCTATTCATGATCCATAGGGACGGAAATTTCCATCCAAAACTTATCCTGATTCGAATATCAAAGTCAGAAGAAAAATATATACTTTTAAAGTCAAACAAAAAGTTGACACTTTAAAATGACATAGATAATCGATATATCAATGCTTTTCAGAAATCATGTCAAACAATTCCATCTTCTCAGCATGTATATCAAACTAAGAATGTTTCTTACTAAAATAACTAAGATGCACATTCACAGTGAAAAAAAAAATCCCTTTACATAGGATGAAATACCAATGTTCCTCTTTTACTCATACATCATTTTTAATTCTTTCTGTAAACAAGATCGACAAAGATTGAGATAGTTTTTACAATAAGCAATGATAGACTAGACCTTTTTATTACCTAAATCATAACATCAGTTGGAATTTGCTGAATTTGCTATAGCCTGTCATTGACAAAGACCAGCTAGGAAAATCGATGGATCAAGAATTTCTAGACTGACAAATTTGCTATAATTTTCATTAAGTTGGGGAAAGAAATTCAAAAGGTAGTGACGCAGTGTACAAATGGCCAACTAAGATCAACTACGGTTCACATGGGACAAGATTGGCTTGGTTCAAACTTGATTGCCACCAATAAATCAACATCAACGGATCTTGATAGCTGTTCATCTCAGTCAATCATCGACTAAAAATTATCAAAGATTCGAACTAACTGCTACATAAATGATTCATTTCAATTGCCAGTACCACTTGTCACATCCCTAAACCCGAAGTAATAGAGACAATTGCGCGACAGCCCACTTGATAAAATCATCTTCAAGAATGATGGATTAGCCAGCCTAAAAACCCCAACCAATCATGATAAGCAATGAACAAAGTCCATAAAAGTGTATGCTTATTTAATCTACGCCTCGCCCAAATCCTACATTATTGGTTTCTTTTTGACTAAAAAATTATCAAAGTTCGGCAAGATGAACACATGCCTCGATCCTAAAGTCTTTTTTTTTTTTTCTATTGCCGGGTGCTCCCCAGCCAACGTGATATCATCTACAGCACCTTTTGCAAGGATGTGATGGCAAAACAGGAGTGGCGCCATTATTGCATCCGTGGCCACGAAAACGAACTCTAATGTCTAGGGCAGATGGAACTGGAAACAAAAGAAGAGAGAAAGTTACCATTGGGGCCGGATGTTGAAAGGTCGGAAGAGTCCCCTTGGATTGTCTACAGGTTCTGGACAGTGGAAGAAGACATAAATATAATTATATGGGTATCATCAGAATAAAAATGTGAATCTCAAAGCAAGGTGATTCCCAAATGCTAGATTATGTGACAGGCCATAATTAAAAAAATTATTGCACTTGAACGATGACGAACATCATACATCGACCTTATTGGCTTTAGCACTCGACTCAACAAGATCAAATCGAAGGGAAGAAACAACCATGGCGTTTGGCCTCACAAGAAGAAAACAACTAACGAACATGAACAACAACAACAACAATAATAACAACGATCAAAGCTACGCATCAGCGATCTAGCTCGAATCACTGGTGGTTAACCTTCCTGCAGTGCTTCCTGATCTCGCCGTGGTTGCCGGTGAGCGGGGTGATGTTGCCCATCTTCACGATGGACGTGACGAAGTGGTCGAAGAAGATGCCTTGGTTGGCGGCATAGAGCTCGACGAGCTGCCTGGTGACGGGGCTGTTGGTGTAGAGGATCTCGTCGGAGTTGAGCAGGCCCTTCTTGGCCAACAGGTTCTTGAAGTAATAGTTGTCGAACTTGATGGGGCTGACAAAGTCGAGCGGGAAGAGCGTCTGGTCGCCGCCGGAGCGCGGGCAGCGGGTGCGCAGCTCCGCTGCGTAGGCCGGGTCGAGGGTGAAGTCGGGCAGGCCGTTGCCTGTCTGGTTGTACAGCCTCTGCCGGAAGCTCGTGCACCGCGCCACCCCGACCGTGTGGCTACCTGCATGCATTAATTATCGTCATGGTCATAGTCATTAATTACCTCAAAATTCACCATTATTTAGATGCGTATATAGATAAATTAATTGCCTGAGAGAGCAACGAGATCTTGGACGTCGAGGCCCTTGAGTTTGAACTTGGTGATGATGGTCGGGAGGGTGTTGTTGGGAGCCGGGATGTTGTTGTTCGAACCCTGAATGCTGGCTCCCAATGAATCCCTCCTCCCTAATGGGACCTCCCAGTATGGCCCGCCAAGCTATTTTTTTATAGTCATAATTCAATCAGGAACATCATCATCATCTCTGCTCTTCTAGCTAGATTACGTAGAAATAATTAACAAAAAAGATGTATGTATATACCAAAACAGTGGAGTCCCTAGCAGCAAGAGCCACAATATCGGCGCAGGACACAGTCTGAGGGCACTCCTTCTCCACCGCAGCCTTGATCTCGTCGATCACCTCAAATCCTCTCATGGAGTTCCGATTCGGGGTTGACCTCTTCTCGCTCACAATGGTCCCACTGCTATCCAGCAAAATCGACGCATCACAGCCCTGTGGTCAACGAGCAGCAGCGGCAGAAAAAATTAGCAGTGCTGTAATTTATATAAAGAAAGCAGAGAATTGACGGTGGCCGATCGAGTAGAAGCGCAGCAGTAATTTTGCTTGCCTTGACAAAGCAGTCATGGAAGTGGAGGCGAAGCAGAGAAGCCCCCATTCTCGCTTCCTTAGCAACGGCCTTGGCCACGATAGAGTTGATGATCTCGTGAGCTTTGGGACAGGAGTGGTCGTAGAACTGTGGGTAGAGGAATGTTGCCCCGCCGCCGCCATAAGGAAACGCGAAGCAGCGGAGTGAGGGAGAAAGAGCAAGGGCTGCGAGTACCACCACGAGGAACCTAGTTGCCGCAGCCATTGCTTGTTTCCTGGATCCTCCTTCAGTGGTCAGTACTGATGAAGGAGAGTGCTGATGACTTTGGTTGCTTGGAGGAGTATTTATACTAGGAAAAAGAGAAGATAATGATGACGACGATGATGATGGACAATCGGATGGAGTCGGTAGTCTACTTACTGGATTGGAGGATAGGGATTTGACAGAGCAAGCGTAACGGAAGCACGTAATTTTGATTTATTTTAGCTGACGATGGGATATGACATTTGACTGATTAGACTCATTTTAGCTTCTTTAATCATAGATGAACTTTAATGCGGGAAGCATTCCGCAGCACACCAACAATAACAAACAAACCTAAAGATTAGGTAGCAAATCAACCTCAGACCTGGATTAACGGATTCATCAAGAGGCCGCCCCTGTCCTCAGAAAGAGCAAGAACACGTGGTGGGAGCCATGCACACCAACCTCGTTGACGAGCGACCCTTTTAGATCTGCTCGATCAGCTCTCTGCGTCGCATATGAAATGTGCTGTTATAATTATTTCTCTCGTTTCCTTAAACTAAGTTTCTTGCTTCCTCTTCTTCTTGTTTCGTCCACTTTGTGTTTTTGCTTAAAAGAGACTCCACTTGTTTTTGGATCTTCCCGATCAACAACGTCTAACTAATTGCATTAATAAACGAAAAGAAAAGCTGTGAGGTGAACATATACGTCGGAACTGGTCAATCTACAGACTACAGGTGCAGTTAAGATGTATTCCGAGAACAGCTCTCCAGTAGCAGCTGAGATGGATATGTTTTTACCTGCTCCTCAGTCCTCAAACAGTCAAATTAAGTTTGCCACACAACGGTTACTTTCCTTGGACGAACAAGGAACAGGTCGTCTTTAATTAGTTCTTTGATAGATCAGACAACGCGTACCTACTCCACACGGCAGAGCCACTTTCTCATGTGGATGAAGTGGTTGAAATTGAAAGGAAGATTAGGAAAACTATTCGAGTGCCTGGCTGTGTGCATGCCGCGAGCTCGCTGAACTTTGAAATGACAGGAAGCGTTCTCCAGCTAAAGGATGACGCTGGCGAAAGGACAGGGGGGAAGGGAAGATGAGCTACTCTGGCGTGCAGCGGTTGGCGTGGTTGAGCAACAAAAGTCGTCGCGCGGCTACGCAATGGCACAACTTAATTGTCGCGGTGCATGGGGTGGCCCACACCTCCGACCCTATGAGGTCTTTAAATTTAGTGTCTTTATCCCCCTTAGACTGCGGTATTAATTATTTGAAGACTTAGGCAGGCGGGAGTCGTACTTAAGTTGTATTTTTTTTATTTCCATGCACGGGCCTACGCGGGCTAACTCCATAATTCGTGTACAATGACACTTTACCGTGTGCTAATGTACTTTCGTTTTCTACTTTATTTTTATCGGTGAAATAATTTTCATCGCTTCTATCTTCGTGACTCGTCTTTATAAGAAACACGTACAGAAAAATTGAGAGAGGAAAGGACAAAAGGGTGCTGTAAAGAGAGAAAGAGAGGCTAGAGTTATCGTACGTTAGGTCAAAAAAATCGTACGTTAGGTCAACTCAGAGTTTGGTTAAAACTCAACCCAGCTTAGGTTAAAAAAAAACTTTTTAATTATTTTCTAGCTAATAATGTTATTTAATTTTTTAATTATTTCAATCTTGAGAGGCAAATTTGTAATTGGGTTTAAAAAAAAAACTGTCCAAGCAGCTGAACCCTCACCCGTTTCCCCTCTTTCTCTCTCCCCTCACATTTTTTTCTCTCACTCGTGACTCGACCTTTGCCGGCTTCCAGTGGGGTCCGGGCGGCGCCTCCTGTAACGTCCACCAACGCTCTTCTTCTTTGTCCGTGTTCTGCCACCGGTGGTCGTCCTTCCGCCGTTGTGCCGCCACTGCCAACTTCTATCGACGTCAATTTTCTTGGGAGAGTACCTCTGCGAGCCAGCCATTTTTTTCTTCTCAATTTTTCTCATTTTCGCTGACGATTGTGAACGTCTTGCTCTGCCGTCCGTCACCGGCGAGTATTTTGGAAACAATGATTTGATTTATTTTTTTCTTCTTTTAATTTATTAGATTTTTATGGGTGTACGATGAGGGAAATTGTAGGTGTATGTAGGCTCGTGCATGTTTTAAATTGATATAAGATTAAGACTGTGTTTAATTAAGAGGATGAAAAGTGGAAGAAGGAAAATGAGAAGGAAAAGTAGTTTTGGCTATTTAATAGAGTTGACAGAAAATAAGAAAGAAATATGAAAAGAAATTGGCACAGAAAAGAAATTGGCACAACGTGTGCTCCATCCGAATCAAACGGTATAGTTACTGTAGCTACTATAGCTACAGTGTATTTCCCTTTCTTCTTCTTTCTTTTTCGATTCTCTTCCCTCTCATTTTCCATCCTCTCAATTAAACACAGCCTAAATGATTAGGTGAATTGTAGGTGATACTTTGGTTTGAGATTGATTGGTCCAAACTCCAAGCTTTAATGCTGTGTTTAGTAGAAAAGAAAGAAAGTTAAAAGGAAAAAAAAGTAAGAAAGAATGAAAAATAAAGAAGAAAGAAAATAATAAGATTTTTCATTATTGTGTTTATTTAGAAGGAAAGAAAGTTAGAAAGATTGATAAGTATACTTTATTTTTTTTATTTTTGTGTCGATGATGACGATGAGAGGCAACGGTGAAATGGCAGCGACGAGAGATGAGAAGCGATAATGGCGACGATGATGACAACAATGGCAATGACGACGGCGATGACAACGATGATGAAGAAGATTGCAAGAAAAGCATGAGAGGGAGCAGGCATAAAAAAGAAAAGGGTAAAAATAGGTATGAAAAGGGCAAATCCAACTTTCCGTCTGATTTTTCGCCCAATTTGGGTGGAATGCAAATAGGGCTAATTTCCCTCTCATTTTCCTTCTATTTTTTCTTTTTTATTTTCATCTGTCCTACTAAACACGATTTTATAGCTCTCCTTCCAACTTTCTATTCTTTCCCTTCTCCTTTCCTTTCTACTAAACACGCTATAAATGTAAATGATACAAGTATAAGTCATTTTCTATTTTGTTGCAATCATGATATAAAATTAGCAATTATATCTATAATAAGTTAGGATTGAATGTCATGCTATCTTGTTATTCTATTTTGTTCATTTTATTTTCTTACAATTTAGCTCATTTCAATATTTATTGATACATGCATGTGATTGCAGTTGTGATACAAGAATTGTATGATATTATCATATTGCATTTCTTCATATAAAGTTGGTTGAGTTCAACATTGTATAGTGGTAATTTAAGAGAATTATCAGTTATGTTCTTATTATTGATATAGTAAATGATTATTGATGTAGGCTTTTATAAGCCTATGATTTATATTTTGTATAATGGTTCTATGATGTATTTGATATGTGTCGTCGTATTTTTGTGATATGTGACTGGCTGATTATAGCCGGGGGTGAGTTTTATACACTAACGGGCCATGTGTTTAAACTAGAGGTCATGTATTGTCTATGAGACTACTCATATCGGTTACTATTTGGAGTCCTTTGGGATTGTCCAGGGCTTCCTAGGTGTTGAATGTAATACTACTGGACTGCTAGTTAAGAGTAGTTATTTCATTGTGTGAGTAATGATGAAAACGGTCTTGATAAAAAGTGCGAACTTGTAATGGAGTAATTTATGGTCATTGCTTTGGATTGCATAATATGGCGTTGATTGTATGTTCTGAATATCTTCATATACATATGTGTTATTTTATATACGGTATTGGCTATGATTCATGCCACTTGATGCATGCATTTATATTTATTGTAATTTCTAGTTAGTTATTTGGGCTAATCGTATTTATTTTTTCCTCCAGGTAAGAGATAATTCATGATGAAGAGAGAGGTAGCTACTAGCTAGATGCAGAGGCTATCAGCTTATATGAATATCCTTATGACTTATTTTAGATACATAAATAGATTGATTTTATGTTATGGTAAATTAAACAGACATATAGAACTATGTTATCAATTTTATAGTGTTATATTGTTAAGTTGTGTTTGAATTTTAATATTTTTTGGGTGTGCCAATCTATATATGGGTAAATTGGATTACTATTGGTTTTCTTTTAAATGTTGAATAAATATTTTGATTTATTTTTTATGGATAAATGTTGATAAGTTGTAAAATGGATTTATGATTATGTTAATTTTATATCGATAATGTTTTTGTTGCTATGACTTTTGTTTACAAATTGTGTAAGTGTGATTTTTGTTGTGATAAAATTTTAACTAAGATGATATAGTTTGTTGATTACGTATGATATTATACAAGTTAATCTTTGTGTTTTATTGAATTGAATGTATTATCATGAAAGTGTTAAATTTTATTAATTATAATGTCATTCCCTGTTGGTATTCAATTATTTTTGGGTTCAAAGCGTTTTAAGTCGTGACAAATAATATTTAAATTTATGTGAGATTTATTTTCATTATGAAAATATTTTTGCAAAAATCTTAATTTTATTGAAAATATTTTTAAAATCTATTAAAAGTAATTTAATTATTTTTATAATGATATTTTAGTATGTTAGGTTGCATAATATTGGATCCAATTATCTAGTTGGGATAAATTTGATAAATTCCAACATATCAAATTTAGTTGCAAACCCTGAAATTTTTGTTTCAATTAAACATCAATTTTGTATAAAATTAATTTGATTTTTAGTTTAAAAATGTTTGAAAAAAAAAAAAAGTTTGACTCGATGAAACACCCCTAATGTCAGGCCTGGGTCAGGCCGGTTCGGCCCAACCCAAACCCAGGCCATAAGGAGAAGCCCGGTCAACTGTGGAGGTTGACCAAGCAAAGACGCGGAGCAACGCAACCACGCGTGCGCGTTGCAGCGTGCGAACGCGTCTTCGCGAACGCTGCGGACGCGAGCGGCGTCGAGCAGAGGAGATGGAGGCGAACGCTCCAGCTGAAGACGCGGACAACGACGATGGAGGACGCGGTAAGACGAAGACGCGAGCGTGGTGGCGTCTTCAGTGGACGACGACGGAGGATTCGGGGCTTCGAACGAGCTCGACGACGGCGGTCGCGAGCGAAGCGAAAGATGCGGAGGACGCGGCTTGGACACGGACGTACGCGGCGTCCTCACCGAAAGCTTCAGCGAACTCTTCGGTCGTGTGCGACTCAGGTCGACGCGGATGCTTCGGAGCGGAGGGCGAGCGTCCGACTTCAGCGGAGAAAACGGAGGCTTCGCACGCGGACGTCGTCAACCAGATCTTCGGACGACGCGGAGTCACGCGAGGAAGACGGACGAGATGAAGAGCGGCGCCTTGCTGCTTTAAAAGGAGGCAGAGGGCGACATCACAGGGGGGGGGGGAAGTGCGCAACGAAGAGCGACCTCCAGGCGCGGCACCCGGCGGGTGCGCCGCCACCGGCGACGGTGAGACGCGCCGTCGCCCGCCACCCATTCCAAGCCCACAGACGGAACAAGGATAGTCTGTGAGTTTGAGCGAGCCGGCGACGACGAGCGTCGAGGCGAGAGAGAGAACTTGAGCGATTGTAACCGTCGACAGAGGTCGACGGCGAGGGAGGGAAGAGGGGCACCGGCCGGCGGGCCGACGGCGAGATTCGAGGAAGTTTGTAACGTTTTCCGTGAATAAACGAAGCTTCCTCCACTCCGATATTCCCTTTCCCTGATTGAGACCCTTTCCGCGGTATCGGCGACGAGCTTCGACGGCAGGCGGCTGCCGGACGGCGAACAGGCGACGCGAAGAAGAAGACGAGCGTTTCGAATGCTCGGGCGTTCGAAACGAGGAACGTCAACGCAGTCAACGAAGGCGACGCAAAATCGATTCGGCGGAATCGATTTGCAACCGACGTCAGCGTGACGTCATCGGCCGAAATCGACAACGCGACGGACGCAATTTGGTGGCCGACGTCAGCATAAGAGATTTCGCGCGCGGCGAAATCGATCGGAGGGCTGACGTCAGCGTGACGTCAGCAAGGGCATAATTTGGTGGTCAACGTTGATTTTGACCAGGGAAAAAGGTAATTTGAATTTGGGATTTAATCCTCTAAATTAGGGTTCCTGAGCGAATTGTAATTTGGGAAGAAAAATTGAGCGGGAACTAGGGTTTCGAATTTGGGGACGAGATTCGGTCCGGAAACCCTAGCGCAGTTGCGTTCCGGTGTTCCGCCGGACGGCTCTGAGACAACGGATAAGCATTGTTTTTAGGCTGATCCGACCGGGGCGTGACACCTAATAATTACACATTGCTAGTTGGCACCACCACCTACACCACACCTGATTCTTCTACTCCATTACTCGAAAAATCCAACAAGTTTGGGCCGTGCTTATTCCGGCCCACTAGGACAACCTGGAAGCATTGTATTCCTTCTAGATATTGGTATGTTGCATATTGTCCATGTTATATGCGGTGACGTGCGGTGGCACCATCCATCGTCAAATGCTTTATTAAAGTTATTGGGATTCGTGCCAATAACACTTCAACGATGGATGGTGCCACCGCATGTGCAGTGACACCGCATACAAAGATTTTCCGAGCCTGAGTCCTTTCTTTTTATAAATTGGGTTTATTGACCATTTTTCTCTTCTAAATAAGATGCGGATTTAGATGACGCTTTACTTTTTGTTTCTATTTAACTTAGAGCAAACAAAATGTATTATCCTGTAAATTAGGGAATAATTTGAAATTATCCTGTAAATTAAATTCTCAAACACATCACTGAAGCTACTGAAACATTCATGGCCCAAGTTTCTTCCCTCGGCCGTGCCCTGCAGCTCCACGCTTTAATCCTCAAAACCGGGAGCAGCGACCACCATTCCACCTCACTGGCCTTTTCCTCTTCCGATCGCTCCGCCGCCACCAACACCGTCGTTCGCGCCTACGCCAGATCCGGCCGTCCTAGCGACGCCCTCCTCTTCTTCCTGCACCTCCAGCCGCGCGGCCTCGCGCCCGACCATTTCACCCTCACCTTCCTTCTTGCTGCTTGCGCGCGCCGCCGCTCCGTATCCGAGAGCCTCCAGCTACACGCCTTGGCGCACACGCATGGCTTCTCCGCCGACCGTCATGTGCAGAACGCACTCATTCATACGTACTGTTGCTGCGGTCTGCTTGACTTTGCTATCAAGGTGTTCGACCGAATGCCCGAGAGAGATGTAGTCTCTTGGACTTCTATGGTCAATGGTGCAGTCGAGTTGGGTCAACCGATTCTCGCAATCCGACTGTTCGACTCAATGCAGAGAGCCGAAGTTCCCCCTAATGATGCCACGATCGTGTCGGTGCTCGGTGCCTGCGCCGAGGCTGGAGCCCTGGGCGTGGGGCGTCGAGTGCATCAAATGGCTGTGCAGGCAAGGCTTGATTCTAATCCCAAGGTTGCAACGTCTCTCATAGACATGTACACGAAATGTGGCTGCATAGATACTGCGCAGAACCTGTTCGAACAGATAGCAAACAAGGATGTGTACACATGGACAGCCATGATTTCAGGGCTTGCTAGCCACGGGAGGTGTGAGGACGCTCTGAGCTTGTTTAATCAGATGGTAGGGGAGGGTGTGAAGCCTAATGAGAGGACGGTCATAGCGGCATTGTGTGCTTGCCGGAGCGCAGGGTGGGTTGCGGAGGGCTACCGTATCTATAATTACATGCACCGGTTTGGGCTGAGGCCAAGGATTCAGCACTACGGGTGCATGGTTGATCTACTTGCCCGAGCCGGGCACTTAGATGAAGCGGAAGGATTTCTTCGAAGGATGCCAATTGAGCCCGATGGTGTCATGTGGAGGACACTTATATGGGCCTCACGATTGCATGGTGACTCCAACCGAGCGGAGCGTCTGATTAACGAGTGGCAGGAGCTCAACGCGAATTCAACTGATACTGGTAGCTATGTGCTGATCGGCAACATATATGCTTCCATTGGGAAGTGGGAAAACAAGGCAATGGTTAGGGAGTTGATGGCTGCTAAAAGTATCAATAAACTCCCAGGTTATAGTAGGATAGAAGTTAATGGAATGGTTCATGAGTTTGAGGCAGGGGACAGTGGGCACCCTGAAGCTCAGAGAATATATGAGAAAATTGAAGAGATGTCGGAGAATCTGAGATTGGAAGGCTATCATCCAAAAGTATCTGAAGTTTTGCTTGATATGGAAGATAATGAAAAAGTTATACAACTGCATCACCATAGCGAGAGACTTGCAGTCGCATTTGGGCTGATCAGTACTAGCCCAGGGGAGAGGATCCGTGTTGTCAAGAATCTAAGGTCTTGTGAGGATTGCCACACTGCGATGAAGCTTATTTCTAAGGTCTACGATAGGGAAATAATTATTAGGGATCGAATCAGGTTTCACCACTTTGTCAATGGTTATTGTTCGTGCAGAGATTACTGGTAAATGTATTGTATTGATCCAAAAGAAAGTTCATGGATCCTGTGGTCAGTTCACTGACAAATACTATAACTTGAATCAGAACTGCAAATATAAGATTGAGATCATTCAGCCTATGCAAATCCTGCACGATCCTGGAACATGATGTTCCATAAACAATTCAGTCTCTGGTTGAATGGCATATCAATCTTATAGTTTATTCAACCTCGGTGGAATAAAAAAAAAATCATTTTTTTTCATTGTGATTGGTAAATGAAGAAGGAAAACCGCATGAATAATTCCTCGGATTTGTGTTAGGATGCCTAGAACCGGTATATTTATTTTCTTCTAGTAGCAAAATGGATTGGAATGAAATGTAATGAAGTAATGCCTACTTCAATAATCAATGCTAGTGATTTCTCACTCAGATGGTTGCTACGTGAGTGATCAGTATGACTTTGTCTGGTTCAAGCAATTTGGGTTAGTTAAACAATGTGGCTCACCCTTCTGCTAGAGTCCTCGAGTGATCAAATAACTATTTGACCAATCACTCAACTGAGTTACATATGACATGTTCATTATCGTGTTTGAGTTACTCAGCCTTTTGCTGAAGTTATCCAAGGATTGACCATCCCTACCGAATAATCTTACTATAGTTTCTCTCTACTCATTGATTGCTACATAGTTGAAGCCTAATTGCTTTGTTGGGTTAGATCAACTCAAACGTCAAACCTATTGTTTCTATTGGCTCTTCCACTTCAAATGAGTACTTCATGTGCTAGTTTTTGCTATATCCCTCTTATCTTTATTCATTATTTGGTGTGTTTTTACGCTAAATCACAAAGTCCTCTTTTTTTTCTTACTACCTGCCAGTTCATATTTTCTATTTACTTGAATCCCTAGCACACTACCGCCATCCCACTCCGTGATCCCTGCAACATCAACTTGACAGAAAGTTCCCAATCCAGAATAGTTCATGCAAATTTAGCTTTGTAGCCTAATAAGTTTGCATTGACAGAAATACATGAATGATCACGAAACACAAGAAAATGCAAGAGTGCTGGGAGGTGGCTTTTTGAAAAGATGGTAGATCGTGCACAAATTTCACAGCTTTCTCTCAGGTGCACTTGCTCTCTGAAAAGTATTCATCACTTCTTTGCTTTCGATGCTGTGAAGGAAGCATCTCCAACTAGCAATTTTTTTAATGTGGCCTTGGTACCAGGTGATATTTTGAATATTAAACTTTGTTGCAATGTGTGCCATTAGGTTCCTTTGAATTGTTTTAGAGCTCCAATGCCAAAATTCCTTTTGTTTTTGCTAATGAACATGCGTGCCGTAATCTTCAACTACTCTAGTAAAAAATTGAATATACTTATTTTCACAAAAGAGAAGTGCCCAACAAGGTTTAAGGAACCGATGCACCAATTTACTTTTGAACTGATAAATGATATGCTGACTATATTGACACAGAGCTAAAGAAAATAGGACCCCTATTAGATTGGTATAAACTAAAAATTTAGCTCTTTAGAAGAACATCAGCATGTGATATTCAATCTCAAGCTAAAGTTGATCAAAAGCTTGAATCCAACCCATTCTCGACTTATTAGTTGGTCCAATGATACTGCTTATGTTTTCAGATTTCAAGCTTTCCTATAAAATAGGAAGAGACAATGAATGAAATTACTTTTTGTTGCTCCAAATTGTGCAGTTTGATCACAATACAATTATGATTTAGTTTACTCATTTTCTTCGAGCTTCTCAATTTGATGACAGTGATTCTGGAACTGAATTTGTCTCTGTCACTTCATTATTCAGCTAGGACATGAAGGCTTATGCAGTTGATTAATATTTTCTTACTGTACTTGGGGAAAGCCACTCAGTACTCAGTAGAACGCAGAATAAATTGATGTAAAATTAAAATAGAAGAATTTGTGTTAAAAATGTTCTGACAGAAGTTGAGCACTTTGCTGATGGTTTATATAAAAATGTTCTGAATTATGGTATTAAATAAAAATGCAGAGAATTGTTTTCTTTTCTGTGCTGAATAAGAATGTCGCCTATATGCTTATAAAGATCTTTTGAAATTTTAATTTGGAGACATTGAAATTACATCAGTTGAGTTACAGAACTCATATACCAAATGTTAACACAAGTTTTATGCCTTGATATTGGATATTGTGGGGTCAAGAATGGTAATATTTAATTATTCCATTTTATCATGGGCTGATGGAACAAGAAGCATTGCTTATCTGCTGTATTCCTTTCATACTTTTTTGTGCATGATAACTAGTGCTTGTTTATGTAATGGTCCACTACACAGAACGTACAATCTGTTACTGTCAATTAATTACTTATTATAACCAGTGCAGATTAGTTGGCATCAACATGGCATATATACACCGGCCCTTTCACTTAATATTTTGTTCTGAGCTTACTTTTGTGAACCAAGTGAGCTTAAGTTGATTATCATTCTCCATGATGGAAATTTTCATCATCTTTGATGTGATGCAGTGTGATATCATTTATATGCAAGGTTATAGAGCTAGTCTCATCCAATCTTGGCTGGTCCTGATCCAGGTTTTTTGAAGCAAAGATCTAAATCATTCTGCTGCAAGACTATCAGGCATCATAATCATCACAAACAAATTGTAAAGGTTTTCTTTTGCCTTTCCTCTACAATGATAACTCTTTTTATATGTTGTTTATGTACTTTTGCATTACCTTTAAACTTGAATCTACAGTTCTCTTTTTATTGATGAAAGCACTAAAAGGCAGGCATCATCAACCTGCCCTTAATCTATGTACGTACTTGTTTCTCAAGTCAAGAAATAATACAAATAGTTTAAGTCAATCCATACTTAGATGAAAGAAATGCTATAATTCTTCCTTGGGTATTGTTTTGACCAAACTTTGCTAATAAACTTTTTAATTATAAAGGCAAAAGAAGAGGCTAAACTTAGACGTTCTTGAAATATAGAAAGAGTCGACCCACATTTTATAAAAGAGTGTGCGCTCATGTTTGGCGATTCGTATCTTATTTTGAAGTGCATGATAGGTGATTTCACTATCCTACACATTCTTATATGGAATGTGCGCACCATTCTTTTTTACTATATTCTAGACATCTAAGTTCACACACTTCTTTTTTTTTTCCTTTAGATTAAAGCTATCTTTTCTATGAAAAGATTGATCAAGAAGAACAAATGAAGGAGTACAAGAATTTGCTTCGTCTAAATATGATCCAACGAAAGGCAACTCTTGTTTCACATGCCGTTTAACCTTGTTTTCATGGAGAGCCTCTCACTAGCTATTAAATCTATGCATGAAGATGTACATAGTTGTTCAATAAGATTCCTTCATTCTAATTTATTTCTGATGGTTAAAATCTCCGACAAATGTGATTTGTGGCAGCGTGATTTAGATCTTTGTTAGATAAAACCGTAACCATGGTCATGAGACTAGTCTATAAGAACTGATCATCATTTGAATAACACATTAAGGCTATGTTCGGTAGGATGGAATCTACCGTGGAAAGGATGAATTGTTCAATGAATCTAGATGAATTTCCATCTAAATTCATTGAACAATCTATCCTTTCCACGATGGATTCCATCCTACCGAACATAGCCTAAGGTTGTGCATTATAGAAGCAAAGAGTAAAGGGAAAGGAAATAAACTCAAATTTTCTCTTTTTTTAGGACAAAAAAAAGTAACTTCTCTCTCCTTGATAAACAAGTTTGGAACATGACAACCAGTCGGTGCATCAGACACCTGTTTACTGATTTAAAAAACTAATTCTGAAATAACTAATAGCCTGCACGTGTTCTACATATACAAGCACTAGAAACTCTGGCCAAAGTACACACATACAGAATACACAAATGGTGCTTATTCCGTCAGGGTAAACAAAGAAATTATTAAATCTTACCGGCCATACTCGCCCCCACCAGATCCTTTGACGATCTATGATATCAACATTAGCACAAATCAGGTTCGTAGTTTATTAATTTTCACGACAGACCATAAATTACGCATATAGCTAAACATCGTTAAGCACCAAATTAGCATAACTTCTGCAAGAGTTAAAACAATTGTATCTTTCAGCTCCAGTACCTGCGCGTCCTCTGTCTCTGAGGTTTAGTATTTTAGTTTCACCTGGGCATGCAGAGTGGAAATGAATATGATTGTTCAAATTCATCTCACATGAAATTAAGATAAATAAATCCTTGCTGGTTCTGGCAATTCTCGTCCTTGAAGATAATAGAATATATACAAACTGAATTAAGTTGGTGTTTTTCACATCTCGTGCCCTACCTGCTTTCTTTTCATGTGGTACCTACCAATAAGATAATAGTTTCGTGCTAGTAAAGTATAATGGGAGGTAGATAGAACTCAAAAGAAGCAGCCTTTTGTCTCCTTCATGATCTACTTTTTTTTTTTTTTTTCGCATTCCAGAAATAAATGCTTTCATCTATGGCAACTTTATTATAGCTCAAAATATTAGCCCATGTACTCCTATTAATGTGAATGAGTTTGGTGGCTCTTCAACTAAGCCTTTGTTGAATTCAAAAGTAGCATTAATAATGGACATTCATTGGGTTGATTTTTAGATACTTATATTTTGTGGTATTCTTGTTTTACTTGTTTTTCTACTTATGATAAAACCAACCTCTTTATGAAATCTAATTTTGTTGCTAATCATATCCATGATAAAATTCTAAAGCATATTATGCTGAACCAATTCTTTTTGTGTTCCTTTTTTATCTCCTTGATTTGCAAAAGAGGATAAAGTATTTTTGAAGCATGATAACCTTGGAATTGTGTTTCTAAACTCATTTTGTTTTGCTAAGTCTTTAAGGTGACCAGGGGAAAAAGGTTTAAGGTTAAGTTTTTGGTAGGTCTAAAATTGAGAGTTTATCAAGATTGGCAAGAGCACTAAACTCAATATTTATTGGTTTCTTTATCTCCAGTAGGTCTTTCGAGGGATTGAGATATATTCTAAAAGAAGATGATGCAGTAGTTGAAATCAGGGCCAATGCTTCCAAAAGTGTCTTTCTATTTTTATAATGAACCTATTATTTTAAAACTCAGATTCATGATTGTTATCAATCCTCATTTTGAGTGCTTGAAGGCAGAGTCAATCTAAAATTTTTATTGATTCCCTTAAGTATAATCTAAATCTACCTAGATATATTGAAGTTCTCATATCTGATATCAGTGCTTCCAATCATTTTCTTAAAACTTTTTTTTTTCTGGATTTGCATAATTATACTACTGCTATGTTTCAGTCGTGTGATTATACATTGAAGATTCAATTATTGATGCTTTTCTATAAACAATGTGCTCCAAAAAGAGAGATCATGCTGTCATCATAGACTATGAAAGTTCACAACAATAGCATAAAGAAAAAGAACCCCACTCATGTTTATACGCGCACACATGCATGTGAATATGCTATTGGATACTGATTGAGGTCTGCAGTACTGCGCTATCATGCATGCTTGCTTCAGCAGATTCCAGTCCAGAAAACGCCTGCAAGTTGCACAATTTTAAAAGATATTAACCCACCCCCTCAACATGTTCAGTTTATTGATACATCAGTTTGGCAGAGTTAGCAGGCAGCACAATTCAAAGAGAAAAAAAGAAAACTGCAGCAATCATGCAACTGGTACTAAATTTCTGTTTGCTCGTTGAATCAGATGTCTATTTTCCCTAAAAATTGATTGTGATATCTGTTGCACTATGTAGTCCAAGTTCCAACAAACGTATATAAAGGCTCAATTATGATGCTTTCATCATCGGGACCTACTGTCAGAGTTATAGTTGATGATCGATTCAAATAATATATTGCTTGGCACACATCACAAACAAAACATATATAATATGATATTCCATTATGAATAGGTAGATTACTTGCAGCCATGATTGACATTATGTGAATGTGGAGGTGACACTGTAACTCCATCTACTACTGCTTTAGACTTTCTCCTTCACCTTCTGCACAAACAAACAAGCCACATTGAACACCGAGATCACAGAGACCAAGCCACTGAAAGCACCAAGATATATGGCCTTTGCTTTTACAACATTAATTAATGACTCACTTATCTAACAGTACTGAAACATATCTATTGAAGCCATGATGGGCTGGTTCATGCACAACAAGTTCCATGGATTGGCAAAACCATCGCTGATCTGAGGGTCATCAGGGAAGATTGATGCGTTGTTGCCATGCAAGCAGTGGAGAATCTCATTAAGAGACTGTAGTCTGTTGTCGAGCTCTATCATCTGGGTCCTCAGGACTGAGTTCTCAGCCGCCACAGAATAGTAGTTCTTAGTGGTGAGAGATAAGTGGGTCACGATCTGGCTGTTCTCCTTCCGCAGCTGGTTCACCTGTGCTCTCAGATCATCCAACTGCTTCTGCTTGCGCATCCTCGACCGCCTGGCAGATTCGCGGTTCGAGATCATTCTCTTCTGCTTCTTGTGGTTCATGAGCGCCTGCAGGTCCTCTTCGGAGCCTGAATTTTGCAGCAGGCTGGAGCCAGAAGAAGTTCCACACGGAGAAGCCATGGATGCTTCGATACGCTCTTTTGCAGTAGAATGGTTTCTTCACCGGCTTACTTATAAATTTTCTCTTCTTTTTTTTTGCAGCGGTTCAAGAAAGTCTAGATCTTGAGTTAGGATATAGCTGAACTATGTAAATAATTATACTTATAGCAAATATTAAATAATATATTTTAGGTTCTCAGATCTTAGAACAAGCTCATGAAAACACATAGAACCAGTACAGGAAAACAACAGAGAAGGATTGAACAAGGTGAGTCCTGCGCCTGAGAGTGGAATTTATCATAAAACCAGAGAGCAGGATCTCACTTATAATAGCCGACATAGATTATAAAGATCAAGAGAAACAGATGCTGCATGTGAACTAAAACAAAATCAGGCTTTAGTGCAAAAAGACAGATTCCGTAGCTGAGAGCTCAAAGGTCTCCCAGATTTCAGCTGTTAGCGTGGTATTTTTTACCCTAAAGATCATGCAAATGCAGAGATCAATTTTGGCAAGGTTTTGCTCCAGTAACAGAACTTTCAGAGAAAATTTTGGCAGAGTTTCCCCCAGCAACTAACTCAGAGAGGATCCGATAACAGCAGAAGCTAGTCTCACCAAGGCAAGAGCAACCTGAGCACGCACTCAGTATTCACTATTCAGCAATCGAGTTGTGGATTTCTAGATTCAGAATCCAAGAAAAAAAAACACAGGAGGAAGAAAGCTAGCTAGAAAAACCACCCCAAGCAGCAGAACCTCAAGTGGCTGGAAAGCTAAGCTAGGAAGACAGGGGAGAGGGGGAAAGGGAATTGGAGCCTTGGAGACGAGTCAAATTTATAGAACAGAATGGACCTAGGAGCACATCAATATTTACATTAAAAATTAATATATAAAAAAAAGGTGAGAGAGAGAGAGAGAGAGAGAGGAGAGAGGGCAGGTGGAACCGTGGAAGAGAGAGTGAGGAGCCTTTTGGAATCTTAATTTTGGGTAGCTGAGAAAGAGTGATCCAAGGGCAGAGCTGACAACTCAAACAACATCACTATCAAAAAAGAGACTCCATCTCCCCACAAATGCAAATAGAATCTATCAAAAAGAAGATACAAAGCAATGATAGCAAGCTATTTAGTGAACTGGGATTACTTATTTGAACTCTGCTAATGGAAAAATGGAAAACTTGTCACAAGTCTTTAATCTTTCTATTCTTTCTTAGGTTGCTGATTTCCAATACCACCCTTGTTCTAGTATATTCCTTGTGGAAAAATGTAACTTCATGGGTGTACGTGATTCCTAAAGTTTTACCAAGGAGCCATTTACTTCACGAAAACAAAGGCTGCCTGAAGCTACACATGCTCTATATTCTCTCCCCTCTAAAATAATATTCAGAACACAATTCAAGTAGGTGAACTGTGGCCCATTTCATATTAATAAATAGTCCTGTGATACTGATGATATCTGGCTTATGAAATGGTGACCATATCCATTTATATATTCTTTTTTTCTGAATAAGGTTACCTAATGTTGATTTTCGGTACATTAATTTTCAGTTCCATTTTATTTTGAAATTTTACTTGATGCATATACTTCATTCATGTTTTAGTTTAATATATAAATTCAGCAATAATCTTGTTCTTGATCAGCAACAAAAGACAAGATAGGCTAATAATTGAATTGACTATAATATCCTGAAAACTCAGACAGATTGGTAGGTCATATAAATTATCATCATAATCTTACCCTGTTCTTCCTTTGCCAAACACATTAATAATCATCTCTAGAACATAGATATATAATTGAGAAAAAAAAATTGTCCATTACATTGCAATGCTTTTTGTCATATTCTGACAATTAATGTTCCTTATCAATCAGAGAAGGAAAATAAATTCTTATCCTGGTAAAATTTTTTGACAGGGATCTCCACACTCATTACAATCGCTGGAGGAATATGTACAGCTCAAAGAATTCAGGAAGGTGACAACCCAGAAACTATTGTTCTTCATCTTTCCTGGCATACACATTTTTCTACTGCTAAAGCTTAAGGTAGCCTTTTTCTCCATATATACTGTTTGATGACATCAATTCCCACTACATTTCCTCCCTTGCTAAATATCGAAAGGTGAACACTCAAACTCTCAAAAGATTGATCAAAGACTAGGTTTTTTTTCCTGTTCCTTCCAACTCACCATCCACTGGAAAGCAGTAGTGACCGCCATGTGCCCCACAGTTGGACCATGGAGCAATGGTTGCACTTTGCCCAATCCCTGATGAACCAGAACCAATGGCTGTCATAAGGCATGCGGTTTTAGGTTACTTAATTTACCTAAGCAATTGGTCGTGCATTGGAGAGAGATGCTGCCTGTACTTGATTATTTTGATCACTGATCTAAAGCTACTGCACTCAACTGGATTCTCTTTTCTTAAAGGCGAAATAATAGAAAAATAACTTCGTGGCTAAGGTTTTGCCAAATGCGTAGCTGAATAGTGATTAGCCATTAAGGTTTACCTTCTTCTCAAACTGACTTTGATATGCTTGGAAATTAAAGAAAATATTTGTACTTCTGTAGCTGCTGCTTGCTCCCATGGTTGTTTTGGCCATTGTTTCCCTTGCATTTTCTACTAAGAAATTATCAATATTGATCTTATTCTTTGCTATTTTGTCATACATATGTGAGAAATCATCATTCATTGTCATCGTTTTCAATGTTCATGCTGTAGGTTTGTATCCAACTCATTTCCAATTTTATATTCTAGTACACATGACAAAACACATTGTACTTATTTATGTGCTTCTAGATGAACTACCTTATTCTTGTTCCTTCGTGTGAATGGTACTATCCCCAATTTGTAGAAAACTTACCTATCATGATATTAGTTCACAACTCCATATACATACCTTATTCACAAGCACTCCTCACAATCACTTGATGTGTTATGAGCCTCCAAATCTCCATTGCCATAACCTCCTTCTACATAGGCATGGTAGTTACTTTCAACTCACAAAATAGTGGTACCTTTTGCACTTAACTTGGCCCCTTGATAGAGATGTATTCCTAAGAATTGTTTCGATTAACTCCTTAGTTTGCAATAATAGTGCAAAAATATGAGAATCATTCTTTCACCTCTTGATATTCACTGTATTTTTCAAGTCTCCATATAGTTGTTTTTCTTCTCAATAACTTGACTTCAATTTGAATTTTAATAGATTTGACATCCAAAGAGAGTCTCAAGTCTCCCTAAAGTATGTAGTATCTATCTCTCCCCTTTTTTGGGAATGAATGCAATGTAAACAAGGTTAATGTGTTCTAAAGAGGAATGCTCTCTATAGAATTTATGGAACAATTTGTACATATCACTACCAAACAACTTAGTGCAAATTGATAGAACACATTGTACTACTCAAGACTCTTCCTTGCTCAGTTATGCGGATCTTCATTTATCCTAGTGTCCATTTTCCTCTTTCCTTGTTGCTCTTGTCAACTCCTCATTCATCATCCTTGATCCATGTTGCATACAAGAACATGGATAGTCATGTTTGCCTCAGACTATAGGGTTTAGCAATTTATTTACTCCATGTCTAGTTGGGCTCAACCAACTGCAGGCCCAACTCCCTTAAGGCTTGCACATTGAATGAAAAACTTGCTGTCTAATGGATCCAGCAATCCAGCATTAGTGCATATCTCAAGTAGGCTACATGATTGGGCCTAAGAGAGGAGGCCCACTCTATAGGTAAAATTCGCATGAAAATATTATAAACAAATAAATTTATCTCGCTAATTTATATAATTAGAATTTGCAACGAGTTCTAATTATTACCTTATGTACAAACAAATTTATAATTTTAAATAAATAATTAATTAATAATTAAAAATAGAAAAATGTCAATATGCTTTAAAGGATCGTATGCTATATTAATTAATTACGTATAGACAAAATAGAATAAATGTTCTATGTTAGCAAGTGCGGTGATCTTATCCACCATCAATAGCAATTAAAGCACTTAAAGATTTGTGAAAACACAAATCTATGTTGATGGTGGATGAGGGCATCGCCTGGTGTGATGGCCTCGTATAATATTTTTTCGATAAAATACGGTTTCCTATATTTTTTTAAAAGAAACATAAATAATAATAATAATAATAATAACATGTTAGAATCGTTAACATTATGTTTCCTTGAAAGGATGGAAAACAAGAAAGAATGGATGAATGAGAAGAAGGGATATATGAAAGGATAGAAAATATTAAAAAAATTTTCATCCTTTGTTTTCTAGAGGATGAAAAATATAAAAGATCATTTTATTCATTTTAATTTTTACATCAATTTCATCAAATTTAATTTTAATTTTAATTATAATTTTTCTTGATAAATTATTATTTTAATAGATATAGTCTTAAATTATTATTTTAATAGATATAGTATAAATTATTTTTTTACTTATTTTTTAAAATTTTCTTTTACTATATTTTTTAATTTACTATAAAATTATGATTTTATATTTTATATATAAAATTTTATAAATTATAGATAAATACATTCATATCAACTAACACATATGAGTTAAAAAAAATTCAATCATATCAACCAACCATATACCAACACAAAAATAATTCAACCATATCAACCAGCCATTTCATTCATAGTATTATCAGCACAAAACACAAAAAAAATTCAAACATATCTACCAACCATCTCATCCATAATATTGTCACACAAAACACAAAATAATTCAACTACATCAACCAACCATCTCATCATAGTATTGTTAATATAAAACACAAAAATTACAACAAAACACAATGCAAAATAGTTACATACATAAAGTTAAACAAAGAATAAATTCATCTTCTATTTTTCTTTTTTTCTTTTTAAAAATTTAAAAAAATAAAGAATAAATTCATCTCTCTATCAACAGCCCAAACAAACGATGAACTCCAACAAATAAACACAAAACACAATCAGGAGATCACTCTAGTTTCTCATCATGTGATCAAGTCCTCCGGCCTGGAGGGATGCCACCAGGTTTCCTCCAGCCATATTGTGCAACAGTTGTTGAGGCCAACAGCGGGTTGCTGGATCATCCATAGTAAAAGCATATAACATAGTACAATAAACGCTTCATACAATGATGATAGCTCTTTGTTGAAGGTGCCATCTTTCAGCATCTCTGGAAGACGTGCGCAGAGCTCCACATGCCCTAGGAAAGAAATATAAAGAAAACTCTCAAGAGAAAACAAACCAATATATCACTACCCAGTGGAGTTGTAAAATAGACCTTGGATTATCTGACAGCCTAAGGTAACATATGATAATATGCTTCAATAATCTACTAGAAGGCTGCTCAGCTAGTGATACAACCATGTTAGCTACTAACAGCAAAAATAATATTATCAACACAAAACACAAAACATAATTCAACCATATCTAGTAACCATCTCATCCATAATATTATCAACACAAAACACAAAAAAAAATCTAACCACATCAACCAACCATCTCATCCATTGTATTGTCAATATAAAACACAAAAATTACAACAAAACACAATTCGAAATAGTTCCATACATAAAGTTTCATAATGTCTACATAAAAATAATATATCTTAAAACTTCAACAAGATGAAATTAGGCAACTCTAACTATCTAATCATCTATTGGAAGAGTCATTATGATAACACCTATCAATAAATTATACAAGTGAAAAGCAAAATAAAGCATGCAAAGTATAAGAAGATTAGACATAAGTATGCTTGATAATATAATCTAGAAGCATCTTTGATTTTAAAGCATTCAAATAGAAAATTGGTTGACAATAACAATGAGATCGTAAACTTGTTAAACATTAAGAAGCAAAGCAGTTGATTGTAGGGGCAGGTAGCAAAGTAGAAAATTGGTTGACAATAATATTAGAAGCATTGTTGGCTGACCCAGATTATGGAAGTAAGACAAGAAAAGCAAAGAAAAATCTTATATTGCCATGGTTATCTTAAAATACCTAAGGGCTTGGTTTAATACGCTGTTTGATAAAGCTTGGGTGAAATCATACAAAAAAAAAAACTGCTCTATGGTCTCGGTTGGAAAACAAAAGCTGCTCTCTTTTTGACCCAATTCTATAACTTCTGGCAATTCTAATTTCTGGCGTTTCTAATCATACAAAAAAAAAACTGCTCTATGGTCTCGGTTGGAAAACAAAAGCTGCTCTCTTTTTGACCCAATTCTATAACTTCTGGCAATTCTGATTTCTGGTGTTTCTAATCTGGTTAGCGATTCTGATTTGGCGAGAATACTTTTTGATGCGAAAAAAAAAGAAAAGATCCTCGACTAAAAAAAGAAGGTTTGATTCTAAGTTTATCTATACCCACAAGTGATCTAAGCCTTAAAGAGAGAAAAGTTATGTTGAAAGTAAATCTTGATTTCAAGCAAAATTAAGCTGCTTGAATAGGCTCAGTTGGAAAAGACAATAGTTGCCTTCAATCCAATTCGGGTAAAGGTAAATTTTTTTTTTTTTAAAAGAAGATCCAAATCCAATATGATGATGAGTGAATAGAGTTTGATTCTAAGATCACCTCTGCACACAATTGATTAAAGCCTAAAAAGAGAGAGCTGTCTTGGAAATAGGATTTAAGACTTGGTAAAGATTTCATATTCTACGGCTGTTGTTACAAAAAAAAATAATAAAGAGGCTATTTGAAGATTGGGTAAGTATTCGATGCACAAAAAGATAACGGCTACTAGGAGAATTAATTGCTATCGCTCGATCTAATAGGATCAGGATAAGCAGCATGCGTATCCTACAAAAAGAAGCTGTAAAAAAAAAGGGAATTAACCTAAACATGATACCTGGTGATTCAATTCCAGCTGAAAATTAATAGAAGAGCCACTTTGGCACTTTTTAAGAAGCAGGATTGTGATTCTGGTTAAGGTAATAAAAATCCTTTTCAGAACAAGAAGATATCAATCAGCAACAAACAATTCAAGATTTGCAGTTTAAGGATAAAGCCAGATAAGTGATGATGATAAAGAAATTGTTTTAGCAATAATGTAGGGCAATAGTGTTAGTTTCACACCTAACGGACCTAATCTAGTTGTCTGTAAGTCACCCTCAATCTAGCACAAACCAGTCCCAACAAGGCCCGATACTCTCCACAACACTTTGTTGAATTTTCTATTTCTGAACAACACACCTCAGATCATATTTTATGTCAAAATCAGTGTCTATATTCATCATTTGATATTCCAGACAACAAAGTTAAAATCCTAACTTCAGCCCTGATTATGAACAAAATTGTAACACAACATCATTTAGGAGATACATGAGATTTAAAGGTTGTACCAGCCTAAAACAACTCTTTAAACTTCAAAATTTTGATTAAACAGGTAAGGTGCAGTTCACTACAATAAAAACAAGGAGGAATAATGATAAGTACCTTTCCTCTGAGTGAGTGTTAGCCTAAAAAAAACAACGAGAATGAGTAACTATCCACTAAATACCTCTTACATGGTTTATTCTAAACAGTTCTAGATTTCTAGTTGTGTTAGATTCAGCCCGACCACATTTTTACCAAAACAAGAGTCAAATTAAACTCATAATAACTTGCGCTATCTTTTGACTACCATGTTGCACTACTTGCAACTTAACTCTCCTAAATTCCTTATTAAAAACAAGTAGCTGCATTTCGCAAGCATGCCCATATCATCAAATGAGGTATTAGTAAATAGATATGCTGAGTGCTGTCAAAGAAAAGAAATTACTTATTCATCCAGTGGAAATACTGCTCCATGCCTGGATACTATACATGTTGGTCATACTGACATAGTGATTCTATATTTCATCAATAGATAAACTAATGAATTAGCCTCCAGAAGGCAAAAGAAACAAGAATCACACATCAGGATTTATGAGATACATTCAGTAGTTCGTAATAGAGTCGTCTAGTATGATAATAACATTTATGTGCTGGAAATGTAGGAGAGAATCTTACCTGGAAACGCAGGCAATCACCGAGCAGCAAGCGATCACCGTGCAGCAAGAGAAAACCCTAGCTTGCCCTAGCCTCATGCGAGAGACGAGGGGAAGAGATGATTGCATGGGAGGCAAGGAGAGAGGGAGAGGAGAAATTTCAGGCGGAAGGGCTTCAGCAATTTCGGGGGAGAGAGCATTGGGCGTGAGAGGGAGACAGGCGAAGTGGCGAGGATGAGCCGTCTGTCAACTTTTCCTCCCGTTTTTGGGGGGATCAGTTTTAAGGGCCTGTTTGGCCCTGCTTTTGAAGCTGATTTTAATCAGCTTTTAAGTAGAAAGCAGTTAGAAAAACTGTTTGGTAATAAAAAGTAGAAGTAGAAAAAAGCAGTAAAAAGCAGAAGTTGTCAAAGCTACAATTTGATGCTTTTACAGCTTCTGCTTCTCTAAAAAAGTAATTTACATAATTTTGTTTAAAATTTTAGGTATTATTATTTTAAATAATTTAAAATTTTTACACTAAAGAAAAAATAAAATATATTATTATTTTAAATAGTTTAAAATAATATATTTATTTATTATTTTAAATTTTAACAACAGTTAAAAAGTTATTAACTAAACATCTTATAAATTTTAATAGTGCAGCACAGTACAATACAGCACAGTTATAAAATTATTAACAGTGGGGCCAAACAAGCGATTCTTCCCTTCATTTATCCGTCCTTCCTAATTGGTCTACTCAACAAAACAAAGGATTTTAATAATATCCATCCCTCCCCTCTAGTTTTCCTTTGAAGGAAACAGTATGTAAGAGTCGACGGAATTTGGGAAAAAAAAAAAGGCGTATATTCTAATATGTTGTGATCGTGGCAGCCCACAGCATCAGCTCACTTCGGCGGACGCGATCCATGCAATGTAACCTCCCAGAAGCCACAAGAACTGCCGACGGTTCAACCTCCGCCACGCACAATGCGGGTCCCACATTTCTAGGCCTTTTAGGTCCCACCGCACAACCTGCTTAAACCTATTTAAATCCTCGCCAATTTACCGTGTTTTATTTTCCCTTCCCCGAGTCCCGAGTTTTTAAGTCAACCGAGAGAGAGAGAGGGGCCGATGGCGGTGGCGTCGGCCGAGGTCAATTCCAACACCTGCTTCCGGGGATGCTGCAGTAGCTCTGCCATCCCCCTCCATCTCCCCGCCTCCTCTTTCTCCCTCATGTCCCCCATCGCCAAAGGTGAATTTGTAGCTAATGTCGCTAATCCTCATCCCCGATCTCGGAGTTGATCGATCGATTTTGATTCAATAAATTCCAGGCGCAGAGAGCACCGTGTACGAGGCGAGGCTCCGCGACGGCACCAGGGTCGCCGCCAAGAAGCCCGTTCTCTCCACCTCCGAAGACCTCGACCATTTCCATCGCCAACTGCAGCTCCTTTGGTCGGTGAGCTGCAGTCCCAAAATTAATATTTCTTTTGTTATTTGGTTGATTTTAAAATAAATGGTGATTTTTTTAATTGGATTAAGCAAGCTGGATCATCCTGGGCTAGCCAAGTTGGTGGCGGCGAACGCCAGACCGCCCAACTACATGTTCTTCTTCGAGCTCTACGAGGCGCGGAGCCTCGCCGAGAAGTTGCACGTGGAGGAGTGGAACCCTAGCATCGATCAAGTGATTTCCATCGCTTATGACCTAGGTGTGGATCTTGCCCATGCTTGAAGATTTTTTTTTTTGTCCATGTTATGTCGCAGTCATTTGGGAGAGGAAGAGCTTATCAACCAAGTATTAATCTCCAGGTTTTCAGCATGAACCGTATTAGTAATGAGATATTAGTAACTCTTTTTTAATATGTTGTTTCACCTGTCTAATATGTTATCAAACATCGCAGATCTCTGGCCAAAAGTTCTTATTTTCAATCTGTTGTTTGCATACGCACTCGAGACAGGAATATACTACTGGCGAGAAATCGTTTTGTATCTTAATCCAACACTTGTTGGATAAATGATAGCCTGTTAGTATCATTGATAAGCATTTGGACTTTTGTGTAATTTACCTTTACTAAACTATAAGAGTCATTTTTGTATACAAGGAAAACGCATACGTAATACTCTAGTATCAAATTTATGCCTCTAAAACTCAAGATGGTACATGTAAACCTTAGCAATGAACAACTTTTGCAAACACTTTATCAATGTTTGAAACCTGTAAATATTGATCCTGGTTTGCATTGTTATCTACTAGTCAGTGTATTACTAAATAAAAAATGTTGAAATTGTCTTGTACCTGCTGTTACTTATGTTGTCTTTTTGTCTGGATCAGTGCTCTCAACTTGTTTCCAATGACACCTTTCTTTTCCTTTTTCAGCAAAAGCTCTTCAATACTTGCACAACGTTGGAATTGTACATAGGGACATTAAACCTGCAAATATTCTTGTAAACAACCCCTAACTTCTTTATTCTCATTTGGATTAGTTTGTGCATCTCTCAAGCCAATCTAAGCTTTAATCTTTTTAAACATGCAGCTTGACAAGAATCTTCGTCCCCATCTAGCTGATTTTGGTTTGTCTGTATACAAGAAGGATCTTAAACATGTTTCAGTTGCTAATTGGAAATCATCTGGCAAACCCACTGGAGGTTTTCACAAAAGGAACATGGTGGGAACTCTCATCTATATGGCACCAGAAATTCTGAGGAAAGACATTCACACGGAAAAGTCAGATGTCTACAGTTTTGCAATCTCTATCAAGTAAGAGATAATAGAATTGATGCCTATTTATACTAATTGCATATTGTACCTGTTTGTGTTCACATTGTATTTGTCGAGTATAGGTTCAATTCTAACATTTTGATGGTGTGGTAAGCCACAGATGTACATAGCTGTACTTATGTTTCTCCAGTAACATATGGTTTGCTTCTATGATGTGCACAACAAGTGGGACTTTAAATTGTTGATTGCCACTCTAGAAAGTTAAATACCATTTTAAATGTTGGTTAGGAATTTACCAACGTACATTGCACTTATGTTGCAAACAGAAATAAGAAGCCTGTTTTTACCTGTTAAATGGAGACGCTGAGATTTGCCAGTTTTATACATGTTTGTTCACATTGAAGCAAAATGAAAAAAAAAAGGTAACTTGTGGCATTCATAGTGTCGTCAAACGAAACATGTAAACTTACACAAATGATTGTAAACTGGTCAATGCATGGTGCGCTACGAGTTGCAAAACCAGTAAATGAATTGACATCAAATAACAGGGAATTTTATTATGTCAAACAATAACTGGCATCTGGATCCTTGTCAAGAAAGCCTTTGAATGCAAAGGTTGAGAAACCTAGAAGAAATCTAATACAAAATCAAGGTATATTCAGTGAATAAGATACTGACTTGTCTGTGTAATTACATGTTTAATTCCTTGGGTGTTTCAAGGAATTATTTTAAGGCATTGAAATGAAAACTAATGCATCTTGTATTCTTGTTACTACAACATCGCACATGAAGATTTGGCTGCTGTATTAATGTAGCTCTAGATTATTGCTTTTCCCAGTTATATAACTAAGACAATGTCAAACAGAATTAAGACTAAGTGCATTAGTTCTGTTGTACCTTCAATGATACTACTGATTTTTTTTCTATTTTCTGCAGTGAGCTTCTTACTGGTGTTGTCCCGTATACAGATCTCCGAGCTGAAGCCCAGGTAATATTGCATGTGCTATGACATCATTTTTTTATGTAAGAAAACAAATGGTAAAGGCTAGATTTGATACTAAGACCTTATGAAAACAATGGTCTTTACTAGTAGCTAACTAGCACCTTCCTGACAGCATTTCTTCATGTTAAACCGCAATCTGTAAGTGCAGAGAATTTTATAGTCCAGTTACTTGTAAGCTTCAGTCTGTGTACTTATTTACCAAGCTTCTGATTTGAAGTCATTATGATGACTAACGATAGTTCCTCAAAAATATCATTAATATCTTCCTATTATTATTATTATTTTTCAAGCATTTGGTTTCTTTATCTTCTTTTAGATGTTTTGCAGATCGTCAATCACAATGATTTATTAGCATAACTACCATTCTTTTAGGCACACACAGTTCTCGAGATGAGCTATACCGAGCAGCAGCTTACAGCAGCAGTTGTTTCTAATGGACTGAGGCCTGCGCTTCCTGACTCTAAAATTGCTGCTCCTCAAACTTTGTTGTCTCTTATTGAAAGGTCTTGGCATCAAAATCCGTTGAGTAGACCTTCCTTTGATGATATAGTTGAAGAGTTGCATTCACTCATGAAGCACAGAGGCATATGTAGTCTACCATTATTTACTCCTAGCAATCAATTTCAAGATGGCACCAATGATGTCAAATATATCCAAGAAGATTTGAATTGGTTAACTCGTGGGGAAGAGTTAGCCAAAAAGACAATTTCTGAAAAGTCAAATATGACAACCTGGTCCAGTTGTCTTTATGATGTTCCGCAATATAAGCCAGTTTTGTCCTGGGGATCATTTGCAACACGTGGAAGAAGGGAGAAAATGGAAGATACACACTTCATGCTTCCACAAATGTGCAATAAGAATGACATTCATGCTTTTGGGATTTTTGATGGTCATCGAGGTGCTGATTTCATTCAAGTCTTTTTTCACATTGCTTAAATACAGACTGTTAATCTAGAATTTTCACGTATGCAGGTGCTGCCGCAGCTGAGTTCGCTTCTCGAGCACTGCCAATATTCCTGCAGAACTCTGTTTATAATCACAGGTTTTCTCTGGTTATTTGCATAATATCTGATACTTTAGCCTCTTCATCCTACTAATTTTGAATAAATTTCAGTCCTGCAGACTCACTTATTGAAGCTTTTGTAAGTACAGACATAGCATTCAGAGATGAGCTAGCATTTCACCGTAACTTGAGAAAAAACACTCAGAAAGATTGGCATCCTGGTTGCACAGCAATAACAGTATTAATAGTAGGGAACAAACTTTTTGTTGCAAATGCTGGTGATTGTCGGGCAATTATATGCCGCAAAGGCAGCCCATTTCGTATGAGTAAGGTGTGTGACCCTAATTACCGAGTTAATTGTCCAAAAGATGAAAGTCAATATCACTAATTGAAATTACTTGAAATTGAGTTTTTTTACCAGATATATAATTGCTGTTTCTTCTTGATTTAGTAGGATCATGTTGCAAGCTATCCCGAGGAAAGAATCCGTGTCATGGAAGAAGGTGTCGAAGTGAAATGGCAAATAGATACATGGAGGGTTGGATCGGCTGCACTCCAGGTACCTTTTTTTTCTGGGAAAGGTCTAACTGCTGTTACACTCGGAAGCACTTCTGAACTGTTGGAAAAATGAAATTCTTGCTTATTTACTTTCTTTAGTAACTTCCAAATTGGTTCAACCAAATTATTTAATTGAAATCTTTGTTACATTTTACTTTTGTCTGATTTTGCATACTTTTCTTTGCTTACCATCCGAAATTTCTTCCTTCTTATCAGGTCACAAGGTCAATTGGTGATGATGATCTAAAGCCTGCAGTAACAGCCAAGCCTGAGATAATTGATACTTACATTACAGAAGATGATGAATTCCTGGTAGGTTTTAAGAAAACTATTGAATTGCTGAATTTGAACTTAGCTATTTATTCAATGTTGCTTCATAATTGACATGCTTTCTACTCACCTCTTAAATTCATATGTAGTTTTAATGGTTCCAGTCATCATGGACTCGTTTGGTCAGCCAAGTGATTTGGTTAGAGACTCTATGTTCATAAATCTTTTGTTCCTTCTATGCTGGCTTTGGCTCCAACGGTGTAATTTAGGTTAATTATGCATATGATATGGTGATTCTAGTGTCTGTGGACCACCAGTGGTCTTAGACCCTTATTATATATCAACTATTTCTTAGGTTGTCATCCAAGGCCAAACTTAAGTATTCAGTACTCACATATAGGTTTTTAGAAAACCGATTTGTTGGTTGGTATGGGTAATAATGATATGGGCTCGATAGGATGGTTAGTATATATATATTCTAGTCCCATATGTTGGTAAACTTGGTGTATACCAGTCTAATACTGGTTTAAGGGACTGAAATTTAAAACCATGATAAAATCTAGGTCATACTTCAAAACCATCCATGGAATTGTTGTCCATTTTGTAATTGGAAAAATGACCCAATTAAGATACTCACAATTTCAAGATATGTAATCTGATATCAGAAGTGTACAAGATTTATAAGGATATTGATTCCAGTATTCTTATCAAATTTATTTGGAGAAAACATGGGAACACCCTAAAAAGATGTTCCTGAAGAATGGAGGTTATTAGAAAGCCTGATACCACTGACTACTTTTCCGTGGTCTTTCCAGGTGATGGCTAGTGATGGACTCTGGGATGTGATGAGCAATGAGGAGGTATTGTCCATCATCAAGGACACTGTCAAGGAGCCGTCAATGTGTTCCAAGAGGTTGGCCACCGAAGCTGCTGAGCGAGGAAGCAAAGATAACATCACAGTCATTGTTGTTTTCCTTCGACCAGTCTCAACTGCTGAGAGAATTTATTGAGACTATTATTATTATTCTGATCTTTTCCCTATTAATTCTTTATTGAGACCAAGATTGTCAGGTAGTTTCTATAGAAGCAATACTTCACACCAACACACCTTTCATGGTTCAGTAATTGCAGTCAGATAGTATTTTTCTGCTTCTCATGGTCATTTTGTAAAATTATTTGATTTCTGACGGAAAAGCAAGTAATAAAATGTGGATGTGCAAGTAACTGTGACCATTCACCGCGCAACTGCTTCATTTGGAACTTGCGCGTCCAGAAATTTGACTGCTGCATTAGCATGAAAATCTTTTTTGTAGAAAACTCTGGTCTTGATTTATTGTTCATCAGAAACAATATGGGCATATCTTGATGATGGGGAAGGAAAATACCTAAAAGAATTCTCATACTCGTCAGAAATGGCCACAATGGCAACAATTACAAAATACAATTTATCAATTAAAATGTCATTCTTCGATGTTATACTGGGAATGAAGCTATCAATCCACATTATCATCATCCACCTCCATCAACAGTTGAGGAGAAGAGGTTTTCATTATTGATCACCTGAAGCCTGATCCATTTATCATGTCATTATCTTCATTGGTCCGCAACATAGAAATACAAAATCTAAAAAAGAAAAAGAATATCCAAAAGTTATTTTGATCCAAGGTCCTCTGTAGAGGTCGTCATTAAATAAAATCCAATGGCTTTGATCTGTCCATTGTTCACAACCTTAATTCCCATAAACACGAACACATCAAACCGTCCAAATTAGATTAGCCCAGATCTAATCTACCTAGAATTTGAGATCCAGATCTGATGGTCTGCTACTAAAGATGTATTTTGCATGATGCCTATCGTATTTATTTAAAATCATGGAAAACAGGGGAAACTGATACTTGAGATAAATTGTAGATTGCAAATCAATACATCTTTAGTAGTTCATAGCAAAATGACACGCACAAAAGGAATTTACATACATATACACACATTACCATCTCAATTAAGAATGTAATTACACCATCACCCCCAAGCTTATATAATTCAAACCACATAAAAAAAAGCCACTTTCACACTCTGGAAACTACGTAAACTTGATCATAATACACGCATGCTTTAACGCCTTGTGGATGTGCCGCCATGTATGACCAGAATGTATATCAACTGCGTAGCTGAAAGAATGATCAAGAACGCCTCCATCGTCCTCTGCAAAAACCACAATTTGTTTGATACAAAGTGATGAGGAACAATCTACAGTTTAATTCCCCTCAACCCTAACGTAATCTGACTAGATATGAATGAAATCTAACGTGCATGTGGCTTACCAGGCGAGTGTTTCTCCCATCGAAATAGATCTCTTTGCAAGCTAAACTGCAAGTTGATTGTTTTTGAGATATTAGATCACTGATCTGATCAGTTGTCAGTATGAATGATAGAGTTTAATTTGGAACTTATGGATAATTAATGACAGTACGTGAAATGCGCGAATAGTGGGTTACAGAATTCACTTACCCCATAGCAAGGAGCGTTAGGCCCCAAGCTATGGCAGCTGACGATGCAGCAGCTGGAAGGCTCTCACTATTCCATCTCCGGATGTGGTGGACTCCGGCGATCGCCGCTGCTGCCCCGACAACTCCGGCTATCAGCGCAAACAACACGAAGAAGCCAGTGGCTTGGTTGCCCATCGGAAAATAAATCGGCGAGAAGTGAGCTGGTAATGCAAGTTCAGTACCTGCCAATACATGCCATATCCAGCTAACGAGATCATGGAGACTACTAATGTTCTAGCGAATGGTACTGAATGTCTAGAGATAATATAAATTATAAATCATGCATAATTGATGACCTATTATGAACCCATTATCTAAAGCGAAGTTGAGAGCCCATCCTCCAATCGATGCCACTATAACATACATGCAGAAGTTGAGGAACAGCAAAAGAGAAGCAAACGGCTTCATTTCTTCATTGGCCATTCTTGGTGCAACTATGATCGACAATTAGTTAATTACTTGCTCTGGTTGATGTATCAAGAGCGTTCTTGCTTGCTTATATAAAGTGTGTGGGATGGAATGTGCCAACTTGGTTTGTTCTTTTCTTATCAGAGCCAAGCAAGTATTGAGTGCTCAGGGGGTTAGGAGAAGGATGCTTTGAACGCAAGGCAAGTTGGGCGGGGTGCTGATGCAAAGTAAGGATGGATAATAATTTGAGCTGTTCATGTTCTTTTGTGGAATTGCATTGATTTCTTCCTTCGGACAGGCATCTTTCAAATATTTGCACTTTATTCTTCTCAATCCCAAGTCATCTTTCGCTAAAGCAAAGCAATTCTCTGCTTACTTTTTGGCCTTAAACCTATTTGAACTCTAAAGTGTGGACTGTCCTTGGATCTTCCAAAGTTTCAGTTGGACGACAAACATGCAGCGGTATACTGAAGATGTGTATTAAAAGTTCAATCTTGCACCCCTCAAATATGGTCTTATCTAATTGATTAGCTTGTTGACAAGGCAAGTAATTGAGAATGTACCTTTAGAAGGATTTTTTTTTCTACTTATTTACAAGCACAAATATTTTCTTCCCATTTCTTTTCTTTACTGGCCCAAAGATGTTTCTGCATTCGATGGTGAAATCTGAAGCATGTGGCTCTGGTCTCTTGTAATGTTACCATAGCTGAACAAACTCTTCTATATTTTCTCATGATTTTAAGGTGAAAGTAACAGGACTCCTTGGTACTTGGTGAGTGCATAGTTTTAAATACCGTTCTACACCGCTAGTGGTATTACCAGCGGTATAGAACGGTATTGATACATGTAGTGTTGGTGCGTCCAATACTGGTACCGTTTAGTGTCATACGTCCAGTATACTAGACCAGTGAGACCGTGAGTGTAGTCTCAAGATGAGGGTTTCAATAGAAGCAATTAGTTGCTCAGTTTGATAATACCCAAGGACCAAGATTTTAACTGGATAAAGTTGTTCATGAGGAAGCAGTAAATAGAGGTTCCTGTAATTAGTAGATATTACCTGCATATGGTCAATTATCAATTCACTATATTATCAGATATCCCAAAACCATTCTTAAAATGTTTTGTCAATGATTTCTTACTGCTACATAAATTAGAAACATTACTTTTAACCCTATCCTTAGATCTTCCAATTTTGAGACAAAAAGTTCATCTCTGAATTAACGAAAAGTATATCATTGCCTCCTTTGGCAATCAGCAGAGCCAAAGTAAAAGAGGTGGAACAAGAAAAAGCAATCTTAATTCCATGTAAAAGCACCGTCATTCCCAGGTTGAATATTATGCGACAAGGAGTCCTGTGTGACTACATTAGCATCATATAACACCCAAGAAACCAACGAAACATTACTAAGGTGTGCTCTCAGGAATAGGGAGAGGTTCACCGGCTCATCATCTTAAGAGGAAAAATAATATGAATTTAGGCTATGTTATGTTGAATGGAATCCACGGTGGAAAGGATGAAAAGTACAATGAAAGTCATCTAGATTCACTTTACTTTCTATTCTTTCCATGGTGTATTTTTCATCCTTTCTACCATGGATTCCATTCAACGTAACATAGCTTTAAGGAGCGTGCGATTAGTGTAACCAAGTAGGTAAAGCTATTAAACTGCTAGTCAATTTCACAACTTGATCCATCGCCTTAAATGTAACTTGCGTCAGCTAGTTGCTAGAACCAGTGAGGTTCCTCTCTATGCTAAACAATGGCATTTCATACCAATGCAGGATAATAAACTATTAGTTATTGCAATCTGGCTTGAAATGGAAGTTGCCACCATTAGGGGCAGGTTTGCTCTTCTTGGCTTGGGCCCCTAAACTAGAAACCGTACGCCATTTTATCGATATCATTCGTTGATTAATTCAAGGCTGGGCACAATTGGTGGACTTCAATTATGATGTTCTCTATAGTAATATTCCTTAGGTGAAGATGTCTCTCTATATTCGATACCCAATATTAAGAATCTTCCCTGGACTCTTCAACTGTAATTTGGAGCGCATTTATTGACTTTGCTCAGTTTCATGTTCAATAAGGCTCCAACCCTATTTTCCCGCAAAATCAAGTATTCATCATATGCTCAATTTGCTATTGTTTTCATCCTCTAGAATGCTAAAGATTAACATTCAATCTAACTTCATTAATATTCTGGTTGGTTCCCTAAATGAGAATATAAATGGTGAAACTAATATCTAGACTTGGCCACAGCTTTATGCAAGTTGGTGTTCAGTAGTTCCTTTGTTATGCCTTAATTGTGTAAAATCCCTAACCTACACTTTGAGGTCAACCTTGGAAATTAGGATAGTTTGAAAAATTAAAACCTGATTACCATTTTTGTAGAGTCCCCTGGAAGACAACCATAGTAGATTGATCTAAAACTGTTGGAGGGGGCAAGAAAGATTCTTCATTCATGAAAGAGATCAAATAATTTTCCAAGAAAAAAGTTCAATTGAAAAGGAAGTTAACCATGAAAGAGATCAAATAATTTTCCAAGAAAAAAGTTCAATTGAAAAGGAAGTTAACTTCAATATCCTTCCCTTCTACCACACAATATGATGTTTTATAGAATAATGCGTAGGTTAATAGATATAAGCACTCTTTAAACATGCTCCTTAGATAGAGATGGATCTAAAGTAACATGATGAATCAAATAATAAATATGGTTTGAACAAGAAATCCTTTGTGGTCGAATGCTCCAAACACCCTCCACAATACAAAAAAATTATAATGCCATCTTGCCTAATGACTATAATCATAAAGTATGCCATAGGGGTGCCAAGGATCCAGCTAAGCTTTTGTATGCAATAACAGATACAAGAGGTATCATAAAAAGCCCTTATTAAAAGGGTTAATGTTATGAGTATCAAATGCAAGGCAAGAATCTCCGAAGAAATTTTATGACCACTCAATATTATTTGCCAATCTCTTATTAATATGATCCAAAAGGTCATTAACGCCATGTCAAAAGATGTGCTTCCTTCTAGCATTAAAAAGATAAATTTTCTTTTCCTAATAGTAGAAAAGTTAGTGATTACTTCATGGAGATTCAAGAGACTTTAAATTGGTGTATCAAGAACGTAGAGAGGATGTTCAGAAATTTAAGATTTACTTCAACAAAGCATTTGATACTATCACTTGGTTGGCTATGCTGCAAACTTTGAAGTTGAATGGTGTATGTGGTAACTGATGAAGTCTTAGATTCACCAAATTCTCTACGTAGCCAACTCCACTATCTTAAGTAATGAGGATCAAGGCTCTTGGGTTCATAATAGAAGAGAGATTAGGTAGCTGTACCCGGTTTCTCCTCTTCTTTTCACCTAATCTGAACAGGATTATTCATAAATGCCACTGTTAATGATCTGCTTAAAGGCATTACTTTTCTAATGAGGATGAAGACACTTAAATTCTGTTATATGCTTATAACATTATCGTCTTTAATAAGCCAACAACAACTAGATTTGTAACCTAATAAATGTTTTACTTTGCTCTCAAGTTTGAACATCAATTCTACTAAATCTAAGAAGTTCTGTGCTGAAATAAGCTTAGCTAAAGGCCTCGAAGTGGCCTCCATCTTTGTCTGTGAGCTCTACCCTCTTCCCACCAAATATTTAAAGCACCCTTTTTTTGGTTGGAAGGCCACCTTTTCTTTGTCTATTAGCTCTTTGGTAAACTAAGCACTCATCTATATCAAGAGGGCCACTCTCTTAAATAATAGCCTTGCTCTCTTCCTAATCACATTGACCCCATGTTTTCACAAAGTAGGATCTTTTGCCATTTAATTTTGCCCACAAAGAAAACGTGCATGTTGTCTCTTCCTGACAGGAAGAAAAAAAAACTCTAGCACTGATGGTTAGTACAAAAAAGCTTACCGAGGTTACTAATTGCAATTATCAATTGTAAAAATTGATTAAACTATAATCTAGACTTGGAGTTGATTAGTTCAGTGGCATAATCAAGTTTCTGAATTATCAACTGCTTGATCAGTTTGGCTTTTGGTGTGAATGTTGCAAAGCAAGAAACTGGTAACAAGATAGTAAGATTCACCTCTGTCACTTTTGTTCTTTTTGGTTTCAAGTAAACATAGCTGTACTCCACATTTTTAGTCATATTTTTGCTGCTTTTTTTTTTACCCAGATGAGTATATGTTCAGAAACATGAATTTCATAACTTTTTTTTTGTTTTAAAAAAAAAGTGAAACAGGTTCTAGTCTGTGTGCAACATTTATCGTGATCAAAACCAAAAAAAAATAGGAGGAAAACTTCTATCTGCAAAATCGACAGAAATCAAAACACAAATGTGTGCAATTGAACACTAAAATAATACCTCCACCACATGATGCTCAATTTTTAAGTGTCCAAATTAGTGCTCTTGTGCCTATTCTCGAATTCTCATGCCATTAGACCAAACTCTTCAGCATGGCTGTCTATACAAAAATTATTATAAATAGCTGTCTCTCTCTCTCTCTCTCATGTAAGTGGTACATCCATATCTCAGAGTAGAATCGAATCCCATGTGAATCACGCTTTACCAGAATTATGAGATGTTTTAGTTGGAGAAGAAGAAAATACTTTTTCATACATGATAGATAGAGGCTATAATTCGATTAGCTAAATGATAGATTTTCATCTAGTAGCTGTGTGTATAGAATCCAAAAATTAATCATCTATTATATGTGCTCCTTACACAGTTGATTCTTTAAATACCATTGCTATTGGCATAATGTCATTAACATAAACTGTAGGATTTTCTCCATTGAGGGAACACCAAAATAATATGTGATGACATAGTTCCTAAATATCTTAGCCGCACATGCACCTCTTAGAAAGGAAACAAAAATCTGATCATATATCATAAATCATTTTTGGTTTGTTGATTGTAAAGTGTTTCTTCAGAATTCCACCTTGAACTACATCTCATCAAAGGCACGACTTGCTTAAGAAAAAGGCATCACAGTGAAGTTGAACTGTAATCTTCAACTTGTCACATGTACAAACCAAACTGTACAGCAATAATACAACAGAAACCTAAGGTCCAATCATATAGTTTTTGAAATTTTGAAAACGAAGAAAGCTACTAATTAAGACCTTCGCTAGCCAACTTAGCATGGGCACTTAATTAATCGTAAGTGGCAAGAGAGGCAACATCAAGCTTAATCAATTAGTCTTCAACTACTAACAGAAGATTTGCATATAAAAGAAGTGCCACTTTAGCTTGAAACAAAAAGCTTGGTCAAAGAAAAGTAGCACGCAATATAATAGAAATTGGCCAACTCAACACGCATGTAGATATTAAAAGGAGCTTCTTCCCCTCACTGAAACACTAAAATCTTAAATTACAAGAATAATAAGAATAATAATCCACACATCCATTTGGTTCTTCTGTTTAGACTGAGCTGTATCCATCTGCATTCACGCCTAGAAGGTTGAAAGGTTAAATTCAGAGGTAAAGAGACAAATGCCACATTTTAATGATAATTGAATGTTCAATGAGCTCTTTGTTTTGAGAAAGATCTGTTGATAGAATTAAACAAGATCTGAGAAATCACTCACAAGAACGTTTCTGAATGACCAAGATATGGCTACTCGTACAATTAGCAGAATCTACAATAGGTAGGTGAGAAATAATTCATTAAAATTCTGGTATGTTATGAACACATGTTGGTATTAGAATTTCAAGGCCTCCTGAGACATAGACGACTATTCTATTTCAACTAAGAAAGCCAGATCTCTCCAGGATGTGATGAAAGGAATTCACTAACAACTAGTTAATTTTTGTTTGTTGGTCGGCATATTGATTCTACAAGATTTCGGTGCACTGTATAGAGACAGAAAGATACATATAACTATGCTATTTTTCAGGAATCGGAAGATAAAACATAAAAGCTGTAATAGAAATAAGTAAATGCCAAGTGAAATTTTTATCAAACTTGTATGCATCTGTATTGATTTGAAGATGAATCAACCTTACAATATTTCTCTCTTACAGAACAAAATGAAGACACGTGGATTCTACAACTGAGGCTTATGCTACTCTCAACACAATCATCAGCAATTTCTGTATCAGTTACTCTGCTCGAATCAGATGCATAATCTGTTCTATCTTCACTCTGCAAGGCTAAAGATGGAAAAGCTTGCTGAATTGTGGCTGAAGAGCTCACGTTACCCGATTCTATCGTCTCTTGATCGTTCTCTGTTCTGTACTCATCTCTATGCACCCTCTCCTCCAGTTTTAACGAAGAACTGATGTCAGGATCCCGAATCACATCAACCCAACCATCATCTGAAGAATAAGTAGAAGCCCAATTAGGCCTCTGACTTGTTGCAAGCTCCTTGATACGCTCAACTAAAGAAGCTATGCATGAATCTGGATCCACTAGAAGTGTAGATTCCGCAAGGTCCGAAGAGGATTCAGATGCGGATCTCGGCGACGACCACTCTGACAGCCCAAACACACTCCGCGGCGAACTCTCCACCGATCCATCTTCTTCCTCCGCCATTATAAACGGATGCCGCAGTAGCATCTCCGCCGTCCACCGTTCGGCCGGGTCCCTCATGAAGCACCGCTGCAAGAAATCCCTCCCCTCCCCCGACAACTCCTTGGGGATTGCCGGCGACTCCTCGCCGCTTCCAATTCTACAGAGCAATTCCCATGCGCCTCCGCAGCCCACCTTCCCCCACGCCGGCCGACCGCACGTTATCTCCGTCACCACGCACCCCACTGCCCAAACATCCGCTGCCGGACCGTACTCGCCTCGTGCCACCGACTCCGGCGCCATGTACAGAGGCGTGCCGCGAATCCAACCGCCGTCTCCAATCTTCTCCCCGACCCTCTTCGCAAGTCCAAAGTCCGCAATTTTGACGTCCGCCTCGCCGCCGTCGCCGACGAGGATGTTCTGCGGCTTTACGTCGCAGTGAGCATAGCCGCGGGCGTGCGCGTAGCTCAGCCCGCGGAGGATCGAGCGGGCGTAGCGGCGTACGGTGGGCTCGCGGAGGGAGCCACCAGCGCGGCGAAGCGCGTCGTGGAGGCTCCCGCCGGGGACGTATTCGAGGAAGAGGTTATAGGATTGCGCGCCGTCGTTGGCGGAGTCGGCGGTGACTTGGTCGCCGAAACGGCGGAGGACGTGGGGGCAGTCTTGGAGGTCGGAGAGAACGGCGCTCTCGTGGCGGAGGAGGGCCGAGTGGGGTAAAGGCGCAGACTTTACGGCCATTACTGTAGGGAGCTGGTTGGCGCCGGCGCCGCGGTGGCGGAGGAAGGCGAGGCTGACAGTGCTGAAGCTGCCGCGGCCGATGACGGCGCCCCTGCTCCACTCCATGTTACCACCCATCAGCAAAGCTAAGCTCTCATCTGCTTGTGTCGATTGATGCATTTATGCAGCTTGTTCTTGGAGCTGGAGACGAGTAACAGCAAAAAGGAATTGGAGAAATTGAGAGGTTTCTTTGTGTTGCTGTTTCTTTCAAGGCAGGAAGGGGTTGAGATTTTGGAGAAGCTTGTGAGGTCGAATTTGTAACAGCAAGGAGATTTATATTACAAGAATCAAGCACGTTTTGCATTCACAAGTAGTTTAGAATACGCGGGACGCGCGAGATCTTTCCTGTGATGATTGGATTTGGCGTTTTCTGCGTCCCGCGTGGACCATTTTTTAGTCAACGTATGGTCAACGTGCTGCAGCAGAAGTTATATGTACTTGTATTTATAAATTATAATTAGATGTAAAACAATTAATAAATTAATCAAATCATAATTCAAATGTATAATGATTTTCTAACTTGTTGAACGTTAAATGATTGGTTCAAAATAACAGTTTAAAAAACATTAACTCATTGTGAAACTTAATGACTATTTAACTCATGATCATTATTGTAGTTCAGTTATCAAATAGATAATAATATCATTTTGTACGATTGGAAACTTAATTATTGGTTCACAATGTGAGTTGAGTCCGAATTCATGATTCAAAGCTCAATTAAAGGCATCCAGTAGACAATGATGGGTTCGACGTGAACTCGATCAGTCGGTGGTGAGCTTGAATCAAGTCTGCATGGAGGCAAAAAAGAAAAAAAAGCACGTGCCGACGACGGTGCGTGCATGTGAACGCAAGCTGGTACATTAATTACATCTGCCTCCAGAACAAATAAATAGAATTTATTTTCACGAGCAACATGTGACTGAATGGATTCATTCCTTAGGGGTGCAAAATGTGAGATGCACATAGTTTGTACAAATCGGATCTCCAGCACAACGTTCAAAAAGTCAACAAGGGAAAAAGTCAACATGGTCTACAGTGCGCCTTTGGGCGAATAGCACGTGACAGGGAGCGATTTGGTCCGTCCGCGGAAACGTCATCACGTGGGGCGACGATATTATAAATTTGTGCGGCCAGTCTCAAGTTTAGACAAATGAGTCAGATTCTGGTGCTTGTGTGGACGCAAATAAACACGATTTGACCACAAGAAAATTGTGGGAGGCGAGGACGAAGGCCCTGTTTGGCTCCGCCTCAATAAAAGTTTAAAGTACAAAAAGCTAAAAATATGTTTCTCCAGCTTCTGCTCAATTGTGTGTTATTTTGTGCCTCAACTTCCGTGTCAAGGGAGGGTCAAATAGGGCTGAACTTAGGGAGTCTCAAGCTGGTGCGTGATTTTTTTTCTTTTCTTTTTTTTTAAAAAAAGAAATTTATGGAGGAAAGCAATTAGAGCGTGGCCGGGTTTGGCAGCGAGCTTGAGATGGACAGCAACGATTGCAATTTGTGTCAAGTAGAGCACTGACTCTAACCTGCAAACTGCCAAGAATTACTGTAATGCATGTATCACATGTTAGATATTATTTAATACGTGCATATCTTGCTGATATATGCTATGTATCTATCCATAGTTACTGCATTAAGAAGAAAATACATTTTGTTGTTGTGCTCCTGTGATTTGTCTCATCCCTCAACACTCAAGGGCAAAGTATGGTAATCGTGATAACTTTGAAGACCTCAAATGTCAATGAGCAAATGTTGAACGTAGAAGAAGCTGCACTAAATTTGGAGAGAAGAAAATTGATGTTACTTACACAAGAATTGCCATTCAACTGAATAGCCTGAGGCTGTGAGGCACATTAGCATATCAGACCTCCAAGTACATTCTACTTGATGGGGTCTTGTACAAGTGTGGTTTCACGATACCACAATGATGTTGTTTATGTTAGAAATTTTAAGGTTTACAAGTCTATGATCTCTGGTATAGATTTAGAATAATATTGAGAATAAAATATTTAACACATACTTGATTGCATCATCAATCTCTTTAGTGCACATTAGCCTATTTGCATTTATATACAGTTGTTATCTGCTTATACCCACAGGAGTCTATCCTAATAAATTTTCCTCAAAAGATAGCCCACAAGTTCGATTTATCCAAATCAAACTTAGTTCACTTGAACCGAATTCAACCGAACTTGTAGCCCAGCTTAGAAGAATCAAAAACCCGGTCTAATGACATGGCCAAAATATTAACCTTCCTTTGGGTTGGTTAATATCTGCATAAATTACAAACACAACCATCTTAATATTATAAAATAAATTAACTTACACAAGATGCTACTTTGGTAGTCATATTGCTTCAATTAATCTATTTTATAATGTCAGACTTTTTATTATTTAGACAATAATAAAAATAAATTATGTCATTATTTGAATTTATTAAAAAAAATATTTTCTTAAATTTTATGAAAATTGGCAGCAGGCAGCCGGTACACAGGACAGCAAGGCCAAGCAAAACTTTGTTGCATCTCCACACAGTAGAAAACCCAGCCCAAATGACTGGGCCCAAAACAGCCCCAGACAGCAAAAGAAGCATAGAAGATCTGCTTCTGCGCAGAACACAGCAGAAGGCGCAGCTTAGGCCTAAGCCCAGCAAGCTAGCCTAGATGCCAGACCTGACCGTTGGCCTAAATTCGACCGAGATTTAACCCAATAGCCAGACCTGACCAGGATCCGTTAAATCCAGATCCATTAATGAAACGGATCTGAATTCGAAACACTTGCTCTAGTGAGCCTGGAATCGACAAGCTTTTCCCCACTAGCTCGGACCTGAGCAGATCTTGGTTAGTTTCCGCATATTGAGTGTTGGCTGGCAATTTACACAGAGGGTGTGTAGATTGCGTCATCACGCTCGAGAATTTTAAGGCAAAAATTTAGCACAAAATTTAGGGCGTGACAAAGTGGTATCAGAGGGATAGCTCAGCACGAGTCTGGACCACCAGGATATAGACGTTAGTTGGATTGCTGTTTGGGTGTTGCGTACGTCGGTGCTTAGCGCCGGGGCGAAAGACCTCAGTACTTCCTTCTAATCGATCAGTTCTGGCCAGACGAGTACAGGAGCACTCCATTCAGTCAGCCGATCCACAGGACACCACAGAGTAGCACACCATTGCACCCAGGACTAGGAGTATGGCACAGTTTGAGGAGCGGTTCTCCAGACTGGAGGACGCTATTGGATTAGACACAGAGTCTGAGTGGCAGGGAGAGCCTCTTTCTGAGCGCCTAGAGACATTGATGGAGATGTTCCATCAGTATAGAAATTACACTGATGGGAGGATAAGTACTCTGGCGCAAGACTTAGCGACAGCTACCACAGAGGTTACTGCATTGAGATTGTTAGTGGCATAGGTGGCTTCCCACCCAGCTACTCCACCTGCACCACAGTTTATGCAGCCTGCCAGACGCCATATTCCAGATCCAGTCACTTTTGCGGGGGCTAGAGTGGCAAAAGAGCTAGACAACTTCATCTTTGACATGGAACATTATTTTAGAGCAGCAGGAGTCGTCGATGAGGATAAGATAGAGGTCTGTGCATCCTACCTGCGTGGAGATGCCAAACTATGGTGGAGAACCTCTATTGCTCCCAGGACAGAGGGAGATAATCCAGAAATAGCCTCATGGGAAGATCTGAAAACTGAGATGAGGGCTCAGTTTAGACCAGTCAATACCTTACATGATGCTAGGATGACTTTGAGGTATTTGAGGCAGACTGGCTCAGTTAGAGACTATGTTAAGCAGTTTGCTACCTTACTGCTTGAGATTCCTAATAAGACTGAAGAAGAGAAGTTCCACGACTTCCTATGAGGATTACAGCCGTGGGCACTTGCAGAGGTTAGACGCCAGTCAGTGACTACCTATAGGGAGGCAGTCACAACAGCTGATGGATTAGTGGACATGAGAGGTTCACGTCCCACTATGACAGCTCAGGGAGCTAGACCAGCTACCCAAAACAAACCACCAGTTCAGAATAGACAGCCACAGAAGAAGAGTGCGCAAAATTGGAAGAACAAAGGAAAAGCAATAATGTACCAGCAGAAAAGCCCACAGAAGAAGCACTATCAGCCTCAGCAGAAGAGGGCTGCTGAGCCTAGCACAAAGAAGAAGATAGCATGCTTTATCTGTGAGGGACCACATATGATGAGGGACTGTCCTACCAGGAAGATAATCAGTTCATTGGTGACAGTAGAAGGAGAGAAAGCATAGAAGGAGCAGGGATGCTCTGGAGTTTCTGTCAATCCTTTGGTGATTGCCAATGTCAGTGCAAAGTCCTCACCCCTGATGTATGTGGATGTGGAGTTAAATGGTACATCTATAGCAGCTATGGTAGACACTGGAGCTACACATGTGTTTGTCTCAGATAGAGTGAAGGATCAGTTGAGACTTAAGACTAGCCAGTGTGATACCAGTGTGAAAACTGTTAACGCAGACCCGAGGAAGGCATTCGGAGTTAGTTATGACGTGCCTGTGAAGTTGGGACCATGGGCAGGGAGAGTACATACTATGGTGACAGCCTTAGATGATTTTGATGTCATCATAGGGATGGATTTGCTTAGGAGGGCCAAAGCAATTCCCATGCCTCACTTAAATGGGTTGCAGATACTGGATGAGAAGGCACCTTGCTTTCTTCCTTGTCATTCGATGGTAAAGGTAGAGAAGAGCAACAAGGGCAAGGAGGTGATTGCAGCCTCAGTCCTTGCAAAGGGGATTCGGCGTGGCGAGACTACCTATTTGGCACATGTCAGAGTGGTGGAATCCATTCCTGTTATTGATTCTAGACCGATGCAGTCGAGTGGACATGTGGGAGACCTGATCAACCTTCCTAGTTCCAGTAGCCGTGGAGGTCATGGAGTTGAGATAGGAGCGGCGAGTCTTACTTTGGGTGAACGGATCAGTCAGCTACCTGCACCGATTGAGGGCCTGTTACATGAATTTAGAGATGTGATTCCCCCTGAGATGCCTAAGGTGTTACCACCTAGGAGGGACATCGACCATGCTATAGAATTAGTGCCAGGGGCAGTCCCACCAGCACAGTCACCATACAGAATGCCACAATCTGAACTAGCTGAGTTAAGGAAGCAGCTAGATGAATTAATTGAGTCAGGGTTTATTCAGCCTTCGAAAGCACCATATGGAGCATGTTGAGGTATGCCCTTAAGGCTAATGTTTGAGGCCTTGGGATTGTATAAGTATCATGTAATAAACTCTTATGTTTATAAAGGCATGGTTATTATTCAGGTTGTTACCTTGTCTGCTGTAATAAGTGTACTTCTGAATAATGTCTCAAAGCTGTTCAGCTAGGCTGACAGGCTCTATGTCCTTAGTCGAGATATCTTAGTGAACATGAGACAGCCTTGATATGATTGAGACTAATATGTGTGCTAATCTTATAGGATGCTTCGAGCATGGAATAAGATGTAGACTCATGGGTACATTGGATGTACTGGACAGACCCTTCTAGGATATTCAATTGTTTGTCATAATGTGAATAATCCTTGATAGCAGCAAGTGGCACATTTTCCTTTGACTTGAGATCACTTGTGTTTCTAAATGATGATTGTCATTGTTTTGAGGTAGTTCAATATCATTTGAAACATAATGATTATAGACTATCTTGGATGATGAGCTTGAGTCAGGTTAGGGCACTAGTGATAGATAAAGGATTGCCGTCTCCTTGTTCAAGGAGTGTGATGTTCTAGAGGGCCCCCCCTGTATGAGATGATTGAGAAAGTGTATGGCCATACCCAGATGACAGTGATCATCTGATCTAATCATGCTCATCCTATTGGAGTTACAGGCTTGACATGCTTGTCCAATAAGAACATCCAGTGGCAAAGGAAACATGCATGCCTCGTGAGTTTGATTCACACTTGTGCTGTGGTTTGGGTGTAGTCTTGGAAGACTCTTTCCTTTATATCGGGAGATAGTGATGTGTTGCTAGATACCCCTCACTGATCGTGATAATGTAAGTTGTCGTTACCGACATTTAAAGGAAACCCTCAGGGTCGCACAATTTGATGATATGGCTTACTCATGTCAGATCGTGTGGACTGAATTGTTTTGGTTCAGTTAAAGGAGAGTAGACTCTGATTGTAAGTGAGATCTGGTCTGATCATGTTTGATTGATTAGAGCTTAAGATCGGTAAGCTTCGATCGAGAGTATTGATGCTAGATCAGTGAGATCAAGTGCATCTAGATATGTATGGTTAGATCTTGAACCTTCATGGTTCATACTAGATTTAGACCATGGCATGTCTTGGTTTGATCTTGGTTTGATTTGGTTGTTGAACCAAAGTCAATTGAACCGGTTCAAGGATGTGAACGGATGGTTCAAATTAATTAAGCGTTTTGATTAGTTCACTAAGTGTGAACGTGTGGAGTGAAGACTTACCATATATGGAAGTCTCAACGCCTAAACGCTTAAGCCAAGAAACGCCTTTGCGTGATGGCTTCTCTCTTGGGCGAATGTGTGCTCTTGAGTGTGCATGATCGCCGAGAGTTGGAGAGAGGCATTCGGCAAGCCAAACCAAGAAGACATCCAAGGATTCTCCTTCAAGCGATTTGGATTCTTCAAGCCCTTTGCTAGCACAAAGGACGACAAGGAGCAAGCCAACTTCTTCTTGTGTGCGCGCCTTGTGGAGGAGACCTCTCTTGTTCTCTTGCTTCCAAGTCGCCATCTTCCTCATGGCTTTGGTATGGATCTAAACTTCATCAAGTTGATCATATTATCTTGCTAAGATCCATGGAAAACCCTTGCTTCCGCTTGTAATTGTCATGCGCCACCCTTAAGGGTTTTTCGCCCCCCCTCTTGAAAGGGGTTTCACATGCTTGCGCTCCCCCTTGAAGGGGACCCTTCAATTGGTATCAGAGCATGCGGTTGCAGCATGTTAATATGATTGCTTGATATATATTTTTGTGATCCATGTTTGCGCATGTAAAAGTATGCTTAGATCTAAGTTGCATGCCGAAACTTAACATGAGAATATTTTGTTATTTTGGCGCATGTAAGTTGGCGCTTGTCGTTGTAGTTTTTCTAAGAAAAACTAATCACTTGCGCGCCTCACTAGACCTAAGTGGCACCTACTATAAACCCTTAGATGGGTTGATCGGGTTGAAGTCACCTCTAGGTTAGATCCAATAGTCTGATCAGACCATCTGACAGCCTAGATGGATCGACCAGATGGCACCTGTGCGCAAGCACGAGGTGGCCATAGGTCGATTGCATCTTAGGCGTGTAGCGAGGTCTGGTTGAGACAACCAGTGAACACTCTTGAGTTAGGCCCGGGGTCACACCCGCTTGCCAGAACTCTTGAAAGCTGTTCAAGCCCTTAGCGCATGCATGGTTGACCATTAGGTCAACTCGGGTCAGTTAGGACTCGGTGCATGCAAGGGCAGGGGATCTAACTAGATGGATGAGTGGATCCCTATCAATGGACCATTGTAAGGTTGTAGGACACATAAGGAAGTTAAAATTGATGCCTATGGGGTTTTCAAAAATTTAATTTCTTGATTGGATCACATGATGATTGAGACCATATGCTTGTTTATTTAATCTTATGTGGGTTGCCCTAATGTGTGCTGTGCTGGGGCCTGCGTGCCTGGTTAATTATAAGTTAATATTATTGTGATCTGCGAATCACATTTTTTTATTAATCTATTGTATAATTGACCTGCGAGTCAAAGCTTGTCTAGATAGATCAAAAATGTATTTTGATTAGACAAGAGCACAAAGGCACACATCCAAGAGGGGCATTCAGCTGGTGGCGCACCTGAGGTGCTCTTGGAGCTAGGGCCCTGGGTTGGACCAGATGAGATGCAAAAGAGCTCAAGTGAAGACTTAAGTAAAATTAAGGTCTTACTTAGGGTTCATGGGCTTTTACCACATAAGATCCATGCTTTCTTTTTATTGCTTATATAATTAGAACTGCATGAGTTTATCTTCTGCTATCACCATAGGAATTTGCATGATAGTGAAGAAGATAAAAGACCGTTAAAATCCAACGCTAACATATCAAGCTCAGAAAGCCTTCTGACGCGAAACCTCACCGTTCTGACTATCGTTGGAGCCGTGTTGTACCCACTCAGTGGGCACGTCCATCTATCTTCAGACGGTGCTGGATTTCACCTGCGTGTTACAGAGAAGGGATTTATCGCTTCTCGTTGCTCAGCATAGCACGTGGTGGTCCAGGGAGTAGGTCGGGTCAGCTTGACCATGTAGGCTACATATGTGGCGCATATGGTAGCACATGGAGGCAGCCATCTGCGGGGTCAGAGATTGTGCTGTACCAACTCAGTTGGCACAGTCTGCTGGATTGCCCAGATGAAGGGGAATCGCACGGGTTGGCGATTGGCTGGGACAGCCTACCAGAAATTAGTGCTTGTCTTCTCTGTGCATCTTATCTCGCCTGAGCGGGACGCGGAGACCAAGTATGAAATCTGGATCCCATCTCACTAAAAGAGTGTTACTCTTTCGGACTGTTTACTGGATTTTTCAGTCAGACAAAATAGTGAGAAAAAGAATCTTTCTCAAGTCCTGGATTGATTCTTAACATTGATACTGACCTTGCTGTTCTTGCTTGTTGTAGATTCCTGCAGCAACGAACACCATGAGCTTCAATGTGCGATCCCTACTGGAAAGGGAGAAGTTTGCTGGGCCGAACTTCTCTGACTGGTTCGGACACCTTAAGATCGTTCTTAAGGCAGAGAGGAAACTGTATGTCCTCGAGACGGCTGTGCCGCCTCAACCCGCTGCGAACGCCGCAAGGGCGGTTCGTGAAGCCTATGATAAGCATGTCAATGATAGCATTGATGTCGCTTGCCTGATGCTAGCGTCTATGACGCCACCGCTGCAGCGTCAGCATGAGGATATGTCGGCTATAGAGATTATAGCGAACCTCAAGATGCTGTATGCTGCACAGGCGAGGACAGAACGCTATAATCTGACGAAGCTGTTCTTTCAGAGCAAACTGGCTGAAGGGAGCCCAGTGGGAGCTCACGTGCTCAAGATGATTGGGCACAAGGAGGCTCTGGAGAAACTGGGGCATACCATCAACCAGGAGCTTGCTGTGGATATTATTCTGCAGTCTCTCCCGCCCTCTTTCGATGCGTTCATTATTAACTTTAATATGAACAAAATCGATTGTACGCCGGCAGAGCTGCTGAATATGCTCTTGACAACTGAGGAAACTCTGAAGGGAAAGCCTTCAACCTCTGTCTTGATGGTTCCTTCAAGGAACAAGAAGAAGGGGAAGAAGGGCAAGGCCCCTGTCAAGAATTACAGCAAGGCTCTGAAACAGAAGGTCAAGCGGTCGAAGGACAACAGGTGTTTCCACTGTGGCCAGCTGGGTCACTGGAAAAAGGACTGTAAAGCGCTCCAAGGAGACAAGAGGGGAAGCATCGCTTCTGGCTCAGGTATATTCGTGACTGAAGTCATGTTTTCATCTTCTTCTATATCATGGGTGTTGGACACTGCATGTGGAGTTCACATTTGTTCAAATGTACAGGAACTCAGGAGAAGAAGACAGGTGGGACAGCATGAGGTAGACCTATGCGTTGGAAACGGGGCACGGGTTGCTGCTGTTGCTGTAGGAGACTATTTCATTTCTTTACCATCTGGCATTGTATTAGAATTAAACAATTGTTATTTTGTACCCAGTATTACCAAGAATATTATCTCCATTCCTGCTCTTGTCAGGAAGGGTTTTTCCTTTGAATGCAAGACTTCAAAGTGTGTACTTTCTCTAGATAATATTGTGTATGCTACTGGTTCAATTAACAATGGGTTGTTCATGTTGGACATGGATCTCTTAGCAGAAGAAAAAACGCTCAAAATATATGTGGATGATGAAAATGAGCTAACGTTTATTCCTTTTCCGTCTCATTATATGACGCACCCAGGACAAGTGGAGCATCTAAAAAATATCAAAGATGAAAGGTCTTTGGTTACTGAGTATAAAGATTACGGACGAAGAGACCACCCTATGGATGACGTCGAAGATATCCTGGCAGAAATCCAGGAAGATGATTAAAGGTGTGAGTGGTCCCACCACATGAAGGGTCAGATTCTCTCCTCAAGAATCACGTCACCACCCCTTTTAAAGGGGCAAGATGCTTTGTGCTTTGTATTATTAGTGTCCTTTACCTTCCCCTTTTCTGAAGGGGCATGTGCTTTGTATTATAGAGTTTATCAACTCTGTTTTGTCTGGAATGTCATAACTATCATCTTCTAAGTTATCATTAAGGCGACGATAGTCAATAACCATTCGGGATTTTCCTCTTACTTGTTCACTGTGTTTATTCACAATGAAAGCAGGGGATCTGTGAGGAGATGTACTCCGTCTTATGACATGTTAACATTTCAGTATGTACTGTTTTCCATAGTTCAGTACATATATGATTGAATTCTCTAAGGCTTTCTGCCTGAGAGATTTGGAAATCAATTATTGTATTTAACTGAGCATTCTCAGTATGTAATTGATGTCCGTATCTACCATTTTCTCTAGGAAAATAGCATTTATGTTTAGTTGCCTGGGAATTAGCTTGTATTTCCCAGTATTGTTGAAGGGGAATTCAGTTTTTGCAATGAACTGTATACACCCCAAACATATGAGAAAGACAATACGCCTCGAAAGGGTAAACCCTATAAAAAGGCCTCTAAAGGCAAACCAACTAAGAAATATTTTCTTAGAAAATCTTCGGCGAAAAATCCTTATCTAGCTAAAGATAAGCATGTACGAAAGTATAATCCTCGACGAGATTATAAAAACAAGCTTTCATGTTTTACTTGCGGAAGCCAAAACCACTTAGCGCGAGATTGCACTAAGCGGCAAAACTTATATAGTAAACAATCAATTTTAGTTGATTGTGTACAAGAAGATCTACTTCATGTAGATGAATACATATCAGACACTGAGTCCATATATCAAAAAATTCTAACAGAAACAGGAAATTACCTAGATAATCCTCTAGGTATTATTACTGATGATCCACAAGGTGCATCAGATAAACGTTTTGTTAGACAAAACAATTTTATCATTGCTTATTTAATACACTTAAATAAAAAATTAAATCTCATTTTTGCTAACGTAAAAATGAACACTGATACTTTAATTGCCCAGCAAGAAATGATAAGATCTATCTCTACAATCTTACTCAGGCAACATGAGGTAGTCGAAAATATGTTAGGTGTACAAGCCCAACAGTATCAAAACTCAATAAATGAGTTAACTACTGAATATGGAGCAGCCTACTCCATATAAAATTATGACTCCAAAACTTATGCCACAACATGAGCATAGGTGGAAAGCACGAAGCGGAAGTCAAGACCATCCTTGCGTATACTGTTCTATGTTTCCAAGTATGGCACTCCGTTTTCAATGTATCATATGCTCTACAGAAGCATGCAAGTATACGTGAGTACCTAGTAGATCTGTTGTATTCAGTACCTGTTCTTACTTGTGTTTTACACAATAGTTTCTATGAAACGTATTTATTCACCAAAGCCGCAAGGCTTTAAAAACAATTATGCTGCTAAGCATATAATAACCATAAGAACCTATCTTACGGTTAAAAATTTAAAAATGACAATCACCTTATTAGGTAAAAAGCAACCTAATAAAAAGTAAAGATGGATATTAATTATCTCTCTTTGAAATTAGCACAACAGGATTAGTAATACTTGTTATCTATAGATTCCTGGTCATTCGGATACTTTGTTTTCCTCTAATATCAACCGCTTTACCATAGGTGTATAGAGAAGTAACAGAACATCATGCTACATGGTCGTTAATCATGCTGTATGTCCCGGTGACGCTCCTCGTCTGTGGACGTTTGCATGTCAAGCCATCGGCCCTTTAGTTCAGTTCTTTCTTTATACTATGGTGGCTTAGGCAGCCCCGGTATCTTTAGATGTGTATAAAAAACAAAATATGCGACAACCTATCTGAAATAACAAGCATACTATATCGGCTTAGAGCCTTCCGTATACTAACATGGATTATTCCATACTTATACGTTTTCCCGTTCGATCAAATAAAGAAACAGTAACGAGGCTTTGATACCAAAAAGAGAGAGGGGGTATTTTTACCACAAAAAATCTTTTCGTCCTCACTTCCTGAGGACTCGTCCCCTCTTCCTGAGGCAGGAGTTCTACCCGATGGTGATGAGGTTGATGACTTTATTACATATGAGGATTCTGATACTATAAGAATTCTAAAAAATCCTTTAAATAAATGGCATACAGAATTTGACGATTCTGTTCTTCCAGAACATTTAGAGAAAATCGAATCTGGAAATCCTGATGTGGATGACCTAATTAGACTTCTCGAAAAAGATAAAATCTTTGGATCAAATCCCCAACAACATTGGGAAAAAAACAAACTTATTTGTACCTTGAAAATCAAAGACCCTGGTTTTCGTATAACAAACAAGAAAATTACAGCAACAAATGAGAACATTGCTGAATTTAAAATGCATATTGAGGAACTCCTAAACCTCAATGTGAGGCTCTTCTGGATGTCTCTGTTCTCTGTATAGTGTAATCATAGTTAGGTTCATACCAGCGGGTCTTGTCACCTGGTTGAGAGCTATTTGTTGCAACAGCCCGACTACTGTTACAAATTGTTGATGTTGCCTTTGCTTAACAAGATTATATACTTGTTGTTGAGCTGGATATAGTGGTGGTGGAATTCTAGCCCTGGACTGGCTCCACTGATTATCCATTTCTGTCTGCCATGTTGTACTTAACAACTCGACTTTTTGTTCAAGCTCTTCCTTTTCAGCTTGAAGTCCTGCAATTTTTTCTTTTAAGAGGCTATTCTTCATCATGGCCTAATGAATCAAGCCATTCAGGGACAGGTATGTTAGGCGTTAGGTTCGCCATTCCACTGTGTTGAGGTGAATTTGGATTTACCATTCTTCTGAATTTTTCTGTAATTTTTCCAGAAGGGCGGCTGTTTTTGTGGTTTGATAGTCAAAAACCTTTGACTGTCTATGAAGATTATCTAGTATCTCTTGTTATTTAAGGCCAAGGAAAGCTGAGCCTTTTCAGGATCATTATTCCATGCCTGATGGATTTCATGACCAATTGGAGCTGGTAATTTTAAAAATAACCTTTCTCCTAAGGCTTGATCATGATATGCTCCTGCCTTACAAGTATAATACAAGAAATCTTGTAAGAAAGGTTTAATATATTTCCAATTTTTTATTTGGATTATCTCAAGCTTTCTTATAGCTTCTTTTTGTTGGGCATTAAATCCCATGTTAGGATTTGACCCTAAGATCATAATTTTCATTCGGTTTGTGAAGTTATAAGGATTTACTCCTAATGAAATATCTTGTTGAAAGTCTGTGGGGCAATTTAGTTTGTATGATTCCCATATTGCCCGTGCTGTTTCTCCTAAGAAATTTTCCAAGTAGGAATACATTTCTTCTGCTGTGAAGTTTCCAAGTATTTTGGTTACTTCCATAGAAACCATGGAGGCCCAGTTATCCAGAACTGTGCTCCAAGTTTGTGGATCATGGGCTGCTAGATTTAGAATTCTTCCTTCATCTAGCAACTTTCGTTTATCTATGGTCTCTAAAGGTTGCCTTTTCCCCTTAGACCATCTATCGTCTCTTTCTTCATTATACTGTGTATACTGTGTATACGATTCTCGAGGAGGTTGTCCAATAGGATAACTCCTTATATGTGAAGTACTTGGCTGAGCCGTACTTGTTGAGGCTACTGCTTGTCCTGGATTGTTATAAACAGGAGTAGCATTACTAGCTTGTTCTTGGCCAGTCATTATTGTATCCATTAAATTCTGGGGAATACTTTGGATACTTTGAGAATCCAAGTCATCTATGACCATTTCTTCTATGGATTCTTCCATAGTATTTGTTTCTAAGAAGGTAGTATTTTCTTCTTCTTGAGTAATTTCTAAGAAGGTATTTATTATATCTTCTTCTTCTTGTGTAAAGTCTGTTTTTGGTCCATACCAGACTCGAATGTTTCCTTCTGTATCATACTCAAGTTTTTGAGTAGGAAGTAATTTTCCTTTGTTAATAAGGGATATTTCTAAACATATCATTTCTTCAAATGTAAAGTTTAGCTCTTTTGATACTACAAGAGTATTTTCTTTGAGTATCATTGTTCTAAGAATTTTTCTAAGCCTGATGTTGAAGCCTCATCATCATTTTTAGATTGTTTCTTTTTATAACTTGAAAATCTCAAGTTATAAGTATCATCAGAATTTTTAAACATGGTTTCGAGGCGCGAGGAAGGAGGTGACACTAGGCTGGGCTTGTGCGGGCTTAGCCCTGGTGCTGGGCCTCGGATAGTTGGCCCAGATTTGTTTGGCTATTGGGCCTAGTCAGGCTAGATTGTTGAACTTGGTGAGTTGGATTGCTGGGTTGCCTGGGCAGGCGGGCTGGACTGGCTGGTGCTGTTAAATTGAATTGATGGCTTGTGCAGGATAGGACTCCCTTGTAGCGATAAGAAAATATAATATTTCATGCTGAGCTTTGTGGGCCTTGTCATGGGCTCTCCTTTGGGCTAAGTGGCTGTGAGATTTGACCATCTTGTGGGAGTTGCTCCGGGTCAACATCAAGGTATCCACCACTCAACATTTGAATCATTTGTTTATTTAAGATGGGAAGTTCAATGCTTTATTTTATATCAAAGTGGGACAAGTGATGTGAGCACAAGTTTTATGTTCTCGGCTACTACATTGTGAAAAGGACTGTGGTAGTCATGAAACTATTGTTGCTATGTTGATTGAAGCGAGATATGATTAAAAGATTGATGTTATAAGTCGCTGATGGGTACATATAAACGAGAAGCACATTAAGCGGTTGCATGATCATGGACTGCTGGGATCATTCTCCTACAAGGAGATTGATACATGCAAAGCTTGTTTGATGGGTAAAATGACGAAGTCACCTTTTCCTAACAAAGGTCAAAGGGCTTCAGGTTTACTTGACCTCATACACAGTGATGTGTGTGGGCCATTTAGTAAACATGCTAGAGGTGGCTATCAGTACTTCATTACCTTTACTGATGATTTCAGTAGGTATGGTTATGTCTATCTTATGAGACATAAGAGTGAATCTTTTGACAAGTTCAAAGAGTTCAAGAATGAAGTACAAAATCAGCTAGGCCGAAATATCAAGGCACTTCGTTCTGATCGAGGTGGTGAATACCTAAGTCGAGAATTTACTGACTATCTAAAGGAGTGTGGGATTATCTCACAGCTCACTCCGCCAGGAACACCACAATGGAATGGTGTGTCCGAGAGGAGAAATAGAACGTTACTTGATATGGTTCGTTCTATGATGAGTCAGGCTACTCTTCCATACTCCTTTTGGGGATTTGCACTGGAGTGACTGTGCTGGTGGGACTGCCCCTGGCACTAATTCTATAGCATGGTCGATGTCCCTCCTAGGTGGTAACACCTTAGGCATCTCAGGGGGAATCACATCTCTAAATTCATGTAACAGGCCCTCAATCGGTGCAGGTAGCTGACTGATCCGTTCACCCAAAGTAAGACTCGCCGCTCCTATCTCAACTCCATGACCTCCACGGCTACTGGAACTAGGAAGGTTGATCAGGTCTCCCACATGTCCACTCGACTGCATCGGTCTAGAATCAATAACAGGAATGGATTCCACCACTCTGACATGTGCCAAATAGGTAGTCTCGCCACGCCGAATCCCCTTTGCAAGGACTGAGGCTGCAATCACCTCCTTGCCCTTGTTGCTCTTCTCTACCTTTACCATCGAATGACAAGGAAGAAAGCAAGGTGCCTTCTCATCCAGTATCTGCAACCCATTTAAGTGAGGCATGGGAATTGCTTTGGCCCTCCTAAGCAAATCCATCCCTATGATGACATCAAAATCATCCAGTATCAAGGTACAAATAAGTTTGTTTTTCTCCCAATGTTGTTGGGGATTTGATCCAAAGATTTTATCTTTTTCGAGAAGTCTAATTAGGTCATCCACATCAGGATTTCCAGATTCGATTTTCTCTAAATGTTCTGGAAGAACAGAATCGTCAAATTCTGTATGCCATTTATTTAAAGGATTTTTTAGAATTCTTATAGTATCAGAATCCTCATATGTAATAAAGTCATCAACCTCATCACCATCGGGTAGAACTCCTGCCTCAGGAAGAGGGGACGAGTCCTCAGGAAGAGGGGACGAGTCACAAGTACACCCACCACGCTTCGCAGGTGTAGAGGTATAAGGAATCAACGTATGCGGAAGGAAAATCAATCCTTCCGTTGTAAGGGTGACTCCTTTGTAAGAGTTAATCAGCATATTAAGGCCGATAATAAATTTAGTTTTTACCAAACTAAGTGGTCGTAAACAAATACGGCCAATATAGGTAGGCTGTGTATAATGAGCATTTCCTAAAGAAAAGGAAAGCTTATGTTTTGCCAAAATATATTCATACAAGAATAATTGGCCATCCATTTGTTCTGCATGAAATTTGTCTGCAGGATCAAGTGGGACATGGTACTTTCTGGGTACTAAGGCCATGTCTAGAATTGTATTGCTACAGCCAGTATCAATTAGTGCTTGTATTTCTAATTTCCAATCAGAAATTTGAATAATACAATTTATTTTAATCGAGTACATCCAAGGTGGCTGTACAGGTTTATGTAGATAATCTGTTTGTCGAGTTGTCAAACAGCCATCTGTATATTCATTATAATCTGTATTTTCATACAATATTAGATTTTCAGTTGTAGGAAGTATGGGACGACTCCGTTGATCTAACTCTTCTATTTTTTGAGAGAGTTTGTAAACTTCATTTTCTAGTTGAAGTATACGTAACTCAATTATTTCTGTTCGGTTATGGCTTGGAGCCACTGGTTGGTTTGTACTTGGTAAAGGTACTTGTTGTTTTTCTAAACAATACCTACATGCTTCTGTAGAGCATATGATACATTGAAAACGGAGTGCCATACTTGGAAACATAGAACAGTATACGCAAGGATGGTCTTGACTTCCGCTTCGTGCTTTCCACCTATGCTCATGTTGTGGCATAAGTTTTGGAGTCATAATTTTATATGGAGTAGGCTGCTCCATATTCATAAGTGGTCAAGATATGGTGTTAACATATCTAGTTGTTTTAGCATTGGGTCTGCTAGATATTCAGTTCCATAAGGAGACTGGAGTTGATCAGATTTTGTTAATAAGTCTGATGTAAATTCTTCTAGTTCACTATCAGAGTTACCATCAGTATGTGTGATATCAGGAATAGAGATAATGCTATATATGGACTCAGTGTCTGATATGTATTCATCTACATGAAGTAGATCTTCTTGTACACAATCAACTAAAATTGATTGTTTACTATATAAGTTTTGCCGCTTAGTGCAATCTCGCGCTAAGTGGTTTTGGCTTCCGCAAGTAAAACATGAAAGCTTGTTTTTATAATCTCGTCGAGGATTATACTTTCGTACATGCTTATCTTTAGCTAGATAAGGTTTTTTCGCCGAAGATTTTCTAAGAAAATATTTCTTAGTTGGTTTGCCTTTAGAGGCCTTTTTATAGGGTTTACCCTTTCGAGGCGTATTGTCTTTCTCATATGTTTGGGGTGTATACAGTTCATTGCAAAAACTGAATTCCCCTTTAAGATGACGATCCCCTTTTAGGCGTGTACATCGTTCTACCAATTTATCTATGATGAACTGTATTCTTGCCGTAATGTTATTTAAGGCCAAGGAAAGCTGAGCCTTTTCAGGATCATTATTCCATGCCTGATGGATTTCATGACCAATTGGAGCTGGTAATTTTAAAAATAACCTTTCTCCTAAGGCTTGATCATGATATGCTCCTGCCTTACAAGTATAATACAAGAAATCTTGTAAGAAAGGTTTAATATATTTCCAATTTTTTATTTGGATTATCTCAAGCTTTCTTATAGCTTCTTTTTGTTGGGCATTAAATCCCATGTTAGGATTTGACCCTAAGATCATAATTTTCATTCGGTTTGTGAAGTTATAAGGATTTACTCCTAATGAAATATCTTGTTGAAAGTCTGTGGGGCAATTTAGTTTGTATGATTCCCATATTGCCCGTGCTGTTTCTCCTAAGAAATTTTCCAAGTAGGAATACATTTCTTCTGCTGTGAAGTTTCCAAGTATTTTGGTTACTTCCATAGAAACCATGGAGGCCCAGTTATCCAGAACTGTGCTCCAAGTTTGTGGATCATGGGCTGCTAGATTTAGAATTCTTCCTTCATCTAGCAACTTTCGTTTATCTATGGTCTCTAAAGGTTGCCTTTTCCCCTTAGACCATCTATCGTCTCTTTCTTCATTATACTGTGTATACTGTGTATACGATTCTCGAGGAGGTTGTCCAATAGGATAACTCCTTATATGTGAAGTACTTGGCTGAGCCGTACTTGTTGAGGCTACTGCTTGTCCTGGATTGTTATAAACAGGAGTAGCATTACTAGCTTGTTCTTGGCCAGTCATTATTGTATCCATTAAATTTTGGGGAATACTTTGGATACTTTGAGAATCCAAGTCATCTATGACCATTTCTTCTATGGATTCTTCCATAGTATTTGTTTCTAAGAAGGTAGTATTTTCTTCTTCTTGAGTAATTTCTAAGAAGGTATTTATTATATCTTCTTCTTCTTGTGTAAAGTCTGTTTTTGGTCCATACCAGACTCGAATGTTTCCTTCTGTATCATACTCAAGTTTTTGAGTAGGAAGTAATTTTCCTTTGTTAATAAGGGATATTTCTAAACATATCATTTCTTCAAATGTAAAGTTTAGCTCTTTTGATACTACAAGAGTATTTTCTTTGAGTATCATTGTTCTAAGAATTTTTCTAAGCCTGATGTTGAAGCCTCATCATCATTTTTAGATTGTTTCTTTTTATAACTTGAAAATCTCAAGTTATAAGTATCATCAGAATTTTTAAACATTATGCTTTCCTCAGGGACAAGCATTTGTTCTTGTTCTAAGTTTTTAGAGATATTCCAATCTAATCCACCAAGATCTTCTGGTGAGATTGTCATGGGTTTTATCATTTTAATTCCCTTGCTAGCTAAAGCATCTATAACATTAGATATATAAAGCTTATAGCCAGTATTTGAATTGTTCGTTAATTTGCCTAGGAATCCTAACCCAATAAGCAGATTTGAATCTCCTGCAAAATCTTCGTATCCTCTTGTTTGGATACCTATTTCCAATTCTCCTAAGTCTTTTATACTTATGAGAAAATCTGGAGCACAATAGAAGATACCCTTATTATCTGTCATGTCAACTTCCATGCATGCAATTAGTGCTTTCCTTGCATCAGATTTCCATCTTTTGTCAAGGATTGCAATTAAAACTTTGGTTCCTAGCTTTTTACGAGCTAGCCCTTTGATAGAAACAACAATCATCCCTATATGGGCTAATGTTTTTCCTGATAACCTAAGTTTATTTAAAGAATCTCGTGAAATAATTTTGAGATTCCTTGGTTCGGTTGTGACGGACAGATGTTCCTCACGTGTTATTCGAAGAAGTTGGGTTCTAAGGTTTAAAGGCCCAGTCTTATATAAAAGTTGTGGCCTTAAGATTTGTAATCTATTATTCTGGTATGCTTCAAATTGTTGATCTATATCAACAACTTCTTCCAGAATTTGTGCTGGAATCCCTTGTCCATCAAAAATCCTATTCAGGATATTTGGAATGGGATTACTTATAGATAACCGTTCATTCTGGTTATTTTCTCTAACTGTTGTAGTTCCAGTTAAAGTATTAGAAGTTCCTGTAAAAGGTCTTGTGCTCATTTCCAAAGGAATTGAGTACTTCTGGTTTGTCTTGTAGACACTGAGGTTTGAGATGTTCCAGGTTGTGTTGGAGACATCTGTACTACTCAGTACAAAAAGAGAGAGGGGGTATTTTTACCACAAAAAATACTTAAAAAGATGTAAACAGAAGAGGTGCTAACTCTAGACTTACAAAGAGAAGAGTAGACACTTAGAACTTGCACACTCGCAGACTGGTTGCAGATTTCGAAGCCGAATGCCTCGAACAACACTGAGCTCTCCTTATATAGACAGGATGAGAGAGCTTCCTTACATATGAAGTAACTTAGCTTCTAAGGAAAGCATCTTGCCCCTTCAGAAAAGGGGAAGATAAAGGACACTACTAATACAAAGCACATGCCCCTTCAGAAAAGGGGAAGGTAAAGGACACTAATAATACAAAGCACATGCCCCTTCAGAAAAGGGGAAGGTAAAGGACACTAATAATACAAAGCACAAAGCATCTTGCCCCTTTAAAAGGGGTGGTGACGTGATTCTTGAGGAGAGAATCTGACCCTTCATGTGGTGGGACCACTCACACCTTTAATCATCTTCCTGGATTTCTGCCAGGATATCTTCGACGTCATCCATAGGGTGGTCTCTTCGTCCGTAATCTTTATACTCAGTAACCAAAGACCTTTCATCTTTGATATTTTTTAGATGCTCCACTTGTCCTGGGTGCGTCATATAATGAGACGGAAAAGGAATAAACGTTAGCTCATTTTCATCATCCACATATATTTTGAGCGTTTTTTCTTCTGCTAAGAGATAAGAAGGATATAATATCCGATGCTCTTTTGTCATTGTATAGCTTCGCCATAATAAAATTTGTTCTTCAATAGGTTGATCCTTGACTCGGAGGACTTCCCTTAAGAACGATTGGTGCCAAAAATCTGGCATATAGTCCTGTTGAATTTTTATAAGCACCTGGTGCTTAGCATCACTAGGATACCCTAAATACCAAGGAGGGGAAGAACTGATATTTAAATCCAAATATCCTTGGAGAGTATGGTACTGGTACATATGATGGATGCACTGCTTAAGTCTCCATGGAAAATTAGAAAGCTTTTCCAAATGAAGTGTATGAACTACAAGCCTATCCAATAAACCGTATTGGAATAGGTCTAATAATGTGACCTTTGTTCCCATGATGGTACAATCCTGCCACTGGGCAAGATCAATGGCTGCTTTTATTATGGTAAAGCCTTTATGACACGAACAGTGAGGCTCTTCTGGATGTCTCTGTTCTCTGTATAGTGTAATCATAGTTAGGTTCATACCAGCGGGTCTTGTCACCTGGTTGAGAGCTATTTGTTGCAACAGCCCGACTACTGTTACAAATTGTTGATGTTGCCTTTGCTTAACAAGATTATATACTTGTTGTTGAGCTGGATATAGTGGTGGTGGAATTCTAGCCCTGGACTGGCTCCACTGATTATCCATTTCTGTCTGCCATGTTGTACTTAACAACTCGACTTTTTGTTCAAGCTCTTCCTTTTCAGCTTGAAGTCCTGCAATTTTTTCTTTTAAGAGGCTTAACTCTTTGTCAAGTGCAGTAATTTTGAATTCTTTTGCGATATAAGCCTCCAAAGTTTGAGGCTCCAATTTTGCTGGTTCTGTTGTCTTTTGAGGAGGTAATGTCTTCATATAGCGGAGGGCTTGGAGATGCCCGGCTAATGTATTCATGGCCGTCAGAAAGCCCATATTGTGGTGATCTCTCCATAGAAGATCCAATATTGTCCGGTCATGCCCCGTAAGGGCTGTATAGTGCCTTGGAACCCTAAATAAAAACATTGGAGTTTTTTCTGGGTCTTCTTGTATTACTTGGGAAAAAGTAAGGCCCTCAGTGATCATTGGTTGAGGCCCTGTTGGTGGGTTCTGAGGCCCTTGGGCCTTTTTAGCTTTAGCATTAAGCTTTTGTGTGGCAGAGTTAGAAGCACTTGCCATTTCCTGCATAACAGATTATATCAAGTTTTGATATATTTAATAACCAAAAGGTTATTATTTGATGGCCCTTAGGCTGATATTGAAGTCCGAAGACTTATTCATTTGGCCTTTGTAAAAGGCGTGATAATATGTCTGAGATGACATTATTTTTTCCTTTGATATGCTCAAAGGTAATTCTATATGCATTGTTAATACAATGGTCTGTGAATGATAACCATCTCTTTTGAGAAATGCGTTTCTCATTCTTTGTGTTGAAGAACTTTACGATTGCTTCACAATCAGTTCTTATTAATATTTCTTTTTTATTTAAAAGAAATAATCTAAAAGCATCTAAGCCGTAGCAAACAGCTAAGAGCTCTTGGTCAATGCTGCTTGTGACATTTTTCTCGCGAAATTTGCCAGAAGCATATCTACAAATAGTTTCTATCTCTGTAGAATATTTATGAGGCTTTCGGAGGAGGACTGCTCCCCATCCATACTCACTCCCATCTGTTTGAACAATGAGATAATCACTGTCCAGTGGTAATTTAAGCAATGGTAGTGTTTCTACTAATTGCCTAATTTTATCAATCTGTTTGTAGTCTTCTGTGTTGAATTTCTTAACACCAGTAAGACTTAATTTTGAGTAGAGAGGTCCACTCATTTTATGAAGATCCTTTAAAAAAGGTCTAGCATAATTAATTAAGCCTAAAAATTGTTGTAGGCTTTTTGTATCTGTTACTTCAAGAGTTTTTATTTTTGAAGCAATATGAGGTTGGAGCTTAATAACTCCATGCCCAATTTCGACTCCTAAGTAGTCAATATTTTTTCTATAGAACTGTGATTTTTGTCCGGAGACAATAATCCCATTAGTATAGAATTTTTGTAATACAAGCTTTAAATGACTTGTATGTTCTTTCTCTGTTTTACTGTGTACTAGAATATCATCTATATACACACAAACAAAGTCTTGATAAGGTTTAAATACCTCATCCATTTTTCTTTGGAATACTGCAGGTGCAGTTTTTAGCCCAAATGGCATAACTAGCCATTCAAAGCTTCCTAATGGACAGGTGAATGCTGTCCATGGTATTGATTCTTCTGCCATCCTGATTTGCCAAAAACCAGACTTGCAGTCGAATTTTGAGAAGCATATGCTTCCTTGTATAGAGTTTATCAACTCTGTTTTGTCTGGAATGTCATAACTATCATCTTCTAAGTTATCATTAAGGCGACGATAGTCAATAACCATTCGGGATTTTCCTCTTACTTGTTCACTGTGTTTATTCACAATGAAAGCAGGGGATCTGTGAGGAGATGTACTCCGTCTTATGACATTGAGGTTTAGGAGTTCCTCAATATGCATTTTAAATTCAGCAATGTTCTCATTTGTTGCTGTAATTTTCTTGTTTGTTATACGAAAACCAGGGTCTTTGATTTTCAAGGTACAAATAAGTTTGTTTTTCTCCCAATGTTGTTGGGGATTTGATATCCCCCTCTCTCTTTTTGGTATCAGAGCCTCGTTACTGTTTCTTTATTTGATCGAACGGGAAAACGTATAAGTATGGAATAATCCATGTTAGTATACGGAAGGCTCTAAGCCGATATAGTATGCTTGTTATTTCAGATAGGTTGTCGCATATTTTGTTTTTTATACACATCTAAAGATACCGGGGCTGCCTAAGCCACCATAGTATAAAGAAAGAACTGAACTAAAGGGCCGATGGCTTGACATGCAAACGTCCACAGACGAGGAGCGTCACCGGGACATACAGCATGATTAACGACCATGTAGCATGATGTTCTGTTACTTCTCTATACACCTATGGTAAAGCGGTTGATATTAGAGGAAAACAAAGTATCCGAATGACCAGGAATCTATAGATAACAAGTATTACTAATCCTTAGAAAACCTTCTGTATACATCATAACATAGGACCATACAAGTATACGTGAGTACCTAGTAGATCTGTTGTATTCAGTACCTGTTCTTACTTGTGTTTTACACAATAGTTTCTATGAAACGTATTTATTCACCAAAGCCGCAAGGCTTTAAAAACAATTATGCTGCTAAGCATATAATAACCATAAGAACCTATCTTACGGTTAAAAATTTAAAAATGACAATCACCTTATTAGGTAAAAAGCAACCTAATAAAAAGTAAAGATGGATATTAATTATCTCTCTTTGAAATTAGCACAACAATACTGGGAAATACAAGCTAATTCCCAGGCAACTAAACATAAATGCTATTTTCCTAGAGAAAATGGTAGATACGGACATCAATTACATACTGAGAATGCTCAGTTAAATACAATAATTGATTTCCAAATCTCTCAGGCAGAAAGCCTTAGAGAATTCAATCATATATGTACTGAACTATGGAAAACAGTACATACTGAAATGTTAACAAAGAATATTCTATTAAGAAATATTCATGAAAACCAAGAATACATCAAGAACCAGTATACATATCTGGTCACGATGGTAAAAGAGATCGAAAGATCTTTATTATTACAACAAAAACTCACAGCTGAGTTAAAAGAGATACTAGATAATCTTCATAGACAGTCAAAGGTTTTTGACTATCAAACCACAAAAACAGCCGCCCTTCTGGAAAAATTACAGAAAAATTCAGAAGAATGGTAAATCCAAATTCACCTCAACACAGTGGAATGGCGAACCTAACGCCTAACATACCTGTCCCTGAATGGCTTGATTCATTAGGCCATGATGAAGAATATCAAAAAATTCTAACAGAAACAGGAAATTACCTAGATAATCCTCTAGGTATTATTACTGATGATCCACAAGGTGCATCAGATAAACGTTTTGTTAGACAAAACAATTTTATCATTGCTTATTTAATACACTTAAATAAAAAATTAAATCTCATTTTTGCTAACGTAAAAATGAACACTGATACTTTAATTGCCCAGCAAGAAATGATAAGATCTATCTCTACAATCTTACTCAGGCAACATGAGGTAGTCGAAAATATGTTAGGTGTACAAGCCCAACAGTATCAAAACTCAATAAATGAGTTAACTACTCAGTTACACAGAGTAGTACAGATGTCTCCAACACAACCTGGAACATCTCAAACCTCAGTGTCTACAAGACAAACCAGAAGTACTCAATTCCTTTGGAAATGAGCACAAGACCTTTTACAGGAACTTCTAATACTTTAACTGGAACTACAACAGTTAGAGAAAATAACCAGAATGAACGGTTATCTATAAGTAATCCCATTCCAAATATCCTGAATAGGATTTTTGATGGACAAGGGATTCCACTAAATGATGATTGTCATTGTTTTGAGGTAGTTCAATATCATTTGAAACATAATGATTATAGACTATCTTGGATGATGAGCTTGAGTCAGGTTAGGGCACTAGTGATAGATAAAGGATTGCCGTCTCCTTGTTCAAGGAGTGTGATGTTCTAGAGGGCCCCCCCTGTATGAGATGATTGAGAAAGTGTATGGCCATACCCAGATGACAGTGATCATCTGATCTAATCATGCTCATCCTATTGGAGTTACAGGCTTGACATGCTTGTCCAATAAGAACATCCAGTGGCAAAGGAAACATGCATGCCTCGTGAGTTTGATTCACACTTGTGCTGTGGTTTGGGTGTAGTCTTGGAAGACTCTTTCCTTTATATCGGGAGATAGTGATGTGTTGCTAGATACCCCTCACTGATCGTGATAATGTAAGTTGTCGTTACCGACATTTAAAGGAAACCCTCAGGGTCGCACAATTTGATGATATGGCTTACTCATGTCAGATCGTGTGGACTGAATTGTTTTGGTTCAGTTAAAGGAGAGTAGACTCTGATTGTAAGTGAGATCTGGTCTGATCATGTTTGATTGATTAGAGCTTAAGATCGGTAAGCTTCGATCGAGAGTATTGATGCTAGATCAGTGAGATCAAGTGCATCTAGATATGTATGGTTAGATCTTGAACCTTCATGGTTCATACTAGATTTAGACCATGGCATGTCTTGGTTTGATCTTGGTTTGATTTGGTTGTTGAACCAAAGTCAATTGAACCGGTTCAAGGATGTGAACGGATGGTTCAAATTAATTAAGCGTTTTGATTAGTTCACTAAGTGTGAACGTGTGGAGTGAAGACTTACCATATATGGAAGTCTCAACGCCTAAACGCTTAAGCCAAGAAACGCCTTTGCGTGATGGCTTCTCTCTTGGGCGAATGTGTGCTCTTGAGTGTGCATGATCGCCGAGAGTTGGAGAGAGGCATTCGGCAAGCCAAACCAAGAAGACATCCAAGGATTCTCCTTCAAGCGATTTGGATTCTTCAAGCCCTTTGCTAGCACAAAGGACGACAAGGAGCAAGCCAACTTCTTCTTGTGTGCGCGCCTTGTGGAGGAGACCTCTCTTGTTCTCTTGCTTCCAAGTCGCCATCTTCCTCATGGCTTTGGTATGGATCTAAACTTCATCAAGTTGATCATATTATCTTGCTAAGATCCATGGAAAACCCTTGCTTCCGCTTGTAATTGTCATGCGCCACCCTTAAGGGTTTTTCGCCCCCCCCTCTTGAAAGGGGTTTCACATGCTTGCGCTCCCCCTTGAAGGGGACCCTTCAATTGGTATCAGAGCATGCGGTTGCAGCATGTTAATATGATTGCTTGATATATATTTTTGTGATCCATGTTTGCGCATGTAAAAGTATGCTTAGATCTAAGTTGCATGCCGAAACTTAACATGAGAATATTTTGTTATTTTGGCGCATGTAAGTTGGCGCTTGTCGTTGTAGTTTTTCTAAGAAAAACTAATCACTTGCGCGCCTCACTAGACCTAAGTGGCACCTACTATAAACCCTTAGATGGGTTGATCGGGTTGAAGTCACCTCTAGGTTAGATCCAATAGTCTGATCAGACCATCTGACAGCCTAGATGGATCGACCAGATGGCACCTGTGCGCAAGCACGAGGTGGCCATAGGTCGATTGCATCTTAGGCGTGTAGCGAGGTCTGGTTGAGACAACCAGTGAACACTCTTGAGTTAGGCCCGGGGTCACACCCGCTTGCCAGAACTCTTGAAAGCTGTTCAAGCCCTTAGCGCATGCATGGTTGACCATTAGGTCAACTCGGGTCAGTTAGGACTCGGTGCATGCAAGGGCAGGGGATCTAACTAGATGGATGAGTGGATCCCTATCAATGGACCATTGTAAGGTTGTAGGACACATAAGGAAGTTAAAATTGATGCCTATGGGGTTTTCAAAAATTTAATTTCTTGATTGGATCACATGATGATTGAGACCATATGCTTGTTTATTTAATCTTATGTGGGTTGCCCTAATGTGTGCTGTGCTGGGGCCTGCGTGCCTGGTTAATTATAAGTTAATATTATTGTGATCTGCGAATCACATTTTTTTATTAATCTATTGTATAATTGACCTGCGAGTCAAAGCTTGTCTAGATAGATCAAAAATGTATTTTGATTAGACAAGAGCACAAAGGCACACATCCAAGAGGGGCATTCAGCTGGTGGCGCACCTGAGGTGCTCTTGGAGCTAGGGCCCTGGGTTGGACCAGATGAGATGCAAAAGAGCTCAAGTGAAGACTTAAGTAAAATTAAGGTCTTACTTAGGGTTCATGGGCTTTTACCACATAAGATCCATGCTTTCTTTTTATTGCTTATATAATTAGAACTGCATGAGTTTATCTTCTGCTATCACCATAGGAATTTGCATGATAGTGAAGAAGATAAAAGACCGTTAAAATCCAACGCTAACATATCAAGCTCAGAAAGCCTTCTGACGCGAAACCTCACCGTTCTGACTATCGTTGGAGCCGTGTTGTACCCACTCAGTGGGCACGTCCATCTATCTTCAGACGGTGCTGGATTTCACCTGCGTGTTACAGAGAAGGGATTTATCGCTTCTCGTTGCTCAGCATAGCACGTGGTGGTCCAGGGAGTAGGTCGGGTCAGCTTGACCATGTAGGCTACATATGTGGCGCATATGGTAGCACATGGAGGCAGCCATCTGCGGGGTCAGAGATTGTGCTGTACCAACTCAGTTGGCACAGTCTGCTGGATTGCCCAGATGAAGGGGAATCGCACGGGTTGGCGATTGGCTGGGACAGCCTACCAGAAATTAGTGCTTGTCTTCTCTGTGCATCTTATCTCGCCTGAGCGGGACGCGGAGACCAAGTATGAAATCTGGATCCCATCTCACTAAAAGAGTGTTACTCTTTCGGACTGTTTACTGGATTTTTCAGTCAGACAAAATAGTGAGAAAAAGAATCTTTCTCAAGTCCTGGATTGATTCTTAACATTGATACTGACCTTGCTGTTCTTGCTTGTTGTAGATTCCTGCAGCAACGAACACCATGAGCTTCAATGTGCGATCCCTACTGGAAAGGGAGAAGTTTGCTGGGCCGAACTTCTCTGACTGGTTCGGACACCTTAAGATCGTTCTTAAGGCAGAGAGGAAACTGTATGTCCTCGAGACGGCTGTGCCGCCTCAACCCGCTGCGAACGCCGCAAGGGCGGTTCGTGAAGCCTATGATAAGCATGTCAATGATAGCATTGATGTCGCTTGCCTGATGCTAGCGTCTATGACGCCACCGCTGCAGCGTCAGCATGAGGATATGTCGGCTATAGAGATTATAGCGAACCTCAAGATGCTGTATGCTGCACAGGCGAGGACAGAACGCTATAATCTGACGAAGCTGTTCTTTCAGAGCAAACTGGCTGAAGGGAGCCCAGTGGGAGCTCACGTGCTCAAGATGATTGGGCACAAGGAGGCTCTGGAGAAACTGGGGCATACCATCAACCAGGAGCTTGCTGTGGATATTATTCTGCAGTCTCTCCCGCCCTCTTTCGATGCGTTCATTATTAACTTTAATATGAACAAAATCGATTGTACGCCGGCAGAGCTGCTGAATATGCTCTTGACAACTGAGGAAACTCTGAAGGGAAAGCCTTCAACCTCTGTCTTGATGGTTCCTTCAAGGAACAAGAAGAAGGGGAAGAAGGGCAAGGCCCCTGTCAAGAATTACAGCAAGGCTCTGAAACAGAAGGTCAAGCGGTCGAAGGACAACAGGTGTTTCCACTGTGGCCAGCTGGGTCACTGGAAAAAGGACTGTAAAGCGCTCCAAGGAGACAAGAGGGGAAGCATCGCTTCTGGCTCAGGTATATTCGTGACTGAAGTCATGTTTTCATCTTCTTCTATATCATGGGTGTTGGACACTGCATGTGGAGTTCACATTTGTTCAAATGTACAGGAACTCAGGAGAAGAAGACAGGTGGGACAGCATGAGGTAGACCTATGCGTTGGAAACGGGGCACGGGTTGCTGCTGTTGCTGTAGGAGACTATTTCATTTCTTTACCATCTGGCATTGTATTAGAATTAAACAATTGTTATTTTGTACCCAGTATTACCAAGAATATTATCTCCATTCCTGCTCTTGTCAGGAAGGGTTTTTCCTTTGAATGCAAGACTTCAAAGTGTGTACTTTCTCTAGATAATATTGTGTATGCTACTGGTTCAATTAACAATGGGTTGTTCATGTTGGACATGGAACATTCGATACACAACATTGATAATAAGAAAGCCAAGTATGCTGATGACAGCACCTTGCTATGGCATAGTCGTTTGGGCCATATAAACGAGAAGCACATTAAGCGGTTGCATGATCATGGACTGCTGGGATCATTCTCCTACAAGGAGATTGATACATGCAAAGCTTGTTTGATGGGTAAAATGACGAAGTCACCTTTTCCTAACAAAGGTCAAAGGGCTTCAGGTTTACTTGACCTCATACACAGTGATGTGTGTGGGCCATTTAGTAAACATGCTAGAGGTGGCTATCAGTACTTCATTACCTTTACTGATGATTTCAGTAGGTATGGTTATGTCTATCTTATGAGACATAAGAGTGAATCTTTTGACAAGTTCAAAGAGTTCAAGAATGAAGTACAAAATCAGCTAGGCCGAAATATCAAGGCACTTCGTTCTGATCGAGGTGGTGAATACCTAAGTCGAGAATTTACTGACTATCTAAAGGAGTGTGGGATTATCTCACAGCTCACTCCGCCAGGAACACCACAATGGAATGGTGTGTCCGAGAGGAGAAATAGAACGTTACTTGATATGGTTCGTTCTATGATGAGTCAGGCTACTCTTCCATACTCCTTTTGGGGATTTGCACTGGAAACAGCTGCAAAGGTACTAAACCGAGTGCCATCCAAGGCAGTTTCTAAGACACCATATGAGTTATGGTATGGGAAACAGCCAAGCTTGACATTTATCAGGATCTGGGGTTGCGAGGCTTATGTCAAAAAGCTCGCCTCTGGGAAACTGGAGAGCAGATCTGAGAAATGCATCTTTGTCGGTTACCCTAAGGAAACTAAGGGTTATTATTTCTACGATCCCAAGGAGAACAAAGTATTTGTTGCTCGGACGGCCATATTTCTTGAGAAGGAGTTTCTTCTGCAAGAGGCTAGTGGGAGAGAAATAAAGCTGGATGAGAATCCAGAAGAAGGACAAAGTAGTCAAGCACAGTTGGATGTGCCTGAGCCGGTAGATCAGGTTACTACACAACCTGAGGCTCAAATATCACGGGAACCGCGTAGATCAGGAAGGATCCGTCGACAGCCTGAGCGCTATGACGGAGTCTACATCATTGATAATGATGAACCCCTCACTTATGCGGATGCGGTCAGTGGACCGGAGTCAGCTAGATGGCTTAATGCTATGCGAGCCGAGATGGACTCCATGTCAGATAACCAAGTCTGGGATTTGGTTGATCCGCCTCCGGGAGTAATCCCTATAGGCTGTAAATGGATCTTCAAGAAGAAGATTGACATGGATGGTAACGTGGTTACCTATAAAGGCAGGCTAGTTGCGAAAGGTTTCAAACAAATCTACGGGATAGATTATGATGAAACTTTCTCACCTGTGGCCATGTTCAAGTCTATTCGGATTCTTTTCGCGATAGCTGCATATTACGATTATGAGATCTGGCAGATGGATGTGAAGACAGCTTTCCTTAATGGAAATCTGGATGAGGATGTGTATATGACACAACCTGAAGGCTTCACGAATCCATCAGATCGTCATAAAATATGCAAGTTAAAGAAGTCCATTTATGGACTTAAACAAGCATCTAGAAGCTGGAACATTCGTTTTGATGAATCAATCTCTGAGTTTGGTTTCATCAAGAACGAGGATGACCCGTGTGTATATAAGAGGTTTAGTGGGAGCGTGATTACTTTCCTAGTCCTCTACGTCGATGATATCTTGATCATTGGAAATGATATTCCTGAACTGCATGCTGTTAAAGCATGGTTAGGAAAATGTTTCCAGATGAAAGATCTAGGAGAAGCAGCCTATGTGTTAGGTGTGAAGATCTACCGGGATAGATCTAAGAGGCTTCTCGGGCTGTGCCAGAGTACTTACATCGATAAAGTCCTGGAGAGATTCCATTTAGAGAATTCTAAACGTGGATATCTTCCAGTCAGACATGGTCTGAATCTTTCGAAGAGTCAGTGTCCACAAACACAGACTGAGAAAGATGAAATGGACAATACGCCTTATGCTTCGGCTATTGGGTCCATAATGTATGCGATGTTGTGTACTCGCCCAGACGTCGCTTACGGGTTAAGCGTGACCAGTCGTTTCCAAAGTAATCCAGGTTTGGCGCACTGGATTGCAGTCAAGAACATTATAAAATATCTGCGGAGGACCAAAGATATGTTCTTGATATATGGTGGTCAGGAAGAACTCAGTATAGAGGGATATACTGACGCTTCGTTCCAGTCGGACCAGGATGATTTCCGATCGCAATCAGGCTATGTTTTTAGCTTGAATGGAGGTGCTGTGGTGTGGAAGAGTTTCAAACAGTCAACTGTTGCTGATTCCACAACAGAAGCCGAGTATGTTGCAGCCTCGGAAGCATCCAAGGAGGCAGTATGGATTCGCAAGTTCGTGAGAGAACTTGGTGTCGTTCCTTCGAGTGCAGATCCTTTGGTTATCTTCTGTGATAACACTGGAGCAATCGCACAAGCAAAGGAACCACGGTCGCACCAGAAGTCCAAGCACATACAGAGACGGTTTCACTTGATCCGGGAGATCATTGATCGTGGCGAGATCAAAATCTGCAAGGTTCATACAGATGACAATCTGGCAGACCCGCTTACCAAGCCTCTGGCGCAGCAGAAGCATGAGAAGCACTGTAATAATATGGGTTTGAGGTTTCTCAACCATTAGATTAAGTGCAAGTGGGAGATTGTTGGGGTATGCCCTTAAGGCTAATGTTTGAGGCCTTGGGATTGTATAAGTATCATGTAATAAACTCTTATGTTTATAAAGGCATGGTTATTATTCAGGTTGTTACCTTGTCTGCTGTAATAAGTGTACTTCTGAATAATGTCTCAAAGCTGTTCAGCTAGGCTGACAGGCTCTATGTCCTTAGTCGAGATATCTTGGTGAACATGAGACAGCCTTGATATGATTGAGACTAATATGTGTGCTAATCTTATAGGATGCTTCGAGCATGGAATAAGATGTAGACTCATGGGTACATTGGATGTACTGGACAGACCCTTCTAGGATATTCAATTGTTTGTCACAATGTGAATAATCCTTGATAGCAGCAAGTGGCACATTTTCCTTTGACTTGAGATCACTTGTGTTTCTAAATGATGATTGTCATTGTTTTGAGGTAGTTCAATATCATTTGAAACATAATGATTATAGACTATCTTGGATGATGAGCTTGAGTCAGGTTAGGGCACTAGTGATAGATAAAGGATTGCCGTCTCCTTGTTCAAGGAGTGTGATGTTCTAGAGGGCCCCCCTGTATGAGATGATTGAGAAAGTGTATGGCCATACCCAGATGACAGTGATCATCTGATCTAATCATGCTCATCCTATTGGAGTTACAGGCTTGACATGCTTGTCCAATAAGAACATCCAGTGGCAAAGGAAACATGCATGCCTCGTGAGTTTGATTCACACTTGTGCTGTGGTTTGGGTGTAGTCTTGGAAGACTCTTTCCTTTATATCGGGAGATAGTGATGTGTTGCTAGATACCCCTCACTGATCGTGATAATGTAAGTTATCGTTACCGACATTTAAAGGAAACCCTCAGGGTCGCACAATTTGATGATATGGCTTACTCATGTCAGATCGTGTGGACTGAATTGTTTTGGTTCAGTTAAAGGAGAGTAGACTCTGATTGTAAGTGAGATCTGGTCTGATCATGTTTGATTGATTAGAGCTTAAGATCGGTAAGCTTCGATCGAGAGTATTGATGCTAGATCAGTGAGATCAAGTGCATCTAGATATGTATGGTTAGATCTTGAACCTTCATGGTTCATACTAGATTTAGACCATGGCATGTCTTGGTTTGGTCTTGGTTTGATTTGGTTGTTGAACCAAAGTCAATTGAACCGGTTCAAGGATGTGAACGGATGGTTCAAATTAATTAAGCGTTTTGATTAGTTCACTAAGTGTGAACGTGTGGAGTGAAGACTTACCATATATGGAAGTCTCAACGCCTAAACGCTTAAGCCAAGAAACGCCTTTGCGTGATGGCTTCTCTCTTGGGCGAATGTGTGCTCTTGAGTGTGCATGATCGCCGAGAGTTGGAGAGAGGCATTCGGCAAGCCAAACCAAGAAGACATCCAAGGATTCTCCTTCAAGCGATTTGGATTCTTCAAGCCCTTTGCTAGCACAAAGGACGACAAGGAGCAAGCCAACTTCTTCTTGTGTGCGCGCCTTGTGGAGGAGACCTCTCTTGTTCTCTTGCTTCCAAGTCGCCATCTTCCTCATGGCTTTGGTATGGATCTAAACTTCATCAAGTTGATCATATTATCTTGCTAAGATCCATGGAAAACCCTTGCTTCCGCTTGTAATTGTCATGCGCCACCCTTAAGGGTTTTTCGCCCCCCCTCTTGAAAGGGGTTTCACATGCTTGCGCTCCCCCTTGAAGGGGACCCTTCAGAGCACCTGTTCTGTTTCAAAAGAAGAAGGATGGAAGTTTAAGGATGTGTATTGACTATAGAGCGTTGAATAAAGTAACGGTGAAGAATGCATATCCGATTCCATTGATCCAGGATTTGATAGACTGCCGTGTGCATGCAAAGGTGTTTACAAAATTGGACCTTCGATCAGGATATTGGCAGGTGAGAATAGCTGAAGGAGATGAGCCTAAGACTACCTGCGTAACAAGATATGGATCTTATGAGTTCTTGGTCATGCCATTTGGGCTGACCAATGCACCAGCTACTTTCTGCAATTTGATGAACAACATTCTGCATCCGTTCTTGGACAAATTTGTTGTTGTTTATCTAGATGATATTGTTATCTATTCTGCCAGTATAGAAGAGCATAGAGAGCACTTAAGAGAGGTCTTAACAGTGCTAAGGCAGAATCAGTTGTATCTAAAGCTGGAAAAGTGTGAATTTGCGCGCAGTGAAATAGAGTTTCTGGGGCATGTTGTCGGTGGAGGTCAGGTTCACATGGATTCTGGCAAGATTAGAGCCATTGAGGAGTGGCCTACACCTACTTCAGTTAGCACATTAAGGTCATTTTTGGGACTAGCTAACTTCTATATGCGATTTATCAAGGATTATTCCAAGATAGCCGCGCCTTTGACTGACCTTTTGAGGAAGGACGTCACTTGGGCTTGGGAGGCCAAGCACTAAACTACTTTTGAGAGACTGAAGTTACAGGTGACTTCAGAACCAGTCCTGAGGTTATCAGACTTTTCCTTAGCTTTTGAGGTTCATACAGATGCATCTGATAGAGCACTAGGAGGAGTGTTGGTACAGGATGGGAGACCAGTAGCTTTCGAGAGCAGAAAGTTAAAAAGTGCCGAAATGAACTATTCAGCTCACGAGAAAGAAATGCTAGCAGTGGTACATTGTTTGAAGCTTTGGAGGGTATATTTGTTGGGGAACAAATTTACAGTGAAAACTGATAATGCGGCCAATACTTTCTTTCAGACTCAGAAGAAATTATCTGCCAGACAGGCCAGATGGCAAGAGCAATTAGCTGAGTTTGATTTCTGTTGGGAACACAAGCCAGGGCGCATTCATCAGGTTCCAGATGCATTGAGCAGAGTTACCTCCAGTTCTTACTGTTCTGCTATATCATATGCCGTGAGTAAGGTCATTCAGTTGATCAGAGACACGATGGGTTCAGATCAATCCTATATGAAGCTAGTAGCGAAGATAAGAGAGGATGTAACCCGTCGCTTCTACTTAAGTGAGGATGGATTGATCATGGCACGAGGTGATAGGCCGTTTGTACATTCATCTGGGGATGTCAGATTTGGCCTCATGCGTGAGTATCATGATACAGTCTAGGCTGGTCACCCAGGAGGGAAGCGCATGTTTGCTTTGCTGAGTAGAGCTTGGTACTGGCCGGGGATGAAAGAGGATGTGGAACATTATGTGAGGACTTGTCTTGTCTGCCAGCAAGACAAAATTGAGAGGAAAAAGGAGGCAGGACTGTTACAGCCCTTGCCCATTCCAGAGAAACCATTTGTTTCTGTATCTATGGATTTCATCACCCATTTTCCTCGTGTGGAAGGAATGGCATCTGTGTTCGTGGTAGTGGACAGATGTTCAAAATATGCTGTGTTTGTACCTGCACCGGAGCCGTGTACTGCGGAGGTGACGGCTAATCTGTTTATGACACATGTGGTTAAACATTTTGGTTTACCCAGAGAGATCATTAGTGATAGAGACCCGAGATTCACTAGGAAGTTCTGGTCTTCACTGTTTAAAAAGTTGGGTACAGATCTCAAAATGTCAACAGCATACCATCCACAGACTGATGGGCAGACAGAGAGGATTAATGCTTTGCTAGAGGGGTATCTTAGACACTTTGTTTCTTCGACTCAGAAGAATTGGATCAGATTGCTAGATACAGCCTAGTTTGCATACAATATTCAAGTTTCTTCTGCCACAGGAAAAAGTCCATTCGAGTTAGTGTTAGGGTGGCAGCCTATGACACCCGTGGATACACTGAATAGGACGTTGGAGGGGAAATGCCAGACAGCTACTAAATTTGTTGAGGATAGAACCGAGCTATGGTAGGAAGCTCGTGATAGCTTGCAGGAAGCAAGAAATAGGATGGTACAATACGCTAATAGAGACAGGAGACATCTTGAGTTTGATGTGGGGGATCTGGTGTTACTGAAACTCACCCCACAGATGTGGAGAAAGACTGAAGCCCGAACTTATCATAGAGGTCTTGTGAGAAGGTATGAAGGGCCTTTCAAGATCATCAAGAGGGTTGGAGCTGTTGCTTACAGACTTCAGTTACCACCATGGCTACAGTTTTATCCTACATTCCATGTCAGTCTATTAAAGAAGTATCATCCAGATGAAAGGCATCCAGACCGTGGAGTAGAAAGAAGGCAACCATCCCAAGGGAAGATTGAGTATGGCAGGAGACCATCGAAGATTCTAGATCATAGAGTCTATGCATCTAGTAGGCCCAGTGGGCGAAAGACTGAGTTTTTAGTCCAGTGGTTGGACGAGACAGTTGAAGATGCAACTTGGGAAAAAGCCACGGATTTGGAACAATATGAAGGATTGTTAAGGCAGTACGAGAAGTACCTAGCATCGAGGGCGAATGCTAATTCAGCTGGGGGAGAATTGTGACGCCCGGGGTACTTTGGGGTACTACCCCGCCTATCCCATGGACTCATGGAGGTTATGAGTAGGGATTAAGGGGGTAAACTTGGAGAAGAGCATAAGAAGTAGTGAAGTTAGGATGCTAATTCTTGTGTTATGATGTTTTGTAGGTACATGGCAAGGAGCATGCACTTGCAAAAATATATGGTTCAATGTAGGAGGCTACATGGACCTTGGCGCATCATTTGAGCTTGTACAGAGGTGTACAAGTATTGGCAAAAAAATATGTCATGGGCAGGATTTGAACCCAAGACCTATGGAGAGCCAAAGACTTATGTTGCATGAGAGGACCAACCCGAGCTTGGGTCATTAGCTGAAAGAAAGAGGAGGCGCATCTTGATAAGGGCTTCTTCATCCATATGGCCCAAATCACTTAAGCAAAAGGGGATCTCGATTTTTGGGGCTGATTTCAATTGAATCCGATTTGGGGATCTTGGAGGCGATTTGAGGGCGACATTTGGGGAAGAAGGCGAAAGCTTCATCTTCTTCCACCCTAGCCGATTTGGAGTGGAGCTTGAGGGAGCTCACTCATTCCCCAATCCCTTCATCCATCTTGGTGGCGAGTGCTTGAGAGGAGCTCACACTTTCGACCACCATTTCCCACCTTGGCCGAGAGGAGCTTGGAGCTTGGTGGTGGATTCTTGAGGGAGCTCACATTCGGCCATCTTCAGCTAGTTTGGCCGAGAGTTCCCATCCATTTGGACCTTGGTAGCGGGCTGATTGAGGAGGTATCACTCACTCATCCACTTGGCCGAGAGTCCCATTGAGCATTGGAGTTGTTCTCCTTGGAGGAAAGGAGGGCCGAAAGCTTTGAGGAGGAAGAGGAGGCCGGCGGCCATCCTAGATTGGTGGCGCCACTTGATCTTCATCCATAATTGGGGGCGGCTGAGGGGCTGTCCATTGGAGGGCTGAGCACTCTTGGAGCTAAGGAGTGCAAAAGCATCATCAAAACCACATAGAGGGGCGACTCTAGGGTGGTTCCTCAAGGGCTTGCGCTTGAGGAGTGTTTGGAGAAAGTTCGGCCACCTCGAGGGAGCAACGGGCTGAACTTCATCACCACTTAGCCTAGCGTTGGAGTGGTATAACATTTACTTGCTTTAAGCTTATTTGCTTGATAATAGCTTTGTATGAACATTGTATGAACACATGTCATGTTGAGTAGTTGATAGTTTATTGTTAGTATCTCTATCCATATTGGAAGAGATATTCTGCTCATACCCGAGGTTGTATCCTTGGAGGGGTTGCTATTATTACATTGTCCGGTGTGTTTAGCTTGTGATTTGTGCAAGCGCCGTACTTGTGCAAGGAGCTCGCTTGCTGTGTAGTTGTTGATATCTGTATTAGGATTTGGGCATATGTCTAGTGCCCTTATCTTGTGAACTGCCAGCGTTGTGTGTGTGTCATTTACAGGGCGCTTAGGTATAAGGCCGTCATTAAGTGTGCATATGAGGTTGAGAAGCAACATGTGCTTGCCACCCGCTACTTATTGACCTAGGTCTAGGGCTAGGAGAAGGCTAGGACTCAGTTCCAACAGATCAGCCTTGGAGCTCAGTTCCATCAGAGCTCAGCCCTGAGAGCGCGGTGGATCAGAGAAGTTCAGATTGTGCTGGAAGATCTTGGTTAGTTTCCGTATATTGAGTGTTGGCTGGCAATTTATACAGAGGGTGTGTAGATTGCGCCATCACGCTCGAGAATTTTAAGGCAAAAATTTAGCATAAAATTTAGGGCGTGACACCAAGTAGTCTACCACACGGACATTAGGCACCAAGCAAAGTGCGTCCGTGACAAAAAGCCCTGATCAACGCCCACTCCACCTATGACAACAATAAACGCCATCGAACCCTACCATAGCCACTCACCTGAAACACCAATGGTGGAATCGGCGGCTCGAGTAGCCAGCGAGGATTTTGACAGAAGTCCGAAATCGAACGGATTTCGTTCGATGTTGATTCCAATGCCAACCTCAATCGTTAGGATTAGGGCAAAAGCCCACTAGTCGTCCGGAGAACATTTTCTATGAATCCGTGGATTCATAGAAATTTAAGAAACCCTCAAACACACCGTTTGATCCGTGATAGGGGGAATCTCTATATCTCATTTTCTGTGCTAATACGGTTACGTGACCACAACATGTCCTATGCACATATCATAATGCACATTGGACGATTTCGATTGGAGGATGCATAAAATTTTATGAATCCGTGGATTCATAAAAAATTTCTCCAGTCGTCCGCCAATAGTACAAACGGCCACTTTATCTTGCCATCGACGAAAATGACAAAGAACAAGGCAAAAAAAAAAAACACTGTGAAGGTAACATGGATTTCATACAAACAAAACAAAATAGATAGAAATTTTGATTTTATCGTATAATAAAAGACATCTTGACAATAAAAAAAATCATGCACTCTAAATCCATATAAATCTCGCTCTGATACCACTTGTTACAAATTTTGACATTCACAACTCTAGGATCTCTTGTATAGATTTAGAACAACATGGAGAATAAAATATTCAACGCATAACTGATTGCGCCATAAATCATTTTTGTGTTTTAATATCCAACGTCGGGCTAGAAGTCTTCCATTGCTATCCCTTTTTAGACAACTCTCAATGGGTAGAGACAATTTTGTTAAGAATGCAAATAGAAACCTAGCCCATATTTATAATGGCAAAACCCTAAACTCTTTCCATAAAGTAGTTTTGAATTTCGGATGAGAAATTTATAACCCAATAAGGATTTCTATCAAATCCAGATATAAAATCCAATATACAATAGTAATTTTTCTCAAAACACATGGGCAGATCGTCTTTCACATTAATTATTATGCACCCATTAATCAATTAACAAATATTCTAACAAATCAATACTGTTAAACCAGAATTCCAACAGCTTAGACCTCAGAGGCAAAGGAGGTAGAACACTTTCCTATATCCACCAAATATTCGGGAAGGCTTTTCCAGACACGCACGAAATTTCCTGAGTAATGCAGCATAACGCGATAATAATAGAATTATACTTCAATGAAAAAGTACTGCGGGCAATGAAATAATTGCATTATTTAAAAAAATAACGAGAACTATTTAGAAACATTTAGTTAGATACAATTCCCAGTATTATTTGTACATTTATAAAAGAATGAGGACATTTGGTTCATTTAGTGACATTATCTAGAAAGACGAAGATCACTCAAACAGTGAGCTCGCCATCTGTAACTATAAATCCACCAACTGCACTCCAAACTGCCAAACAGAGTACAATTGCAAGTTTGAATAAATCTAGATCTTGCTCACTTTTTAGTATCATGCATGCAAAACTGATGTGCACGGCAATGCATGGCATGGGAAACACTAGAGTAATATTTTATATCATAGCTGTTCTTGGATGGTATCGTCCAAGGAAAGAGAGGGTGATGTTGTGGAGCCAAGGTCGACAGGAACTAGTGGAATGTTCTTGCGACGCGGTCTTTTGGTGGGCACCAAAACGTTCTCGCATTCGATGGGTTCAGCAGCTGCAAAACCATTCTTTTCCTCCACATCCTTGAAGGCAGGGTGTACATAAGCATTTTGTAGGTACACTTTCAAGTCTAGATTAGGCTCCCGTGCACGTTCAAGCGTATCTTTCACCCGTGCTTCCTAACAAAGAAATACGTGTAATAAGATTAATTTTCTTGAAAATAATTCTAGTGGAAGCAAAAGCAAAATATCTGTGTATCGCACACACGGCGTAGACTTTTATCAAGAGCATCTTTCTGTGAGTGGATTTATCTAGTTTTTTTTTAAGAATGCAGAACCAGACTTGTAGCAGGTATAGAAGCAAATAATTGTTCCATCAATATGTTCCTACTCTATCTTTCATATTTACACAAATTAATAAAATTATGAAAGAAATTGCTTTCACTAAGTTCAACAGAGAATGACTACTTACTGGATGCAGTTAGTTAACAAAAACTGAGCAAAGCAGTATCTCAATCATAAAAGAGAGTTTATATTCCAAGACATATAGTTGAACCATATTATTTATAGTTCATGGAGTTTCTGGATGAGTTGGTTGAAAAAACAAAATACATAAGCAAATTACGAAGGAAAATCAATGTCAAAGCAAATTGAAAAAACAAAGAAGTAATTTTCAACCATCAATGTCTACTATTAAAAGGTCAATATTGCTGAGAGAAACAAACTCAATCTCCAATATGTTGACCAATTAAACAAACCCCTGTCTGACAATCCACAAAACCAAATTCTCCTTCTGTCATGGAAGAGAAAAGGAGAAAATCTCACTTACTCAAATAACCATCTTTTGAAGTTTGCAAAAGTTTGCTAGACGTTGACTCAGCTATCGATCACTCACCAATGTAGGAGAGATGACAGAGATATAAGTGGAGCCAAAGTGCCAAACTAATGTGGCTAGTAGACTTTGTGAATAAGATTCAAATAAGAAAAAAAAGGAAAGAAAAAGGAAACGAAGGATTTAAAAATTAAAAGAAGAGGTCGAGGTTTACATTTGATACATCTTCCTAAGAAAAAAACTAAAAATTTTGAACAACTCCAGTGCCATGCAAGGCTCGAGCATTTTTCGAAAATTTCAAAAATTCAAGAATTCAAGAATAGCCTTGCAACATTTCAAGCTTCAAAGTTTCCTTAAAATTTCACAAATACTCTGGCCAAAATTTATGAATTCCAAAATTACATGTAAATCTTGACAAACTCTCATGCCTTGTAATCCAAACTTTTTTCAAAAATAACTCTGACGGTATCAAAATTCCATTGTTACTCTTGATAGCATCATGCGTTGAAATTCCTCTGAAATTTCAATAATGCCCTTAGCATTATCACATGTTTGAGAAATTAAAAGAAATAGCATATCCATGTCTTCTTCAATAAGTTCTTGTCACAATAAACTCCAAAATAATACTAGAATCCTGTTATTGACTTCTAGTCTAAACAAAATCTCATCCCTGAAAAATTCCATTCTTAAAGGACATCTCAAATTATTTAAAATTTTTGACATATCATTAGTGTTCTTTAAGATCATGAAAATTCTTAAAATTTCCAGAGTACTTTTAAAGTTCTGGAAAAACTCATTTGAAAATTCAAAATTGCGATGACGACATTTTTATTTAGGAGATCCATTTGTGGTGAACATGTCACCTTTTTAAGGACATAAGGGGAAAATATGGTTCCAAGAGTATAGTGAAAATCCAAATATAATTAAAAAGATTAAATCTCAACTAAGAGAACCCACAAACATGGTTTTGAAAACAATTCCTTATTGTCCAAGATTAAAGTTTCGGTCCATAACGGTCTACAAATCATATGTCAAACTAGTATATATTGGACATATTGACATAGTGGTACCAGCCCAACCACGAGTAAATCCTTCCCAAAGCTCATGACAAAATTAGGGACACTATAACAAATGAAACATTGTTGTATGCTAATTTAAAATTGATATTAACAATTCAAGTGGTAGATACCAAGGTTTAAGATATCTATCCATCCTAGTATACCAATGCATTATCAGACCAATCAATATCAAACAATACCGGTCAATACCTATAATATATATAGGTATACATACACGTATATATATTATGTATAAGACATATTCGTACATCCATTATCAAGCAGTGTTTGAAATTTCTAATTTGTACCATTCGAGATCGGACCAGTTCAATGTAGAATGTGTTGGTATATATAGTTTTATTGTAGCATAATATCAGTTTTACTGTTTATACCAGTCCGACAGCTCAATCCATTTAGTCGCCGAACTGGTTTTTAAAATCATAGTAGTACAGACCAATTTTTTATTCTATGGTATATACTAGTCTAACCGATATATATATATATATATATATATATATATATATATATATATATATATACTAGTCTAACCGATATATATATATATATATATATATATATATATATATATATATACTAGTCTAACCGATATATAAAATAAAGATAGTATATACATAGTATCATGTATATATGTTGGTACATGGTCCAACATTAAAATAGTACACTGATAAGGATTGAGACTAAAAGCATTGCCCCAAGAAGAGCCCTGCTATGAAAAAACTCTTTCAAAAACTCATAGAGATGGATTTAAGAACCAGCATGTAAAGGGTAATATGGCCGATTTATAATGGTCTAAGATTGGACTGACACTAGGTAACAGTGGCTCCAATCATTAAAAAAGGTTGGTATTAGTTAGTATTCTATTGACTAATACCCATAGGTACTATTATAACCAACTTTACCTACACATGCTTGTCTCGATACTATGTTTCAATAACTACTTCATTTTATAAGAAGTAGAACAGCTAGAAACATTATTCTAGCCACCCTAGAGGGGGGAGTTGATTTTGGGTCTCCATAAGCTCTCATTCCCTTATATTTTACTTACAATTCTCTCTATCTCTCTAAAAATCTCTTAAACCCAAAAAACTCATTATCTCTCTTAGGGTCTGTTTCTTTGGAGAAAATCCCGGAGAGAAGAGAAAATATAATGAATATGCTGAATCGGATTCTCTCCAAAGAAACATGCCCTTAATCTTGATTAACATTCTATGGAATATAAAAGCAAAATATTGATCTCACTTGGCATTATGCACAAAAGGATTGCTACCACTAATAATGTATTAATTGCAACAATATTTTCAAAGGTGGAGATACAACTTGAGTTAAGCAACACCTTGCCAATAGGACAAAGATGTCACAAGAGATCTGTAAACTATTTGCAAAAACTTAAAGAGTCCTTTTGCATGTATATATAGTGACAAACGACAAGAACATTGCCATGAATATAAAATATCAAGTCAACACATTGATATATATTAGATAAATAATGTATTAGACAAATTTGCGATGAGATTGCCAGATGAATTATTATATGAATCTCATAAGCATTATTATAATAGTTTACATAATACTTAAACTTGAGTAGGGTTTATTCATCTAATATAATTGGGAGTGGGGTCTTAAGCTTCTTGATCAAATAAGAGTAAAATGTAGGGACATACTCAAATGAATCTATATGTGATATCAATCTCATTCGTTAAGTCAGTTTACTTAGAAATAAGCAAACATAGTGATTGAATTATATACATTTGACATATTTCATCACTTGTGTTTAATCAAGATATCTAGCAGAAAGAAAAAGAATCAAACAATTTAGTAGCATTATCACAAACAAGGGTATGATAAAACACAAGCATCGCCTCATTTGTATTAGAAATTAGAATAGGAAGAATTCAGCAGTGAGAAGCAACATATAGGGAAGGATTGTGAAGAGTTCGCCTGACATGAAGAGTTTGACACTTTGTCTAACGTGAGGAGTTTGAATAACACCCAGTTGGGTCTACCTCCTATTATTAGTTCCAGAGCCATGGAGATGAGGCTGCAAAAGAAATTGAGATGGAGGTAGTTATTCAAGCTTTGGAAGCTCAATACTCCTTCAAGAACATTTGATCCATATCTATGCAATTTGTTAAACAACATCAATTTGAGGCTAGTAGTAGCAATGGCAGCAGAAGTGTGGCATGATTAGCTATGCATCAAATAAGTTAAAACATAATGCATGGAGGTATCAGTAGCCATCAACCCATATAGTTGGATAATGTGTCACAAATAGCTTCTTTGGATTAGGTAAGTGAACTAATGACCTACCACCACAACTGTTGATATTGACTTAGGGCATTCCTATTACAAACAAGTGAGCAGACTTGAATAGATAAATGCTTACATGAGGGCAAAAAAGTTCAAAAAAGTTTGACATTTATCAAATAATATAAAAATGGTTTTATTTCAATCAGATTCCTCATGCCATAAATGATAGTTGTTATCGCACTATGGTGTCCAGTATCTAGGAATCATGTCTCAGGATTTGGCCAGCTAATAATATGTGATGAAGGGAAGGAATGCCACTACTTGGATTAAAAGCATGTAGGGCCAATTGTAGGACTTTGACATAACTCTAATGTAATCCATGTGTGACGTTTGGGCAGGGTAGGGATCACTAAAAAGAGTATAATTGATTTTCATATATATTCTAACAAAATAGTGATATTCTATAAGTTAGTAGATGCCCCAATGTACATTTGTTAGTTTTTGAAAATTTCCATTAAATAGATCGGACCAAAAGATGTCTAACTTGTGACAAACAAGGGGAGCAACTTCAAAAGAGTCAACGATTTACTTAAAGGTGATTTCACATTATTTGGACCTCTTATGCTCATTACATCAACTTGATGAAGGACATTAGAGAGATTATTAAGGTAGACAAATAATCACATGGTTTATATTCAACCACCACTAAGTACATGCTAAGATTCAACAATTTGTGAATGGTGAGATATTAAGACTCGGGCCTATAAGGTTTGCAATTTAAAGTTTTTAGCTACCAAGAAAGCTAAGCTGAAAACAATGTTTTCAAGCAAAAAATGGCGCAACTCTCCTTACTCAACTTGGAATTGCACTCTTTTTGAAAGTTGATATAGACAAGAAGTCAATAATATGAGAAATATACCACATGATTTAAGAATATCAATGATAAATTGACAAAATAATAGGTAACAAGGCTGCTTTGTATATTGACATTGTTTAACACAAATAAAAAAAATCAAACGGAGGCAAGAAATTTACTTGGCTGATGCATACTGTAACTTTTCATGTACCAATTATTTCATTACCTATTTAGATGTTAATAATTTTAACTTTTCTTTGTCTTTTAGCTTACTACCTAAATCTGGCATTCGAATACCAGTATAACTTGGGATCACAACATGACTTGCTAATCTTATGAGATTTGATACTCCAAATGGAGCGAGCCAAATACAAAAGTGACTATCATGGCTATTGGAGGTCGGACATATTGATAAGGTGATATGAGATTTCAAGATTCAATTGGATTGGATTTGCAATACAAGATTGATCCAACTTAGTGTTTAAATTTATTTCTTCAGTTAATTTAGTCTTATCATATCCTATAAACTAAAATTAGATCAACATTATGGTATTTTTAATTTTAGTTATTGAATGGTGGTTATAATTTGGGGTTAAAGGCCTAAACATATGAAAGAGATAATTTTAATTTTAAATTTTTAATCAAATATATCAAATTAATTATTGATTCTAATTTTTTTATGTTTCCAAGCCATGGATGGAACCTCATGGTGGGGCTAGTTCAATATTATAACAAAAGGTTTTATATATTATGATATTACATTTAATTGTAAAGTATTTTAATTCTAATTTTTTTAATCAAATATATCAAAATAATTATTTTGTTCTATTTTTTTAGGTTTCCAAGACATGTGGAATGAACCTAAGGCCACTGGACCTTTTTGCTAAGGTAAGATTATATCAAATCTAGAATTTCATCTAAAGTTATAAACATATTGTATTCTATACACATGCTCAAATTTTTTATATTATTTTCCACCCTAAACACAGTAAAATTGTTTAGATTTATTTATTTGTAGGTTTAGTGGGATCAATGCATCAAATCAAAGAATAAAAAACCAGAAGAGGAAAAAAAAAGGGTCCATGATGAACCATACGTGTATACCAGTTCGTACAAGTCGGGTCTGACTAGTTTACCAATACAAATCAGTATTTCAACCATGCTCGAAAACTAGGGACAACTAGGGAAACATTATCTTGTGCTAATATACATGAACAAAGTTACTGAGTAAATCAACATAGTACTAAGCCATCAATACTAATATGTTATCTAGCATCTAGAATTGGCATCAATCCTCAAAGTTGTAAATGCACATAAGTTAACAAATTCAATATCAAGCCTATAAAAGGAACTTTGACATCATTCCACTAAAGTTAAAAGGGCAACAAACACTAATCAATCCATAAAAAAAAAGGACAAGAAGCATTGACATCAAGCCATGAAAATCATGGAATCAATTTTGAAATTAAGCCAAAAAAGGAAAAAATCCACATCAAGCTATGGAGAACATTGTAAAATAGGTGTCAAGCCACAAAGTTCATATAGATAAACAAGCTCAACATCAAGCCATGTAAGCTCCAAAGATTCATGTTCCGCCACCAAGGTTAAAATTTGAGATGAAGCTATACCATAATCAAATTAGCAACAATCATACTAAAGTCAAATGAAAGTTGTAAAGTACGATGGGACCCCTTAAGTCTTCGAGTACCCTAACTACACTTGTTTCAAAGGAAAGTCGGAAGCGATAGAACAGCGAAAGTCGAGCGCCATTGCTTTGATACCATGAAAGATGAAAAAAATTTCTTGTGCTTGATTTACAATTAGTTTACTGTACAACTTATATACAAGTGAGAGGGAACCCGGATACAATACCAAGTGGATCCGGGTAAACAAAGTAACCCATATTCAACATGATCAATGTCAAGTTCAAGCTCAAAATTAATCCACTTTGGATCAATTGTTGAATACCTGTCTTCGGACAATAAGTACCAACCACACTAGTGCACCGATACGTTTGTATATCTAAATATTATATGTCTTATATTAACATTATATATATATATCGGTATGGTACCAATTTGATTTATGTACTAGTAGTTTGGCACTAGATCGAACCATTACTTATCACTTGTATTGGGAAATATAGATTGATTATAAAAACCATGCTTTATATCCCTTTAGTCCATTGAGCATTATAATTAATATCCATTTTTTTGGTCAAGTCAAATCCAAATGTAGGTTCAAGGCATAGATATTCCTTTGTACCATCTAACACTTAATTTAGATTTAATAACGTCATCAAGTTAAGTTAAATTCATATTCAAGCGCAAATAAGTACACTATATCTATTTGAGTAATTTAGCAATTGAACCATATGTGTTCGGGCTGTCTAATCAAATTCAAGGTATATTGAATCCCTTTGAGCCGTTCAAAGCCTCAACCAAATCCATTCATGTCATATGGTTGAGTTCAAGTTCGAATTCCAATCTCAAGAAATGTTAAATCCGTTTGAGCCATCCAACACCTCAATTAGATCATGTAGCCTAGTCAAGTTCAAGTTAAATTCATGATATGTTAGATCCAATTGAGCGGTCCAACAAATTAACTAGTTCTACTTAAGCAATCGGACAAATCAAACTCATTCAAAGTATGTCTCGTCTTTTTGAGTTATCTAATGCTCAACCAAACCCTGTGAATTGTCTTGCTTAAACAAGCAAGATCCTTTTAAGTCATCTCATAGAATTATTTTGATTCATTTGAGTCACCCAGCTATCATCCAGATCCTTTTTAGCCATCTTGCTAAAGCATATCAGGTTCCTTTAAGCCATCAAACAAAATTGCTTTGATCCTTTGAGTATTCTAACACAGCCAAAACTTTGAGTCATCCTGTTATTCATTATTATATCTCTCTGAGATATGAAATGAAGTCGTTGAAACTTGAACCATCTTGATCCATCTACTATCAATTGAATAATGTTGAACCATTTATTTTCACTCATCAATGAGAAAATCCAAAAATATATATTAAAATAATAAATCTCAAAAGAATGGCAGTCGCAAGTAAAAAAGGAGAAACGCCACTTACACAAAATCAATACTGCAAAAATGAAAATCATCCAAGAGGAGAAACGTGGAATCGTGACTCAAGGAAAAAAAGGTAATGGAATGATAAAAGAATAAATCAAAATTGTGGATTATTGCCATCATTAGGAATGAAGTCTCACCACAATTGAGGTAATCCCTTTATAAAAAAGCTAAAAAAAGAAGAAGAAGCGATAGAAGGAAATTGGCCATAAAAGGGGAACACTAATCGGCTAAAAATTAAAAAAGGAAAATATATATAAAAAAAAGAAAGGAGACTTGGCTAAAAAAAATTAGCCAAAGTAAATGAGATGCATAAAAGGAGAGGGTGAAGAGTGCGGCAACAAAAAAAGGATAGAGGGGCAAGCTACAGCCAAGAGCAAAAAAAAAACAAATTGAGAGCGAGATTGGAGAGCTCTCGACAATACAAAAAAAAAGAGAATAGGGGGACCAAGAAAAAGAGAGAAGGAGACCTTGGCAAACAAAAAAAAAAAAAAGAAGAGGGGCGGCCAATTCATCTCCGGGCAACAAAAAAAAAAAAAGAGAAGTAGCAAGAAGAGTAAAGTCTCGGCAGAAATAATATGGGTGATTCCTTTGGTGTCTGGTGTTCTCTCCTTCTAGGGAAATGATGCCGCCGGTTCCACTGCCAACAGTGATATCATAGCACAGGTAAGAATTGCTTAGGCTAGACCCGGTAACGCTACACTTGCTATAGCCAAGGAGATTGTGGAAAGAGATATTACTTAGGCTAGATTCGGTGACGCTGCAGTACACTGTAGCTAGAGATTAATTTGTAAAGAAATTATACTCGGCACTCTATGCCGTTGTTTTGATTTTGAGAGTCATGCCAAGATTGCACGAGTTGCTCGATGCCTTTTATTCTATTTTTCTTCCGTCATCTAGACAAGGACAAGGTTTTTGTACTGCTCGCCTTGTCTGAGAAAATTTGTTAGATTACTAGTTTTCTATCAGGAGATAATGTTGTTGCCGGTTTTGGTTCGTTGCTGCCGTGATCTGGTGACTGCTAGTTTTCTATGGAAGAAGCGCCCATGCCAAAAATCACTTGCCTCTTGCGATGAGCACAGAATTTTGTTCAAAGGCGGCTGCTTCACCAAACGTCATCTGATGTTCTCTATTTCACCCGTCGTTCGCTTCTTGTCAAAGCTCGTCGTCTGCCAACGTTGCTTGTGAATGTAGCGCCACAACCCGCCTGCTAATTAACCGGCGACTGCCGAAGCCCCAACGCTGGACGCTTGCTGATGAAGCAACTTTGTTCGTAGAAGCCTCCGCCCGAAGTCGACATCCGGCCATTGGATTTCGCCCAAAATGTGCTCATGTACTCACGCCCGCGAACTTACAAGCTAGAGGATCCGTCCATCCGATTTTTAAATTGCCGGAATCGAATGACTCATCTCTGGCAACCCTTGTTTCAGCTGAACCACTCTCTTCTCCTTTGCTCGTCGTCGATTCACCACCGGCCAGCGCCAAACTCCAGCCACGAGCCCTCCTCGACATGTAGAAGACACAACCGGAGCAGGTTGGGCAGATGAACGACAAATGGCAGTCAGCGGTAGCTCTACGCTCTGCTCGCTTCCGCCTCCGTCGTGAGCCACCAGACAGCTCAAATCTTCCCACATCAAAAACGATGATCCAAATTACTCCAAGCAACATCAAACAACAAAAATTAATCCGATTTAATAAACTAAATCCAACAGCAAAGATTTGTTTGGTTGAAATCTAATGGTTGAGATCTGACCCAATATAAATGGATCATATTAAATTAAACATTATTCGGACGGCCAAGATCTTTTACTTTGATCGAACATTCAGGATCAATTGGATCTAATCTAGATCTCAAAATAAATCAACGGCTAAGAATGATTTGTATATATCTAGATCAATCGGATGACTTTTGATAAGATCCAGGTGTCAATCCCTATTAAATCGAGTCTGATCTTTCTAAATATGATATTAGATTTTTGATCCGAGATCTGGACTGAGGCGGATCTATGAATTTAAATGAACGATAATGATAAGTTTGATCTAAATCTCTAAATAAATCAACGGCTAAGAATGATTTGTATATATCTAGATCAATCGAATGACTTTTGATAAGATCCAGGTGTCGATCCCTATTAAATCGAGTCTGATCTTTCTAAATATGATATTAGATTTTTGATCCGAGATCTGGACTGAGGCGGATCTATGAATTTAAATGAACGATAATGATAAGTTTGATCTAAATCTCTAAATAAATCAATGGCTAAGAATGATTTGTATATATCTAGATCAATCGAATGACTTTTGATAAAGATCCAGGTGTCGATCCCTATTAAATCGAGTCTGATCTTTCTAAATATGATATTAGATTTTTGATCCGAGATCTGGACTGAGGCGGATCTATGAATTTAAATGAACAATAATGATAAGTTTGATCTAAATCTCTAAATAAATCAACGGCTGAGAATGATCTATACATATCTAAATCAATTGGATGACATTTGACACGATCCTGGTGTCGATCCCTATTAATTCAAGCCTGATCTTTCTATATATGATATTAGATTTTTGATCCGAGATTTAGACTAAAGCAGGTCTATGAATTTAAAAGAATGATCATGAGAAAAATCAGACATTCAATGGTTATGGATGATTTTCATCAATTTGAGCCAACTAAATAGCTATTGATACAATCGTGGCATCTATCCCTATCAAATCAAGCCCAATTTTTTCAAATATGGTCTTAGATTTTAGAACAGAGATCAAAATTGAAATATATCATCTAGTTAAACATGGGTCAGCTCACTCACTCAACCTATTTGATCAAATCTAGCACATCATGATATAATATTGTTTGGGAGATGCATACATCAATGCTTGTTAGCGGGGCGTAGCTTCTCAATATAACACTGTGCATGTGGTGCTTTAAAGTAAGAAATAATTCAAATCCAAATGCTCATAAACAACTAAGGCCAAGCACTAATCAAATTCAAATGTCGAGCATATATCAAATTCAAATACTTATAAGTCATTAAGATTGAGCATATATCAAATTCAAATGCTTATAAGCCACTGCGACCCCGAGCATATGCCAAATTCAAATGTTCATAAGCAATTAAAGCCGAGCACAAATCAATCCAAATGCTCATAAGCTACTACGGCCAAGCACATATCAAATCCAATTGCTCACAAGCCACTAAGGCCAAACACACATCAAATTCAAATGCTTATAAGCCACTAAGGCCAAGCATAAATTGAATTCAAATGCTCATAAGTCATTAAGGCCGAGCACATATCAAATCCAATTGCTCATAAGCCACTAAGGCCGAGCACACATTCAAATGCTCATAAGCCACTAAGGCTGAGCATAAATTGAATTCAAATGATCATAAGCCACTAAGGCCGAACACATATCAAATCCAATTACTCAAACCACTAAGGCTGAGTACATATCGAATTCGCATGCTCATAAGCTACTAAGGCCGAGCACAAATCAAATTCAAATGCTCATAAGCCACTAAGGCTGAGCATAAATTGAATTCAAATGGTCATAAGCCACTAAGGCCGAACACATATCAAATCCAATTACTCAACCCACTAAGGCCAAGTACATATCGAATTCGCATGCTCATAAGCTACTAAGGCCGAGCACAAATCAAATTCAAAAGTTTATAAGTCACTAAGGCCGAGCACATATCAAATCCAAATGCTCATAAGCCAATAAGACCGAGTACATATCGAATTCAAATGCTCATAAGCCATCAAGGCCGAGTATATATCAAATCCAAATGCTCATAAGCCATCAAAGCCGAATATCTAAAGCTCAATTACTCACAATCCGTTAAGGCCAAGTACATACCAAATCCAAATACTCGCAAGCCACTAAGATCGAGTATCTATCAAGTTCAATTACTTATATGCCATTAAGGCCGAGTAGCTCAAATTCAAAATACTCAAAAGCCACCAAGGAAGAGTATACAAATTCAAGTTCACATACTCGTAGGCTATCAAGGCTGAGTGTTCATCAAATTCAAATACTCATAGAACACTCAAATTCAAATATTGAAATGTTGAGTGCTTCAAAATTTAAACCATATATCAACATGAAATTTATAAATTACTTTGTTCTCTATTTACTTATATAGATCTCTTAATCAAAGGTATCCTAACTTTAAGAGTAATTAATAATGAGTATTTGCGCTCATTGGAAACCAGAACCTATTAAACAAAAAGCCTTATTATTATACGGTGAATTTGAAATGGTCAAATCATATTAAAAATGACCAAAAATGACCCCACAACTAATTTTATCATTCAATTGACAAGTTGAATTCATTTGAGCCGTCCCATAAGTATATTGTTTTGAGTTGTGTAGATAAAATCAATTAGTCTCTCTAGATTTATGTGAATAAATAAGTTAGTTACCTTTAAGATATCTAAATGACTCTAGTTAGTTCCCTCAAGTTGTGGTCAAGGTTTTCAAATTTATATAGTATCAACCGGTGATGCCTAAAAAGTGTGTGTGTATATATATATATATTAACTTGTTTTCAAATCCATGGTTTGACCACATAACTCTTTATCAACCTTCTATCTTTTGCTTGATTTAGAACCTCATGCATAGATTGATGAAAATGCTATCTTATATAAATGACAAGATGCTCTTTGCCTAGGGGATTCAAGTTACCATTGCACATGAGGTGCCAAAAAAGTGAAAGTTTAAAAGCAAAAAAAAACAAGTGAGAAAAATGAAAAGGAGAATTTGCTTTTTATCACTTACACTAGGGATTATGTCCTTCCTTAAGATTTGTAAATTCATGTATCCAAAGTAATGAAACCCATATTAAATGTGTGATTGGCAATTGTAAGGATTCACTAGGGGGTATGCCCTTATTTGAAACTTGTAAATTTATGTATCCAAAGCAAGGTTTGAAAAAACTATCTGAACTAGTGTCCTGGTCTAGTCTTAGACTAGTTTGTTATAATGAAACCAACCGTATCGATACTATGCTATAGTAAAACCGGTCTAATCTCGAACCGGTAGAAAATTTTGGTTGGTTTTCTGCTCGTTCAAACTATTGAATCCATAATCAAATAATAAATTGTCAAATCCCACTACCTAAGGGTGAATAACTTGAGTTATATACAATTGATATGTGAAAATGTGAAATTGTGAATCTACCTCCTCACTTGTAGAGGTACAATATTTTATCCTATAATTCCCCGTTTGCACATAGTTAAAAATAAAAAGGTGGGAATTACCTATAAGATAGCGACACTATGCAATTCCATTCACTATTATTTGATAGTAAGGACTCACCTTTTTGCCACAAATAATTGAAAGATTAGTTGTTTATAACTTTATATCGGGAATTCAAAAATTTTGCACCGTACCACTTAGTACACACATTATGTACTAGTTTGATCTTTGCCAATGTTATACAAGGTTAATGTTGTACATATATAATATATTTTTGCAATACCAACCGGTAATGTCATATAATGCACATTAGCACAGACTAGTATGTATCTATCCAACAGTGGAGCAGTATACTAGTACAAACTAATGTTTAAGACCATGGTTTATATTATAGTTGTAAATAACTATGAGAGACATCCTTGGATGGTAAGTTGCGCTAATGTTTCAACTAGAACAAGGAATGAAACTCTTTACCTGAATTGGATATTTGCTAAATGCAGATTCATAGCGGTACTTGCAATACTTATGAAACCATAAAGTCAACACCGGCAGTGGGATAAGCAAAGGAGTTGAATCTGCTGCATCCTTTGTACTTAAAAGTCCAATTAAAAGCAGTTGGGATATGACCAGGGCAGTAATAATGCGGCCATGAACATCTGGCCAAAATGCTGCAGAACTCTCATATTCTTGGTTGTAAACATTTATAATCTATAACAAGAAGAAGAATACATCAGAGTTAAGCTTAAAGTCAAAGGATGGAAAGCATAGATACCGACTAGAATGAAAAACACGCAGAGTGAGGTAGAATAAGAATCAGAAATTCAATTTAATGTCATTTCAGTTAATATTCTCTTAAGGAGCGAAACAACGAACAATATGGTTTCTTGCCTATCTGTTATGACTTATGACATCTAATGAGTTCGGAGCATCCTTTATAACATTTGAAAAAATGTTGAGCAAAAACCCTATCTTTCTTCATTAACCTGACAACTCAGAGATTGCATTGTCAAACTTCCTTGAAGGTATAATAATTATGATAAATACATTGTATGCAACTTTGCTATATTAAGCTCTTACTATATTTTGATTTCCATATATTTGTAGGACAGAACCTTTCTAAGTACTTGTCTCTGTAGCAACTTAAATAGGCTGTTATTGCAGATGCTATTCAATAACAGCATATGTTTTGTATTGGCATTAAACTCAATCTAGACGATGATTTGGTAGGCATGTTCAAAGAAATTCAGAAGTTCCATTTTGCAGTAGCAGTAGAGTTACTTCCTAGGACTAGCAAACATTGAATGAAGCCAAAAGTTCAATATCATTTGTATTGTTTAGAAAGATTGAGATTTAAGAACTTAAGCTCAATATATATCTAGGAAAACTTATAGTTCCAATGCAACTCAGATTTAGAGTTTGCTCATGGGATGGAGAGGAGGCTATCGGAGTTTGGGGATCACCAACAAGGCTTAGTCATCACATACAACAAACAAAGGATTCGCTAGTGAAAGAAGAGAGGATTTGATTTCTCCTGATTCAGGAGATCCAACCAATGGATGGTCGGATCATTCCATCTAGAGGTTAGATTGGGTGAGAAGAATATATCAACATAGTACGACTCCAATCTGACTATGGGGCTTGCTGGTGAAAGGTAGTGTTGTTGGGTTCTAAAGAGAACTAGGCACTGTAGCTTTAGTTGATGGGCAGTAGAGATGTCAAGTAGCAACTAATGGAAAAGATAAAAGTGCCTCTTTGTGGTTTAGAAGGAGAACACATTGGCGAAGTTGAAGTGATTCTCTCTCTCTCTCTCTCGCACTTAAACAATTCCAATTTAAATAGGATACAAATGGAACAAAACTGGACTCAAACAAGAACTGGAACAGAATTAATAAGATAAACATCTAATTTAAAGTATGAAAAGAGTTTTCATCTAACTGTAGTCAGAGAATGCTTATAAATTATTAATAACCACTTCAAATTGCTCACCTGATGACGAAAAACAACATATGCCAGGACAAAAAATATTAGTATGAAAGGAAGTAACAAGGGTGTGACTGCAGCATATACAAGACCAAGTAAAAAATATAATTGTATTTGAGGTTCAGATGATGCAAAGTCAATGCTCCCAGGATCCATCGCTTCTTCCCTGTCCTTTTCTGTTTTTACTAAGAAAAAGTTTTTTAAGTGGTAGATTATAAGAGGCTTCAATCTCAAAATCTCCCCAGCGGTCCCAGCCCAACCATCAACCATGATGTAAGTAATGAAGAAAGTTGCTTTCATTGGAATAGAGACACCTATTGTCTTTGGGATTCTGCATAAGATCAATTACAAAGTAATGAGAAAGATTGATCAAAATTTCTGTGCAACTTGCTTAAACATCTCATATCATTCTTTACCTTTTTGTAATGCAAATTTGATTTGATTGGCTATTGGAAGGAGCTATAACAGTATGAAAGTTCACAATATGCAATGCAAAGCACTTGAAGACAGCTGCTATCCCGGATAAACATCATTAATGCGTTTGTTGTAGTATTGTCATTTAAAGATTATGACAATGGATTCAAATAAGAGTATTTACAATTTTTCTTCTTTTCAATTAAGGCTTACCATACAACCGCAGCTGCTATAGGTCCATACGGTATGTGACTCCCATCTTGGAGTGGCTTCTTTTGCTAGACTAAATACTAAAGAATGTCCTAATTAACACAATCTCATCGGTATTCCTGAGTCAATATGACCATGATATGATGCTATGTTAGAAACATCCTATAGAACTTAAAGTTCCAGTGATCTATTTCATTAAAACTACATATCTTTTCAATAACCACTTACTAGATTAGTGTTAAGACCCTTGGACAATCATAGTATGATGAGTCAGCATCAACTGACACATATATCGACATGTGCAACCACAATTTGGCCAAGTGTGAAGGTAAAATATCAAAGTCAAAGGACAGCTGAATACTACAAACTTCTCAAGCGAAGGCATAGAAAATTTGGCCGTGGGAATATGGTAGACTTGCAAAGGTACAGCTGCATTATCCAAGTGATGTAGAGTGCTGATCAGTAGGGTAAGAGAAGATGATTTATCCCATAGTGAAGCAAACATAATTTATTTATCCCACCATGGCTTTGTAAATTCTTTTTCAATAAAGTTGATCGGGAATTTCAAAGGCACTTGTGTCTGTTTTAGGTTGTTGTGGGTTTGGTTTTGGCTATGAAGTCAAAGCAGTGGTTTGAGTCAACATATTAAGCAGCTAATGCACTCCCCTATTCATAGAACCTCATGGAATGAAACCTGACAAGTTGGGGTGTCAATCCGCCTACACAATGTTATCTTTCCTTTAGTGAAAATTGATGGCCCATGAGAGTTGTTATCAGAGCCTATGTTTGGTGATTATTTCTAGCTCTTAATACAACAAAAGTTTCAACAAATGATAAAGTAGCATGATTCAAGATCCTAGTCAAACTAAGTGAAGAGGGTTCTCACTTGTCACTAATGATCATCTTGAAGTCCAAATAGTCATGGACTCATGGTGGTGGAAATGAAGTTGCATATAGAGACCAAACCGAACCTGAGTGACATAGCGAAGTATGTCCTCCATGCCAGTGTAATCCAAACCAAGAGATCAATTGGGAGTCTGTTTTCCTAAGCGAGTGATCTACATCGAGAGTGACAAAATGGAGCATTGAGCAATCTAACAAGTGTGCTCGACTGAACTATTAGAGTGGTCAAGTAAGCGTGCATATGGATGCAAGGGATGACATGAGGAAGGCATGTCATAACTATACAACAATGAGATCAATCACACATAGTTGTTGTGAGTTGTGACAAGATTTTAGCTACTTGGGGTTAAATTGTATAGGCAATAGGCTGGAAGTCCAGAGGTATGAGAGATCATCACTGTATTCATGATTGAAAAAAAATATATGAAAAGTCAATCACTGTTGTATTCATTTATCAAAGAAAATGTCACGTCCCAAGAAATAACATCATTTATCGGGATATGACACTTTGACATGTTAACCATGCTCAACAATATCCTCACACAAATTTACAATTTAAACTCATTTGTAACATTCAATAAATCAATCCGGACAAAATCACAAACTGTTACATTTCATAAAACCTAACCATAATATCCAATTCACAATAACTTTATATCTACTACACCAAAATCCATTCTTTTCAAAATACTCATAATATTAGTCACCTGACATCGATAATAAATAATGCTACTCAACTAATCCTATGAAAACTATAACTGTATGTCCATCATCAAACAATAACATGAATAAAAGAAGACTGCAAGTATCATGTGTTCATCAATCCATATATCTATATAAAATGTTTGTCTTAGAAAATGAGAAAAATAATACAAAAATATCTATATAAGACTAATCACTCTTGATAGGGAGCCTCTAGTCAATTTATCAATCTCAAGATTGCAATTGCTTAAAACAATAGGAATTAGCAAAAAATAGGTAAGATAGAAATAACTGAATGTCACATGGACTCCTGTCATGAAAATCATCGAGCTTAGCCAATACAAAGCTCAATTACAAGCATGGTTTGAGAGTCTAGCCTCGGACCAATTTTCTACAGGGAAACCAACTGTACAAATACTATACTGGTTCATCGAACAGGTACAAATCAGAAATTTTGGTTGGTTCTAACCAAAATCTTAAACCATGATTAAAAGTTACATTCTTGTTAAAGAGTTTCCATAGCCCGGTGGTCTTCGTGTCCAACACCTAGTGACCCCAATATTATGTAAAGATAACTGGAAATTGGCCTAACCGGCAACCATATAGTCACTATATCACAAACCCAGGCCAAGGGTGATAATTCAACCAGGTCAAATATATATATATATATATATATATATATATATATATATATCAACAAAAATACACAGAAACTATATCATATCTCGCATCATCTATATAGTCATTAACTACTCAAGTAACTTTCATAAGAAAATAACAAAAACATATCTTTAAGCCATACAAAATGCAGATACTAGCCATGCACACAGAACTGAGAATATACTCAAATGAATAAATGACAAGGTCAACTGGATTGGAAATAAATTAAGCAGAAGAGTCAAAAGGGACAAGCGTGTCAGTGTCTATCCCAATGCATATGTCTAACACCGTGCCAAAGAAGCAAGAAATGATTTCTACCTCAAATGCCGATATACTTTATCTTTTTAATTCTCTCTAATTTCAATTAACTCCTTTTTCCCTTAACCGTGTATATTAAATGGAACATGTATAATGGTATACGTATCAATTCATAATCAATATCTGTAACCAAATAAACTTTAATTTATATTTAAATCAAATTCACCATAATTTATTCATAGTGGTAATTTTCCATAATTTTAACTATATTATAATTCACTAAATAAATTTCTTACTGAAATGCTTCTACTCAATGAGATCATTCCAAGAATATATCGGAAGCCTAAAATCTCCAATTTAAACACTAATAAAGACAAGTACCCAAATTAAGGTTTTATTGCCCACATGCTCAAATTAACAATAACTGCACAAAGATAGGAGTTTTAGATCACTTGAATGCATGTAGAAAGAAGGAAAAAAAATAAATAGGTGGCCAACTGATAGGGCTATACCAGAAAACCAGAAAACAATTGATGTTGTCCGCTACTGAAAACTAGAAAGGAAGGGAGAGGAGGGCATCGATGCAGTCTAGAGCAGGCATCGAAGGGTCACCCGAAGTCAAAAACTGCAACGAACAAGAGTCGATGCACATAAACATTAACATGTATAGTACCATCGAATAGTGATAGGAAAGAAAAAGGGTTTTGATTGCTTTTGGGGGTTTTAGTGTTTTGTTTTACACGACAACCCATAAGTTTTGGGGTTTTACAAGTTGGTCCCTGGAATTTTCAGTTACACACCTGCTTATAAAATTATAGTTATAACATAAAAGGTTGTGAGAGGGTGATCATGACCGGAGAAGTGGTTATGCTCAGTAGTTTAAAACAAAATTTTAAGTACTAGTCTATATCGATGTATCGGTCCAATGTTAGATTAATATATACTGAGCGATTTCAAACAGTACCAACACAACATTGATAGTACCATTAAAGTATATATACCGTTTCGATTCATTAGTACAAGGCTACCAAGCTCAATGAAATATTATTTGATATCATGGTTTAAAGTGAATTAGATGAGTGATAGAGAACATATGAAGCAACAAGATATATTGAACTTGCATAGAGAGTATAGGTATGTTGTCCAAGTGAAGAGGGTAAATGATTGTATTTTTGAGTGATAATGTGGTGAGGTAACCTTGTATATTGTTTATCACACCTTGACTTATAAATTCTTGTTCATAGAGTTGATCTGAAATTTCTAAACCAGTTGTATGTTTCTATGTTGTCATGTTATTTTAATGTGTTTGGTTTTATGGTTGTAAAGTGAGGGCAGATGGATTGAGGGGCAAGGAATGCAGAACCATTCCGTACTAGACGGTACGTATCGGTCTGCTTGGCATTCAGTCTCAGAATGGTGGTCGGAGTATGGCTCCGGGGCGAACGGTGAAGAAAGCAATCGGCAGCATCTGAGAAGGCTCGAACGCGTGCGATTGAAGCTTCTGCTGCTAGTAGAAGCTTCAATCAAAGCTTTCGGCACCCTTCGATTGAAGTTTCCGCCGCCGGCAGAAGCTTCAATCAAAGCTTCCGGCGGTGATGGGGCGGAAGCTTCAGCTTCCAATGCCGAGCGCCAAATCCGGAACTTCAGTACGGCACCGGTATCGTACGGTCCGGTGCCATACCGGAACGGTATACCGGACCGGTATTCTAATCCTTGCTAAGGGACTAATCTAGCCGTACAATGTCATCTTTCCTTCAACAAAAAATGATTACTAATTACAACAAGCCTGCAATACAAATCCCCATCCAATATGGATGAGACATTTATTTTTGAAGACCAGCTAGTATAAGTAACTTGAAGAGATAATTTCTAGGATTTGATCAAGGTTGATTATGATGAGATGTAACTTCATTACTCAAGTAGCAATATATTTTTTTATTTCAATTTCCTAAACCAATAGAAATCCACTAAACATCTAAATCATATATGTATCGGTTCATATGCATTTCCCTTCATAACTAGTCAATACCGTATGCTTTGCCTAGTGATAGGTCAATAATATTAATATGTCAATAACCATGAGAGGATGACACATAAATTTGTATAACATAAATAGCCTTTGACAGAATATGCAACTAAGTAATGTTTACACGAAAACTATTATAAGTAAATATCAACCTTTTTTATGTTTAAGCTCGTTTAATTTTCATTCATGACATGATAACAAATTTTCAGATCTAAATCATTGCGACAAATGATCCAAAAGCAGTGGATAGATTAAGAAATGTTATACATAAACTTGACTTTTGAATTGAAGAACATACTCATTTGTAGACTGGTCGATAAAACTATTTAGTTGCTCGAATGCTGTTCCAGCAATTATACTGCCTAAAAACACATTGATTACTAGGAAGATGTAAAATTTAGATGCAGATCTTCTCTGGAGAGCTGATAAAGATATAAACCCTTCAAACTTTGACATGATCATCAATATTGTTGGCAGTAGTATCAGAAAGATCTTCAAAGCAATTCCAGGAAGAAAACCTTGAACGAATGACTTAATGATATGTCTGCATAGTCGTACAACTTCACATCACTAGAAGGGAAAACGTAAATGAAAGGATAAAGAACGTTAGCAGAAATTTAGTATAAAAGCTGCAACTTGTATAAATTTCATGTGGGTAACCATTGGTGCAAATTCTGAATTCTAAGTTTTCAACTAGTAAAGCCAACAACCGTTGGTGCAAATGTAGAGATAGTGGAGCATTGTTGTCCGCCCATGTACCAGATATATGGTTATGTACAATATATATATATATATATATATATATATATATATATATTTGGTATCATTAGTACCATATGTCTATATATTACCAAGGTTTAACATATTGTTCTAAATTGGTAAACTGGTAGTTGACCAAACTACTACGCAATGCTTTAGAACTCAGTTTGTACCACCAAGTATGTGATATATATCATGGTTTAAAAAACTGGCTGGACTGGTTGTCCATTGCCCACTTTTCTTTAAGCCAATGTAATACATCATGTTGTCACTTAGCACATTACTACTGTCCTTCTCTTTTGCCTTTAGTATCTCATCATGTGTATGCACCCAGCTTTCTTTGTAACCCAAACAGTCTTAGTTTGCATTTGATTCTTTAGGCAATTCCCATTTGCATAATTAAATGTAACATTTGATCCATGTACAACGACTCTTCTAAGGATTGCTAGGTCAAAAATCTTTAACTATATTATAATAGCTAAGAATTATACTTTATGGAGTTGCATGCCATGATTTGATGTCTTGAGGACAAGTAGTCTATTATGGTCTCCTTGGATACCAATTTTGTCCTCTTTCAACGAAAATTGATAAAAGGAAAAAAAAACCTTGGACAATAGCAAAAACACCTCCAAGTCTCCCTTAGGGTTCTTAGAGTCTTCATTCCTCTTAGATCCTCCTACAATGCTTGGATGACTAGCTTCCCTTTGCTCCTCATTTGTTAACGCAAATTTCTTAGAAGTATTGCTAGATTAGTATATGGTAGTCTATGATTATGTCCCTCCATGCTAGCCTATAAGTCCAACTCCCTCTCGGCTTGAAGGTATCACATGGGCCGTCACCTTGTGCTTCATTCTTGTGACTCCCCCCTTTACTATCTATGTTGAATAATCTGCAACAGCACCCAACACCCCCTCTTCCCCTTCTTTCTCAGAATTAACTATGTTGCCTTGTCACTTCATTTCTCCGTACTCTGTTTCCCCATGTCATGAGAGCATTAGGTTGCCCGTCTTTGTATCCTTAGTACATAAGAGACAAGTAGCTTCACACGAACATCAGTGAGAGCAAAGAGGTGGGTGACCCTCACTGTCATGTGGAAGCAAAACCCCACAAAACCAATGTAGTTGTAGAAGCCTCATGTAAAGGCAATGAAAGCTACACAAATGTGGGAGAGAACTCATTGGACTCATAACCCACACAAAAGCAAGAGTAGGAATTATGTGGGAGTGACGTAGCCTTGCTAGGACACTTCATAGCTCATGTAACAATAGGAGAGTTGAAAGGAAAAAGAACTCCTTAACCCTTGATTCATTAGGGTTCCAGATATTAAGCACAATGTTAACGGGTAGAGACTGAAACAGAACCATGAGACCCGAACCCGTTAAGAGAAAAGACTTAAAGCTACACTCTAACAAACATTCTAACACTTCTCAAGCTGGAGCAAAAATATTAATTAGACCCATTTTTGCTCCAGCTTGTTACAAAGTTGATTAAGTATGGCGGGTCCTAGGGACTTTGTGAAGATGTTGGCAACCTGGCCTTCAGATCTCAGAAACAGAATGTTAATAAGATTGTTGTTGATAGCTTCTTTGATAAAATGACAATCTATCTCAATATGCTTGATTCTTTCGTGAAACACTGGATTATTGGCAATAAAGATAGCCACTTGGTTATTACAAAACATGTTCATTGAACTGAGACTTTCTATCCCACATTCACGTAGAAAGTTTCTTAGCCATAACATCTCACACACTGTATGTGTCATAGCTCTATACTCAGCTTCACAGCTTGACTTAGTAACAACACTTTATTTTTTACTTCGCCACGCGACAAGATTACCCCCAAGATACGTGTAGAAGCTGGAGACCGGCTTCCTATCATCTATATTGCCGGCATAGTCAGCATCCGTGTATGCCTCAATTCTAGTGTGTTCATATTTGTAGTATTTCAACCCTTGACCAGGAGAACCTTTAATGTATTGGACTATCCGAATAGCAGCATCCCAATGGCACTATTTGGGTTGCTGCATGAACTGACTAACAATGCCCATGGCGTGAGATATATCTGGTCTAGTGACAGTGAGGTAATTAAGCTTGCCCACTAAGCGTCAGTACTGTGTTGCATCAATAGGCTTAGAGTCCACATTAGCACTGTACTTCTGATTTGGAACTAAGGGAGAGTCAGCTGGTTTGCAATCGCTCATACCGATTTCTTCTAGAAGATCCAGAGCATATTTCCTTTGAGGCATAAAAATACAGTTTCGCTTATAAGCTATCTCGATCCCCAAAAAATACCACGGTGTTTCTAGGTTTTTTATAGAGAAATGAGATTGTAAGTGAAGCTTAGCTTTCTCGATGCTCTGAGTGTCATCACCGGTAAGTAACATATCATCAACATAAACAGCTAAAATGACGAAGCCACGCTCTGAACGGTAAATGAATATAGAACCAGCTTGACTATGACAAAAACCGGCCAATGTCATTATCTAGCTTTTAGAACCAAACACGTGGGCTTTGCTTGAGGCCATAGATTGACTTGTGCAATTTGCACATTATCCTCTGAGCAACATAGCCTGACGGTTACTCCATGTAGACCTCTTCAGAAATATCACCATAAAGAAAGACATTGGTAACATCCATATGATAAAGAGACCAATGACAATTGAGAGCCAGAGAAAATAGGTCCAAACAGAGTTAGGACTAGCGACCGGAGAAAATGTGTCATGATAATCAAGCCCATAAACCTGAGAGAAGCCCTTAGCAACCAAACGGGCCTTATAGCGAGCAATCGACCCATCAGCATTATACTTGATAGTGAAAACCCACCGACACGGGACAATGCGAGCGCCAGGCGGGGGAGACACCAGGGTCCAAGTCCAGCGTGCCTGTAAGACCTTTATTTTAGCATCCATCACTGCTTCCACTCAAGTACGAGCATAGCCTGCAAGGGAGAGGCAGGTAGAGGGCACGACGACAAGGCAACCGAAAAGGCACGGTATAAAGGAGATAAATGAGCAAATGATACATAGTGAGAAAGGGAAAAACGAGAGGAAGTACGCTTGCCTTTACGTAGAGTAATAGGACGATCGTCCTCAGGAACCGCCGGCGAAGAAGAGACCATGGGGAGAGGCCGGGGGCGGCGGCTGTAAACCTGCAAGGAAATAATGGAAGGAGCTGAGGTAGCCGTAGGAGGGGGAGCAGGGAAGAAGGAAGAACAATGGGGACCTGAGTAGATCCGGGGAGGAGGACAAGTCCTGGGCGGGCGAAAAGAAAGACCGAGACTCATGAAACATAACATCAATAGTGACAAAGGTCCGACCGCTAGAGGGATCAAAACAACGATACCTTTTTTGAGTGCGAGAGTACCCAAGAAACACACACCGAGTCGCCCGAGGACTAAGCTTGTCAACACCCGGTCCTAAAATATGAACGGAGCAAAGACATCCAAAAACGTGAGGAGGGAGAGAGAAGGGAACCCGAGACGGAAAAACAAGAGAAAAAGGTGAGCGACCACCCAAAACCGGAGTGGGGACACGATTGATAAGAAAGGATGCCGTGAGAACAGCGTCAGGCCAAAAGGAACGAGGGACTTGCATGTGGAACAACAAAGTATGGGCCACATCAAGAAGGTGACGATTCTTGCACTCGGCGATCCTATTCTGCGAGGAGGTGTAAGCACAAGTCGTCTCATGCAGAATGCCACGATCAGTGCAAAAAGAATTGAACAAAGTACTAGTATACTCCAAACCATTGTCAGAATGCAAAATTTTAAGAGAAACACTAAATTGATTTTGAATTTCTGCATAGAAGTTGCGAAATACATCAAAAACTTCAGACCGTTTAACCAAAACATAACACCAGCACAGATGAGAAAAATCATCGATAAAAGTTACAAAATACTTGTGACCCTCACGACCGGGTACAGGACTAGGACCCCAGATGTTAGAATGGATGAGGTGGAAAGGCTGTAAGTGCCGAGTAGATGTGGCAGAGGGCAAGGTGGCACGATGATGTTTGCCCAGCTCACATACGTCACAGGGAAGAGAAGGCGGCGATGGTAAGGACAGGAACTATTGGAGACGAGCGGGAGACGGATGACCAAGCCAATGATGCCAGAGAAGGGGGAACACTACAATGGAGGAGAGAGCCCGAGGAGACGTGGAGGTAGCAAGAGTGTAGACTCCGCACTGTCTAGGCCCCCCACCAATCGTATTCTTCCTCCGTAGGTCCTGAAAAAGACAATGAGAGGTTAAAAAAGTAACACTACAGTGGCAATGAGAAGTAAATGCACGAACCGAAAAAAGGTTAACTGGAAATGGAGGAATATATAACATATGAGAGAGGGTAGGTGTGGGAGATACAGGAACGGTGCCCACACCTGCAACAGGAACAAGAGAACCATCGGCAATGGACCCTGGGGAATATACCACCCCAGTGGATAGGGAAACAAACAAAGCACAGTTACCTGTCATATGCGAGGAGGCACCGGAATCAACAATCCAAGTGGACCCAAAGGAAGCAAGAGTAGCTGTACCCGATGCCGGAGCAGAAGTAGTGATGAACGTGGAAGATCCTGGGGTAGGCGTAGAGGCTGATTGAAGTAAGCGTTCATATTCAGCAGCCAAAATAGTAACGGTGTCAGAAGCAGCAAGAGGAAGAGAAGATCCAGATGAACTAGCCTCTGGAAGAACAGCTGCACGAGCAGAGGAGTACCCAAACTTTTGCCAACACCAATCTGGAGTGTGGTTGGAGCGACCACAATGAGAGAACGGGGGATAACCACGGCCACGTCCGCGACCAGAGCTACGCCCACGATTGAAGGAGACGGGAGCAGGTGGAGCAGCCAAAGCACTAGGAGCCTCCCGGGGTTGGGAAGAGGCGATAACACGTAACAAACGAGAAAAGGCCCCCTGCAATGTCGTGATAGTAGAATCCACCAATAGCTGGGAACTAATAGCTGAATATTGAGGATTCAAACATGATAAGTATTTGGCCACCAAGAATTCCTGCCGTTGCTGGAGGGTGACCTCAATATCTGAAGAGGCTGGATGATATTGACAAAGTTCATCTCATTTTCCTTGTAATAGAGCATAAGTTTCCTGGAAAGAACGATCTCTCTGTTGTAAATTTATTATCTCCTCATAAAGCCGAAGTACATGACTAAGATTATATCGAGATGCATAAGTACTAGTGAGAAATTCCCAAGCGGACTTGGTGGTCTACTGATACATAATAGTCGAGGCCACTTTGTTGTCCATGCTGTGAAGAAATAAATTTAGCACGACCATATCAGAACGATGCCAGGTCTCATAAGCGGGGTTAGTAATAGGAGGAGCAGGCTGGGTGAGGTGATGTTTTTTGCCATGAGACCCCAAGAAAAGACGAACAGATTAAGACCATAATGAAAAATTGGTGCCATCAAACTTAACAATGTTTGCACCGAAAGTATTACTGGGCTTGATGTCCGAAGCAAAAGAAAAGGTATCCATACTAATATGCTAGGATTAAAAAAAAAGGTGAAACAATAGTGTAGGATACTATTCGCCTAGGCAGAGAACATAGAAGTCAGACACCAACAAGTTAATATGTGTCATATATCGTAAGCACACATAGACCAGACATCAGCAAACCAATAAGCGTAGAAAAGCAAGAGGAAACACAGCTACGAAGGCATATGCAGAACCAAACAGTGCCAGGCTAAATTAAGATGTACACACAACTGCACCTGGAGACAGTGAGAGGGAAATCCATATGCTGCATGCGGGAAGTGAGACGAAGCTAGCAGAAGGACGAACAATTGCAAGGACGCACTTGAGAGGGACACAACACTGTCACCTGGAAGCAACAAAAGCCTAGCAGACTCGGAAGGCCAGAAAATAGCTGCGAACTGGAGCTAACGCCAGTGGAAGGGAAGCAATGGTTGACAGCGGAATAGGGAAGACGCCAAGGAAGCAGGCTCCACATCAGCGTCAAGCGAAGGCGTCGAAAAAAGAAGGGCAAGCAAGGCGCTTCACATAGCCATGCCCAAGTCTAATGCGTCACTGTGCCAGGCACGCGAAGCATGAGAGACGCTCTGCCTCAATCGCACACTCAAGTCTTTCAGAACAGGGAAAACGAAGGGAGAGGTGGTGATGTGGTGGTAGCGGCGATGAACAGGGACGACAAAGGGACTTGGCTCTGATACCAAGTTGAAAGGAAAAAAGAACTCCTTAACGGCTTAACCCTTGATTCATTAGGGTTCCAGATATTAAGCACAATGTTAACGGGTAGAGATTGGAACAAAACCATGAGACCCAAACCCGAACCCGTTAAGAGAAAAGACTTAAAGCTACACTCTAACAAACCTTCTAACAAGGAGCAAGACGTGGTGAAGTGCCACATCACTGGATTCACCAAACCTAGATGCTACTTTATGTATTCACCAAACCTTGATACCACCTTCTACATTTTCCGAAGATAGGCACCTTCATTGCTATCCTTATTTCTCCTTTCTATACTAGACACAGAGTTATGATCACATATGTAGTTGTAATACTCTAGTGTAGTCCCACATGGGAAGTGGAAAAAAAATGTAATATAATATATAAAGCTTGATAGGCAAACTAGTTTGTTATTTGGTGAGCAGAATGACAATGTGGCCCAGCCGAATGACAATGTGACCCCATTTAAAATATTTAATCCCAAGTTGATAGTAGTAAGCCCAATAAGTCTAATGTACGATATTATCTTTTCTTCTACCTTTATTCGGGACTAAACTGGGTATTCCAGGAGTGTTCTAATCCATGCATCATACATATAGTAACATCAAAATCTACTCATTGTCTCTTCATGCTCTAAACCCATCAATGGTATCTTAATATTTTTCTTTTTTTTCCAAAAGGCAAGCAAATAGACATCTTAATACCTAAGGCTAGGGTTGAAAATCTCATAAGGTGCTAGATGTTGGACCTAAAGTCCACTTTGTTGATTATTGACACTACAGTGCTATAGTAAGTACATCAATCTAAATGCAATTAAAGATTTCCTACACTTTGTTGATTATTGATGTGGATTTATTTGCTCACTTGGGAGAGAAAAAGCTCTAAGGTCAAGATCAATGATATTTGGTCCATCAAACCTCCATTTAGTCACAAAAAGAAGGCTTGAATGTTACCTTAGGACTAAGAAATAGTAGTCTAGCATGCTCAACCTCCTCAAGCTCTAGAACTCATGACCTACATAGCCGAGGTGGATCCAAGTATCCAACCACACTTCTACTACTGTTGCCCAGCTTAAAGTTTAAGCATAACACATGAACAAGGTTTGTTAGTCTTCCTTGGAGGCATACTAAGCCCACGAAGAACAAAGAGTCCTCTCAGTTTTAAAGTCATTCACGATGACACCTCAACATCTGGCATACAGATGATGCACTTAGTTGCTCAGAGAATGAAATCTTCATAATCCTCTGCTAGAAGTTACTTGTTTATACCCTCAAGTTGCTCCATGAACCCCACAAAATTTCTTGTTTAACTTTAGTGGATTTGATAATATCATGATAACTACGAGTGAGATGTTCCTTGGAAACACATATTGTTGTCATCCTTTAAGCTAGAATTATCATGAATGCATTGTCCATAGTGACAATGACATAACCAATGAGCATGTTAGCATGAAGGGTTATTGAAATATAAAATGATTGCTAAAAAAATTACGGGAAATCGTTGAAAGTTAAAGGGAAATTGAAAAAGAGATTAAGAGTTTATGAATTGAGCAAAGAAGAGAAAGTGGAAAAAGGTTTTATAGGTGAAAACCCTTAAAGTCAGTTCAGTGATAATAAAAGCAACTAGTGATCATTTGGAAAAAAAAACCAAACTTTACATTCATAATCAGGGTTGTAATAGTTAGATCATACAACATAGCAGTAGTATTGAACAGTATAAGGTAAATGCATCCTGGTGTGCTCAGTTCAAGATAAGGATATTTTATACAGATCCCCAGTTGAACTGGTACAAAACAATCATATTAGGCTGTACACATCGATCTGTAAAACCATGTATGCTACCTTGCAGTTGAGAATATTTGTTGATTTTATTTTGAGGCTTTAGACAACAAGTGTTGTCCAGTTGTGGCTGAAAATGGCCAGGGAGTAAGTTCTATTATGTTCTGGCAGTGAACAGGTCCATAATGTGGGCATAAGAAAGAATTGTAAGATTTAACATTTTCTTTAATTCTTATGTTAGATATAGCTTGTCTCTCATTTATTAAGAAAAGTATACAACAAATGCTTAAATAGTGAACGGATCTACAACAACAGTCCTATAATTTGGATATAAGCACGTGTAATAGAGGGGTTTTGATATATTGAAAAAATCGATTTAAGAAGAAATTCAAGTAACGGACAATGAAAATATATATAGGAAGGCAAATTACGCACTTACATTTCAATTAAGGGCTTCAGGAAAGGAACTACCTTCTCAATTCCCTCAAGATTTGCAAGAGACTGTACTACTGCTATTGGGATAATATAAAAGAAGGTAAGAAAAAAGAAGGCTACTGTTATAATCAACCGTCTAATTGTAAGGGAGACAAAAGGAATTGCTAGATTCTTCCAATAAATATCTCGAGGTTCTGGAGCCCACTCAGTCAACCACGTGGTTGGATTTCTAGTTTGTTGTGTCTGTGCACAAACAGCAGCTCCCCATCGCGTCCGAAAGGAAACAAATGCAGCTGGCATAATACAGTTTGGGTTCTTAAAAATGTTATCACGTTCTTTGGTTTCCTGAAAATGGATATGACAACAAATCAGGAAACTGAATTTGGTACAGAAACAAGTGAAGAAGTCTATTGAATGTACATAACAGATACAAAAAGGTATATTCAAATCAATTTTCTTTTTTACTTCATCCTTCATGACTCTGCAAATATTCATAATTCAAATCTTCCTTAATGAACATGAGATGATTATATGAGATGGAAAAAGTATCTACAAATGTCTATTATATACACATTTGCTGTAATCTGTATGAATGATGGTCTATCCTGTCTTATATTTGTACTTCTCTTTGAGACTCGAGTACCTTGGATATGCAATTAAGAATATGCATAATGATCGAATCAGGAGATTATATATAGAATGCCAGAAAATTACATAAGAACTGTTGATATAATGCTGAAGAGGCATGTTGACTGCTTAATGTAGTTATATAGGGCAATGACTCAATTTGAACACTGAGCTATAAGTTAAACCTGCGGGCTACAGAGAGTAAATATTGAATGCCAATGTCTTTGATTTCATTAACTGAAAATAAGAAAATACATGATAAAAACGCATTGTTTATTGACTGAAGTTTAGGCCGTAGATCAAGAATATGACTGAAGTACTTACATCATTATAGATCTTGTCAATCTTAGATGTATAGAATTCAATTGCATCGACCTTTTGCCCAAACAGTCCCCAAAAACCAGTCTGTTAAAGACAAGCACAAATATGATGTGTGAGAAATGATTGTAGACGCATAATACTGAGTTTTTAAAATAACTTGTAAAAGGACATGTCAGAAATATACGTGCCACTGTCCTTATTTTACCTTGCAAGTCGGTTTCTTTGCTGGATTGCGTTCAAATTTCAGTTGATAGTAGTCTCGCCAGTTCTCCATCTGTTTTTTCTCTTTAACTAGCTTAACAAGTTTGTTCGCATCGTACACAACCTACAAACATTATGTGTGAAATATATCTATATCTATTTTATGTGTGTGTATATATATATATATATATATATATATATATATATATATATATATATATTATAGATATGTGAAAGGAAGCATTTATGAAAATGCACCCAAATTATGAATGTGCAATGCTATAAACTAAAATTTAGAATGGACAAGTATGCATAGATAAAAATAGGCAAGAAAGAAATACATAATTCAGAAGGAACTTTGTTTTGAAATCCCAGACTGTCATCAACCATGAGGTTGGACAAATGAAATTAAAATCTATTGTGTTCTATGAGTTAAGAATGAGAGTATCAATTGGAATGTCAAATAGTATATTTATTGTAAATTCAAATTAATAAATTATGAGGCAGCGGATTCATTGATGTTTCGTATTTTTATAGTCTTTTTGACCTATATTTACTAGCGAATTGAGATCTATTGTCATGCTTTTGCATCACTTTCCAGCTTATTTCATTGACTTTCTTCAGAAACTTCACTACTTGTCATGTTTATTTGAATACAGGACAATTCACTCGCTTTTAGAGCTATATGGACCTACATTTACACCTCCGAGTGAATCAGGAATCTCGACAAGAAGTTTGGCTTTAAACAAGATTAATTTCAAGAATTACGGCCGAGACCATAATCTACATCATGACCGTAATTCTCTTATTGGCTTTCCAATGGACCCGTTTTTATGCAAGCACAGTCCTAATCTGAAGTCGTGCCCATACCTTCCTCGACAGCAACCTTTCGGAAGACAAAATCCTTGACAAAAAAATTACGGGTATGGCCGTAATCATATGAGTAGCAATCTTTGATATCATACTATGGCCGAAATTCGAGTCAAGGCAATAATCAGCTCACCCGTAAGTTTTCAGACGAATCAGAGTTTGGCACTGAAATTACGGGCATGGCTGTAATTACCATTACGTCTGTAATCTCGCCGAGCAGCAATAAAGACCAACATTCAATTAGCCATAACTTCCTCGTCTTAACTCCAAATCAAGCGTTCTTGGAGTCAAAATGATGAGTATTTAATGGGCCACATTTATGTGAGCGTTTCAAGCAATAAAGAGCTTCGATGAAGGCATTACGGGCATGGCCGTAATTAGGATTACGCCTGTAATCTCAGAGCAGCCAGAATTAAAACAACCATAACTCCCTCATTATAAGTTCGTTTTGGACGTTTTTAGTGTCAAAACGTAAGTAATTAAAAGATTTATCAATATAGGCATTCAAAAGGGATTTTCGAAACTATATAAAAGGCAAAATTTGCTGAAGAATATAGCGCCCAATTGGGGCTCAAGGGGGGCAAGCGAGTTTTGCAAAAGGGAGAAAGGCTTGGCGACAACAAGGGAGGAGAAAGGAACCATGCATTCCATTCTAGAAGACTTGAAGGAAAGTTGCAACACTTCTTTAGAAGCGTTTGCTTCTTTTTTCTTCTATCTTCTCTTTAGTTCCTTCTACTCCTTTAGAGATTTGTACTGAATCGACACTATACTAGCTAATTTTCTTTATTGGAACTAGGGTGTAGTTGAATTGTGTGTATCTTTTATTCGAACTTATTTTCTCGTAGCAAATGCAAGTTTATCTTGTGTTTATTTGATCTGTGCTATTTTACTACTAGTATTGCCTTAATCATGTAATTACTTTTAACGGGCATCGCGAGAAGGACCGAAAGGAGAATTGCGACGTTAAATCTACTAGATCGAACATGCTCTGAGCTGTCAAGAAATGAGGTTGGATTTGTGTGAGAAACTTTATGATATCTCTGAACCTATTGGATCGATCTAGATCCGGTTAGCCACGAAAGTAGGACACTAATCTAGATTGATACTGGATTACGCCATCGAAAGAGGATAATCTGTACTATTGGATATCTCCTTGAATACTTTAAGATTGCATTGTTATGATATTGTCTTATTTGAGTTTAAGATCCATCAACAAGATGCACTCAAAGTTTCGATGTCTCTAAACCTTATATATCTACCTAGAATTTTCTCTTGCTTGATTCGTCTAGTAATTGTATTTAATTATTTTTGATTTATTTTATGAAAACCCAAAATATTCACCTAATTGTTTAGCTATTGATTCGTAATCACTTGGTACTTGAACATTGTCCCTGTGAGATCGACTCTTAAGTACTACTATGATAAACCGTTACGCTTGCGGTCAGATAGTAGGAAGATAAACTACACGTTAAGTTTTGGCGCCATTGCCGGGGACAGAGAACCAATATCGAAGTGATTTAAGAATTGATAGACTAGATTTTATCCTGTTTATTTTTGTTTCTTTTCATGCTTTTATTAGTAACTTAGTTTTCATTTAGTTAGCATAACTCTGCTTTAGCATAGACTTTTTAAAATATTCACTGCCAAACTTTTTAAGTCATAGAAGTCTAAGAAGAGATGGTCATCCTATTATAACTTGTTGAGCATTTTGTACAAAAGCCGATGGAAATTTTAGAGGATGTTCCAGTCAACCTGAGAAGGACAATGAACAAAGTCAAACCTTTGTGCAAGTTCTTGATTCTACTGAACTATTCAATTCGAGAATGGTAAAAATCTAAATACCTACATGAGGAAGCACCCCAGGTAACTATTGAAAGAAGCCTATACCTAAAATCACTGTCTGACAATTTAAGGTATGCATTCCTTGGTACTGACTTATACATTCTAAACTCGCAATAACATTGCGGTCAAGCTAATGACTCTAAACAAGCACTTCTTGGGAGGCAACCCGAGTGCTTTGTTTTTCTTTCATTTTTTTATTATTTTTGAATTTCTATCTTACTTGATCAATTTTATCCATTTTAGGTCGATTGCAATGTTAGTAGAACATTGAGGACATAAAAGTGGAGATTACGGGCTGGCCGTAATTCTCATTACGGCCGTAATCTCGCCATTTCCTATGGCATCTTGTGTTTACGGGCTGGCCGTAATGTCTATTACAGTCGTAATCTCATCACTTATGCCCGTTTACTACAAACCACTACACGGAAAACTGGTCAATTGGTCAACATCGTGGTAATCAAAAGCCATGACCAACGAGGGTTTTATGGCCACCGCCTTTTTTCTAGTCGTAACTCCAATCTGCGCCACCCTTTAACAATCTTCAACGAAAATCGGCACCGCCTCTTCCGTTCGCCGTTCACTCATGATTCCTGGAATTATTGCGGCGACGATCCCTCTTCTTTAGCTACTCCATCAGCGACATTTTATTGCCACGATAATCGATTAACTCCTTCAGCAGTTCAGCGCCGCCTCTTCCGTTCGCCGATCAAGCTGCAGGCGCTGTCCTCGCTTTCGATTCCTAGATTCGCTGCTCTATTTAAGGGATTTACCCAAGGTGATTTCATCTTCACTCATTTTCCGATTCTGCTCTGCCTTCAGCAATCTTCTTTGTTTTTCTTTGCCGCTACTACCATCGCGTTCGCCAACACCATGTTTTCCCCTTCTGCCTCCAGATCTCTCAAGTTCAACCCTCTCTTTGCTATACTCTTTGCACGATTTCAACTGCTGCTTCAGCCGTGGCTCCCAAAAGGAAGATTGGCGCTCGTAAGGCTACTATGAACATTCCTGCAAATCTCTTCTGTATGCTTACTTCTTCCACTGCTCAGCCTCCATCAGTAGATGTGGTTCTCAGGCAACCTTCAATCTTTGGCTTCCCCATGCGCAACTCTATTCAAGAGTGCGAGCGCCAGCAACTCCTCCAGCGCAAGATCATACATACTCGTTACTTGGATAGGTTTGCTATGGGCACACTTGAATTCTTAGATAACGTCGAGTGGCTATTCAACCACAGAGGTTGGCACTAATTTTTTCATATGACGCACCCGACATATACTTCGCTTTGCCTGAAATTCTTTAGCTCTCTTCACGCCTGGATCTGGATTCATGCATATCTATGAGGTTGATTATCAAGCGTGGGGATTTCTGCTTCCTCTTCTTCAAGGATGGTACTCAGCCGATGCCCTTACCATGTTAGGAGCATACCACAGTAAGGGATAAGAGCAATTGGAAGATTCTTCCCATCACTATCTCTACCACTACCGCTGATGAGCACATTTCACCGCTGAGTTCTATTCTGCCGTCTTCCTCGAGTGGTTTCTTCTCTTTTAGCGGTGAGTATTCTTCTTTTTTCTGAAACAGATTCTGGATGAACAAAAAGGCCAAGGAGAATATGTCTAACAAGTTTTCTCATATATGGAGGATGGGCAACATGATATCCGGCAAGAACAATCCAACCAGACCTCTATGCCCCAGAAGATCATTACTAAACAACAACGCCACGACAAATTTATGAGTTCTTTCTGGGAGTCTTTTAGCGATCTGAAGGCAACACCGATGCTGGGACAAGATGATGAAGATGATGAACCCGACATCAAGGGTGATGGTGACGATGATGATGACGATCCTCAAGAGGAGGGTGTTGAGATGAGCACCGACCATGACTCTACCTGATCTTGTGAGTATTTGCAACCCATTTTTCCAAATTTTGTGATCTTTACATGCTATGCATAGGCATCTAAGTCTGGGAGATTGTGGGCTTTTTTTAAAACTTGTCATGTAGTAACTTTAAACTTGTTTTCATGCTGGTATATTTTAATAACACTTTTCAGTTTCTTATTCTGATGTTTATTACACCCCTAGTTTCGATAATGGATTACAATATTTAATTTCCTGATGATTTGTTGATCATAAGTGATTATATTGTTTTGATTTCAAATAAAAATCATGATAGCTTGATGTTTTATGTTGACTCCTAGGGATATTATTACTATGATCTGAATCTTAGTTCAAAGCTAGATAATTTATATGATCATTTTATTTGATGGAAAAAGACTATAGAGTGACCTATCCGATTTTTAATTGAGGTTTTTGTTTTCATGGTATGTTTATAATCTCCTTGTGGAAGTACGTACTGCTATTTGTTTAATTCACCTTACTACTTGTTGGTTATAATCAATGTACTTATCTGATGGTTGTTATCTTCTCTCAAAATAAAAAAATAAAAAAATATAATAAAACTCTTTTACTTGGCATTGCGAAAAATTGGCAGCGGTACCGAAGACATGAGTTGAAGCCAAAATAAAAAAATAAAAAAAGGACAAAAATAACACAAAAATAAATAGTGCATTGGTTTTTTTTTCAACTTGTATCTTTGCTTGAATTAAGTATTGAACAGAGTGCATATACCAAACAGAAGATTATTGAATTTCATGAAGGTAAGCCTCTTCTGATTTTGGTTTTTGGATCTTCACACCTTTATTCTTGACAATAGATGATTACTTTGAATCCCCTGACTTGCTGAAGTTTGTTCGTAATGATATCTCCCTAGGACAATATTTTACAAGCTTGGCCTGATTTCATCCTTTTATGATTACCACTCTTATTTGCTCTTTTATGCTTGAGGACAAGCAATGATCTAAGTCTGAGAGATTTTAATGTCTCGTATTTTTATAGTCTTTTTGACCTATATTTACTAGCAAATTAAGACCTATTATCATGCTTTTGTATCACTTTCTAGCTTATTTCATTAACTTTCTTTAAAAGCTTCACTACTTGTCATATTTGTTTGAATACAGGACAATTCACTTGCTTTTAGAGCTATATGGACGTACATTTACACCTCTAAGTGAATCAAAAATCTTGACAAGAAGTTTGGCTTTAAACAAGATTAATTTCAAGAATTATGACCGAGGTCATAATCTACAATATGATCGTAATTCTCTTATTGGCTTCCTGATGGACCCGCACTGTCCTAATCTGAAGTCATGCCTGTAACTTCCTCGACAGCAACCTTTTGGAAGAAAATCCTTGACAACAAAATCATGGGTATGGTCATAATCATTAGTATGGCCGTAATTATTTGATTAGCAATCTTTGACATCACACTATGGTTGAAATTCGAGTCAAGGCAATAATCAGTTCACCCGCAAATTTTAAGACGAATTAGAGTTTGGCACTGAAATTACGGGCATGACTGTAATTACTATTACGCCCGTAATCTAATCGAGCAACAATAAAGACCAGCATTTAATTAGTCATAACTTTCTCGTCTTAACTCCAAATCAGGCATTTTTGGAGTCAAAATGATGAGTATTTAATGGGTCATATTTATGTGAGCGTTTCAAGCAATAAAGAGCTTCGATGAAGACATTACGAGCATGGCCGTAATCAAAATTACGCTCGTAATCTCGCAGATAGTAGGAAGATAAACTACACATCATTCATCATGAATTTATCTTAACTCAAACCATAGATCAGAAAACTAGTTCATATTGTTTAATACGTTAGGCACTAGTATAAGGTCAGTACATATACCGGTATGGACTAATCGATAATGGACTTGTACATTAGTATGAAGTATGGATCAGATCTTACACCTTGCTTTAAACCTGAATACCTAATATCAGCATAATGAAATCAAAACCTTCTTTAACAATTACATATGAGAGTGTTGGAAGTGATTTTGGAATTAAAAAAATATATATCAAAATTGTTGGCAAAATAAAATTTGAATAAAATAAAAAATGATGCAGTGCTGTATGGAGATATGGCAGGAAATTAAGAAGAGATGCGGCCTCATGTCGCATCCAAAATAGAAGATTTGCTACGTACATCATAGTTAATAGAGAGGTTAGTAGAAAGAGGAGACAGTAGGAATGTGATGAAGCAAATGAAACAAGGAATCAAAGCTGCCATTTGTAAAACAAAAGAAAAAAATGTCGCGGCCAAAATAAAAGATTGCTGCGAGTAAATCAAGGAAAGGGGGGCAGAAGTCTGGAACATGAAGTAAAAGAATTTGCAATGAATTATGGCTAAAATGGAATATCAATTATATGCTAATCAAACAAAATCAAGAAAAGGAAGGGAACCGTGAAGGAAAGAATGCTAGAATGTTGGCCTAACATGTATAAAAGGAGCTCTCTGGCCAAAAAAGTAGAGGGGAGGGCTGAATGGGTTCGGAAGATAAAAAAGAGAAGAAGCCTGGAGAGCTCGTGGGAAAAAAAATGAGAAAGAGAAGAGAGGAGAGAATGGAGAGACTAAAAAAAAGAGAAAAGAGAGACTTATGCTTGTTTGAAAAGAGAGTAAAAGGTAAGGGAGGAGTTTGACCGTTAATGTATTTTTATATTATATTGTTGATATAAACTGCTATATTGATCCTTGCTGTTAGTTTAGCTAGTGTTGATATATTGATATATATTGTTTATATAACTGTTGATATGAATTGTTGTTACTTTGTTATATTATATAATTCCTGATATAAACTGCTGTCATTTTATTAATATAATTGCTTATATAATTGCTATAGTTGAGTCTGACAATGCAAAAACTTAGGTTTTCCATTAGGGCAACCAAGGGATAAAGAGCAATATATTAACGGGTAAGGTAGTGATAACAACTACCGCAAACCCAAACCCGCTACCGTATAGACACTCTAACACTCCCCCTTAAGCTGGAGCAAAAATATTGATTAAACCCAGCTTGTTACACAATTGTCCGAGCCTAGTTGGTCCAAGAGACTTTGTGAAGATATCTCTGCAATTTGATCTTCAGACTTCAGATACAGAGTGCTAATGAGTTTGTTGTTGATTGTTTCCTTGATGAAGTGACAATTAACTTCAATATGCTTGATCCATTCATGAAACAAAGGATTGTTGGCAATGAATATGGCAGCTTGGTTATCACAAAACATATTCATTGGACTAGTGCAATTAATCCCATATTTTTGCAAAAAATTCCTTAGTCATAACATTTCACACACGGTATGAGTCATGGCTCTATATTCACCTTCGTAACTTGATCTTACCACCACGCTCTGTTTTTTACTTCGTCATGTAACTAGGTTGCCATCAATGTATGTACACAAACTAGAAACAGATTTTCTATCATCAATATTCCCAGCATAATTAGCATTAGAATAACCTTCAATGTGAGTACGCCCATTATTGTAATACTTTAATCCTTGACCAGAGGCACCTTTGATATATTGAAGAACACGAATAGCAGCATCCCAGTGGTATTGTCACGCCCCGGTCGGAACGGTCTAAAAACAACGCTTATCCGTTGTCTCAGGGCCGTCCGGCGGAACACCAGAACGTGATCGCGCTAGGGTTTCCGGACCGAAGTTCGTCCCCAAATTCGAAACCCTAGTTCCCGCTCAACTTTTTCTTCCCAAATTACAAGTCACTCGAGAAAACCCTAATCCTAATTTGAGAAATCCGAAAAAAGAATCGAAAACCCATAAATTAATACCTCTTCCGCTGATTTTGACCGAAGTCAAAAGAAGCCTCCGATTTAATTTCTATCGCTGACGTCACGCCCGACGTCAGCCCTGGAAAACTTCGCCGCTTCTTCGATTTCGGCCGCTGACGTCGTGCTCGCGTCAGCCGCCGATTTCGATTTCGATTTCGAAATCGAAATCTGATTTCACCGTTGACCGTTGACCCGCCTCGAATCGAACGCCGTTCGTTCGCGTCGTCTTTGTCTCGCCGCGCGAACGTTCGCCGCGTTCGCGTTCGCAGCCGTCGCCGGAGGGGAGGAGGCCGACAAGGGGGAGACGCCGCCCGCGTCTCAGCCTCGTCGCCGACCTGAGATAGCCGCCTGCTACCGTCGCTCGCCGGGAAGTCGTCGATCGCCGCAGAAGAGCTCGGAAACAGGGGAAACACGTCGGAAAACAGGGGAAGGATTTACGAAAAGGGAAAAGCTTCTATTTCACGGTTCAAAGCTACAAAAACCCTCTTCCTTTCACGCTCTCGTCGTCACGTCGGCGTCGCCGCCGTTCACAGAGTCCGCTCGGGCTCGCCGGTTCTCCTCTCCCTCTCACTCCGAGTGCCAAAGATCTCTCCTACGTTCGCCGATCTCTCCTCTCAGCGTCGCTCTGCTCTAGACCTCTTCTCTCTTATAGGGCAGTCCCGCTGCCTCTTCTTCTTCCGCTCCGCAAACCCCGCCGAGACGTAGTCGCCGTCCGATACCTGCGCGTATCTGCGCCTTTGCGAGAAGCTCGCCCGCCTCGTTCCATCCTGCTCCCTTTTTCCGAGTCGACCGAAGAAGCCGTCGTCGTCCGCGTCGCGTGGTGAGTTGACGAAGCTCTGCTGCTTCGTTCGCTCACGTATCCGCGGGCTTGGGCTTGGCTTGGGCTCCCTCTCCTCTGGGCTGAACCGGGAGCCCAGGGCCTAACAATTCTCCCCGGCCCAATTTGGACATCGCCCTCGATGTCCGGCGCGGGCAGCCCGCTCAACGCCGGCTGGCGAGCCACCGCTCCTGCTCGGCGCAGTTCTTCTCGTAGCACTCTTTCCAGTTATGTTTCCTCTTGCGTTGGAGCTTCTCATGGTTCGCACGTAGCTTTGCGTTTTCTTCCGCTTCTAGCTCTTCCCAAGACTTCGGTGAAGGCTTTTCCTCCACTATCTGCTTATATGACTTCTTCTCCTCTGGAGGGTTCGTCTTTTTCTCGACGTTGCTTTGGCCGACTGTGTCTTTCGGCTCTGCTTCTGCGGGGGTCGGTGATGATCCTCCTGCTACCACTGAGGCAATGCGCACAACTCCTATGCGAGCATCTACTGGTTACTCGTCATGCACCACCGCCGGTTTCTCTGCTAGCTCGCGATGCACAATCGCTGCAATCGCGTTCACCCTCTGTCGATCCGGACAGTCGCGTATCCGGTGCGGTCCCTTGCACAAAAAACAGGCAATCGGTCTCAGTTGACCTTGCCCTCGCTCTGCAGGTCGAGCATGCTCCTGCCACGCTGGTTGTCCTCCGTTTCGTCGGGGAGAGGGCCTCTCCCTCTTTGGCGCTCTAGGTCTCGGTGGAGATGGTCGCTTCGGGGGCGACCTTTGTGCTCTCTGGAAGGTCGTCCCTGAAGTCCTCTGATACCTGTTGTCACGCCCCGGTCGAAACGGTCTAAAAACAACGCTTATCCGTTGTCTCAGGGCCGTCCGGCGGAACACCAGAACGTGATCGCGCTAGGGTTTCCGGACCGAAGTTCGTCCCCAAATTCGAAACCCTAGTTCCCGCTCAACTTTTTCTTCCCAAATTACAAGTCACTCGAGAAAACCCTAATCCTAATTTGAGAAATCCGAAAAAAGAATCGAAAACCCTTAAATTAATACTTCTTCCGCTGATTTTGACCGAAGTCAAAAGAAGCCTCCGATTTAATTTCTATCGCTGACGTCACGCCCGACGTCAGCCCTGGAAAACTTCGCCGCTTCTTCGATTTCGGCCGCTGACGTCGTGCTCGCGTCAGCCGCCGATTTCGATTTCGAAATTTGATTTCACCGTTGACCGTTGACCCGCCTCGAATCGAACGCCGTTCGTTCGCGTCGTCTTCGTCTCGCCGCGCGAACGTTCGCCGTGTTCGCGTTCGCAGCCGTCGCCGGAGGGGAGGAGGCCGACAAGGGGGAGACGCCGCCCGCGTCTCAGCCTCGTCGCCGACCTGAGATAGCCGCCTGCTACCGTCGCTCGCCGGGAAGTCGTCGATCGCCGCAGAAGAGCTCGGAAACAGGGGAAACACGTCGGAAAACAGGGGAAGGATTTACGAAAAGGGAAAAGCTTCTATTTCACGGTTCAAAGCTACAAAAACCCTCTTCCTTTCACGCTCTCGTCGTCACGTCGGCGTCGCCGCCGTTCACAGAGTCCGCTCGGGCTCGCCGGTTCTCCTCTCCCTCTCACTCCGAGTGCCAAAGATCTCTCCTACGTTCGCCGATCTCTCCTCTCAGCGTCGCTCTGCTCTAGACCTCTTCTCTCTTATAGGGCAGTCCCGCTGCCTCTTCTTCTTCCGCTCCGCAAACCCCGCCGAGACGTAGTCGCCGTCCGATACCTGCGCGTATCTGCGCCTCTGCGAGAAGCTCGCCCGCCTCGTTCCATCCTGCTCCCTTTTTCCGAGTTGACCGAAGAAGCCGTCGTCGTCCGCGTCGCGTGGTGAGTTGACGAAGCTCTGCTGCTTCGTTCGCGCACGCATCCGCGGGCTTGGGCTTGGCTTGGGCTCCCTCTCCTCTGGGCTGAACCGGGAGCCCAGGGCCTAACACCAATGGTATTGTTTGGGTCTCTGCATGAACTGACTAACAACACCCACAGCATGAGATATATCAGGTCTTGTAAAAGTGAGATAATTGAGTTTGCCAACCAGGTGTCGGTATTGTGTTGCATCAACATACTTTGAGTCCACATTCTCACTATATTTTTGGTTTGGAACTAACGGAGAGTCAGTGCACTTGCAATCACTCATATCGACCTCTTCCAGAAGATCCAAGACATATTTTCTTTGTGACATGAATATACAATTTCGTCTATGAGCTATCTCAATTCCCAAGAAGTACTTTGGTGTCCCCAGAGTTTTAATAGAGAAGTGTGACTGAAAATGTAGCTTAGTTTGATCAATGTCACGTATGTCATCACCAGTGAGTAATGTATCGTCTACATAAATGGCCAAAATAATTACCCTTCTCTGACCGATGAATAAATATAGAGTGATCAGCTCTGCTATGACAAAAACCTGCTGACGTCATGATCTGTGAAAGTTTATGGTACCATGCATGTCGGCTTTGCTTAAGGCCATGAATAGGCTTGCAATTTGCACACTATCTCCTCCTTAGCAACATAACTAGGAGGTTGCTCCATATAGACCTCCTCAAATAGATCACCATAAAAAAATTCATTAGTAACATCCATTTGGTGAAGAGACCGCCGGCAATTGATAGTCAAAGAGAATAGAGTACAAACAGAGTAAGCCGGGCCATCGGAGAAAAGGTATCATGAAAATCAAGCCTATATACCTAATAATATTCTTTAGTGACCAAGCGAGCCTTGTAACGAGCAACAGACCCATTAGAGTGATACTTAATAGTGAATACCCACTGGCACGGAACAACCCGTGCACTAAGTGGAGGAGAAACTAAGGACCACGTCTGATGAGACTGTAGATGGCCATCTCAGCGTCTATGGCTTGCTTCTACTCTGACACCTGCATAGCCTGTAAAGGGGAGGTAGGCAAGGGAAATGAGGACAAAGCGATCGAAAAAGCATGATATAACGGGGATAACCGATGAAAAGAGACATAGTGAGAAATAGGAAAGCGAGAAACGTTATGCTTGCCTTTGCGCAGGGCGATGGGCAGGTTATCGTCAGGAGCTGCGGACGAAGGAGACATGGCAAGAAAAGGCCGGGTGCGTCTGTTATACACCTGTAAAGGAGCAACTAAGGGAACTGACTCAGCAAGAGAGGAGGAAGAAGGAAGAGTAATGGGAACAAGAAGGCGATCTGGAGGAGGAGGAGGAGGATCCCAAACAGACGGCTGTCCAGAGAAGGAAACAAGATCGAAAAGGGAGAACGACCTCCCAAAACAGGAGTAGGAACCCGATTAATGAGAAACGAGGCTGTAAGAACAGCATCAAGCCAAAAGGAGCGAGGAACCTGCATATGAAACAATAAAGTGCGGGCCACATCAAGAAGGTAGCAATTCTTGTGCTCAGCCACCCCATCATGAGAAGAGGTATAGCTACAAGTGGTCTGATGCAGAATGCCATAAGACACACAAAATGAATTAAAGACGGCGCTATTATATTCTAAAGCATTGTCAGAATGCAAAGTTTTTATAGGAACACCAGAGTTTTGATTTCAACATAGAAGTTGTGAAATGCATCAAAAAGTTCAGACCGCTTAGTCAAAATGTAGCACCAACAAGTGCGCGAAAAATTATCTATGAAAGTTACAAAATACTTATGACCTTCTTGACCAAGAACAAGACTGTGCCCCAGACATAGGAATGGATGAGATGAAAAGGATGGAGACTCCTATTGGTAGTCACCAGGGGTAATGAAGCGCGATGGTGTTTGCCCAGTTGACAAACATCACAAGTGAAGGAGGGCCGGGACAACAGGGATAAAAATTATTGAAGACGAGTAGATGAAGGATGACCAAGTCTATAGTAGGAGAGACCTCAGTGGAAGACAAAGCACGAGGTAGCGAGGAGGTAGAGGGTGTAGACATCGTCACGCCTAGGCCCCCCACCAATTGTCTTCTTCGTCCGGAGGTCCTAAAAGAGATAATATGAAGAAAGAAAGGTGACACTATAGTTGCATTGAGTAGTAAATGCGCGTATAGAGAAAAGATTAATCGAAAAGGAAGGTATAAATAAAAAATGAGAAAGTACAATAGTAGAAGAGATGGGAACCGTTCCAACACCCATGACAGGAATAAGAAAAACGTCGGCAATAGACATTGGAGGGTAGACACCCCCAGTGGACAAGGAAACAAATAAGGTGTGGTTACCTGTCATGTGAGATGAGGCACCAGAATCACCAATCTAAGTATATCTAGAAGAAGCAAGAGTGGCTATACCCAAAGCAGGAGTAGAAGCAGTGACAAATGTAGATGGTACCGCCATGGATGTAGATGCAGATTGGAGTAAGCGGTCATACTCAGCTGCAGAAATAGTAGCAGTATCATTCACCACTGGAGCTTGATTCATACCAGACAAAAAAGTATCAGTAGCTGCAGCGGCTCTGGCGGGCGAACGCACAAACTTCTGCCAACATCGGTCCGGTGTGTGGTTGGTGCGACCACAATGAGTGCACGGAGGGAAACCATAGCCACGACCGCATCCCCGTCCATGGGTGAGACCACGACCAGAAGGAAAGGCCGCAAGAAAAGCGGCAAGGGCACTAGGAGCATCATTGGATTAAGATGGAGATGGCACATGCAATAGTCGAGAGAAGGCGCCCTAGAGTGTAGTAACAGTGGAATCCACCAGCAGTTGTGAATCGATGGCCGAGTATTGAGGATTAAGGCATGACAAGAATTTAGCCACCAAGAACTCCTGCCGTTGTTGAAGAGTGACTTCTATATTAGATGAGGGAGGATAATACTGAGAAAGTTCATCTCATTTCTCTTGTAAAAGAGTATAAGTCTCCTGGATGGTGTGATTCTCATGTTGTAGAGTGATGATCTCTTCATAGAGGCGAAACACATAACTGAGATTCTGTCTTGGGGCATAAGTGCTAGTCAGAAAGTCCCAAGTAGATTTAGTAGATTTGTGATATATAATCATGGAAGCGACTTTGGGATCCATACTATGGAGAAGACGATTCAACACAGCCATATCAGACTGACGCCAGGCCTCATAAGACGGGTCAGTGAGAAGGGAAATAGACTGTGTGAAATGATGCTCCTTGCTGTGAGACCCCAGAAAAAGGCGAACCGATTGAGACCACGATAGAAAATTTGTCCCATCAAATTTGACGATATGAGCCCCAAAAGTATTTCTAGACTTAAATTCTAAAGAAGAGGAAAAGGAATCCATACTTGGCTGAAACTAAATACGTCACCAGCCGGAATTGAAAAACCCGCAACAATAAAGAGATGCACAAACTGATTTGGAGGGAACGAGGACAAAATTCCCTGATCAAAAAACTGGTCTAGACGAAGCATTACCTTCCATAAAATCGAAGCAGTGGTGCGGTGAGCATGGAAGATGGAAAGGTGGCACCGGCGGATAGCTCTGGCAGCGACAGTGGAAGGTAGCGTTGTGGTAAGAGGATCCACTGGAAGAGGATTCATCGGAAGGCAAGATCCAGCATCTAGATGGGTATCGGCGGTGTTTCACATTTCCATGCCGATACCCTGCGAGGAACGGCGGCAAGCGCACGAGGTGCCTTGCCTGACACCGTCGACTTCCTTACTCATCCAAGAGAAGTGGAAGGAAGATATTACGGGAAGGAAGGTGAAGGATAGGAAAGGTGGGTGTGTGGGCGTGGAGGCGAAGCAACGACGAAGGCGAAAGTGAGGCAGCGAAGGGAACAACATCGGAACAGTATTTGCATTGATACCAAGTTGAGTTTGACAAAGCAAAAACTTAGGTTTTCCATTAGGGCAACCAAGGGATAAAGAGCAACATGTTAACGGGTAAGGTAGTGATAACAACTACCGTAAACCCAAACCCGCGAACATATAGACACTCTAATAGCTATTATGTTATTGATATAAATTATTATTATATAACTGATATAAAATGTTATTATTTTTCTATATAACGAATGATATAAATTACTGTTATGATGTTGATATAAAATACTATTGTTATAATTGCGATATTATTATTGATATAATTATTATACTATTGTTGTTATAAATTGTGATATTATTGTCAATATAAACTGTGATTTTATTGTTGTTATAACTCCAATATTGTTATTGTTATAAACTATAATATTATTCTTGATATAATGCAATATTCATGGTATAAACTGTGATATTATTGTTGTTATTATAAATTATTATTACTGTTATATTATTATTATTATAAATTGTTAGGTACCACAATATTGTTTTTTGCAATATAAATTGCTAGAATAACTATTTATTGATATATTTGTTATTATCATAAATTGCAATATAAATTGTCATACATTTGTTGATATTACTGTTAACATTATTGTTAATATCATTGTTATTCATATTATTATGCTTGATTTGTTATCTCATGGTTGATATATTGATCATATCGGATGAGATTAAAGAGTGATAAAAAATGATGAACGTCAAAAATAATATTTATAAATAAAAAAGAAAGGAGGGCAGTGGAAGCTCAAAGAAAAATGATGATGAGTAAAAAAAGGGATTGATGAGGAAATTAAATCAACGAAGAAGATAAAAAAATAAAGAGAGAGAGAGCCAAGAGGCTGTACATAAAAAAAGAGAGAGCTGCACTAAAAAAATCACCGAGAAAGAGAATAAAAGGAAATAAAGAGAATGGAAGAGAAAAGATGGTTGAAAGACAATAAAAGGGAAGATCGCCTTGCATCATATGTTGTTTGCCCTAATTCCTTCCTTCCCCACACTGACGTAGTCACTATGACTAAACAAAAAAATGCCACTGCTAATCCCCACACCAGCTTCCCTCAGCTGCCAATATTATATTGTTAATATATTGTTATGTATTGTTGATATGACTATTGATATAAAATGATATATGTTGTTAATATAATTGCTGTCATGAATTGTTATTATGTCCATATATATTTGTATCTATCGTTATAAAAAGCTATCGTTGTTGTGGGGTCAAAAAGTGTTACAGTTTAGTGTAGCATGACCTTATCAAATTCACCTTATACTTATAAAGCTTTTTTGTTTAATAGGTTATAGCTTCCGATGAATGCAATGATTCATTGTTAATTACCCTGAAAATCATGGCACCTTTGATTAAGATATCTATATTATGTAAATGGGCAACATTGTATAATTAGAGTACAAAGAAATTTGTAAATATCATATTAATATATGACTCATTAACAAATTAAAATTTAGTACAATGAACGCAATCTTCATCAATCAGAAAAAATCTTGACAATGGATATATGATTTTTTTTTTATAAATACTAGGCCTTAATGACTTGCAAGTATTTGAATTTAGTAAATACTTGGCATTGATGGCCAATTAGTATTTGAACTTGAAAAGTACTCAATCTTGATGCCTTATAAGTATTGAATTTGATAAATACTCAGCCTTGATGGCATGTAAATATTTGATTTTTGATTAATAATCGGTCTTGATAGCCTGTGGGTATTTGAATTAGTAAATACTCGACCTTGATGGCTTATGAGTATTTAAATTTGATAAATACTCGGCCCTGGTGGTTTATGAGTATTTGAGGTTGATAAATACTTGGTCTTTATAGCTTTTGAGTATTTGAATTTAGTTAATACTCATCTTTAATAGCTTATGAGTATTTGAATTTAGAAAGTACTCGGCCTTGATGACTTATGAGCATTTGAAATTGAAAAATACTTAGCCTTGATGACTAGTGAGTATTTAAAATTGATAAAACTCGGTCTTGATGGCTTGTGAGTATTTAGATTTAGAAAATACTCTATTTTAGTGATTTATGAGTATTTGAATTTGGAATATACTCAGCCATAATGGTTATAGATTATGAGTATTTGGATTTAGTAAATACTCGGACTTGATAACTTATGAGTATTTAGATTTAGAAAGTACTCAACCTTGATGACTTAGTGAGTATTTGAATTTAATAAATACTTAGTCCTGACCGCTTGTGAACATTTGAATTTAATAAATACTTAGTCTTGATAGCTTGTAAGTTTTTGAATTTAATAAATACTCAGCTTTAATAGTTTGTAAGTATTTGAATTTAATAAATACTTGACTTTAATGGCTTGTGAGTATTTGAATTTGAATTTAATTAAATACTTAACATTGACACATAATTATTCCTTTGAAAACACCTTTTACCTTCACGGCACTGCAAACACAATGTTATATTGAGGAACAACACCCCGATGGTCAGTATTGACCTACATAATCTCTCAAACAATATTATACTATAGTGCACCACGACTTACCAACAGATGTTCGAATGACGAATCTCCAGGGGAATCGAGGTAATGACAATACAATCCATATAGTTGATGGATTGAATTGCTTTGATTTGAATAGCCAACTTTGATAAGTCTAAAGCTGAACATATTTGTAGACGGTATCTTTGGCTTATTCTAAATCAAAATGTCAATCATAGAGGAAGATTAATTTGTGTTTTGATTTGTCTCGGAGTTCACTATATCTTATATTTTTTGGGTAAACGATACTGGCATTTGTATTTCCGAGTGGACTTGTGCTTAATATGTGCTTGAATTTGTACTTCAAATGCTAAATTTATAGTGTTGAGCTTAAGTGGTCCTATGCTCAGGTTTACTTTAAATGTTGAACTTGAATTATCTTCTATCTAAGTTTGTATTCAACCCAGATTGATTACTGCTTCGGTTTCCGTATATTTAACCAAATGTTGAATAAACGTTGATAGATTGGTTTAGTTCAAGGTTCTTAAAATCGGTTCGAACTAACTGATTTTTTCAGTTCAGAATGACCTAGTTCAAGGTTCTTAAAATTGGTTCGAATCGACTAGTTTTTTCTATTTAGACTGGTCATATGAAAGTTTGGACCGAACCATGAAAACTGAGCAACAGATCGAGCGGCAGCAAGAGTAGGAGGAGGAGAAGAGAGGAAGAAGGAGAGAAAGGCAAGCGGCGGTCTAGACTGGACCATAGAAATGGAGCAACGGTGCAAAGGAGAGGAAGGTAGGTAGGCGATGGGCATGAGCGGCAAGCAGCAGACATGAGTGGCAAGTGGTGGACATGAGCGGCAAGTGGTAGATATTCCCCCTTCTCTTATTCTCTTTCTTCTTTCTTTCCTCTTCTCTTCTTTTTTCTTTTGCTTCTTCGCCCAGTTCCACCGGATTTTCATCTAGTATGATCGGTATGTACTGGTATATTGAAACTTCAAAAATTCTTATTTGGTCTGCTGTGTATTTTATCTCATTGTGCCTATTCATCTTTCTATTCTCGACCACAGTGACATTCATGCTGAACTCGACTATTGGTGGGCCTGATGGCTGGTTTGTTTCAGGTCTGATTTGATGGAATATGATTTTTGGTCGAACTGAATTGATTAGTTGACCAGAACCGAGTTAGACCAGCTCGAGGCAAATTGATTTATTGGACTTAGTCAAAGAAGTTTGTTAGCAGTAGCGCATTGGACTGTATAGAACAGGATTTTTTGGTCGGAATGTCTAAAATTAGAGTGGCTCGCTTGTTCATCCGAATTGGGCGAACTCGGCTTGGAGTTCATCGCTGCGGCTGGGTCATTTGCCCTAACGCATGCTCATGCCTTCGGTCGGCTACAGCGTGACGGCAGACGGCAAAGACGACTACAGAATGATGGCTGCGACAGTGGCTATAAAATTTTACTCCGCCGCAACAGCGACTGGCTGCTTCGATTCACAGTTGCGGTGATCTTGTGTCACAGGATTGCTGGGAGGCGAAGCTCTCCTTTCTTCCTTTTTTTTTGTTCGCTGTGGTGAACGGCGACGACACAGCTTCAAGTTTCTTCAATTAATATCGGCGCAAGGGATAGTGGCGAGGTACTGTTATTTGATTTAGCAGCAAAGTGAAGCCGGCGTGGCGATCTGCAGTGGCTCTTTTCTTGTTTAGTCACAGCGACGAACTCAGTGGGAGGAAGGAATTAGGGCAGACGGCGCACGATGCAAGCAATCTACCCTTTTATTATCTTTCAGCGATCTTTACTCCTCTCTTTCTCACTGATGCATTCCTCTGTTTTTATGCTCAACCTCCTCGGCACTCTCTTTTTTTTTTCTTGTTAATTTAATTTCCTCATCAATCCTTTTTTTAATCATCATCAACTTTTTTTAGCTTCCGCTACCCTCCTTTCTTTTTCTTTTACTTATTATTATTATTATTATTATTATTATTATTATGTTCATCATTTTTTACCACTACGAAATCTCATCCGATATGATCAAAATATCAACAATGAGTAAATATATCAATCAAAATAAATATGAATATCAATAATATTACCAATAATGTTTATGATAATTTATATCACAATTTATGACAATAAAATATATATTAATAAATAATTACAATAGCAATTTATTTTGCAAAAAATAATTGGAGTTTATAATAATAATAATATAGCAATAATAATAATATCACAGTTTTTTTACGGTGTATATTAACAATATTATCCTTATAATAATAGTAATATCATATTTATATATTAATAATATCAGAATTTATAACAATAATAACAGTAATTTCACATTTTATTCCAATAATAATATCACTAACAACAATAATTTATATCACTATCGTAACAGTATTTTTACGTTAGCAATTATATAACAAAATAACAGTAGTTTGTGTCAGCAATTATAAAATAATAATTTATATCAACAACATTTTATATTAGCAATTATATCAACAAAATGACAACAGTTTATATCAAGAGTTATATAATATAACAAAATAGTAGCAATTTATATTGGCAATTATATAAACAATATATATCAATAATCAATATATCAACAACAACAGCTAAACCAACAAAGATATCAATAAAACGAAAAAATTTCCTGAGTAAACTGCTCGCTCTCTACCTTTTCCTCTCTTTTCAAGCAAGCATAAGTTTCTCTTTTCTCTTTTTTTTTCCCATAGTCCTTAGCCTTTTTTTTCTTGTTCTTTCCACTCTTCTCTCTTTTATTTTATTTTATTTTTTGCCAGAGCTCTCCAATTTTTTTAGCCTCTTCTACTTTTTGTCTACCGAACCCATTTGCTTCGTCACATTCCTTCTTTCTCCTCTTTTTAGTAACCATGGTATACATAACAAATCTTCTATTTTGAATTTTTTTTGTTTTAGTTGCAACATGTTTTTCTTTTCTTTTACGAATGCTAACTTTGATTTCTTGTTTCATTTGCTTCGTCATATTACTTCTTTCTCCTCTTTTTAGTAACCATGGTGTACATAACAAATCTTCTATTTTGGATGCGACCTGCATCTCCTCTTAATTATCTCCATACAACACCACATCGTTTTTTTATTCAAATTTTATTTTACCAACAATTTATATTTTTTTTTATTCCAAAATCACTTCCAACAGAGAGCTACTGCCAAATTCTGAATTCAAGCTCTTCTTGCCAATGTGATTTCAGTTTGTATTATATTCAACAGTTTTATCATGACATTATCCTTTCTCACCAATTATACTGAAGGAATCAATGAAAGAATATATATACCTGATGTATTAAGTAATGATCCGGATGATTTACTAGAAAAAAGTGTTCAACTAGCTCACTGAGTGTCTCATCTGGATCAAGAGGAATATTTCGGACGAGAACCTGAAAGATGTTAATACACATCAAGATTTAATTCAAAAGAAGAGAACACTAGGGAACTAATAGAACTATATCTATAAATAACAGTCTGAATTAATGTTGATGACAAATAAAACTATCAACAACATATATCTTCATGATTTCATATATAGTTTTGAATATCAATATGTACCCTTGGACCTGGCGGCTGTATGTACCGGTATATTTTATGTAGCCATGAGATATCTTCTTTTCTTTAAAAAAAAGTGTTCTTAATGTAATCCTGTAACTATTTTAGGGTAGATGAAAATATCACAAAAAGATTAAACAGAAGATTCCATGCTATTAAGAAGACAAGAACTAAATAGGAAGTCAACACTTTGCATATTTACAGATAAAAGGTATTTGCTAGGGGAGCATCAATAATGGATGTAAATGAACCAATAAGAAATCGAATGCCTATAACAATAGAACGGATGTAGACGGGCCAATGAGTCATATTGTCATTTCAGAGTAGTTGACTTCATAGTCAAGGAGATAATAGTAGTAGACTCCATTTTTAAAAAAGGTCTGTATCACAAGATGTATTGTGTTCGGTACATAATACGTCAAGTACGTACAAGTGGCATTTTAAAACCCTAATAGACTCTATCAAAACTCACAAGGTATAGGGCATAAAAAGGTGTAGAATACAAGGTTAGGGTTTTAGTGGAGTGTTAAGGCATTGCTAACTCCAGCTAGGAAAAAGAAAAAATGTTGAGAAGAACGGTGGTTAGAATTCTCCTTCCGTTTGTCGTTTGAGAAGAGACCCTGTGGGAGAATGAAAATTAAAAAAAGAAAGGGTGGTGGAAGAGGCTGGCTGGTGGTGTAGAGAAAAGGGAGGCAGGTAGAGGTAGAGTGCGTGAGGTAATCGAAGACAGAGGAGTGAGAGGACTAGATTTGAGAGAAGAGGAGGAATTTAGGTTATGCCAGAGTTAGAGCGACACCTAGTTTAAGTAATATATACACATACATAATATTATGTACATACATTATAATTCTAGAGGAAATTTGTAGGGCTAGCAAATAGCAATACAATAATTCACTAGTAGTCCATCTAAGACTATTGTTCTAGCATATAGTTGCAAACTTGCAATTGTCATAGAATGAAATAACAATCCATTTCACACGACGGGACCATCTAAGAGTTTAGCAGTAGCAACCATTTTTTTTTCTTTTAACATAGGCAAGTAATTGATTTAGGCAAACCTTGCATTGCTGATATCTTATGTCGATTTGAACATAACTAACAACAAACTGGTAGACCACTATTTCAAACTTTGGCTGGCGTTATAAAGAGCTTTAAGTTAGCACATCAGCTTTAAACAGCAACCATTAGACATAATTGCTTGTTTAATTACAGTGTAAAGAAACTGCTCGTTTCACTTGAATATAATTAATAGTGAGCAAGAATCGACAGTTAAAAAGATCTACGAAACTTTAGTACAAAAATTTTTGCTTGCCAGAGCATGGATCAAAAGAAGTAACATAAGAACAAATATTTCGAGCACAGCTGTAATTGATACTTCAAAAGTGCAAAGAGAACTAAGGGCATGGAAAAGCTAATCCAGATTGAGGTTGTAACTAATGGATCACAGTCATTAAAACAGTACTGTGATACTTGTCTTCAAATTCACCAAAGAATGTACATTGAGGACTACGACAAAGATTAAAAAATATTTAATTATCTTACAGTATATTGATCTGGCCGTCGTTTAACAGATGCGAGAAAATGCAACCTCATAGAAGCAACAACTCCATATTCCTTAAACAATATGTAACATGTCCAAAAAGTAAATACATATGCCATACCCAAATGAGCAAAGAACCTGCGACAAATAAGCACATTGTAGTATTTTACACAGAAAAGGAATTAATATTTGAAAAAGAAAATAAAACTGATGAGATGGGGGTTTTCAGAAGATGATACAACCAATTGGCGAGAGCATAATGGGTGTGGTATGCGGGAGAAGTGACAATATGGGAGTTGCCCAAGTAGTGAGGTGCGAACCATATGCTTTACTACAGAAGAAAAGGAGGAGAGTAAAGAAAGAAAAAAAAATAACAGGCATGTTTGCGGTTTACTCCTGTGTCTTTGGGGAAAGAATAAAATGAAGAAACAGAGTAATCTACTAGGAATTATGAGAAATTGACAGATTGTCTAGCAATAAATTTAGATTATCTAAACATATCAGTGAAAGTACATGTTACTCAACCTAGTTGTTGCTTAAACTTTGGCAATAAATTTAGATTATCTAAACATATCAGTGAAAGTACATGTTACTCAGCCTAGTTGTTGCTTAAACTTTGGCAATAAATTTAGATTATCTAAACATATCAGTGAAACTATATGTTACTCAACCTAGTTGTTGCTTCAACATTGGCAATAAATTTAGATTATCTAAACATATCAGTGAAAGTACATGTTACTAAACCTAGTTGTTGCTTAAATTTTGATAAATATAATTTTTCAAATTTCATTGCTCGTTTGATATTTGATTGATTATGTATAAAACATATGTGCATTTGTCAAGTATATTGCTCAATTTGGCTATGATCTTACTCTGACCAATAGGTCAAAAGTTATTCTGACTTCTGAGCCTAGTCACTTGTTTTGGGACAAACCTAAGCAAGCATATTTTGACGTATTTGGTGCTAATTTCCTATTATTTCTTTCAGCTTGGTTCTGGAAGAAGAAAGCCAAGAAATGAGGTACCAGCAATAGTTGGTTGAATATCAAACTATTACTCAAGATATTAGAGTAAGATCGAGATTTTGAATAGTTGCAAAGCAAAGGATAAATATGCTTACATTAATTAAGTAGGATTATTAATTGTACTAGTGCAAACCTACACATGGTACCGGTGGTACTTAGTTGGTATAATTAAATATTATATATATACTTATCTGGTACCTATAATGTAGCAATGTAGCTCCAGTATTACCACCCAATTCAGACTAGTTTTGAAAACTAAGATTCTAAGAATCAATTTAATTATTAGTCAATGTCAGGTGATAAACTCGGTACAAATTTTAAAATTGTTGAATACTATTCAATGTGGATCCTAAGTGTCACGCCCTGAATTACGTTAATATTTTCTTAATATTATTACACGTGAGTCAACACTTGACTTAATTCCAAACACACCCACGCTGAAAGTCCCCTAACCTCAAGAGGGGGGGGGGGGGCGAAACCCTAAAGATGGCGCATAACAATATTTTCGCATGGGAAGCTAGGGTTTCAAGAGATCTTTATATGTCATATAATTAACTTTTAAATGATTGAATGGATGAAGAAGAACTCATACCATAGCCATCGGTTTGATGGTGCCTTGGAAGCAAAGGCGCAAATGAACCTTCTCCAAAGTTGACGCACACAAGAAGATCGATGCGCTCACTCCTTTGAATCCTTTGTGCTAGCAAAGCCTTTCAAAGGGTCTTTGTCGAATGAAAGGGATGGAGATGTTGATCACTCTTGGCCGAATCCTCCTCCTCAGTAGCTTCAAACGCCGCCACACACAAAAGTGTCGAGAGAGAGAAGTCACGATAGGGATACGAGCGAGAATAGGATTATCCCTATTCGAACATGAGAGATCTCCAAGTGGAGATCATGGTTTCTAAAAATAGAAACCACACTTCGCTCACACGTTCACGCCATCTCCTTTTGAACCATGCGCTCATATAATGAGCCGGTTCAATTTGGTTCGGTTTAAGAACCAATCAAGCCAGCGATCCAGTCTAGATCTTAATTAAAACCCTAAGGCTCCAGATCTAACCATTCATCTCTTGATGCTCCTGATCTCACCGATCTAGCATCCAATCTCTCAATCGAAGCTTACCGATCTCAAGCCCTAATCAATCAAACATGATCAGACCAGATCTCACTTACAATCAGAGATTAAATCCCTTTAAACTGAACCCAAATAATTCAGTCCACACGATCTGACTTAAGTAAGCCATATCATCAATTTGTGCGACCCTAAGGGTTTACTTTAAACGTCGGTAACGATAACTCACGTTATCACGATCAGTGAGGGGTATCTAGCAACACATCACTGTCTCCCGATATAAAGAAAAGAGTCTTCCAAGACTACACCCAAACCACAGCATAAGTGTGAATCCAATTCACAAGGCATACATGCTTCCTTTGCCACTGGATGTTCTTATTGGACAAGCGTGTCAAGCTTGTAGCTCCAATATGATGAGCATGATTAGATCAGATGAACATAGTCATCTGGGTATGGCCATACACTTTCTCAATCATCTCATCCAGGGGGGCTCCTTTAGAACATCACACTCCACTTAAGGAGACGGCAATCCTATATCTATCACTAGTGCCCTAACCTGATTCAAGCTCACCATCCAAGATAGTCTATAATCATTATATTTCAAATGATATTGAACTACCTCAAAACAATGACAATCATCATTTAGAACTCAAAACAATGACAATCATCATTTAGAAAACACAAGTGATCTCAAGTCAGAGGAAATGTGCCACTTGTCGCATTCAAGGATTATTCATATTGTGACAAGCAATTGAATATCCTAGTAGGGTCTGTCCAGTACATCCAATGTACCCATGAGTCTACATCTTATTCCATGCTCGAAGCATCCTATAAGATTAGAACACATATTAGTCTCAATCATATCAAGGCTGTCTCATGTTCACCAAGATATCTTGACTAAGGACATAACTGCATGTCAGCCTAGCTGAACAGCTTTGAGACATTATTCAGAAGTACACTTATTGCAGCAGACAATGTAACAAATTGAATAACAACCATTACCTTTATAAACATAAGAGTTTATACATGATACTGATACATTCCCAAGGCCTCAAACATTAGCCTTAAGGGCATACCCCAACAATCTCCCACTTGCACTTAATCTAATGGTTGAGGAATCTCAAACCCATATTATTACAGTGCTTCTCATGCTTCTGCTGCGCCAGAGGCTTAGTAAGCGGGTCTGCCAGATTGTCATCTGTATGAACCTTGCAGACTTTGATCTCGCCACGATCAATGATCTCCCGGATCAAATGAAACCGTCTCTGTATGTGCTTGGACTTCTGGTGCGACCGTGGTTCCTTTGCTTGTGCGATTGCTCCAGTGTTATCACAAAAGATAACCAAAGGATCTGCACTCGAAGGAACAACACCAAGTTCCTGAACGAACTTACGAATCCACACTGCCTCCTTGGATGCTTCCGAGGCTGCAACATACTCGGCTTCTGTTGTGGAATCAGCAACTATTGACTGTTTGAAACTCTTCCACACCACCGCTCCTCCATTCAAGCTAAAAATATAGCCTGATTGCGATCGGAAATCATCCTGGTCAGACTGGAACGAAGCGTCAGTATATCCTTCAATACTGAGTTCTTCCTGACCACCATATATCAAGAACATATCTTTGGTCCTCCGCAGATATTTTAAAATGTTCTTGACTGCAATCCAGTGCGCCAGACCTGGATTACCTTGGAACCGACAGGTCACGCTTAACCCGTAAGCGACGTCTGGGCGAGTACACAACATCGCATACATTATGGACCCAATAGCCGAAGCATAAGGCGTATTATCCATTTCATCTTTCTCAGTCTGTGTTTCTGGACACTGACTCTTCGAAAGATTCAGACCATGTCTGACTGGAAGATATCCTCTTTTAGAATTCTCTAAATGGAATCTCTCCAGGACTTTATCGATGTAAGTACTCTGGCACAACCCGAGAAGCCTCTTAGATCTATCCCTGTAGATCTTCACACCTAATACATAGGCTGCTTCTCCAAGATCTTTCATCTGGAAACATTTCCTTAGCCATGCCTTTACGGCATGCATTTCAGGAATGTCGTTTCCAATGATCAAGATATCATCGACGTAGAGGACTAGGAAAGTAATCACGCTCCCACTAAACCTCTTATATACACACGGGTCATCTTCGTTCTTGATGAAACCAAATTCAGTGACTGATTCATCAAAACGAATATTCCAGCTTCTTGATCCTTGCTTAAGTCCATAAATGGACTTCTTTAACTTGCATATTTTATGACGATCTGATGGATTAGTGAAACCCTCAGGTTGTGTCATATACACATCCTCATCCAGATTTCCATTCAGGAAAGCCGCTTTCACATCCATTTGCCAGATCTCATAATCGTAATATGCTGCTATCGCGAAAAGAATCCGAATAGACTTAAACATGGCTACAGGTGAGAAAGTTTCATCATAATCTATCCCGTAGATTTGTTTGAAACCTTTCGCAACTAGCCTGCCTTTATAGGTAACCACATTACCATCCATGTCAATCTTCTTCTTGAAGATCCATTTGCAGCCTATAGGGATTACTCCCGGAGGCGGATCAACCAAATCCCATACTTGGTTATCTGACATGGAGTCCATCTCGGCTCGCATAGCTTCAAGCCATCTAGCCGACTCCGGTCCACTGACCGCATCCGCATAAGTGAGGGGTTCATCATTATCAATGATGTAGACTCCGTCATAGCGCTCAGGCTGTCGACGAATCCTTCCCGATCTTCGCGGTTCCCGTGATATCTGAGCCTCAGGTTGTTCAATAACCTGTTATACTGGCTCAGGCTCATCCAAATTTGCTTGACTACTTTGTCCTTCCTCTGGATTCTCATCCAGCTTTATTTCTCTCCCACTGGCCTCTTGCAGAAGAAACTCCTTCTCAAGAAATATGGCCGTCCGAGCAACAAATACCTTGTTCTCTTTGGGATCGTAGAAATAATAACCCTTAGTTTCCTTAGGGTAACCGACAAAGATACATTTCTCAGATCTGCACTCTAGTTTCCCAGAGGCGAGCTTTTTGACATAAGCCTCGCAGCCCCAGATCCTGATAAATGTCAAGCTCGGCTGTTTCCTATACCATAACTCATATGGCGTCTTTGAAACTGTCTTGGATGGCACTCGGTTTAGTACCTTTGCAGCTGTCTCCAGTGCAAATCCCCAAAAGGAGTAAGGTAGAGTAGCCTGACTCATCATAGAACGAACCATATCAAGTAGGGTTCTGTTCCTCCTCTCGGACACACCATTCCATTGCGGTGTTCCTGGCGGAGTGAGCTGTGAGATAATCCCACACTCCTTCAGATAGTCAGTAAACGCATGACTCAAGTATTCTCCACCTCGATCAGAACGAAGTGCCTTGATATTTCAGCCTAGCTGATTTTGTACTTCATTCTTGAACTCTTTGAACTTGTCAAAAGATTCACTTTTATGTCTCATCAGATAGACATAACCATACCTACTGAAATCATCAGTAAAGGTAATGAAGTACTGATAGCCACCTCTGGCATGTTTACTAAATGGCCCACACACATCACTGTGTATAAGGTCAAGTAAACCTGAAGCCCTTTGACCTTTGTGAGGAAAAGGTGACTTCGTCATTTTACCCATTAAGCAAGCTTTGCATGTATCAATCCCCTCATAGGAGAATGATCCCAGCAGTCCATTATCATGCAACCGCTTAATGCGTTTCTCGTTAATATGGCCTAAACGACTATGCCATAGCAAGGTGCTGTCATCAGCATACTTGGCTTTCTTAATATCAATATTGTGTATAGAACATTCCATGTCTAACATGAATAACCCATTGTTAATTGAACCAGTAGCATAAACAATATTATCAAGAGAAAGAACACACTTTGAAATATTGCATTCAAAGGAAAATCCCTTCCTGACAAGAGCAGGAATAGAGATAATATTCTTAGTAATGCTGGGAACAAAGTAACAACTATTTAGTTCTAATACAAGCCCAAATGGCAAAGAGATGAAATAGTCTCCTACAGCAACAGCAGCAACCCGTGCCTCGTTTCCAACTCGTAGGTCCACCTCATGCTGTCCCACCTGTCTTCTTCTCTTGAGTTCCTGTACATTTGAACAAATGTGAACTCCACATGCAGTGTCCAACACCCATGAAATAGAAGAAGAAAACATGACCTCAGTCACATAAATACCTGAGCCAGAAGCGATGCTTCCCTTCTTGTCTCCTTGGAGCGCTTTACAGTCCTTTTTCCAGTGACCCAGCTGGCCACAGTGGAAACATCTGTATTCCTTCGACCGCTTGACCTTCTGTTTCAGAGCCTTGTTGTAGTTCTTGACTGGGGCTTTGCCCTTCTTCCCCTTCTTCTTGTTCCTTGAAGGAACCATTAAGACAGAGGTTGAAGGCTTTCCCTTCAGAGTCTCCTCAGTAGTCAAGAGCATATTCAGCAGCTCTGCCGGAGTACAATCGATTTTGTTCATATTAAAATTAATAATGAACGCATCGAAAGAGGGCGGGAGAGACTGTAGAATAATGTCTACAGCAAGCTCCTGATAGATGGTATGCCCCAGTTTCTCTAGAGCCTCCTTGTGCCCAATCATCTTGAGCACGTGAGCTCCCACTGGGCTCCCTTCAGCCAGTTTGCTCTGAAAGAAAAGCTTGGTCAAATTGTAGCGCTCAGTCCTCGCCTGTGCAGCATACAGCATCTTGAGGTTTGCTATAATTTCTATAGCAGACATATCCTCATGCTGACGCTGCAGCGGTGGCGCCATAGACGCTAGCATCAGGCAAGCGACATCAATGCTATCATTGACATGCTTTTCATAGGCTTCCCGAACCGCCCTTGCGGCGTTCGGAGCGGGTTGAGGCGGTATCGCCGTCTCGAGGACATACAATTTCCTCTCTGCCTTAAGAACAATCTTAAGGTGTCCGTACCAGTCTGAGAAGTTCGGCCCAGCAAACTTCTCCCTTTCCAGTAGGGATCGCACATTGAAGTTCATGGTGTTCGTTGCTGCAGGAATCTACAACAATGCAAGAACAGCAAGGTCAGTATCAATGTTCAGAATCAATCCAGGACTTAAGAAAGATTCTTTTCTCACTATTTTATCTGGCTGAAAAATCCAGCAAAAAACAGCCCGAAAGAGTAGAACTCTTTTAGTGAGATGGGATCCAGATTTCATACTTGGTCTCCGCGTCCCGCTCAGGCGAGATAAGATGCACAGAGAGTACAAGCACTAATCTCTGGTAGGCTGTCCCAGCCAATCGCCAACCCGTGCGATTCCCCTTCATCTGGGCAATCCAGCAGACTGTGCCAACTGAGTTGGTACAACACAGTCTCTGATTCCACAGATGGCTGCCTCCATGCGCTACCATATGCGCCACATATGTAGCCTACATGGTCAAGCTGACCCGACCTACTCCCTGGACCACCACGTGCTATGCTGAGCAACGAGAAGCGATAAATCCCTTCTCTGTAACACGCAGGTGTAATCCAGCACCGTCTGAAGATAGATGGACGTGCCCACTGAGTGGGTACAACACGGCTCCAACGATAGTCAAAACAGTGAGGTTTCGCGTCAGAAGGCTTACGAGCTTGATATTTCAGCGTTGGATTTTAACGGTCTTTTATCTTCTTCACTATCATGCAATTCCTATGGTGATAGCAGAAGATAAATTAATCATGCTGTTCTACTTATATAAACAATAAAAGAAAGCATGGATCTTATGTGGTAAAAGCCCATAGCCTAAGTAAGACCTTAATTAACTTAAGTCTTCACTTCCTTTTCTTCATGGGACTTTTGCTGCTTATCTAGCCCAAACCAGGGCCCAAGCGCCATCTGCAGCTCAGGTGCGCCTACCAGGGAAAATGCGCCTGGTCCCAGAGTCGAACCCTGGACCTCCCACCTGGTCTAGCCTCTGCTGCATGCGCCTCTGCCAAGTGTGCTCTGTGCTCTTGTCTGATTAACTTACAAATTAATCTATCTAGACAAGATTGACACGCAGGTCAATTACACTTTATAAATTAAATACAATGTGATACGCAGATCACAATAATTAATTTACAACTTTAATACAGGCACGCAGGCCCCAGCACAGCACACATTTAACATGGGCAGCCCACATAAGAATAAATAAACATACATATGGCATCAATCAACATGCGATCCAACCATGAAAATAAAATTTTTTTGAAAAACCCCATTGGCATCAATTTTATTTGCCTTATATGCCCTTACTACCTTACAACGGTCCATTACTAGGGATCCACTCATCATTTCTAGTTAGATCCACTGCCCTTACATGCACCAAGTCCTAACTGACTTGAGTCGACCAAATGGTCAACTATGCATGCGCGAGGGCTGAACGACCACAATGAGGTCTGGCAAGCGGGTGTGACCCCGGGCCTAACTCATGTGCGTTCATGGTTGTCTCAATCAGACATCGCTACACGCCTGTCTGCAGTCGACCTATAGCCATCTCGTGCTTGCGCACAGGTGCTATCTGGTCAACCCATCTAGGCTGTCAGATGGTCTGATCAGACTGTGTGGATCTAACCTAGATGATGACTTCAACCCTAATAACCCGTCTAAGGGTTTACAGTAAGGCCTTAGATCTAATGAGAGGCGCGCATGTGAAGTAGTTTTGAAAAAAACAACTATGCGCCAATCAACATGCGCCAACTGAAAACAAACAAATACAAGTATTTTCGCATATGAAAACTTATCATGTATTTTTTGCATGTTATGAAGATCTAAGCATACATGGATCACAAAGCAATCATATGAACATATAAAACCTGCCCTCTGATACCAATTGAAAGTCCCCTAACCTCAAGAGGGGGGGGGGGCGAAACCCTAAAGATGGCGCATAACAATATTTTCGCATGGGAAGCTAGGGTTTCAAGAGATCTTTATATGTCATATAATTAACTTTTAAATGATTGAATGGATGAAGAAGAACTCATACCATAGCCATCGGTTTGATGGTGCCTTGGAAGCAAAGGCGCAAATGAACCTTCTCCAAAGTTGACGCACACAAGAAGATCGATGCGCTCACTCCTTTGAATCCTTTGTGCTAGCAAAGCCTTTCAAAGGGTCTTTGTCGAATGAAAGGGATGGAGATGTTGATCACTCTTGGCCGAATCCTCCTCCTCAGTAGCTTCAAACGCCGCCACACACAAAAGTGTCGAGAGAGAGAAGTCACGATAGGGATACGAGCGAGAATAGGATTATCCCTATTCGAACATGAGAGATCTCCAAGTGGAGATCATGGTTTCTAAAAATAGAAACCACACTTCGCTCACACGTTCACGCCATCTCCTTTTGAACCATGCGCTCATATAATGAGCCGGTTCAATTTGGTTCGGTTTAAGAACCAATCAAGCCAAGCGATCCAGTCTAGATCTTAATTAAAACCCTAAGGCTCCAGATCTAACCGTTCATCTCTTGATGCTCCTGATCTCACCGATCTAGCATCCAATCTCTCAATCGAAGCTTACCGATCTCAAGCCCTAATCAATCAAACATGATCAGACCAGATCTCACTTACAATCAGAGATTAAATCCCTTTAAACTGAACCCAAATAATTCAGTCCACACGATCTGACTTAAGTAAGCTATATCATCAATTTGTGCGACCCTAAGGGTTTACTTTAAACGTCGGTAACGATAACTCACGTTATCACGATCAGTGAGGGGTATCTAGCAACACATCACTGTCTCCCGATATAAAGAAAAGAGTCTTCCAAGACTACACCCAAACCACAGCATAAGTGTGAATCCAATTCACAAGGCATACATGCTTCCTTTGCCACTGGATGTTCTTATTGGACAAGCGTATCAAGCTTGTAGCTCCAATATGATGAGCATGATTAGATCAGATGAACATAGTCATCTGGGTATGGCCATACACTTTCTCAATCATCTCATCCAGGGGGGCCCCTTTAGAACATCACACTCCACTTAAGGAGACGGCAATCCTATATCTATCACTAGTGCCCTAACCTGATTCAAGCTCACCATCCAAGATAGTCTATAATCATTATGTTTCAAATGATATTGAACTACCTCAAAACAATGACAATCATCATTTAGAAAACACAAGTGATCTCAAATCAGAGGAAATGTGCCACTTGTCGCATTCAAGGATTATTCATATTGTGACAAGCAATTGAATATCCTAGTAGGGTCTGTCCAGTACATCAAATGTACCCATGAGTCTACATCTTATTCCATGCTCGAAGCATCCTATAAGATTAGAACACATATTAGTCTCAATCATATCAAGGCTGTCTCATGTTCACCAAGATATCTTGACTAAGGACATAACTGCATGTCAGCCTAGCTGAACAGCTTTGAGACATTATTCAGAAGTACACTTATTGCAGCAGACAATGTAACAAACTGAATAACAACCATTACCTTTATAAACATAAGAGTTTATACATGATACTGATACATTCCCAAGGCCTCAAACATTAGCCTTAAGGGCATACCCCAACACACGCTGGGGCACAACGGTCGTAACCGCTAGATTGGGCAAGACCGGCGGGGACGATTCTTCGAACTGACCCCAGCCCGACCAAGGACTCTTGAGGAAAATCACTGCCGTTCCAACACGACTTGGATCAATGCTCGCGATTCACCGAGAACTGATGTCACTGAGTTAGAACTGGGTTCACCCGAACCTGAAAGGGACGCACCCATAACCGACCGCGTCGGACGGGGTCCACAGCAACTTCTGAGCACGCTCACGTGCCGGGGAGGATAGATGGGAGTAACAGGACGTTCCCCGCCCGGGAGCCGAACTCACCCACGCGTCCTCAGATCAAGCCGGCACCCGGTGATCGCTGATGGTCGTCCACACGGTGTCGTACGCCGGTGACAGAGAGGACACAGCTGGTACCTCACTCACACGCCGGCGAGGAGGAGAACCCAACCAATGAAATGCCGTGCAAGACCACACGTGCGAAAACGTTGGCAGTGGGCACGCGGACTGTCCAAGCACGTCTCATGTGCGTTCGCCGGCAGGCCAGAGAGGCCGGCCGTCCACAGCTCATGCGCGGATCGCGGATGAGCACCAGAGATAGGGAAGGAGGTCGCCCTCTAGCAATTGGCGGCATTTGTAAGGCAGCCCGGCGACAGGGAAAGGTAGGCAGACGGCGACATCTGTCCGGCAACACACACCCACTAGGCGGCGGTAGAGGAGTCGCACGCAGGCGATAGGAGCGGACAGAGGAAGGGCTGACGAGAAGCAGGCGGACGGAGAAGGCATCATCCACCAAGTTTCTTCACCAGAGGGGAGGAAAGCTCCGACGCACGTAGCCAACGAGTTCAAGATGACGATGTCGCACGCAGGCTTCGGCTCCGAAATTTCTTGCACGCAGGCAAGCCGGCAGCCGGAAGGAGAGGGGAGAAGGAGAGCTCGCTGGAGGAGCCGGAGAAGAGAAGGACGCCCACAACCCAGGCATGCAGCGCCGGAACGAAAGGGGAAGAGCACGCCTGGGAGCCGCGAGCTCGACCGGGAAAGCAGGCCGGAAAGACAAGAGTAGAGTGTACCTAGGCGATCACAAAGGCCGCTGACTCCGTCGAGTCGGTGAAGCTGATATGAAGCCGCCTTCCGAGGCGATCTGGAGGTCCGCTGGCGTCGGCGACGATGATCGATGCAAAGAAGACGAAGCAGACGGTGAAGAGGAACGGAGTTGATCCCGGCACTCCAACCACCTGCCCGCACCACCAGAATGCTAGGGGACTCCGCCGCCGACGTCTAGCGAGGGAAAATCCAACGAACAGGAGAGAAGAAACGGGAGGAGAAGATGAGCTTCCGCGAGTCCGCCGCCGACGTCTGGCGAGGGAAAATCCAACGAATAGGAGAGAAGGAACGGGAGGAGAACATGAGGTTCAGCGAGTGTGCAGTGATGAGCGAGAACGATGATCCCTATTCCCCTTTTTTTTTATTTCTGCACACCGATCGAGATCTCCCCACACCGCGTCTGCCCGTATCCCATCAACCCACATGCCCCGTCAGCGTCCGTACGAACACGACGAAAACGCACAACAAACCCGTTGGATTACAGGATCCGAGCGACGCCCGATCCGAATCCGCTGATCCACTTGTTGAAGTTGGAAATAGTTGTATATTATCTAAAAAAACCCTGTTTACATCATACACCATTGTATATATACATACCCTACCATTAACTCTAACGGGTTAATGGGTAAGACCTCAGTTATGTGGCAAATCCAACACTCCCCCTCAAGCAGGAGCATGTATATCAGTCATGCCCAGCTTGTTACACAAAGGAGAAAATTTTGACGGTCCCAAAGACTTTGTAAAAATATCAGCTAGCTCTTCTTCAGATTTGATGTAGGGAAGATTAATGAGTTTGTTGGAGACAGCATCCCTGATGAAATGACAATCCACTTCAATATGTTTTGTTCTTTTATGAAAGACTGGATTGTTTGCAATAAAGATTGCAGCTTGATTGTACAAAACATAAGCATAGAGTCGTCACACTTGATCTGGAATTCGGTGAGGATTCACAAGCCGTATGTGTCATCGCCCTATATTCTGCTTCACAACTAGATCTTGAAACAACATTTTGTTTCTTACTTTTCCAGGTGACTAGATTCCCTCCAACATACGTATAAAACCCAGTAGTCGAGCGTCTATCATCTACATTACCAGCATAATCTGCATCTGAGTACGCTTTAATCCTAGCATGTCCATATTTCTTATATAGAAGGCCCTTTCCTGAGGCCCCTTTAATGTATTGTAGTATCCTCATTACTGCCTCCAAATGAGCCTTCTTAGGTTTTTCCATGAATTGACTAACTATTCCAACAGAGTGAGAGATATCTGGTCTAGTTATAGTTAAGTAGATCAATTTTCCTACAAGACGACGGTAGCTAGTTGAATCCACCGGAGCAGAGTCCATATCACGTGAATACCTTTGATTGGGAACAAAGGGCGTGTCAACAGGTTTGCAATCAACCATTCCTGTTTCCTGGAGCAAATCAAGTGCATATTTTCGTTGTGAGAGATATACGTGTGTGCCTTTATACGCAATTTCAATTCCCAAGAAGTATTTCGGTTTGCCTAAATCTTTAAGGGCAAACTTAGAATGTAGATATGACTTAGCCTCCATTATAGCTTCAGGATCACTACCTGTGAGAAGAATGTCATCTACATAGACAGCAAGAATGACAATGTCTCTCGTGGAGTGCCGAATGAAAATTGAATGATCCGTCTTACTGCCTTGAAAACCAATTTGAGACATAATTTGATAGAACTTCTAGAACCAGGTGCATGGACTCTGTTTCAGTCCATAGATAGCCTTATGTAACTAGCATACCAACTCCCCCTGATCAACATACCCAGGAGGTTGCTCCATATAGACAGTTTCATGAAGGTCACCATACAAAAAGGCATTGCGAACATCCATCTGGTGAAGCGGCCAATCAAGATTGATGGCTAAGGAAAAGAGAACTCGAACGGTGTTAAGGCAAGCCACTAGAGAGAAAATCTCAAAATAATCAATACCAAGCGTTTGAGTGAAGCCCTTGGCAACAAGCCGAGCTTTGTAGTGGTCAATAGAGCCATCAGGATGATGCTTGATGGTATAAACTCATTTGCAGGCCACAGGACGAACACCGGCAGGAAGAGGAACCAAAGACCAGGTGTTGCGAGAGCGGAGAGCAGCCATCTCAACCTCCATAGTAGCACACCATTCAGGAAGTAACCGGGCCTCCGCATAGGACCGAGGAACCACAGCGGACGAGAGGCTAGAAAAGAGGGCACGATGCACAGGAGAAAAACGATGATATGAAACATAAAGACTAAGCGGATAAGAAAAGGTATGGCGCTTACCTTTGCGGAGGGCAATAGGGAGATGGAGATCATCAGGTGGAGGTTGTGGAGGAGGAGGACCATCAGACGAGGAGGAGCGTGCGGGCACCGGTGAGCAGGGGACACCGACTGTGACCGAGCTGGATCCCCCGGATCCTTATGGAATCTCTTTAGGAAGCTCACATGGAATGTCGGATGCAACTTCATCCTATCGAGGAGGCACTTGTATCAATCATAGCATTCACCGGTAGAGAATTTATATGGGAGGCAACAAAAAGCAACATAGGCCTCCCACTACTAGTAGAGGCAGTGCCTAATAAGGGGATTCAGGAGCGCCTCCTGAGCTTGTATATTGCTCTCCCCTTCTGCTATTGTAGAAGGTGGGCGATCCTTGACCGCCGTCATCGGCTTTAGTGTCGCGGGCCAACACTTCCGCGTAAGTGGCTTCTTGCCCTTCACGGCGAACGAACTCTTCGTTCGTGGGGCAGAAGTCGTACCACTCGCAGTGGCAGGAGTTAAAAGGGGGGCTTGTACCCCTGACCCCATGTGGTTCGCCAAAGCTTCAGCAGCCCAATAAAACTGCTGCGCATAGTCCCGGATATTCACAATATACCAGACTCTCTCGAGGGCGCCCCTCGCAGAACTAGTCAAGTTCCTTGGAAGGAACTGAGTGTTGTTCTTTGTTTTAAACTCCTCCCAAGGAAGCTTACGGGCTAGATCATTCCCGAATAAGTTGGGAGCGGCCTGGGTCCGCCACCACAACTCCGCATCTCCGGAGAAATACGCGATGCAAGCTTGGGCTTGCTCGCCCTCAGGGATCTGAATATCATGGAAATACGTTTACATATCCCAAAGGAGGTTCTCAACTTCTATGGAGTAACGCACCCCTTTGAAGGGGCAGACTTCGGGACATGTCGTATGACGGTCCCCTGGCCGAAATCGGCCGCGGACGGTGCTATCGAAGCCACCGTAGCGCGCTTCAGCAACGCGATCTCCGCCTGGCATACCTCTAGCTCCTCGATGAGCCGAGCCACCTGAGTTACGAGGCGCTCGTTGGAGATGAGCAATGTGGAGACGATCTCTACTGAGATGAGGGGGTCCAAAACCCCATCTCCGACTATGTCCTCGAGGGACGATAGTCTGCTATCGGTCGAAGACTCCATCTGCACACAAACAATTGGGTTAAACGAATCACAAGTATGACACTCGTACAATTTGGATTGTGCACACCCTGGGCTCTGATACCAAGCTGTCATGCCCTGAATTACGTTAATATTTTTTTAATATTATTACACGTGAGTCAACGCTTAACTCGAGTCCAAATACGCCCACGCAGAGGCACAACGATTGTAACCGCTAGATTGGGCACGACCGGTAGGGACGATTCCTCGAACCAACCCCCAGCCCAACCAAGGACTCTTGTGGAAGATACACTACTGTTCCAACACGACATGGATTAACGCTCGCGATTCACTGAAAACCGGTGTCGCTGAGTCGAACCGAGTTCACTCGATCCCGAAAGGGACACTCATAACCGACCGCGTCGGACGGGGTCCACAGCAACTTTTGAGCACGCTCACGTACCGAGGAGGATAGAGGGGAGTGACCGGACGTTCTCCGCTGGGAAGCCGAACTCACCCACACGTCCTCAGATCAAGCCGGCACCCGGCGATCATGGACGGTTGTCCACACGGCGTCGTACGTCGGTGACGGAGAGGACACAGCCGGTACCTCATTCACACGCCGGCGAGGAGGAGAACCCAACTAACGAAATTCCGTGCAGGACCACACGTGCGAACACGTTGGCAGCGAGCACACGGACTGTTGATAGCACCCACAAATATAGTAGGCGTTTCCCGCAAGTGCACGCGTCTATCAAAGTAATAAAATATCGATCCCACAGGGACTAATGGGCAAGTACCGACAGATCTCGAAATTGCTAGCTAGACGATGTCTAAATTGGTGAAGTTTAAGATAATGAAATAATTAAAGGTGCAATAATGTAAACAGAGGAAATCACACGAGAGGGTTCTAATGAGGAGATGCATCAGGATATGGGTTCACCACTTTGACTCCTTATAGTTGAATAGTTAAATTCTATTGCCGATGTCCTGTCTAGTTCAAGGGGGCACAGCTTCCTTATCACGTAGGTAGCTCCCCTCCAATAAGCTCGTCTGCTTCTACGAACTTGATTACCACTCCAATCCGTAGGGTTCTAACGTGTGGTCGGACGAGTGTCTTCCCACGTCTGAGATTCTTATAATCCTCGCAAATACGTACAGACCCGCAAGCGAGATTTTACCCTCCTAGAGATGCTGAACCGTACTTGAGGTGATTAAACACTCAAACGCCCCCTTTCGGGTAGCGTAGGCATAGCGTACAGACGGAATAGATAAACTCTCAACCAAGTGGATCGGACGCGTGGTCGGACTGGAGTCTCTCCGATGCGTATAAGCTCCCTACAATCACACGAGCGAGTACGAATCTACGAGCGAGTTCTTCATCCGGGGATCTGATTTACAAACATCACCTTGGTATTTCCCTAAGTGAGTACAGTCTAGCGGGCAAGTTTTCTCCTCTATATCCGATTAACAAACCTCACCCTTGCGACTCAAGGCTCAACTTTACCTTTCCGGATGATGCTTTCCTTTAATCCTACGGGTAAGCACAGCTATGCAAGCGAGTAAACTCCTAGAAAAGCTGATTTATAAACCTCATCCGAGGGATTAGAGGTACGAGCATATCCTTCCGGGTAACGCAGGCAATGCACACACACAAGGCCAAGCAAGGACTTTGGCTAATAAACTTAACTATCACAACTAGTAAATCGTCAAGGGTTTCCCCACATCCTGATTTAGTGTTTAGCCAAGCATTCTCATGGTGAAAGCGTGAACAACAACATTAATCATCTCATACATGAGTAAGTTTATGCAGCTATTACAAGAGGAAGGCAAGATCTTCAAATGTTCTACTAAGATTTGACAATGAACTCAATAAGAATCAGGTGTATTCCCAAGATCTTCCTTTACAAAATCAGTCCAAAGATATTCTGCGCAAGAAGAGTCTTCAATGTTATCTGATGCGCAGCTTCTCCATCTCCTCCTTTGCAAACACAAGTTCTCCACGCGTGAATCCCTCTGCCGAGTCCTCCTTGAATGATCCTCTCTTCTCCCTTTTATCTCCTCTCATCATGCATCTTTTTCTCCTTCCCATACCCTGCAAAAAGGGCTCTGCAGTTGCTATCTCTGCTCAACCGAAAGAAGACTCTACCGCCTGCTCCCATGCCCTGCAACGCTGCCAGCCATCATCTTCCACGAAATCACCATTTCGTGAGCAAATCCACCGCCGAAAGCTGCTCCTTGCCTCCTTTATCAACGGGGGAGAATAGTCTGCAATGCCCCTAACCTTCCCCTAGGGTTAAACTGAAGAAAGCAGAGTTAAAATCGTGGTTTCGAAACAGGCGGGTTCGCGATCTCGGGCGAGAATTTGGTTGTGACCCAGTCGTGATTTCTCAGTTTGCAGCTTTAGTGCGAAGATGAGTCATGGGCATGATTCCGATCGTGACCCGCTCGAGATTTCCAGCAAAGGCCTTGATGACCCGCTCGAAATCTTCCAGTTATGATTATCATGAGTTAGGACAAGCTCCTTTGCCACAAGAGTGCCAGAATCTACCTTTTTGTGGTCTTTTTGACCTAAAAACGTGAAAATACCAAAACAGGTGCAGATTCCATCGATATATCCAAATAAAGGCAGTTATGAGGTGTAAAGTCGTAAAATGGGAATGATTTCACAAGTAAATTGGCATGTAAAACTCTATATAAATCTGTGTCAACAACTATCCAAGCACGTCTCACGTGCGTCCGCCGGCAGGCTAGAGAGGCTGGCCGTCCATAGCTCACGCGCGGATCACAGATGAGCACCGGAGATAGGGAAGGACGTCGCCCTCCGGCTACTGGCGGCATTGGTAAGGCAACCCGACGACAGGGAAAGGTAGGCGGACGGCGGCTGGGGAACTAGCGGCGTCTGCCTGGCAACACACACCCGCTAGGCGGCGGTAGAGGAGTCACACACAGGCAATAGGAGCGGACGAAGGAGGGGCTGACGAGAAGCAAGCAGACGGAGAAGGCGTTGTCCACCAGGTTTCTTCACTGGAGGGGAGGAAAGCTCCGACGCACATAGCCGACGAGCTCCAGACGATGACATCGCACATAGGCGACTGACAAACGAAGGAACAGCTCGCTCGCAAACGAGCTTCGGCTCCGGAACTTCTTGCATGCAGGCAAGCCGACAGCCGGAAGGAGAGGGGAGAAGGAGAGCTCGCCGAAGGAGCGGAGAAGAGAAGGATGGCCACGACCCAAGCATGCAACGCCGAAACAAAAGGGGAAGAGCACGCCCGGGAGCCGCAAGCTCGACCGGGGAAGCAGGCCGGAAAGACAAGAGTAGAGTGTACCTCAGCAATCACAAAGGCCGCCGACTCCATCAAGTTAGTGAAGTTGATGCGAAGCCGCCTTTCGAGACGATTGATGTGAAGAAGACGAAGCAGACGGCGAAGAGGAACGGAGTTGATCCCGACGCTCCAACCACCCGCCCGCACCATCGGAACGCTAGGGGACTCTACTGACGACGTCCGACAAGGAAAAATCCGATGAACAGGAGAGAAGGAGCGGGAGGAGAAGACGAGGTTCGGCGAGTGTATGGTGACGAGTGAGAACGACGATCTCCGTTCCCCTTTTTTTCGTTTTTGCACGCCGACAGAGGTCTCCCCACACCACATCTGCCCGCATCCCGTCAACCCACGTGTCGTGTCAACGTCCGTACACACGCGACGATAACGCATGGCAAACCCGTTGGATTACCAGATCTGAGTGACGCCCGATCCGAATCTGCTGATCCATTCAGCTCTAACGCGTGTGGGTTGGGATCGTTGGGCTGGAAATTGGGCCTCGTCCAAAGGCCTAACACTAAGTGCTACCTAGTAAGGGTTGTATATACTAGTTTATTCTAGTATTAATATAAGGACCATATCTATATATATACATATATATGTATATATGTATGCATGCGCACACGATGTACATAGTCAATACATACAAAGTGTGCTGGTATGTTCCAACACAAACTAGTATTACAAACCTAGCACATAACAAGGTCAATACTAGTCTATTATACAAGTATATATTACATATAAAACACTAGCCCAGGCAGTACAAACAGATATCATGTTCAATACATTATCATACTAATACATGCAAATAGTGGTATAGTGTCACAGGCTTATATTTAAACTTTAATTATCAGTAATCTATTAAATTATGCCAGGTCCAGATCTCACTATTCAATGGTGTTTCCTAAGTTGTGATTTTCTCACTTTTACTTAAAATTTTCATATCTAGAGATGTGTACAAAAGAAAAATTGTTAGTAGTAGGAGATGTGAATATATATATATACTTAGAATAAATTAGCATTTAAAATCTCGATCCCTACCCATACTAGTCTTTGTTTCGGCTGGTTAGTATAGACCAGTACAAATCACTACGACATCATGGGAGGAATAGAAAGTGGATGCATAGGGATTCAGCCGCATAATGAGAGAAGAAGGAGAAGGATGAGGAGGAGAAGAAGCTCGCCCTTGCTGCTCATTGCTCATGTGCCTTTGCTGCTCCTGCATCTCACCACGACGTCATTGGAGCAGAAAGAAATGAATGCGTAGGGAGCCAAACATTTCGTGGGAGCCCTCAGAGCAGCAAATGCAATGCAGTGACAAGTAGTGAGCTTTCTTCCTTGTCCTTCTCCTCCTCCTTTTTTTCTTCTTTCTTCTTTCTTATTCCGCACTACTCTGCTACAAGTCCATCAACCGATCCTTGCTTGGACTGATACAATAGAATCTATTACTTTTTATGTAAAAATTAATTTTATTATAGTCATTTTCCACTAAGGTTTTAAAAACTAGTCATACTAACAAATATGGGCGATACGTACTAGTTCGAGACACAACTACCAAGTGTTGGTATGATCAATACTAGTATTGTAGTGTTAATCCAAGACTAGATCCATATACCACTATAGACCAAGATTTAAAACATGTTTATCACCCATGTTATGAGCATGGCCACTAGCTCACCACTATAAGATCCCGTACTAGGATGCAGCTCACAACTAGATTCCCAAAACTCCTCCCACTACTCTCGAGTAGACATATGCATGCAGTGAAGAAAATAGTAATGGGCTTTGTGTATGGGTAGCAGGCACATTGCAAGTGGGGAGGAAGTCGCAACCGATGCACAAGCACTTAGGTGGAGGAAAGTTGGCTTACATATGATTGAAGGGGATAGATGCTTGCATAAGCAATGCTAGATATACCGCATAACTGAACTCTAACCTGGTAACCCGTTAGGGTTAAGTGTAGTGTATATATATACAATGGTGTAGATGTAAACAGGGAGGTTTTTTGGACATTCGAAATAGCAATCTTATTTCAAATCTCTAAATGGTATCAGAGCATGACTTCTCACGCTGCCGCCTCGCCTTCGCTTCCGGTCTTCCGGCCTCGCTTCCATCTCTCGTGCCTTGCTCTGATCTTCTGACCTCCGGCGGCAGTTCCTATTGTCGCTACTGGTTCTCTGACAGTTTAAAGGCGACGCAACTTCATCGCGACAAAATCTAGCCACTCTTCCTGCTCGATGTTTTTAAACGGACCTTCTTGCTGTCGTTCGCCCTAAGTCTTCCGCCCTTGATCCGTAGTCGACGATGAACCCTTGATTTTGTTCGCCCTTTGTCTCGCTGCCTTCCTTCGTTGGCAGCTTCTCTTCCTAGAGATTCTGGCTATTTTCTCTTTGGCGGTGAGCCTTATCCAGAACATCTTGGACGATCGGGTTTTCTACTGCGTCTGTCGGCAGTTCTATTGTTAGCGACTAGATTTTCTTGGACGATCTAAAGCTTCCTCTTCATTTTCTATCGTTAACGTGTGGCGACTGGTATTTTCTATCTTCTTGACTATTGCTGCTGACGTTATTGATTCTTTCGATACTCTTGGATATTCTTTGAGGTTGTCTCTTTACTTGCATGCACTACTCTAGCGTGTAGCCCTCCTATATACAAGGTTTCATTTCTATATTAAATTCAATGGACTCTCAGCTTACCTTGTTTGAGACTAAATCCAATGCTAATTTTGGTACCACTATGAAGCTAGATGGAACTAACTACCTACTATGGGCAAGAGCGATGTCTTTTTTTCTTGGTTCTCATGGCAAATGACAACATGTCGAAAATAACCCACCGGCTACATCTGATCCACAATATCCTGCTTGGAGCATGTCTGACCAGGCCGTGGTAAATTCAATTCTTCACAGTATGGAACCTTCCACTGTAATGTTTCATAATAATGCAAAGGAAATATGAGATGCACTTGCTAGCTCTTATGCACCTCAGTATAACATCAGTCGCATCTATCAGCTGCATGAAGAAATTCTTTTTATGCTCCAGGATGGTAGACCTCTCCAAGATTACTACACTCAATTGAAGGCCAAGTGGGATGAATTGCGCCAATATCATCCTCATGTGGCTGATATCTCAGTTATCCTCCAACAATAAGAAGATATTATCATTGCAAAATTTCTATCTGGTCTAGATGCCCATCTCACTGCAGCACGGAACCAGCTTCTTATGGAACCTACAGTACCCACCTTTCAGGGTGCCTTCCACCGGCTTCTTTGGATTCCCACTACCTCAGCTTCTTTTGAGCTTCGGAGTGCACTCCTTGCGCCTCAGACTGGTGGTCGGTCTAGGGGTATGGCTCCTGGTTTTAGTCGTGGTCGGGGATGCGGGCATTGTCAAGTTGCTTGTACTCATTGTGGATGTAAAAATCATCCATCTAACCGTTGCTGGGCCCACTTTGGTCGACCACCTCATGCCCATTTAGCTATAGACACAGGTTCCACTGGACAGATGCTTCACACTGCCCCTACCGTTGCTTCTATAGCTGCCCCCTCTACTAGCCTTCCTGCTCCTCCCTCCGGATCGTCTCCTAGTATAGCATCTCTAGCCACTCATGATTCTTCTTGGATTCTTGATTCTGGAGCTACATCTCGTATGACAGGTAATAAAGCCCTATTATCATCTATTGTCTTTAGTACTCACCACCCCCTGTTCGGATAACTTATGGGTCTTTCGTATCTGTCTCGGGTGTCGGATCTATTCACATTAGCTGCACCCTTGTCCTTACTGATGTTTTATACGTCCCTGCCTTTCCGAATAATTTACTATCCATATGTATGCTTACACGTAGCTTAAATTATGTTGTAACATTCTTTCCTTCTCATTGTACATTTCAGGACTTGAAGACGAGGAGGACAATTGGTGGGGGGCATAGGGACAGGGGCATTTATGTGCTGAAGGTTCCTCCCAGCTCATCTGTCACTGCCTGCTTATTTGCAACTACATCCCCTTCTAGTGGCATTGTCGTCTTGGCCACCCCTCTCCTGCTACGGTTCGGCATTTTTTTGTCTCTTTCGTCTAGTCCTATGTTGCAGTGTGATGCTTGTCAGTTGGGCAAATATCATCATGTGTCGTTTCCGTCGTCTAGTTCTACCCTTAGTTCTGGCCCCTTTTTGCTAGTTCACTTTGATATCTAGGGTCCGAGTCCTGTATCTACGAAGGATGGTCATCATTATTTTGTCTCCTTCATCGATGATCATTCTCGTATGTGTTGGTTGTTTTTGCTTAAGAGTCATTCTGAACTCTTGAATGTATTTCACATTTTCTATGAAGAAATTAAAACTCAGTTTGGCAAGTCTTTCAAGGTTATTCATTATGATAATGCATTAGAATACACTAGTAGTCAATTTCAGACTTTCTGTCATGACAGGGGTATTCTACACCAAACTACATGTCCCTGCACTGCTCAACAGAATAGTGTTGCTGAACGAAAAAACCGTTATCTTCTTGATATGGCTCGATCTCTTCTTTTTCACATGCATGTTCCTCGTTCCTTCTGGGGTGATGCTGGTCTCACCGTTGCCTTTCTTATTAATCGTGTCCCTATGCAACATCTTCAGGCGCAATCCCCATTCTGTCCTCTTCCCTCACCATCGTGCTTGCCCCATTGTTCCTCGGGTTTTTGGTTGCGTCTGTTATGTTCATGTTCCCACCTCATCTCGTGACAAGCTGCACCCTCGGGCTACTCGGTGTGTGTTCTTGGGCTATAGCCGGACTCAAAAAAGCTATCGGTGTTATGATCCCATTACACAGCGATCCTTTATAAGTGCGGATGTTTCTTTTTTTGAGCCTACTCCCTACTTCTCTTCTGCCTCTCCTATTCCATCCATAGATCCATCCCTACCCCTCATACCTCTTCTTGTTGTGAGTCCACTGTCCCCATCGTCGGGTGCTCCTGGCGTGCCACCGGTTCCTCCTTTGCAGGTCTACAACCGGTGCCCCCGTCCTCCGGTTCGCTCCTCGCTACTCACTCCTTCCTCCTCGTCTGACGGTCCTCCTCCTCCTCCTCCTCCAAATGATCTACATCTCCCTATTGCCCTACGCAAAGGTAAGCGTCACACTTGCTCCTATCCGCTTGGGCAATATGTTTCCTATCATCGCTTTTCTCTTGTGCATCGTGCCTTCATTGCTGCCATCTCATCCACTGTGGTTCCGCAGTCCTATGAGGCTTCCCGGTTACTCCCTGCCTGGTGCGCTGCTATGGATGTTGAGATGGCTACTCTCCGTGAACGCCACACTTGGTCCTTGGTTCCTCTTCCTCCGGGTGTTTGGCCTGTGGCATGTAAATGAGTTTATACCATCAAGCATAATCCTGATGGCTCGATTGACCAGTACAAAGCCCGCCTGGTTGCCAAAGGCTTCACTCAAATGTTTAGCATTGATTATTTTGGGACTTTTTCCCCTATAGCTCATCTTAACTCAGTTCGCGTTCTTTTTTCCTTGGCCATTAACCTTGATTAGCCTCTTCACCAGATGGATGTTCGCAATGTTTTTTTTATATGGTGATCTTAATGAGGCTGTCTATATGGAGCAACCTCCTAGGTATGTTGCTTAGGGGGAGTTAGTATGTCAGATGCATAAGGCTATATATGGACTAAAGCAGAGCCCACATGCGTGGTTTCAGAAATTTTGTCAGATTATATTTCAAATTGGTTTTCATGGCAGGCAGCAAGGCAGATCACTCTATCTTCATTCGGCACTCTACGAAAGACCTTGTCATTCTTGTAGTTTATGTGGATGATATTCTCCTAACTGGTAGTGATTCTGAAGCTATAATAGAGGCTAAGTCATATCTATATTCCAAACTTGCTCTTAAAGATCTAAGCAAACCGAAATATTTTTTAGGGATTGAAATTGCATATAAAGGAACACAGGTATACCTTTCGCAACGAAAATATGCCCTTGATCTACTCCAGGAAATAGGAATGGTTGGTTACAAACTCGTTGATACGCCTTCTATTCCCAATCAGAAATATTCTCGTGATATGGACTCTGCTCCGGTGGATCCAACTAGTTATCGCCGACTTATAGGGAAATTAATTTACTTAACTGTAACTATACCTGATATCTCTCACTCTGTTGGAATAGTTAGTCAATTCATGGAAAAACCTAAGAGGGCTCATTGGGAAGCAGTGATGAGGATACTCCAATATATTAAAGGGGCTCCAGGGAAAGGTCTTCTATATAAGAAATATGGGCATGCTAGGATTAAAGCATATTCAGATACAGATTATGCTGGTAATGTGGATGATAGTCGCTCTATTACTGGGTATTGTACTTATGTTGGAGGGAATTTGGTCACCTGGAAGAGGAAAAAATAAAATATAGTTTCAAGATCTAGTTGTGAGGCAAAATACAGGGCGATGGCACATACGGCTTGTGAAATGATGTGGCTAAAAAATCTTTTAACGGATTTCAAGATCAAGTGTGAAGACTCGATACCTATGTTTTGTGACAATCAAGCTGCAATTTTTATTGCAAATAATCCAGTCTTTCATGAAAGAACAAAATATATTGAAGTGGATTGTCATTTTATTCGAGATCCTGTCTCCAACAAACTCATTCATCTCCCCTACATCAAATCTGAAGAAGAGCTGGCTGATATTTTTACAAAGTCCTTGAGACCATCAAAATTCTCCCCTTTGTGTAACATGTTGGGCATGACTGATGTTCATGCTCCTGCTTGAGGGGGAGTGTTAGATATACCACATATCTAAACTCTAACCCAGTAACCCGTTAGGGTTAAGTGTAGTGTATATATATATAATGGTGTAGATGTAAACAGGGAGATTTTTGGACATTCGAAATAGCAATCTTATTTCAAATCTCTACAAGCAAGAATGAAGGGTTAGTGGAGGTCCCTCACAAGTGGTGAGTACGCATAGGCAGGGGACAAAGAAAGAAAACTGGTTGTGATCTATTTACATTGGCAATGATGAATCGATGATATAAAAAGATAGAAGACATTCCACATGAAAAGGAGGAAGGTGGAAGGAGGAAGAGAAATCATGGAGTGTGAAAAAAGTGATTGTTTTAGAATAATTTGCCTTCATGGCAAATGACTCTATTGGATGATATGAAAAATAGTATAGGAACACATCTCTATAGCAACATCACCTCTAGGACAATACTATTATGATAACACTGATATATCTCCTATTATGGTTTGATATTTATTACCATGGTTTTTAATTTTGGTATGTTCGGTATACTAGTCTAATGACGGGCCAATAGGTATTGACATATGTTACCGAGTTGTATTGCCAATTTATATCATATACATGTATAATTATTTATAAATATATATTATACCAAATTAGTACCAACCCTATACCATGTACTAGTATAGGGTACTAGTATAGGGTTGGACTGTTCCGTACCAAGTGGCTATAACTAGTTTTTAAAACTCTACTACCACCATAAATGTCACATTACTTTATCATTCATACAAACATATATATATATACCTTTATGAAAAAAGGCATCATACAACCATCATTCAAATAATACAAATTATCTCTCTTCCATTTTTATTTGCCATAAAAGCAATTTTATTCTAAGCATTTCTCCCTCCATTATTATTGGAGACCTTGCTAACAACTGATGTAAAGATAAATCTCTCCTTTAACATTCTCTATTCCTAAATAAGTGAGACCCCCTTTGACCCCAAGCCTATGATTTCCATGTAATAGAAAACTCAACTACTCAACAACTCTGTCTTCATCTCCTTTAAGAGTGTCCATTTTTGATTCAACCTAAAATTTTTGATTTGGTTCAGTTTTTATCCAAAATAATTCAGTTTGGGTAGGTTTGAAATGTTTTAAATAATTTCCATTTAGTTTTTGGTTTAACACCAAAATTTTGAGTTAAATCGAATAAACTAAAATTTAATAATTATTTTATTAATTTATATAAATAATTTATTATAAATAATAATACAATAATCTAAAATATTTTTTTAATGTATTTGGTTTAAATTGAACTAAACCTGTGTTTTTTTATTTGATTTCTATTTAACTTTTGAAAATTTTAGTTCAGTTTCAGTTTAAAAGAATTTTTTGAATCCCAGTTTGGGTCAACCGGCTTAGGACTAAGTTTTCTTTTGATACCATTTGTTATAACCCGCTTAGTAAGCAAACTATTTGTTAACTTGAGCTTAAGCATTTTAATACATTGGGTCACGTTGCTATCCTGGCTCACCAAGTTAATAAATAGTTTGCTTACAAACCGAGTTGTAACCAATGGTATCAGAGAAAAACTTAATCCTAAACAAGGTGAGAGGCCAATAGGAAAGGGCTACCGAGGATGGTGGAGCCTTCATTAGGCTGACCTCACATCCTGCCGACTAAGGGATATGGGCTTAAGGAAAACGTCAAGTCTTACGTGGGGGAGATTGTAATACCCCGAGTATAGTCCAACATTGCAAGTAGGAGAAACCATTATATGATATATAAGGCTTAGTGGGCTTGCTATTGTTAACCTGGGCTTAAACATTTTAATAAATTGGGCGACGTTGCAAATCGGCTCACCAAGTTAATAAATAGTTTGCTTACTAAACGAGTTGTAACATCATCGCTTCCTCTATACCACCCCATAAGCTCCACGAGGGTACATTGTTTTTATTTAACGCCTCTACCTTTACTCATTGTTATCCTCACTTTCATGTCTACCACTAGTTGTTAACATCCCTTTGTCACTAGAAACTCTTTATCACCATATCCTCTATTTCCTGAGTTATGCTAATGGCCTTCACCTCCAACATTTTTAGTCACAATCACCTTGCCTTCAAGTCTATCATTGGTAGCCTATACTCTCCAAGCTCTCTTTGCAACCTACTCTCTTGGCCAACATTTTGTACACTCCTGTCCTTTGGTAGCAGCAAGATGGATCCATAACCCACGGTCTTCAATTGAATGCCTCCGCTTATACTCAAGGATCGCAAAACCGGTCCGTAGTACCGATCCGGTACTTCATCGGATCGGTACGTGCCGACCGGTACGGTACCGGCAGTAAACCGAGTTTTTTATTTTAAAAAAGATTTTTTAAAATAAAGTTTAAGGGTTTTTTGATAATGAAAGACTTATTTTATTAAAGATAGCTCCTTAAACAACGTGAAAATAATACAATAAGTGATGGTTACATCCAAAATGAGTGTCGAGACCCATATGGATCATTATAATCAGTTCCCCCTATATGACTTAGATCCACCCCATAATTTTGTACTGCCCAAATTTGAATTGCTCCCCAGACATGTGGTATTGATAGGTGGAGCTCAATAAATTCAACAAACTTGCTTGATCAAGTTGAGCTTGAGTCGTATGAACCACTGCCACTGGGACTGGAATGGGAACAGGCACTGGATATGGATACAGATTAGATCCATAGTTGGGCTGTGACCATGAAGATCCACTATCTGTCTCTGAAGGTAATGTCGATCTCGTATCCTCATCGTCTTCTAAGGCTTGGCTTTGATATTTACTTCGAGTGGTAGATCCTTTGCCTCGCCTTTGATATTGTAATGGCTCCATTGGACGATTGTCATGATCATCATCTTGAGTTGCATAACTGTACCCTGCATCTTCTGTCCATGGCTCCTTGTTGTTGGGTAGCAGACACATAACTTGATCCACCTCCATCGTCATCTGTACTGGCATTGCTATCTACCATATCTTGAGTCTCTGATTCTGACTCGTCATCTTCCTCTATTGGGTCTACAATGTCTTTTCCCTTTGCAGTCATAGCCCGCTTCACAATTATCTTCTTTCTAAGTGCACCTGACTGTGTTTGGGAAGACGGTTGTATGGGTTATGATCTACGTGGACGTAGACTGATCTCCTCCATACACCAATCGTCAGCATTATCTTGTATATCAATTGGGCTCGTCTGTTCAATTTGATTGCCGACTTCGCTTTCTACTAACTGAGAAATATATTGAGAAGGCCAAGGTGGATCACCAGGTTCATCAAGGGCCATGTCTTGATTTTCCTGAGTTGACCATCATTCCATCATGGGGTCACTATCATCAAGTATAAATGATTCATCAAATGGGTCTACAACTTCAAATTCTCTCATTTTCGTCGCGTAAAATACGTAGCCTCAGTTGCATATTATAGTGTACATAGACCATTTTTTCAAGGCGACGATATGATAATCGATTGCGAACCTTCATGTGTATCAAAGAGAAGGTCGACCAATTGCGTTCGCATCCACTAGAAGAAACACATTGTGACAGGATGTGAATAGCTATCTTTCGTAAATTTGGTGCCTTTGCACCAAATTGTAACCACCACTCAACTGTAAATATATTTAAAAAATTTAAATTAGCATTTGCTATGGTAATGAAATATACTTTAAAAAATAAACTTACTATTATCAATGCGGTATCTGAGATCTAGTGCTATTGGATCTCCGAAAGTCATTTCAGCCTCGCGATACAAACGACTTTCGTTAATTGCGGCGGCCGCCACTTCTGAATCGGTCTCTATACAATATATCACATTTCTTAATGAATTGAGTAAATCTTGGTCACTCCCTAAGTTATATCGATATTGGTATGCGGATTCAGATAATAAGCTGTAACAAAAAATGAGTCTATGAGATATATTAGTATATAATAATAAAAAATTTAAACAAATTGATAATAGTTACAACTTACCAGCTGCATGAATATCTTGGCACATCTGTGTGTCCCACCGATTTCTTATTATATCAATATATTTGTTGCCTCGGGATCCAAATTTCTCAGCAATTATTTTTATGCATTGTTGGATCATGTAATATACTTCACCCATCTGAGCTTTTTTGTCCATATCTACTTTACGTAAGACTACGTAAAGGGGTTCAACTACTGTGCAAATATCCGCCACGCTATCCCAGAAACGTCCATTGAGAACTACATTCTCAACTATTTTTCCATCCCTTGGGAATGAAAAATTAGACCCACCCCATTCTTGGGAGGTGAACATTGCTTTTAAACCCATTTTTTTGGACAATAATGATTGTAAAAGTATCTCTCTTTGGTGCCATTAGAAGAGAAAATGAGAAGGAAAGAGAGAGATGACTCCTGCTAGAAAATCTCTCAGAGAGTTTCAAAGATTGAGATTCGAATGTTGTGAGAAGAAAGAGTTTCAGCATGCCTATTTATAGGATTTTTTTTGAATTTTTTAATATTATTTTTTAAAAAATTAAAATATTAAAATATAAAAAATTAATATAATATTAAAATTACTATTGAAGAAATCATGCCACCGACACGCTGTCGGTGGCTGATTCTTTCAATACTTATCATTAAACCTTAATTAGCACATTAAATATATTAAATTAATTATTAAGTAATTATAATTTATACTTATTAAACTCTAAACTATTATTAACCATTTTAATAAAGCCACCGATGCTGTTGGTGGCATAATTTAAGTGTCGGCAGACACCAAACTTTATATTATAATATAATTTTTAATATAAAATAATATATAAAATATTATTTTCTAATAAAAAAATTCCACCGACATTACTGTTTGGTACTGTTCTGCACTGTTTGGTACTGTTCCGCACTATTTGTTAACTATTCTCCAACGTCATCTGTACTGTTCCGCACTGTTTGGTACTGTTCCACACTATTCACAAACACGTGGGAACAGTGATGTTGGTGATAAAATAAATAATTAAATTAATTTTTTTTAAAACCATTCAAACCGAGCGGTTTTCATCAAAACCTACCAAAACCGGTCGATTTATAATTTTTTAAAAAAATTTTTATAACCAAATAGTATAAACCGACCGATTTTCATAAAAATCAGTCGGTATGTACCGGTACCATACCGATACCACAATAAAAATATTATTTTCCTATATTACCATCGGTTTAGACTTGATCCGCGACCGCCTTCTCACCGGACCGGTTTTTATATCCTTTATACTTCCAATGACATCTTTGCCTCCCTTATAAATACTTTTGGTGTACCATAAAGCACTTCTCCCTACTTTCTTATCTCTCTTTTTTAATAACAAGTAGCATTCTTACCACCATATACAAGCTAATGCAAACTATTTCATGCGACTAGACAAATGACTCAAAGCAACTTATATACCTCTTGTTGGATTTCTAGGTGCCTTATTGTTATTAGGGTTAATGGTTTTAGGGTTTGAACTTACCTTACCCGTTAACCCTATAACTCTTATGTAAAAGGGTGTTACCCTAATGGAATAGTTTAATTTTTTTGGTTCATTATCTTAACTTGGTATCAGAGCAGTGATCTCTTCCGCCCGCCGCTGCTTCATCCCCTTCCGCCGCCGCTGCTTCATCGTCTCCGCCTCCCACTTCCTTTCTTTCCGCCGCTGCTTCATCTCCGTTCCTGTTCGTTCGTAGAAGAAGCACAGCGCTTGGCGGACGACCGAGCGGTGCGCCCTGTGCGCATGGCGCCGTGATGCGCGGCTGTGGCGTCGCCGCGTAAAGCGCCTCCTTCGTCCGCCCTCTTCTTCCTTTCCGACCTGGCGCCTTCGTCGAGCCAAATGGACTGCTGCCTTCTTCTGCCTATCTGGTATCTTCTTCCTCCTATGTGAGCTCTGTCGGTTTTCTTTTCGTCAGCCTCCAGGCGATGCCGAACCGTGATGACATTCGGTGAAACAAGACGTTTCGTTCGCCTCCCAGCCTGCTACGGCGTCCGCCTTCGATCAGCATATTCGGCTGTCGTCTTTTTTTTCTTCTCGGCAAGAAGATATCGGCAGCGAATCGTCTCTTCGGCTGCAATTTTTTTTTAATCTCAGCATGTTGGGAACTCGCGTGTGGTGAAAGGTTCCCTTTCCTTTTCTTCGTTCAAGCCAACAAATATTTGTTGTCAAATATACAAGACTTTGAAAGTTCAAGCACCGGAATCAAATCTGTCCGAGCAGAAGTTATCAAGGCAGTATTCGGCATTCGTATTGAACTTCTGTTTGCTAAACCTTTGTCTACTATTCTGTGAGTTGCTCCTCTCTATTATCGTTCTCAGTAGATCTATATTCTTTCTCGCCTATGGATTTTGGATCATCTCTTATGGATATGAAACCTGGAACAACCTTTGGTACAAATATTATTAAGTTTGATGGTACCAACTTTCAGTTATGGTCCCAATCAGTTCGACTTTTTCTAGGCTCTCATGGGAAGGAGCATCATCTCACTCAGCCTGCTCCTCTTCCTACTGATCCCAATTATGACTCGTGGCGCCGCTCCGACATGGCTGTTCTCAATTTATTTCTTCACAGTATGGACACCAAGGTTGCCTCTACTGTTATGTATCAGCAAACCACTAAGTCTGCTTGGGAATTTCTTACCGGCACTTATGCTTCCAGACAGAACCTCAGTCATGTTCTTCGTCTATATGAAGAAATCATTAATTTACAACAGGAAGATCGCTCTTTCCAGGAAACATATGCTTTATTACAAGGAAAATGGGACGAACTTTGTCAGTACCATCCTGCCTCCCCTGACATTGAGGTTACTCTTCAACAGCGGCAAGAATTCTTAGTTGCCAAGTATTTGTCATGCCTCAATCCCCAATATTCTGCCTTGGGATCTCAGTTGTTATTGGACTCTACGGTGACTACTCTTCAGGGGGCTTTCTCTCGGCTTCTACGTGTGACAACTCCTTCACCACACCCGGACACACCTAGTGCTCTTGCTTCTTCTCCCGTTCCCCCTTCTTACGGACGGGGCCGCTCTCATGGACGGGGACGGGGCCGTGGCCGTGGTCGTCAATTTCCGCCTTGCACGCATTGTGGACGCACTAATCACACTCCAGACCGGTGTTGGCAGAAATTTGGGCTTCCCTCTGCTCGGGCTGCTGCTGTATCTGATGCCCCCTCGCCTAGTGCTCTCTCGGTGCCTGCTGTTCTTCCTACTCCGTCCGCTACTGATACGGTTACCATTTCAGCAGCTGAGTATGCCCGCTTCCTCCAGTCCACATCCGCGTCTGCTGCGGGACCCTCCACCTTCATAGCCTCTTCCAGTCACGCTTCCGGTATAGCCACTCTTGCTTCTTCTGACTCTACTTGGATAGTTGATTCTGGTGCGTCCTCTCATATGACAGGTAATCGTAGCCTTTTCACTTCCCTTTCCATAGGGGGAGTTTATTCCCCGGTAGCTATTGCTGACGGCTCCTTCGTACCTGTCATGGGAATTGGGACTGTTTTGTTCTCTTCTACTATTCTTCTTTCTCATGTGTTATACATTCCTTCTTTTCCTGTAAATCTTCTCTCAGTTCGTGCTCTCACTGAAACTTGCAATTGCAGTGTCACATTCTTACCCTCTCACTGTTTGTTTCAGGACCTACGAACGAAGAAGACGATTGGTGGGGGGCCTAGTCGGGGTGGTGTCTACACTCTCCTACGTTCTGCGGTACCTCAAGCTCTCTCTTCCGCTGCTGTTTCTCCTCTGCTTTGGCACTACCGTCTTGGCCATCCTTCTGCTGCTCGTCTACAACATGTTCTGTCTCTACCATCACGGCCGTCTCTTCGTTGTGATGCGTGTGAACTGGGTAAACATCATCGGACCTCCTTGCCGTCCGCTTCCACCTCTCGCAGTCTCCACCCGTTTCATCTTGTTCACTCCGACATCTGGGGTCCGAGTCCTGTTCCTGGCCGTGATGGCCACAAGTACTTTGTTACTTTTATAGATGATTTCTCTCGAGTCTGTTGGTGTTATATTTTGTCTAAGCGGTCTGAACTTTTTGATGTCTTTTGCAACTTTTGTGCTGAAATTAAAACTCAGTTTGGTGTTCCTGTTAAAGTTTTGCGTTCTGATAATGCGTTGGAATACACTAGTACTTTCTTTCAGTCTTTTTGTCGTTCCCATGGTATTGTACACCAAACTACTTGTAGTTATACTTCTTCCCAAAATGGTGTTGCTGAACGCAAGAACCGTCATCTTCTCGATGTTGCCCGTACCTTATTGTTTCACATGAAGGTACCTCGCTCCTATTGGGCTGATGCGGTTCTGACTGCCTCGTTTCTGATTAATCGGGTTCCTACTCCGGTTTTAAATGGGCGTTCCCCCTTTTCTCTTTTATTTCCAGCACAGACTCCTTTTCCTCTCCCTCCTCGGGTGTTTGGGTGTTTGTGTTATGTCCACGCTCTTGGTCCGGGTGTTGACAAGTTAAGCCCACGTGCTACTCGCTGTGTTTTTCTTGGGTATTCTCGGACTCAGAAGGGCTATCGTTGTTTTGATCCCTCCAATGGTCGCCTCTTTACCAGCATCGATGTTACCTTTGATGAGTCTCGTTCTTTTTTCTCTTCTGCTACGTCTCCTGTTTCTTCGTCCTCCTCTCCTTCTGGTCTTCTTCCTGTTCCTGTTATCCTCCCAGATTCACCTCCGGTTTCTACTTCCTCTTCTCCCGATCCTTCTGCTGGTACCTTGCAGGTTTATCATCGACGCCCCCGGCCTCCTCCTGCCGCGCCTCCTTCGTCGGAGGTCCCTGACGATAGCCTGCCTATTGCTCTACGTAAAGGCAAGCGCCATGCTTCTCATTATCCTGTTTCTCATTATGTTTCTTACGCTCATTTGTCACCTTCCTTTCGTGGTTTCTCCGTTGCCTTGTCCTCGGTCTCGTTGCCTACATCTCCCTTGCAGGCTATGTCGTTACCTCACTGGAAGCAGGCTATGGATGCTGAGATGACTGTCCTACAGGCCAGACACACCTGGACCTTGGTTCCTCTCCCACCTGGTGCTCGTGTTGTACCCTGCCGTTGGGTTTTTGCCGTCAAGTTTAACTCTGATGGTTCTCTTGCTCGCCACAAAGCTCGCTTAGTTGCTAAGGGCTTTTCTCAAATTCATGGCCTGGACTATCATGATACATTCTCTCCTGTGGCACGTCTCAACTCTGTCCGCGCCTTGTTCTCTCTTGCTGTTAATGGTCAGTGGTCTCTTCATCAAATGGATGTTACCAGTGTCTTTCTTTATGGTGATTTATCTGAGGAAGTTTTTATGGAGCAACCTCCTGGTTATGTTGCTCAGGGGGAGATGGTGTGCAAATTGCATAGATCCATTTATGGCCTCAAGCAAAGTCCACGAGCATGGTTTCACAAACTTTCACAAATAATGACCTCATTTGGGTTTCATCATAATCAAGCTGATCACTCTATTTTCATTCGTCGTTCAAAGAGTGGTGTCACTATTTTGGCGGTCTATGTCGATGACATGCTCCTTACAGGTAATGACCGACAGGGAATTGAGGAAACTAAGAGTCACCTACAGTCCCATTTTTCGATTAAGAATTTAGGGACACTAAAATACTTCTTGGGCATTGAAGTTGCTTATCAGCGTGATTGTGTTTTTTTGTCACAAAGGAAATATGTCCTAGATCTTCTGGATGAGATTGGTATGAGTGACTGCAAGCCAGTTGATTCCCCCTTAATTCCAAACCAGAAGCATAGCGCTAATGAAGAATCTGAATACATTGATGCCACTCGATATCGTCGCCTGGTAGGCAAACTTAACTATCTAACTGTTACACGACCCGACATTTCTCATGCTGTGGGCATCATTAGCCAGTTTATGCAGCATCCCAAGCAGTGTCACTGGGACGCAGCTACGCGTGTAGTTCAGTATATCAAAGGTGCTCCTGGTCAAGGATTGAAGTATTGTAAGAATGGGCACACTCGAATTGAGGCTTATTCTGATGCTGATTATGCTGGCAATATTGACGATAGGAAATCCATTTCTGGTTACTGCACCTATCTGGGTGGTAACTTAGTCACGTGGCGAAGCAAGAAACAAAGTGTTGTGGCAAGATCAAGTTGCGAAGCAGAATATAGAGCCATGGCTCACACTATTTGTGAAATGCTTTGGTTAAGAAATTTTCTGCAAGAATGTGGGATAATTTGTCCTAGCCCAATGAACATGTTCTGTGATAATCAGGCTGCTATCTTTATTGCCAACAATCCAGTTTTCCATGAACGAACTAAGCACATAGAAGTGGATTGTCATTTCATCAAGGAAGCTATCAAAAACAAACTTGTCACTACTCCATATTTGAAATCCGAGGACCAGGTTGCCGATATTTTCACCAAGGCTTTGGGGTCAACCAGAATTAAGAATTTGTGTAACAAGCTGGGTCTAATCAATATCTTCTCTCCAGCTTGAGGGGGAGTGTTGGATTTCTAGGTGCCTTATTGTTATTAGGGTTAATGGTTTTAGGGTTTGAACTTACCTTACCCGTTAACCCTATAACTCTTATGTAAAAGGGTGTTACCCTAATGGAATAGTTTAATTTTTTTGGTTCATTATCTTAACTCCTCTTTTTTCTAGTAATATAAACAACTAGTACACCTACTCTTACAAACTAATGCAAACTTTTGTAGAGTGTACAGGGATATGTAGCTCACAACTACTTATGTGTTGAGTTTTAAAAATTAGTCTTTACAACTTGATATGTATTATTCTAAGACACAAACAATGCTAATATACCATATGTCAATCAATGTATCAAATACTGAATCGTACTGGATAGTGATACATACCTATCTAGTATAGGCTATATTTAAATATAATATATATAATATATATACTATTATACTGGTCGATACCGGTTATATATTGGTCAAATCATGGGCCACTCCAAGAGTACGGACCAATGACTTGAACTTTGGTATCAATATAGCCCATACCACTACATTATAGTGTCTACAAGGTTTTTAAAATTGATTTGTACATACCGATCTAAACTTATACTAGTGTATATATATATATATAATATTGTATCAACTGCATGAGCGATGGTATGTCTAATATGAACTAATACACAAATATGGGCCAAAATTCAGAATCATCCTGATGTATTACCTTATGCTAATTTATGTTTCATAAACATAAAATTTTTTTCTACACATTAAACATCTTCTCTCATACGCTTAATAATTGTGCTATATAAAATTATTATTTTTCAAAATTATTTTAAAATATAAAAATGTACATATATAAGAGTAGATTACGTGCTAAGTTCACATTGAAAACTAGAAAAGTATAAGATGACATTCATGCCAATATTCTTTGTTAAACCAAATATAATAATCTAATATTTATTCTAATTTAGCCTAGACTAGTAAAGTGAATCAAACATGTCAATATTATGTGTGTGGCAACATAATTGATGGAATCTTGCTCCTAAGAATATTGATTCATAATGAAAATATAATATTCCAAATACAAATGCCTCCTTGAAATTTTACTGACTATGAGGTAATGTCAAGTCTCAACTAAGATCAGTGATCTCAAATTATTTAGGATTCCAGTAGCATACTCCAGCCAATAATAGTGAATTGTTATTTTATCTCAAACTCCACTATGGGGGGCCAATCTCCAAGACTAATAGTTGCAGATTAGTGAAGGATCATAGTTCGTATCCATAACTGACATCATTTACTAGTTTCATGGCATGAGATACCAATACATAATTTCAACAAAGAAAACTCACACGATCCTTACTCGTTTAAAATATTTTACTAAATAGACACAAAAAAAATCTTATGCAGCTCGTGTACATCTAGATTATGTTATTAAATTGAATAACATACTGTAACTGCAACAGATTTAATTTTTAAGAGAATTCACGAAAACTGATAATAGAACTAATGTCAAAAGCAAAGGAAAAGAATGGAGATATTGAAAACTTGATCTGCAACCATCTATGAACAGTGATAAGAAAACTTTTCAAAATAAACTACATATTAAGCATCAAAGAAAAGGCTTATTTGCAAAATTATCATATTAGATGGAGAAGATTTCACTTCTTTAAATAGCCATCAGATGTAAGCCATGCAGAAGTAGGAGGAAGCCTTTATTTTTTTCCAAAGTTTAATTCCTTACCTCTGTGATCCTGTAGGAATATTAGACACAGAAAGACGGTCTATATTACTGTGCTCTATGTTGCTTGAATTCTTTAGAGTGCCATTTGTCCAGTTGACAGGTACAAGAACAGAAAATGCCATGATAGTAATGGGAGTAAATATTTTAAGCCTATAAAGGAGAAACAAAATAACAAATAAGAACTGACAAACAATTATTAGATTATCCCAAAGGTGTAAAGTACAAAATGTACCAGTCATGTGGTAATAACTTAATTCATACCAAGACAAAGTTCAGACATATAGATTACTACGCACTTACAGGCTCAGAAAAAAAGCAATATGTGACTAAATATATGATAATATGTAACCACAAGGTAGCAAAGATGATGCAACCTTTAATTTAATACTCCAACTGTAAGTTGTAGATAAGAAAAGCGGTCAATATATGTAAAAGTCTCATTTTTCTAATTTCTAAGCACGTCAAAAGTCTCATTTGTGTCACCCAAGATTTAAAGTATCGGTTCGACCGATTGTACCATGTATGTACCAATATTATACTGGTGGTACCGAAATATAGTACCAATGGTACTGGTCTATACTAATATATATATATATAGACTAGTATGTACAAGCCAATACGGAATGGTACCTTAAATCTTGGTGTCACCCTAATGCGATAGTAAGAGAGCCACTTATTCATATTACCATAGGGTAGTGTCCTACATGTAGTTAAATGTCATCTATCTACACATATACAACTTGCATGCAATGATAAACATTGTTAACGAGACAACCACACAAGTAGCTAAGGATTCTTTATCTATACACTATACATTATGCTACATCAATCTAAACACTAATTGTTTATGCAAACTGGTCCATGTTACCAAGTACTTGGTGGTGTGTACCAATACAAGGTCTATACTAGGTACCGACTAGTACCATAACCCAGTACCGACTAGTACATATCGGCCCAACAATAAATTGGTACACTGGTATGGACCAATATCGTAAACCTTGAGTATAAATATTTAAAGAAACTACAAAGTAGAGAAAATATAAATGATTAGTTGCATTCTTGCACTTAAAAATGATGATTGCTACATATCTAAGTGACACTATGAATCTTTGTAGCACAATCTAGCATTTAAGCATATATTGATATTTGTAGTGTTATGATAATTACTTGTGCATGTTGCTATATTGATTAAATATATCAATACAAGGTTTAAATTCTTGATCTGGGTATCTGCCTAGGTTCAACATTGGATTGATATGTACACACTATGTATCTCAAAGATAGCTTACCGGCACTATATCTCAATGGTAATAGATTCCAGTAACCTTTAAACTAGTACATTTTACAAGTACCTCCTTGTATGAGAATTGAAACCTTGGTGTTTGTAATTAATGTGTCAGTATGACACAAGATGATGGTTCAGTGAACCACCAATTCAGCTCAGGACCAAGATTTTAATCCTTGCAAGTAAGTAAAATTTCTTAGAAGCATGAGATATAATACACCTCAAAAGAAAATTGCTGAAGGATAAAGGAAATCATGAACAAATTTCCAAAACAAAGTTGACCTTACCCAATCAAGTATACCCGCAGGAAGACAACAGAGTCGAGTCCTGCATGATCTATTAGCTCTGATTCAGGCATTCTGAGGGCAGCCAGTATCCAATCAAGAGATCTCAAGTACGATCTAAAATTTAGATTGACAAATTTCTGTACTATTACTCCTGAGCTGCTTGGGCTGCTTCTTATACCTTTAAGATACCACTTGGAAAAGTAAACTCTGTCATTTATTGGCTGCAGCCTTAGCACAGTAAATGCAACAAGAAACACCAATGCAGACAAGATGTTAATGGCAGCTGCAAGTCCTATGTCAGAAATTGTGGCCATAACTACTGTACTGCCTATATGACCAATTCCCCTGTGAACAAGCAGCTTTTAGATACATCGTAGAGGAAAATTATTAATAAAAAAATATCCACAAGTATTCATAGAAGCACTTCACGTCCACGGATAGAAGATAAATGATATAGGCAATCAAACATTAGGTATCATACAGCTTTCGGTTTCATTGGAAAAAGAGTCTCCATGAAACATCTGAAAGGCCTAGACACAAAATTCATTTGATAATGCAAGAAACCATTAACAGGAACAAGAGATTACTTGAAGAAAAAGCCACATTCAAGGTTTAAAATTTCAGTCCGAATTGGCCATAATTTTTAATTTTTACATGGGTTTAGTTTTATTATAGTCCTGTGTTGGTACAGCGCATAGTATTAGTTTCACTATAGAATACTAATCCGAGACCGAACATCAATTCGAACTAGTTTTTCAAACTTTGACCACATTGCATTATGCATTTATGTATATTGCATTTCATTTTGGAATGACATTATGTAACAATTCATCCAAAAAAAAGCCTATTATAAAATTCTCTATCTACCAGTTATTCTACTCGTCATCAACCCTGACTTGGCTGTTGTAAACATCAAAGCTAATAAAAAGTCCAGAGGATAATATAAAACAGGAACATTCCGCTTAGTTAAGTCCTCTTTCCTCTGTTCAGAATAGAAGAATAGTCTTTTGAGAAACAATCTTAAGTTAGTATTGGGATTTTCTTGTTTATAACATCTTGAATCCTCATAAGAGGTCTTTCCACATTTTGAGTTTGTATTCATCAATTCATGTTAAAAAATTCAACGATATACAAAAGTTAAAGCTAAATATTTGTTTTACTAAGACATGGGAATAGGTTAGAGTTATTGTGGTGTCTACATCTTCTTCTTTTTTTTTGTGTGTGTGTGTTAAATTTGATGTCATGATTGTTAATTCTAAACCTTAAGCTATCACAAAATGATACTAAACTTTAAGCTATCACAAATGATACTATTTAATTAATAAGGAATTGTAGACTTGTTTTCAAGGATTCCATACAAACTCATAATTTAATTGTTTGCTATGGGCAAAGAATGAAACACCACCCAGTATTTCCAGTTTGTACTAGTATATGCATGAGATATATATATATATGTGTATATATAAACAGACTAGTACCATTATGCCAGTATTTAAAATCTTAGCTAAGAGTAAATTCAAGTTTCAATAATTGAATAATTGAATCTTGAAATATAATTACTTGCTCAAAATAGTTTCAACTTTCAAGTGCCAACAGCTAAAGTCCTATACTAATTATTTAATTCAATATTATTATTTTTAGCCAATGCAAAACAATTACAAAAGAACATAATTATACAAAACTTTGATTATGAGATAATTAGGGTTTTCATCTAAGAGCTTGCTCAAAATAGTTTCAAGTATAAAAAAAATCAAAGTCCTATACTAATTATTTAATTCAATATTATTATTTTAATGTTAAAGTGATTTAAAAAATTTTAGCCAATGCAAAAAATATTATAAAAGAACATAATTATACAAAACTTAAATTATTGGATAATTAGGGTTTTCATCTAAAAATTGTTAGAGTTCTTGAGCGTAAGAAAAAACAAAAAAAATCTATTTATCTAAATAGATGAATAATGATAAGAAAAAAATTTTAAGATGCATGGTCATTGTCCTTAAATGAAAATTTAGCTTCTTGTGTCTATTAACCGAAAATAAACAATCAAATATACAACCAAAAATACTCTTTTACGAACAATGATAATACAAATGCTAATAAAAAACCCTTTCAGCTTTAGTGAGCAGAAAAAAAGAAAAAAAAAATCTCAAAATTAGGAGGGATACTTTTGAATAAGTGAAAATTAGGTAGTTTTTGAATAAGAAAAGCCAGGCTAGGGCAATCTTATTAATATCCCATGCACCCCTACCCCCAAACTCTTTCTAGCTAACCTAAATGAGTATGTCTTTTTGTTTTCTTAAAAATGAATGTTTTAAATGATTTTAACACTTGCATTCATGTCTGTCCCCACGTCTGAACCTAACTCAACTTTAGCTTAGGGTTCAATGAATGGAATTAAATGAATAGACCCTGAAAAGATACAATGGAGTAGTTAGCTTAGCAGGTTCAACACTTGTACTTATAACTTCACTTATTCTAATCGAAACCCTAGTTTTTCGTTTTGCTGCTACAGTAACTAGTCGCAACTCAGAAGATCACCATAATCACAAAATTCTTAGCCTTCAGATGATGCCTAAGACCTAATATTGGAAGCTACACATCCGAAGCAAAAGTAAATAGAAAAGAACCTAGATCAAAATCATCCCGCAACATGAATATCAGGTGTTATTCTACATTCGGCAACACCAGATTTTGAAGAAAAAAGTTCAGCTCCTAAATCATGGGTAAAAACGATCCCGATAATTGATACAAACACTCTGCACAAAGAAATCGAGAGACGTAACGCTCTCGAACACTTGAAAAATGCAACTACATATTTGGTTCTAGAACAATACAAACGTCCAAACATGGCACGATATTTCAAACGCAAAGAACCAAAAGGAAACCATTAACATTAAGCAGCAGAGTAAATGGAGCATATCCGTGGACAAGCAACTACAAAAGAACAAAAATTCCTACCCTGGTTCAACGAGACACAGAATGTTCAATCATCGGCTCGCAATGCTACGCAATCTGGCCATCTCCGACCCCGTCATATCATTAAGAACCGAAATCTTACTTCGCTGCAGCAACCATAAAAGGGCTTTGCTGCATTGAGCTTGGCAAGAAAGGAGGAAACCTAGTTCGAGGGAACTGTAGAGAGGAAGTAGCTTAGCTTCGCGCCAAATGCGGGAAGTCGAAGAGCTTTGCGTTCGGGGGGGTGGAATGGATTGGGAAATCGGATAGAAAAGGGGATCAACCGCACAGCATCGACAAGAACGAAGTCCGAGAGGCAGGAAGCGAAGGACGTGCTTGGTTGGTATCGCCGTCGTCGTGCGGCAACGTGTTTTTTTAAACGTCCAGAGACCCCGTCAAGTAGCCGTTACGATCATCTCAATTAACGAATGCTCGTTTCTGCCGGCGGAGACAATTGACGGTCGAGATTGTCGGGGGTTTCTGTTCATTATAAATGTTTGATTTTGTTCTCATGATGTAGCTATTATCAAATATATAAACAACCCAACCTTCGCATAAATCCTTCAACTGTATATAGATAATGATTTGCGGTAAAAAGAATAAAAAAAATAAAGCCTTTTGATTAAAAGAAAAACTTCCTATATCAATTAAAGTAATTGTTTTCTTAAAGAAGCCAATTATTTAATCACCAAAGTCATGTTGGTTAAAAAAATGAATGAATGCACTACTACAGGTGATAATGAAGAGAAGCTTTTATGTATATAAATTGTAGTTAAATTATTTACTAACAATAGTTTATCATAATCAGAGAAAAGAGTGTTTATTCTTGGGACGGCCCATACCCGATGTATAACTTAACGATTGATGAATGTCACAAAATTGGAAGTCAGGAGAGGCTGCATTCTACATTTCTACGGGTGGGAGTTATTGGTGCATCGACGGATGAAGGGCTGGATATGCAACAGACATGACATATGGCGGATGACTTGGAGGACGCATAACTGGAGTGCCAACCGCTGCAACCATATGGCCTGTAATTGGAGTACCAACAGGAGGTCCATACATCATCACTCGGGCCATATTCGCGTGTGGAGGATGCTTCATGGATGATCCAAATGCAAGGGAGTTTGCAGTGGCTTGACCAGTAATTGGCCCCTGTGGAGGAGAGGTAGCAGCACCATTTGCTCTGGTGATGTCGTGGATACTTGATCTCCTGCGATCCCTGTTCATGGAGTTTAGGCGAATGAAGTATTTCTGAGCATGACTTGCAACTTGAGTGGGAGTCCTTGAGACCACAAAATTCCTTGATATGCTCCTCCAATCACCCTTCCCAAACTTGTCAAGGCCGAGGAGGAAAAGCCTGTGAGATTAGCAAGATGAGCCATCCTTGAGAATGAATAAAAAAAAATACGTATTTACATGGATTAGTCCCATAATCTTAGTGAATGTATGCAAAGCTATTTTGAATAGAGCAGCCGGGGAATGGATCTTTGCAACAAAGAACAACACGTGGAGCATCAGGAAGAAATATTCATAGCTGGAGTGTGATCATTCTATAAGAAAGAGTTAATCTAGAATAATACTGTAATACCTAGTTTAGTTTGATTTTTTAAAAAATAAAAGAAAAATGATATAGTATATAAGACTTAATAAATTATTATTATTAATTTAAGCTTAATTATTTTAAATTATGTGAGGCGGAAGTTATGCCAAATGTTGAAGATTATCCATTTCTCTAGGGAATTTTATTAGATGCATCCATAGGAAAAAGTAAATGTGTGTACAAGGGGAAAACCTGTGCTCTTCCTCGGTCCAAGGAATTCCTTTCCGTCGCTCTTGCTCCGCCGCCTTGGAGCAGCTCTTGCTCTGTCCTCCTATGTCACACCCACCCTTTTTCCTATCCGCCAGACTATGGTTGATATTAGGATCCTGTTTCTCCTTCTCCTTGGAGGAAATCGTAGAAACCGACGCCGGAGTTGTACCGGAGACGGACGCCTCTTCCCCTATGTAGGGTGGAATGGGGATCCGTCCGGCCTCGATATCCTTCACGTCCTCAACCAGCGCCTCGTAGTGCTGCCGTACCTCCGTCACCGACTTGCCGGGCACTCGAGCCGCAATCATGTCCAACCACCCAGCGTCGACGGCCTCTCCATCCTCCGCCCCTCCTCCCTCCTTCGATGGGGCGGCCACCGACGCGAGCGCTTTCTCAAAGGCCTTGTTATCCTCCCTGGTCCATCGTTCGGCGCTGTCCCCCGCCGCCGTCACCGCTCCGGCCATGGATGCGGTGATCAACCGTCGTGGCGGTGGATTTTATGGATTGGAATTTTGAACGGCAAGTTGACTCGGTTAGTGGATCCCTTCATCATCCATTAAGGGACAGAAGTAATTGCAGGACAGTGGAGGCAGAGCGAGACTCGCCCCCTTTATGAGGTGTAGGTTAAATATTCGCGTCATCGCGTGAGATTCGATGGCGACATACTATGCTATCTAATAGTCAATTTCAATTTGGCTTTAGTTTGCATTCAGATCTTGTAGCCAAAAGAATATTGAATTAACCTATATTGTTTGCAGTTTAGGTTTAGTTTGCATATTTCATTTGATTTCAAACTGGTTAACGTCAAATGTAGAATCAATCTAGAGCTTTTCACAGACTACACAATCCAAAATAAAACGTCAATGGGGCGTCAACTACAGCCAGATTTGAGATAAACGGAGTGTTTTGTGCTTGATTAGGGCCACGACTTCTCATTTTATGTTTTTACAACTGATTACACTTGGGGAAAAAAACAATGGTAATTTAAACACGAGAGAAAAGTAGTAGCAGTAGTAAAAAGACTTGAATACTGTCCATTCCACAAAAATCAACAGTAAAATTTGGTACTACTATTCTCTGGCAAAATATACATGTTCACTGGCAAATGATATAGGCAAATTTTGGAGAGCATTGCGGAGAAAAAAAATTCTGGGTAGAGCGATTTCATCCATTTTAAACCGAGGCAAAATAGTAAGGCATCTGGGAATCAAAGATGACAAATATGTAAAAAATACTCAAAGCAGATCCAAAAGATAAATAGATCAATCAAAGATTTGAATAAAATGACATGCGATCTAATGAAAACGTGGTCGATTCTCCATTTCTTATGGCGGGAGGATGCAAACATAATCCATCAACTCACGGTCTCATTGTTTGAATAGTCCACCAGCATAGTTTTGTCCGTATATTCCCCCTGCAATTAGAAAACATCTCTCATTCTTTTGTCCTAGTGAAAAGGACAACCAGTCATTCTATGGATGCTCGCCATAACCACAAATAATGGCCTCAAGTGGAGATCATAAATGAATAGTCGTTATCTTCTTTCTCAATTTTCATATAGTGAAAAGGTTAACCAGATACAAGATATATATATATATATATATAAACATCAATGTTGTCAAGGACCAACAAAGTGAACAGTTAACTGTTTTGGACCACAAGCGTCAAGTTATTGTCAACCAAAACAAATGAGATGAAGCAAAAGATGAGTTCATAAAGATGCATATATCAAATTCATCAATTCAGCTTTTTTTCAGGGATTTAATGTGAAAAAATCTTACAAAAAGATGTTGAGTTGTACGGTAGCCGAAATGGTATCTATAGTACGGAATTATGGCTCATGATTCGGATATGTCTTTGCAAAGCATCTTACTCTCCTTCACTGAGGATTGGCACAATCAGAGGTTTCAGCTGAGCAAGATAGACAATTGCCCACCTAACAAAAAAAAAGTTTAATGGAATAAATAAACTGAAGAAATAAAATATATAAGGTTTTCCATATTTCACTTAAACTTGTTGAGCAGAAAAACAGGCTATGTTGGTTCAGATGTAAAAGATATACTGTGCCATTCTAAAAATTAAATGCTGTTTATCCATATTAACAAACACTAATTGGAGTTATGCTCCTTCATGACGTATGCTATATCCTTAATAATCCTAAACTCAAGTTCCTTAAATTTTACTGACGGCAATGCAACCTACAGTAAGTTCAGCTTATTATTAATTCACTTGAGGTTTAAATCCATTGGCCTTCGGATCCATTAGATTAAGTTCAACTTACGTGGCTCTTCATATTCAGTTTTGTATTTTACTATAACTTTTCAACAATTCATCAACGCTAATTGATTTCTTCAACCAAAGTATGTCTAGTTAGGGAATATGGACTAAGTTGGACCACAAAGTTGTCAAACAAGTAGGGTGGCCTGTGGCTTGCATGGCCATAAAGTTGTACAAATCTTTGTACTTTGTTATTGAAAAAAAATAAATTTATTTTTATTTTTTAGAATTAATTGAGGGATTTAACAATGATTAGGATTTCTTGTTATGAAAGATCCAAAATAATACAATCAAATCAAATAATCTTGATAAAGGTGATATCCAACACAAGCTGCCCCTAACATTGCCTTACCAGTTCCCAGTAAGGCAACTATAACCAAGTCAACTCAAACCAAGTGCAGTTGTGATGTCTAAAAGCTACAGATTTTGATGGTGCAAAAAAAAAAACGCCTACTCAAAATATATTGAAGCAATTCTAACATGAAAATCAAGTCACAGAACCAATTGCTTAACCTTCCTTCTCAAAACCTATGAGAAGGAAATAGCTTATGCATACGGCTATTCTTATCAATTTATCATTTTGTTCTATAAATAATTTTGTTTGTAAATAAGAATTAAATTTAAATATGAAAGAATTTGCTATGTTTATAGTTAATAGTGAAGCAAGGAATCAAATTTTGGTCGGTACCACCCGGGCAATACATACTGATCCATACCGGTACATACTCAATACCAATTATATATATCAATAGGTGTTGTGGCATACCAATTTGAACTAGTATCTTAAACTGAGAAGGGCTTTTTAATTTTACTTTGAATTTAAAAAATTAAACTAACACACCTACTGTTACGGTCGATTACTGTGATGTCACATAGTAGGCCCCGTAGGATGTGACGTTGACCAAGTCTAGTGTGAGGGGAGAGTAGAAGAGTGGCCCTGGGTGTAGGCCTCGGCTTGCTGCTTCTAAGTTTTTTGTATGGGGCCGTCACAGCGATGTAATTTGGGGAGGAGATTGGATTAGCAGCCTATGTGTTGATTGGGCTGAATCTAGAGGTGGAAGTTTCATGAATTGCAGTAGCCCAAAGGAGGAAATTAAAGGAGCTACTGGCAGCAATAGCCACCTGGCTCCGGGGATTTTGCAATGGGTTACTGTGAGAAGCTTCTAGAAATCATGTCTGGGAGATGTGATCCTTAATTGGGTGTGGCCAGCAGGAGGGGAGAGGTACGGGAGAAGGACCAGGCCAGGGTAGTGATTTGCCGATCTTGGCTCCAAATATAGCTCCAAGTGCCGTGAGGAGTGGGCGGTGGGGAGTGGGCGGTCCTACCGGCGATCAAGAAGCATGGTCAAAGTCAAAGGAGAAAGAGAGGTCACAACTGAATTTTTACTATTAACACGAGAGAGTTGTAACACCTGTCGTTTATAACCTAGGTATAAAAAGATTGGATAGAGTATCATATGTAAAATCAATACATAAATAAAAATAAAAAATGCAAGAATTTGCTATGCTTATAGTTAATAATGAAGCAAGGAATCAAATTTCGATTGGTACCACCTGGGCAATACATACTGATCCATACCGGTACATAGTCACAGGTCCAGTGGTACATATTTTTAAACCGGTATCTTAAACCTTGTAGGGAAGGGCTTTTTAATTTTGCTTTGAATTTAAAATTTTAAACTAACATGCCTGCAGGTCATAACCTATGTAGAGAAAGATTGGATAAAGTATCATCAGTAAAATCAATATATATTTAGAGACTTATCAATCCCATAATGATGCGTTTTCCTTGACTTCTGAATTCTGATGTTTGGAAAACAGTTATATGGTTATTCTAATATTTATAGTATTGTTATATTACTATCATTGCTCATTGAATGGTTAACAATTTCTTTTTACAAAAATAAACTAGCAGCTTTAAATGTTTTAACTTTTCTATTTTAACTAGTGATCCACGCTGAGTGATAAGCCTAGTATAACACTGATCTAACCCTACTAGTACATAGAACAAGGTCAGTGTCAATCTAGTATATTGATGTGTATATATATACATATATATAATACATATATAGTTGTGAATAATGACTAGGTGATTGCACACATGGTATGTAGTTGTGAATGAAGACTAGGTAGGATGAGCACTAATAGTTTCAAGAGCTGAAGAGGAATAACAGAAGATAGAAGGATAGAATAAATTTGGTTTTCATACACGAAATAAAAAGCTAGAGGAGGATATAGTAAAAGGTGAGACAAAGGGGGTCAAAATAACAACAGGAACAAAGGAGATTTGGCCAGGTAAACCCGCTAAACATTACTACATTATAAATACTAATTAATGTGTAACCTTACTGACCCTAATTACATCATTATAGAGATCACGTAGATTTTTATTATAAGCTTGAAAACAGGATAGATCACTTAACTTTATGACGCCTTTAGCAACTAACCTAATAAACAATGATAAACTACAAAGTAGATCGACTTTACATAAATTTCATAATCGCTATTTGTTTAGAGTAATATTCATAATCTAATCAACAATAACAAATGCTGGATATATTGCAACAACTCTAAGGCATATATGCCATAAACCCAAATTCTACATTTATATTCACGCAAAACTTTTCATAGTGTAAAAACATTATGAGTATTTAGTGATGAGAAAAAATATGTTGCATGGCGACAAAAGACCCAGAGAAGCATAAAGGCATAGGCCTGGGCTCGGGCAGAAAGGATAAAGAGGTTGAGGTATAAATAAAAGGTTTTAAATCTTACCTCTAAATCAATAGTAACATAAATGAACTATCAAAAGTGGATTGTAAAGTGTTTCCTGTGTAAGAGAAAATCAAGAGGAAGGAAACTATATGGCGTAGATTAAAAATGTGTATTACTATAGCAATTAGCAAGACATGATTTCATGATGTATGGATAAAGCTTACCATATATGGAAAAAGCAGAAACCAATTCTATAAGAAAGCAGCTTTGTTAGTCCCATCCACCACTAGCATATGTTTGTGTATGCATTTCTTGCACATTTGTCAAATTCTAATTTTCTTTTTTCAGTCAACAATTTTTATGAATTCTCTATAACACCAAGGCTTAGCGACATTACAATATGGTATGAAAAAAATGGAAGCAATAAGTCTTGTTCAAAAGACATGGAACTGAAGCAAAGTTAAATCAAAGATCAATAATGGTTGTTATGTATTTAAAGGAATAATAATTCCATGATGCATGCAAAGAGAGCAAACAATAATAAATGAAAGAACTTACATCATCCAACAGCAAACTGTAGCTGTAATGATCAATGTTAAATGAAACCTGCATAACCAAAGTGTCAGAATCATTAGACATTCTCTCTAACCCAAAGAATAACCGACAACAAACAAATGTTTGACATGAAAACTATAAATTAGTACAAATAAATAACTTCTCATCCATCATGATTGCAAACTTGTAGCCACCCAAACTAAATTTAGCCAACAATAACCATTCGATGTTGCACGAGATGGTATCAAAATTTGACTTCTAAAGCTTGTTCTCTTATTTGACTCTACAAGTCAAATTGCATTTTATAGCCCTAATGTGATTGAGTTCCATCAACCAAAGAGTAAATTATTGTTACAACGTGCATAATGAAAAACTGACTTATTAACTCTTGTTCCAGCACTTTTCCCGGAACTAAAATTTTCAGCAAGGAAGGATTAACCGCAACTAGACTGCAACCGGCTTGCAAACGCAAGAGGCATTCACCTACACCCCCCAAGATCCCCTCTCAATGAACACCCATGGAGAAAGTAACCTAGGAGGACCCCCAAGCTACCTGCTTCATTGACCCGCACATCAATATATGGAGCTTTTCTCAAAACCTATGCACCGCTAGATGCTCCCACCCGGTAACGCAGGAGACGCCTCGGAAACCAGCCCATCACCTCACCCTTACAATGCTGTTGTGCGTTCTCAGCTTGTGGCTAGCTTGCCACCCATTTGAAAATGCTACAATCCGTAAGCTTATTAGGTCTTATATGTTAATATAATTCTCCCCTCACTTCACGTGGAACTAAATTGAGGTGTCATGCTCTACCCTTCTTAAGACTTGACAAGGAAGCCAAACCATTTCTATCTAGCACATAAGGTTAGTCTAATAATGGTTTTGCCATCAAACTCACCTTGCCTAGGACCAAGTATGTTATGATATCATTTCTTTTATGGACCTACCAAATGAAAAGTTGACTGACTAACTTGATTAGCTTAAAACAATATAGCCAATTAAAAATGTTTAAGCACAAGTTAGTACTACTAAGCTTATTTGGCCAATCCTCTTACTTTGGGACTACACTAGGTGTCACAATTATGCACTACGAATACAAGCTCGTTTTATTTCCTAATAATAAAGCTACTATAAAGTTTAGTTATAGAAATAAACCAAGTCATGCTTTAAAGCTAACTTGGCATATAGGATTTTTGGAGTTGAATTGGATTTTAAGAAGAATTGATTTATGCCATATATCTTTCAAATCACCTAGCAATGGAGGGTGTCGAGTAGCACTAGGTGGCTTTGGAAGCCACATGGAATCAATCTTCCAAATTCATTTTCCAGATTAACCATAATGCCAAATCATCAAATTGGGATGATCTAATAGTTCTAGCTGTGAAACAAATTCCATGGAGGCTACAACCTAAAATGAAGTGGTAGCTATGGAACATAACTTCCTAAGAAAGTGTCTTTTTACTAAGGTATGAACTCCCAGTAACTCCACAAACTTAGTTTATAACCTGATCTAACTTGATATCAAACACGATCATTTGAAAGAACCCATAAACCTATGAGGATTAGCTTGATGCAGGTGAGAATCATAAAGGTCCCAAACTACTTGGAGATTGGCATTCAATTGAAACACCCAAGTTCACAACGGAGGTGCTTCCCATCTATACTTGGTCCACGTTAGATGATCAAAAGTTGTTCTTGCAGTTTTTATTGTTTATACCAGAAAGTATTTGAAAGTATTACTGGCTGCTTATTTTCTGCACGGTAGAGTGTTCATGTTTAACTTTTGATAGGAATTTAGTTGTTGAGATCTTATAAATCAATAGTTGAATATATATCCATAGCAAACCACAATTATATAACAGATCATAGCATCAAGCAAAATCGAAGGTTCTTTAAGCTCTGAGTAGGAAGCTTTTGATGTCCATTTATTTAATGAATGTAGTAACAGTAAGATTTAGGAAAAAAAAGAATTGCCTTTTGGACAAACCATATAAAGAAAAATAATTCGGTTTAATAAATATCCACTTCAGATTGAGTCTGATTGTGTGTTTTAAATGGTATTTATAAAACACAATTTTAAGACTGGTTTCTTGATCTAATTTTTATTCCGTGCTCGATATACCATAGAAAAATGTAGATAGTGAAGCTCAAAATTCCTATTTGTGTGAGCATTTATAGGGATTAGAACATGACTGAGCTATTGAATTGAAGGATGAAATATATGCAGTCCATTATCTTTCTGCTTTAAAATTTCTAGAAGTTTTGGCAATTGAGTCAAATAGGTATGCCAGTGTTCTTTTTGATGCTTTACTGCATAGACAGTACAGTAAAGAGTTAATCTATGTTCCAGAATATCTTTTGGAAAGATTGCTAAAAAGGCTTTCACTGTCTCAGTTTTTTGCCATTTGACACCTATTCAATAATCATTTCCCCTATCAACTAATATATTCGCTGGAAAGATATTGCTGTTATCTACCAAATCTACTGTTAAAATCAGACGGCTCTTGTTCAAAGTAACGCCAATTCAAGTGCGTCCACCATAGTCCATACTCAGGCTAACTTATCTTTTGCATCTAGAAAATACGAGGGCAAAATATTTGTACTCCATTGTCACTTGTCCAAGGACCTATGCCAATCAAACCATAGTACGGTAATAAACCATCTAATATTCTTATTTTTTTGAGGGAGCATATGTTATCAAAGATAAACTACTAAAGATTGGACATCCAACAACGAACTTGAATTTGCTAGTTTTATGGGTTGATGAGGATGAGGACAGTGATTCCAAATTTACTTTTCCTCTTTATAAGCAATCTACTAAAGCAATCCAGTAGAACAAGAAACCTGAAAACAAAAGGGTTGCCTAGTCTATTTTAAACAGTGCTACATCAGATTAATGGAAATAGCTGATGGACAGTAGTTTTGGTGTTTTACTTCAAACTAAGCGGTAAAGTACAAATATATAGACTCCCACCATAGAAAGAAGCTTAAAGAATAAGCAATGTGGGATTCAACATGTGGCAATAACTTACTCTACCATGTAATAACTCTAAGTAGCAAAGTTGATGCAACCTTAGTTTGGTATACCCTCATAAAATACAGATGAGAAGTACCTATTGCAAAGTAAAAAAAGTCTTATTTGTCTCTACATGTGATAACATGCAAACAACTTAGTGCTCCACTTGTCCATGCATGCACAATTTACGTTAATCTACATATGATGGTAAGAGCATTGCTTGTTAGTGAGTGAGCCATTTAAGTAGCTTAAGTCCCACACCTAGAAATAGTTTGCATCAATTTACATGCAATATTATGAAACTGCTACTTATTTGTACTAGGAGAGGAACATAAAGATGTAAAGAAGTGGAACTTAGAACATTAAAAATATTTCTTTACATGATAGAAAGAGCCGAGTGGAGTTATTGGAGGGAGAGATGAAAGGAATAGAGTTGGAGTCCTCTATTGCTATAGTTTCTTGTAGAAGGGGATTGCAAGGCAGCAAACAAGTTGCAGAACAATGAAACTACTAAAATCTAGCGGTTCACTACAAAATCTATAAAAATCTAGGGTATCATTTAAAGGCTTATAGTAAATTGTTCAACATATAATCCACTCTACCGCCAAACCCAAGATCTATCTTGAGCTCCACCCTGAGCCCCAGGTATCGACTATCTAAATTTGAGGTTCACATTACGCTAAAATTGAGCTCCACCCTTGAGCTCGTGAGCTCATTTATCAAAGAATATTTCTTGAGGCCACTGCATCCACTTTAGCTGACTAGTCCCGAGGTCTGCATCTTGAGCGGTCATTCTCCCGTAAGCATATTTAGAAAGACTTCCTTGAGCTACCCTTGTTAACAAAGTTTTGCTCGACTTTGCTTGGCTCCCTTGGATGAAAGTGTAATCATATCCTATGGTCGCTCAAGAAACACTTGCCCTAGTTTTATCTACCTAATTGATTTTGAATAATTCAATGTCTATGTTAACTACAAGGACATAGCTAAGTATATCTCATTAGTAGGATATTCTAGGTACATGTGTATTCCATAAGACATCCCCCGTTCTGCACGTAAGAGAGGACACTACAGAAAATCCTTAGGTTCCCTCGTTTTGCATATGCCTAGGGGTGGCTATAGAGGTAAAAAAAAGCTTGTCAGTTCTATGTAGGCCAAGTGAGTCCGGTGGACGCATTTTCTCGGCAAGGATGTTACCGAGAGATCTTCGGAAGGACGTTTTTATTGTTGTCCATCCGAATCATCATGACACGAATCTCAAGACACCAACATTCATCTGTTTTCGCCCATTTTCTATCCCTTCTTGATGTTTGCTTTGATGGAAACTAATCAGGGTTAGTTCCATCGGTTTTTTCCCCCAAAACCTCACTCCCCGTTTCCACATAACCCTTCTCCTCTCTCTCTCCTTCACCTAAACGGTGAAACCTCCCTACTCTCTCCTGACTAGCTTATTTATTCGTAACTTTCATTAATTGAATTGTATAGAATAAAACATAGTAGAAATTATATGTTGTACAGTGAAAATTTAGTTAAAATCTCTTTGAAACCTAGGGTATCTAGCCTAGTGTCGAATCAATAGAACATTTTCACCAATTTTCTTGATTTATGCATATTTTTTATTTAATATTTACATTGATTAAAACATAGTCAAAATTATATACTGTATAGTGAAAATTTAGTTAAAATCTTGTTGAAACCTAGGGTATCTAGCCTAGTGTCGAATCAATAGAACATTTTCACCAATTTCCTTGATTTGTGCATATTTTTTATTCAATGTTAAAATTGATTAAAACATAGTAAAAATTATATGTTGTCTAGTAAAAATTTAGTTGGAATCTCTTTAAAACCTAGGGTATTTGGCCTAATGTCAAATCAATAGAATATTTTCACCAATTTTCTTGATTTATATATATTTTTTCTTTAATGTTTACATTAATTAAAACATATTATATACTGTATAATGAAAATTTAGTTGGAATCTCTTTGAAACCTAGGGTATTTAGCCTAGAGTCGAATCAATATAACATTTTCACCAATTTCCTTGACTTATGCATATTTTCTATTCAATATTTACATTGATTAAAACATAGTAAAAATTATATATTATATAGTAGAAATTTAGTTGAAATCTCTTTGAAATCTAGGTATCAAGCCTAGTGTCGAATCAATAAAACATTTTAACCAATTTGCTTGATTTATGCATAATTTTTATTCAATGTTTACATTGATTAAAACATAGTAAAAATTAAATGCTGTATAGTGAAAATTTAGTTATAATTTTTTTAAAATCTTGGGTATCTAGCCTAGTATCGAATCAAGTTTCACTAATTTCCATGATTTATGCATATTTTTTATTTAATATTTATATTGATTAAAATATAGTGAAAATTATATAGTGTATAGTGGAAATTTAGTTGGAATCTTTTTGAAATCTAGGGTATCTAGCCTAGTGTCAAATCAATAGAACATTTACACCAATTTTCATAATTTATGAAAATTTTTTATTCAATATTTAAATTAATTAAAACATAATAGAAATTATATGCTGTATGGTGGAAGTTTAGTTCGAATCTCTTTGAAACCTAAGATATTAGTCTGGTGTCGAATCAATAGAACATTTTCACTAATTTGCTAGATTTATGCATATTTTTTATTCAATATTTACATTGATTAAAATATAGTATAAATTATATGTTGTACAGTGGAAATTTAGTTGAAATCTCTTTGAAACCTAGTGCCGAATCAATAGAATAATTTTACCAATTTTTTTGATTTATACATATTTTTTATTCAATGTTTACACTGATTGAAACATAGTGAAAATTATATACTATATAATGAAAATTTAGTTAGAATCTCTTTGAAATCTAGGGTATTTAGACTAGCGTCGAATTAATAAAACATATTCATCAATTTCCTTGATTTATGCATATTTTTTATTCAATATTTAAACTGATTGAAATATAGTAAAAATTTAATGTATAGTGAAAATTTAGGTGAAAAATGAGTTGCTCTACCATGAGTTGGAGTTCAAATGATATTGATAATCAGTTCATTTGTCAACCACGAAAGCCAACTCGTGCGAAAAACAAAATGAAGGGCAAAGAATCCAGCTGACCCGTATACAGTAGATGTTCCATGATGAGGCTAAAAAGTATATTAAAACAAGTGGTTGTGAGCAACAATCTGAATCAACTTATGCTTGTCATACCTTTTGGCCACCTATTGTATGGTCTACCCATTTCTTTGGATATGTTAACCATTGGTTATATGTTGCCAAGATGGGATAGTAAATAAAATGAGTTCAATTTATAAAATTTCTAAGACATGTATTAATATTTAGAATTGGTTATATGTTGCCAAGATGAGATATGTTAACCATTGGTTATATGTCAACAAGATGTCAACACGAGCGCTGTGAGTATTCTAATTGTTTAATATGTTTAGGGTTATTTCCACAATTTTGATATCAATTTCCACGATACTTTATCAGATTTCTAAGACATGTATTAATATTTCCACGATATAATCTGAATTTCCATAATATTAAACTCAATTTCTACGAAAATAGATTATATTTGTACGATAATTGAAATACTCTTCTATGATACAATTTGAATTTCCACGGTATTGAACTCAATTTCAACAACATTGGATGATATTTTTATGAAAATTGAGATACTCTTTCATAATACAATCTGAATTTCCACGATATTGAACTCAAATTCTATGATATTGAATAATAATTCTACAATAATTGAGATACCCTTCCATGATACAATCTGAATTTCTATTATGTTTAACTCAATTTCTACGATATTGTATGATATTTGTACGATAATTGAGATACTCTTCCATGATACAATCTGAATTTCCACAATATTTAACTCAATTTTCACTAATTTAATTTCTTTTCATTCTGCTATAGATAAATATGGAAGGCATCACTGAAGATCCGTCCTTAGAAATTTCCTCCATAAAGGAAGAAAGTAATAAGTTAAAGAAGCTAATAGATCAACTTACATCAAAAAACACAGTTGTCTGCAATATTAGATGATGAATTTGATCATAAAATAAAGATTGAACGGGAGGAGAACAAGAAGTTGGTAGTTGATTTTAAAAATAAGGAAAAGGAGTATGAAATCAAGATTGTGGAACACATGTTTACAATTGAAAAAAGTTGAGGACAACACAATAGGATCTAAATTTGCAAAAAAGAAATTTCCTCCCTTTTGCATATATTTTTGCAAAAAGTTACATATTGCAAAAGGATGCACCAAACTTCTTTTTGCAAATTCAGATATGTTGTGTCCTCCTCAACTTCTTTCAGGTTTTCAATTGCAGACATAAGTTCCAAAATCTTGATTTCATACTCTTTTCCCTTATTTTCAAAATCAATTACCAACTTCTTGTCCTCCTCTAATTCAATCTTTATTTTACAGCCAAATTCATCTTTTTGCAAATCTAATATTGTAAACAGCTGTGTTTTTTTATTTCAACTGATCTATCTACCTCTTCTAACTTATTAATTTCTTCCTTCAAGGAGGAAATTTCTAAGGATGGACCTTCAGTGATCCCTTCTAGATTTCTCTACAAAAGAGTAAAAAGAAATTAAGTTAGTGGAAATTGAGTTAAACATCATGGAAATTCAGATTGTATCATGGAAGAATATATCAATTATCGTACAAATATCATCCAATGTTGTAGAAATTAAGTTCAATATCATGAAAATTCAGATTGTATCATGGAAGAGTATCTCAATTATCATAGAAAATATCATCCAAGTAGAAATTGAGTTTAATATCGTAAAAATTCAAATTATATCATAGAAGAGTATCTCAATTATCGTATAAATATCATCTAATATCATAGAAATTGAGTTCAATATTGTGAAAATTCAGATAGTATCATGGAAGAGTATTTCAAATATCATAGAAATATCATCCAATGTCGAAGAAATTGAGTTTAATATCGTGGAAATTCAGATTATATCATGGAAATATTAATATATGTTTTAGAAATTTAATTAAAATGTTGTAGAAATCTTATAAAGTATCGTGAAAATTAACATAAAAATTATAGAAATAACCCTTACAAAATTAAACAATTCAAATACTCACATCTTCAATAATATTTACAATTACTAATGCCGGTAATGAATCAACAAGCAGATCAGCTACATTATCCGAGCTTGATTCAGCCTCGAAAAGCTCGTTCTTCTTTTTCAAGTTCTTGTATTATCTATAATGAAAGACAACATTAAAAAAAGAATACTGAAAATATAGCACATAAAATATATTTATAAAAGGCATACCATGACTCTAGACGATCATGACTCTAGACATCGTCTATGATGTCTAGAGTTGCCTAAAATAATTATTCCTTCGAGGTAAATTTCATCTTCAGCCAGTGAAAAAGCCGAGGGTAGACAGTCTCAATCTTATCTTCTTTGAACAATAAAGAATGCTCATATAACCATATTTGTAAAGTACATAGGCAAATTTTTTAAAAAAAAGCATATGATGATAACCTTGCATAAAGAATTGTAGAAAATTATAAAAGAAACTTATACTTAGAAGAATCGCGCATCCGGAAAAGTTATTTAGTTTTTTCTTCTTAAAAATTCTACTCAGCTCATCAGTCAAGTAGTGATACACGGCTTCAGCCCAATTGTATTCTTGTATTAAAGCCAAATCTTCAACATACTTGATCAAAAAAGCATATATGATATAGCTGAGTCCGCTGAATAGAAAGGTGCAAAATATATAGAGAATGCAGAGTTTTATCATTCTCTCGTTATCCAAATTTGCACTATTCTTGCTAAGGTCTAATAACTTTTCCTCAAGTAAAGCACCATTGAAATTTCTGCCATTAAATTCCTGAACATAAAATATATAAGTGAGCAGCTCCCTGTTGTCCACATCCACTAGTCGCCCAACTCGTGGAAGACCCAGAATTAGGGATACATCGCTTATAGTAAAGTGTACTAGTGTTCCATTTATATTGAACTCATTTTGTTTGATATCCCATCTTAGCAACATATAACCAATGGTCAACATATCCAAAGAAATGGGTGGAGTATGCAATAGGTGGCCAAAAGGTGTGGCTAGCACAAGTTTATTCAGATTGTTGTCCTCAGCCACTTGTTCTAATATATTTTAGCCTCATTATGGAACATCTACTATATACGCATCAGCTGGGGTCTTTGCCCTTCACTTTATTTTTTCCACGAGTTGGCTTTAGTGATTGACAAATGAACTGATCATCAATATCATCTGAACTCCAACTCGAGGAAGACCAACTTATTTTTCAACTAAATTTTCACTATACAGTATTAAATTTTTACTATATTTCAATCAGTATAAATATTGAATAAAAAATAAGCATAAATCAAGGAAATTGATGAAAATGTTCTATCAATTCGATTAGTCTAAATACCCTAGGTTTCAAAGAGATTCTAACTAAATTTCCACTATATAGCATATAATTTTCACTATGCTTCAATCAGTGTAAACATTGAATAAAAAATATGTATAAATCAAGAAAATTGATGAAAATATTCTATTAATTTGACACTAGGCGAGAAACCCTAGATTTAAAAGAGATTCCAACTAAATTTCCATTATACAACATATAATTTTCACTATGTTTTAATTAATGTAAAAATTGAATAAAAAATATGCATAAATCAAGCAAATTGGTGAATATGTTCTATTGATTCGACATTAGACTAAATACCCTAGATTTCAAAGAGATTCCAACTAAATTTTCACTATACAACATATAACTTTCACTATGTTTTAATCAATATAAACATTGAATAAAAAATATGCATAAATCAAAGAAATTGGTAAAAATATTCTATTGATTCGACACTATAATAGATAACCTAAGTTTCAAAAAGATTCATACTAAATTTCCAATATACAGCATATAATTTTCACTATAGTTTAATCAATATAAACATTAAATAAAAAATATGCATAAATCAAGGAAATTGGTGAAAATCTTCTATTGATTCGATACTAGGCTAGATACCTTAGGTTTTAAAGAGATTCCAACTAAATTTCCACAATATAACATATAATTTTTACTATATTTTAATCAATGTAAATATTGAATAAAGAATATGCATATATCAAGAAAATTGGTGAAAATGTTCTTTTGATTCGACACTAGACTATATACCTAGATTTCAAAGAGATTTTAACTAAATTTCCACTATACAATATATAATTTTCACTATATTTTAATCAATGTAAATATTGAATAAAAAATATACATAAATCAAGAAAATTAGTGAAAATGTTCTATGGATTCGACACTAGGCTAGATACCCTAGGTTTCAAAGAGATTCCAGCTAAATTTCTACTATGCAGCATATAATATGTTTTAATTAATGTAAACATTAAATAAAAAATATGCATCAATCAAAAAAATTGATGAAAATGTTCTATTGATTCGACATTAGAATAGCTACCAGGATAGATACCCTAGGTTTTATAGAGATTCCAACTAAATTTTCACTGTACGACATATAATTTTTATTATGTTTTAATCAATGTAAACATTGAATAAAAAATATGCATAAATTAAAGAAATTGGTGAAAATATTCTATTGATTTGACACTAGGCTAGAAACCCTAGGTTTCAAAGAGATTCCAACTAAATTTTCACTATGCAACATATAATTTCAACTATGTTTTAATCAATGTAAACATTAAATAAAAAATATGCATAAATCAAAGAAATTGGTGAAAATGTTTTATTTATTCGACACTAGATTAGATACTCTATGTTTTAAAGACATTCTAACTAAATTTTCACTATGTTTTAATCTATGTAATTCAATTAATAAAAATTACGAATAAATAAGTACCGTGAGCTAACTTACTTTTAAAAGAAATTTAAATTTCATTTCCACTATGTACTTTTAAATTTTCACAAAATTGAAAAATATCTAAACAAATTGATGAAATATATAGAAAAATAAAGGATAACTTCACATCGAGGTCGACGCCGATGACGAAATCTGGAGCTTGACGAGTCCGAAGAAATTAGGGTTTCGTCGAAGAGGGGGAGGCTCGCTTTGAGATGGCAAGTTCGACAAAGAGGAGGATTCCGAAAAGATGGCGAGTCGGAGGAAGTCGAGATGGGAGAGTTCGGGGGACGAGAGTGAGGGTTCCTTCCTGCGAAGTTAGGGAGTTCAAAGGGCGGGAGTGAGAGTTTCTTTCGACGAAGTTAGAGCTTCAAGAGAATTGGACAAAATCAGCGGGAGAGAGAGGAGGTTACCTTCACGTCGACGGCAATGAAGCAGCTTGGCGAGTCTGGCGAAGAGAAGGCTTGCTTTGAGATGGGAGTCAAGCGAAGCTCCTAGAGGAGGATTGCGAAGAGCCGGCGAGTTGGAGGAAGTCGAGCCAAGAGAGTAAGGAGGAGAGGAGGATTGCGAAGAGCCGGCGAGTTGGAGGAAGTCGAGCCAAGAGAGTAAGGAGGACGGGAGTGAGGGTTCCTTCCGGCGAAGTTAGGGCGGGCTTCGGGAGTATCGAAAGAAGTCGGGAGAGAGAAAGAGAGGAGGTTTAGGTGAAGGAGAGAGAGGATGATGGGGGGTAGAGGCCATGACCCACGAAAGTATAGATGGAGCTTAAGGCTGCCCTAGTTTATAGGTACCCTAAAGCACCCTTGCATTGCATGAATCATATAGCTACATATGGTAGGTTTTGTATTTTCTTTTATGGAAATTATATTGCATCATAGTAGGATTAGTGCATGGCATAATGTTGTATCATAGTAGGATTAGTGTACTAGCATTTACAAATCATGTGGACAAGCTCAAGGCTAGCTCACAAGCTCACTACAACAAGCTAGCTCCAAATATGGAAAGTCACTTCAAAGTTCAGTTCAAAGTGAAAACTTGAGATGAAGCACTTCAACTCACCTTTCCATTGAAGTATAATACTACCTTGTCATCCAAGAAATCGGTTTCAACCTCAAATCCTCAAGGGATATGCGCTCACTCAAGATTCAAATAAAGCTCTCCATCAAATCCCTTGAATCAAGGAAGAAAATTGTGTTCACACCATGAAAGGAAGAGAGTCAATGCCAATTCAAGGAAACTTGCCACCTCTTGAAGCCATTCATGGGAAGAATTCAAATGCAAAGTCGTCCCAACCTTAATGATCAGCAAATCGATCACACATCAAAGGACTTTGGTCAATACCTATCACCAAATAAGGAATATTTATCATCCAAGCCGCCCAAACAAGCAAGCATTCCTTCAACTTTCGGCCAAGCAAAGAAACAATTCAAATCTCTTCCATGCAAGGAAATTCACACAAGGAAACAAACTAAGCGCCTCATCCTCAACAAAATTGTTTATCTTTTCTTGTAAACGTTAAGGGGGAAAGACTCTTCTACCCACCCTTAGCCATTGTCTACATAGCTCTTGTAACCGCATGTAACATTGATGATTCGGAGAATAAAAATTTGTCGAGTAGTTTCCTAGAAACTCTTGGGTGCTTGTGTCACCCTCTCACTTCCTCTTCCCTCTTGGGTGCTTGTGTCACCCTTCTTCTCCTCTCAAGGGCCAAGGTTCCCTTCGCTAACCTCTTCTTCAAGAATTTCATCATCAACTTGGCACAAACAACTTCTTCAACCTTAGTGGCGCATCCACTTCTTCTCATCTACATCCTCTTCACCAACTATTGGCGCAACACTCCTCAACTCCATCATCAAGGTGCAACACCTTCAAAGGGCTTTCAGCCCTTGAGAACAAATCTTCTATTCACACTCTAGTAAGTTGTTGTGATTTGGTTTCTTCCTTTGATTCACTTGTTTTCTATCTTGCTTGAAGGTCTCAGCAACTTCATCTTCTTCAACCATTGGAGGCGCAAGTTCTTCATCTTCAACAATAAGACTGCAAGGATCTTCAACCCTAACATCAAGAGGCTTCAACAACATCACCGATTCACCATCCCCAAAACCGAGCACTCATCTTTATTCCCTTAAAATTTAAATTCTGGTTTTTTTAGATCTAACATGTTTACATGTCTTTGAAGCTCTCGGCATCAACCTAGAAACACTTAGAAATGGCACAACTTGAAAGAACCATGGTGACCGAAACTTAAAAGGGCTCTCCTTCATCCAAGACTTGGCACCCCTTCAAGTAGTATCTCCTTTAATTATTTAGTCATTAGTTTTAGTAGATTTAATCATTTAACTTAGTTGCTCACGTTAGCAAGAGGAACATGGAAGATTAGCTTCCTCTCTTGATCTCTTCTATTGTAAAAGGACTTGGACTTTTTAAACCTTAATTTATGCTCACCTTCCATCAGGGTAGGACCGGTGAAGATTGGGGTGTGCGGTCCTTCTACTCTCAAGGACCACACGGTGATTATCTCTCCTAGTTCTTTCAATTCCTATTTTAAAGTAGTTTAATTTTATTTGCATGCTTAGCCTTAGATTAGTTAATCACATGTTTAGTTTTAGTTTGTTTTCTAATAGCATGATTAGTATAGCTAGCATCCATGTTTAGTCATATAGTTGAATTGTATGTTGCATATTTAGTCTGTTGTTTAAATTGCATGCATATTTCAGATTTTATTCTAAAAATACCAAAAATATATTTGTGAAAACACATTAGTTAATCTTGCATGCTAATTTGTTTTCCACATAATCATCTATTCATGCTAGCCCATATGACATGCTCTCCCCCTGCATCAGAGGAGAAGGGTTACGTGGAAATGGGGAGTGAGATTTTGAGGGGAAAAACCGAAGGAACTAACCCTAGTTAGTTTCCATCGAAGCAAACGGCAAGAACTGAGAGAAAACGGGTGAAAATAGATGAATTTAGGTGCCTTGAGATTTGCGCCATGATGATTCGGATGGACAGCGATAAAAGCGCCCTTCCGCAGATCTCTCGACAACATACTTGCTAAGAAAACACGTCTAAGTCGGGTTGCCTTTAGTTGAGCTCCACTATGATATCTGACACCATCACAAGCAAGTTCAGAAATCCTTTTTACTTGTTATTCATAGAAATACTAAAAAAATGACTTTCCTCAAACTTAACTCGAGGCCTTACATAATTGAACAAATAAGACTTGTGTTGTTATATCTTTTGCAATTGTGAAAAGCTATCGTTAGGAAATTAGCTGCAAAAATGGTAAAAAAAAAGTCGTTTGGCATAACTGCTGCTAAAAGGATTTTATAACTAAAAAGTTTGGTAAAGCTATGATAAAAAGTGTTATCACAACACAAAATACTAAAAAAATTAAAATAAAAAAATTTGAGATTCATTATATACAATTATAATTTTAATGTTGTATATGACATAGATTTTATATATTAATTAATTTATATAAAATATTAAATAAATTGTTTAAATTAAATAGATGTGTAAGTGATATTTAATTGTGGGGCATGAAAAGATTTTAGGTCAATGTCTCATAGAGCATTATGATGGGAATAAAGCACACATAATTAAAATTAATAAAAATAAACTAATCTAATAATTATGGGCAAGTAGTTCTTCTCGAACAGCTTTAACCTTTTCAGATCATCTAAAATTTTAAACCAAACGAAACACTTGCGTGAGAGAAGCTTTTGTACGTGCAAAATGCGGCCTTATAAAATCAAAAGCCACCAGAAATTGGGGAATCAGAGAGGAAATTACCCCAATAAGCAATAGCTACCACAAAATAAGGAACAGAAGTCATATTCTGCGCTAAATTGGGGATCCTAACAAACCTTAAATCAAGCATAAATTTTCATCGGATAATTCACACGGAGAAAGAAATCGATTGAGAATACCGGTGCCGAATTCCCAGCAAGACACCTGAATCGAAGGGAGAGTAGAAGGAACGACTTACAGATTGGTGGAGGGGCCACGGTTGCAGCAAAGCCGGACAGAGGCGCAAGCGACAAGGCCCACCAAGAAGAAGATGACGGTCGTCATCCAGAAACCCATGTCGGAAAAATCTCCTCTCTCTCTCTCTCTCTGCGTTTGGGATGGCTGAGATGTTCCGCTGGTTTGGGATCCTTTCACTCTTCTCTCGATTGAAGAGTCGATCGCGGACGCGGAAGGTGGATCGTACCTACGCAATGATCAAATAGAGATTGGGTTTAAATAACTCGAAAACTAAAATACTAATTATGCAAATCGTAAGTTAAGTCGTACCCACGACACACCGTAATACCGACTTAAGCTTTTCTATAAAAACCAATAATATTGTGGCCGGTCGAGGTGTCGTTTGGGCTTCACCACAAATGTCACGCCCCGGTTGAATTTGCCTAAAAACAGCGCTTATCCGCAGTCTCAGGGCTATCCGGCGGAATACCGAAACACAACTCTCTCTAGGGTTTCTGATCCAAATTTTTTGAAACCCTAACTCCTCGCTCAGATTTTATCTCCAAATTACAAGGTTGCTCGGAACCTTAACCCTAATTCAGAAAAATCTGGGAAACCCTAATTTAGGAAGAAAAATACCTTTGGTCAAAATTCACCGTTGACCAAAATCTCTGAATTAAATCTCCTCTGCTGACGTCAGCCAAATCAAAATCCACCGCGCGTTTGATTTCTGCCGTCCGACGTCACGCTGACGTCGGTTGCAAATCCATTCCGCCGAATCGATTTTGCGCCTTCGTTGACTGCGTTGATGCTCCTCGTTTCGAACGCCGCCCGCGTTCGAAAACTCGTCTCCGAGCTCACGATGCCGCCTGCTTCTTCTTCTTCAACCGAGCGCCGCCCGCGCTCGTTCACTGTGTCAGCAGAGAGGGTTCGCGTCTCCCCTCCGCCTCTCGTCGTTGACCCGGAGGCAGTCGCCGGAAGCCGCAGAACTTGCTGGAGATGGCGGAAATCGCCGCCGGAAACCAAGAGCAAGGGGAAGGAGAAGAGATGAATGAAAGCTATTCCCAAAAGCTTACAGAAATCGTTCGTCTCCTACCTCCCGTCGACAACCCCCTGGCCGTCGCTGGTGCCCGCTTCCCCTCCCTCGCCAACGACCACCGTCGTTGGTTACAAATCTCTCTAACCTCTCACTGTTTCCCTCTCAAGCGACGCCGCCTTTGTCGCCGGAATCTCCCACTGGAATCGATCTCCCCTTTGTGATCGATGCTCTCTCTTTTAACGCCCACAGCCGCCGCCTCTTCAAGCTCCACGTCAGGGTCTCGTGGAGAGGACACCGCCTCCGAGCTAGAGGTGGCCAACGGGCCGGGCCGGCCCGCGGCCCGCACGGCCCGGCACGACACGGGCCGGCCCGGGCACGGCCCGTTGACCAAGTCAACGGGCCGCGGGCGGCCCGCGGCCCGGCTCGGGTCGTGCTGCCGAAGGTCCGCGGCCCGCGGGCCGGGCCGGGCCAGGCACGGCACGGGCCCGTGCCGGGCACGGCCCGCGGGCCGGGTCAGGCACGGCACGCGGGCCGTGCTCGGCACGGCACGGACCCGTGCTCGGCACGGCACGGACCCGTGCTCGGCACGGCACGGACCCGTGCTCGGCACGGCACGCGGGCCGGCACGGGCACGGCACGGCTGGAATGGGCGGCAACGTTCGAAAATTTGATTTGGGCATGCGTTTTTACCAAAATAGCCCTATAACGGTTTGAAAAAATTTAAAAGTTAGGGATATAATTGTCTTTATGTTATAAAATTACCATTTTAGCCCCTTTTAATAATTAAAAATAGGGGATAAATATGTAAATTTACACCCAATTCATCCCTATAAATTGACCCCCCAACCCTCTCATTTCTTCACACAAGTTTCCAATTAACTTTGGATTACTTTCTCATTCTCTCTTAATACTTTCCTAATCTCTTTTCTAAGTCTTGAGTTTCAATTAGCCATCAAGATTTCAAAGCTCCCTCAGTCCCTCGGTCTAGTCACGTGGAGAAGATCAAGTAAGTAGTAAATTAATTTACTTTTAGTCTTTTATAATGTAATTGTACTTAAATTTAAATTATTCTAATATAATTTTTTTTCATAATTATGATTAAATTAAGGTTGTTGAAGGCTGAAAGTGAAACCTCAACTTCTTAGTTCTTACTTACTAAGCGATCTTCAAACACGTGATAAGGTAATTTTTTAATGTATAATTTATTATTAGTAAGTATTTAATCTTATTTTTTAAATTTTTTTGGCTAACTTTTAATATTATATGTAGAATTAATGGCGGGATTGAACAATACATGGGATCTTTTGCCATGGGAGATTGAGGCATTCGAGCAAGAGCTAATGGGGACAAGTACTAACCCCGTTATGCCACCCGATCAAGATCAAGATGCCAACCCTCCGCCTTACGACCCAAATCAACAACAGCAAGATCATGTTGAATTTGAGCCTACTAACACTATGCAGGGAGAGGAGGGATGCAGTGCAAACCCTCACGAGTCTACTGTGTCAGGCTCAAGAAAACGCACGAGCGACGTTTGGAAGAGCTTCGATGTGGTGATGATTAACGGCGAAGAAAGAGCCAGCTGCAAAAAGTGCAAAAAAGTCTTGACTTGCAAATCATCGGGTGGAACTGGTCATTTGACTCGCCACATCAGAAGCCATCAAACTCAAATCGATCGTGCACAGGCTACTCTAAATCTTTCCTCTAGTTCTTTTGAAATTTTTAATTATTCTACTGAAGTTCTTAGAAAAGAATTAGCTAAATTTATTGTTTGGGATGAACAACCATTTTCTTTAGCAGAAAATTATAAATTTGAAAAATTTATACATAAATCACTACAACCTAAATATAAAAAAGTAAGTAGACAAACCATGCGTAGGGATGCTATAAAAATTTTTTCTGAATATAAAACTAATCTTTTACAAGTTTTAATTACATTAACTTCTTGTATTTCTTTAACATCTGATATTTGGACCAGTAATCATTCTGATCAGTCATACATGTGTATTACGGCACATTGGATAGATAGTGAATTTTTTTTACAAAAAAGAATTATTGCATTTAAAATTTTTGAATATCCTCATACTGCAAATGCTATAGTTAGACAATTTCATAGCATTTTACATTCATATAATATAATTAATAAAATTTTTTTAATTAGTTTTGATAATGCAAGTAATAATGATAGTGCAATTGATAAATTAAAAAGATTGTTAAATCCAATATTTAATGGTGCTTTTTTTCATATACGATGTGCATGCCATATTCTAAACTTATGTGTTCAAGATGGAATAAGAGAAGTAGATGAACATGTAACTAAATTAAGAAATGCTGTTAGATTTGTTACTTCTTCTACTTCTAGAAATCAAGATTTTAGACAAACATGTAAATCTTATGGTTTGTCATATAAAAAATTTAAACTTGATATTAAAACACGATGGAATTCTACTTATGATATGCTAACAACATGTTTTCCATTTAAGGAGCCTCTTACATTATTTTATAATGAAAGAATGCCTGATGGAAACATTGAAGAAAATGATTGGGATAAAGCAAAATTATTACATAATATTTTAGAAATTTTTTATAATGCTAGCACTCATTTATCTGGTGTTTATTATCCTACATCATGTTTAATTTTAGAACATTTAGTTTTAATTAGTGAAATGTTTTCTCAATATAGACATGATGAAAATGTTTTTCAAGTAATTTTTAAAATGGAAACAAAATTTAAAAAATATTGGAAAAATATATCTCCTTTATATTGTTTAGCTTCAATTATGGATCCTAGATTAAAATTAGAAGGTGTTCATATTTTATTAGATGAATATTATAGAAATATGGAACTTGAAGGAGTAGATGAGAAAAAAAATGAAGTTTCTACCTTATTAGATGAAATGTATAATGTTTATAATTTAAAATTTGGACATACAATGAATCCAACATCCTCTCAAACTAATGTATCTACTAGTAGTAAAAATATTACAGGAAGAATACGCTCAATTTTAAATAGAAAAGGAACATCAACAAGTAGATCTAGTAATTTTAATGAATTAACATTTTTTTTAGAAAATAATCATACATCTTTACTCACAGAAGAACAAATAGATAATTTTGATATTTTATCATGGTGGAGATCACAAGGAAAATCATATCCTGTGATTTCTGCCATGGCACGTGATCTACTAACTCCTCCGGTGTCTACTGTAGCATCGGAGTCTTGTTTTAGTGCCGGCGGCAGGGTGCTGGACGAGAAGCGAAGCCGAATGAACGAAGAAAGCGTGGAAATGTGTATTTGTCTTAAAGATTGGCTAGATGCTGAAGATCGTCTTCAAGATAAAGGTGGTCATTCAACTTCATCGGATGATGATGAACAAAGTCTTGGAAGTGCAAGCGGAAGCACCAATGGATAAACGTTGTAATAAATAATTATAAAAAAAGTTGTAAAAAAGTTGTAGAAAGAGTTGTAAAAAGAGTTGTAAAAAGAGAACTACGTAGACCTGATTCCTCCTTTGAGTGGGGTACGTAGGCAGCCTGTAATGGGTCCGGTCTAAAATATATAAAAGTTTAACATTTTTTCAAAAATTTGTGTAATATACATTCTCAATTTTTTTTTATTTTTTCACATTTTATATATTTTAATTAAGTAATTTACTTATTAAAATATTTTTTTTAAATTCGGCCCACGGGCCAAAACCGGGCCGGGCCCAACACGGCCCGCGTGCCTAATTGGGCCCGTTGGGCCGTATTTGACCCACGTGCCGCCGTTAGCCCGCGGGCCGTGCCAGGCCCGCGTGCCGGATCTGGCCCGCGGGCCGGATTCGTGCCCACGGCCCGGCGGAGCCGTGCCGGCGACGGCACGCCTAATCGTGCCGCGTGCCGTGCCGGGCCGAAGGAAATTTCAGCCGTGCCGTGCCCGGCACGGCACGATTACAATCGGGCCGTGCCTGGCACGGCCCGATTTCTGGCGGGCCGAGGCGGGCCCGGGCCCGGGCACGGCCCATGGCCACCTCTACTCCGAGCTTCATGGAGACGACGCGCTGTTCGTGTCCGGATCTCGCGAAAGACGTCCGCGTCTTTCGCTATGCTCGCAGCTGCAACCTCCGAGCCTGCCGCCTTCATCCGGGTTTGATGCCGCATCCGAATCACGGGTTGAAGAGGAAGCCGCGCCGCGCTCGCATCTAGATTTCTGGTCAACATTGATGTTTGACCCAACAAAGCGGCCTCCGCTCTCGCTTCTGAACGATGGGTTTGGGTCTGATCCAGGCCTAGTGGGCTTTGGGCTGAATCGGCTGGACCGGAGCCTAACAACAAGTCCTTGTCGAGCGCTAGCCGTACGCCGCCACCAAGTCAGGCTCTCGGTTCGCCGGCGATAGTCGGTGACAGTAAACTGGAAAGGGGAAGCGCAGAAGCGGCACAGCGTAAGTATCAGCAAATGATCGGGTAAGGGTTTGCCCTCTTTTTCAATATTAAATTCACTCGTACTCTTCCGGGCTTCCTCCGATCTTTTTCTTTGCATGTTTCCTTGGTATCTATTCTACGGTAAACATGTCGATGCTGCATACATTTAATTTAGTCACTTTTCCTACTGGCGGTATAGTTAATAGATATATATATCCATAGGCATATAAGTCCTTTGTATCAAGCTATGGAAACTTACGAATAAGATCATGAATGGAAGAGAGGAGCAGTTAGCTCTTTAGATGTACAAGAGTTCATTGAAAATAATTGAATTTATAAGTCAAAGTTTAGGGAAAAACTTTAAAAAATAATATTTATAATATATTGCATTCTATGTCAAAATTATTTTAAATAATTTTTATAATTAATATAATATAATATAAATATTATTATAATATAGCTAAAAAGAGCATTGCTTAATACATATCTCCATCAGGAAAAATAAAGTAACTAAATCTGAAACTATTCCCTTTGCCTAATTTTGAAGTGTGCGCATGTGATGTAACCTTGAGTTGTGTATGAATATATTCACACAAGAGTTTTTATAGATACTTGTTTAAAGTAACCACTAAGATAATATCATTTTGATCTCTCTTAGGCTATTTTTTGTTGAATGGAATTTATGATGAAAATGATGGATTTCATTTAACAGAACATAGTCTTAGAGTTTTAAACTCGCCGTATCGGTGTAACAATCACTTTTAAAATAAGAGCACTAGAGCTTTAATTGATTACACAAATGCTTTATGAATTTTATTGTACTTATTTATCCAATCAATTAGATTTTTGCTATCCATTAAACCTTATTAAGTTAAAGTGCCATCATATAAAAGTTTAGTATAGATTATTAGAAGAAAAGAAAAGAAAGAGAGAGATTTGGACAATACTGAGTTTATAGATAAATAAAGGACATGGCTTATCTAGAAATGCTTTAGGTATAATCCTAATAATATTCTAATTATTATTTATTAGATAAGTGACTACCTAATTTGTCACTTTCCAATGTCTTTATTTCAATTATGTCTAAGCAAAGGCAACAAAGTTAAATAAGAACTCGCTGTAAACACAAGAGCAAGTCAACAAAGTCAAATGAGACTCTTTATAGACACAAAAGGAATAACGAAGGCAGTAACATTAGCTGAAAAGATCGCTATGAGTAGCAGCAAAAGTAGCAACTAGCAACACTGAAAAATGAAAGTAATAGCAAGGGCAATGATGCTGGCTTAGACTTGGGATATTCATATGGTTAATGGTGCTTCTTTATATAGAGGCTAAAATATAAGGATAATGGTATGAAGTAATATGAAAATATCTGTTATGTTAATGACTTTTATGATGGTAGATATGAATAATAAGAAAAGGACATATATGATGAAAATCATGATACACTAAAAAGAATATTATAATGACGAAGCCACGCAAGAGTCTTTTATTTTTACCACCTCTCATATGTTTAACTTCAGTATTTCCAACAATTAGGCTGAAGAAAAGAAAGCATAATTTAGAAAACAAAAATTATTATAATTAAATAAACAAGAGAAAGTTTAAAGAAGTACCGAAAGGTGACAATTTATACGCAAGTGCAATGATGGGAAGTCTGTCTGTAGCAGCTTTCAGTATTTAATAGCAAAAACGAGAAGATGGAGAGCTTGGACACTCAAGAGAGGATGAGATCATGAGAATGCGAATAGAGAGAGGTGTTATAATTGTCAAGTGAGTGGAAAGGGAAAGCCTAACCCCTCCCTTTATAGGGGAAGCACCCCCTCAATCACACCCCTTTAATAGTGAAACTGGATTAAAAAGGGGGAGCTTCGACACTTGAGGCAAAAAATGCCAAAGAGAGAGAGAGGTGTTATAATTGTCAAGCGGATGGAAAAGGGGGCCTAACCCCTCCTTTTACAGAGGAAGCACCCTTTGGTAGTGACACTAGATTTAAAAATAATAAAAAACTAAATTTAATGCGAATGGACATGCCAATCTTTGGTAAAGGCAAAGCCTACATAGAACCCTCACAAGCACAAGGCTAAACCTAGGCCTGTTTATGCATAAGTATGTTTGGTTTGAATTGGATTTGGTATAGGCTCAAATAAATTGAATGCCCTGAAAAAGTTCCCGGACTTGGGTCCTCCAATTATTATAAGCCTACTATCCTTATCCTATTTTATTCATTTGGGACTAGAATTAAGGGAACTTTTGTATTTCCCTTTAGAAACACTAACAATTTTTCCTACAATAAATTGCTGTCATATTCGTAATCTCAACTATACTAGCATACAAGTAATTGTTAGGAACCAAGAATTTTTAAAAGGCAGTATATCTTATGATTCAATTTCTTGAACTGTATTTGGCGCTTATCGGCCTTGGGGAGCTTTTAGGTTCCACAATGACAAGGCATTAACACCTTAGACAATTTGCATTCTTCGTTGGGTTTGGCATGTACTCCATTATTTGACATGCAGGTAATTGCAATGCATAGTTCTTTCCATCCATTATTTTTTCTTCTCCCAAGTGATTTACCTTGTCTTTTTGCTGTGGAGCATTGGATTTGTTAACCTTTTGTATCCTGGTGGCTCAAGAAATGAGAGGCTCTCTTTCCTCCCTGGCATGTATCTTTTTGGGATATATACTTAGCTTGCCTTTGCTACTGGGCTCTTGGAGAAGACTTCTCTTCAAATGAGGCTTTCTTAATTAACTTGTTAGGTATTTTTATTGTGATATTTCGTGGGTTTTTTGTTCTTACTCTTATAACTCTTGCGCCTGTAAAACCTGATGCATAAAAAGGAAATCCAGAGTAAAATAAGATTCAGTGTCGTATTTGGTAGGCCAAGAAACTTTCTAGAGAGTTGCTTCAAAATATCATAATCATTATTTTTTGTAATAGATACTATCAAGAAATAAGTGAGCTCTCTTTTGCCTTGAATAACAATTTATTCTAAATTATAATGCAGTAATTTGTGTGTTCATCCATATGACGCCTGTTCTGGTGTTTGCTTGATTGGCTTGACATTGTTCATCACTGCATAAATTTATTGGAATAATGAAGTTTTGCTAGCAGATTACAGAATTTGTTGTTCCTACTTGTATTTGTATTATTTTCTCTGCAATATTAAATATTCATCCTCTAGTAGAGAGATAAGGATGTGGCTTCAAGATTCAATAATTGTAAGGAAAAAATTATTTGTTCATAAATTCTTATATAATGTCTATTATGATATTGGATGTCTGAGAGACCATTCAGTACCAGGACAACTCTGAACCTCTTAATTTGCTCTAAAATGTTGTGCTTACCCGTACGCATCAATCCAAATCTTTCCTTTTTTTTCCTTTAGGCAAAAGATACACTTCAATTATGGAGGACATTCAACATTTATGTCTTTATGATTGATGAACGAAATGATTTCATGCAATTTCTTGGGTGCGGTAGGTGAACCCTTTTCTCAAGGTATATTTGGTTTCCCCTTTTTTTTCATGTTAAATTGTTGCCTTTGGACATAAACTTTTTTGTTCAGTGATTTTCTTTGTAATGGTAAGTCCACAACTACTAGCTAAAATCCAACATCTTAAGGGCGTTGTGGGTAAAAATATCATTGAAATAACATATATGTTAGCCAATTATTTTTCAAGAAGAAATCAAATTTTGTTTACCTTGCAAAATCAAAATTTCAAACGATTAAGTTTTTGTATTATTGGATGACAAATCGTTTGGTTAAGAGAACAAATATAATGATCTCAAGTCTCAACATTTGCAGAAGAGGACAAAGGTACCCCAATTTGTAGATAGGATGATTTTGAGGTTAGAGACCAAGAAAATCTAGAGCGGTTTCATGTTCTTCAAGGAGGTAACACAACACACTTAAATTAATTGTTGACTGCAAAAAATAAACACCTAAAGACAAGTCTTGGAGCTGTGCGCTCCTTTCATTTGGCATTCCATATTGACTCAATCAAAGCCAAGAAATCTGAAACTATAAGCCTATGTAGTTAATTCAGGGATATGAAGGACAGAGAAAAGGATGTTGAAAGCATAACTAGTTTGGCACAAAGAGGTCAAGACAATAACATTCTGACAAGGCATCATATTCAATGATAAGAAGGAAATGCATGACTATAAGTCGTAGCTGTTAGTGTCCTTCAAATCTATCACAACGTAGGATGGAGAGGTTCATGTTTGATAGGCAATGCCCATCCTGAGCCCATGTGGGAAATGGGTCCTGTTTTCGTGCTTGTCACTAAAAGCTGAGCTTGACATTTGAGTTATTGAGGTTGTAAGAGAGGACTGGGATGGTACCTGTCACTAATCTTTGTAATTTTTTTCTTTTTCATCTATAGCTTTTCTCTTAATGAGCTGATGCTGACTCTCCATGCCCATGCTATCATAGCTGAAGCTTATACAAGCATTGATGTTGAAAGTTCACTCTTGATTGAAGAGGAAGCTAAGGTGTTGCTGATTAATTTTAGGAAGCCTGGATAAACTGTCATATGGATGCATTGAATAAAAATATGGTTTATGAATTAAACATAAGCATTTGTACTTCAAATAACTGAGACATCCATCCCATCCCTCATAAAATTTACTTGGTACTTGCAGTACACTTGGTAGCCTTGACTGCCCAGGAGCTTGCCGCTTCATCATCTCATTACTGCAAATTGCCAAGGGAGGGCATCTTCTCAATTGTAAATTAGGTCAATCAGGTGCCACAATCATGTACTTATCAATGATATTGATGGATGTGATCTCAGGGACCACTGCCTGCTATAAGATTGACTGATCTGGTCCTACATTAGTCAATCTTATCATTAACAGGCTCCATTGCAGTAAACTGTAAAAGTATCTGACGAGTCTTAGTAAAAAAAGGCACTTGTCACTACTATTGATTCATAAAAATCATGTAAGGTCATGTCTTCGTAAGTTATTATCTGTCAATATTTCTCATTGAAGGATTTAGGAAGATGTAATAAATGAGATATTTTCAGTGGCTTAGATTTTTATTTTAACAAAAAGATCAGTTAGGCTGTTATCTCAGTGGCTTAAACTCATTGATCTCTTCCTATTGAGTGGAAGAAAATAATCGTTTATTGTTTTATTCTGTTTGGTATGATTATGATTGTTTTGATTTGATGGCACATGAAATGGATGGAGAAGAAAAAATGTAGGGCCTCCACTGTAAGAGTTCATAAGCAAGGGTGAAGGGCCACCAAATACTTGATTTCCCTCACTCTGCAACCCTTTGTAACCATTATTATTGATACAATAATTAGGAGATGATCTCCTTATTTGTGAGCATAAATAGCAATGTGAAGGTTTATGTCTCATCATTTATAAGCTGCTGTTGTTGTGAGGGAAAGGAGAGTGATGATGCTTCTACAGGAGCATCATTATGTGTATGGAATCAAACAATTGATTTTAGTACTTGGTCTGATATTTTTAGTGTTTTCAATCTCAGAGTGATAAATTTAGCCACACAGATGACCTTTTTTTTCATTGTTTCTGATTAATTATTGCCACTAATAATAGTCTTACTGGCCTTGCAGCATTGGCACTTTGTCAGCATCTAGTACATTTGTTCGATTTGGAATTCAGAGCTTGTAGAGCTGCATGATGATGAACCATGATTATTGTGACCATCAATGTGCTGATGGCTTTGGAGCATAAATATTAATAAAAATTATTATTATTATTATTATTATAAAAGCTTAGGAAACACAAGACTTATATGCAATTTTTTTTAAATGGTTCTTTATATAAACTGTATTTTATGTGCATCAAATTATTCTTTTTACAAGAGTTTATAGTTATTATTGAGTTAAATATAGCGCTTCAATTACATTTTTTATTGTATTTATTTTATTTTATATAGTAATAAATAGTATTAAACTCAGTGAAAATATGTGCTTTATTTTGATTATTTATTTCTAAACATATTTTATTTTTTTAAAAAAAATCCCATCTAGATATTTCAATGGTAGAAATGTTTTTTATTTTTTAAAATATATTGTTATCTTTATCAGCATTCCAAATTTAAAAGCGTTGCTCTTAATTAGCAAATTAATGCAGCGTTACGGACACAAATAATCAACACTCATTCATGTATTCACGTCAGAGCACAAACTACCTTTCCTGGATGAACGAAGACGCTAATCTAAAGTTCTTTCATTCAATGTACAAAATATCGCAACCATCATCGCCGTCCACCTGTATATCTATATCGATCCGATCCAATTCTCTAGAAACTTCTTTTTAACCATCCTCTCCGATTTGCCTAGCAAGCGGTCGGGCGCTGGAATGGCGAGACCGCTGCTCTGCCGGCGGCGCCACGCGGCGCGGCGGCTGCCGCGGTCACGCGCTCGCACCGGGGGCACATGGTCAAAGACGACGCCGGCAGCGGCTGGCGGGTGTGAGGCGACAGTACGGTGGGCGGCGCCACCCGCAGAGACCGCAGCTCCTCGACCTCCCGCTGCAGGCGGCGGTTCTCCTCCGTCAGCGAGCCGAAGCACCGCTTCAGGTACTCGCACTCCATCTCCGTCTGCTTCAGCTTAGTCCTGATGTAAAAGAAGCTTGTTCAAGAAGACGAAGTAAAAGCAAATGCATTACCATTTTGTTCCAATTTGGGTACTCCATACACATAGTAGACAACTTTTTCTCTTTCATTGTGTTCTCTGAAACTTCCATTTCTCAGTTTAATCCCTAAATCAATTTGGAACGGGAGGGTATCGGGGGTTTTAGGTTTACTTGAGGACGGATCGTGTAGGTCCAAGTGCATCCCAGCAGTGAGTGCTCTGCTGTTGTTTCTTTTTTCTCGGTCAGGCCACTATAAGCAGTACTATGATGGGTTCAATAGTACACAGTGTACTTGCGATCTCATTTTCATTTCTCCTAAAAGCAAACGTTTCAGGTCACTCATGTTTCACCTATTTGCACAAAAACTTGGTACTCTCCATGGCACCATATAGTGGCAATCTAAACCAGCTTTAAAAAGTGGACGAACGAGCCATAAATGACCACATTAACTCCAAGTCAAAATATCAACAGCAATGCTCAGGCTGGAGGAAGGAGTTAAGCAAGGAAGAAGACAAATGGGGTCGATTAATTCAGCACGCTCACCTGGCCCTGCGGTTCTGAAACCACACCTCCACCTGGCGCGGCCTCAACTTCAGCTTCATCGCCAGCGCTTCCTTCTGCTTCTGCCGTTTCATCCGTCCACACATTAATTAACAATTAATTAGTTTTTTAAAAAAAAATTGAAAAATGGAGAAGGTCGAAGGTGCACTCTTGCTGCAGTCTTACAGGGTTCAAGGTGTGGTGCTGCCGAAAGCTCTCTTCTAGTAGCCTCGACTGCTCCTTAGAGAGCCGGAGCTTCTTGGGCCTGGGTGTGCCTGCCTCTTCTTCCTCCTCTTCTATGCTTCCCATGGGGTAATCCTCTTCCGCCCCATAAGCCGGCTGGTTCATGTCCAAGTCTCTCATGTTCCCACCGCACCCTTGTACAAATTACACAAAAAATCAACCGCGCGTGCATGCAAGAGAAAGAACACAAGAAGGGCTTCTTACCAGATCTCAAGCCAGGCACGCCAATGGTGAGGTCCAGCCGGGTAGGGCTTCTCCCGAGGTCACCCATGAGGGAGAAGGAGAGGAGGAGGAGGAGGCGGTGAAAGGGGGGAGACTTTACGCTTGAGTGGGGGGAGGAGCGAGGAGGTATTAAGTAAGGGGCCGCGAAAGGGGAGGGGAGAAATGAAAAGGAAGTAATAAATGAGTGGGAGGGTAGAAAGGTAATTAAGGGTGGTCGGGAGTCGGAAGGGGAGTTTGACCCGAGCAGTCACGTCAAATGGGGCAGAGGGTGGGCGGGATGACCGACACGTGTCAGCAGGAGTCCAGGAGAATAGCCGGCAGGTCTCCTTGTCTGGGGTTGGCGAGTCGGCTTGTCGGGTTCGAGGTCGGCTGGCGTAATCATTGGATGTAGAGATTTATATATTTTTTCTTGTTTCTTCTTTGTTGGGTTTGTTCTTAGTTACTTCCCTTTCATGCTCCAGTCAACAGCAGCTCTTAAATTCTCCTTGTTTTTTGCTTCCGTGTGGAAAAAAGCAAATCGTTAGATTCATTTCTACACATTTCACACTTCTTCTTTTGGTACATATCCACTGGTCAAAACAATCTTTTATTTCTCTTTAATGCATCTGCACTAATCGAAGCACACGCCTTATATTTTTTTAAAGGAAAAAAATGAGTGAATTAAGAAAAAGCAAATTCTCGCTATGTTTTGCGCTCTTCAATTTAAGGCATGGTGTAATCTGGGTTGTATAATGTATCATTGGCGCGAGAAGAAGAAGAACAAAAGACAATTACTTTCTCGTTCTTTCTTTTGCCGATGTTTTGGCCTGCGCTTCAAATATAGCAGTCAACTGGAAGAGTTGACCTCTCTGCCGAAGAATAAATAAACAAGATTCGATGTACAAGTCAGTGGATCCAGCGGACAACAACAGCAGAAATTAAATAAAAAGATTGTGAGGACAAACGATTAGATCCGATGGATCAATGTTTTGCCACCGTTTTAATGGAAAAAATTTGCTCAGGATTCCTGAGCACAGCCCCTTAGGAGTACAGCACATGTTTAATTTTGTGAATCTCAAAAAAGCCTACGGTAAAAAACAATTCAATAAATTATTCAGTTAACGGACATTAATAACTCCGCGTACATGCATATAACACGGTACTTTTTGGTTGCATCCAAAATGATCGTGGACACAGAATCCACGATGATTGTGGACACAACATCCACGATCATGGATATTAAAAAAATGATGAATATTTATATAGGTTGCATTCACGATAATGCAGGCTACATTTTCGTGGATGCAACCTACATTATTATGGATGCAACCTACATAAATATCCATAATTTTTTTAATATCCATGATCGTGGATGCTGTGTCCACGATCATCGTGGATTCTGTGTCCACGATCATGGACACTATCCATAATTTTTTTAATATCCATGATCGTGGATGCTATGTCCACGATCATCGTGGATTCTGTGTCCACGATCATGGACACTATCCATAATTTTTAAAGCACTTACGATCTTAAGATGCTAAAAATATCATATTGAAATTCATATTTTTATTTTGAGATCATACTAAAAAATAATGTGATGTTAAAAATAACGTGCATCTTAATATGCTAGAAATGGAAAAATAAACGTGCATCTTAAGATCATAATAAAAAATAACGTGTCCACTATTGTACACGAAGCTATAAACGTCCGTTAACGGAATAATTTATTGAGCTGCTTTTTATTGTAGGCTTTCTTGAGATTCACAAAGTTAGACACGTGCTGGACTCCTAAGGGGCTGTGCTCAGGAATCCTGAGCAACGGGGTTGCTCAGGAAATTTTTTCGTTTTGATGGCCCTCACCGGACAAATCTACCTGCAGCTGCTATCCTCCTCTTCTCTTGTGCTTTATTCTTTATTACTATATTAACTCACAAAACAAGTACTCGTTCATTTTCTCCCTCTTAATATTTTTTTATGATTGGCATGTGATTTGTCGGTCCAAGTTTGCCCAAGATCTTAGGAGAACTATCTCACTTACCTCAGTAAATACTGTTATCCAAATCATAAAGATAGAAGATCAATTTAGGCAAAGAGACCTTAATGTTGATCATTCCAAAAATAAAATCCAACTTACTGAGACCTCTGGCCCATCTTCTAGAAGCCAAATTCCTAAAAATAAAAAATTCAAAAACCAGAAGAGTAGAAATCCCAAACCCAACTTCAAACCTAAGAAGCCTGGTTAAGGAAATAAGAAAGCTCCTGCAGATGGCTACGGTTATGTTTGCGGAAGGGACAATCATCTTGCTCCAGACTGCTTCTACAGAAAGACAGAAAGGATTCCTTCTAAAAAGCCTAAGCAAAAGCCTGACAAACACCAAGTCAATGTGGTAGAAGAACATCCTGCTTCCACCTCCTCTCTTAGGTTTGTTTCCTTTATCCCCTCCATAAATCTAACTCATCATGATTCTGAGTGGTGGTTAGATTCCGATGCGAGCATTCATGTGTGTTCTAACCGGCTCTAGTTCTCTTCTTACCAGGACTCAAGTGGAGGAAGTGTAACCATGGGGAACGGATCCTCTGCTGCAGTACTTTGACACGGACAAGTTCTTCTAAAGTTTACTTTTGGGAAGACTCTTACTTTAAATTATGTGTTCCATGTACCAGAGATCCATAGGAACCTTGTTAGTGGATCTCTTTTAGTTCAAAATGATTTTAAGATTGTTTTAGATGCAAACAAAGTTGTACTCTCTAAAGGTGTCTTATTCATTGGAAAAGACTTTACTTCTAATGAATTATTTCAATTGAATTTTGTTCCTTTGAATTCTGTGTCTGATTTATCCATTGCATTGAATACAGAAAATTCTGATTATTGGCATGGTAGACTTGGCCATGTTAATTCGTCAAGTAACTGCTTCTTACTCTCCTCAATCTAATGGAGTAGCAGAAAGAAAGAACAGAACCCCACTAGACATGATAAATGTCATGTTATTTAGTTCTGGAGCACCCTAGAAATTGTGTGTGTGTGTGGGGGGGGGGGGGGGGGAGAGGCTATCCTTTCAGCCCGCTTCATTCAAAATAGAATTCCCTCCAAGAATAAAATGCAAACCTCTTTTGAAATTTGGCAAGGATATAGGCCCAACCTTAAATTCCTCAGAATGTGGGGGTGCTCAGCAAAAGTAAGCATTCTTGAACCTAAGAGGAAAAAGATTGGTCCTAAAACCATAGATGCTGCCTTCATAGGATATTCTCTTGATTCCAACACTTATAGATGTCTTGTTCTTAGTTCTGATATTCCTGAAATCTCTAAGAACTCCCTTATTGAGTTTAGGGACATTACCTTCCTTGAAGATGTCTTCTCTTTCAAACCTCAAAATTCTTCTCCCATCATCATCCTAACCTTTTCTAATAATCTTAACCTAATCCACAAAACAGACCATTATAGCTAGCAATACCATGGAAGCAGAACTTGTTGCTTTGGACTTAGCTAGCTCAGAAACTGAGTGGCTTAAAAACCATTGCTCATCTATACCAATTGGCCCTAACATTTAGTCCACCAATTTCTATTAATTGTGATAGTAAGGCTACAATAGAATTTTGCAAAAAGAAACTAGTAAATACCAAATTGAGTAAACACATGAAAATCAGACATAAAACTATTATATGGTTATCTACTCATAATGTTGTTTCCTTGTCTTTTGTAAGAACTGATAGCAATCTTGCTGACTGCCTCACAAAAGGTTTGAATCAAACCAAAGTGATGGCTTCATCTAGGGGAATGAGGATTTGTCCATAATAGGCCCTCCTACAGTGGCAACCCAACCTCTGTGATAGGTAGACCCTGGAAAGAGGTTTAACGGGTAATAACAAGCTGACTGGTTGGCTAAGGAGTACAATTAAAAATTGTAAAAACACTATATGTGTTTATTGGAGTTAATTATAAAAGCTCCAATACCCCATTCCTAAGGTGATTGAGTATTCCTACCTAGATGTTAGGTTGAGTTAGATAACTCTTAAAGAAATCCAAAAGGTTTAACCTAAGAAGTGCCTCTACATATGATAGGCCCCGCAAGTGTACGGTTTCTATCGCAGTAGAAAAATATCGTCCCAAGGGAGCGAGGTGTCAAGTATCGACTTCTAGTGTCATTGATAGCTAGACAAATCAAATTTGAAATAAAAGAATTGCACTAAAACTAATTTATCGAATTAAGAAATCAACGACTAATCGGGGAAGTTATAGTTTTAGAAATGTCTAGAACTTCAGGTTTTACCACATTGAATGCTTTAAATGTAAAACATTAAATCAGATTGAAATAGAAAATGGATCTCCTTCACTCGAAGCACAATCTGATAGTAAATAACTTAAGGCGATCCCTCCTAGGGTACGGATTACCTTCTCTTAAAGCGTAATCCAGTGTCTAGCTTAAGCTAATCTCCTACTCTCGTAGCAAAACTAACTTAAGAGACCCATTAGGCTCTATGAAAGATCATAAATCCTCGAGTGACGTTGAACGACTTTCGTAATTCAAGTCACAAGTTTAAATGAGAGAGTTCGAGTGTTACGATTCACCTGTCAGTTCATCTCGTAACACTTAACACATATAAAAGTTTGGCCAAAACAATCATACGCAATAAGCACAACGCAATTAAATAAGTTAATTTACTAAAAATAACACTGAGATTCATAATAATGTTTTACACATGAGAATTTGTTCAACGGGTTACGCCCGAGTACCGAAATAGGGTTTTACGCTAGAACATACATCGTTTGACAAAGAAAACCCAAGTAAATGTATTCAAAAAGAGGGAAAATTATAAATGGGGGATAGGAGACGATGAATCATCAGTCTTCTCTCGATAGCCCTGAAGAAATCCGTCGAATCAAGCCCAAGAATGCAGAAATCGCCCCTCTTTCGCCCTAGGTCGCGTTCCTCGAAAGTTCGACCCATATAACCGCCCAAAATCCCAACTTTTATACCTTAATCGAAGCCTTGGATGGTTAGGAAGGTTAATTGGTCGTTTCCCCCAATTTCTAGGCATTTGGAGCGTCGGATTTGACGAAAAACGGATGAAAGATCGGGATCAGTGGACGCCGTCACGGGAGTGATCACTGTCACGGCCAGGCCGTGACGGGTTCTGGAACCTGTAGCGTGGTAAGCACGGCCGTGATGCTTGACACGGGCAGGCCGTGATGCGCGCGAAAAATTCCTGGAAGCTAAACACGCCCGTGCACGTAGCCGGTGTTGAGTTTGTGCAAAGTCGTGACGGGCGTGATGGTCATCACGGCCAAGCCGTGATGGGTTCGAAAAAGGCTGAACACGCCCGTTCTTCAAGTCGTGACGAAGTCATGGAATTTATGGATTTTGGCCGTCACGGCCGTGACGGTTGACACAGCCATGCCATGATGAGCTCGCTGAACAAGACTGAGATGCCATTCTAATCACGGCCGTGATGAGTGTTAAACATAAAAATATGTTTGTATTAACTTAATCAATAGAATGTTTACATAGTACATTTATATAGAAAATTATCCTAGTCTATATTTAGTAAAGATTAATATTAACATGACTAATATTAACATCCCCCCTCAAACTGGAGATGCTGTAAGCAGATGCAGTTTGGAACGAAGATATTGGAAACAAAATTGGAATTCGGCAGGCGACGAATTCTGATTTTGGCACGCTATTCGGAGCGGTAGGCCGCCAGATTATCTTCTCCTCTCTGCATCTTGTCCAACGCGATCAACATATTCTAAAATCCTTTTGCAGCTTTTATAATCTCCTCTCTGCATCTCGTCCAACGCGATCAACAGATTCTAAAATCCTTTTGTTTTCACATATAGTTTAATACTATATATTTAAATATTACTCTTTAAGACTTGAGTGAATAACGCCTGTGGGCCTCTTACCACTTAAGTTAACCTATAAAGGAGTGATCTAAAAATATATAGTATTTAACATAATGACAATAGTTACTGTTGAAGCTGTACAAGAAATGATTAAACAAGCTCTTGCAATCGGTAATTCTCTTTCAACTCACTCAGGTAATACATCTCAAACTACTTGGCTTTTTGATTCTGGAGCATCAAATCATATGACTTTTAATTCCTCCGTGTTTGAAAAACTATCTCACTTTCAATCACATCCTCAAATTCAAACTGCAAATGGCAGTGTAATTACTGTACTTAGCAAAGGTAACATAAATTCCACTAGTCCAGAAATACATATCTCTGATGCTCTATTTGTTTCTAAAATTTCTATGAATCTAATTTCTGTTGGGCAACTTGTTGAAAAAGGTTTAACTATCACTTTCTCCTCTTCTAGATGTATTGTGCAGGACTGCTCAACGGGGAAGCTCATTGGAACAGGACGTAAGGTTGGACGACTATTTACTGTTGATAAACTAATTGAAGATCACAAATCTCATCATGTTGCATCAGTAAAAATATGTTTGTATTAACTTAACCAATGCAATGTTTACATAGTACATTTATATAGAAAACTATCCTAGTCTATATTTAGTAAAGATTAATATTAACATGACTAATATTAACAATGACAAGCACAGCCAGGCCGTGATCAACATAGATTACTCTAAAAATTCCCAAAATTTTCTTGTGTGATGCTTGTAATGTTCTGAACCTTTCCATAACTTCAAATCTTCAAAATATTATCAAAATTCTAAGGAAATAGCCTGCATTTCACAAATAATCAAAAAATAGTGAAGATTCTGAACTTTACGGGAAAAGGCATCAAATTGTGAAATAAAATAGAACTTGAGCCTAAAATGATGGTGTAAATAAGACTCTAAATCCTATAAAAATAACACATATCAACACACTTCTTCAAAGGATTTCTTCTATATGTGAGTTTCCGTATACGGCCGCGGACTAATAACTGGACACTACTAGCAAACTCACAAGAAAAGAAGGTACCCGTGCATGACCAAAAATGCGCAACCCCGCGTTACTGTTAGTTGTATCATGTGTGCACCGTTCTAAGCCGGGCCCAAATGGTTATAGTTCAAGACCTGGTTTACTACATCTCTTCCGGTGAAATTCCATGTACTAAATGTATTGAGCATTGCTCTTTCCTAACCGCGTGATATAAATGTTGTTCAACACCTTGTTTTCTTTATGAATTTAATTTAAAAGGACTTTTGAGTTTTGTGGGGGATTGTTGGAGTTTGAAAACCCAAAAGTCCCTTAGTCCCACATTGGGGGAGTTGGAAGGGAAACTTGGTTTAAAAGCAGTTGTAACTTCTCTAGCCCATTGAGGTTTTTAAGGGGCATCAATTATCTAAACCAAGTTGATCCAAAACACACACACACACGCGGGTTTACTGGGAAATTAATTTTCTTCTTTATTTTAGCCCGTATTTTATTATTATTAATAATAACGGCAATTAAGACTATATTTATATTAGGCTGAATTATGGACGTTAGCGTGCTTATTTAGGGGTACGCACGAGACCATGTTATTAGTAATATGTTATTTCGAGAGAGCTAATTTTAGTCCTTCTCGAATTAATATCGTTGCCCTGGCCGCCCTCCTTCTCTATATAATAGGAGGCTGGGCGACAGGAGCAGACACACAGACGTATTCAGTTTTCTCTCACTCTCTTCTCTTCTCTTTTGCTGAAGAACATTGAAAGGTGGCAGTGACAGCCGTCTCACCGTCGCGTCGGCAGAGACGCTACATCGGTTGTATCTTCGGGCAACCATCCGGAAGAAGCTTGCATGCCAAAACCTAGAAATTTGCCTAAGGACAGACCTCAGTCGCCTCTGGTTCTTTCTTAGCCTTTGTTTATTGTTTTATAATCTGCTTAATAATCTGATTTATTACTTGATTTACAGCATATTCGCAACATTTTCTTAGGCAAATTTCCGGGCTTTGGCGCTCAAGCTTCTTCCGGATGGTTGCCCAAAGATACAACCGATGTAGCATCTTTGCCGGTGCGACGGTGAGACGGCTGTCACTGCCACCTTTCAATGTTGTTCAGCAAAAGAGAAGAGAAGAGAACGAGAGAAAACTGAATGTGTCTGTGTGTCTGCTCCTGTCGCCCAGCCTTCTATTATATATAGAAGGAGGGCGGCCAAGGCAACGACGTTAATTTGAGAAGGACTAAAATTTACTCTCTCAAAATAATATATTACTAATAACGTGATCTCGTGCGTACCCCTAAATAGGCACGCTAACGACCACACCCGCACGCACTACCACAACCCGACCCGACCCGGCGTGGAGAGGCAAGGCGCGCGCATGCGCGTGTGTGTGTTTTAGATCAATTTGGTTTAGATAATTGATGCCCCTTAAAAACCTCAATGGGCTATAAAAATTACAACTGCTTTTAAACCAAATTTTTCATCCAACTCTCCCAACGTGGAACTAAAGAATTTTTGGGTTTTCAAACTCCAACCATTTGGACGAGCAGATTGGCACCGGGAGTGGTGGATCTTCTGCTTCTGTTTCTATGCTTAGTCCTTGTTGTATCTATGGAAACAGGCAATTAGAATGCTCGGCCGCCGACCAAAGTTCACATTACCTCAAAGTCCACGTGGAATCGAGATCCTAATCACATGTTTTTATAAAAGTTAAATCTTTAAATTATCGGGGAATAATAAATAGGAATCATTGGAGGATGAGGAAAAGATTCCTCCACCAAATCCAAGTGGAAGCAACGCTGTTGGATTCTGTCAACATAATAGGCTACACCAAATATACATATTATTGCATGCCGCCACTGTCCAACCAACAAACCACTGTTAGTGTTACCTCCTCCTTTTTCTAATTTCCCCACTATAAAAAGTAATAATTCACTTCAAGTTCCAACCTTTTTTGTTTTAACCGACACCTAATTAACATCACAATCTACTTACTACTATTGCTCTTCTTTCAAGACACCTTTTCTCCATTTTTTAATATATAGATTATAATATTATTTATGTTAGAGAGTAAAAAAATAAAAAAGAAGAATGATAAATTACAGAAAAGTTTATTATTAAGAAATTAATTAATTAATTAATTGTACGGCTACGGGAATGGTCGTGAGGTGACTGACCATAATGCATAATGATTAGGGGGCTTATTATAAATATCTTGGTCGCCAAGATTGCCCACTCCTTGCACCGTCGCCGGCGAACACGCCGGCCCCACCCGCGTAGCTTTTGTGGGGCATGGCACATGCTGACCCCACCGCATCACGAGGGGACCAGAGAAGCTTCCGTATAATTATATCCATCCCCCTCCCTTCACTTTTTTTTTTCTCATTCATTAATTATTACATTATGGATATCCACGCTAAGCCATTAGTTGAGGCTCTATTCGAAAGAAAAAAAAATTAGAAAGACCAGCCCATTAAACATTTTGGAGAGCCCATTTGTATATTATGGTCCATATTAGTAGATCTAAAAGGCTTGACTCTCCATCAACATAATTTAAAATACTTAAGTGTAAATTAATAATAATAAACTCATTAAATATTATATATAATAATATTATTTTTCTTATTTTCTGGATTAAACTGAGATATTATAATCATTTTCACTTAAAATTTGACATTCTCCTTAAGCCTAAGGCTATAATATGTCCAAAAATCCAATTAGCCTCAATATCACTTTCCTTTTAGCACTAATTATTATGATATGTTTTTGTTGAAAGATTTAAAAAAGATAGTAAATAATGAAATATTCAATATTTTAGATTTTTAGTAAAACTAGTTCTTGTATGTACTACTTAAATAGAAATATTTGTAGTCTAAAAATAAACTATGGCCAGAAATACTTTTGTCTCATTCATATAGATTAAACAATGTTTAATGGATATATAACTTTGTTAATTAATTTTAACTGTAACAAATTCGTCGCTATCCAAGGAATTGTGTGGAACTGCGAGCTCACTTAGACTCGGAAGATCAAATTAAACGCATCTAAATCACTGATTGAATTCAACAATATCGAACTCCCCTAATTCCCAAATCTGGCAGCGAAACCTTGCGAGACACGGCCGATCAAGTCAAACTTCCAACTTCCAACTTCCAACTTCCAACTTCCAACTTCCAACCCCCGAGCCTCGCCGTCGCCGTCCCGTTGCAGTCCAACCGGGCCCACCCGATATTTATTATCCAGAACTCAACGTGCCGACCCGGGTACAAAGTCAACGTGCTATATTTTCCAGTCACTCTCTGTTGACCAATTCCGTGGATCCAATCGAGAAATGGCCCACCCGTGACCCGCTCAATAAATTAAAACATCCACTGACGATTAACAGCCAGAATTCAATCATGAGTAAGTAAGACCCTCCATCCTGCCATATCATCCACTCCGTTGACGTTTGACTTTTCAAACATCTCGAACCAACAAACCATAATTAACCGCAACAAGGCCTAAGTCTTAAATGACTGCTCGACCACATCCGGTAGTGGCATCAGTACAAATACAAGTAGCAGACGAGCAGCGAGATGCACAAATTAAGCCAAGCTACAAGCCAAATTAAGATTAAGCAGCGCTAGATGGAGGGGATCAGCACTCAAGTGTTCCACAACATTCATTCCTACTGGCGCCGCCGATCCTACCAGCGGCTGGACTCCTCGCCGAGGAGGTCGGCGAGGCCGATGATAAGGCTGGGCGGCGGACGATCGAGCGGCCGGCGGTACCGGAAGTCGAAGGCGGTCATGTGGCCGACGCTGGCGCTGCGGCTGAAGGTGCTGACGTCGGCGCCGTTGCGGCTGCTGAATTGGATGAGGAACACTTACGTGGAGGCGTTGCTGATGTTGGGCGGCAGGGAAGCGCAGCCAGCGGCGGCGCTGAGCAGGACGAGGAGCGGGTCGGGGGAGGCGCTGTTGGCGAGGAGGGTGCCGAGGGCGAGGCAGGCGAGCACGAGGTCGTTCGAGAGGAGGATGATGCAGCACATTTACATGGCGATTGTGGAGCCGGAGGTGCTGCCTTGCAGTGCTCAGCGTGCGTGAACTCTTGTCTATATCTCATTGAATACGATCGAGCCAGAGATCGAGCTCAGAAACTTGCGCTGGACTTATCTGTCCTGTTTTAATTTGTTGTGCTGGATTAATCAATCAAAATCCTGTCGCTAATATGTATGATAGCTGTGAGGAAATAATCAAGTGCTTAAATCTGGTTGAATTGTGATTGTAATTAGTGCCTTGAAAAAAATGATTTGAAAAAAAAAATGACAATAAAATTAATTAAAGTAATTTTTAAGATCAAGGATAATTAATTATATGTAAATTGTTTACAAATGAAAAGAAAAATGATTTGAAAAAAAAAAATCGTAAGTGGCATATCAGTGCCCTTCTATACATCTTATGTCACTGGGTCAAAATTAAGTTTATTCTCACTCATAAATTATAGCCCATGTCACGACTTTCAACATAAACTCAAACCTAAGTTTGACTTGACTCGACTCAACTCAGTTATAGTTTGATTAATTTAAGTGCACATGTGGGTTATTTAATAGAATTAAGTAATAGACCTATTAGAACAACAATCTTAACACAAATTTCTCTGAAATCTGTTGGTTGACCAACCCTGCTAAGTACTGAAAGAAATATATGCTGTTGATATCATTATATTTCAGGAAATGGGGAGTGAAAGATATGTACGATGTTGGCATCGTTAATTATGCTGTTCGGTCTGGCTTTCTCCTACTTAGATTTATCTGCACTACTACATTCTTTCAAACACATTTTGTAGTACTTACTATATTTCAAATATAAATAGTAAAATAATAATTTATTGATTTACTAGTTAATTAATAAATTTTCATGATGTTGTTCTCCATTAATATTGCATGTTCCACTCTAGAATAGTATTCTTGCCGTACAAACAGTGCACACCAACATTATGATCTCCACGGTACTGGCAAACACTGAGATCACGTTTACCTCCATCATCACCGTAAGTTAGTGTTAGCATTGCCTGCAACACCTCTGCTTTGCTCTCCAGTCTGTGTCAGTTATGTCGTCAAGCATTTTGTCATTTACATTTGCTTCCCTCTTACTTTCTTTTGCACCATCCAATTCATCTGCTGCTACGCCTACGTGAGCTTCTTGTCACTCGTATTGTATTGCTGGAGTATAGGAGCGTACATCTGAGTAACCTCTTCTGGTCTATCAGGCTACGAGCATTCTATGTCTTGGTTTTTGGACTCATTTCTATGTTGGCCAATAGGGTTGTGATATGCCATCTTTTGTACTTCTTGGATACACCCACAGAGGAAGAGGATGAATGATGCATAGAATGCTCATAGCCCTGGCGACCAAAAGAGGCTACCCCAGTTTAGGCTCCTCCCAATGTACTTCACGATGCAGTGCCAGCTCCCAGTAACAGGGCAATGCGAGTGAGAGGAAGCTTACATGAGCATAGTAGTAGATGGATTGAACATTGCAAAGGAAGACAAGGAAGCAACAAAGGCAAATGATAAAATATTTAATGAAATAGGCGACGAAGGACTTGTTGTAGAGCCAAAACAAATGTATTGGAGGCATTGCTAGCGTTAACAAATATGGTGATTGATGATAGGAGACAAGCGGGAGTGGTTGCTAGCACCATGGACGCCATGATGTTGTTGTGCATCATTTGCAGCTCAAGTACACCATTTCGGAGAGGATACTATAATACAAATAGAGGACATCAGGAAATTTATTAATTTAGTAGTTAATTAATAAATTATCATTTCAAATTTTGTATTTGAAATATATTATTATTTAATGAGTTTGAAAGAATGTAGTGCAAATCTTAGTATTCAGCAGGGTAACTTGGCCGGGGGCAGCTTGGGCGGCGCGGAGGCAGGAGCGGCAGTTGTGGCATACTCTACGGCGTGAGAGAGGAGGAAGCCAGCGGGGAAGGGGCAAAGGCGTGGAGGAGGCGGCAGCGAGGGATCTGAGGGGAGGAGTGGCATCTTCAAGCAATGTCTACATGTGTAAGGCAACTGTGAATGTGATGCCTACATGTGAAGGCATCAATCAGCAGGAGCAAAATGTGTTGGAATTTTTTTTTAAAAAAAACCCAAAGTCCTTATAGCCTTGTTTGCGGGAAAGAAAACAGAGTGAATAAAAAAAATAAAAGGGAAGAAAAAAAAGAAATGAAAAAAAAATACTTGATATTCACGTGTTAAGACAGGAAATAAGTAAGCGAAGCTTAGACGCCTGGAACCATAAGTATGAACCAAGTTTTGAATACCAGTTCCCACATGCAATCGATGTTACATATGCTTATTTTCTTAAATACACATGTTCGAGTGATGCTGATCCAAAGCTTTTCTTCTGTTGATTTATGATTGGCGAATCAAAAAGACAAATATTGTTTATCAATATCCATGTTCGAGTGAATTCAAAGCAAAATTTCATTGGCCAATAAATAGAGATAAGAAACCAACAAATTTTATCAAGTAGAGGAAAATGGTCAATTATGAAGAAATTGAATGAGAATAATTATTAATGGCAATGAAATATTTGTAGTAGGAATAAGGATGGTGCTTACTCTAAGAAATCCTAAAGAGATCTCTACACATCGACAAAGAAGTCTTGATGTCACACAGCATCTGTCGAAGTGCATATTACATTGAATTAAGTGACTTCAGAAGTGAGATTTGACATCAAGCTTTAAATTATGGGGAAGATGAAAAGCCCTGGTGAACTCTGTCGTAGTATCCAAGAAGTACAAGAGGCAGCACATCACAACACTACTGGCCAACATAGGAATAGGTCCAAAAATCCAAAGAAATAGGGTGAATGATACATAGAATGCTCGTAGCCCTAGCGACCAAAAGAGGCTGCCTCGATTCAAGCTCCTCCCAACGTACTCCGGCGATGCAATGCCAGGTCCCTCTAACAAGGCAGGGCGAGTGACAAGGAAGCTCACGTGGGCATAGTAACGGATGGACTGGATGTTGCAGAGGAAGGCAAGGAGGAAGCAAAGACAAATGGCAAAGTACTTGACGGAATAGGCGATTGAGGACTTGTTGCCATAGAGCAAAGCAGAGGTGTTCGAGGTGGTGCTACTGATAGCGCTAACGATTATGGTGATGATGGAGGCAAGCATGATAGCGGTTGTTGCCAGCACTGTAGATGCCATGATATTGTTGCGCACCGTTTGCACTGCAAGAACACCATTCTTAAGGGGATCCTACAATATCAAAGGAGGACGCCAAGGAAATTCATTAATTTATAAATTATCATTTCAAAATTTATATTTGAAATATATTACTACTGAATGAGATAAAAACAATGTAGTGCAAATCTAAGGAGGAAGTCTAATGACTACAATCAGGTCTTGGTGTTTAGTACATATTCTCATAATTAATGATGTCAATAGCATATATATTTCTTTCAACAACATATACTTAGCAAGAGTGGTCAACCGTCATATTTGAGTAAAATTTGGGTTAGGATTTTTTTGTTAATCTTAAATTTGAATCATGCAAAAGAAGGTTAAATCTGAACCTAACTCTAAAAGTTGAAGCTTCCAAAAGAAAAAGAAACTGATTTCTGTTAGGCAAGCAATTCAGAGCACGAGTGCAACTTTGTTTCCCTATAATGATTTACAGGTTCTTTTAGAAAAAAAAAAGGCTTGTTTGAAAATGCAATCACCTCCTTCAAATTGTTTCCCTATATAATGATTTGCGATTTAACCAATAGAACAGTAAAGAGAAAAAGAAAAAAGAATATCTAGATAAGGACAACTAATAATAAATGTAGTGCATGTGAAAACCTAACTTTCTGCTAAAGCCCCATATCTTGCGGCGATGTTAAATTATTATAAGTTAAATTAGTTGACTTTGTCTGCAATTTGTTATTGAAATTGGCATGTGAAGAGGTACCTTCGCCAAATGAAAAGTCAACAAAAGAATGGAACAAAACAGAACGAAGAAATGGCACAGAATGGACAATACTATTTAAGTCCACTTAACCCACAAGCAAGAAATCAGACCCTGGGGAATGGAAGCCTTTCCTAGGGCATCTTTAATTATAATGCACAGGAATACTAATTAGGGAGAGTATGAGATCAAGGCTTTAACCAAGCGAACTGTTCTTACTTGGGAATGAAACTAGCATTATTGAATCGATATAGAAATTACTGAAATCAAAGCACACAAGACGATCAAATCTTGAGCCAATTGAAATCGCAAGTAGATCCGCCCTTTTGCCAAGAATGTCACCCCGGCATGAAATTTGTTCATCTGATCTAATCTATGGGCGCAGAATGAGAGTAAAAGGAATGTTGAGACCGCAACAAAAAAAAATGGAAAAGAAGAAGAGAAAGGAGAAAGGGGAAGAAGAAGAAGAAGACTCACGGTCATCATTGCTTCGACCCATTGCCGCCTAACCTGGGCGTTGAGGCCGATGACGGTGCGATCTGGATATTTGAGGATGGCGAAGAAAAGCCAGCAGTGGTAGATTCCCAGCAAAAGCAAGCCCAGCGGAACCATCACCAAGTCCAAATACTTCTCTTCCATCTCTCTCTCCTCGCTTCTCCTCCAAAAGATCTTTATACTTGAAAGAAAAGAAGAAAGAAACAAATCTGGAAAGCAATACATTCCAACTTTTTCAATTACGAGGACAGCTACACACGCTTCCCGTTTCTTGTAACATGGAGCAACGTCTTATGTAGATTAAATAGTTTATTTTACAAAAAAAAATAAATCCATTTTTTGAGTTGTATAGCTGACCTTTTGACTGTAGTTTTGTATTTAGTTAACGTTTTTTTTGTCTTTTATAAATAATGATTTAGTAAGTGGGAAAAAAACAACAAATAATAAAAATATGTATTTCTATATATTTAAAAGGAAAAAAGAATTAAAATATAAAATGAAATATTATCAAAATTATTAATTTAATTAACGAATCAAATTTCACAACCTATATAGCAAATTTGACATATTTTAGGGTAGAAATGGAGACATAATGAAGTATAATCAAGTAATCCATTTATTTTTGCCCAACTTTATATGCGTGACATATTAAATAGTAAAGAACATCCAGCTGAAATTGACCTCTTTATTCCGTTTGTCGCGAGCAAACAACAAATGTCAGTCATCGCGGTCTAAATTAATTTGCTTGTTTTAAAAGCATGCTCTTTATTGATCCAAGGAGGATGTCAACATCATTCTGCGTGTAACCTCATTATTACTTTATATGCACCCACTAAATACTAATCCTCTGTTTCTTTATAGGGATGGAAAATTATAAAAAATAAAAAATTATAAAGAAAGAAAAATCTTAGAGAAAAAAAAATTCATATTCTATTTTTTTAAAAGAAAAAAAAAATTAATTTTGAAAGTTGAGCGAAGTGGCATTGTGTTTTCTCCAATTTTTCCATCAGATTCGAGCGAAAAAATTTCGAAAGAAAAATTATAAAATTTTTCATCTTATTTTTCACTCAAAATTTTTTCTTGTACCCAAGAAAACAACGAAAAATTTATTATTATTTTTTTCTCTTTAGTTTTTTTTCAAAAAAACAGACCTAAATGTTAAAGCTACATAATTAAACAAAAAAGGTGTATGCTGATGGGTTAGTTAGGATAAAAAATTACAAGGAGAGTTATGGCTTCAGAATTTGGAAAATTATCATCTAATCAACTTTCAATGTGCTTTGAGATTCGTGTGGATTAAACTTAACTTTAAAATTTAAACACCACACAAATCTCAAACCGAATCAAAAGGCGATATCCTCAAACCGAATCACCACGAGCTCTATCATACCGGTGTTGACCTTATGTTAGAGCTCATGGAGCTCAAACCAAGCGGACACAATGTATGATTACAACTTGAATAGATGTTAACTCGAGCTCAATTAGTATTCAGAAATCACACAATAGTTTATTAAACCCTGTGATGTTTTTTCAGATATTCGGCTCTTACGAATCTAGACTTTCGTTACAATGGCCCAATATTAAGGCCCAATTATAAGTCCAGCCATTCTCTGTCCGACTCCGTATCTCCTCAATTTCACTTCATGTCCGGCGCCCAATCCCTGTTCTCATTTGATTCGACCTTACCTTCAGAGCCCTAAATTACGTTGGCAAATATTGTCAACTATTTTAGATTAAAATAATAATTTTTTTAAAAATTGAGATATTTGACAAACTCCTAAATTCTAAACCTAGAAGCAGCAATTTGAAAAAGCTACAAAGGAATTATTTGGTTGCTTTCTAGTTATAGTTACATTTATTTTTGTATTTCCATTTTTATTTATATATTTTTTTATAGTAAAATTATTTTTTAAAATTATTATTTTAATAAAAATTATTAAATTTAAAATTATTTTGTATTATTATTTAAATTTTTAAATAAAATTAGCAAAAATTAATTTTTTTTAATAAAATTATTATTATTAAATTTATCTTTTAATTAAAAATTAATTATTACTACTATTTTAATTTTATTTTTAAAAATATTATATTATTTTAAAAAATTAATTAACATAATAATTTAGTCAAACACTTTTAAATTTTTTTTTATTTTTTAACTAGTATTTTTTTCAGTTAAATTTACAAATTTTATTTATATAGCCTAGGAGCTTGTTTACTCCACTTTTAAGTAACAAGTAATTAAAAAAACTATTTAGTAATAAAAAATAAAAATAAAAAAAATAATTTATGTTTTTTTTTAAAATAATTCATATTATTTTATGTAAAATTTTAAGTAGTATTATTTTTAATAATTTAAAATATTAATAATAAAAATAAACTATATTATTATTTTAAATAATTTAAATACATTTTTATAATAGTTAAAAAATTAGTAATTAAATATCTTATAAATTTTGAAAGTATAATAGTAAAGTTATAAAAACTAGAGTAGGGAAGGCAATCAGGCTAATAAACTATAGAAAACAGCAAGGCCGCCTCCGTTCTTGCGCTCACGCTCTCCATCGCGCCCCTTTGGCCGCCATGGCCACCCGCCGTCTGCTCTCCTCCCTCCGCTCCTCCCTGCGCCGAATTCCCGCCCCGAGATCGCCCGCTGCCACCTCCCGCCCCTCCCCCGCCGGATACCTCCTCTCTCGCGCCGTTGAGTATGCCACAACTGCCGCTCCTGCCTCCACGCCGCCCAAGCCGCCCCCGGCCAAGGCACCCGCTGGACACACCGGTAAGATCACCGACGAATTTACCGGCGCCGGATCGATCGGGAAGGTCTGCCAGGTGATCGGTGCCGTCGTCGATGTCAGGTTTGACGAAGGGCTTCCACCGATCCTGACAGCTCTGGAGGTCCTCGATAACCAGATTCGGTTGGTCCTCGAAGTCGCGCAGCACCTGGGAGAGAACATGGTGCGAACCATTGCCATGGACGGAACCGAGGGGCTTGTCCGCGGCCAGAGAGTTCTCAACACCGGATCTCCGATCACTGTATGCTTTATACCCATAAACCATTTACTGGCCGATTAAAATTGTCTCCAAATCAAAAAATAGTAATGATAAAGATTGAGACTCTTCTCATTGGAAGGAACCAATTTGATGGTTTTTTTTTTTAAAAAAAAGCTGTGATGGAGTTGTTAAAATTCATAGCTGTGGCTACAAGTCCACAAGATATGTATTCCCGAAATATTACAACGAAAGATTTAGACCGTTTTATTCATGTAATTTCTTCTAGTAATAGCTACCTTTTTCGTACAAAAACTTCAACATTGTTTCATTTTGGTACATTAACTTCTAAATATTTTAATTTGGTACATAAACTTGGATAATTGTTTTAATTTGGTATATAAACCTGAGCAAGTTTTGTAATTTAATCATTTCCCCAAATTAGTTTGACAGTATGTCACCATGGCTTACGAAATTGCTGACGTCCTCCCACATCATTTCCGTGTCACTGGCATCAGTATTGGAAGATGGCATCTTCCTTAACCGATGTATGATCTGACATGGGAGGGCTGGGTAGGCAGGTCATTGAGTCCGGATGTCATGCTTAATTAGAATGATCAAGTTGAAACACTACGTACCAAATCAAAACATTTGAAATTTTATGTGCCAAAATATTTTTTTTTTTTCTGTGTGTGGGGAAAAATTTTCTTAGACAAGGTGCTTGTTATTCTACCTAGAATCATTTTTCTCTCTTTAAATGCACAAAACTGTTGTCTTGGTTGACTGTTGTTTGCATATTTGATTGAACATTTCTGTTCAATTGCTCTTTAGGAATTAGGATATTGAATCACACGTTTGACCATGAAATTATTACCAGTAGGGCAACGAGTTCTGCTAAAAAATATAAGCTACTTTGATGAATCTGGTGGTTGTTATGTATGACCTCATTGTGTGTTTGGATGAATTTTTTAGGTTCCTGTTGGTAGGGCCACTCTTGGGCGCATTATGAATGTCATTGGGGAACCGATTGATGAGAAGGGTGACATAAGTAAGATTACTCAATTTTATTGTTTCTTTTAAAGTATGAATCAGCAATTGTTTCTAAATTGCAATCATCCATTTTATTCTCTAATCCTCTCTTCTTTGAGCAGCAACCAACCATTTTCTACCCATTCACCGTGAAGCGCCTGCTTTTGTTGAACAGGCAACAGAACAGCAAATTCTTGTCACCGGGATTAAGGTACTTCTTGGATGCTCGATGTCTAATTGTACTCTTCATTTCTCTTTGTTATTTCCAACAGGAAAAAAATTAAAACTTTTCAGACTTCAGTGTATAATATTGTAAAATCAACAGGTCGTGGATCTTCTGGCTCCTTATCAGAGGGGTGGAAAGATTGGTCTTTTTGGTGGAGCTGGTGTGGGAAAGACTGTACTCATCATGGAACTGATCAACAATGTTGCCAAAGCTCATGGTTTCTCATAAACCATTCATTTGACTTGCTGTTCTTTTTTCTTTGTTACATTTGTTAAATGTCATTGTTTGTAGGTGGGTTTTCTGTCTTTGCTGGTGTGGGTGAGCGTACACGAGAGGGTAATGATTTGTACAGGGAAATGATTGAGAGCGGTGTCATCAAACTTGGAGACAAGCAGGTCATAAGAATTTTCTGTCGCATGATTTGCAAACTATTTCCAATCCTCATGCTCCTTAGGCAAGCTTATACTGATACAATGCATTGTCTACAGGCTGAGAGCAAATGCGCTCTTGTTTATGGACAAATGAATGAACCCCCTGGTGCTCGTGCTCGTGTTGGTTTGACTGGGTTGACAGTTGCTGAGCACTTCAGGGACGCCGAAGGGCAAGATGTCCTTCTCTTTATTGACAACATTTTCAGGTTTACCCAAGTAAGTCGATGTCGATATGAAGTCAGTTTTGTATTTCAATTCTATGGAGCTGCTCGTTTCCTAAAAAGTATCTTACACATATTCAACTATGTAGGCAAACTCTGAAGTGTCTGCTTTACTTGGTCGTATTCCATCTGCTGTGGGTTATCAACCGACTCTTGCTACTGATCTTGGAGGTTTGCAAGAGCGTATTACAACAACAAAGAAGGGTTCCATCACCTCAGTGCAAGCTATTTACGTGCCTGCCGATGACTTGACAGATCCTGCTCCAGCAACTACCTTTGCCCATCTTGATGCTACAACTGTGTTGTCTCGGCAGGTTTGCACACAACTTTTTTATGTTATTATGTTTTAACTTTTTTTTGTTTCATCTTTCAAGTTCTTAGAAATAATTCCACTACCCATCATTTTGCTGTTTAGATTTCTGAGCTTGGTATCTATCCTGCGGTTGATCCACTTGACTCCACGTCGAGAATGCTTTCTCCTCATGTATTAGGTGAAGAGCATTACAACACTGCTCGAGGTGTTCAAAAGGTTCTCCAAAATTACAAGAATCTTCAAGATATTATTGCAATTCTTGGAATGGATGAGCTCAGTGAAGATGATAAGTTGACTGTCGCTCGTGCTCGAAAGATCCAGCGGTTCCTGAGCCAGCCATTCCATGTTGCCGAAGTGTTCACTGGTGCACCCGGAAAATACGTTGAATTGAAGGAGAGTGTAAACAGTTTCCAGGTAAGATTACCTGTCTCCTTGATATAATGGATTCAAGTAGTGATCTTATTTTAGTATGCTTTGCGTGGAACTTAACATTATTTCCCTTGAAATATTTACTTTAGGATGTAAGGAATGAACAGCGAGAATCTACTTGTTTTCGTTCAAATTTCTTGTGAAGTGGTTAAACGAGAAGTCATTTTAGGACTATCAATTTGTTTTAATTGGGGCCATGGTTAATGGATGGTTTCGCTACTGGGTCTTTTACTCCGGTGGCTGGACCTGTGTTTTTCTAGTACACACGTTATTTCAATGCTAGATTACTGTTTGTTACTTATCATCCTCTTGCAACATTGTGTTGGTAGACAGGTACCATGTAGAAATGGTATTCTGCACATAATGTAGCCATGTAGGATACAAACCAGCAAGTTCTTATTGTATCATGATTTGTAGGGTGTTCTGGATGGGAAATATGATGATCTACCTGAGCAGTCGTTTTACATGGTTGGAGGCATTGAGGAAGTCATCGCGAAGGCTGAGAAAATCGCCAAGGAATCAGCTGCATAATCGAAATTTCTCTTCGCGTTAATAATTTGAGGGAGCCTGCACGTGTTACCTGCATCCAATAGAAGGTTTCATTCTTGAAGTCGGCAGTTTTGTTTTTTATGCTTTCTTATTGCTGGCCGGATCTGCGTTTTTCTTGCAGTCGCCAGAATGCTGTGGAATCTTTTTCACCTAATAAATGCAGAGAACTCCGTTTCTTTTGCCTCGAGATCCCGGCATATCAAACTGTATTCAATTGTATATTTTGGTTAGTTCTTTGTCAAAAGCCAGAGAACCTTCAGTATGTTTGTGTTTATCTTGCTCGCTTAATTTGTTTCATCACCCATAATCCATTTATCTTCTTTCAAAAGCGGTGGAGAACAGGCTGATCTCGATGCCCAAAATGGCTCGCATCCGAAACCGAATTTTGTTACCTGCACGTAAGGCGGTATATCTTGAAATCAAATTCAATGTTGGAAAAATAAGAGCAAATTCAATCTTGAAATCAAATTCAATGTTGAAAAAATAAGAGCAAATTCAATCTTGAAATCAAATTCAATGTTGATTTTGTTGATGAGAAGATTTACAGCAACATCGATTACTCATCATAGAATCTAACTTATAAGAAGATATGAAAAAAAAAAAGAGAGGTTAAATTAGCTTCTATAATTATTACTTTGGTTGTAAAATTTATATACATATCCTAAAAGTTTTATAATCTCCAGTTAAACTAAATAGTTTTATTGCGAATAATAAATTTGAAATCTCATCTCTTTAATTAAATAAATATTTTTTTAAAAAAAATAATTTGAGAAGATTTAAAATTTCCAAGTATAATTAATTTTACATTAATAGTAAAGTGGTAGTAATCAATTTTGTCGTTTGATTTGCCCTATCCAAATTGAAAGGAAGCTGAGAACACTGAGAACATAACCAGTTTTTATTCGCTAGAACACACAACTTAAGACTGAAATACATTAGTTGACTTTACTATACTATTTTGTACCTATCTTTGCAAAAAGAAAATATTAAATGTCATGAAGATCAATATTAGTCCTATAGTATAAAAAAATAATTTATGAAAAATAAATTCAAAAATAAAAAATATATTCAAAAAATTAGTAGAGATTCAGAAACATAATAAATAAATAAATACACTATGAATAAAATAATAACACAACTACAACACTTTTAATATTTACCTAAATAAAAATAGACTTAAATCATCACCACGCTTGACTTTCTATGCTATTCTTTAATAAATAAAGTCAACAAAAATCATGAGTTGGTGAAGTGCAGGTGAAATCTGGCGTGGACTTTTTCAACAAATGCATGATGAACTTTTTTTTTTTTTTTATGAACTATCACTATATGGTAATTGAATGATCATGACACATCGCTTTCTCTACCTTCCACCACCAACTTTGTCTCTTCAAAAAGAGTGAAAAGACTTTCATTTTCAATTTCTAAGGCACGATTTCATGATGTAAAATCTAAGCTCAATCCTTATCTATGGGGAGCCACACTTTCCCAGGTTTTGAAGAGCATACGAGTAGAAACTAGAAACTACATAGTTTTTTCAAACTCGTACTTAAATCTGATCATATTAACATTTTTTCTATCCGTTAATGCAATTATTATCATCAAACATACAGTTTATTTTTACCAGAAATTATAAAATATATATAAAAACTTAGACCCGCAATTCAATTACGATTAAGTAAATTTTATCATAATCTAATTAATTAATTAGATCAAAATATCTAATTTAAATACGATCTTAATATAAAAAAAACTTATTTAAAAAAAATATATATATATATAATATAATTAGATTAAATAGTCAACTCAATAATTATTTATTATTTTTGAATTATAAATAAATTAATTTATTTATGATCTGAATATAACTATAATTGACCTTAACCATCTAACTGTTAAGTCGAGTTGGTTCCGGTCCCATTGCCGGGTCTAAATTCTGAAAATGCTATTGGCATTTTAGAAATAAATATAAATGTGAGTTGACTCGTGTAACATGGGTCGATGGAGGTGGTCCGATTTTGACCTCAATACCCCAACATAAAAGGCGACTGAGGCCCGTTCTTCCGTAAGAACCCAAAATCGTTTTATTCAACAACCATCGCTATAATAAAACTGTAAACATTTCCCCTTCTCACGCCCCGAAGTCCTCCCAAAACTTGGATCCAAAGGAAGGAGGAAAGGAATTTGTCACTCTCCTTCTCTAGGATCTGCTGCCGATTCACTCTCTATTTCCTCCTCTTTTTCGCGATCGATCGATCGAACCAGTGATTTCCCTTCGATTCCTTATCTCAGATGCCTCCTCCCGAAAGAAGGCATCTCCTCATACTCATCCTTTCACTCTCCCTCCTCCCGGGTCTGGACGCCCTCCGGACCCTCGGTGACGCCGACGTCCCCGACGCTGCCGTGGAGCTCAACGCTTCTAACTTCGAGAGCTTCCTGAAGGAGACCCCGCTCCAGTTCGCCGTCGTCGAGTTCTTCGCCAGCTGGTACCGTACGGGCTCCGCTCTTCCCGTCTTTGATATTCGTTCTGGTTGCGCCTCTTGTGCGGGAATCCTGTTAGAAAGTTAACATCTTTCCTGATTTTTACTGATTTGTGCCTAGTGGTATTAGTTCTTGATGAAAGAGAGAGAGAGAGAGAGCGATTACTTGAAAATTTTAACATCTTACAGCCCCAGTTGGTGGATTTTCTACTCTCGTTGACAGGGTAATACATGTTTGGGACGGCTAATTTTTTGGGGACGTATGGATTTCGGATAATGAAAAATTGATCCTTTGCTTGCTTGATTGTTAAAAGGTTATTTGATGGACGACTATTCCATGAATTCTTCGATGAAGAAAAGGATATGGTCGCATTTATAAATTCCTTTAATCGGGGACGTCGATTGGTTCTTAGAGTCTTGTAGAAGGATTATCAGTCCTTATTGCGCTTTTTGTTGGCCTAGTCTTCTGCTGGAGTTTACTTAATGAGACAAAGATGAATATGGCCTTTTCATCCTACACTCTTTTGCTTCCATAGTTGTTTATTGTCATTGGTGCTGGAAAAATAGTTTACATGCAGTTCCTTCTAGTTTCTTGCAAGGTCTAGAATTTTACTTATTCTACTTGGACGGACTTTAGTGGAAGTTGATACCTATAGACATGTGCATAATCACGATTTATTCATTTCAAGTTTAAATCACCATTTCTGTCAACGAATATGTGTCTTGTTTTATTTTTTTTTCCCGTCCTTAACTGTTTTCTGATTTCTCTTGTTCCAATACTTTATTATACAGGTGTCCTGCTTGCAGAAACTATAAGGTATATCTGCGGTATTCTGATTGATTTCATTTAAACTATAAAAATTTAGACTTGATAGTAGTCGTGACAATTGCACAGCCTCAATACGAGAAAGTTGCTAGGCTTTTCAATGGGCCAGATGCGGTGCATCCTGGGATTATTCTCCTGGCACGGGTTGATTGTGCAATGAAGGTAGGTTTCTCTGATTTATGCTATGTAAATAATCTAGAAACCCACTCTCTTGTGTTGATTTATCTCCTTTTTCTTTTCTTCTGTGTTATATTTTCTAGTTACTACAGTTGGGATAATTGACTGAAGGTGCTAGACCGAGTTTTGGAATATGTAATAATTTGTGCCACTGAAACTTAGTGGATTATTTGACCTAGAAGAAAGATTATTCTAATGTCATGTGGATATTTATGACAATTAGAGTGGAAGTCTTTAGATTTAGTTACACATCACTGGAGAGTGATTTAGGTGATTAGACATAATCAGAATTTTGGTTATGTCAAATAATTAATAATAAAAAGCAAGCAAAAATCACTAGATTAGGATAATTCATTTGGGAAAAAGTTAAAAGTTTAAAAGATATTAGTGAAGAATTGACATTCAAATCAAGGTAGTGGTTTAAGATAGAGAACATGACACACACATAAATCATATCTTCAAATCAAGCTTTGGAGAGTTTAAATGTAGCTCCATTTGATGCATGAAAAGCATGCTTTGCATGATCAATTCATCTCAGAGTGAATTGGGCTTGACAACCATCAAAATATTTATGCTTGATTTCTCAGACACAATATCAAAATATGTAAAACAAATAAAACTTACTATAGAGAAATAGTTCTTGTTGACAAGTTTTGTCAGTTCCTGTCAAAATCAAGTCATTGTCTTTGAATTACTAGGTTTATGGGATTTTGATGACTCATCTTGGGCTCCAATTACAAGTAAGCCTCTCACTTCCATAGTCATCGTTCAAGGCTATATGTATGTCATACTCACCATTCAAAACTTGAAGCTTGACCGTTTCATTCTTAATCATCGCAATTTGCAATCTTGTTCATTGTCTTTGAATTACTAGGTTCATGGGATTTTGATGACCCATCTTGAGCTCCAATTACAAGTAAACCTCTCACTTCCATAGTCATCATGCAAGGCTATATGTATGTCATGTGGAACTCTGTACTCTTCATTCACTAAGCCGCCTCAATTGCCTTATACATATGGACATTGCTTGAAGATGCCACTCACCATTCAAAGCTTGAGGCTTGACCGTTTCATTCTTAATCATTGCAATTTGCAATCTCGTTCAATGACTTTGATAAGTAAGATGAAGTCAAGATAAATAGAAAATTATTTATTATATATAATTAAAATATAGTTGAACTTATTATTGATATAAATTTTATATTGAATATATTGTTCAATATTAGAAAACGATAACCAAAACAATCACAATTATAAAAAAAATAGTTTAATTGTGTGCAGTAAGTTAATTAAACTACTGAATAAATATTAGGCTGGTTAAAAAATACTCGAAGCTATGTTCTATAGTATTTATAGAAATGTTTTGTGCTAAAATAATAAACCCAAGAAAAAATAATGGGCTACAATGTCCTATAAGTGAAGTTATGGGCAAAGCCAAGGTTTAAAGTATCATTCTATGCCGGGCAGTACGGCCGGTACATATAGGTTTGAGTGCCGGTATAGTATCGGCATATACCAGTCTGGTGAAGAACCGATTTACCATTACTGACCGGCATTGCAAACCTTGGGCAGAACTATTGTCCTCTTAGTACAATCCCCATTTGAATGAGTACAAGGTATCTCTCTTTCAAATATAGAGTTTTGATCAAACTATGCAATATTGTATGAATGAAGATGTGGTTCATGTGTATGTTTAATTGTACTAAGTGCAAAGGTAGAAATTAAATTCGTGTATCTTCCCCATTAATGATTACCTTGTAATTTTTATTTTTATGATTCATAAAGGCAAAGAGAACGTTACTGCGTTTTAAATATCGTCGAGTATGATGGCATATAAGATGTAGAACAATATTTAATTATATGGCCCCAACTATGATAGTATAAGCACTCAGTATCAAAGCCAATCATTTTGGAACTTCCTGTCTTCTAGCATTTAGGCTATGTTCTGTAGAATGGAATCCACCGTGGAAAGGAAGAAAAGATCTATGAATCTAGAATGAAAACCATCTAGATTCATTACACTTTCCATCCTTTCCATAGTGGATTCCATTATACAGAACATACCCTTAATGTGATAATGTTAGCGCATGTTCCACTTGTTGGATGATTGGTTTAGGTTGAGTAATACCAACTTGCTTCCAAAAAGGAGAGTATGTTATAATGGAGAATCTATAGTCTAAAAGGTTACATGTTTGATGGTAGAGGATTTAAGATTGTCTTTTTGTTTTTTTTTTCAATTTCTATAGCTTTATGATGCGCCTATAATGGTTCAGGTTAGTAAGCGTGGTATTTATTTGAATAGTTTAAGGCTATTAAAAATTTGCAATTTCTTAAACCAGCTTATTCTATCACACATTTGGACAACTGTTTAAAATTTGTCTACCTTTGAGGCTAGTGCATTACAGTTGTCTAAAATGGGTGCATTGAGTGCCATATATTTCATGCCAATAAAGTAATCATGACATCTAATTGATTAAAGATGATATTAGAATCCAATTAGTTATTAAAACTAGGAGTTTCCACCTTGACTTGTTTTGTAAATCTCCTAAATCATCCTTGAGTACATGGTTTTGCCTAATTAATTGTCAAACTTAAATATCTATCATTCGACATACCAAAAATAAGTCTTTCCTCTATGGACACTACATGGACTTAGTCATCCCTAGGTTTGGTAAACTCCCTGAGAAAGACTACTAAAGAGGTGTAAGTATCCTACAATTGTTAACCCAATTTGTAACCTGGCCGTTCCTAAAAGAATTGGCTAGCTGTGTTGTTTGTCTACATAAATTTGTAATAACGTCATGTAAGAGCTTACATCATTTTGAGTGGAAAGACAGTTATTTTGAACAGCAGAAAGTCAGTTTTTCATAGTTTTTTTGCCTATAGGATTTCTTGAGCTTCATAAACATCTCTCAAAGTCATTGTGGACAATTTTTTCTCTTTTTCTACTGATGTGATTAAAGTGCTTAGTATTGAAAATAAAATGATTCAAAGGCTAGAAATTGGACACTCAATGCGAAATAAAATTTTTTAAGATGAAATTAGATACAATGCTAAATAAAATTGGATACTCAATGCTAAATAAATTTTTTAAAGATGAAATTAGATACAATGCTAAATAAATACTTTTAAATAGAACTCAGTTCCAAGAAGAGGAAAATAATTTACTGAGCAGGTTCAAGTGTTTCTTGTTGTTAAATATTTCACAAGTTCCCTCCAGTTTTCCTTCCATGAATCATGATTCCATCAAAAAGTGAGATGAAGAAGAAATTTTGAATATGGTCTCAGATAGTCTATGTAGGCAGGTAGTTGGTGTCACAGTTGCAAGCAACTATGGGGTTGAGCGATTGTTGGAGAGGAGTAGGTTGTGTGTGGCTGTGATACTAGCAATGTTGGTCATAATAGAGACAGGATAGCAGCAAATTAGGGGAGAAAGATGAGAGATTTGTGAGTGGTTGAAGGGCATGATATTTGTTGTATGTGACAAACAGAGAGAGATCTGTACGAGAAGAATAGAAAATGGAGAAGAAAGACTGGTCTGATTCTGATACCACATCTACACCGTAGGATAGAGGGAGAAGAAAGGGAGACAGATAGATTTGGGGGAGAAATTTTAACAATTCATTCAAAGAGACCACTGCTTAAGCTTTAAAATAGAATAATGATGACCACAATTAGAAAATATAGTTAACTATCCACTAAATATGATTTGGAGAATAAGAAGTAATACCCACTGTAAATATAACATTTAATAACTACCCACTAAACCCATGACTTGGTGAACAAAATTTCGTAATCGTAAACCCTATTGACGCAATAGGTTCTACGTACACACTGTCCATTTGCAATTATTAATTAACTAATAATTGACTAAATATAAGTTATATAACTGCAGCATATGTTCTTTAGGGAGACAGGAAAATGGAATTAAAAAAAAAAATCAGAAATCAAGAACTCCCCATTTTTTCTTATATTCCCCAACAACTAGGCAATGAGCTTATTGCAAATGTAGCCATAGATGTTTTCAACCATAGACCTACATCTGCTTGAGGTGATTTCATCACTATGAATCTTGGCTCACTTGCACTGCTGTGAGCAATCATCTACTCTAATGGCTTTAAGTTGCATACCTTCTATGTCATCGAGTAGATCTTGATTGGAGAAAGAGTCATGCAAACCTCTCTGGGATTTACTTTTTTTTTTCTCCACCAAATGACCGATATTCCAGTTTTGACCTCAACGATCTGAACCATATTGATCTCTTGAGAGAAGAGGCAACTGTTGTATCCCAGTTGGAGTAAACATAAAGTAACATGGGCTAGTACTGAAACACGAGCCTTGGTTTCAAGAGTTTATCTCCACCTGTAATCTGTGTTTTATTTAGTAGTTTACAAAAGGAAATGATGTAGTTTTGAGTTTTATGTTGTTGATTTTCTCTTTGGGAATCATAATTTGTATCACTCGAAATCTTCTAATTCACTTTGTTTTATTAACATTTGATCTATATGATTAGGACAAAAAATATAGTGACTGCTGTTTTGTTTGGTGAAACAGGTTAACACAAATCTTTGTGGTAAATTTTCTGTTTCTCATTATCCTATGCTATTATGGGGGCCTCCGCCTAAATTTTCAGCCGGTGGATTTGACCCTAAGCAAAATAAAGATGAGATACAATTGATTGATGAGTGGAAGACGGCAGATGACCTGCTCAACTATATTAACAAGAGGCTTGGCAGGCAAGTTGCGCTCATAGTTTCCTATTATATGACATGTTTTTTTATTTGTTATTTGATGAAAATATTGCCATCAGTCAATCAAATGTTTTGCATACCGGGGAAATGATACATCCTTATGGCAACCGACTATCATAACAGAGATTTGTCTTAGTTTGAATCAATTATTTTGTTAAATTTCCTACTAAGAGATTTTATGAAAATCAGTGTCTGATTTCAACTTTTGAATTACTATTAGTGGAATTGTACTTACTAAAACAATTATCAATCATCTTTCAATCTATCCTTAATAGGATTAAGCAGCGTATTATTTGATTTCATATGTTTTTTAGCCGTTCATATTTTCAAATGCTCAGTCGGGTGCTTGTACAAGGCACATTCTGTATGTTAGTGAATGATGTGTGTTGGTAGTTGTAGCATTATATTTTGAAACTTGACTATTGTTTATATAGAGACTTGTCCTTTTGTTTGCATTGCTTAGGGACATATCTTTATTCCATTATTTGCTTTAGCCTCTAGACTACCCAGAGGATAACCTTTCCTCTTTTGCAGCTGTTACATATTTAAGCATGCATCTTAAGTTATTCATCAAAATTTGTAATTCTTTTATCCGACTTTTGCAGCTCATTCAGTTTAGGGGATGAAAAATATGAAAATGAGAACACACTAATAAGGAATGCATCTGATCCTGAAGAGGTGTTCTCTTCTAGCTACTTCTGTTTGTACATCAATCTTTGTTTAAACTTTCGTATAGTCTTCCAACGAGCAATGAACTTAACCATGCATTTCAACTCTCCTTTTTTGTTGTTTTCTAATTGTCTCAGATTGCTCGAGCAATCTATGATATTGAGGAAGCAACAGCGCAAGCATTTCAAATAATATTCCTGAACAAGGTTGAATACTTGTTTTCATATGTAAATTTGTGTTATGTTTTGAAGCCTTAAGACGAATAATACTATGCATGTACAATTTCAGATGATTGGGTTAAACACTCGTGACTCACTTATAAAATTTCTCCAGCTTTTGGTGGTTCATCATCCTTCAAAAAGGTTAAAGACTAGACATCAACTTACTAGTTTATGCAAATAATATCATAATACTTACCCTGGATTTTGATTGTTAGGTGCCGAAAGGGAAGTGCTGAAATGTTAGTGAATTTTGATGACGTGTGGCCTTTGGATCCTCTTTCAGTGAGCACACAGGAGACTACCGAATTAGAGGAAGTAGATGCATCTAAATACCATATCTGTGGAAAGGAAATTCCTCGAGGATACTGGGTATGTATTCTACCTTATCACTCCTTCTGGTACTTAATAAGTCAATTTTCTATTTTACGAAAAATAGTATGTCAGTCATATTAATTGCAGCAAATGCCAAGTTGCTTAGTATGATTGTCTGACATCAGTCCTTTGGAATAGTTCTTTTTAGAATTTGTTTTTTGTTCAATTCAGTTATGATTTAACCAACAAGAATAAGATTAATAACTCCAGTCTTTTGTTTGTGACACTGATCATATTTACTTAATTGCTTTACTCATATGTTTCATAAATCAGAGTCATATTGTTTGATACTGCCTAATGCATATAAATAATGTTGCAGATATTTTGTCGTGGGAGCAACAAGGACACTAGAGGTTATAGGTACTGAATCTCCTATCTCTGTGGTTACTGGTCTTTGCTATGATGATTTCTGTGCATAATGAATAACTATAACCATGACAACTTTCAAACTCCCTAAACATCTGAATCCTTTAAATAACTGTCGTATATCTCCCTTGCTGTGGTGACAAATTCATCTCTCCTAGTGTCTTGAATCAAGTTGTCCTAATGTCCTTTTATTTTGTCCCCCTGGGCCCTATGGATTGTAAATGACATATGGAGGTCTAGGAAAGGAAGATGAATTAATGAATTGTCTAATATCATAAAATTTCCTAATTTTTTAAGTACTTTATAGGCCTTTCTCCATAAATTGAGACGAAGTACTACCACTGAGCATGCTTAGATGTACCTAGGATTTTTAACTTCCGTGGATCATACTCTGGTTGGTGTTTGTGTTATCTAGGCATTTCTCATAAACTGAGACGAACTGAAGTGGTGCCTCTCACTGGCTCTCACCTTTGAATGTCTTGACCCATTAGAGGACTAGGCTTGTATGAACTAGTCTCGGGTTGATGTTCAAGATTAACGTCCAGAAAAATTATTGCCTCATGTAGGTTTTTTTGTCAATACTTGTTTCATTCAATCAAAATTTATTTCCTACAGCATATATTAAATCGGAGCATGTAAAGGTACACCTCTTTTTGTAATCGAATTTGGCATTATCCTCATGCTCAGGACGCTTTCTTGAGGTCTTTTGATACAACTGTTTGCTTTGAAGTTGATACACGTTTTTTGTGTTGTTACTTGTTATATTTAGTATAGTTGCTATTATCTTACTACGCTACTAAGTGCACCACTAGATGGGGCTCTAGTTGAGTCCTAACTTAGAATGGATGAAGTCAAGCTTACAAGGATTAATGTGTGAAAAATTATTTGCTGAAAAATTAGGTTTACGAATCTTTTTATGATATAAGCTGTTCATAAAATGACAATTGGAGAACTAAATGGAATTATAGTGTTTTGGCTTATTGCATGCATCGACATACTATATGCTTTCTGAATTCAAACTCAATGTGGTTAGAATTGTTGGTTTCATTTTCAAATCTGTCTTTGTGGTACCTGGCCCTCAAATTGAATTTGTAGGTGGCCTTATCTTCTCAATGGATACCATCAAATTTCACATGGTTCTCTTGCATGCACTTGTGGAATCCTTAGTTGATTAATCTGACATAACAGATTTAATTGTAAAACGGTCTTTATTGCAGCTGTGGCCTATGGGTTCTATTTCACTCTCTGTCTGTTAGAGTTGGAGATGGAGAGAGCAATTTGGCTTTTACAGCAATATGTGATTTTATTCAGAATTTTTTTACCTGTGAGTACTGCCGCCAACATTTTAAAGAGATGGCGTCAAGGTAACAAATCAGAATTTGGAATATTTCAAACTAAATTGTTGTTTGTGTATTATCTCATATTAATGCTTGACTGTAGTGTGAAAGTACCATTCAACAAAACACGTGATATAGCAATATGGCTATGGAATGCACATAACAAAGTTAATCAGAGATTAATGGAAGAAGAAAAAAAGGTACATAGTGATGATCCAAGATTTCCCAAGATCCTGTGGCCTCCAAGGAAGCTCTGTCCATCATGTTATCTTTCTTCTAGCAGTAATGCCAATGGCCAAGAAAACATAGAATGGGATGAGAACGAAGTCTTCATGTTTTTGGTCACATACTACGGGAGAACAATTGCTTCAAAGGAAGCATATGTAAGCAGCAGCGTGGATGATGCATCCTCAACATACGACAACACTTCGTCGGCACATGCAGTTGCTGTCCCTCTTGGAGCTGCGCTAGCCATTGCAGTTGCAAGTTGTGCATTTGGAGCATTAGCTTGCTTTTGGAGGACTCAACAGAAGAATAGGAAGTATTTACACAAACTACATTCTTTAAAGAACATATAGTTAGGAGGGTAGAAATTTCACGTAGTTATATGTAAGAAAGCAATTGTTTTGCTCTAGAAACTGATATATGTTACCCCTGCTAATGCATCAGGCTGAGAAAAAGTTGGAACTCATAAGACCAAGAACAACTCATCCATCGTTTCTACAAATTTGGCGCATATGGATTATGACCATCGTTTCTACACCAGAGCTCTTCGTCAAACAGTATCTTATTTTGGTTGTTTACGCAAACAATGAATTGTATACTGTTTCGGTACAATTTTGCAAACTACAACGACAGTTAAGAAGCTCAGCATCTGTTTTAAGAGGTAAAATTTCCATGTGGGATTTTGTGACATGGATGTTCATATTGTACATGGAGAATAGAAATTCTGCCTAGTCGAGCTGTAGCAATGCATTCTGCATGTGTTTTTCTTCTGAATTTTAAATACTTGCAGTTATAGTTTCGTTTCAACATGGGCTGCACAATTTCTTACTGCATTCAGAGTAAAATAACCTTGTGTGATGAACTAGGATATATAGGTGAAGAAACAAAATTGTTTTGCTCATGCAATTGTAGCCAAATTTATCTGCTTCTGGCAATAATTACCGATCAGGTCAGCAGCAGGAGTAAAGCTGGAAAGAATTGAGACCGTCAATTTGCTTTGGCAACAAATTGACGGCTGTTCTGATTTTGCTAGTAAGGATAATTGGAGTTGGTTTGTTTTATATAACATAGCGTGGCAGTAATGTTTCGCGCTGCTGTGCGTTGCGGTCAAGCCAGAGCTAAGCGCCGCTTTCAATCCGCGACAATATTATATTTTTATTTTTAATATATATATATATATATATATATATATATATATATATATATATATATATATATATATATATATATATATATATATATATATATATAGAGAGAGAGAGAGAGAGAGAGAGAGAGAGAGAGAGAGAGAGAGTATAATGTGTATTACCTACTCTAACGATTTTTACTCTCAAATAAATTTATATCGTGATAAAATTTTATATGCTACTATTATTATCTGATGCTTTGTTTTTTTTATTATCTTCCCATCTGTAAGACTAATTTTCTTGTAAAATATGATTTTGAGATATTTGATAAAATGTTTGAATTAAGATCTTAATTGAAGATACTTGTGATACGATGTAGCTTTTTATAAGATTATTTTGTGCATAAAAATATTGTACTTTTTAAGCCCCAAATTTTAAGTACTCTGAAGATATTGTAGGATTTACAATGATCTCAACACGAGCTGCAATGTGTTTAAACAAATCTGAACATGACTTATTTACTAATTGGGTCAATCCAATCCCACTTGTATAACCTATTTAATATATAAAAATAAATAAAAAATATTATATATTTAAAAAATACAAGCACTAGTCAAATATCCCTGCCGCTAAGATAGGTTGCCATGGAAATGGAAGAGATGACCAATCGCTTGAACGTTGCAGATTTAGTCCTAAGCATTGACATTGACACCCAGGAAAGTCAACTTCTAGATGAGAATCGTCCACGAACCAACCTATCAGATGCAAAAAGTCGTTGCAACTCGTGATCTTTTCAAACTGATTAATATCATTTTACAGTATATTGACTCATCATATACAACACAATTGCACTACATCTTCATCGACTTGAAGAGAGTGGCACCATAAGCGTGTAAACCTAATAAACATACAATTTTTTGATACCTATACTACTAACTCTATCAAGTGTGCAGCTCTTGGAACCTTTGTCTATATGAAGCTCCATTTATAAATTTACCAGATCCAGAACCTGGGTTGCTTCTTAATCTTATCCCCCTCTGGCTTTCTCAAATTCTCCTTGAGTTTTACAGGTGCAAAATTTAGTTAAAAAACTTGCTGCCCAATGGCTGTCTCACCTAATGGATTCGGATGAGATGGGATTGAGGCTGCATCAATTGCAATTGGCGCAGCTGAATGTTCTCCATTCCGGATACTGAACTAGAAGACGATTCATGCTGTGCCTGCATTCATGAACAAACTACCTCAACTTCGACTCGGAGTAAGCAAGATTTAGAATACCAATTCGGTCATATTAGAAAACAAAAACAATATCCAAAGAAAGTGTAAAACAAGAATACCGGCAGTTGCCGCCTTCGGTAAAATGTGGTAATTGCTCTCAACATAATGTAGAGGGGCAAGACAATGCCCACAATCCTCATCAGCAACAGCTAATTGTCGATGAACATAAATGCCAACATCAGATAAAGGAAGGAGAAAATTTGATGGATTTTCATCGGGCAGTGACTTACCATTAAAAGCGGGATTGAGTGATGATCAACTCCACTCATAATGAAAGGAAGGGAATGCCGAATAATCAAAATGACCATGAACTGGAAACAGCAGAATTTCATTCATGACTACATCATCTAATGTAGGAATCGAAATTTCATAAAAGTAAAGATAAGCAACACACAGTAGCAGCCACAAAGCGACAATACATAATACTTCTGGCATGTGAAGCTGCATAGTCGTCGTAGTTTGCTCCGACGGTGGCGCGAGCAGTCGGGGTCATTGTTATGTATTGATGACTCTGAATGTCTCGCCTTGAAATCTCCCAATTTCCCCTAAACATGTATCAAATTCTTATTATGAGATCATTTGAACAGATAAACAGTGTAATGTATTCACTTGATGAAAAAGAAGCTCACAAGTAAGTACCTAAAACTCATAGGACTAGTCCCGTAAAGAAACAACTTAGGAGGGGCAGTGTATCCTGGCTTATATTGCTGAATGAAACGAGTCACAAAGTAATGAAACATGGTGTCACTTACTCCAGCATTTTAACTTGGAAGCACACACAGCATACATGTATATGTAATCAGGCATTGTATTAAAACCTAATTAACAACAACCTGTAGGCATATTTCACATGCGGTGTCGCCCTTTTCGTTGCACCACTTCTGAACACATTTACGGTGAGCATACTGTTGGAGAAAGTAAAATGTAAGAAACAAAATCTGAGGACACTCACAGGAATTCGAATTCGAATTTGAAAGAAAGAGTAAAGAGAATACAAATACAGAGAACAGATTCGTATACAACCTGAAACAAAGTTCCCGTAGCTTACATGTACAAAGATCAGTTCTTATTTGCAGAAAATAATTGCATTTTCAGCATTAATAGATTGCATCTTCAAAAGTACAAATGACGAAAATTGGTCACAGTGAAAAATTTTGTTAAAATTGTAGTGACGAAATCAAAAATATGAAATAAAAAATGCTGAATTTGAACATTCTGTATCGATCCAAACCTAGGAAGACTTGCAGTTATGGAAGATATACACACTGATGAAGTGGTTCTTATTTGATACCTTTCAAACCATGTACCATCTTCTTAGCAGAAAGTTCACGATGCTAAGTAATTCAACATAGACAAGAAATTAGAAGATAAGTTGCATCTATGGTTTAATTCCATTGTTTATATTGGATGCGGCTTAGGAATGCAAAAAACTGTTTGCGCTTTTTGTTGTAAGCATCAACAGGCAGTGTTAAGTTGATCGCTGGTATCAGAAAGAGTAAGAAAAGAGAAGAACTTTACCTTTAAGCTTCCGCTGCAGGAGCAGGGGATCTCCATGTTGGTATCCTCGTCCTCATCCTGGCAGATTCGGCATTCAACCAATTTACCAGTGAACATCTCATCCCTAACAACTTTCTTTTTGGTGGGTGAGTCGGTTTCTTCGTCGATAATTGACAATGTAACTATGGGTGTGTTTGACCCCTGATTTATACTTTCAATGGCAGCTTCAAGGGTTGACTCCGTGAGCAACCGGTCCACCAGCAGAACAAAATGGTCCCCCATAGCTTCATAGTCAAACAGGAAGGAAGACAATTCAGAAGCATGTTCATATCCACATAATTAATGTGAAAAAATCAACGAATTTGACTTTTTTAAAATCAATTAAATCAATTCTGGAGCATGTTCAATTAAAGGTTTTTTTACATTAAAGCTCAGGGAATAGAGAAGGAGAACTCCAACTCCAGGAGAAAGGATTCAATTGCGATCAAAATATGAAGAAACTAAAAACATGAAGAATACTATATCAGGAAACAGGGAAATAAAAAAAGTCACAAGCTTTGGAAGAAAGGGGCAAAACAAGTGAGGAAGGGAAGCCAATCAAAAGCATCATCTTTGCGACGATAACATAAGGCGGTTCAATCAAACCTCACCAAGACAACATAAATAACTTTCCCAAATAAGAATTTTGGCGAAATTTGTAGGTTCTGGACTGAATTTAATAGATCAACGACCTAGGAATTTATTTAACTCAGCAACCATCAATGAAACAAAAAGGAGCAGATAAAACTGAATAAAATTTTCACAGAGGAGAAGCCTTTCCTCCAAAAACAAAGAGAAATTATTGAAGCAGAGACGCGCACACAGCTGAACACACTTAACCAAAAGGAACAACAAATATCCATGGGTGGAGAGCACAAAAGCAGTTGAGAGCATGAAAGGAATCACAGGTAAAGAGAAAAAAAAAACTCAAAACAAAAGGATAAGAAAGCAGCAAGCGAAAGATGGCAACTTTTTCTCAAAGGCCTTACCTTTTTATCTCGACACAGCACCTCGGCCAAAGAGAAGAAGAGAACGAAGAGAGACGAGGATCGGAAAGTAGTATTCTGGTGTACAAACTGGAGACACGAAAGAAGGGGAAGGAGGAGAGGGGGTTTAAGACGGCTGCAAAAAGATGGAGTTGATGGCTTGATGCGAACAATTCAAAACAATAAGCCTTTTTATTGAATCGAAATCCACTTCCCTCTTCCTCCAAGTAACTATCCAACTTGCACTACATTAAAATGGTCAGCATGGTTTTATTTTTGGAGCGGCAAATTTAATGCTTCAACAAATAAAATGTATAGAAAAAAAGTTGCCCTCTCCAGTTGCAAATTAGCTGAGTGAAATTTCATATCTGCTAATTGATCTCAAAGTCAAAGAAAAACTAGATCTTTCGGTGATGGTGCGCGCACTCGTCATGTCATGCTTTGTGGTTGACCATGCTGCCACCTCACCACTCTATGACTCAACCTAGTTTGTCTTATTCATTATGAAACCTAGTGAGTCACCATGAAGATGGGGCATTTAGAGGTGTAAGTAATACAGGACTTGTCCAAGGAGTTATCACTTTCTAAATGTATCACATTTTTTGCAAGCCCATGAGTATGAGTTTATCCATTGCACAAGGAATCCTCATCTTATGTCATTGTCAAAGAGAAGAAAATAAAAGAAAATAAAACTAGAAGCAAAGAACAACTAGGGAAGGCCAATTTGAGTTATATAACATCTATCCTATCTAGAGGTGGCCAACGGGCCGGGCCGGCCCGCGGCCCGCACGGCCCGGCCCGCGGCCCGCACGGCCCGGCCCGGGCGCGGCCCGTTGACCAAGTCAACAGGCCGCGGGCGGCCCGCGGCCTGGCTCGGGTCGTGCTGGGTCGAAGGTCCGCGGCCCGCGGGCCGGGCCGGGCCAGGCACGGCACGGCTGGAATGGGCGGCAACGTTCGAAAATTTGATTTGGGCATGCGTTTTTACCAAAATAGCCCTATAACGGTTTGAAAAAATTTAAAAGTTAGGGATATAATTGTCTTTATGTTATAAAATTACCATTTTAGCCCCTTTTAATAATTAAAAATAGGGGATAAATATGTAAATTTACACCCAATTCATCCCTATAAATTGACCCCCCAACCCTCTCATTTCTTCACACAAGTTTCCAATTAACTTTGGATTACTTTCTCATTCTCTCTTAATACTTTCCTAATCTCTTTTCTAAGTCTTGAGTTTCAATTAGCCATCAAGATTTCAAAGCTCCTTCAGTCCCTCGGTCTAGTCACGTGGAGAAGATCAAGTAAGTAGTAAATTAATTTACTTTTAGTCTTTTATAATGTAATTGTACTTAAATTTAAATTATTCTAATATAATTTTTTTTCATAATTATGATTAAATTAAGGTTGTTGAAGGCTGAAAGTGAAACCTCAACTTCTTAGTTCTTACTTACTAAGCGATCTTCAAACACGTGATAAGGTAATTTTTTAATGTATAATTTATTATTAGTAAGTATTTAATCTTATTTTTTAAATTTTTTTGGCTAACTTTTAATATTATATGTAGAATTAATGGCGGGATTGAACAATACATGGGATCTTTTGCCATGGGAGATTGAGGCATTCGAGCAAGAGCTAATGGGGACAAGTACTAACCCCGTTATGCCACCCGATCAAGATCAAGATGCCAACCCTCCGCCTTACGACCCAAATCAACAACAGCAAGATCATGTTGAATTTGAGCCTACTAACACTATGCAGGGAGAGGAGGGATGCAGTGCAAACCCTCACGAGTCTACTGTGTCAGGCTCAAGAAAACGCACGAGCGACGTTTGGAAGAGCTTCGATGTGGTGATGATTAACGGCGAAGAAAGAGCCAGCTGCAAAAAGTGCAAAAAAGTCTTGACTTGCAAATCATCGGGTGGAACTGGTCATTTGACTCGCCACATCAGAAGCCATCAAACTCAGATCGATCGTGCACAGGCTACTCTAAATCTTTCCTCTAGTTCTTTTGAAATTTTTAATTATTCTACTGAAGTTCTTAGAAAAGAATTAGCTAAATTTATTGTTTGGGATGAACAACCATTTTCTTTAGCAGAAAATTATAAATTTGAAAAATTTATACATAAATCACTACAACCTAAATATAAAAAAGTAAGTAGACAAACCATGCGTAGGGATGCTATAAAAATTTTTTCTGAATATAAAACTAATCTTTTACAAGTTTTAATTACATTAACTTCTTGTATTTCTTTAACATCTGATATTTGGACCAGTAATCATTCTGATCAGTCATACATGTGTATTACGGCACATTGGATAGATAGTGAATTTTTTTTACAAAAAAGAATTATTGCATTTAAAATTTTTGAATTTCCTCATACTGCAAATGCTATAGTTAGACAATTTCATAGCATTTTACATTCATATAATATAATTAATAAAATTTTTTCAATTAGTTTTGATAATGCAAGTAATAATGATAGTGCAATTGATAAATTAAAAAGATTGTTAAATCCAATATTTAATGGTGCTTTTTTTCATATACGATGTGCATGCCATATTCTAAACTTATGTGTTCAAGATGGAATAAGAGAAGTAGATGAACATGTAACTAAATTAAGAAATGCTGTTAGATTTGTTACTTCTTCTACTTCTAGAAATCAAGATTTTAGACAAACATGTAAATCTTATGGTTTGTCATATAAAAAATTTAAACTTGATATTAAAACACGATGGAATTCTACTTATGATATGCTAACAACATGTTTTCCATTTAAGGATCCTCTTACATTATTTTATAATGAAAGAATGCCTGATGGAAACATTGAAGAAAATGATTGGGATAAAGCAAAATTATTACATAATATTTTAGAAATTTTTTATAATGCTAGCACTCATTTATCTGGTGTTTATTATCCTACATCATGTTTAATTTTAGAACATTTAGTTTTAATTAGTGAAATGTTTTCTCAATATAGACATGATGAAAATGTTTTTCAAGTAATTTTTAAAATGGAAACAAAATTTAAAAAATATTGGAAAAATATATCTCCTTTATATTGTTTAGCTTCAATTATGGATCCTAGATTAAAATTAGAAGGTGTTCATATTTTATTAGATGAATATTATAGAAATATGGAACTTGAAGGAGTAGATGAGAAAAAAAATGAAGTTTCTACCTTATTAGATGAAATGTATAATGTTTATAATTTAAAATTTGGACATACAATGAATCCAACATCCTCTCAAACTAATGTATCTACTAGTAGTAAAAATATTACAGGAAGAATATGCTCAATTTTAAATAAAAAAGGAACATCAACAAGTAGATCTAGTAATTTTAATGAATTAACATTTTTTTTAGAAAATAATCATACATCTTTACTCACAGAAGAACAAATAGATAATTTTGATATTTTATCATGGTGGAGATCACAAGGAAAATCATATCCTGTGATTTCTGCCATGGCACGTGATCTACTAACTCCTCCGGTGTCTACTGTAGCATCGGAGTCTTGTTTTAGTGCCGGCGGCAGGGTGCTGGACGAGAAGCGAAGCCGAATGAATGAAGAAAGCGTGGAAATGTGTATTTGTCTTAAAGATTGGCTAGATGCTGAAGATCGTCTTCAAGATAAAGGTGGTCATTCAACTTCATCGGATGATGATGAACAAAGTCTTGGAAGTGCAAGCGGAAGCACCAATGGATAAACGTTGTAATAAATAATTATAAAAAAAGTTGTAAAAAAGTTGTAGAAAGAGTTGTAGAAAGAGTTGTAAAAAGAGTTGTAAAAAGAGTTGTAAAAAGAGAACTACGTAGACCTGATTCCTCCTTTGAGTGGGGTACGTAGGCAGCCTGTAATGGGTTCGGTCTAAAATATATAAAAGTTTAACATTTTTTCAAAAATTTGTGTAATATACATTCTCAATTTTTTTTTTTCACATTTTATATATTTTAATTAAGTAATTTACTTATTAAAATATTTTTTTTTAAATTCGGCCCACGGGCCAAATGCGGCGCACGGGCCAAAACCGGGCCGGGCCCAACACGGCCCGCGTGCCCAATTGGGCTCGTTGGGCCGTATTTGACCCACGTGCCGCCGTTAGCTCGCGGGCCGTGCCAGGCCCGCGGGCCGGATTCGTGCCCACGGCCCGGCGGAGCCGTGCCGGCGACGGCACGCCTAATCGTGCCGCGTGCCGTGCCGGGCCGAAGGAAATTTCAGCCGTGCCGTGCCGGGCACGGCACGATTACAATCGGGCCGTGCCTGGCACGGCCCGATTTCTGGCGGGCCGAGGCGGGCCCGGGCCCGGGCCGGCCCGGCCCGGGCACGGCCCATGGCACTAATCCTATCCATAATAGTCAGGATGAGCATTAGGTTCTATTGAACTTTTTTTTTTTTGTATCTTAGTCCAACTTTTTATTTTTATTGTGCAACTAGGAAAGACCTTTCTTCCCCTGAGGTTTAATTAGTTTACATTCATTTTACCCTATAATTTGTATGAGTAGTCCTGGAAAAATGTTAGCGGATAAACATGGCCTTTTCACATAGATTTTTCTAGTTGCTCCTAAACAGTAACTGAAGTCAACGTTAATGAATATGCTTTTTTCATTCATGAACTGATTAGAATGGTTGACCAAAGGGAGTCAAAACGAGCACCATTTATTAGACAAGTTCTAGCTAATTCATTCCTTTGGTCCTTTCCTAATCAACATTGACTGTTCAAAGATTTATGTCCATTCTATGTATGCAATGTAATAGAATCCTTCAATATCTTTCCATAAACTTGTCAACATGCGTATCCTTAATCCGAATATAGGAAATGAAGAGGTCTACTGAACATATGCAGAAGTTTTCAAAGCTAGAGAAGTAGCTCCTTATTAATTAATTCAAATTCAATGAACACCAAAAGCTAGCTCGATTCTTGATATCCATTCATTATTCAATGTTTGAACCAATTTTTTATTATTTGTCATGCTCTCAGAAGAGCTTAATTAATTATCCTTTCAAACATTAATTACTGCTTTAATTAATTTCCTGACACGCAAAGGCAATGCAATTAGTTTATAAACTTGGAGTAAATATTGGCAAACGCAGGCAGCTGATGTGTTCGTCCCAGGTTCATTCACATGCGCTGCTGCTGCTGCACTGCACTGCCGCTGCTACGATTAATGAATTCTGAATCCATTAGTGGCTACAATTCATTTGTCTTGATTCCATGAACGTACCTGTTTGATTGCAATGAAAGAATTAAAAATTGATCAGGAAACATTGCAGCAGCAAGCAGTGAATAGTGATCCCGAGCCAAATTAGTTCAACTGGTGGACTTTGGAGTAGTTGGAGTATGATGCAGCAGAAAAGTATGTACTTGTGGACAATTACTACTAGCTAGTATTATCAAATCCTTAGTTTTAGAAAGATGAATAGTCCAGGTAAATTTCTAAATTATAAGGATATTTTTTTAACATAGATAACGAGTTGACTACAATCTTAGCATCATATTTTAATAAACTAGTTTAGTTTACATTTTTTACCAATTTAATACCCATATAAAAATAAGTTCAAATTAAAATTTTGATTTGGCAAATTATAAGAATAATATGAAAGATTTAAAATTATAGGGTTAGAAATAAAATTTGTTTTTCTACAATAAGATTTTGCCAGCAAATACCCTTAAATAATGGGCTTTTGGGCCAGTTAACCAGCCCAAAAGCAAAGTAAAACTTCGCTATATAAATAGCATCGAAAGACAGCAAGAAGGCCGGACGCAGTTTGCCGCTCGCTTCGTTAGGGTTTTCATCCCTTTTGTTCTTCGGTTAGTCTCCTTCAGTTCTTTTGTATCTTGGGTATGCTTAGATCTCTTGTTGTTTTTGCTATTGTTTATTAGTGTATTATTCTTAAGAATTACTCAGAATTTTCTGACTGAAACCTGTGTAATTTTCACACTATTGCTTGGTTCTGGAGTTTGTTTAAGCTTTCAGCTGAGTTTGATTTGTTTGAGTCTCCTATCGATCTCCTATTGACTTCATCTTACGAATTCCTGAATTATAAATTTGTGGTGAAAAGAAAAAGAAATTTGATATACTGTAATTCTCTGATTCACTTTGTTGCAGGTTTGCTTGATCAGGATGAGGGGTAGAGGCTACAGTTACAGTCCTTCGCCACCTAGGGGCTATGAGCGAAGGCGTCGTAGTCCGAGCCCTAGGGGTCGTTATGGTGGACGCCATAGAGATCTCCCTACTAGTCTTCTAGTGCGGAATCTTCGCCGTGACTGCAGGTTTCCTATCTGAAAAGGATTACTTAGGCATAATGAAAGATCTATAATTCAAATGACATGTTTTCTGGCCCTGTTCATTCTTGAGATTCAGTAGCAATAGGTGTACATTTTATACCTTGTCTGATTAAAAAGCAGTCATGCGACAAAATTGACCTTTTTAGATTGTGACAATATAATATCTTGCCTCCATAATATTTTTCTAGGGTTTTATCTTGAGTACTTGTCACTTGACTCTTGCATTTATAACTGATGCTTGTTGCTGGAAATTTTGAAGAGTCTTCAGACCACTTCTGTTGCTTTCACGACAGTTCTATGTAACTAATGCTTGAAATCTTTTACTTAGAAAGTCTAAGAAGTGTTTTTCAAAGTATGATTGTGTGATTTTTAAGTTTAGAATGAATTTTTTTTGAAAAAAATAAGACAATTTCTTCTTTTTTATGTGTAAATCATATATATTAATATATATTTATTTATATTTATATTTATATACACTTGTTCAGTTCAAGTTGTATCTTTCTGGGATAAAATTGGTTGACTAGGTTAGTGATCGGCCTTCATTGTGACCTACTTCATTGTGACTTTATTTTTTTTCCTTTTGGAATGATCCTTTTATAGTTGTTTTCTATTTCTAGTTTTTAGCAAGGACTTTTTAGATTTAACAAAGTATTGTTAGTTTTAGATTCAATATCCTATATAAGTGTTGTTTTTAATATCTACAATATTTTTTCCTTGTGCACTCTTTTATTAAATTATAAATTCATAAATTGGGTCCTCTCCTAATGGCTTTAGCTGTAAGGATGAGTAGTCACCTGATTAATATAAGCATGATATTAGAGGTAGAGGTCAAGAGTCTTGAATCATTGTTCACTCCTTATTTGTTATGGTTTGCTAATTTGTCATGTCCATTGTTCAAAGCTAGTACCTCAATCATGAGGCGAATTGTTGAATAAGAAATTGTGCCCTTTTCTTGAAGTTTAAACTTTTAGCGTAAGTGCTTATCCAATTAATCTCAACATGTTATCAAAGCCAAAGTTCAATTGTTTGAATCCTTGCTCTCTTTCTAATTACTTGTTATTTATTCTGTTCAACCAATAGTAAAAACTTTTTAGATCATTGAAGGTATTATTTAAAGTCATTCACTAGATTTTTGTAGATGCTCATTATTTAGAGTACTGTTTCGACAGACAATTGGCTTTGATCGTGGAGCAAGTGGTTTGCCATGGCCAATCTAATTCTTCCTAGGACAAGCTCTTATTTCTAAGATGCAGTTTTATTCTCAGTAAAAAAATAATATAATATTGTAAATGCAATTAAAAACTGCATACAGTTTCATCATTGTTTGTTATTTTTCACTACTAAATTAACTAATTTCATTGTATTCACTCTTTTAAAGAGTTTGATTAGTCATCTAGTGTTATGTCGGTGTGCATTAGAACTGCTAGAGTGAAACTGAGAAAGCTCATATAACTATATATGCTGAAAAGTCTAGAAAGTTTAATTTAATGAAATTGTATATTTATGTTACTAGAAATAGTACTTGTGTGAACGATTAGGAATTTTGTTATTTTAATTACAGAAATATCATCATTATTTTTTAACTATAAACTATTAATGTTTGTTGGTTGATTGGTGAAAGTTATTTTAGACATATGACTTAGTGTTTGTTTGCGATGTTGCCTTTTTGAATCCTTTGGCATTATGGTATTTAACGTAGATTCATGGCTTCACAGGCAATTCTGAGTGAGATGTTTATTGTCTAATGTTTGGACTTTACAGACAACAGGGGTTATACTTGTAGGATGGGATTGTGTATCACAGTCCCTATAGAGGTGAACAAGAAAGAATTTTGTGTAGAAGTTTGCTGATTCCATGAGGGTTGCTAGTTTAGCGGGAAAATTCTGTATAAATGATTTTGATGCAATAATATTTATTGATGCAAAATGAAGTAATGAACAAGCATTCTGAACATTGAACTTTATGTGCTATTTTTTTTATAGTACTTCCTGGAATTTGAACTATTGACTGCCTTGAAATGCCTAATATTGTGCTGCTTTGTGAATACAGACCAGAAGATCTCCGCAGGCCATTTGGGCAGTTTGGTCCGCTTAAGGATATTTACTTGCCACGTGATTATTACACTGGGTAAGTTGGATTAATGAGTCTTGTTATATACGGATACACAACTCTGATGAAAACTCCATTTGGAGATTTGTAATGTCTACATGTAATCTTTGTAATCATTACTTAACGATCTAATAGTCTAATGCAATTGCTCTCTTTACTTATGCTTGCCGGTTTATTCTCGTAATATTATATTCCTTGTTAACTTATGCAATTGTCTATTTGACAAATCGAATGCTTGGTTGGGTTTGTTCGTGACATTTTTTTATACTACATGCTTGTTAATTATATGTTGATTTTTTTTTATTAAGGCTGTTGAGTTTAACAGTGAAATTAGAGTTTGAAGACACAAGTCAAGTTTTGAGAGTAATGTGGAAGAGAATGTAAGTAGGTGAAGATATTGGCTATTGAGAATTGAAGAAGTTGGGTTACTGGTAAATATTTCGAAGACATCATTCTTGAAGAATTGAAGTCATCTATAAACTCTGAAGAGTGAAAGGTCAGCAGCCAAGTGCTTGCTTTAACATGAATTATTTGAAACATCAAGATTAACTTGAAGCATGCTAGGTATCTGAGATTTTCCATATTTATGACTGCAATTTCTCAGGATTTTGATGATTCAGTGAAGATGTTGGTAATAACTGTACTAATTGTTGCACTGCTCTTTTATGATCACTGCAACAGACCTCTTAAACATTTCTGCTGCATTTTGCAGAGAGCCTCGCGGATTTGGGTTTGTTCAGTATGTTGATCCAGCTGACGCAGCTGAAGCTAAGTACCAAATGGATGGCCAAGTCCTCCATGGGAGAGAACTAACCGTAGTATTTGCAGAGGAGAACAGAAAAAAACCTTCTGAGATGAGATCAAGAGAAAGCAGGTATGCTCTGTAAATCTCGTTTAGTGCTTTTGTTTTAAAATGGGTTAATTGCTGAGTATTTCTTAAACTATATGTGAATCTAGTCTTCTAAGTTTGTAACAAAAATATACATAAACTATACAATTTGAGAAGTCCTTTTTTTAAAATAAAAAACTGATGTTAAACTCTAACCTGGAAAGAAAGGGAAATCTCGCATCAACGGCCCTCTTATATCACATTCCACTTTTTATTCCACATCAGTGATTTGGTATAAAATTGTAGTTTTTGGTGTTTGGATAGACGGGCAAATGCATATGTTTCTAGGTATTTCAAAGGATAAATTTGATATCAATTTTTGCTAGTAAACTCTATCCAATACAGATATTGTAGATATTATATAACACTAAAATTGGATGGATTCGGTAACAATCCTACTGCTTATGGTATTAGCAATTTGACTTGCTTTGAAATTGTAGATGGTTTATGTGTATTGCATGCACTACTTGGATATTTGCATTATTGTCAACGGGATCCAATTTTAGCCCCGTAATCAGTATCTATAATTAATTTGATAGGGGTCGTACATATGATCACCGACGATCATCTCGCCGCTCACGTTCGCCTCGCTATTCCCGTTCTCGTTCTCGTTCACCACAAAATTCTCATCCTCCACGTGGTAGATCCCGCTCGCGAAGTCGTAGCTATGATCCGCCACCTTCACCAAAGCACAGGTACTCGAGGTAATGCATTTGTAGGGTTACATATCTACATGTGAAAGATATGTAACTTGTTTTTTTTCCCTACAGGTCTATTTCACCCCAAGAAGGAAAAGTGCACCGGGAAAGGTCGTATTCTGGTTCACCCGCAGGAAGCAGATCGCGCAGTAGGACTCCTGATGACCACCCCAGTAAACCAGCTAACAGAGAAAGGTCTCTTTCTGTCAGCCGCTAAAGCAGGGCCGTAGTATAGACCCCGTAGAGATAGTGTGCTTTTTGTGGTATGTAGGTTGCCTTGAGGCTCTATTGAATATTGTTAACTTAAATATACAAGAAGATACAAGAACTACAGTGTTGGGACACAAACCATGCTGGATCTTCTCATCTGTTTTGTATTCGATTTCGAGCAAGTCTAATGTACTTTTAACAATGTTTCTTCCCTTTTTTTTTCAGTTTACAACTCGATTGTGTTTATAGGACCCTCTCATCGGAAAAAAAATTTTGGTTTAAAAAGTTTTTTTTTTTTCAAAAATAATGTATTTTAGATTACGTATATATATAAAATATTCTAATTAATGATAGGATTTTTTATAAGTGAATAGTATTTTTTGTCTTATATGTGATATTAGTTAAGGTATTATATATATATATATATATGTAATTTAAAATATTCAATATTAATACCATTGGATAGTTTATAAGATATATATTAATTTATTTTTAAAAAAAAATTAGTGCAAAAATGGAGGATCCCGTTTTTGCGTTTTAAGCGCTCGTTTATCGGCTCTCATCCTATTCTGACGTGATTTTGACACTTATTTTGATGCTGTTCGATTTGAGAGTCTGCCATCCATTTTTGCTGGGCAAACTGCGTGCAGTTTTGCCTTTTTATTGCATATGATATTTCCTATTATGTTTTTGTTTTATAATGTATTTATTTGGATGGATGTAAAGTATAAAAAAAAATGGATGTAAAATATAAAAAAAATTTGATAGATAGAATATGTTTATATTTTTTTTTATTTGAAAGGAAAAAAAATTAAAAAATTAATATATATATATATATATATATAAATATAAATTATTGATATTATAAAATTATTAAATATTAAATATGAGCATTGAAGGCGAGAATGAATAGTGGCCTTGAAAAACAAGGTATGAAGTTAATGAAGGTATAGTTTTAGCTTTCCGCTTGATTTAAGTAGAAAATAAATAGAAGGATTAATGCCTAATTTTCTATTTTTTTAGATTCTTCTTTCATAAAATATCCAATTGTCTAAAGTAAATAAGTCTATATTTTTTTTCTTATTTTCTCTTGTTTTCTTTTAATTTTTCTTCCAAGTAAATAAGCCCTTTATGTGTTTCCTAGAAAATTTTTTTTTTGAAAGAGCCTTAGAAACTAGTTGAAACTTTTTTAAAAGATTTAAACTTTGTCCAATCATCATTTATCTTGTTTTTATTTTGTTCTTCCATCTTTAGCTTGCTTGCTTTTGCTTACACTCGCTTCTATAAAAAATATATAACGTTTTTATATTTTATGTTTATATTAATTGCTTTTTTTTATTTATCTTCTAGATACACAGATGGTAGTGTACCCAATGCTTAGGAGCGTAAGTGTCAATTGATGTTAGCAATTGAATGTGTACTCAGGGCAAAGAAGAAAGTTGGAACGCTTCCAAGTGAGATGTTTTTTTTAAAGGCTCGACTGAGCTTTTGATTGGATGAATTTTGATTTGGATTGTTAGATTAAAATGGCAATTTTTCTTTCTTTTTTTATTTAACTTAATTAGTTGAATGCCTTTCTCCTGGACATACATTAGGATCCTGGATTGGGTGATTCCCATAGAGAAGATAAATATTGTTTATATTATATTATATTTTATTTTAATTAGTAGACTCTTCATTTTTCAGCCTCTATATAGGTTTTTTTTTCAATACATTTATATCCTGAAAAGTATGCAAGCCTCTAGGGGTACGAATTTGTTAGTTAAATAAATATTACGAGGATTGAACGTTGGACAAGTTTTGACTTTGAATTTTTGACATTCGATTGTGTGAAATCAAATTCCAGCGTGGAAAAAGGAAATAAAAGTTTGTAATTTCTATTTTAATCGGACGCGTTGGATGGATTTTCTCTAGCGGTCAACTCAGAAGACTTTTATCAAATTCCAAATTTTCGAGTGCTTGATCGTGACATTAATTTAGCCTAGGCAGATACGATTGTGAACTTTTCGGTGGCCTTTTAGGCCTGTTACCCCATCAGGAAGCTTGAAAATTTTGGTCCAACTATTTGACTCAGAATCAATTGTTTGACTCTGTCATTGAGCCTATGTGCACGTAGTATTTCTTTTAACCAAAACAAAATTAGGCAAGATTCTTTTCTACAAATCTTAGGTAGGAAGACATTTGTAAAGCAATATAAATATATTTTCTTACTTTAAGATTCATAATTTATATAAATGAATAATATAAATGGAAGTCTACTATATTGAACATTTCAAGCGGTGGAAAATAAGCGGCGTATTGGAAGGGTCAAACGTGTCAAACCTAAGGCCCGTTTACTTGTCACTCAAGTGTCCACCTACTTGTTGACTCCAACTTATTTCATATTATTTCTTTAAAAAGTAAAAAAAACAAGACCGTCGAAACTACACACAAACACGTATTTATCTATTACATCATTAATGACGGCAATGGCAGCCCGTCTTCCTCGGCTCTCATGCTTGTAAATGTCAGCAGATCCGAAGCCAAGAACGCAGCTACGCAGAAGACGCGTGTTGACTATAATATTCGCTTTGATGAGTCAGCGCGAGGCCAGTTGCCGGTTGGTGAAAGTTGTCCCAAATCCCAATCCATGGGGTCAAACGCCTACAAGTGCAACTCGGCGCCGTCGGATCCATACATGATGAACGTATTTATGGGATTAATATATGCATGTATACGTATAATAAATAGTAGCAAAAAGAGAGACAGCTGTGCCGCTACTGTGCCCAACCTGGATGGGTCAACATCTAAATCCTTTTGACCTCATCAACACCATGAGTCCATGACCATTTCCTTTGACGCCTCATCTGCTACTAACCTAAGCCCCGTTGACTCCGCATTTTTGTACTGTACCAATAGTCCAGTACTACTACTGCTCCAGTAACTGAACGAGAAAAATCTGCACACGAAAAATTCTGGGGAGTTGCTTGAGAAAGCCATTCAAGGACTACTTGTTAATCATACGAGATCAACAATCTGCAAACGCAGGTAGGATTTTTGTGGAATTGTTAACATGAATACAAAACAATAAATATGATCTGATCTCATATACGAGCTAGCTAGACGGTAGGTGCTTGTTAATTAAATGGGGTCGGTCGGTTCGGCTCGTCGATCGGGCCCGTGTCGTCCAGGTTCGGCCAGCGGCGTCCAGCTGCATGCACGCCGACCAATCAGGCCATCACATGCACCGAGTACGACTTTGTACTTGGTACGGCGGCTGCCCTTTTGCAATTAATTACCTTCTACATCTCGACTCTCGATTTAAAGTGGACTTAAATCGATGCGTCATTTGTTTCTCAGCTTAATTCTACGTCCATCCATGCACGCGCACTCACACACAAAGTACATGGAGTTCTAAATACAGGGCTCGTGATCCTCAAATTCTGATGCATTTACTTTGACTTCAGATATCAACTAATTTTGCGTTGACATTAGAGTTCTCGTTTCTGAATCTTAAGACAGCTTCATCCGCAAGTTATGTCATATTAGTTAGGGTTGAAATTTCATCAGTAACAAGTTGTTGACTTGGCTGAGGTTGAAGATTTCATATGCTCGTCCATAGACACGTCTTCTTCTTGGATCCGTTCCTATCCCAATCTTTTTTATCAACCTAAACATTTTAAAAGGTTATATAAATTGTTAGAGGAATTCTATCACATCAATTTGCAGACAATCGTAGAATTTTTGTGGAAATTTTTACGTGCCTTACCGTTCCAAGTAATTGACCGTTGATGTGCTTAATTACTTTGTCAGCTGCTAGGACGACTATGTCAAAATTGCAAAATTGTTGATCAAATTATGAATTCAAATACTTGAATACATCCAAGTTTTCATCCCTTCTTCTTCTTCTTCTTCAAGATTTAATTAGCAGTAAAGTAAAGAAGAGGTGCAGAGACTGCACTTTAAATTAATGGATGGATTGTGCGGGAGTCGTCTGTGCAAGATCGCGGTTGCTTTCTCAGGAACACGAGGTTTGAAAACATGGCTTTTCCTCGCTGTCCCTGCCACGCTTCCACTCCCACCGTCACCTCCCCCAACGACTATTTATTCTCCCGTCGCCTCCATCCTCCATTTTTATTAACAATTCAGCTAAACAGCCCTCCCTCTCCCCTCTCTCCACAATCCAAGAACCACCAGCGAAGCAAAGCAGCATTGCGCGCCCCCTTCCACCTTCATCTTCCTATTTCCCTAACTCTTCTGTCTTCTTTAAGCTAGAAGAAGACACCAAGGTGAGCCCTTTGTGATGTATGGAACTACTTGTTGTCACCCTTTTCATTGTTTTACTCGGTTTTTGTTGGGTGGAATGGATCTTGTATTTGCTATTTGACTCTTCATTGCCACTTTGGGTTGATTCTGTCAAAGAGAGAAATTCGTTAATGTCAAAAATGGTAGTTGAATGATTGATCATCCTTGAATCAACTAAACACGATTTTGTATGTTTTGATTCATTGCTTCTTCTTCTTTCTGTAGGTTTGATTAGCACATATTGCTGCTGTCATCAACAACTTTGTTCAGTTTCAAAAAAATATTAGGATCCTGAAGCTCTTCCATCTTAGTTCGACATGGGGATTTTGTTTTCCTGCTCTATGGTTGACTATAATTCCATGAGTTATGGCTTAGAATCCCTCTTCAGTACAACTCTGCAGTGCATCAGCTTCGACGATTCTGAGACTTTTAGCCGAGGAACTGAACAGATTGAAGGGCTTGTGAGCCTTGACGGAAGTGAAATGGATCCTCCCCCTGCGCCGAATAAATCCATGAAGTCCGATGAACCCAAATCTTTGACGTCTTGCCATTTGAGGAAGAGGTCCCTTGATTCAATCTTGATTAGACCTGACAGCCCTAAGCATGATGAAGCGGCTGTAAAGTTACAGAAGGTGTACAAAAGCTTCAGGATAAGGAGACAGCTTGCAGACTGTGCCGTCGTCGTAGAGCAGCGCTGGTATGGCGACCTTACCGATCGATTTCTCCTCCAAAGCTGCAACTTTTCACCAACTTATTTCAGAAAGATAATGTGCGACAACTTTTCTTTGTTCCAGGTGGAAATTACTGGATTTTGCGCTGCTCAAGCGAAGCTCTGTGTCTTTTTTCGACATTGAGAAACAAGAATCGGCAGTTTCTCGATGGTCTAGAGCGAAATCAAGAGCTGCAAAGGTATTATATCCATTTAGTTTTAACGATTTTGTTTCAGAAAATTAATCCTTTTTTTTCTTTCAATTCAGGTAGGGAAGGGTTTGTCCAAGGATGACAAAGCTCAGAAACTTGCTTTGCAGCATTGGCTAGAGGCGGTCAGTCTCACTGCTTAGTACTCAATAACTGCTATTCTTTTGCTTCTTGTAGTTTTTTGGTGCATTTTTATAATCTATTTCTGTAATTAACAAATGAACAGATTGACCCTCGACATCGTTACGGTCACAATCTCCAATTCTACTATGATCGTTGGCTTCAGTGTGAGAGCAAGCAACCCTTCTTCTACTGGTTAGTTTCTTCTCCTGTAGCTCCTTGTGATAGCTTAATCACATTTAATGAATCGTCTCAAAGTTAGTAACTAGCACGAGCTTTTGACTAATGCTACCACTTTGGTTTGGTTTGTCAGGCTTGATGTTGGAGAAGGAAAAGAAGTCAATTTCCAAGAACAGTGCAGTCGATCGAAACTCCAAGAAGAGTGCATCAAGTATCTTGGCCCAGTAAGCACTTTGTTGAACAATCACACATCTATGTACATATATGTTCGTTATGATTTCCTGAATGCATATGTGAATTTGTGTTCTTGATTCCGCAGAAAGAAAGAGAAGCCTACGAAGTTACAATAGAAGATGGAAAGTTCATGTACAGGCAGAGCGGGCAACTCCTGGACACATATCATGGTCCGCGAGATGCGAAATGGATTTTTGTCTTGAGCACATCAAGGAAATTATATGTTGGTCAGGTAAATATCCTCATTAGCCTATGAAAAGTTCGAGACTTGGTGTTCCCGTTGGTTTATCGATTAAATATCATGCGCGCCTGAAAACATTGCAGAAGCAGAAGGGGAAGTTTCAGCACTCTAGTTTTCTTGCTGGAGGAGCTACTTCTGCTGCTGGCCGATTAGTCGTGGAAAATGGAGTACTCAAGGTAAACGAATTCGCAAGTTAATTTGAGTTGACTTGAAAAGGTGCATTTAGTTTGTGGAGTTGACTAGTGAGTTCACACATGGTTTGGCAGGCTGTGTGGCCTCACAGCGGGCATTACCGTCCGACAGAGGAAAATTTCCACGAGTTGATGGGCTTTCTCAAGGAAAACAATGTGAATCTTACTGATGTTAAGGTGAGCAGATCAACCAACTATAATGAACCCTTTTTTTTTTTTCACTCTAAACAGCAATATTTATATAAAGAATGTAAGTACTAATGGATGCCTTGTTTCTTGGATTATTACAGAAAATCTCTACTGAAGAGGAGTTGGAAGTCAGCAGTGGATTCTCAAAGAACCGCTCTGAACTAAATTTGGCTGAAAGGAGTGATGATCCTCACTCTTCATCGATTGAGCAAATGAGAATAGGTTGGGCTGATCCAAAACTAGAACTAAAAGACAAATCAACCGGCATGCAGCTGAACCACAGCGCTGCTAACCAGCATGAAGACAGTGATGAAGAGGACAACATTAATGTCAGAGCACCAACTAGAACTAGTTCAGCTGAGGAGGATGAACAAGCATTGGCAACTTCATCTGATGCTGACAAAGAGACAACCTTCCAAGAAAAGGAACTCTTTGTTCAGGATCAAGGCGATGATGAAGAAACCATTGTACCATCGGAACTGATCCTTCGCAGGATCAATTCCAAGAAGGGCATTCAATCATATCAACTAGGGAAGCAGCTTTCCTGCAAGTGGACGACTGGCGCAGGGCCTCGGATTGGCTGTGTGCGGGACTATCCCTCGGAGCTTCAATTCCGAGCACTCGAGCAAGTCAATTTGTCACCAAGAAGTCTCAAGACATCAAGATTGTCTTTGCCTCGGATCGCGAAATGCCAAACCCCAACAGCTCATGAATCATCCTCGGAGGAACTCCCGCAGCCGGCATGATCTTGACAGTCGTAGATAAAGAAGCCAAATTTGTTTTCAGACATTATGTACATAGGAACATAGGAGCATTCAATTTTTTTGTTTTGTTACTTCTCCAGGAAAAATACCACACTGAAACTGTATCATTTTTTGATTGTATCAACAGAAATCAACACCAATATATGATGAATTTGTTCATACTTCTGCCAGAGCAAGTGCTTAGTAGTATTATTGATCAAAGAGGGAAAAGCTGTTCAAAAATACCTAAATGTTTCACAGGTTCAATCTAATAAAGAAAAATATTGCAAAAATATATACAAAAGTTAACTGAGATGGAGCTGAGAAGGTACTGTTAGCTTTATCAAAAGGAAAAAAAAATGTTACAATAGTTATCAATATTCAAACACTGTTAGCTTTCAAATCCCAGTATGCAAGTGGTGACCACAAATCCATTCCCAAGGAAGGTAGGCATGGCGGAAAGTGCACTTAGTGGGCATTCAACCATTTACTTCATTCTGCGTCAGTAGTATTTGGCACTGACTGTAACTAATGGTGGCTAACATTTTCCTCCTCCATGGTGCACTTACAGCACTGAGAAGCAATCTTCATGCCATGTCTGATTTGTAATATCAGAAAGAACACTTTCTTGATCACTTTTAGCTTTCAGAATGGCAGATGAGGATGTATCTTTGACAGAAACCTTGCTTTGACCTCGTAATTCTTCAGTTCAGCCTGATTCTTTCTTTGGTCCTCCCGTTCATGCACTTGATCATAATTTGCCACCTTTTCTAGAAAAAAATAGTCTGGACAATCCAACATCGCTCTCCGCAGGGCTTCTTTTTTACTGAAAAAGTTGAACTATATTATAAACCGAGTCCAAGGTTACAATTTGAGTCAACAAGTGGTCAGAGGAGTTAGCTAGCCAGGTCAGAACTCAGAAAGAGCCATCATCCTTCAAACTTCACCACCCCACCCATTAAACACCTGAATTACAATATTGTGGATAATTGTGTATAAATTTGACCAAGCTAAACATAGGCAATTTTGCTTTAATGTTGAAGAAAGTAGAGTGACAATGTAATAAGATTCTTTCTCAAGTTCACAGCTCTGTATACTCTGTATTACTTTCAGAGTCGATTCTACAGTACGATATTGAGAGTTGCAGTGTAGGGCAATGTAATATGATATATAAGACTTTTAGAGCAATTACTATCATTAATTTGAACTTAAAATATTTTAAATTGAGTTATAAATTATCCATCTATATATATAATCATATTAACAGGCTAACAGGAGCATAATGAAGGAAAGAAAACGCTTCAAGAGTGCCTTCCATGTGTTGGGTTGGGCCAGCTCTAAACTGGAAGGTAAAGTGCAGGCCTGGTTATAATCTCCATCCGATGTAATGTACCATTTGAACGCACTAAATTGAATATATACTCATTTTTTTTATAATGAAAGGCGAAATTTGATCATAAGATTTTATAATTGTATTTTTATAATGCAAACTCATGTTTCATATGAATATGAACGTCAATGAATAAATTTGTTCCTGAATAATAAATAGCATTAATGAAGAGTTTTGGAGCTTTCCTCATGATTCATGAACAGTCCTTGATCATAACTCAATTATATTCTAGCTTGTTTGTTAATTTTATCTTTATCAAAAATAAAAAAAAATATTATTTAAAACTAATCATTCAGATCATCCAAACATAAGGTCTGTTTAGCATAGCTAGTGCTTTTAGTTTTTGCTAGTTGAAAAAATATTAATTGAAAAGTAGCTGATTGAAAAGGCTAAATGGTGTTTGGATAAATAGCTGAGTGATGTTTGAAGGAAAAGTAAAATTAGCTAATTTAACAACATAATAAGCTTTTGGGTACCTAAATCAAATTAAATATGAGATTGATCGTCAACAATTTGTTCACGGTTCTAGCTAGTTTTTAAGAGTACCTAAAGGAGCAACATCTACGTATCTAATTGATTGATTCGGGAATCGGGAATCTACTCGACCAATGTTCATCTAATTCAGGAAACTCAAAATCTTGATCTTAAGTAATAATTAAAACTTATCTGCCATATAGACCCAACTCAATTAGCCATGCCATGCCAAAATTAATCAGATCATAGATTTGAGCTAGTTAGATCAAAAGAGACTGAATCAATCTCCATAAGATATATCATCTCTATTTTCTCTTTCTTCTCCATCATCCCCGACGCAAACATATCTCATTAATTAAATGGACCATTAACGGTACAATTCTAAAAAAATAATTGAATTGGGGACCTACACAATTATGATATATAAATGATACAGAATATTTAAACAGTACGTAAGGCCGGCTTTCTCTCTGTACATGTAGCGAATGAAGGCATGCATGCATGGCGATGGTAGGACCTACGTACTCACTCACGTACGTACGTGAGCGCAGACTGCAAATCTTAAAGCGCAATATTTAACTTTAAGATTCGTACTTTCAATAAATTCAACTACTAGTAACCCTTAACCTAGGAATTTTTCAGAAATGTGGGCAGGAGATGAACACAAGGAACCTTCCTGCTAGCTTCCACTATTTTGCATCAGATCGTCGCTTTCCAGATCATTATTAGGTTCTTGAGAAACACAAGACAAGATACAGACTTAATTAATATATGTGTGGCTGCATAATATAAATGATAAATCTTGCTCTTATCTCCATATCTATTTATCGCTATCTTTTCGATCCCTTTCTTCGAGAAATTAAATTTGGCCCTTTTTGTATGTTTGTGGAGGAAGCTTCTCGGAAGCTTCTTTTTCCTTTTTTTTTTTTTTTTTTTTTTTTTTGCTTTTTTTGGCTACGTGGTTCAAGTGTACAGTTACGCGCGTCCTCGTCAGCGTTACTCTTCTCTTCTCACATGTCTGAGGTTTAATTTGTTATAATTTTTCTCGTAGGCGTTTGGTAATTTATTTGTGATAGTAGATTTGTCCAGTACATCTAATCTAAGTTTAAAATACTAAGATAACTGAAATACAAGATTAGAAATACATGAGTGTACAGGAGTTGTAGCCTCATCAAATGTAGATAACTGTCAAGACAATAAAGGCCTCGTTCACTCGCGAAAATTTTGAAGCGGCACCCTACATAATTTTTCCATGTAGGGTGCTTTATTTTCATCTTAATTTTTTTTTTAATTTCTTTTAAGAAATAATCTACGCATCTTAAACTGTTGCTATCAATATTGTTATGAATAAGATTACACATAAAGAGAAATTCATCTAAACATTTTGTATAAAAAATAAAAAATACTATTTATTTTTATTTTTTTACCTAAAATGTTTAGGTGAATTTTTTCTTATAATTTTGATCATAACAATATTAGTACCATTGAATAGCTTAAGATGTATATATTATTTCTATAAAAAATAAAATTTTAAGATGAAAATAAAGCACCCCTTTTCCATAGGGTGCCCCTCCCCCAAAATTTTCGCCATGCATTTCATATTGCTGCCCACAAATGATGGAAAAGGATTTTCGGAGCACAACTCCTATCAAAGCATTAAAAATACTTTGAGATTCATGCTTTGCATGATTTTTAATGCATGAGTGATAGACACAAATCACGAAGTACAGAGCATGAATCTCAAAAACGTTTTGATAGGGGCTGTGCTTTGAAATCGTGAGCAAGCCGGCTGCTCAAAATTTTTTTCCCAAAAGATGTGACGTTCAAAGTAAGAGAGAAGGGCACGTTAGGCTCATCACATTCATACATTTAGGGTTTAATCTCCCGTTAAAGATAATTTATCAATCTAACTATAATGTAACAGGTAAGATGTATAAATTTCCCAATTTGAAGGGTCCTTTTTTATTTTTAATTTATTTTTTCTACTCATGTTCCTATTATAAATTTGATCGCCTATGATTTTTTATTATTATTTTATAAAATGTAAGAATGGCAAACGTAAATACGTAATCATATTGGATGGCAAACATGAGCGGGGCCCGGTGCAGGCAGACTTGTTCGGAATTGTTCCTGTAACAAGCAGCTCAGAATAACCGCTAATCTCTGCATGTCGTCGTCCTCACTCAACACAGAAATCTCATGCTTCCAGCACGCCATTACTACGCACAACCCCTCTGTTTTCTGGCACATTCCAGACCCCGTATAAGCGTAAAGCGACAACCCGCGAAGTTTCCTGGAACCTCAAGCCCTTTTGTCCATACCTCCTTCAATTATCATCAATTCCTCCTTCAATTATCATCAATTCCCTTTTAATCTTCTATCTAGTTGTTTTGCCCGCGTTTATATATAAGCAAGAGCCTCGGAGATGCATGGTGGAATGCACTGCAGCCACTAGCCCTGTTAGTTACATTAGCTACCACTGATATACCGGCAGCCATGACCTCCATTGGCTACGTGAGGGAGCTCGAAGAAGGGAAGCTTAAGGCCGTGGGCACCGGCCTGGGAAAGGAGGTGCACCACCACGCCCATGGCCGGACGGCGCACAATATGTCGTCCTCCTCGCTGCGGAAGAAGTCGGACCTGTCGCTGGTGTCCAAAGTCCGGTGCAGGCTCCTGAGGGACCTCCTCGCCAACCTGCAGGAGATCTTCCTCGGCACGAAACTCTTCGTCCTCTTCCCCACCGTTCCTCTCGCCGTCGCCGCCAACTACTTTAGTTTCGGACGTGTGAGTCTTAGACTACATACATCTACGATTACAAACAAATGTCCCCCGACGTAATATATGTCTTATTTAACCATTTTTTTTTAAAAAAATTGGAACAGCCATGGCTATTTGCTTTGAGTTTGCTTGGTCTCATCCCTCTTGCTGAACGTGTGAGCTTTCTCACAGAGTAAGTTAGCTGACTTTTAATTACAGTGTAGAATTTCTCTTAATTTCTTGATCAGTCCATTCATATTGTTGTTTTATGGCGTTTGTGCAGACAAATCGCATTCTACACTGGCCCAACTGGTGAGTGAGTATACACTTGTTAATTATTATTTCGTCGCTACTGTGATTGATTGTATATCTCTAGCTGCTAAGTAAGCGTTGCCATTAATCTAGTTGGAGGAATGCTGAATGCAACATGCGGGAACACCACAGAGCTAATCATAGCTCTGTTTGCATTGTATCAAGGAAAGATTGAGGTGGTGAAGTGCTCCCTGATTGGATCTATCTTGTCCAATATTTTACTAGTCCTCGGGAGCTCCCTCTTCCTCGGAGGCCTGTCCAACTTGAACCAGGAGCAACTGTACGACAGAGTAAGTCAACCTGCAGCAAGATGAACCCAGTTCAACTCGTACGTACACTCTTGTCAAATCTTCATGTGATTCATTTAACCTTTCGATACGTTCGTGCATGCATGCATCAACTTTACAGAAGCAAGCTGACGTGAACACGGGGCTTCTACTCTTGGGTGCGCTCTGCCACGTTCTGCTTGTGCTGTTCAGATATCAATCCAACTCCGACGCGCAGACAGTATCTGACGCGGTCCCAAAGTTGACTTTGTCAAAAGCCTGCAGCATCGTGATGCTCCTCGCCTACGTGGCATACCTCTTTTTCCAGCTCAAGACCCACCGACAACTCTTCGAAACCCAAGAGGTGAAATCACACATGAATGCAGCATGTATAAACACAACATCAGGAGCGCATTATGATCTGTGAACTGTTTGGAATTTGGATGGATGAACAGGAGGAAGAGGATGACGGTGACGACGACTTGGTTTCTGAAGACAAGCCGGTCATTGGATTTTCAAGCGCAATGGTTTGGCTGCTGGGGATGACAGTGGTGATCGCTTTTCTATCCGAGTATGTCGTTGGCACAATTGAGGTAAATGAACAAACTGGAAATCTACTGGCAAGAAAATCAGACTTATTAAATCTTCAAACGATTGATCAACATTCGTTGTTTATTTCAACTATATGTTCAGTCTGCTTCAAGTTCATGGGGCATATCTGTGAGCTTCATCAGCATCATCTTGCTGCCGATAGTTGGCAATGCAGCGGAACATGCCGGCGCCATCATTTTTGCTTTCAAGAACAAACTGGTTTGTATATGATCATCTCCATGCATCTACCTCTTCCAGTTAATTTCTCTAATTGCATGATTCAACAACTAAAAGTGTGGCTGAATTGTCACAGGATATCACGCTTGGAGTTTCTCTTGGTTCAGCAACGCAGGTCTCCATGTTTGTGGTAAGGAATTCGATCCAACAAACGTATATGATACTTTATATGATTCATTCTTAAGAAGGCATTGGTTAATCATATTTGAGATTTAGGTTCCGCTGTGCGTCGTTGTTGCATGGATCATGGGAAAAGAGATGGATCTCGATTTTAACATGCTAGAAACTGGCTCTCTGATCATGGCAATACTGACAACAGCCTTAACGCTACAGGTAAGAACTCAGAATAGGATTGACTGAACGAATCATTTATGAGATGATAGCATCTTAATTAATGTTACAGGATGGCACCTCACACTACTTGAAGGGTCTCGTCCTCCTGCTGTGTTACTTTGCTATCAGTGCATGCTTCTTCGTTTACATATCCCCAAGTGAGTGATTAGCTCAAAGATTGCAATGCTAATCTCCATTAAATCCTTTCCCGGATGCATACATGAACACAAATTCATTGATTCAAATTACACACTGCAGATCAATTGAACAGCACCAATGCAAATGGTCTGATCAAAACAGCTCAAGTCATCATGGTGGCCTAGTGAACAGAAGCTAGCTTTGGATAATCACTGTCGATGATGCAACCAAATTAAGGCATGCCTGCACTTGAATAACTTTGAATATCACAAGGCCATTCTTCGAGAAAAAGTTCACTCAAATTTCCTTTATTATTTTGTTAGGATCCAGCATTTGAGGTTGAGCTAGCCATATCAGAATAATGGATGGCCTATATATTAGAGAGAAGAAAGAGGCATTCATTCAGACAATGGCACCCCTCTCTGTGCGTGTTCATGTGTGTGGTGTAAATGTTCTTATTGCTTCTCATGTCTGTGTTTCTTGATTTTTTTTAATCATATATGCAAATATATCGATGTGCCATTTCATTAATGTAAAAGGTGCTATGAGTAAATGTTTTAAAAATATAATATTTACTTGAATGGCAGATATCAAGAGCTTTAAGTCATGTAAACTATATTAAGCAAATCTTCATTGAATCCCCTTTAAATTATTAGTTAAATAATTAACGAGGGGAAGTCTATAACTTATTAGAAATAATGTTATAGTTGAGTGCCGTTATCTGCGAGATGGGAATCTCAAAGAGGATTTTTCAAATTTCAAAACAAAGTCAACGTACACGAAAATTTAATTATCCTTTAATCTTAGTTTAAAAGTCAACTTACACAAAAACTAGTTAACTCACACGATTTTGATCTGTTGGATAAAATTAAAAAAATATATAAAATATTTATTTATTTCTTTGACCTGGTTTAAATTAAATATTTTATTAATTAAAATTGTTATTTGTGGCAAATGCCTTGTGGCCGTCCGATTTAATTTGACGGTTCTTACCATGACAGTTTAGCCTATAAATAGGTATCTAACCTCTTGGTAGAAACACATTGGTGTGTACCTACTCAAAAAGCCAATGCACCTCCCAATTAAAATTTTTCCTTCTTGTTCTTTGTTGCTCAACGCTGAAAGGAAGCCGATCAACTTCTCTACGGTCGTGATCCGCAGGATAAGATTCGCAGAGGCGGCGATAGGGTTTTTTCGCTGCGGCGACTTCGGTCATGCGACACCAGTAGCGCTTTAACCAATCCGATCGCGAACCCGCCCGGATCCGTTGTTTTCGATCCACTTCATCCGGTACTCGCTCGGATTCGGATCCATCTCGGTTCTTTCAAAGCAGCTGACGTCAAATGCAGCGTGGTGACGTGTGCAATGTTCGCCCAACGCGTTCAGTGCACGGGTGATGTCACGCAGGCGCGTGGGTGCGTCGGCGCACAGAAGCGGCGCTGTGTTATAAAAAAAAAAGAAAATATGATTTTAGCCGTTTTGGATGTATTAAAAAAAAGGAAAAAAATATACTTTCTGCAATTAAATTATTTTTAGAATTACCTGCTATAAAATTTTACTTTGTACCTTCATAAAGTTTGGATCAATATACTTGTCTTGCAAATTAAATTATTTGAAAAATTGTATGTTATAAATTTTATTTTTGTACTTTTTTAAAATTTGGTCTGCTAGCATTATATTTTGTTGCAGTTATTACTGTTTCTTTGAAAGTATATAACAGCATGTGTAAATTTTTATTTATAGCAATTTTTATAATCCTAGCTATGTTGAACTCTTTGGCCATAATTTGTAAACTTTTTATTTCAACAATAATTCTTATAAAATTATTTCATAAGGATACTTCTAATTCTAGAATAAATTTAACTGATAAGGTTCAAAATAAGGAAAAAGGATTTAATTCTAAACCTCAAGTAAATATAGTTGAGGGTGAACCTTCCACAAACACAATTAGGTCAGTTTCCTTCGCTCCTTCTATCAATTTAGTCCACCATGATTCTGAGTGGTGGCTTGACTCTAGAGTTAATGTACATATCTGTACTAATAAAAAAAATACTTCACTTCCTTTCAAATCTCAAGTGGAGGAAGTGTAGTAATGGGAAATGGAACATCTATGAACATACTAGGACATGGGAACGCCAACTTGAAATTTATTTCTAGAAAGACGTTACTTCTCAGTAATATTCTGCTAGTTCTAGATGTGAAGAAAAATCTCATTAGTGGATCTCTTCTAGTTCAATTAGGATATAAAATTGTACTAGAAGCAACTAAGGTTGTCATTACTAAAAAAGACAATTTTATCTGTAAAGGGTTCATCTCAAGAGGACTCTTCAAAATAAATGTAATTCCTTGTCAAATCAATAAAGATTCCTTTTCTTCATCTTCTCTTGCACTAAATTCTGAAATGAATGATTATTGGCATGACAGACTTGGTCATGTTAATTTTAAATCTATCAACAAAATGACGAATTTAGAATTAATTCCTAAAATAAATCTTAAGTGTGAAATCTGTGCTAAGGCTAAATAACCTAGAAAATCCTTTAAAACACTTGAATCTAGAAATTCACAAATTCTAGAGTTAATTTACAGTGATATTTGTGATTCAACTTCAACCTTAACAAGAGGAGGTAACAAATATTTTGTAACTTTCATTGATGATTGTTCAAGATATTGTTATACTTATCTTCTTAAAACCAAAGATGAAGTTTTAAATAAGTTTAAAATCTTCAAAGCTGAAGTTGAAAAATCAACAAGATAAAAAGATAAAAATAATTAGATCTGATAGAGAGGAGAATACATGTCTAATGATTTTACATCCTTTTGTCAAAAACATGGTATAATCCACCAAATAACACCTCCTTATTCGCCACAATCAAATGGTGTGGCAGAAAGGAAAAATAGAACTCTTCTTGATATAGTTAACTCCATGATGCTGAGTTCAGGTTTACCTCAAAATCTTTGGGGAGAAGCATTACTATCTTCATGCTTCATTCTTAACAGAATCCCTTTGAAAGATAAGGAGGTCACACCCTATGATCTTTGGAAGGGTCATAAGCCAAGGCTTAATTTCCTTCGAATGTGGGGGTACCTTGCTAAAGTCAATATTCCTGAACCTAAAAAAAGAAAACTAGGTCCTAAAACTATAGATGTTATTTTAGTAGGTTACTCCTTAGATAGTAACACTTATAGATTCATGGTAATCAATTCTGAAATACCTAAAATATCAAATAATACATTAATTGAATCTAAAGATGCTTCCTTCTTTGAATACATATTTCATTTCAAAAATAAAATCTCATCAAATATTCAATCAACCTCAAATCAACCAGAAACACCTTTTACACCTATAACTTCAAATCCTTTTCAACTACCTGAACCTAGAAGGAGTCAGAGAGTTAGAGTTGAAAAGAATTTTGGTGATGACTTCATAATTTATTTAATTGAAGACACACCTAATTCTTATAAAGATGCTCTTAACTCTCCTGATGCTTTTTTCTGGAAGGAGGCAATTCACAGTGAGATGGAATCAATCCTAAGTAGTCATAGTTGGATTCTCACTGATTTACCTCTAGGAAATAAACCCTTAGGATGTAGGTGGATCTTTAAAAAGAAATTAAGGACTGATGGATCTGTAGAAAAATATAAAGCGCATTTAGTTGTTCAAGGTTTTGCTCAAAAGGCTGGCATTGACTATTTTTACACTTACGCACTTGTAGCAAGAATAACTACCATAAGAGTTATGCTTGCATTTGCTTCCATTCATAAGTTGTTTGTTCACCAAATGGATGTGAAGGCTGCTTTTCTACATAGAGATCTAGAAGAAGAAATCTATATGAACCAACCTGAAGGGTTTATCTCTTCTGGTTCTGAAAATAAAGTTTGTCGACTAGTTCGGTCATTGTATGAACTTAAACAAGTTCCAAAAAAATGGCATGAAAAATTTGACAAAGTTATAGTTTCATATGGATTTCAAATCAATGAAATAGATAATTGCCTATATTCTAAAAAGATAGATGAGAACAAATTTATAATCCTATGCCTTTATGTAAATGATATTCTTATATTAGCACATACTTTAAAATTAATAACTGAAATCAAATCCTATCTTTCAGATAATTTTAGCATGAAATATCTAGGAGAAGCAGATGTGATTCTAGGTATGAAGATTATAAAATCTTCAAATTCTCTAGTCTTATCTCAATCACATTACACTGACAAACTTTTAGAAAAGTTTAGTTTCAGTGATTGTTCTCATCTTTCTAATCCTTATGATCCTAATGTCATACTGGAAAAGAATAATGGCAAATCTGTAGATCAAGAAAAATATGCTCAGTGTATATGATCACTTCTATATCTTTCAAATAGAACTAGACCAGACATAGCCTATGCTGTTTCCAGATTAAGTAGATACACTTGTAATCCTAGTCAAACACATTGGAATGCCTTAAATAAAGTTTTTAAGTATCTTAAAGGTACTAGTTCTTATGGCTTAAAATTTTCTAGTTATCCTTCTGTTTTAGAAGGATTTAGTGATGCTAATTGGATATCTGATTCTAATAATATCAAATCTACTTCTGGTTATGTGTTCTTATTAGGAGGAAGTGTCATTACATGACAATCTTCCAAGCAATCCATAATTGCTAGGAGCACAATGGAAACATAATTAGTGGCTTTGGATGCCACATGTATTGAAGCCGAATGACTTAAAGAATTAGTTTCTTCACTTCCATTTTCTTCTGCTCCTTTAGCTCCTATTTCTATTCATTGCGACTCACAAGCTGCAATAGATTTTTGTAAGAAGAAACTAATAAATGTGAAAATGAGTTGCCACATTAAAATTAGACAAAAGTCTATTAGATGGCTGAACTCGCATGAAGTTGTAGCTCTTTCTTTTATAAAGACTGAGCACAACCTAGCCGATGGCTTGACCAAAGGCTTGCCTAGGATAAAGATTCTAGAAGTATCGAGAAGAATGAGAATTAGTCTGTAAATAGGCCTTTCGGTGGTAGGAACCCAACCTCTGTGATAGGAGATCCCTTGAAAGAGGTTCAATATGGTAATAACAAGCTGATTGACTGGCCAATAAGCACTTTGAAAAATAAAATTATAAAACACTACGGTGTATAAAATCTTATGTGATATAGTTGATACTCTACACCCCCATTCTTGAGGATAGATTTGTGCTTATATTTTAGAGGAAAGGAAAACTTCCCAAAGTGGTTAATTACCATGAGATGAGCCTCTACACTCATCCCTTGCAGGGAACTTCCTATATGAGAGAGTCTGTATACGGCCGCAGCTGAGGACATAGACAACTCTCAGAAGCTCTCATGAATGATACATGTGCACGGCCAAAAATGTGCAACATCGCGATCGGTTACCTCCTGTATTATGTGTGAAATCATTGAAGTTTGGGTCAAAGGGAAGTATTTAAGACTAGTTCACTATCTTTCCTTTAGATGGAAATAATTTTACTAAGTAAAGGATATGTCTTTAAGTGCACTTTACTGACTGCATAATATAAGCAATGAGCAGTACTTTAAGTTAAATCTTTTTCAATTAGATTCAATTTTTTTAAAATTTTGTAGGGGACTGTTGGATAAAATTAAAAAAAATATTTAAAATATTTATTTATTTATTTTACCTGGTTTAAATTAAATATTTTATTAATTAAAATGGTTATTTGTGGCAAATGCCTTGTGGCCGTCCGATTTAATCCGACGATTCTTACCATGATGGTTTAGCCTATAAATAGATGTCTGATCTCTTGGTAGAAACACATTGGTGTGTAGCTACTCAAAAAGCCAACGCGCCTCCCAATTAAAATTTTTTCCTTCTTGTTCTTTGCTGCTCAACGCTGAAAGGAAGCCGATCAACTTATCCACGGTCGTGATCCGCAGGAGAAGAATCTTGGTTGTATCCTGGGTGATCTCTTTGGATTTTGCTCACACGAGAGCCCAAAAATTCACCTAAGAACAGCACGTTTTTCTGCGCCTCCAGTTCTTTCGTTCTTATTATTTACTTTATTATTTTGTTGATTATATAGAAATAGTTTAATCTATTCTCATTCTAACTCCATCAGAATTCATGTAAGCCACCCAGATTTTCGTATAATCCCGCCCAGTTTTCGTGTAATGCCGTCTATTTTTCGTATAATCCTGCATATTTTTTGTGTAATCCCACCCAGTTTTGTGTAATCCGCTCAAAATTTCGTGTAATAATTTTAGTTTTCGTATAATCCACTCAGATTTTGTGTAATTTGCTCAAAATTTTGTCGGCAGTTGAGTGCCCATCTGCAAAAATTTTGTTCTGTTTAAGTGTGAAAAGACAAAAGTGTAAATCAAAAATAGATGGGTAATCAACTAAATTGTACCCAAATTTCGGTTAACTCAACTAGTGGTTGAACAGATGATTTTTTTTTATAAATATATTGATTCATAATTCGAAAATGATTTAAAAAAATTTTAAACTGTGGTTAATTAAATTGTACCCAAATTTCGGTTAACTCAACTAAAAGTCCTCTGGTCCACAAGAGACTCGACTATAGCTGCAGCCATCCTCCAGTCCTGCGGCGCATGTCGTCGGACCTCCGTTGCCGCCCAGGGTTGGAGATTCCGGAGGAAGAAGTACCTCCTGTCTCCCTCCGCCATCTCAGGTAGCTCCAACATCAGCGCGGAGAACGCCCTGACATACTCCTGGATCGTCCCTGTGTGCTTTAGCCGATCCACCGCCTCTCGCGCTTGGTCCACCGAGTTTCCGGAAAGGAATTGTTGTCGCAGTTCCTCTCGGAACACCTCCCATGTCCAACTAACCGCCTCTGATGTCGAATCAACCTTGGTTCTCCACCAGAGCTTTGCATCATCTGAGAGATATGTTGTGCACACCCTCACCTTCTCCTGATCTGAAACATAGTTAGCCTCAAAGTATTGCTGCATATCCCAAAGGAAGTTACCTAATACTTTTACCGATCTGGCCCCCTTGAACATTGCAGGTTCTGGGGTGCGAACCTTCCCGTTGCCGTTGGGAGCCCCATACTCCGCCCTGGTTGCTGTAGGGGCACCTCCTTGTGCCTACGCCAATGTCATGCGCGACACCGCAAGATCTGCCAATATCTGCTGCTGTGCTGCTGTGGAGTTGGTTAACTGTGCTGTCAAGGTTGCTACCTATCCTTGCAACGCTGTCACTTGCTGGGTTTGTGCCGTCGAGGTCGCTACCTGTCCTTGCAATGTTGCCACCTGCTGTAGTAGCGCTGCCATCCCTTCAAAATTTTGTTGGGCTTCAGCCATTCCAGCCAAAGTTTGTTGAAGGGCCGTAATTTGCAACCTTTGCTCCTCTACCGTGCGATGGATGTCCTCCACCTGAGGAACCACCGCATCCCTGCTGTTCCCTGTCAAACCGAGCACCTGCTCGATTCGCACAATATGATTTCCTTGATTCACCATGCGGCTGGATCACTTTACGCACTAATACCTGTTGGCACGCCCCGGTCGGAACGGTCTAAAAATAGCACTTATCCGCTTCCTAGAGCCGTCCGACGGAACACCGGAATGTGAACTCGCTAGGGTTTCCGGACCGAATCTCGTCGCCGAATTCGAAACCCTAGTTCCCCGCTCAATTTTAATCCCCAAATTACAGTTCACTCGAGAAACCCTAACCCTAATTAGGAAATCTGATTAAAATCCGAACCCTAAATTATAATACCTCAATTTTGACTGAAGTCAACACCTACATCACCGTTGTTGATTTTATTTCCTGATGCCGATCCGAAATTCGTAATCGAATTTCGTTCGCACTGACGTCACCACACGTCAGCCGCTCGAATTCAGTTTCGCTCGAATTCAGTCAAAATCGGAACGCGTTCTTCATCTTCCCGAGCTCGCCCGCCTGCCTTCGTCTTCGTCGAGCACCGCCTGTGCTCGCTCGCCGCGTTGGCAGGGAAAGTTCGCGCCTCGTCTCTTTCGGTCGTCGTCCGTCACTCGACGACTACGGTCGTCACCCGAACACGCCGCCGAAGCTTCGCTGTCGCCGCGTGGAGGAAACCAGAAACAAGGGAAGCGGGTTGAAGAAAGGAAAGCTTTATTACTCTAATAGAAGCTACAAAACCTTTCTCCGACGACCCTCGTCGCCGTTGCCCACTCCCCTCCCTCACCGGTTATCAAGTCCGGCTACACTCTCTCTGTCTCTCTCATAGCACCCTGCTCTCCAAGCTCACTGATCGAAGGCCACTCGTTGATCTCTCTCACGCTCGATCGTCCTGAAACCCCCTCGCTGCTGCTCGCCTCTTCGATTTATAGAGGCGGCGACACCGCCTCTCGATCCTACCTCCGCCCTGACCACGTCCGCGAGTTCTTCGCCGAAGGAATCGGGGACGAGGCTGCTGCCGCCTTTGAGCACGTCCGAGTCTTGTGCACGCGCCGAAGCCTCCGCATCCGAAGATCTCGCGCCTCACTCCGAAGCTTCCGCCGTGTGTCCGGTTCCATTGCTCGACGCTCGCCTTTCCATTGTTCGACGCCATAGACGCCGTTTCCGCGTCCTAACAAATCGGAGAGGACGACGCAGCTGACGCGGCTGCTGCTATTTTGCTCCAACCTTGGGTCAACACCTCCAGTTGACCAGGCTTTGATGGTTGGGCTTGGACTTGGGCCAGGCCCAGGGCCTTGGGCTGAACCGCCCCGAACCAGGCCTGACAATTTTCCCCTGCCCAATTTGGAGATCGCCCCCGATGTCCGGCGCGGGCGGCCCGCTCAACGCCGGCTGGCGAGCCACCGCTCTTGCTCAGCACAGTTAGCCTCGTAGCACTCTTTCCAGTTCTGTTCCCTCTTGCGTTGGAGCTTCTCATAGTTCGCGCGTTGCATTGCATTCTCTTCCGCTTCTATCTCCTCCCCAGACTTTGGTGAAGTCTTTTCCTCCACTACCTGCTTATACGTCTTTTTCTCCTGTGGAGGGTTCGCATATCCGGAACTTGTCTTCGGCTTGACGTTGCCCTTGTCGACTGCGTCTTTCGGCTCTGCTTCTGCGGGGGTCTGTGATGATTTTCCTGCGACCACTGAGGCAATGCGCACAACTCCTATGCGGGCCTCTACTGGTTCCTCGTCATGCCCCACCGCCGGTTTCTCAGCTAGCTCCCGATGCACAATCGCCGCAATTGCGTTCACCCGCTGTCGGTCTGGACAGTCGCGTATCCGATGTGGTCCTTTGCACAAGAAGCAGGCAATCGGTCTCAGTTGACCCTGCCCTCTCTCTGCAGGTCGAGTATGCTCCTGCCATGCTGGTTGTCCTCCGTTTCGTCGGGGAGAGAGCCTCTCTCTCTCTGGCGCTCTAGGTATGGGTGGAGATGGTCGTTTTGGAGGCGACCTCTGTGCTCTCTGAAAGGTCGTCCCTGAAGTCCTCTGGTCCACAAGAGACTCGGCTATAGCTGCAGCCGTCCTCCAGTCCTGCGGCGCATGTCGTCGGACCTCCGTTGTCGCCCTGGGTTGGAGATTCCGGAGGAAGAAGTACCTCCTGTCTCCCTCCGCCATCTCAGGTAGCTCCAACATCAGCGCGGAGAACGCCCTGACATACTCCTGGATCGTCCCTGTGTGCTTTAGCCGATCCACCGCCTCTCGCGCTTGGTCCACCGAGTTTCCGGGAAGGAACTGTTGTCGCAGTTCCTCTAGGAACACCTCCTATGTCCAACTAGCCGCCTCTGATGTCGAATCAACCTTGGTTCTCCACCAGAGTTTTGCATCATCTGAGAGATATGTTGTGCACACCCTCACCTTCTCCTGATCTGAAACATGGTTAGCCTCAAAGTATTGTTGCATATCCCAAAGGAAGTTACCTAATACTTTTGCCGATCTGGCCCCCTTGAACATTGCAGGTTCTGGGGTGCGAACCTTCCCGTTGCCGTTGGGAGCCCCATACTCCGCCCTGGTTGCTGTAGGGGCACCTCCTTGTGCCTGCGCCAATGCCATGCGCGTCACCGCATGATCTGCCAATATCTGCTGATGTGCTGCCGTGGAGTTGGTTAACTGTGCTGTCAAGGTTGCTACCTATCCTTGCAACGCTGTCACTTGCTGGGTTTGTGCCGTCAAGGTCGCTACCTGTCCTTGCAAGGTTGCCACCTGCTGTTGTAGCACTGCCATCCCTTCAAAATTTTGCTGGGCTTCAGCCATTCCAGCCAAAGTTTGTTGAAGGACCGTAATTTGCAACCTTTGCTCCTGTACCGTGCGATAAATGTCCTCCACCTGAGGAACCACCGCATCCCTACTGTTCCCTGTCAAACCGAGCACCTGCTCGATTGGCGCAATACGATCTCCTTGATTCACCATGCTGCTGGATCACTTTATGCACTGATACCTGTTGTCACGCTCCGGTCAGAACGGTCTAAAAACAGCGCTTATCCGCTTCCTAGAGTCGTCCGACGGAACACCGGAACGTGAACTCGCTAGGGTTTCCGGACCGAATCTCGTCGCCGAATTCGAAACCCTAGTTCCCCGCTCAATTTTAATCCCCAAATTACAGTTCACTCAAGAAACCCTAACCCTAATTAGGAAATCTGATTAAAATCCGAACCCTAAATTATAATACCTCAATTTTGACTGAAGTCAACGCCTAAATCACCGTTGTTGATTTTATTTCCTGATGCCGATCCAAAATTCGTAATCGAATTTTGTTCGCGCTGACGTCACCACACGTCAGCCGCTCGAATTCAGTTTCGCCAAAGGATTTCCGCCTCACGCTTCCAATTTTGACCAAGTCAAAATCGGAACGCGTCCTTCGTCTTCCCGAGCTCGCCCGCCTGCCTTCGTCTTTGTCGAGCACTGCCTGTGCTCGCTCGCCGCGTTGGCAGGGAAAGTTCGCACCTCGTCTCTTTCGGCCGTCGTCCGTCACTCGACGACTACGGTCGTCACCCGAACACGAAGAAACTAGAAACAAGGGAAGCGGGTTGAAGAAAGGAAAGCTTTATTACTCTAATAGAAGCTACAAAACCTTTCTCCGACGACCCTCGTCGCCGTCGCCCACTCCCCTCCCTCGCCGGTTATCATCTCCGGCTACACTCTCTCTCTCTCTCTCGCAGCACCCTGCTCTCCAAGCTCACTGATCGAAGGTCACTCGTTGATCTCTCTCACGCTCGATCGTCCCGAAACCCCCTCGCTTCTGCTCGCCTCTTCGATTTATAGAGGAGGCGACGCCGCCTCTCGATCCTACCTCCGCCCTGACCGCGTCCGCGAGTTCTTCGCCGAAGGAATCGGGGACGAGGCTGCCGCCGCCTTTGAGCACGTCCGAGTCTTGTGCACGCGCCGAAGCCTCCGCATCCGAAGATCTCGCGCCTCACTCCGAAGCTTCCGCCGTGTGTCCGGTTCCATCGCTCGACGCTCACCTTTACATCGTCCGACGCCGTAGACGCCGTTTCGGCGTCTGAACAAATCGGAGAGGACGACGCAGCTGACGCGGCTGCTGCTATTTTGCTCCAACCTTGAGTCAACACCTCCAGTTGACCAGGCTTTGATGGTTGGGCTTGGACTTGGGCCAGGCCCAGGGCCTTGGGCTGAACTACCCCGAACAAATCGGAGAGGAAGACGCAGCTGACGCGGCTGCTGCTATTTTGCTCCAACCTTGAGTCAACACCTCCAGTTGACCAGGCTTTGATGGTTGGGCTTGGACTTGGACCAGGCCCAGGGCCTTGGGCTGAACTACCTCAAACCAGGCCTGACACCGTGCGCACTCGACATGTGAACGTACGCAGAGTAAGAAAAAGTGTCAAAACCCAATCCGAACGTGATTAGATCCAAAATCTGATTTTTAAGGGAACTGATCAATATTCAATACCGGTGTGTCGATAAACAATGAAAAAGAAATGTTAAGCCTGAGTAATCTGCGGCGCGGAGCACGGCACGATGGTCGTGCGAACGCCCTAATGCCGTCGTCGGTACGGCTCAGGGGTGGGGGACACACGTGAATTTAATGAAATTGCCAGCTGCAACGGAAATTTCTTTGAGTAATTGATGAAGGGAAATTGATCTCATAATCTTATTATTAACAATAAAGTCCTTAAACTAACCAATACCTCTCACATTACAATCATGCGTACTTTTAAATTCTCTTAATTACACTTATTAGTGCATCATTCTTCATGGCCTATGCAAAAAAAATTGACAACACAATTTTCTCAATAACGTGAAGTATGTGTAGTTTTTTGATAATTTATCGAATCCATTTAGTGAACAGATCCAGGCTAGCTGTGTTGAGAGTCGACCATCGAGAGACGAAACGGTCGGTCCGGCGACAATGGCCGCCGTTGCAGCCTCTGATCCCGTCAAAGTCTTAGTCCAAGTGGCGGCCCGGATGCTCTCGGAGGCTGTCCTTTTTGCCAAAGGGTTCTTCTTACCCTCGAGGAGAAGAACGTCCCCGACAAGTTGAGGTGGATCGACCTCACCGAGAAGCCATAGTGGTGGTTCCTGGAGATAAACCCCGATGGGAAGGCGCCGGCGATTGATTTTAGTGACGGCAAAATGGAATCCCGATTCAGATGTTATCACGGCGCTGATTGAGGAGAGATACCCTGACCCGTCTCTGGTGACTCCTGCATATTTTGCTTCTGTGGATCAATGGTGTTTTCTACTTTTATTAAGTTCTTGAAAAGTGACAGATCCAGGGATAAAATTATTGCTATATATATTTTTTTTATATTAGTAGGTAATTTTATATTATATATATATATATTAGTCACCTTTTATCAAATATATAATAGTCACAAATTTTGATAAGAATAGTTACTAGATCCACCCCTGAATGCCTGAATCCATGTCACTTGCAAACCAATTACAGAAAATCTCATACTTTAATGAATTAATTAAGAGGATCTAAATTCAATCCCCACGAACATTTATAAAGACGATTCACATGGCATGCATGATGACAAAATTAAATAGCAGCTGGGCTCAATTAATTACTCTCCTCTATGTTAGCTTTGCTTTTACCTAAAGTAATCTAAAATCACTAATTACTTTAGTTGTAATAAAGTAGACAAATTTATCTCTCTCTTTGGTGCTTGCCTCTCTTTAGTGCTTGATTTTTTTTTTTTGTTTTTGAGATTTGCTAACTGTACATATAAATAACATGCCTAAATCTCCATGGAATTGTACTTTATATTCCTCTACACTGTAAAAGAGAGATTTCGCCTCGGTGCTCTCAAAACTAACTAGTTCCAATATGTTCTACTTATTACTTAACATGAACGATTAGTTTCAACTGGCTAGATCTCCGATAAGATCTTTTCGATGCAAGAGTCAAGTATGAGAATCTATTTATTTCTAGCTCAGATTGCGTTCTAGATTATCCATCATCCATTTTGTACTGACTACCAACTAACTAACCAGTCACGAGGTAGCCAACACACAGTGGAAGGAAAGAGCTCTAGTAGCTCACAAGCGTTTTGTGGATTTTAGTTTGCATGCCTTGTTTTGGACCACTAGAGGTCCGCCATTGAATTCAATGGCGTCGATCGTCTGCACAACATGGTGTTAATTATCACATCTCACATGCATTCATGTTCTTCCTTGTCTCTTATCTCCATCATATAGATCCGTTACTTTGGATTTATATAGTTTCAAATTCGTTGGAGGAGGAAGAACAGGACACCGAAGAATGTCGTTTGTTTCTAGCTAGCTAGCTTCATTGTTCAACACTAGAGTTAGTTGTTCAATTCTTCCATCTTTCCCTCATTGATAGATCAGTAAAACTCAACACTAACGTCGTTTTAGGTTCTTGTTTTCTTCGTTTGTTTTTCTTTCACCTACTTGGATTACACATTCTCCTGAAAAGTTCATGGATGTCTACCAAGGGAGTACTCTCGCTGTGCCAAATCCGTAACTGGGGCTACATATGCTCCAAACCTGCAACAGCGCCTTTAATTTCTCCAGAAATTTGCTCAGCAGGTAAAAAGTCAAACATTCACTGGTCACCAATTGGCGCGCCAACTAAAATGGCTGCAGTCATTTAAGAATATAGGCCTCTTGTGATCACAAGATGTAATGGAAGCGCACCAGATTCCACGAACCCTAACCTAACCTGCTAACCATGGATGGAGGGAGGTAGGAAAGGAGAGGGCATGGGCCATGGGTGGTCAGCAAAAGGTTTGGTCGTGATGAGCTGAGCTGCACCTTTTATGTTTGGGTCAATGCACCAAAAGAGGTCAAGAGATGCCACAATGCAACACACCTGTTGCTTTTTCCCATTGTTATTATGCTTGCCGTAAGGCCACTTGTCTGACTGCCCTGATCTCTGTTTATCTCAGGCCACACTGCTCACTGTTGTATATCCCCAGCAAAGCGGCTGGATTCCTTGGCTCATGCTACAGTGCCACACTACTGGCATTCACCATCCCAACCCTTTTTCTTGTAGCCTTTGGGGGAGGGAGTTGCGCTCACACTCTCCCAGGTGGAGAAGACTTGGGAGTGGGATAATTTGGAGGGAGAGAGAGAGTGAGGGAGGAGAGTGGGATCTGAGAGAGAAATGGGATTCCTTTCCTCGTTCCTCCTCCTCCTCCTTTGCCTCCTTCCTGTGGCACAATGTGGTGTCACCTATGACAGGAAGGCCATCATCATCAATGGGCAGAGAAGGATCCTCATTTCTGGCTCCATTCACTACCCCAGGAGCACCCCTGAGGTAATTCCTCTACCATTTTTTTAAAAAATCCTTTCTTTCATGATTTTTAATGTTGCTTTTGGTGTTAGATGTGGGAAGGGCTGATTCAGAAGGCTAAAGATGGAGGTTTGGATGTGATACAGACCTATGTGTTCTGGAATGGGCATGAGCCTTCGCCTGGCACTGTAATTTACTGAATCTTTTATATGCAATTGTCTTTAGTTTACTTCTTGTTTGTTGATCTCTTGAATCCGTCTTTTACTCTTTGTTGGCAGTACAATTTTGAGGGGCAATATGATTTGGTGCGCTTCATTAAGACAGTGCAGAAGGTGGGACTCTACGTACACCTTCGAGTCGGACCGTATGTCTGCGCGGAGTGGAATTTTGGGTACTTCTCCCAACTCTGCTAACTCGTAGCCTGAAATGTTTCGTGTAGATAACTTGCATTTTCTTTCTTTTACCTCTTCTCTCATTTTTCTTTTCTTTCTGTGTTTGCATAGAGGATTTCCAGTTTGGTTGAAGTATGTGCCAGGAATCAGCTTCAGAACAGACAATGAGCCTTTCAAGGTCTACCTTTAATCAATTCTTGCCGACCTTAACTGTATCTTTAATCAATTGCACGCTTCATGAATAGAGAGCTTTGATTCTGTCTGCAGATGGCAATGCAAGGTTTCACCCAAAAAATCGTCCAGTTGATGAAGAGTGAATCACTTTTTGCTTCTCAGGGTGGCCCTATCATTTTTTCACAGGCATGTGTCTGTTCGCTTAATGTCTTATACAAAATTAGGTTGAGGGAAATGGAAGTAATTTTTTTATTTGTTTCCACTGGCTCATACAAAGTTTCATGGATGCAGATTGAGAACGAGTATGGACCTATAGGCAATGCAATTGGATCTGCTGGTCATTCATATGCGAACTGGGCTGCAGAAATGGCGGTCGGTTTGGGAACTGGTGTGCCATGGGTTATGTGCAAGGAGGATGATGCCCCTGATCCAGTGGTAAAATAACCAGATTCCTTTATGCAAACTGTTTTCTCTTTTTTCCTTTTTCTCCCTTCTCTGTGAAACGTAGATATGGGGCTGCAAGGTAAAAAAGTATCTTGTTGAAGAATATTAATGCTTTACATCAAACACTATTTAGACCTTCACCTGATCGAGCTCTGGAACCAAAGTAGTTCTAAATTGTAAATTTTGGAAATAATTGCATTACTTAAGCCAATAGGCTCATCTTATGTCGTGAGTTTCTTTTTGTGACTAAATTTTCATTCTAGTCAGTTCGCAGCTTTCAAAGAGAAAACCTTCTTGGTCAATTTTTCATTGTAACTTTATCGTTCTTCATGATTGACCACAAGGGTGTTCTAAAATTGACAAATAAAAATCGATCATTTTCTTATGCATGATCATCTCTGTTTAAGCTTTTGTCTTCTTGATAGCAGATGTTTTCAAGATTTCATTGAGAATCTCTTTCCTGTTTTTGGGAACAGATAAACACATGCAACGGTTTCTACTGTGATAGTTTTACTCCTAACAAGCCTTCTAAACCCACAATGTGGACTGAAGCTTGGAGTGGCTGGTAAGTTGCTTCTGCGGTTGCATTTTTCACCTTAAGAAACATTGAATGTTATATCAGGGCTTTTCATGATAAGTTCTTAGAAAGCACTTCTACTATGTTATTTTCTCAAGATATTGTTAATTCTATCTCTATGTTTAACCTTGTTGTCAAAGAAATGTAATTGTGTTGAATAATTGTGAAACTTTCTCGTTACTGCTATAGGTTCACAGAATTTGGGGGCACTATTCGTCAAAGACCAGTTCAAGACCTTGCATTTGCCGTTGCACGATTTATACAGAAGGGTGGCTCATTTATCAACTATTACATGGTAAGACCTTGTGTTGGTGTATACAAATTATCCTTGCGTCTTGATGATCCTATGCACCACTGGAGAATAATTTTTGTATTCTTTTCTTGCTTTGCTTGCTCATTAAGTACCATGGAGGAACTAACTTTGGGCGCACAGCTGGAGGTCCCTTTATCACAACGAGCTATGATTATGATGCTCCAATTGATGAATACGGTATGGAGGAAAATAAATTTTTCTTTTTTTAGTAAGAATCATAGACTGAACATTAATATTAATTTTTACTACATCCTTTTCTACTGTCATTATTGTATCAAAAATTAGCTTTTTCTTCCTTCCATACTCTACATATCCCTCATGTCCCTACTGTTCCTACATACATGGGGGAAGTATCCAAGTGCATTGCACTCTCAAGTAGTTAGGTTGACATTATTTACTTAGGAAATTTAATATTTTTTTTCCAAAAGGAACTCATATGCCAGAGAAGAGAGGGGGCTCTCATGTACTTGTAGGTGCGCTGAACTTGAAGCATTGAACAATGTAGAGTTTTTTTTTCTTAAATTTGAATTACTTCGGTTGTCACAAGATGCTCTAAACTTGGAGTTTTGAATGATGGAGAGTTCTTTTCTTAAATTTTGATTACTTTAGATGTCATTGATAGCAAGAAACATGAGTTGAACTCGCACAGAAATTTGATACCAAAACGGCAACTGATCTGATACTATAAAATTTTAGATAACAAGTGAATAAATCCATGGCTATTATCTTGATTTACAGATGAAGTATGAGTTTTTCATCCTTTTTTTCTTGTTTTTGTCAAACTTGCAGGATTAATCAGAGAACCAAAATATGGTCATCTGAAAGAGCTTCATCGGGCCATTAAATTGTGTGAGCGAGCTCTTGTTTCTGCTGATCCGACTGTTACTTCTTTGGGAAGTCTCCAAGAGGTGTATTTATTTCCCTGCCAGAACTAATTTATTATTTTGCTTAGCTTCACCATTCTCTTATGGAAAGACATGTAGCGACAATTATAATAGATTGTGTTCTTCAATTCAGGCTCATGTCTTTAGCTCCCAGTCCGGAGGATGTGCAACTTTCCTTGCAAATTACAACCCAGATTCCTTCGCTAGAGTAATGTTCAATAACATGCACTACAACTTACCACCTTGGTCAATCAGCATCCTGCCTGATTGTCGAAATGTGGTATTCAACACTGCAAAGGTAAGTCAAATTACTTGAGTAAACCCAACTCTGTAACCATATGCTATATTTTTCAAAGATATTGACTCAAATATAGGCTGAAGTAAACTGTATTTCAATTTTCAAGTCAATGCTTTTATTAATATAAAACAAACCATCAAAGGTTAATTACCAGTCTAAGCATATGCTTCTGCTTTTAAGAATCATGGTTTTGATTTACTGCAGGTTGGTGTACAAACATCACAAATGCAAATGAATCCCACCAATACTCAGTCACTCATGTGGGAGAGGTATGATGAGGAGGTTTCCTCGCTGGAAGAGAGTTCACTGATGACCACAACTGGGCTGCTAGAGCAGATAAATGTTACCAGAGATGCAAGTGATTACTTGTGGTACATCACTAGGTGTGATTCTGACTGCACTCTCTATCTAAATTATACATAGATTAGTTCTAAATAATCTGATAATTTCAATATCCCCAATGCATTTTAACATTAATGTCAATTATACAACGTTTCATACATTAAATGAAAAGGTTTCTACATATTTCCCTGTAGTATTGATGTCAGTCCAACTGAAGGATTTTTTCGAGATAGTAAACATCCTGTCCTCACCGTGCGATCTGCTGGTCATGCTCTTCATATCTTTGTTAACGGAGAACTCTCGGGTATGTTAGTATCCTGTGTTTTTAGTTACTTGAAGCTCTAATCACCGAAAGACTAAATTTTAAGTATATGGTGGAAGGTTCTGCTTATGGGACCAGGGAGAATAGGAGGATCAAATTTTCTGGTAATATAAAAAATCTTCGTGCTGGAACTAATAAAGTTGCACTGTTAAGTGTAGCGGTTGGACTACCAGTAAGTTACCTTTGTCATTCATCTCATCAAGTTGGCGAATTAAAAATTCACCTGATGGACTGAACTTTCTGAATTTGTTCATTGGTGAAGAATGCTGGTGTGCACTACGAGTCGTGGAGCACTGGAGTCCTTGGTCCTGTTGTGTTACATGGGCTTGATGAGGGAAGTAGAGACTTAACTTGGCAGCAATGGTCATATCAGGTTATTTGCTGCTCACCATAGTTGTTATTACAATGTAGAATTTTGCAATGCAGTAGCTAAGATAACTCATATATTCTTCTCTCTTTCCATAGGTTGGTCTTAAAGGAGAAGCTATGAATCTACACTCGGTCGAGGGTGCTTCTTCTGTTGAATGGATGCAAGTTTCATTGGCAGCTCAAACTCAGCAACCTTTAACATGGTTTAGGGTAGGTACAGGGAACTGACTTATGTTTAAATAGCAACATTTAGCATTTAAGTGCTTTCAATTACTCCTTTTTGCAGGCATATTTTGATGTTCCAGATGGAGATGAACCGTTGGCTTTGGATATGGGCAGTATGGGAAAGGGTCATGTGTGGATAAATGGACAAAGTATTGGAAGATATTGGATTGCCTATGCTCCAAATGAATATTGTAAGCCGTGTAGTTACACTGGGACATATCGATCACCGAAGTGCCAAAGTGGTTGTGGCCAACCAACACAACGATGGTAATCTTTTTATGATATGCTTTTTGTTTTAGTCTTTTAGTCTTTGATTGCAGCACAATGGTCATATTGCATCATTGTGACTTCTGAGACAAGTGTGAGTAATAGACCCCTTCGTATGCAAGGGAAAGGCTGTTTGCCCCCAATACTATCCAGACCTCTTGCACTAACTTATCCTTACTTTAATCTTCAATTCGTTGCTAGCAATTTCCTTTAAACTAGTACAAAAGAAAGCTAAATGGTTCTTTAAACCACACAATGCTACTAGGGAATGAAAATATTACTGCTAAATTCATCAAACACTAGGTTCAATAATGTGATTGAATCTACAAAACAAACTATGTTTTACCTTCATGAGCCTTAATCAACTAGTTTATGTGGAATAAAGTAGTATATTTTGCTAAAATACAGGATGCACTAATCAGTTGATGTCCAGGTACCATGTGCCACGATCTTGGTTACAGCCATCAAGAAATCTACTAATAGTGTTTGAAGAACTTGGAGGTGATGCAAGTAAGATTTCGTTGGTGAAGCGATCTGTTTCAAGTGTTTGTGCCGATGTATCTGAATGGCACCCCACAATAAAGAACTGGCATATTGAGAGTTATGGCCAGCCTGAAGAGTATCACAAGCCAAAGGTCCACCTACGATGCTCCCCAGGACAAACTATATCAGCCATCAAATTTGCTAGCTATGGGACACCCCTTGGAACCTGCGGAAATTTCCAGCAGGGACCATGCCATTCACCGAATTCCTACACTATCCTAGAAAAGGTTTCTACATTCTTTGACCTTCTCTCATTTCTCTAGCATATTTATTCACCCATTCATGCTCCACAACTGTTTCTTTGAAGTTGTGCGAAGTCTTGAAATCTGATTCCTTGTTTGATTTGAACAGAGGTGCATTGGACAAGAGAAATGTGTGGTTGCCATCTCCACCACTAACTTCGGTGGCGATCCTTGCCCAAATGTCATGAAAAGAGTTGCAGTGGAAGCTATATGTTCTGCTGGAGCTCAGCCACTATCTTGAACTTGATAAAGCATACTTTTAGGAAACATTTAATTAGTAGATGGAGAGAAAATCTCGACATAATTGTAAATTCATTGTGTCGACTCAAATAGCTGTTTGTAATTGGCCGTTAAATGTAGAGGGAAAGGATACTATGTTCATGTGTTATCTCCCATTTCATGTTTTTCTTTTTCTTCTCATGAGTGTGTTCTTCCTTTTCATATGATTCAGTCAAGTAGTATAAAATTCTAATGCTTCGCATCATCAGTTATTGTTTTTATTTTTGGGGGTACCTCAGTAATTCAACTTGACACACGGTCTAGGATTCAATCTAACTAGCATGCTTTATCATATACTACAAATTATAGCAGAATATCTTTGAACTTTTGTGGTATCCACAGTTTGACAATTTTCCAGTATGAACATAATTGGAGCTGGTGGTGTGTGTTCTGTAGAAAGTCCTCAACTTGAGTAGAAGTTAATGCATCCAAGTCTTGAGAAAGCTTCAATAACTGTACAACGGTATTGCTTTCCTCTTCTGTTAAAAATACTGAGAATCAAGAATGATTTCATTGTTCTTAATTCAAGGTTTCACTGATTAATTAGGAATAGAGGGATCTTGATTTGTAAGAGTATGATGTTTTAAACTACGTAGATAAAATATATCCTTGTTTATTAAGGTGAGGTTATCTTTCAAATTACATTTTGTCAAATCCAGATATTGACGTCTGCTATCATCTTATTCTTATCGTGTCCTAGGATGTGAATTTATTGTGATGTTACAGGACAATGATAGTACCTTTTCCTACAAGTGTCCCATTCCGCGTTGGATGCTGAACGTTTGACTTAATGTTCTGACTGTCAAGCATGTGCCAGCTACCAGTAGAGGCTAGAACGAAAGTCAACGAGTGTTAATAGTTTTCCTGCTTTAAAATTTTTTACTCTATTTTCTGAGAGCAAATTAATGTGTCTGCTTTACAAGTTCTTGTCTTAGACACCAAAAAAAAAAAAAAAAAAAAAAAAAAAAAAATCTTTACAACATACTACCCTATAATCGCACCAAATAGATCTTATGTTGCGTCTTAGACGATGCTAGATTCACTGTTTCCTATAAAAATTGCAAGAGATGCATTTGGAAGGCATCCCAGAACAAATTATTCAGGTTTGGAGTTTTATACAACAATTAAAACCAGTAGTTTTGATTTCAATCTAAGTGACAAAATCATGCAACAATTGCGTCGAGCTGTATCGGAGTTGCTGATCCCCCGCATTTGCATAATCATAATCTGTTGCATCAGCTGAAGCTGGAGCAGCTGAGCCATAAACTTCATTCCCACTCATTGTGAGAAAGCTCTGCTGATTGTCTGATACAGGAAGACCTGAGTCACACTGCTGCAGCCCCAGCGTGAGAGACACACCATCCCTTCCGCACTGACCTATCTCAGTCATCTGATAAGCGAAAAATCGACCACCCCGCTCAGGATGGGCCAAAGCATCTTGAAAGAAGCTGGAGTACTCTACAATTGGTCTTTGGTCATTGATCTTCAGATTCATGTAGGAATCTTGTGTGGTGGACTCATTCTGATAGGGAGCAATTGACTCGGCCACATCCACGGTTGAAACGAGACTGGGTCTTGGGGAGTCACTTATCTGGCTTGCTTGGTGTCTCGCATGCGCAGGGTTTTGTAGCTCTTCGCGTTCCTCAGAGGATTGAATGTCTTCCTTGAGTATTCGTGGATTTTCTGATGAAGAGTTTGAGTCAATCTCAATATCACCAAACTCTTCTTTGTACATGTCTTCGATCATTGGCTTCCATAAGCGAACTCGTGCATTTATGAACCAGTTTGAAACCTGAAGGATAAGAGATCACATGAGGAGAAATGCAGATAAAGATGAACAACATTCAAACCACTATGGATCACAGGAACACTCCGGAAAGTAAAATTGAACTAATATACCTGACTTCTCGTCAACCCTGTCTGTCTTGCAAGCACGAGCTTCTCAGAATCCTTTGGGTAGCTGAAAGAAGCATTTTATAATACATCGATTAGTATATGTGTTCCGAGCATAGCAGAACTTGTAATAGATCGATCATTAGTTGAGGGATTACGGATGAAGGAAATGCTCAAACAACCAAGCACGAAGAATTGAGACAGATGACTCAGGCAACCCCCTCTGAGGCCTCCAAGGATGCTGTTGAATCACACCACATTGTTGCCTTAGTTGCTGATCTATAACTCGAAGACGAGATAACCCACTACGCGTGCAAGAGTTATCTGGTTCGCCGAGGCTTCGCTTTGTTGCTTGAATTTGGCCTGCAATTGCATCTCTCAAGCAGCGAAAATGCCGTGAAATGGTTTGGAGGGCAAGTGAAGTGTAAGGCTTAGCAGCGCCAGAACCAGCTACTGCATCAAAACAAGACACTATTATCTGCATTTGATGGAAATATTGTTTGTATCTTCTATCAATCTGCAAAGAGAGGAAACAAAAGATACCAATTAAACCAATGAAAGATATAAAGAATTATTCGTAGCGCATGATTAAAATAGTTAACAAATAAGTATTCAGTAGTAATAATTGCAGAGAAGAGTGAAAACAAGAAAAGTTTCTCTAAATCAGATGGATTTTCTCACTACTGTACATGGATCCATAGTAAGAAAGAAGAGTTAACCACAAATTACAGCAGAGGCCAAGTTACTAGTCATATCTTGTGGTTTACTTGTATTCAACAGTAACAAATTAGATAAACATAAAAGTTCAAAATGCTTGTTAGGAAGAGAGTACCTCATCTAGCATCCCCAGCAGCTTCCTAACCTTGTTCTGAAGATCCTGCCTTTCTGACGTTGAGAGCTCATGAGAAAAATTTTCAGCAGTATCTGCAGGGTTTGACTTAGTTCCATCAGCCATCAATCCTCCGTCACCAACCTTACCTATCATTGTATTAGAAACATGGCGACCTTCACTCTTTTCTGGCTTTTGCTTCAAAGTCTTACTGACATTAACAACTTCATCAAGCAATTCTTGCATTCCCCGGAGATACTTGGAATTTGGAATCAAGCATGTAAGATTTGAATGTCCATTAGAGGAGACATTGCCAGACATAGTTCTGCTTTGAAAGCTGTCCTCCCTTGAAGGACCAGCATTTCCAGAAGTAGACTGATGAGCTCCGATGAAAGAGAGATTTGAGCCAGCAGATTGGTACTGAATTGAAGGGAGTGGCATTTGTGGGCTGAAGCTGAGTGATAATCCTTGATTATGCATGCTTGCCTGCGGCAAAGATGAGCTTTGTCCATTTACAATCCCCAACTGCGCCTGCAGATTCATTTGAGGACCATCAGCACAAACTAGATCACCTGCCCCATTCATAGAACCATCTAGTGTCTGCATACAAAGCATCTGGTTTCTCCCATCCTTCAAAGCATTGCAAGCATGGTTGCTGAGACGTGAAGCTAGCATATCAGAACTCCCCCCAGTAATGCCTTGTGAAATGATGGTAGAGGCACCAGGAATATCAAGGTGATTCTGATGGGCTCGAGTACTGCCAATAAATGCATCTGCGTATGAACCCGAATTAGAGAAGCTAAGGTACATCATATTGCTGGGAAATTGTGATTCAGATAGTGGAACAGTCCCCGGTATCTTTGGGCAAAGATTTACTGTTGTTCCACTTTGGTCATTAGGCGTTGAATAGAAAGCAGACATTTTTGTCAGCCTTGATTTTAAACAGCAGAGGATTTTCAGAAATGGCAGCACTATGGATCATTGCAAAATTTCAGCCACATAACTGCAGCTTCTTTCATCATCAGGGTCACAGTGAAATCAGACACACAACGCTCAAGCCTCTTATGAAGAAAATGATTTATATCTGCCAAGTTCCAAATACAGTTAGTAAATGAACATTACGAACTAGGAAGAACAGAACAAAGGTCAACTGCAAACACAAAACTAATAAGCAATCATAGCAAATATTGCAGCTTAGCATTCATAGAATGAACAAGACTACGAGGTTGTGTTCTCAATTGTAATCTGTCTTAGCACTACATGGTTGACAATAAGATAAGCATTCACTTGATTCATCCATATTTATTCATGTATACTATTTATGAGGCTTAAACCACTGTCCTGGATCGATTTAATTGTATTCAGTAAGAAGGTTGAAATGAAGTCAAACTCAAGAAAAAGAGAGGTCGAAACAAACAAAAAGAAATTGTCAATCGTGAAACTCCTCCATTTTATACAATTGCCCGGAGATGAACTGAATAAATTTCTTCTTCTTCTTTGGTTAGGAATGCGAAGGGTCATATTCTACCAGGACAAACGATCAACTAAACCACGTTACTTTCATTTGAAGGCTACATGCTAGCACAATGCTCAATAACTAGGCAACTAACCAGTTATATTTTATGAAGTCTTTGAACGAAAGCAACTATTCTAAAGCAAACCGACAACACAGTGGAGAATTATGTATCAAAATGAGAAGAAAGAATCCAAACTGTTGTCCTCTGTTACTCCGCTTAGTTGTTGCAATGGGAAGAACTTTGGACTTTGTTTATGAATGTCGGAAACAAAACCCCAAGAGCCCACCATATAAGACAAAACCCTCCACCAAAACCTCAGCCCTATTGCTTACCCTGGTCAACACGCCAGAAATCATAAAATTAGTCAATTAAATATTGTACAGGGTGACAGCAAAGAAGCAGAAAACATAAAAAGCGAGGGGAAAGAAGAAAATTTCCACCAAAAATCAAATTTAGATAAATAAGAAGAAAGAGCAATTAAAAAATTCATTAGACTTTGCTTTGTTCCAATTGATGTGTCGTTTCAAATTCACATTGGGGGATTTGAACTCTCCCTCGAGTAGGAAACAAGTAGAAAACTCATCAGCGGAAGAAAGTAAAATAAAATTATAGTATCAAGAACAATCAAATCAGTTCGAGTCTGTAAAAAACATTCCACTTTGCAGCTTTCTTTTGGGAACAAAAAGGAGTACAGAGAAAGAGCTCCTTGAAGATCTTTCAAAGCTCTCAGATTAAAATTAGAAAGAGTGGTGGAGATAGAAAGGGACAGGGGGAGTTGAAGTGACTCCGATGTTGATTTGAAGAATCAGGAAGCATGTGAATAGAAACTCAGCCAGAACAACCAAAGCCCGTTACCTGAGAAGTAGAGCGAAGAGGGGAAAAAGAAGATGAAGGGCGTCAATCACCGCTGTGCGGCGCGCCTCGTGGGGAGCAAGAACGCTCTAATGAACAGCCATCAGCCTCGTGGGGAGAATCCCACAAATCTGGAGACAAACCGATCCCAAGGCCGCAATTTGCAGGACACAAAGCTTTCCCTTTCATTTCCTCCCCTTATAATTACCTATTTAATATTCTTTTTCTCACCACTCCACCCTCAAACTTTCCTTCTCTTTGCCCCTCTCTCTACATATCTCTCCCTTTCATCGGATTACCGTCATCAGCCCCCAAAATTCGATCTTTCACGTGGGAGTAGAAGAGTCTGAGGCTGCTTCTCCCTCCCCCATGGTAAAGGACAAATCTTTCTCTCTCTGCTTGCTCCTATCTGGCTCAATCTCTTTATCTCTCAACGTCTCAAAAGAGGTTCCTTGCTGTGGCTTCTTGGAAGTTGGTGACGAGGGATTGTTAAGGCGCTCTATCTGCTAACCACCAGTTGGTAGACCTAAAATTTGCTCTTAAATCTCTCATTCACCTTAATTCTGTGTCTCTAAGCACTGGGGAGGATGCTGATATCTCACAGCTAGTCCACTCCACAATCTCTTTAAGCTACTTTGCTTTAACCACCGTCGCTTGTCAAGAACAAAAACACCATTAGCACCATAGCTAGGCTTGTCCTTGTCCTCTTTTGCTTCCATTGGCAGCAGCCAGCAGTTACATGTGTTTGATTTCACTGCACCCTTTGTCTCAAACTACCTCTAATTAAACAAGTGTATACTTTATTAAATTGGTTGATCATAATATTATCTCTTTACCTGCCTCTTCAATATTATAGTGCAGCTGCGAGTGCAATCCCCGGCAGCCCATCATTGGCATTAGGTGATAAAAAAAAGGCCACCTGTTGGCTTGTAATTTGCTCGGTCACTGTTAGTTGTCTCATGTGACCCAAAGAGTGTACAAGTACCAGGGCAGCCTGTATAGTAATCAGATACTGTTGATGGAAGAGACAAAATGGAGCAGCCTCATTGGGAGCGTCATCGCTGTGATAACTTATTGGACAAGCAAACAAGATCACAGAAAGATTAAATCAAACAGCAATTACGACATTATTGAAGAGAAGGAGAAAGTGTAATATTCTTGAGAAGATTATAAAATAAATGGGTATAAATGATTCACAGAATCTAGCGGCCGATCGAGGGCAAACGATCGTTCGGTTGTTCTGCTTTTTTTGTCAGAATCGAAGATTTGAATAAAAAGCATGCTTCCAATTAATTGTTTTTCGTTGATTAAATCGAGCTTGAAATGTTCTAATAATTTTTAAAAATCAATATATTTTATAAACCACTCCCTTACTGGTCAACTGTATCTAGCTCAAGATCATTTATTCATTTTATTTCTGCACAATTTTTCTTGCGGTTAACAAATTCCTCCAAGAACCAACATTTCCTTACTAAATTACCGACAATGAAGCATTAAATCGTCCGGAACTCAATCTACTTTACTTTAGGAACAATCTTTTCGAGGGACAGTACAACAATAATGAAGCATCTCCCTTAGACTTCACTCGCTACATCCCTTTCAAATAATTCACTCCAATCATCTCAGTCAAGAATCAATCACTGATGAGTCGATTAGAATCAATCACTCGAGTTCTAACAGATGCATCAAAAAGGCAAAAGCAAAAGGAGGAATTGTTCTGTTATGTACCCGGCCGAAGTAATCATGAATATGGAACAATGCTTCTTTTCTCAGATGATTTTTGAGAGATTCTCGGCACGGAGGAATCAGAAACACAAGAACTACATACGCTTGAAGAAAATAAATTGTCCGGCTTGTGAATTTAATCGTGGCAAGAAAATGTAGGAGGTGATTGAAAGAAAAGGGCAAGCAGATTATCCAATCCAAAGGACAAGTAGCAGGATCAGGATCACGAGTGTTGCATCAGAGATCGATGAGAACAGACGACAGCTCATGAGCAATACAGATCAAAGAAGTACCAAAAAGAGCAGATGAATGCAAGAATGTGACCATATAGTTTCACTGTTCATATGTATTGCTAAATAAAACACATGGCAAACACACTCTCTGACTTCTTGTAATATTGACAATGATTGGTTGTCCATTATATGAAGTTGACCAATTTGAGGAAGTTGTTTAGCATTCAAACTCTGACTTCTTGTAATAGTTAAATCATAGAAAGTCTCAGTTGTGTTATTCAATTGTCCTCGGAAAAATGAAATCTAAACAAATATGATAACGGAAAAAAAAATTAAAAACTTTATAATTCAATTTAATATTTTTATTTTATTAATTAGTTTAATTATTTGTGTTGAAAAATTAAAAAAATATATAATTTAATTTAATAGTTTTATTTTATTGATATATTTAATTATTTGTGTTGGTTATTAATGTCAAGTGCTACTCAGCCATTAGATTGAAGAGCCAGTTTGAGATAGCTAGAGTTGATTTGACCAAAGTTGGTTTGACTAAAGCTGGTTGGAAAAATCTTAAATTGTTTAAGTAAAATAGCTTGTAGATTTTGGTAGTTAGCAGCTTATAGGTGCAGTGTTGACTGTGGGGTCATTTTTGTTACATTGGGAATGTATCATGACCGTTTCAAATCCACCTTAAATTAATAAGGCTTTTTGTTTAATGGGTTCTGACTTCCAATGAACGCAAGCGTTCATTGTTAATTACCCCCAAGAGTAGGGAACCTTTGATTAAGAGATCTATAATACGCAACGAGATAAGAGAAACGAATTGGACAATATCATTTATAAACGTAACAAAAATACAAAGTTTGACATAGTATTTAAACGGTGAGAAAATGGGCCCTTTCATCAATTTGAGTATCTTGTGCCCATCGAACGTTCGGCTTTGAAGCACTTCGTTGAGTGATATCCGGTCTAGGCAACCCGATGTTATATTGAGGAGCTACGCCCCGATGATAAACATCGACGTACGCACCTCCCAAACAATATTCCACCGTAATTGCATTTAGACGTATTGGATATTGGGTTTGGGGAATCATCCAGTCTTACGACGTGTTAGATAATTTGATTTGGAAATTTGTCCGGCCTTGCGGCATGACGGATGGTTTGATTTGGAATTCATCTGGCCTCGCGGCGTGATGGAGAATTTGGTTCGGAAGTTTATCCAGTCTTGTGGCGTGATGGATAATTTGATTTGGAATTTATCCGGCCTTGCGGCGCATTGGATAATTTGATTTGGAATTTATCCGGCCTTGCGGCGTGTTGGACAATTTGACTTGGAATTTATCCGGCCTCACGGCGTGATGGACAATTTGATTTGGAATTTATCCGGCCTTACGGCGCATTGGATAACTTGATTTGGAATTTATCCGGCCTTGCGGCGTGTTGGACAATTTGACTTGGAATTTATCCGGCCTCACGGCGTGATGGACAATTTGATTTGGAATTTATCCGCCCTTACGGCGCATTGGATAATTTGATCAGGAGTTTATCCGGCCTTGCGGCGTATTGGATAATTTGATTTGGAATTTATCCGGCTTTGCGGCATATTGGATAATTTGATTTGGAATTTATCCGGCCTTGCGGCATGTTGGATAATTTGATTTTAACGGGCGCAATATTATATTGAGGAGTTACGCCCCGAAGATAAACGCCGACGTACGTACCTCCCAAACAATATTCTATTGCGACGCGTCAAGGCTTTCGGTATTATGCTCAAACGGGGATTTCCTTTTGGAGTCATTTTCCAGTTGAATGCGACTCGTTTAATTTTATTTGACGTATGATTATTCTTTCGACCCTCCCTTAACCACGCATTTCCAATGCTGGACCGTTTATTGGGTTCGTTTCATTTCGTTCGGATTTATAATTTGGGTATTTGCTATTCCTGTTCAAAGAGTAAAGTTTCTCGCTCAGCCGGGACGGTCGAAGTGCGAATGATTCTCTGGGTGATGACCCTTCCCTGGGCGATGACCGCTGGCACGTTTCTGGAGGCGCCGTCGACGGTGATCTACGGGATTGGGTTCACCGTTGCTACAAAAGAGGGCTGTGGCGATGGAGACACTCTTGGAGGCGGTAATCGTGGAAGAGACGCCACCGGATACATCGAGCGGCGAAGACCCGGTATTTGTTGGGTAGCTCGTTTGAGACGGATTTAACGACGCGTGAGAGATGACGACATAGGGCGAGAGAGCTGACGTCGCCCGATCGCAGTTGTGGTCAAGACACGAAGGGAGGCGGAAGATGTTCGTCTTGCGGCGATGCCTGTCATGGGGCTGATCTAACGCGGCGGACAGTCAAGGGTATCAGCATTGTTTACCCGCGGGCGGCGTTAGTGATGATGGAGGCGAGCGAAGGCGTTAACAGCTTTGCTGGGCCCTCAACGGATGGATCCGAGTTACTCGACTCCCTCTCGTCGGCTGGCTTTGATCCAATCGACGCTTTCTTTCCGCGGGGAGGTCAATTTCGTGTCAAGTCCGAGATCCTAGGTGGTCCGTTTTCGAAATCGGTACCGGCAGAAAGGGGTTCACAGGGGGGGTAAGTGCCGCTGCAAGTGGCCGCCAGTCACTCGCCATGGTGGATGATTTTTTTTTGTGCGTCCTTTCTGGAAACAGATCCAGGATAGCGCGTAAGGGGAAGAATGTTTGCTGCATTCAAGCCCAGAAACGAGGTAAGATTCAAGGGGAGAATGTTTGCTGCATTCAAGCCCAGAAACGAGGTAAGATTCAGCTTCATCTAGATAGACTCCTGACTAGGGTTTGTATGGTATCAAATTGTGATGGTTGCGAATTTTATCAACAGGTAAGCCACAGACCCCACACTTTCGTTACACTGTCGAGTAAGCTTGTCACTTGGTTTAAAGAGGCGATCGTTCAATTTCTCTCCGCAGTCAATCTCACCATGGTGAGGGTCATCTTTTTGATAATGACAGGCTGGCTTGGGTGGTAAAATTTCGGATCTTAACCCGATAGCAGGATGGATTCGGGCTGTATTTGTCTTGAGATCCGAGTATACCTCCACTTTCTTCATTACATGCATTTTTATTTGTTCGTCTCTTTTATTTAGCGTATATTTTCTACTCTTTTCAACGGTTCTTTTGTCTTCGTGAGCACGGCGACGGCCTTCATCAAGCTAGAGTTCTCCTGGTTATTCACCGTGTCCATATCTTCTGTAAGTAAACTTTTCCCCCTCTCTCTTTTTACATGTTTCTCTCCCTTCTTTCTCCCTCTCAAGGTCCCCCCGTAACTGTTCTCTTCTCGCAGTGAGGGTCCTCCTCAGAATTCTTGAGGTAGCAGCCGGACTTTTGACAAAACTCGAAGGGGATGTTTCATCGCCTCGCGGAGGCATTTCATCGTCCGACGCTATTTGATTTTGGGCAGAGCCCTTTTCTTTAAGGAGAATCATAGACTGAACTTTTGACAGGTACTTCTCTCTGTTTTTTTGTTTTTTTGTTTTTTTTTTATCTCTCTTCTCCCTTTCTTGACCTCGCGACTCACTAGCAATTCCTTCCCTTTTGGCAGCCCCGTTTACGGGTTTGGGACGGCAAAGGGGTCTCTTGAGGACATTTTTACTGCCTGCATTGCTGCCATCCTTTTGCGGACACAGCCAGGGAAGAGAGCCGGGAGAGTCTTAATCAGGTATTTTTCTAACCCTTCTCCCGTGATTCATACGCGAGTTTTATTTTCACGACTCATTTATTTCTGTATATTTTTTGCTTCTTCCGCCTCTCGCTATCCTTTTTACTTACTCCCTCGGCCTCTCAGTTTTATCTTACGCGACGGTTTCATTTTCCTTCTCGCCCTTTTTATTTCTCGTGATGCCATAGGATGCTTAATGCATCTTAGGCCTAAGAAACGGTAGAAAATATGTGTGTGTGCGCTTCACCGTGGTGCCAGGCCTCTTAATGCGACCATGAGGCCTAAGAAGAAATCGAGGGATCGAAAAAGAAAACCAAAGACAGGGAAGTCCACCCTTTACCTTCCTTTTCTCTTTTTTTTCCGCGTTCTTCCTTCTCTCCCGCTCTTTAACGCCCTTTTGCTTTTTTTTCCCTTCTCCCCTCTCAGGAAGAACCCCCCTTTTTATAGGCTGCCGATTCCCCCTTTTACTTATTTATTTTTTATTTTTTCTTTGCCCACTTATTATTTTTGCCATGGACCCCTTTTCCGCTTTCCCGTAAATTCTGAACATCTCCTGCTTGCGCCTCTTTTTGTCTTTACCTTCATTAATGCCTGTTGTCGACGCTTCTCTCACCTTTTTCTCCCTCGACGATCGCCACCCTGTTTTTTGATGGTGCGGGTCAGATTTCCTTACACCACTCTTTCCAACACCGTATCTCCCCGGCCTTCCTCTGATCTATTTCTCTTAGATATGACGCTACCCCTCGGTTTCTTCTCTGGTCTCTGCTTTCTTCTTTCCACTGCTATCCAATGAAGCGTTGGCATTGTCAGCCTGGCGATGCTTCTCTTACTAGCTATCCCTGGGTGGAATTAGGTGGCTCAACACTACTGTTTGCGTAGAATGATGACTCTTGAACCGGGACTTCATACATGGATCTGTTGCCATAATTGACTCATCCTTCTTCATTATTAATTCGCTCCAGTAATTGACCATTTAGCTCTTTTCCATGCAACTTGATGCATTTGCGCGCGTTTAATATTTCAAGAGCCGGTTTATTATGTTTACTACTTCCTAGAAATAATTCCAGCGGCTGACGATTCTCTTCCACCCTTCTGTTCAATTCGAGTAACAGGCAGACCATGAAATCCAGTTACATTTTCTTAGTCTCTTTACAACTTTCGGGTGAAGACGAGGAAACCTTTTGAACAGTGGCGCCATCAGCTTCAGCTTGTTCGAGGAACTTGATGCCCCAAACACCAAAATATTTTTTCTTTGTGGGACTACACCCGTGATCTCTCACGATCATAGCAACCAACTCGAGATTGGGTGAGAAATAACTTGAAAAAGTGTTTCCCAGTAACTGATTCACCAGTAATTTGCAATTCTCTTGGAAAAATTATGCAATAGGTCCACGAACTTATGATTTGGTCCACTAGCAATGTACTGAGAATGGTTTGTTCTGAGTATTTCGGTCATCTTTTCTTTGGTATTTAGTTACTTTCTTGAGATTGGTTGATGACTTTTCCTTTTCGTGAAACATTCTTCATCAGCACCAAGTAAAACAAACTCGGTCTCCGTATATTTTGATTTGTTTGAGCCCACACATACAGAGCTTGATACCTTCATCTTTCCAACAAGTGAAGGACTGGAAACAACACTCTTTGATTTCTTTCGGCTATACTTTACATGAACGGAACACATGAAAACGATCCTAAAATCGTTACTGTGTCTCTGGCGATACTTCTCTTACTATTTCTGGGTGGAACAGGTGGTTCAACATTGACGTAGTTCCAAGTTGATGTAGCTTATGTCGAAATCTCACGCTTGAATGGAGCTCGGGGAAGAGAACAGAAGCCTTGCTCGAGGCTACTCTTGCTCACGATCAAATGGAGCTTAGGGAAGCAGCCAGTAGCTCACGTCGAGTTGGGGAAGAGAACAAAGGCCAGCAGCTCATGTCGAGAGCTCACGCCAGAAGAGAACAAGAGCAACCGAGTTGCGGACGCTCACGCTTGTGCCGAGAGGGAGGGTCGCCAAGAGCTCATGTCGAGAACTCACATCGGCTGCTCACGTCAAGATGGGGAAGAGAAGGGTGGTAGATAGGGATGGCAATAAAACCCATCCCCGGCTTGACTCGACCCGCCCCGACCCGAAGTCAACGGGGAAAACCCGAGTTGACTAGGTCTCAGGTCAGGTTTGGGTAAAACCCGATGGGGGTAAGGTCGGGTCAAGGTTGGGTATGGGGATTCAGATACCCGCTCCGACCCTGACCCCGACCCCAACCCTGCCCGATCATTAAAATTACATATTTACCCTCATAAACTAAATATCTATAAGTAATTTATATAAGATTGTTGAGGAATGTTTTTGTAAATATGTGTGTTGGAAATTTATTTTAAATATATTTTTTAAAAAATTAAGCTTATACTTTCTTTAGGAAAGTCGAGTCGGGTTTCCCCGCGGGGCCGGGGATGGGGTTACAAATTTTAAACCCGTCGGGTTCGAGAATGAGTTTTCAAAAGTCGGGGTCGGGTTGGGAATGGCAAAACCCGACCCGACCCGCCCCGTTGTCATCCCTAGTGGCAGATGAATGCTCCTTGTCTTCCGCCAAGAGCTCACACTAGAGGACAACAGAGGTGGCCAAGTCATCTTCTTGTCGCTGCCGTCATAGCTCACATATCAGGACTTCAAATGGGTCGCATTTGCAAATCTCACCAAAAGAAGGGTGCTCGTAGATCTCGCGGGTGCTAGTAAATCTCACCAGAAGAAGCCTTGCTCGAGGATCCAAGTTCACTAGAAGATGCAAGCTGCTATTTGCCGAAAGAAGCCTTCCTCGAGCTTGGTGGTCGCCGGAAGACGCAGCACCATTCACCGATCAGGAAGATGCGAAGAACATCAACTTCATTGAAGCTATGAAAGATACCTGTGGATGAGCTCACACACGTGGATTGAGAAGTCGCTAAAAGTTGGACGATCCAGCTTCTCGTAAATAGTGACAACTTCTCTGGTTGAAAAAGAGAAGCTATTTCCCCAGAAAACAATTTTGCGGAACGATACCCTTCTGCGACGATCGCAGGAGGGTCCCTGCATCTTTCTCGCACGTATCTAAAAGCGTACTTGTTATACGTTATTTTGAGATTTATATGATATGGTGTTATACGATAATATATTAATGTTATATGATAAATATGTTATATGATAATACATATATGTTCTCCCGCCGGTATTGTGGTGCGCTACCTTCCACTCTACCTCGTCTGCGATGCGTTCCAACGAACGCTGAGGCGTGGTGCTCGATCGGGTGCAGCCTCGCCACGTGTCACGCCCTGGCCTAACGGTGGTCCGACGGAGCACCAAACCAGGCATGAGACCCTAGGGTTTCCAGACAAAATCTCACCGAACAAAAGAAACCCTAATTCCTCGATTAAATTTTTATCCCCAAATTACAAATCACACGAAAACTTTAACCCTAATTTCGAACACAGTCAAAATTACTTTCTCTAGTCAAAATCAATTTTGACCAATAACCTGAATCACGTCGCGCCACTGAAATTCACCCACCGAATCCGATTTTCGGTTGCTGACGTCTTGCTTTTGTCAACCGCCAATTTCGATTTCGCTGTTCCGATTTTGACTCTGGTCAAAATTGTTGTTGTCGCCTTGAAACGAACACCTCATGTTCGTCTCCTTTATTCCGCCTCGGACGAGTGCCGCCTGCACTCGTTCGTTGGCGGTCGTTGTCTGCCGCCGGGAAGAAGGATGCGAAGGTGGGCGGAGGATGCCGCCATCCCTCTCCACCTCTCGTCGACGTCTGGGGCCGCTCGCCGCCGGGAATCGAGCGGAGATGCCGCCGCCACATTGAAACTCGAGAACACAGAAACAGGGGGAAGAAAGCAAACTGGAGAAGGAAGTATTATTCCTGAAAATAACTACAACCCTCTCTCTGACGACCCCTGTCGTCGGACCCCTTCCCCTCCCTCGCTGGTCAACCCCTGTCACCGGTTACAAACCGCTTGGTTCCCTTACAGAGTTCACTCGCCGATCCCTCCCCTGAGCTCTCTCTCTCGGTTGATTCGTTGGTTTCGATCGATCGCTCTCCCTTTGGCTAAATAGAGGATAGCCACCGTCTTCAAATCTCCGCAGTGACTGCGTCCGCGCGAGCTTCGTCCACGCCTGCTATCCATGATGAAACCCTAGCCGCGTGTTGGATTAATTAAATATTAATTAATTAAATCCAAAAATCTCTCTTACGCACACAACGTGTGTATTTTACTTAAAATATTAAAATCTATTTTTAAACACACGTACTCGACTATTTTCAGTGGAGAATTAATTTACTATTCTTTAAATTAATCCACTTACCTATTTTGAGCATCTATTAATAGTTTCCAAATATTTAATTAATATTTTGGATAAAACTATTAATATTTTAATCAGTGAGTTTTCCCTATAAAAGGGAGGCTAGGATACTGGTTAAAACACATCAAGAGACTCTCAGATTCTCTAGCTCTGAAATTTCTCTCCAAACTCTCTTTCTCCATTTTGCTGCTAGAAGTTGAAAGTTGCTCCGACAGGGCTTCCACCGTCGCACCGGCAGGAAGCTAGCCCTGGTTGTATCTTCAAGGCGGATCTTCGACTAAGCCCGTGCGTGGGACGAAAATTGCCTTAGGACAGACGATACGTCGCCTCCAGGTTCTTAAAAATTAATGCTAATTTATTTCATAGTTGATAGTTTTATATTTGCAGGAATTAGAGTTAACAACAATCTAAGGCAACTTTTGTCTATTATCTAATTAATTTCTGCACTTAATTATCAACTCTGCCAAAGTTTAAAATCGATTTCACTGTTTTATATAGTTTTTAATTGATTTGAATCATTGATTTACGGTTTAATCGATTTCGGATTCACTGTGCACCGTTTGATCTGAATTCTACGGTCCTGATCACTCCCGATTTTTTCCTCCGATTCACTGTGTGCTCGTGCGCCGCCCGTGCGCGTCACGCGCTTCGCACGTGCGTCCGCTTCGACGCCTCCGCGAGCTCTCTCGCGAGCGCGCCGTCGAGTGTTTTCGTCGTCGCCGGTTTTCACAGTTTTCCCGTCGATCTACGTCGCCATCCGAAGCATCGTTGGTTTCTTTGTCTTCGTCTCTCGCGTTCGAGCTCACGGCTCTCTTCGTGGACGCGGAGACAAATCGAATCGACGAGAAACGTCGTCGGAATCCTCTCGAGTTTTCTCGCCGTCGCCGATCTGTTTTTTCGAGTTTCCGGAGCGATCGTCGACGATCAAAGTGTTTTTTGGTTTCGAAATCATTCTCATCTCGCCGCTGTATCTTTTCCCCACCTCGGCGCCTCTTCTCCAGGCCTCCGCCGCCCTGTAGAACCGCCGGACGGCCGCGCGAAAAGAATCGCCGCGCCGTCGCCCAAACCCTAAACGACGATAGCGTCGTGGGTCGGGTTGCGTCTTTTTTGGATCCGATCCGATTACCTTCGCGCCCGATCCGGTTCGCTTCTGTGTCGTTTTTTTTCGAATTTCGGATCTCGGATCCGGTTTTTCTCCGCCCGCTCCGCTTCTCCGAAACCAAGTCGCGCGATCGCCGTCGATCTCAAGCGCGCATCTTGGCGCGATCTCGGCCGTCCATCTTCGGACGCGGAACGCGGCTCGATCCAGCCGCGCGCCTGCGCTCGGGTCGAACCAGATTCCGAGCCTAGACTCAATCTGATCCTAACCCGAGTCTGGTTCAATTTTATTTAATTCGAATTTCGATTTATTAATTGTTTTAGTGATTAATTAAATCCTAAAAATTCGGGAAAATTCAGGAAAATTCAAATAAAATTATCTTAATGCATAGAAATTTTATTTGCATATTTTTGGGTAATTTTGCAAGTTTAAATTGAGTAGCATAATTTTCTTACCCTATTTTGCATTATCAAAGTTCCTGATCTATTTCTGCAATATATCTCCCTGCTTAGGAATTATTTAAATATACTGAATAGCTGCTTAATTTGAAAAATAAAATTTTACAATGTTTATTTTGCATTGTTCCAGCTTCATAATATATCTAATTATTTCCTTGAGATTAAGATCCAAAATGGCTAATGAAGAACACTCCTCACTTAAACCTGAAAAATTCAGTGGATCTGGATTTACTAGATGGAAGGAACAGATGGAAATCTGATTAATAACTTTAGGGTTATTCAGTGCAATTGGTAAGCCATTACCATATGAAAAACCCTCAAATCCTAAATCTTCTTCTTCCTCTGACTCTTTAACTGATAAAACTGAGTCTACCTCTCAATCCAAAAACCCCGAGGAAATTGAATATCATTGTAAATTCAGAATCCTCAGCTGTCTGTCTGATGTCTTATATGAAACATATAGGAAATTCATCACAGCTAAAGAGATTTGGACATCTCTTGAAGATACATACTTAAAGGATGATGAAGGTGTGAAGAGATTCACAGCTTCAGACTTTAACAACTTCAAGATGTCTGACAGCTCTCCTATAACCGATCAACTAAACAAATTCCAAAACCTGATAAATGAAGTCCAACTATGTGGAACCACTTTTAGTGAATCCTTCATCATCTCCTCTCTCCTAGATAAGCTCCCACCATCTTGGTCCAAATTTGCCCAGGATCTTAGGAAATCTCTAAACCTGAATTCAGTCAGAGAAGTAATCCAAACCATCAAAATAGAAGAACAGTTCAGGCAAAGAGATTCTAAACCTAACCAGTCTAGGACTAGTGTCCACCTCTCTGAGTCATCCTCAAACCCAAACTTCTCTAGAAAGCCCAACCATAAGAAACCCAACAAGTTTCAGAAAAACAAAACCAAGAATCCTAGATCCTATCCTAAAGCCAACTCTTCTGCCAATTTTAAACATTCATCTCAAGGAAATAAGAAGGTACCTAATGGCAGATTCTGCTATGTATGCGGAAGGGACAACCACCTTGCCCCAGACTGCTTCTACAGAAAGACCCAAAAAGTACCGTCTAAGAATCCCAACAACAAGCAAACCAAACATCATGTGAATGTTGTTGAATCTCAACCTTCCAACTCTTCTCTAAGGTTAGTACCTCATCTTCCCATTGTCAATCTAGCTCATCATGAATCGGAATGGTGGCTAGATTCTGGAGCAAATGCCCATGTTTGTTCTAACCGATCTTGGTTCTCCATTTTTCAGAACTCAAGTGGAGGAAGTGTGACAATGGGAAATGGATCTACGGCTGCGGTACTTGGACACGGACAGGTCATCCTGAAGTTTACCTCTGGAAAGACCTTAACTCTGAATAATGTTCTACTTGTACCGGAGATCCGTAGGAACCTTGTTAGTGGATCTCTTCTTGTTCAATCTGGCTTCAAAATTGTTCTAGATGCCAATAAAGTTGTAATCTCTAAAGGAGACAATTTCATCGGGAAAGGTTTTACCTCCGATGGTCTTTTCAAATTAAATGTTATTCCTTTATCACCTGTCTCTTATACAACTTTAAATACTGAAAATTCTGATTATTGGCATGGAAGGCTAGGACATGTGAACTTCAAATACCTAACCAGAATGAACAACTTAGGTTTAATCCCTAATCCCTTCTTAGGCCCAAATGAGAAATGTGAGATTTGTGTTCAAGCCAAACAACCTAGAACTTCTTTCAAATCGGTTCCAATAAAGGATTCCAAACCTCTTGAGCTTATACACTCAGATGTGTGTGATTCCAATAGAGAACCAACTAGAGGTGGTAGCAAATACTTTGTGACCTTCATAGACAATTGTTCTAAGTATTGCTACACTTATCTCTTGAAATCAAAAGATGAAGTTCTCAATAAATTCAAAATATTTAAGGCTGAAGCTGAAAACCAACTGAATCAGAAAATTAAAATCATTAGATCTGATAGAGGAGGGGAATATATCTCTAATGAGTTTACCCAATTCTGTCAAGAACATGGGATAATTCATCAAGTTACAGCCCCCTACTCTCCTCAATCTAATGGTGTGGCTGAAAGGAAAAACAGAACCCTACTAGATATGGTAAATGCCATGCTACAAAGTTCTGGAGCTCCCCAGAACTTGTGGGGGGAAGCTATCCTTACAGCTTGCTTCATCCAAAATAGGATTCCTTCCAAAGACAAATCCAAAACACCTTTTGAAATTTGGAGAGGCCATAAGCCTAGTCTTAAATTCTTCAAAGTGTGGGGGTGTTTAGCTAAAGTAAACATCCCAGAACCTAAGAAGAAGAAAATTGGACCCAAAACTGTAGACTCTGTTTTTATTGGCTACTCCCTTGACTCCAACACATATAGGTGTCTTGTGATCAACTCTGAAATCCCAGAAATTTCCAACAACACCTTGATTGAGTCTCGAGATGTTTCATTCTTTGAAAACATCTTTCCCTTTAAATCTAGAATTCCTTCTTCCAACTTGACTCCAGTCTTGGAAAATGGTTCAAACTCTTCAACTCCTGAACCTATAGATGAATCCTCAGCTGAACCTAGAAGGAGTAAAAGAACTAGAGCTATGAGGGACTTTGGTGATGACTTTATCACTTACCTGATTGAAGACTCACCAAAGACCTATCAAGATGCTATAAGTTCTCCTGATGCTTCCTTCTGGAAAGAAGCTATAAACTGTGAATTCCAATCCATAATTAACAACAATACTTGGATCCTAACTGATTTACCTCCTGGAAATAAGCCCCTAGGATGTAAATGGATATTCAAGAAGAAATTGAGGACGGATGGTACAGTTGAGAAATATAAAGCGCGATTAGTAGTTCAAGGGTTTCGGCAAAAGGCCGAAATTGACTACTTTGATACTTATGCGCCTGTTGCTCGGATCACTACCATTAGACTTCTTATCTCTCTTGCCTCTATCCATGACCTGATCATCCATCAAATGGATGTTAAAACAGCCTTTCTTAATGGAGACTTAGAAGAAGAAATTTATATGAATCAACCAGAAGGCTTTGTAGTTCGTGGTTGTGAAAGGAAAGTATGCAAGCTGGTTCGTTCCTTATACGGACTTAAGCAAGCCCCTAAACAATGGCACGAAAAATTTGACAAAGCCATCTTGTCATTTGGATTCAGTATAAATGATTCTGATAACTGTCTCTATTGCAAAACCACTTCTTCCGGATTTATCCTTCTGTGTCTTTATGTAGATGATATACTTATCTTCTCTAAAGACATTAACCTGATCTTAGATACTAAGGAATTCCTATCTAGACTTTTTGAAATGAAAGACCTAGGAGAAGCTGATGTAATTCTTGGGATGAAAATTATCAAGAATCAAAACAAAATCTCCTTATCCCAAACTCATTACATCAAAAATCTTCTTGAAAAATTTAACTTTTCTTCCTCTGCTCCTCTTAGAACTCCTTTTGATCCTAACTGTCACCTTGTTAAGAATCAAGGTAACAGTGTAGATCAAGAGTTGTATTCTAAAGCTATAGGGTCTCTCTTATTCCTTGCAAATAGAACTAGACCTGATATAGCTTATGCTGTATCCAGACTCAGTAGGTACACTTGTAATCCAAATGAATCACACTGGATAGCCATTAGAAGGATCTTTAGATATCTCAAGGGAACCAATAATCTTGTTCTGACCTACAGTGGATATCCTTCTGTCTTAGAAGGATTCTGTGATGCTAATTGGATCTCTGACTCCAATGACATCAAATCCACGTCAGGTTATGTCTTCACTTTAGGAGGTGGTGCTGTCTCTTGGCAGTCCACAAAACAAACTATCATAGCTAGAAGTACTATGGAAGCTGAGCTTGTAGCTCTTAATCAAGCTTGTTCAAAGCTTGAATGGATTAAAAACTTGTGTTGCACCTTACCTTCTATCATAGCTATAAACCCTCCAATTTCTATTAACTGTGATAGTAAAGCTGCAATTGAATTTTGCAAAAAAGAAATTGGTGAACACTAAGGTAAGTAGACATATAAAAATTAGGCAAAAGACTGTTAGGTGGTTAACTACTCACAATATTGTTTCACTGTCCTTTGTCAAAACTGATGATAACCTTGCAGATTCCCTCACAAAAGGTTTGAATCAAACCAAAGTAGAGGCTGCATCGACAGGTATGGGAATTACTGAAATTTCATAAATTGCTATATATCTGCTTTATGATTTATGTACATATATTGCAAAAGGAGTGGCCGAAATGGCTTGACTCGTAAAAGGTTGATGCACTGAGCACAACATCGCCTATGGCTTGACCTAAGGCACATCTGGAACTTAAATTCCAGAAACATCGAGGGGAATGGGGATAGTCTAAATGGGCCCTCCTACGGTGGCAACCCAACCTCCGTGAAAGGTAGACCCTGGAAAGAGGTTTTGAATGGGTAACAACAAGCTGACTGGTTGGCCAAGGAGTACAAATTTTAAAAATTTGTGAAAACACTATTGTGTTGTTGGAACTATATAAAGGTTCCAATGCCCTATTCCTAAGGTGATGATAGTACTCCTATGTAGAGGAAGGATGAGCTTTAAACTCTTAAAGAAACCTATGGGTGACTCTACACACCTATTATAAAGTTTCTCCTATATGTGAGTTTCTGTATACGGCCGCAGACTAGAGACTTGACACCTCTAGCAAACTCACAAGAATAAGATATATGCGCACGGCCAAAAATGTGCAACACCGCGTCGTAGTCAACTGTATCATGTGTGCACCGTTCAATGCTGGGCCAAAAGGAATGTAGTTCAAGACCTGGTGCACTCCATTCCTTCCAGCAGAGTTCCGTGGACTAAGTGTGTTGAGCACTGCTCTTCCCTGACCGCGTGATATAAACTTCAAGCAGCAGTTTTATTTCTTTTATCGTATGTTTTCTATTTTCTCATTCGTTCGATTTCAAGATTTATTGGATTTAGTGGGGGATTGTTGGATTAATTAAATATTAATTAATTAAATCCAAAAATCTCTCTTACGCACACAACGTGTGTATTTTACTTAAAATATTAAAATCTATTTTTAAACACACGTACTCGACTATTTTCAGTGGAGAATTAATTTACTATTCTTTAAATTAATCCACTTACCTATTTTGAGCATCTATTAATAGTTTCCAAATATTTAATTAATATTTTGGATAAAACTATTAATATTTTAATCAGTGAGTTTTCCCTATAAAAGGGAGGCTAGGATACTGGTTAAAACACATCAAGAGACTCTCAGATTCTCTAGCTCTGGAATTTCTCTCCAAACTCTCTTTCTCCATTTTGCTGCTAGAAGTTGAAAGTTGCTCCGACAGGGCTTCCACCGTCGCACCGGCAGGAAGCTAGCCCTGGTTGTATCTTCAAGGCGGATCTTCGACTAAGCCCGTGCGTGGGACGAAAATTGCCTTAGGACAGACGATACGTCGCCTCCAGGTTCTTAAAAATTAATGCTAATTTATTTCATAGTTGATAGTTTTATATTTGCAGGAATTAGAGTTAACAACGCGTCCGTCCGGAAAGCTCGTCGTCCACTTCTTCTGCGAGCTCCGTTGAAGACCTCGTCGCCTGCCCGCAGTTAAGTTGCCCACATCGGTTGCAAGCGTCGGCATCGGCGTCGTCGTCGCTTCCGACGCGAGCGGCGATGACATAATTTCGACACACGAGCTCGGGTCAACTTTGGATGTTGACCGGGCTATTTCTTCTCGCGAACGGGCTCCGTGCCTGCTTCCGCACGGGCTTGGGTTTGATCTTGGCCCAGTGGGCTCCAATCTAAACCAGGCTGAACCAGGCCTGACACCACGGACCCCTGCAACGAACCGGACCAGATGGTTCAGCTCGAAGGTGTTAAGGTTTAAACCCTAGAAAGCGGCCAGAGCAGCAGCTGTTGGAGAGGGACAAGCCTATTTTTCCCTTTAACTGCTTTAATTTTACTTGGCAACTCGGTAACGTTATTTAAATCTGCAATCTTCCTTTGTGTTACTGCTTCAATTTGACACGTTGCCTTATAATTATATGATTAAGTTAGATTATAAACCATTAAACAATTGATTTGTTGGTATTAAACTTCGACACAGTTTCACATTGATTTATTTATTTACAACTAGGGTTGCATGTATAAATTTTTATTTACCGTATTTTATTACTTTGCTATAAACATGTTTGACATCTTTCATTTATTTCAATAATAATTCTCATAGTGAGAAAATTTTCTATGCAGATAAATAAACCTCTTATTTCCTTTAGAATAAAAATGACTTTTGGAAGATAACTTTAAACCTAAAAATTTTAATGGAGTACACTTGCTCGTTGGCAAGAGCAATTAGAAGTTTGGCTAATTTCTTTAGGTCTAATTGCTACATTAGGAAAAATTCCTCCCTTCAATCTCTTTTCATCATCTTCTTCTAAATCATCCGAGAAAGTTGAATACATGTGCAGGTTTAATATCCTTTCTTGTCTTAGTGATAATCTATACGAAACATTTCTTGTCTTAGTGATAATCTATACGAAACATATAGAAAGTATGAAACTGCTAAAGAAATTTGGAATGCACTAGAGAATATCCATTCAAAGGACTTTGAAGTTGTAGTCAAATTCATTATATCTAATTTTAACTCTTATGTGATATTTGATCACATTCCTATAAATAATCAAATTCATATGTTTCAAAACATGATTCAAGATATTTATAATGGAAGAATTATCTTGAGTGAATTAGAATAAATTTTTTATCTTTTAGACAAACTGTCCCCTTCTTGGTCAAAATTTGGACAAGATATTAGGAGATCTCAAATTTCTTTATCTCTTAGTTCTCTTATTCAATCCATAAGAATTGAAAATCAATATAGAATAAGAAAATTAACTAAAGATGCTCCTAATTCTAAAGAAAATATAACTGAAGTTGATAAGACAAATCAAAATAATTTTTTTACACCTAATAACAAAAGGTTTAATCCTAGGTATAAAAATTTTAAACCAAAAAACAATAAAAATAAAAATAAAAATTCTAAACTAAATTTAAAGGGAATAAGAAATTAAAGGATGACTAGCTTTACTTTGTGTGCGAAAGAGACAACAATCATTCATCATATTGCTTCTTTCGTAAAACTGAGAAAGTTCAACATAAGAAGAAGTTTTCAAATAAACCTTAAGTCAGCATAGTTGAAGGAGAACCTTCTACTAGCACTTTCAGGTCTATTTCCTTTACTCTAACGGTAAATCTAGCCAACCATGATTCATGATGGTGGCTTGACTCAGGAGCTAATGTACATATCTATACTAATAAAGATTAGTTTTCTTTCTTTCAAGACTCAAGTGGAAGAAGTATAATAATGGACAATAATACATAGGTTCTAGGACATGGGAAGATCAACTTGGAAGAAGTATAATAATGGACAATAATACATAGGTTCTAGGACATGGGAAGATCAACTTGAAGTTTGGTTCTGGTAAGGCGCTACTACTAAATAATGTCATGCTTATTCCAGACGTATGAAAGAATTTAATTAGTAGATCACTTGTTCAATTAGGCTACAAAATTATATTAGAAGGCAATAAAATTGTTAATTTGTTATCACTAAAAACAAGGATAATTTCATATATAAAGGGTTTATTTCAAAAGCACTTTGTAAAATCAATGTAATTTCCTTTTAAGTGAATAAAGATCCACTTTCTTTTTCATTTTCTATTGCTTTAAATTCTGAATCAAGTGATATGTGGCAGGAATTAACAAAATGATAAATTTGTAGATAATTCCCGATATAATTTCTAAATTAAATCCAAAATGTGAAATATGTGCTAAAGCTAAACAACTAAGAAAACCATTTAAATTTATTGAATTTAGAAATTCATAAATTCTAGAATTAATTTATAGTGATGTTTGTGATTCAGCATCAACTCCAACTAGAAGAGAAAATAAATATTTTATAACATTTATTGATGACTTTTTAGGATATTGTTATACTTATTTAATTAAAAATAAAGACAAAATACTAAATAAATTTAATATATTCAAAGTTGAAGTTTAAAATCAACAAAAATCTTTTTAGAATAGATATAGGAGGTGAATATGTGCATAATGAATTTACATCCTTTTGTCAAAGAACATACATAATTCATCAATTTATCAAGTAACACCTACTTATATCACAATCAAATGGCGTGGTTGAAAGAAAAAAAATGAAACTCCCTTGGACATGATTATTTCCATGATGTAGTTTTGGTGTACATCAAAATCTTTGAGGCGAAGCATTGTTAGCCACATGTTTCATTTTTATCAAAATCCTTTGAAAGATAAAGAGATCACACCATATGAACTCTAGAAGAGTTATGAGCTAAGGCTTAATTTTCTTCAAATGTAGGGGTGCCTATGGATTACATAGCTGAACCTAAAAAAAATAGGTCTTAAAACTATATGTATTACTTTAGTTTGTCACTCCTTAGACAGTAACACTTATAGGTTTTTAGTAATTAATTCTAAAATATCAAATAATACAAATAATACATTCAATCAAAAGATGCTTGATTTTTTGAAAATATATTCCCTTTTAAAAATATAATTTTATCTAAGTATTGAATCGACTTCAGATCAACTTTCAACTTCTTCAACAGCTTTAATAACAAATCTTATTCAACCTTTTTTAACTTTGAAAGAGTCAAAGAGTTAAAGTTGAAAAAAACTTTGGAGATGACTCTATAACATATTTAATTAAAAACACATCAAGTACTTACCACGATGCATTTAACTCTCATGATGCTCCTTTTTGGAAGGAGGTAATTCATTATGAGATAGAATCAATTCTAAGTAATCATACTTAGATTCTCACTAATTTATCCCCTAAAAAATAAACCTTTAGAATTTAAATAGATATTTAAAAAGAAATTAAGAGCTGACAGATCAGTAGAAAAATATAGTGCGTCGTTAGTAGTTCAAAGCTTTGGACAAAAAGTTGGTATTGACTACTTTGGTATTTATGCAGCTATAGCAAAAATAACTACTATAAAAGTTATACTTGCGTCTGCTTCAATCCATAATATTTTTGTACATCAGATGGATGTGAAGATTACTTTCCTAAATGGAGAAGTAGATGAAGAAAATTATTTGAACTAACCTAAAGGATTCATTTTATCTAAATTTGAAAATAAAGTGCGCAAGCTAGTCCAATCATTATATGAACTTAAGCGAGCAGCCGAGCCGAGCACCTAAAGAGTAGCATGAAAAATTGATAAAGTAATACTTTCATTTAGATTTTAAAACAATGAATTAGATATCTATCTATATATTAAGAAGCCTAATGGGAATAATTATTTTATTTTATCTCTTTATGCAGATAATATTCTCATCATAGCTCATAACTTGGATTTAATAATTGAAATTAAATAATTTCTTTCAGATAATTTTAATATGAATGATTTAGGAGAAGTAGATGTAATTTTATGTATGAAGATAACAAAATCTTCAAATACCTTAACATTTTCTCAATCACACTATACAAATAAAATCCTAGAGAAATTTGATTTTAGTGATTGCTTTATAGCATCATCTCAATCACACTATATAAATAAAATCTTAGTATTCCATTATTAAAGAAAAAATATACTCAATGTATATGATCATTTTTATATCTTTCAAATAGAACAAGGCTTGACATGGCCTTTGTTTTATCTAGATTAAGTAGATACACTAATAATCTTAGTAGAACCTATTAGAATGCTCTAAATAGAGTATTCAAATATCTTAAGGGTACAATTTCATATGGCTTGAAATTTACTAGATACCTTTTTGTTTTAGACAAGCTTTATATAGTGCTTCCTTAGAGGGAAAAGTGAAAGGAAGCTAAGGAAAATAACTTTTTTCTTTGTTTCCTTGGAGAGAAAAGAAGAGGGAAAGGAAAAGTGGAGGGAGAAAAAAAATCTTATATTCCCTCGTTTTGTCTTCTTCTCAAATCGAATGAAAAACTCAAGGAAAAAAAAACACACTCATCTTCCTCATGTCTAGCCCGCTCGCCCTTGCTGTCCACACCCGCTCTCCCTTGTCATCCAGCTCATCGTCGCCCTCTGCCCACTTGCCCTCGCTGCCTCCCTGTTGTTGTGGAACTCACGTGATCAATTTTTCTCTCCTTTTGTTTTTTCCTTCACTTTCCTTTTTATCTTGTTTTTAGTGATGCCAGTTGGATATTTGATTCTAATAATATCAAATCAACCTTAGGATATATATTCATATTAGGAGGAAGTGTCATATCAGTCTTCAAAGCAATCTATAATTGCTAGAAGCTCTATGGAAACTGAACTATTAGCTTTGGATGTCATATGTATAGAAGTTGAATTGCTTAAGAACTTAGCTTTATCTCTTCCTTACATTTTTACTCCTTTTTAGCTCCTATTTTAATTCATTGTGATTTAACAACTTAGCTTCATCTCTTTCTTTCATTTCTATTTCAATACATTGTGATTCTAAAGCAATGATAGACTTTTGTAAAAAAAAATTTAATAAACACAAAAATGAGTTACCGTATAAAGATTAGACAAAAATCCTTTAGCCATTGACAACTGGCGCTTCTTCCCTCACCATTTTCCTTCTCTCTTACATTCGCTATTTTGCTGCTCCACTTCGAACGGATGCCGATCATTCTTTTCATGGTCGTATCCTATAGGAGAGGAGTCTGGTTATATCCTTAGGTGTTCAGAGTCCGAATGTAACTTGCATGAGCCTAGAATTTCATCTAAGGGCAAGTCTTAACTCTTTCTCGTATTACACTGTTCACAGGCAGAGATGTCAAAGAGTTTACTTGGCCACTAAACCTAATATTAGAATCTCATAATTGACCCATATTAAGGACTCATTCCTTGATATTACTTTGATGTCAGTCACTCACGCTAAGCGTTCTCTAGGGACTAAAAAATCTATCGGTTTGAGATGAAAGATAACTCCAATTGCGTGTCTTGTTATTTTAGATTAATGGACTATGTATTAGAGCAAACTTTTGTTTGCAATTGAGTACCATACTCCATGGATTGAACAAGAACATTTCAAAACTTAAGTATGGGTGAATGTTAAGGTTTGACTCGCGCTAAGCACTCTAACGTGGATAGTTCTCTAATGATCTCATATTGGTATGAAAAAATGGTATGTAACAGAGCAGCATCGTCATGTTCCACAGCTAGCATAATTCATAAACGAGCTTTATAGAAGATTTTTCAATCCTAAAACAGTGCTCAAGTATTCAACGATACGGTATTAGATTGTTCATCTTGTTTAATCGTCCTCCTCTCGTACAAAAGCATGGAGCATCAACATTCAGCCACTGCTAACACCCCAATTCCCTTCTTGTCCAGAGTCTGGACGGTAGAGCGCCACGGCCTCATCTCTGCCACTGAAACCAGCAGCTTGCGCAGCAGACATTACACTTGCTGTTCCCCTGCTGCTGTCAACACTGTGCCCGGCTCCCGTATTCAGCAATATCCCATAGTTCCCCGTGGCTTGAGTATGAAGCATGCTCATGTCCTCCTGACCACGCAATGCAGCTTGGTGGTACACTTGATCATGCAGCATCACCTGCTGGCCTAGTTGGGCTTGCGACATTGCATTGTAAATCATTACTGCTTGAGCCAACAGGGAATTGGGCACCATAACAGGCTGCGAAAGCTGCGCCTGGAGCATCTGCTCCTGTAGCTCTGCAGATTGCGTTGGCTGAGGTTGCGCATACATTAAAGTCCGAGGGTTCATCTGTTGAGCTTGCTGAATTTGAACGGCCTGGGGGTTTTGCTGCATGACAGCACTGGAAAGGCATTGTTGAGACGGCTGGGGTTGAATCAGCTGGAAGGTCTGACTTGGCACAGCGGCACTGGTAGAGTAGGGTTGAGCTTGCATGTGCTGGGAGGGAGCTAGCTCTGCAACTATGTTGTCAGCTTGCTGTTTTGCAGAAGGAGATAGCATTTACTGTCAGAAAACACCAGCATTTTCTACAGCATATATACAATGATATCCAACCATGGCAGCCACAAATTGCTACGTAAATGCCTGAAATGTGACAATCTGTTACTTGATCTGTATGTAATTTGGACTATACCTGGTTAGCAGCGATTGTAAACTGGGATTCCTGCTTATCGGCAAGAGCAGTGAGGTAAGTGAGGTTTTGTTGTAGTTTATCTAGTTTCCTGCAAAAAGTTTATGAACAGCTACAAATTTTAGTGCAAACAGGGATCAAGTTTCTTTCTTGTTCTCCTCGAATACAGAAACAAAGATTGCCAAAGAAGCAACCATTCAGTCTTTCTGTAACAAATACAAGCTTCACTGTAGAAGGAATTGTCATCCTATACCACTGAAATCTTAAAAGAGAAAAAAAAAAAGTCTGTATATGTGAAGGAAAGTTGAAGCATACCGAGCCGAGTCTTGCAGATTTCCCAGATTCTGGTCATGAACTACGGCATATATCAAGCGATTGTTTTCATCTAGATACTGAAACACAAATTGCATCACAAAGAAATCAGGGAAGAATCACAAATTAGGATTCAGGTGTACCTTCTAAAAATCCGCATTAACAACCTAGATATTTCTTCTTTAAATTCATAAAAATAGATGTGAATGATTCCTATATATGGATCTGCATTAAAAAAAATTCTCTATACAATAATAATACAAATATAAAATAACAATAGCGGAGAAGCTAAATGCAGAAACAGTTGTGTGTTTTAAATAAAAAGCAACATCAAATAGATTGTTTTATGCTTGATTGATTCTGAAGAAGCAAAAGGGTAGAATGAATGATATGTCACACAAATTTAACAAAACACAGAGAGATACTTGTTTTATAAACGAATCTAGAAAGCTTGCAGAGCCAAAGTAGCAGAATGAAAGAAGAGAAGACATAAATGGCAAACCTGTTGAATGAGTTCTGTAGCTGTAATCATCGGTGAGGGATACATTGTGTCACCCGAGCTCTGTTACCTGATCACTTTTTTTATTGTAAATTTTTCTTCTATGGCTCTTCTCGTTTCTTCTTCTTTTTGTATGTCATTTAAGTTACTCATTAAGAGAGAGGAGATTAATGCATTTGGACAATTCTGGTGTAACTCAATTAAGATTGTAGAGTTTTAGCTTGCTCGCTTTTAATTTATAGCGACAAAAACTATTTAATAGGTTCCTTGTCTACAAGAGGAGATTAAAGGGAAGGCACAATAGTGCTGTAATGACCTAACTTCCAAATTTTCACTTCAACTAATAAAAGCTATACATCTTTTATTACAATATTATTTACTCTAAGAACCAAACTGGGAAGGAGAAATGGATGAAAAAAGAAAGAAAAATATGAGGATACGAGAAAAATTTATAGACATGACCATTGCTTATGAATCTCAGGTAGGTTATATGAAAAATTTTTCTAGGCGGGGACACCGTCTAAGAATGTTGAGCAATAGTGAATCTGACCTAGAGGTGGCCAACGGGCCGGGCCGGCCCGCGGCACGCACGGCCCGGCTCGGGTCGTGCTGGGCCGGGCCAGGCACGGCACGCGGGCCAGCACGGGCACGGCACGGGTATTTGGGCGGTAACGGTCGGAATTTTCGAATTGAGCATGCGTTTTTACCCAAATAGTCCTATAACGGTTTGAAAAAATTGAAAAGTTAGGGATATAATTGTCTTTATATTATAAAATTACCATTTTATCCCCTTTTAATAATTAAAAATAGGGGATAAATACGTAAATTTACACAATCGGGCCGGGCCAAACACGGCCCGCGTGCCGAAGTCAGCCCGCGGGCCGTGCCTGGCCCGCGTGCCAGATCCGTGCTCACTCTCCGGCCGAACCGTGCCTGGGCCGGCACGCCTAATCCGGCCGTGGGCCGTGCCGGGCCCAGCCATTTTCCCGCTGTGCCGTGCCCGGCACGATTTGAAACGGGTCGTGCCAGGCACGGCCCGCCAGGAACCGGGTTGAGGCGGGCCTGGGCCCGAGCACGGCCCATGGCCACCTCTAATCTGACCTCGGATAGTGCTTTAAAATTCATGCAACATTGATTCATCAAGTGCGGATGTTAAAGCAGGTTATATGAAAAATTTTCTTAGATGGGGACGCCACCGAAGAATGTTGAGCAGGGATGAATTTGACCTTGGAGAGTGCTTTAAATTTTGTGCAGCATTGATTCATCAAGTGCTGCACGAATGTTAAAGCAGCATCAACGTTTTAGAGGTGTCCTGAAAATTTTTTCAGGTTATATTTGAGTCATTTATTTATCTGAAATTATAAATTTTAAAGCAAGAGTCGTATATGTGTTGCTTTAAGATTTATTTATCCTAGTTTTTAACCTATTTGAGGATTATTTAGGGTATAAATTAAGAAAAAAAATATTTTATTTACATAGAAGAGATGAAACATGAACTCGTTGCTTCAACGTGTTCCCCCATGAGACAAAAATACGAATTCCACAAAATGAGATAGATTTGGTCTGCGCTCAAGACAACGTGAAGCCGAGGATGGGTTTCGTTTGACATGACCAAGTCCTCGTTGACACAATACAAACCATTAGAATTCAAACCTTAGACCTGACCGTATTTATTATATTTGTCCAAGGACAATTAATTAAACATGAAAACTACTAAAGTATCGAATTTGTAATCCAATTCAGATTAGTTCTATAAAGGTTAATTTTCTTAATTTGATTTCAAAATTACATGCTCGTAGGTTTATTAATTCATAAAGATCTAAAACTTTGACTTGTTCAAACGTCTGTAGCAAGTTGAATTCAAACATCTGTGCAGGAGTCAAACACGAGCCTGATCTCATGCATTATACCAGTCTTCCTTCTCTCCCGTGTGTTCGCATGCAAGACTACGAGTAGAACAAGAGCTTGCTTTAAATATTTCCCCCCTGCTCTCCATCTTCTTCATCCCTCAACGATTAGCATCCGTCCTGCAGCTTCTTTACGGGCCACAGCAGCTGCACAACGAAGGAAGCAAGAGTTAGCAAGAGGTCGTCAGAGCCTGAATATTGGATATGGCAGCCGTACTGAAGAGAAGCCTGTTGCTTGCCCTGGTCATCCTCTCCATCACCTGCCTCATCATGACGTCTCAACCAGTTTCTGCAGCAAGGCTTCTGGGGGCGGAGCAGCAGCAGCTGCTGATGGTGACGACGGGGACTGGGCGGTTCAACTTCCAGGCCCTGCCGCAGGGCTCGACTCCGGGGTCGGGGCCATCCGGCTGCACGCACGGCTCCGCCAACAATGGCGGAATCTGCCCCTAATTAACCTCTCCTGGTTAACTAAAACTGCAAACAGTAGCTTTAGGGTTTATTGGTTTGTTCATTCATTTCGTATTCGTTTGTACTGTGCCTAAATATGCATGGAGGAGAATCCTCGTGAAGTAAAAAGATACTATATTATTCCGATTTACTCTCATATAAAAATTGATAATAAAATATATAATATATAAAAAAAATTAGTGAGCTTGTTACTGGTAATTTGAGTTTAAATATTTTTAATTAAGCTTATATAAAAAAAAGAGAAAATTTCTTTAGGTGACATTTGTTTAAACTTATTTTCTTGATATTTTTTTGCCTCTTGTACTCAAAATCTTGCTCTATTTTACATAAAGAGGCATAAATATTTTAAAATAATTTGTACCAATTTATTATTATTATTATTAAAAAGAATGGATTAAAACACCAATTATCTTTAATCCTCTACCACAAAAACCGACGCTATGCGAGAGGACTGTCATTCATTTTCCTGCAAGTTCGTTCCACCACATAATAAGCGATACTGTTAAATGAAGAACTCTGTCGAAGGAATACCCTCATTTCCATTTGATGGCATTTTTATACGAATTATTTATATGAAAAAAATAAAATAATTATTCAAAAGTTCCATTCCTTTCCTAAATCTTTTTCTCTAATTTTGACACGATCTCATTAATTTTTGATCTAAGCCCGTTTATTCGAGATTGGGCTTTTCAATTGGTTGAACTAATGGGTCAATTGGATCACATTTAGCCCAAATATGTGGTGATGGAATGCAAAGACGGGTCACATTTCGGCCTGCGAATAATTGCAAGTTGAAATGGGCCCAACTTTGTCTATGGCTAACCTTACGGCAAACCTTCAGTGCGAGTCCCACGTGGCAACTAGTCCTTGGCCCACCAACTAACATATAAGACCGATGCCTCATTGCGAGCGAGAGAGAGGGAGAACGACGAGGCGAGCGAGCGAGCGAGCGATCGACCGATCGATCGAGAGAGAGACAGATCGAGAGAAAGAGAGAGAGGGAGGCCGGGAGCGATGGAGACGGTTGCGGTGGAGAACGGGCAGCAGGTGACAGTGGGGCGGAGCAAGAAGAACCGGATCCAAGTTTCGACCAACAAGAAGCCGCTCTTCTTCTACGTCAATCTCGCCAAGGTATCACCTTCCATTATGTATCTGTCTACTTCCCTCTCTCAATGGACATTAGGGTTTTGATAAAGTTCTTGGAGATCTTACACTGCATCCCGGGAATAAAAGAGTCGAAGACAGTTGCCGTTGTTTGGATTTGTGATTTCGTGTATTTATTGCTATCATTGTTCTGATCTCGGATGCTCTGTGGTTTTTTACGAAATCATATTGAAATTGCTTATCACGAGTACCTAATCTTTCCTCTACACCGTGCTAGGTTGGACAATCTCGTTCACTTTTCTTTTTAAAAGCCTACTTCCATTTGGCCTTCTCGATTGTACCATCAGATCGTTCTTTTCTTTGGACTTTCGTTTAATGAGTCCCCTTCGCTTGTATTCAATATGATATACAATGTGAGTATTTGAGGTTTTCGGCACTCGCATAGCAGAAATTACAAATGCCTGAGTCCTGGACAGGCAGACAGTTAACCAAACAAAGAAGTATATTGGGCCATACAAACTAAAAATTTTAACAAAAGTAAAAAAAGCAGAGACTCAAAAACCAAATAACACACGCAGTACGAGGACAAGACTTACAACCTAATTGTGTTCTTTCTATGTTTATAATGATATAATCATTCTGTAGCCGTAAAAATCCTTGGCAAATATTATCTTGGCAGTTTGCAAATTCTTCTCTGTACATTGTATTGAGTAAATGGTTGGTAATTTTAATTTGTCATCTTCATTTTGTATTTTATTGCGCCGGAAAGTCTTTGTATAAATAGAACAAGAGATTTCATGGAGATGAATTAGCTCTGATACAAAATCTTTGATCTTTTTGTACATTAGGTCATTTGGATTTAGCTTTTTTTTTCAACAATGCACGATGTTGGAGTTATCATCAGCCTCAGATTCTTTAATTGCCACTAACAATTCTAGATGTGCAGAATGTATTTTACTTCGATGTTAATGTTGTTTTTTGTTCTTTCTGCAGAGGTATATGCAGCAGCACAATGAGATCGAACTCTCTGCTCTTGGAATGGGTAACCACCTACTTTTCCTTCTTCCTTGCAGAAGCTAGTTTTCTTTTCTCCCTGTTCTTCTCGTCATTCATCGCCTGTGTTACAATGAAATCAAAGAAAACAAGAAAAGAAATAAAATAGCCCATTTCTTGGCCTTTATAACTTATTTATTCTTTACATCTTGATCTGGAATTCCTGTTAGATATGACAAACTAGGTTCTTCATAATGAAATTTTATATTTTCATAAAGAGAAAAAATTATGCAAATGAAATTAGGGAAAAATCACAGATAACTTACGTTTTTCTTTTAATCTGGACATGTTTAATAGCGATTGGCACGGTCGTCACCGTCGCTGAGATTCTGAAGAACAATGGACTTGCTACTGAGAAGAGTAAGCTAAACGCTCAATTACATCTCAACAAACACCTTATCTGAACTGCAGCTAACTAATAAATTCTCGTTCTTCTGGTCAGAGATACAGACGTCCACAGTTGGCACCAAAGACGAAGCCAAGGGTCGACTAGTTCGGAAAGCCAAGGTATCTAAGTAATAACCTATACCTATTAGTACAATGATTTTTGGAACTCGATTTCAGGTTGTAACTTCCTCCCGTATTTTGCAGATTGAGATACTGCTTGGCAAGACCGATAATTTCAAAGACCTTGTGTCTGATGACAAAGTAGTCAATGAGGAAGCCGCTAAGGAAGAAGAAAATAAGTGAAGCAGTAAAGGAATTAGCACACATCAGTGATTCTGGTTTTTCTGTAAATAGAACGAGGTTTCATTCCTGCCAGTGACTCTGACATGGATGAAGAAAAGTTCATAGGCTAGAATAATGTGTTGCTTCTTTAATTCATTGCTGACTGATATAATCAGTTGAAAACAAGTGCTTCACATTTTTCTGAAATTTGATTACACTATGAGCATGCTTAAAGGATGGTAAAAGTTCTAAGCAGTATTCTTCTAGGGCGAGCTTGAAATAGAGTGGCAGTTGGTTACCGTGTATCGAGCTAGAATTGCATCTTTTTAATATTTCTTAATGAATCTACAATTCATTATGTAATTTTGATAATAAATCTTTAAGAAGATTTATGTAATTCATTATGTAATTCTCAATGAATCTACAATTGCACCTTTTTAATATTTCTCAAATTCAACCCTATTAAAATTTTTACTCTCCATAATAGATAAATACTCGAATAAATATTACTAATTATAAAAGGATGTAATTAAGTCGATTATATTTATCTCTATAGAATTTATTATACCGTCCTTTAAACAGTTTATATGATTCAATCAAAATACATAATGCATATCTCCTTATGAATAGTGTCATTTTCAAGGTCTCTTCTACTAGACTACTACACAATGCTACCTACTTCATTTAGCAACAGTGTAGTTGCCACTGTAGTTCTACCAAACAAGACTTTTATATAGTGCTTTATTTATATTCGCAAGTCTATAACACTATATTAATTAGAACATTTTGATAACTTAATTATCACTTAATTCTGGCTTATATTATTTCAAGGTACTTAAATTTTACAATTCAAAATTTTGCCTATTTAAGAATTCCACGCATTACATTTAGTTAATTTTTTATATTTAAATTTTGTAAAGATATGATCATAATTAGTATGTTAAGTTAAATATTGCTACAACAACAAACAAGTTTATGAACATAATATATAAAATACTTATTAGAATATTCATAAAAACTAGTTTTTGAAGAATATTATTCTACTTAACCTTAAGATGACTTTGGAAATAACTTCAAGCAAAATAAATTTAATAGAACAAGTTTATTATTAATAAAATAGCCGCAAGCCGATTAATTAGGAAGAGTAGATGAGATTTGTGATAGAAGATGTCAAAACGACGAAGAGGTGGATATTTTGTGGGTATCCTTTCCTCGTGACTAAATGATGTACAGTGTCACGCCCCGGTCGGATCGGCCTAAGAACAGCGCTTATCCGTTGTCTCAGAGCCGTCCGGCGGAATACCGGAACGCAACTCGCCCTAGGGTTTCCGGCCTTAAATTGGAAACCCTAATCTCCCCGGAGAATTTTTATCCCCAAAATACAATTCGCACGGAAAACCCTAACCCTAATTTAGAGAAATCCGAAATCGAACCCTAATTTGGAAATACCTCTTCTCTCTGATTTTGACCGAAGTCAAAATCATGCCCTTGCTGACGTCGGCGTGACGTCAGCCCTCCGATCAAAATCACGCCGCGCCGAAACTTCCATTGCTGACGTCAGGATGACGTCGGCCGCCCGATTTCGCTCGCCGAAATCGAATTTCGCCGTTGCGATTTTGACCTAGTCAAAATCGCTACAGTGTCCGTCTCGAAGCGAACGCCCCACGCGTTCGTCTTCTCCGTTTCACCTCGGACGAAGCTTTCGACGCCGCCTGCGTCGCCTCATGTAAGATCCAAGGATCTTGAGTCATGGTAAGCATTATTTTTGAATTAAATAAAATTATTGACTGTGATATTTTATTATGATTCAAGTAAAATTTATTGAATGCTAATTAACTAGCTTATTGATTGTTAATTATTTGATTTGTGATTGGTTGTTAATTTATGGTAAATTAATTAGAGATTAATGGTTGATTATTGGTTGTTAATTTAGGATAAATTAATTAAATCCTTATTGGATATTAATTAAATCCTTATTGGATTTCGGTTAAGTGCTTGGTTATTTGTAAGTTAATTAAATTAATTAGTTAACTAGCTTATTGGATGTTAGTTTAACTCTTATTGGACTTTCACTTAAACTAAGGGATTATTGGGTTTTTAAAATTTGAATTATTGGGTTAATGGGTTAAACCTTTTTGAATTAATGGGTTAGAGGGTTAAAACCTTAAAAACCGAAATTTAAATAGGTAATTTCGGTTAGGGTAGAGTTTTGGCGATTTTGGCTTGGAGAAAAACTTTGGGCGACGGCTTGAAGAACTTAGGCGATTCTTGAAGAGTTCTTGAGGCGATTTTGGTGATTTCTCCATCTCTTTCCCTTTGGCGAATTATTCCTTGGTGTTTGGTAGCATCTTTCAAAGCCTTAGACGAATTTTTGGAAGGGTTTTTCTTATTGGTGTTCACGGTTCAAGGTGAGTGGGTTGTCTAATTGATTTCTATCTATTTGTTGGTGTTAATTGATGAGTTAGATGATATATTCGCTTGTTGGAAATCTTACTATGATGAAAACCGAATTTTGTAAGGTTGATTATATCATGAAAACCGAATTTTGTAAAGTTGATTATATGATGAAAACCGAATTTTGTAAGGTTGATTATATCATGAAAACCGAATTTTTCAAAGGTGATTATATGATGATTATTTAACCGAAAATTTGTATGAAATTTAAGGTATTTTTATAGAAATTTTGGTAGCATTAAATCATTGAATTTTGAGTATGAAACTCTTGTTAGTTATAGTTAAACCGAAATCAACTTTGGTAACATTAAGTCAATGATGTTTGTAGCATGAATGAAAACCGAAACCTTATTGATGGTAGCTAAACCAAAATAATCTTGATGATTGTTTATGGAAACCGAAAATTGTAATAAGGAATTTAAGGTATTCTCCTATGGAATTTAGGAAGCTTTAAACCAATGTTTTTGAGCATGATATTCATGTTAACTAAGGTTTAGAATTTTAGTAGATGATATGATATGTTAACCGTGGGTTATATGTAGAGATTTGTAAAATAAATTGTATGATTTCATGTTTTAGTTTTATGTTAATTTTTTTTATGGATGCTTGTTAACTACAATGTTGAGAAATTGTTTGAGAAATTTGGGTGATAACCTAGTAAAGTTTGACTGAACTAATCAGCATGAAACCTAAGGACCACACTACATTATATGATTGTTAATATTATGTAATTGTGTGATTTTTAAATATTAGGAGTTTATGTGATTTTTTGGAATATTATGTTGTTATGTAAATTGTGAACATTATGTGGTTACGAGATTTTTGAAAATTATGTGATTATGAGAATTTTGAATATTATGTGTTATGTGTTGGTTAGGACTAAGGCTAGGTGTAACTATGAACTCAAAGGGGATAGTCCTTATGTGTTATGTTAAGGGTTTGAATTTCAGCCCTGTATTGTGATATGTGAGGAGGTTGATGTTCAGCCTGCCTATTATGATTATTGTGATGGGGGTTGATGTTCAGCCTGCCCGATATGATTTTTGTGATGACTATCCTAGAGTCTAGTTGACACTTAGGAGTCCACCTTTGTGAAATATGTTCACCTATGTGAAATATGAAATAAGATGTGTCTGTTGTCCAGTAGGAACCTTTTGGGAGAACGGGTTTTTGACGCAAAGTGCCATGTCTTGGTCGGACAGGGGCCACCTCTTGATGTCATAACTCTTTTATGTGATGGGGTAATATAAGACGCAAAGTGCCATGTCTTGATCAGACAGGGGCCACCTCTTGATGTCATTACTCTTTATGTGACAGGGTGATATAAGACGCAAAGTGTCATGTCTTGATCAGACAGGGGCCACCTCTTGATGTCATCACTCTGATGTGTTATGGGGTGAGGGAGCAAAGTGCCACGTCGTGACCTGGCGGGGGCCACCTCTTGATTCTACTCACTATCCATGTTTATGTGTTGCATGCGGCTCCCAGTGCTTTGGCCAAGCCGGGTTAGACCATATTGGTCACTACTGAATATGCTGGACAACTAGGTTGCTTATGTGTTGGTGTGTTTAGTGGTTTAGAGTATAACTCTAGAACCTGAGTTTGTGAACCTAAGTTGTTATGTGTTTAGTTGGTTTAAAATATATGTGTTTAATTGGGTTAGAGTAAAACTCTAAAACCTGAGTTTGTGAACATGAGTTTGTTATATGCTAGTGTGTACATCTGACTGTCTATATGATTTCTGTTTCTTTATTTTGTTATATGTTGACATAATGTTCTTGTTAAAGATTTTTAAAATAATCTGCCTATATTTTTGAGTGTATGTTATGGATGGTCGATTTAGACTATCCACTCACTGGGCTGTGTAGCTCACCCCTCACTATTTTCAGGCATAGAGCAGGGGCGCATTTCATGAGTAACATTGGCGTGGATATTATGTTTGCTGCTTAAGAACTTTTATGCTAAAATTTTCTGGAGCCGGTTGTGGCTAAACCATATGATTTATATGAACTATGTGAACTATGTGATGTGAACCATGTGAACTATGTGAATTTGTGTTGCCAGATTGTGGCAGTTAACTGAGTTTGATTTTTGTGTCACCGCGGGCTTCAGCCTGGTTTCGGTGTTTGGTATGGGTTTATAAAATCGATTTTGTGATTTTGTTTTGAATTTCGGCTTGTTGTATATTCCGTGCAATCGGTTTTGATATACCCTGTAACTTGCATATGTCTAGTGCAAGTATTGCCTGGTGGCAGGTACCTTTATGGATTTTATGAATTTGAATCGGTTTTGATATAACTGTTGCCTTGCATATGTCTAGTGCAAGGATTGCGTGGTGGCAGGTACCCTTACGAGATTTGAGTTTTGTGAATTTGTGTGTATGGATTTATGAAATTTTTCAGATCGTGTTTTCTTGAACTCGGTTTTACCTAGCATATGATCGATCTTATATGAAACATCCTGTATCATTTGTGAATTGTGCCATTTGTTTGGGGTTAAGAATGTGGGATGTTACACCTCAGCCGCCGGGCGCCGCCGCGCCTGCGACCTCGCCGTCGACAGCCGCCTGCTGCCAGAAGTTGTCGCCGGAAACACCGAAACAGAGGAAAGGAGCTTTGAGAGAAATCGAAGCTTTATTCGTCGGATGAAGCTTACAAACGCCGACGACCTCCGTCGGTGCCCTCTTCCCCTCCCTCACCGGTGATTCCGGTTACAATTGCTGTGTTTCTCTCGTCCTCTCGTCGGCACCGTCGCGCCGACCTTCGCCCCTGGCGGCATCAGAGCCCTGCTCTGGAAGAGGCGACGGCGCCTCGCCGTCGCCGGTGGAGTCGCTCCCCGGCGCTCTGTGTGGTGACGCCTCCGCGCACCCCTTTCCGCTCGATCGCGTCTTCCTTTATAAGGACGCATCGCCGAATCTTCCGCCGAAGCTCGCGTCTGCTGACGAGGTCTCCATCGACTCGTCTGAAGCCGCGTCCGAAGATGCCTCTGTGCCCGAGTCTTTCTCCAGCTTCGAGTTGACGACGCCGCGTCTGCCGTCGCTCTCCGAAACTGCAGTCCGCGTCTTCCGGAGAAGCCGCGTCCGTCGAACCCGTCAGAGCCGCTGCTCCATGTCTCCCATCTCTGGTGAAGACGAAGCCTCCGTAGATTTCTGCTTCGTCCGCCAGAGCTTCACGCACCGCCCGTCCGCTTCTTCCGTCCGAAGCTTTCGGTGAGCGTGCGTTCGCACGCTGCGACGCGCACGCATCTGCGTCTGAAGCACGCGAAGCTTCCGCTTCGTTTGGAGTTGGTCAACTTCCAATGTTGACCCGCCGTTTTCCTCAAATCGAGCTCCCTTAAATCAGGTGGGCTTCCTTCTGTGGGCCTGGGCTTGGGTTGGGCCGAACCGGGTGAACCCGGGCCTGATAATTCTCCCCCACCTGATTTGAACATCGCCCTCGATGTTCCATGCAAGTTGAACACTGGCCCTCCAATGTTCAAAGTCCTTCCTCCTCTGATGATGAGTGTTTGCTGCACCATGCTTATAGCAACCTGCATCAACAAATTTGTCAAGGATAATCTTACTTCACCATATTTGCTGAACTCAGCTGAACCTCGATGTCCTCTGACACCGGCATCGACGCCCCTGGCGCCGGCATCAACGCCCCCTGGTGTTGGCATCAATGCTATGCATTGGCATCAACACGCCCTGGTGTTGGCATCAACGCCCCCTGGGGTTGGCAACAACACGCCTTAGTGTTGGCATCAATGCTATGCATTGGCATCAGAGCCCCTGCTCCGGGAAGTGATCTTGCAATCACTGAGCTCTTATAGAGTCTCCTTCGATATCCCCTGACATCGGCATCGACGTCCCTGACATCGGCATCAATGTCCTTAGACATTGGCATCAACACTCCCTGGTGTTGGCATCAGGACCCATGCCCTGGAAGAACGACACTCCTTGTCGCCAGTAGTAATGGTGTTGCCTCTCGGATCCTTCTGATTCACCTTCATGGCTGAATCTTTGCTCTGATACCTGTTGTCACGCCCCGGTCGGATCGGCCTGAGAACAGCGCTTATCCGTTGTCTCAGAGCCGTCCGGCGGAATACCGGAACGCAACTCGCCCTAGGGTTTCCGGCCTTAAATTGGAAACCCTAATCTCCCCGGAGAATTTTTATCCCCAAAATACAATTCGCACGGAAAACCCTAACCCTAATTTGGAGAAATCCGAAATCGAACCCTAATTTGGAAATACCTCTTCTCTCTGATTTTGACCGAAGTCAAAATCATGCCCTTGCTGACGTCGGCGTGACGTCAGCCCTCCGATCAAAATCAAGCCGCGCCGAAACTTCCATTGCTGACGTCAGGATGACGTCGGCCGCCCGATTTCGCTCGCCGAAATCGAATTTCGCCGTTGCGATTTTGACCTAGTCAAAATCGCTACAGTGTCCGTCTCGAAGCGAACGCCCCACGCGTTCGTCTTCTCCGTTTCACCTCGGACGAAGCTTTCGACGCCGCCTGCGTCGCCTCAGCCGCCGGGCGCCGCCGCGCCTGCGACCTCGCCGTCGACAGCCGCCTGCTGCCAGAAGTTGTCGCCGGAAACACCGATACAGAGGAAAGGAGCTTTGAGAGAAATCGAAGCTTTATTCGTCGGATGAAGCTTACAAACGCCGACGACCTCCGTCGGTGCCCTCTTCCCCTCCCTCACCGGTGATTCCGGTTACAATCGCTGTGTTTCTCTCGTCCTCTCGTCGGCACCGTCGCGCCGACCTTCGCCCCTGGCGGCATCAGAGCCCTGCTCTGGAAGAGGCGACGGCGCCTCGCCGTCGCCGGTGGAGTCGCTCCCCGGCGCTCTGTGTGGTGACGCCTCCGCGCACCCCTTTCCGCTCGATCGCGTCTTCCTTTATAAGGACGCATCGCCGAATCTTCCGCCGAAGCTCGCGTCTGCTGACGAGGTCTCCATCGACTCGTCTGAAGCCGCGTCCGAAGATGCCTCTGTGCCCGAGTCTTTCTCCAGCTTCGAGTTGACGACGCCGCGTCTGCCGTCGCTCTCCGAAACTGCAGTCCGCGTCTTCCGGAGAAGCCGCGTCCGTCGAACCCGTCAGAGCCGCTGCTCCATGTCTCCCATCTCTGGTGAAGACGAAGCCTCCGTAGATTTCTGCTTCGTCCGCCAGAGCTTCACGCACCGCCCGTCCGCTTCTTCCGTCCGAAGCTTTCGGTGAGCGTGCGTTCGCACGCTGCGACGCGCACGCATCTGCGTCTGAAGCACGCGAAGCTTCCGCTTCGTTTGGAGTTGGTCAACTTCCAATGTTGACCCGCCGTTTTCCTCAAATCGAGCTCCCTTAAATCAGGTGGGCTTCCTTCTGTGGGCCTGGGCTTGGGTTGGGCCAAACCGGGTGAACCCGGGCCTGACATACAGTATATTTGGCAATTTGGGTCGGATCATAAATAAATTGTGTGATCTAATTAAACCAACCTAAACATGGCCCATATAATTAATTGGGTTAAGCTATCTAATCTGAACACAATCAAAATATAATCGGGTCAATCTGACCCGACTCGAATAACTCATTTATTAAATAGGTCATTTGTTAAGCCGATGTATTTGACTCGACGTGACCCAATTATAAATTTATTATTCATATTTTATATATAAATAATAAATTAATAAAAATTTTATTAAATTTTATAAAAATTTAAGCTTGTGGTGTAGGCCAAAATTTAGGTTAAAAGATGATTATAAAAGATTTGGGTTTATAGACTAACATTAGGAGTTGGACAAGCCTATATTTAAAATTTATATATGTAAATATATAATGTAATCAGGTTAAATAAGTCAACTCGTTTATAACATGATACAACTCGATTATTTTCAAGTCATAAATGGGTTGACCTGTTTATGCTCTGAACACGATTATAACTTATTCGAACTCGCCTAATTTCGTATCGAGTCAGGTCAGGTCAGTGGGTTGGGTCATGTTTTGCCGGATCTATTAACAGTTTAATTTTCTTATTATTCGCTATTCATATTTTATTTTTAAACACTATTTATTTATATTATATTATATTTATTACATAAGCGCCGAGAGTCCGAAGCTAGACTATCAGGCCTATAGGCCGGTCCGGCCCAGTGACGCACTAGGCAGGCCCGGAACGGTGAATCTGAACTGGGCCTCCTGCTGGGCAAGACCACAGAGCCGCCGTGGTCAAGGCGGGGACTCCCATTTTACACCACTAGTCGTCGGCGTAGTAAGAAATTTCTCGAAGCAAAGGAAAGTTGAACCCTCTTCCCTTCTCCGCTTCCTCCGCTGGCTCGGTCGCGGCCGTTACCTTTTCCCAAAGGTACGCCCTTTCCATCCTCCTCAATTCCCTTCTCTTTCCTAAGTTCGAAGTTGTCTTTTGAGCTCACAATCTCTTAAGGGATTTGTTGTTGTGCTTTGCTTGCTCGATGAATTAGCATCTTTCCGTTGCTCCTTGCTCTGGTTTCATTTCTTTCCAGTTTAGTTTATGGAGAAGATTGCAAGGTATATGCACTGTTTGACGTCTTTGCGATCTAATACTTCCCCTTCTGAAAGCAAGAAAGTATTTGACGAGAATATTTCTCTTTTCTACTGTGCTATGTAAAGGTCTTGATTCTAATTTATAAACCAAGTTCCTATGGAAATAGAAAGAAGCAAGCCGGAGACCGAGTTACCTATGCAAGAATAGATAGTAAGAAATAATCTAATTTTCGTTGACAAAAGCCATAATCAAAGTAAACCCCTAGTTCTACCATAAAGTCTAGGGGGATTGAATCTGTTTGGAGATTAATAATTGTAATTTTAACGTCGGAAAAGCTTTTCTTATCATGTGTACTTGATCCAGAGTAGGTATCGGATATAACTGATTTTTTTTTTCTAACTGAAAATATAGTGAAGTGATAGTTAATGACAATACGTTTTGCTACAAATATGGCATATATCATTGTGTACAAACTGAGCTGCACCTGTATTATTATAGTAAACATAGGAGATAGAGAGAACCTTCTATATCATTTAATAGACAGTCGCAGCCAAATAATTTCTGGTGCTGTATTTGGTAAGGTACAGTAGTTTGCTTCAATGCTACAAGTTTACGACAAAAGAACATGACCTATTTCTTACTTCTCCAAGAAATAAGAGAATTACCAAGTGTGACATGCAAACAATGTGAAATGCCAATTATAATGGCTTCAGTGCACTTCGCATCAACATAAGCTAATACACAAGCAAAGGCCACGGAGAACAACATAATGATCGTTTTAGTCAAACTGATTGCTGAACTACATAAGAATGCTAGGGTGAGTGTTCATGAGGTTTATATACTAAGCCACCTACTAGTTATCAAATTGAGTAGCATATAGCAGAAGCTTTCCATCATTTTTGTCATGATTGAAATTGTTTTCTAGTAGTGTTGAAGAAATTTTGGGGTTAAATAAAACTGCACACGTGATGAGATCATGAGCATATTTGATTCACAAGAAATAAGTTTGGGAGATGGAGGTGGTGCCTGATACGTAGCACAAAGAGCCAAGGAGCCTATCATCTTAAAAAATTGATGAAGGGCATTTTTGAGTTTTGAATTGTTGTAAAGTCGTTCAATTTAATCGCCATATCATTCAACATAGAGAAAAGGTAAAATAGTGTCATGAGAAGTGCACAAAATGAAGAATGTCAGCTTGTAAGAGCTATGTTGAAACCGAAGAGAGACAATGATATGATCGAATTTGTCAAATCAAATACAAGGTGTTTTCTTAGTCCATATGAAGCTTTTTGCAGTCAACATACTTGATTAGTAAGTTAGAATCCCCAAATGATAGTGTCCATATGAATTTGTGAAGATTAGTTGTGAACTTCCAGTGCCGCTAATCGAAGCTTCCGGTGCCGTATCGAAGCTTCCGACACTTTGCCGCTCCGTTGCTACTCTCTCCGCTATTGCCGTTGACTCGCTGCTACCGCTCGGTACCTACGGTACCGTACCAGTCCGGCGGCTCACCGGAACGGTACGCTGGACCGGTATTCGAATCCTTGGATGCAATTTCTCAAAAGTAAGAAAAAGAAGAGTGCAAGAATCTCTTCTTACTCTATCTATTCTTGATTGAAGCTTTTTGCAACTAGTAGTGCTTTATGGCTGTCAACAACCTTTATTTTAATGTTGAATATCCACTTACAACCTAGTGCAATTCTAACAGGAAGCTAATCAGCCAAATACCAAGTAACTTTTGCTCAAAGCATTAAATTCCTCACAAAATGCTTTTTCCCCATGCAGGATTACGGAAAGCATATTTAAAAGAGGTGGATGCGTGATGAAACAAAACATTAGTAAGGAAAGAAGTATCATATCCTTTTAGGCGTACATTAGGTGTTCTATATACATGAGGATAATGTGACTCATTAAATGAGGATGGTACAACCGTACAAGATCATCAAACATATTAGAATTGTTGAATTGTTAATTTGTTACAGGATAGAGCTTGTTCTCAAGGCATAGTGGTGCACTTCAATTTGGAAGGAAATATTTGGTTGAGATATGTTGTTAGGGAATAGAGTAGTGACAATAGAGATGAAATGGTATCTGTTCCTGAAAACACCATGGCAAGAGATGCAAAGGTGCTTGTCTGTTGGATTGTAACCTTTTATGTTCAGTGTCATATCTAAGAAACATACACATAATGAACAAGCAAATATTGTCTCTATTTTTTGTTGGTAGGTAAGCAAAACAACTACAACCAAAGGGATGCAAATAATTGTTATTTGGAGTTTTTTATAATGTTCATGGAAATGAGTTTCCATGTGACACTTGGATGAAGTCACTCTATTAATCATGTAACACGTATTAAAATAGCCACCCCAAAAGGGATTTGGGAAATCAGAAGAGATAAATGCTATTATATAGTATCAATAATTTGTCTTTGTTTGCTCAGCAACTCCATTTTGTTCAGTGTGGGTGCAAGATAGTTTAGTTTGAGTGCTTGCATTTTTGATGAAGTTCTTTAATTCTTGAGTGAGGTATTCACCACTAGAATCAACGAGAAGTGTTTTTATGTCTGTAGAAAACTATGCAAATCATGTTGCCAATAGATTTATACATGGTAGAAACTTCAAAACAAGAATTTTCATCACAAACAAATAGAATGCTGTAGCAAGCACCTCCCATGGTAGTTATTTATAAAGTCCCCATACATCTTAACAAATAATATCAAAAGGAGATTTGGAAAAAGGTGCTTAGTAAAACATGAAGAAATTGCTTTATATAATTAAAGTTTAAACATTAATATTTAGTGGGAGAAACATTTACAAGAAGCCATCGGAAGCCAATTTATTTAAATAAAAGTTGGAGACGTGGCCCAATCATTGATGTCAAGAACAATAAAATCAACAGACATGTACCAGTGATAGAATGCTTAGTGCATATGCAAGTTTGAAATATTGGCTGATTCAACTGTGATCCATTAAGAAACACCAGAAGATGAAACTGCATAGAACAAAGTCAAGTCATTTACCTGCCATAGTCCCCACGTTAGCAGGAGCCTTCTACCTCCCGACTGTCTTTTCTCTTACATCTACCTCGTCCATCTTGCGATGCTCTCTGGCCCAAAATAACTAGCTACTTCAGTGGTAGTGGCTTTTCTTGCTTCTTAGGACATAGCTGATGTGAGACAATGCATGCATGCCCTAAAGCTGCAGTACACAGTCTGTACTCTCTGTATTGGTTTTTTTCATAGTTTGACAACCAGGTGATTGACCAGGTTCAGGTAGAGTACTTCCAGTCCACGTACTAATATTTTGCAGTTCTAATACTAGACTGTAAAAAGTGGATACTTCAACCCAAAATGAAAACACTTAATAGCCCCCAATCTCTCTCTGCATTGGCTGCACGACCTCTCCCTTGGATGAACACAACGGCTTTGTCAGAATTGAAATCTTGTTTGGATTTGCAATGACAAAAAAATGCCAAATCGATAGTGGCTGCTGGTATGGTCTGCAATAAACTTCTAGCTGTTTTTATGACGATGAGCTCATATATTTAAATTCGTCTGAATTTTGGTAGTATTGGTTCCAAGGAAGGCTCAGAATTAATGTGTCTATGGTAATAAATTGTTTGAGAACTTTGGATTACGAGGCCTTTCAGCTGACAAAGTCTTAAAAAGATTTGACTTGTTTTTACTCATGATATTAGTGATTTTTTGCCAGATGTCCCTGCAGGAAAGTCTCAATAGGTTCAAGCAACAACAGGAAAAGTGCCAATCAACTCTGACCAGTATTGCAGTCCGAGCTGCACCTTCAAAGGCTTCTCAATCACACAAAGCAGCACCTACAAGCACTTCAACTGCACCAAAAGTATCTGCGCCTATTAAATTTTCAAATGACACAGAAAGGCTGCAGCATATTAATGCGATTAGAAAGTCCCCTGTTGGTGCACAACTTAAACGAGTTATTGACCTACTCTACGAGGTATGCCCACTTGAAATTTATGATTGTTTCCAGGGATCAAAGAGCAAAGCATCTAGATTATATAACTTATCATGTTTTATGGAGGCACTGTAATAAAATTAATTAGCCTAAGTAAACTTCGCAGTGTGCATAAAAAACATGTAGGCGTCTTTCCTTTTGTGAAGAAATGTTGATAACTTGAATGAAACGATTCAGTCCTCAACTTCTTGTTGCTCCCATTAGCAAGTGAAGATTGCTTGAAGTTTGATTATGGAATAAATATGTGCAACACGTCGCCTAACAGAAACAAGTTTTGCAGTTCATTATATCCAAGCACAGAGGAATTTGAGTGAAAAAATATAAATTTAAATTGTTGATCAGCAATTATGCTTGAAAGTAAATTATTTGATTTGGGGATCATGTCAGGACCAAGAGACCCTATAACCTATTGCCTGTTGGTTGGTAAGAATGCTTTATGTCTTAACAATCTACTGACTGAATCATAGAACAGCAATTTTCCATGAACATTTTTCAGCCTCAATTTGTTCTTATCTATACCTCTTTCTACTTTTGCAGACAAGGCAATCCTATACACCTGAAGAAATAAATGAAGCATGTTTTGTTGATGTAAATTCCAATAAGGCCCTGTTTGACAGCCTTAAGAATAACACTAAAGTAAAATATGATGGGAAGCGTTTCTCTTATAAGGTACCATTTCTCTTGAAGAGAATAAGATTTTTCAATACACTGCACTTCCTCATTGTTGTGCTTCATGTATTTGTTTTGTAGCTTACTGTATTTTGTCGTTTCCTATTATTCAAGATTTCTGCTCAAAACTGATATAATTCACGAGTATACGGCCACAAATAAATTACTAATATTACATACTGTTTATAGATTCCAATTTTATTTTGCTTTTGATTTCTAGTCAAGCTATACGGATAAACCAACCAGTTCAACAACTTGAGAAATGTATGTGATATGCGTTTCTCTGCTCAATTTAAACGTCATAGGAAACTGGGATTGTACTTGTATTAGACGTTTGAGTCCTAGAGTGCATGTTCATTTACGTACTGGCTGTAGTTTAATTATGCACTTCGCAGATGGATATGTTCATGCACGCTGCTGCAATACACGTTTTCTCTTTTTTTGTAGTGATACTATAAAATTAGTCGGTTGGTTTAGGATAAATTCCAACGTGTATAACATAGGTTGTCATCTAGAACTTTCCCTGAAAACTAATGAATACTCCAGGATTGATCCATTTGCTTATACATGTTTTACAAGTTCTTGTGCATTACATTTTTGTGAAGCTGTATGGTGAATGTCTTTTTGGATCTCGTACAGTCAAAGTATGATCTCAAAGGAAAAGATCAGTTGCTTTCGCTGATAAGAAAGTACCCAGAGGGACTCCAAGTTGTGGAGGTCAAGGATTCATATCCATCAGTTTTGGAAGATCTGCAGGTAGCTTTTTCAATATACGTTACTTGTTCTGTGTTGGTATAGTATTCTATATCCTTTGTTTTAAGAAGTTATTTTGTGAGTAGTTAATGACCATTTATTTTCTATGGATTTGCATTTGTTTTATTCAAAATTTAGTTTTCTTTGGTTGATTAAGTATAAGCTGAACTCCTCAGGTTTAAACCTATTTATCCAAAACTTTGGTTCGTATCTGGGCGAGCCACCCTAAATAAGTTATCCTTCTTTTTCCTAAATGCCCTTCTTTGCCTTTTTAAAAGAGTTTTGCCAGCAATCTGACATGGTTTGTTGACTGGATAATTTATCTCATGGAACCAACACGAGACAATGGGATTTTTATTTTGTAAGCTCTACTCCATTTTACTGTCTTTAGTCATGTGCATGTGTTAGAAGTTGATGTTTTTAGTGAATCTAATCGAACCGTTAGACTTCAGAAAGCACGGAATAGTTCTTGTTGCTGATATTCTTATGGTTTGCAATATGTTAGTTTGCTTTGGTTTTGAACCACGTTTCTGTCACTAGGTTTTTTTAAAAAATAAATTGATGTTTTTAGTGATCTAATAGACCCGTTAAGACTTAAGAAAACATGCAATAGTTCTTCTTGCTTTTATTCTTATGGCTTGCAATATTTTAGTTTGGTTTGGTTTTGAACCACGTTTCTGTCGCTAGGATTTTAAAAAATAAATAATTTAGATGGAGAGACTGGCACGCAATTGAATGTTACTTCTCACGGCAAATGATTTGTTTTGACGTGTTTCATGTCATGCCCCTTGTAGTTTAACACCAACCATTTGTGCACCGCACCCGCAGGCTCTTAAGGCAACTGGTCAAGTATGGCTCTTGTCCAACATGGACTCTCAGGAGGACATAGTGTATCCGAATGATCCAAAGGTTATGATAAAGGTTGACGATGACATAAAGCAGCTCTTTAGGGGGATTGAGCTACCAAGGGACATGGTTGACATCGAGAAGGAACTTCAGAAGAATGGCATGAAACCTTCTACCAACACAGCAAAGAGACGAGCCATGGCACAAGTTCACGGTATCGCCTCCAAGCCTAAGCCAAAGAAGAAGCGCGAGATCACGAGGAGGACAAAGCTTACTAATGCCCATCTTCCTGAACTTTTTCAGAACATGAACGTTCCAGATTCTTAATGCTGAACTCCTCACCTTCTAATTACAATGACATTCATGTGCAGTTGAAAGCATGTACTAATTGCTTCACATGTATGTGCAATTGACATGTTCTTCTATCTGGATATATGTAGCGTAACATGGATCTTTATGATTAAGCTGTTAGTGAGTATTTAATTTACTGAAATCGATAACTTTAAACCTCACAGGATTTCATTTCAAGCTTAGCACGTTTAATATCAGTAAGACAACACAAATTGTAACTTCTCGCAGGCGTACAAATCTCTGGTTCATATATCAGCAATAATGTGATGCTTCAGAATCATTTCCATGGTTCCTTACGAATTTCCGAGTTCACTGAAAATCTCCCAGGGAAGATTCCTTGATAGCTTTAGAAACTTCAAGCCCAGAGTGCAACTAAAAGTGGGCATGCTCCTTACTTTGCATTGCAATGCATCCATAACTCCTGGGACAATAGCTTGTAAACGAAATGGATGTAACTTTTGCGTTATGTTACACAAGGAGAGGTAACATATCCATGCCATTTGACCAAAGATGGTTCTGCCTGTTGCCCTGACAAAGCTCAGATTGTTGAATCTCGAATAGCATTCGTCTGAGCCAGCTTGCTGTTATTTGACTGATGATTTTCTTATGTTTCTTCAGTATCGCAACTTGATATATTCAGAAGCCATATGTCCATTAGTAAAAGGGGAGCTGTGATGATATGTGTCAATAGAGTTGTGTATTAACTGATCTGCATCTGAGTTTCGATGTTTTCAAGGATTTCAAGAATCTCCATAATTTGTGAATGAAAACTATCGCCCACAAGAAACTCATGAATCTCACCATTCACTTCGATAGAACTACAGCCCGGGGGTTTCTTCAAGCGCTCAGAATTCATCTCCTTCCTCAGTCTCATTACACCACTCCAATTGCTGACTCCGGCATAAATGTTTGAAAGCATCACTCTAGCCCATGGATCACACGGTTCCAGTTCAATTAAGTTCATTGCTGCAAGCTCACCTAGCTCCAATTTTTTGTGAACCTTGCAAGCACTCAACATGATCCCCCACAAAACTGCATTAGGCTTCATTGGCATCCCCAGAATAATATCATATGCTTCCTTTAATCTGCCCACACGGCCTAAAAGATCGATCAAACAACCATAGTGCTCAATCTTTGGTGCTAGGCCATACATTAACTCCATGGAATAAAAGATTTTGAATCCTTCATTTACTAGGCCTCCATGAGCACAAGCATTTAGAACGCCAACCAAAGTCACGTCATCTGGTTTGATCCCCATTTCTAGCATCCGTAAGAACAGGTGATGGGCGTGGTCAGCTCGCCCATGCATCGCAAGCCCACATATTGCCGAAGTCCATGAATACAAGTCTCGCCTAACTGGGACACTCTCAAAGACTTGAAGAGCCATTTCAATGCAGCCACACTTAGCGTACATGTCAATCAGGCAGTGATCCAAAGACCCATCAGAGTTCAAACTGATTATTCCTAAATATGCATGCAACCACATACCAGTGTCCAAAGCACCAATGCTAGCACAGGCAGAGAGAACAATGGAGAAGGTGAGCTTGTTAGGCTTTACGCCAGAAAATTTCATTTCATGGAACATTGTCAACGCTTCCCTGCACCGGCCCACTTGCGAAAGCCCTGACATCAAGGTGTTCCAAGAAACCACATCCCTCTCAGACATTCCGTCAAACAACATGCACGCTTGATCAACTAAACCATGCTTCATGTACTGATGCATAATGGCATTAAAAACTACGGGAGTTTTCCTAGGCATTTCATCGAGCAGGCGCTGGCAGATATCTAACTCAGCGCAATCACCGTAAACCTTAACTAATTCCGTGGTGACGAATGGGTCGACCAAGACGCCACCACCAATGATATATCCATGGATCATCTTCGCCATAGGCAAGCTGCCCAATCGATGGCACGCGGAGATCGCAATCGCCAGGGCAATTGGATCCAGAGACAGCCCAGAAATGAGCGCCGCGCGAAAGAGTTGCAACGCTTTGGAAGGCTGGTCAGCGGTGACGTGAGCTCGGGCCATAGCCGTCCGAGGGACGAGGCCTGGATGGGGGATTTCGTCGAACAGGGAACGGGCGACATCCACGTGGCCGAGATAAGAGAGCGAGGAGATGAGGGCGCTGGAGATGAAGTCATTGGAGAGAAGGCCGAGCTTGCGGACCCGGGAATGGAGCTGCTCAACCGCAAGGAGCGAGGAGGTGGCGGCGGATTTGGTGAGACGCACGAGCGAGCGGGCCGTGTGCAGGAGGGGCGCGTCGATCATGCGGCTGGGAGGCGGTTGCCGCATTTGACGAATCTCCAAGTCAAATGGACAGAGATCAATCGTTACTCCTGGTTTGTTTATCTATGTCTTTTGCACTAGCGAGCTTAAACATATATCTTCTAGTTAGATTTGTATAATATATTTTGTACATCTCAGGCAGGCTGGAGATGTGATTTACGGTCAACGTCACGAGAATGCAATCCTATTACAAGGGAGCATTTGACTGACTAATTGCATCGCATGACAAGTTAGGCATCAAACTAGAAACAATTCGTTTAATTTGTCCACATTTGCATTTACTAATAAAAAATATCCTATTATTTTTGAACCACCGACATCATCATCTCAAGAGTTGACTCATGCAATTGCCACGCAAGAGATCTCCAAAAAATTCTACCATATGACCAAACTAAGCGCAGCTTGCCATGTTCATATATCTCCAACATCAACGTAATCAACCAATCAGCCTTACTCTGCAGTCTATACACGCATGGACGCCAGCTCCATTGAAGATCCTTTTGCCCACTTCGGGAACCGGTCGCCATGCCCGTCGACCCTGCAACGCGTCGGCAGCGGCGGCAGCGACGTCATCGACCCGGCCGAAATCGGCGTGGAGGCCGAGTCCGAGTCCAGCAGGAAGCCGCCTTCCTCCCGCTTCAAAGGCGTCGTGCCGCAGCCCAACGGCCGCTGGGGCTCGCAGATCTACGAGACGCACCGCCGCGTGTGGCTCGGCACCTTCAGCGACGAGGCCGCAGCCGCCCGCGCATACGACGCCGCCGCGCAGCGCTTCCGCGGCCGCGACGCGGTCACCAACTTCAAGCCCCTCGACCCCGCCGATGACGCCGACGCGGCCGAGCTCTGCTTCCTCCGCTCTCGCTCCAAGACCGAGATCGTCGACATGCTGCGCAAGCACACCTACGCGGACGAGCTCCGGCAGAGCGGCCGCTCCTCCGGCACCGCTACTAAGCCGAAGGGCCCGCCGTCTCCTCGCTGCGAGGTAGCGGCGGTTGGGGAGCCGAGGAAGAGCCTCTTCGAGAAGGCCGTGACACCGAGTGACGTCGGCAAGCTCAACCGGTTGGTGATCCCTAAGCAGCACGCTGAGAATCACCTTCCGCGGCTGACAGGCGGCGCCGTCTCCGCGGGAAAGGGCGTGCTGCTGAGCTTCGAAGATGGCGGCGGGAAGCTGTGGCGTTTCCGGTTCTCGTACTGGAGCAGCAGCCAGAGCTACGTGCTGACCAAGGGCTGGAGCCGGTTCGTGAGGGAGAAAGGGCTCGAGGCCGGCGACGTTGTCACCTTCGAGCAGTCAACCGGCCCCGAGAGGCGGCTATTCATCGATCGCCGCCAAGGACCGGCTGTACGAATTGTGAGGCTCTTCGGGGTCGACATTGCAAGGAATCCGACGGCGGCCAACGGAGCCGGCAGGAAGATTGGAAAAAGGAGCATTGATCAAATGGAGCTGGACTCGATGCAGGAATTGCTCAAGAGACAATGCCTGGAAACTTATAATCTGTAGAGTTGCAAGTTTGGTTAGGCTCTAAAATCGATCGCTTAAGATACTAAATAAGATGGCGCAACTTTTCATTAGCAAATTTTGAAATTAATTTTTGGCCAAACAAAAGTGAAACTTAGAAAGACAAAAAAAGCTCTCTCCGCTTTCAGTAACACAAATGATTTGAATTGGATCTACAAATCGGTGAGAATCTGGGGCATTTGACTGATTTGACAGTCAACCACTTGATGGTCCGAAAACATGGTAGCCTCTTCTTTCATTTGAATGAATATAAGAGGCTTGCTCCATATCTTACTAGCAAATGGTACTATCAGAAACGTCATTTTGCCTTGAATGATGCATCTTCCTTCAAGAGGTAGAAGCTCGAACTTGCAAGTCTCTGCAATATTCTAAGTTTTACTAAAGAAACAGTGTACTCTCAAGTAGAATGATGACTAAAGTTAGGTTGGACTTTGGACTTTGGAGTGCTGATGGGCCTATCATTAATTAGTACTAGGCTGGCATACAAGAAGGGAATAGTCAAAGTCAATTCTTATGAAGATTATTATTTTCAAAGTTCACATGCATTAAGAAAAATAATAAACTTGTTGTGACAAGAGAGACAGCACACACTAGAAGACCACTGACACTAGAAGGTTTGAAGTTTTGGTGATAGAGGAGTGAGAGAGAGAAGGTTTGATTGGTTGGATCGGAAGACTAGTCAAGTCAATCTAGTGGAATCTTATGACCGACTGGAGATAGAGACAGCTGGAAAAAATATGAACAATCTGGTTCTCAGTTGCTGCTGAAAATTTAAAGATTGGATTGACTTAATTCTACGACTAATGCGCTTCTTGTCCTCTTGCTCGCTCTGCTCCAGCTGCATCACTTTCATGATAGATGCTGCCCGGAGGTTGACTACGATGCATGGTTGACTAAGGCGTAAGTCTTTGCCAAGGATTGGGGCTAGCTATTCTTGCAGACTGAAACTAATCAGAATGATCTCCAGGAAAAGTCAATCATGGATTTCCGCGCACGGCATTGCGTGGAGGATGGAAAACAAACTGAATCACAAATCATAAATCAAAAGCATATGTAGCAGAGAGGAGATGGAAATCTTGACAAGTTTGAGGAAACAAATGGCGGCACCTGCATCACTTCGTGAGAGAACTTTGTACTTAGTATATACGACCTTGCATTTAGCTTACGGCCTCACTGCTAGTTTGGTTAATCTAAAGTTTTGAGCCCTGCAACAGTAAGAAAAGGAATTGTTGGTTGCTACAGAATCAAAGTTACGGCCGCTCGGCGCTGTCAAACTCGAGCAAACCGGCCGGCGTCGGGATCCAGATTCCTCTGACCACCAAAAAGTTGGCGGCTTGGTCACCGTTACCGCCGCTCTGCAGCACTGGGCTTGTTCTTCTTGCGTGGATTCGAAACTTCTGGAAGTTCAATTTTAATCCAAGGATTAATTTGAGAGGAGAGATTATTGCAATTCTAAAACTACAGAAGCGTATGACTTTGATTCTTTTATGCTTGATGACTATTAATATGGTAGGAAGACATAGAAACTAGCTTCATCTCAAATTATATCAATGTATCGAGTATATTGACAGAAAAACTGGGCACTATGTGCCTACACATCAAGCAATATGTTGTTGATATTACTCAATAATTAGATTTTGAGTCATTTGTAACTCTTAATTGTTTGATTTAACTTTTTAGATAAGATTTTAGCTTATAAACTGTAAAACCTCTATTACTTAATATCTCTTAAATCCATCTCAATCATCTTTGTATGGCTTCAAGCTCAAAATATTATCTCATCTAGCATAATTTCAAGATGCAATTCTATAATATTTATTGGGAATTCATTGAGAATTTGTTATGCAATTCAAGAGATAATAGTTGTCATTGAGCTTCTCTATGTCTTCTTATTCAATGTGGACATCAAAAAAATAAAATCATAATAGGAGAATTTTATCATGTTATCAATGCAATCGATTGGCATATCATTATTGCCTTTCTATACCCTATGGCCTTTGTAATAAAATAATAATATAATGCAAGTGGAAGAGAAACACCAACACAAAAATCTCTACAATTCCTAGCCTCAAGTAATGAAAACCTAACAAGATCGAAGATAACAGAAAACAGAAAGCAGAAAAGATATTGAAGAAGATTGACGATAGGGATAAATTCAATCAGTTTTCTCAGTTTGATATTAATGAAGATAAAAGATCGACCATAACTGAGCACATATAAAGGATAATTTATTCATGTAATCCAATATACTTATATATCATAGATGCAAAGCAAAGGAAATGAAGAAAAAATATTAGGGTTTATGAGAAGAGGTAGACAAATTATAGACTCTATCAGTTTTCTCAGTTTTCTGACCTGCAAATGGCTCTTGATTTCATCATTTGTCAGCCCGTCCACCTTCATCAGTTTCCTGATTCGTTTTGGGGTTGCAGCTGCAATATGCGCAATCAATTGAGCTTACTATTAGCAATTCACACAATACATAATTGAATCCAAATTGCTTTACTTTAGATTGGCTGCCTCGATCGTATAGATAAATTAACCCACCATGGCAGCCGCCGAGCTGCTCAAGCGCAAGCACGAATCTCCTGTGCTGCTCTTCCGACCAGTTTCGCCTCACTTTTCTCTTCCCAAGACACTGGTCCTTCTCCTTCACCTCTCCTTGTGAGCCGCCGCCATTAGCTACCTCGTCCGCAGCTTCTCCGCTAGCAGTATCAGCGTCCGTGATCGTCTGACGTTCAACCTCAAAAGGACCTAATAATAACCGGGAATCTCCCCAGCTCCTCCTTGCAATTGGCTTTTCTGGATGAACCTGCAGACCTACCAGTTTCAGAGCTGCCCAAGAAGAGATCGAACGCACACATACAAGAATAAGCATGATCGACAGCCCTACCACCAGCGAGGGAAGTAATTGTTGTCCTCCTCCTGAGGACGTTGGTCTTAAGGAGATCAGCTCCTTCACCGGAAGCTGGCGCCTTGGATTCTCGTCGGCGACCATCAGCTGCTTGTATCTCTCAATCGCTGTTAATTTATTTGTATAGGATGAAATTTAATAAAGACAGTACAGGGAAAAAAAAGCGCATGCATTACTAGCTAGTTCCTGATCAAAACTGTTACTTTGATCGATGAGATGCAGACACAGAGGAAACTCCCGGTGGAAGACCTCCACCTTCTGCCTTTCCTCCTCCAGCGTGTGGATCAGTTCCTCAAAACTGCGCGACTTCTCCAGCTGATCCATTTCCTGATCTCCCTTAACAAGATCTAATCACCCAACCAACACAAGAAACTAAACAAAAGGAGAAGGAGTCGGATCGATCAACGGTATACGGAGTCGATTCGTCGCACAATTAAGCAGCTTCTTGATCAATCTCCTTTCTCTTTCCCTCCTCCGCCTCCATTTGGAACTTTCGCCTGCGCGCATGGAGTGAAGTCAGCCATGATGTCGGATAGAGAAGATGAAAAGAATCGTTTGGGGAAGAAAGCGAGGCATGTCATTGATGCAATGGTGGGTTTGGTTTCTGGATCGATCGTGAGAGGATTGCCGAGTAGAATATGCGTGCAGATTCTATGGAGGATAAGTTAAATTACTGCCGGAGTCATTTGTTTATCGCTGGGATGCCACTCATGACTGCATGCAACGAGGACAAGTTCAAAGACAGATATATATATATATATATATATATATATATAGCTGCTAAATATTATGCGGGAACCTGAGGACAATTCCAATGGAACTCCACCCATAGAATACAATTGTGCGTGTAACGACTAGTAATCTTAATTACATGCCCATTAATTGCACGTCGTCTCGAACTAATCGTCAGGCACTAACTTAACTTCAATTTAATTCGGCCGGATCTCAATTATATCACGCGTTACAATGGATTCTTAATTAATTGATTCAATTTGAAGTGGTCAATGTTGACTTTTGTTCCCGTAAATTTTAATTTTGCAAATTTATTTCCCTTGAGCTAAACAAAAATTTATTCTTATTTTCATCTTGTAATTTTAAAAAGAATATAATTCCATCTTAAAAATACAACACTTACATTGTGTTTAGCAGCACAGACGAAAAATAGGAAGAATGAAAAATCGAAAGGGAAAGGAAACAACAGAGGATGGAAAAATTGATCACGCGATTTTCACGTGATCAAACGAGAACTGGAAGAGGGGAGAGGGAAGGCGACGATAGAAGTAGTGGCAGCAAGGGAGAGGTGGTAGAGCGCCATCCCGGCGTCGCCGCGTGCGCGGCCACTGTCGCCTGATGAGCGGGTAAAGAGTTCAAGCAGCGGTGGGATGACGCCAAGGACGCCGATAGCGGCGCGGTTTTCATTCTCGATGGCGAGTCCAAAGATGGCGCCGAAGGCATGGTACCTGGCCTCTTCTGGACCCCTCTTCAGCACCTCGACGAGGGCCAGCACCATCTCCGACCTCAAAAGCTTAATTTTTGTTCATCCGCGACAATTATCTCGGAAAAAGAATAGGAGGATAAAGACGAATGATAAAAGCCAGACGACGGGGTAGACACTGACGAAAAGCTCCGAGCAAACCCTCTTCATGCAAAGCTCTGTCGCCTTCTCTACCAGAATCACAGGTGAAGCTCTGTCTGCAAGGCTCGACATTTTCGGAAGAGCAAGCGACGAAGAAGGGCAGCGGCAAGGAGGCGGGGAGGTAGAAGCGGGCGGGGATGAGTTCGATGAGACGGTCGAAGAAGACGGAGTGGTCGTGGATTAGGGCTTTAAGACGGAGCGGTAGAAGCGGCCCGGACGCAGCAGCTGCGGAGGAGAGCCCGGACGTGACGTTTCTTCGTATATCCGTCCAAAATAGGACGGATCAAATTTGGAAGAAAAAAAGGATAATTTTCCTTTAGATTTTCCTTGTGTACTTTCCGTCCGTCCTGTTAAATAAAAAAAAATTAATTTTCCATGAAAAATACTTTTCGTCCGCCTGCTAAAAACAGTGTTAAAGTTCAATTGTTCATGTCGCAAATTGATGGCAACGTCTTTCAAAGTGGATTGTGTTAGTGATCACATACATTGAACATAGCCATGGTTTTGTGTGCTAATGTATGTAGTCCTTTCATTTGGTATTATTCGTCATGTATGTAGTCGTATTTTTGTTAGAAGTATTAGGGAAATATTACAAAATAATCCAAGTCTTAATTGATTTAATTAATTAAAAAGAATTTGTATAACTATACAAAAATATTTGTCATTTATGAGAAGGATTCAAGATGAATTATTTGGATAGTGACAAGTACATTATTGTATGCTAGAGCTGTGGGTTTTAATCTAAGTTTGTTGATAATATCATCCTCGAAAATATAATTTCACATCCAATTATATGTCACAATAAAAATACAAAAAATATATCAACGTGTTTTGAAATGTCGTAGAACATCTCATCATTTGATAAAAATGTCAATTCAATTGTCAACACACATTAGAGCAACCCTTTCAAAAGATTGGTCAACTAAATTATTTTCTTAATTAAATTAACAATTATTACGTATAGAAATTGCAAATTTTCCCATGTCTTCACAATCAACTTCACATATCTTGTAGACTAATTATTTCAGACATGTGGTTAGGCCTAGTGTTAGGCCCAGCCGATCTCGGGCCGGGCTGCACAGCAGTTGGGCATGGGCAAAGGCCCAATGCCCGGTCCTCCTCTCCTTGAGCTGCCCGCTGGAGGCGGATCCGGGCAGCGAACGCGCGACCCGGATCCAGCCCGCCACCCGCGAGACGCGCTTGCAGAGGCGCGAACCAGACGGCGACTTCCCGAGACGGCGGCTTCAGCATCCCAAGGCACGGCAGCGGCTGCAGGCGGCAGACGGGACGCGAAGAAAAGTGGTGGCAGTGTCCTCAGGCGGCGGGGGCAGTGGAGAAATGGGAGAGCTTCGGACGCCATCTCGATAGGCACGCGAGCGACGAGCGAGCCCTCCTCCACACACGCGAGCGAAGTGAGCTACGAGCGTGCGACCTCGATCCGGACGAGAGGTGTACGAGCAGCTCCGACCTTCCTCTTCTCAGGCGGGGACTAGCGGCCGCGCCGGCGAGTCTTCCGGCGGCGGCGGGGTCGGACGTAGAGGCGAGGTTGAGAGGGAGAGATCGGTGTACAGAGAGGAGAGGGAGAGGGGTTTTAAGGCTACTGTATTTGAAGATAAATAACAGCAAACTTTCCCCTCTGATCCGGCAACTTTCCGGTGTGTTTTCCGGCCAGTTCCTGTGTCCTCTTGAATCGACTTCTCCACCTCCGATCGGTGTTTTCCGGTGACGAGAGAGCCGCCGAAGAAGGCTGAGGGGCGGGAGGCATGAGTCGGGCCTCTCCCCTGCCAGGCCCTTTCCGGCGACGAGCCCGGTGAGAGCGCGTTGCCGCGTTCGCCGTTGACGCCGCGAGGAAGACGAACGAAGCTTTGTTCGTTTCGAGACGGGCGGTCAAAATCAGTCAACGCTGCGGTGAATTCGGTGAAATTCGAAAGCGAGTGTTGGATTTGGCTGACGTGGCGTGATTTGGGTTGATTAAGCTTGCTTAGCTTAATCCGGGTCTAACACCTAGTGTCACGCCCCGGTCGGAACGGCCTGAAAACAACGCTTATCCGTTGTCTCAGAGCCGTCCGGCTGAACACCAGAACGTGATCGCGCTAGGGTTTCCGGACCGAATCTCGTCCCCAAATTCGAAACCCTAGTTCCTGCTCAATTTTTCTTCCCAAATTACAAGTCTCTCAAAAGAAACCCTAACCCTAATTTGAGAAATCCGGAAAATCAAAATACCTTAAATTGATTTTGACCCGAGAGTCAAAATCACCGAAATAATCCGAATTCACTGTTGAAAATCGCCGCCGAATCGCCCTTGCTGACGTCACGCTGACGTCAGCCACCGATTAATTTTGTTGTCGCGAAATCGTTCTCCTGATGACGTCACGCTGACGTCGGCACGCGGAATTGATTTCGATTTCGAATTCGCGCCGCCAATTTTGACTTCTTCCTCGCTGACGTCTGCTTGCGTCAGCCTCCAACTCGCCTCGTTTCTCGCATCGTCGTCTTCGTTCGAAAACTCGCCGCTTTCGTTCTTTCCGTTCGTCCGAAGCCGAGCGTCGCCGCGCTCGCGATCTCGCCTGAAAGGACGCCGCGCCACCTGCGCGTCGTCCCAAGCTCCCGTCGCCGTCCGGAAGCCACCCGCCGCCGGAACCTGCTGGAAGTGTCGCCGTGAACCGAGAACAGGGGACGGAACAGGGGAACACCGGTGGAGAGAAAGCAACCTTTATTCACCTTCAGAAGCTTACAAACTCTCGGCGCCGACGACCACCGTCGCCGGTGCCCCCCGTCCCTCCCTCGCCAATCACTATCGGCTACAAGCTCCCATTCTGTAACTCTCGCCTCGACGTTCGTCGTCGCCGGCTCGCTCAACCTCACCGTTGGTAAAGGGGCTCTCGCCCTGGAGGGGCGTCCTCCCCGACCCGCCAGGAGAGCCGCTGTGCGTCGCGCGCTCCCCTTTGTTGTGTCGCCTCTGCGCACCCCGAGCTCCGTCCGCCTCGCCGGGCTTTATAGGGAAGGAGCTCCCCTGCTTCGCTTCCGATCTTCACGCGCGTCCGCCTCTTCAACCTCCGCGTCCGGGTCTCGCGGAGAGGACGGCGCCTTCGTCGCCAGCAGCGCGTCCGAGTATCTTGCTGCGGACGGACTCTTCTCGCTGCGTCGTCCGAAACTCGCAGCCGCTTGCTTCGCTGCGACTGCGTCCAAGCCGCGTCCGAGGTTTGCGGAGGAGTCGACTCCGTTGCGTCGCCCGATCTGGTCGCCGCGTCGTCCGCTTCAATCGCGAAGGCGCTGCTCGATTTCCGCCGGATCCGGACGTTGCCGCGTCTGCCACCTCCGCGCCGATTGGAGCTGCTCGTTGAAGACGAAGCTGCTTCGCTTCGCTTTTCTCGGCGAGCGCACGTCCGAGTCACGGGGTGAAGACGAAGCCGTGCGCCGCGTCTGCGTGATGCCACGCTGATGTCTTTTGCTCCGGGTCAACATCCCAATTCGATTTCGGCGTTGACCGGCCGAAATCGGGATGTTATCTGTTTCGATGGTGTGGGCCTAGTGGGGTTGGGCTGGTGTCTGTTCCAGCGGGCCTTGGGCCGAACCGGCGTGACCCAGGCCTGACACCTAGCATGGAGTATTTTTTGGTGGAGCTAAGTACAATACATGGGCTTAGCTGGACCTAAATGAAGCCCAAAATGATTAGGCTTAGCAAAAACCACTTTATTCGCTAAATCGACCCCTCCGTAAAATCGCAGCCACTGCCGTCGACTCCAGGTCGCTTAGAAATTTAAACGAAGGGGCTCAATTTTTGCCCCTCTAATATTTTTTTTAATTTTTTTTAAAAATAATGTACTTCTTGTAAGCTTTTCAATGGTACTAAATTTAAGGTATTTTATATCACGTATACGTATATAATATCCTAAACAAGATTATATTTTTTTATAAATAATTTTTTATTTTATATGTGATATTGATTTAGGATATTATATATGTATACGTGATATAAAATACCTTAAATTTGATACCATTAAAAAACTTAAAAAAATATGTTATTTTTAAAAAAAATTAAAAAAATATTGAAGAGATAAAAATTAAGTTCCTCCATTTAGAAATTTATAAGCGACCCGGGTCGCTTAGAAAACGCCGTCGCGATAGTCGCCCGCTCGCTCGCCGCTGCAATCATTGCCCGCTCGCCTGCCGCTGCAATCATCGCCCGCTCGCCCGCCGCTGCAAAGATCGTCTCCCACCGCCGCTTTCTCGCTCGACCGTCGGTGCTCGCCACTTCCTTTTTGATCGATCTTCTCATAATGTAATGTCTGTCGTGTTCCCACCTCCCAACCCTCGCTCATCACCATCGCTGCCCGCGACTTCCTCTTTGGTTGACCAATTTTGCTCCTTTCACAATTGCTTTTCTATTATTTCTTGACGACTGAATCCAAAATTTTTACAGTTTAATGGGTGCGTCAAAGTTTTGAGTTGTAAATTAATGATATGCTCCTTCGGATTTATTCCGCTGTACTCATATTTTCAAAAAAGGTTCTTGTTCTATTCTTTGGCATCAGGTTTTTTTCTCGAGCTGAATTATTACTTCGATAATTTTTTTTTTTGCTAATTTTGGATACCACGCCATAGAAATGCTTTTGTAGATATGTTTTTTTCTAGTACACTTTTTATCAATTGGGCCTTGATGTGATAATCATTGATAAAAAATTATAGAATCAGTTGAGCTGTATTTACTCCAAGAAATTGATAAATTAAATATCAGAAATGTTTTTATTACTCCATGTTTAGACTGCAGTTGTTTCATATCTGCTCTAGCTCTTTGTTGATTAGTGTTTACTTTTCATGTGCTCATGGTCCCCAGGTGTTCCGGCTGCCATTGTTGCATTCCTTCTTTGTGCTAGCATTCTCTTCTGCAGATGCAAGAGGAAAAAGTATTCCACACCTAATGGAAGGGGCTCTTCCAAGCCATCCTCCAAGGACCCTGAAAAGTCCAGGCAATGATGAGTTAATGATGATGCCATACTAAGGAAACTGAAGTATGCCACATCAAATACGCTTTTCAGAATGGCCTCTTCCACGCCATTCCTTCTTTGTTGATTTTGAGGGATTATAAATAGTTGGTATTCTCTGTGAATCACATATTTGGGGGTAGAATCTGATGGATAGGTCACAATGTCACATTTCTGGTTCTTTTGCATTTTTTTTGTGGCTTGCTCAATTCAGGCAAGGTGATGTAATTTGCCCGTGTCACAACATCATTCGTGTCATGTAAGTAATATTGAAGTAGCATGTTTCAGTGCAATTAATATTGTTGATATGGCATGTGTCATGACAATTATATATATTTTTTAATTTACATGGATTGCGCCATATAGGTAAGAGAAATCATTATCCTATTAATTTATATTTAATCCTCATTTTATAGTTATGTATTTATAATTTCACTTAATTAGGTTATGTATTTATAATTTCACCTAATTAGGTTAAATTAGGATAATTAAATTTATTCTAAATTAATTAATTATATTGCACCTAATTTTACATAGATTAAATGATCAATATTATTATTAAAAATAATGTTGGCTTGAGTGAGATTTAAAGCCATGGTGTCAGTCCCCCAATTAAGCTAATCATACTTAATTAGCCAATCGTGCACCTCGTCAGCAATTCTCGTCCGCCAATTTTGAAATTTCTCTGCGATGTTGACTTTGACCACACGCCTCCTTTCGAACGCTACGCGCGTTCGAACAAATCCTTTCGCGTGTGTCAAACGCACAACGGCGCCGGGAGGGAAGGGGCCTACGGCAGGGGAAAGGCCGCGAGCGGCCCTTCGGCCTCAACCTACTTCGTCTGTGCCCCTCTAGACACCGGAAGGTCACCGGCCGAAGGTGGAGAAGATGGCCGGAATCCGCTGGCTAAAAACCCAAGAAACAGGCGCCGGTGAGGGGAAATTTTCACCGACCTTATTCCTCCAAAACCAATGGTTACATAAAAACCCTCCTTTCTGTACACACGCTCAACTCCTCTCCTCTTCGTCCCATCTTGCGTCGCTAGAGTGCTCGCCGGAGATGTCGCCAAAATCACCGCCTGAGGGAGGAGGAGGTGGCGGACCTCTGTCCGCTGCAGCTTCGTGGAGGAGGCAACGCTCTCGTCGCCTACACTCGTCGCTGACCGCCGCTCGGGGAGGAGGAGGAGGAGGCGCTCTCACCTCCATCGTCGTCCGCCACCATCATCTCCGACTCGTGGAGACGACGGGTTCGCTTCCCCCGGTCTCGTGGGGAAGACGCGCCCGTCACGTCAAAGATAGCAAGCGCGGTGCTGCTTCCACGTCCTTTTCTTCCGCTCCCACCGCCAACAGCCACTGCCAATTGCCATCAATGGGATGCGACGCCCGCCAGAAGCCTGCTTCACCTCTGCATCGGCCACCACCTAAGGACGTTGCCACGAACTGGACGCCTGCCAGCCACTGCTACTGGGCGGAGTCGGATCCACCTCCTGTCGCCCGGGTCCATCCGCTCCCAATGGGACCGCTCAAAGGGGTATCGCCGGGGCCTTGGGCCTCCGCCCAGGCCCAAATGCAGCTGCCCAGAATCGCATGGGCTAACACATGGTGTCCGGCCCGGATTAAGCTAAGACGCCCTTAATCAACTTTAATCACCCGATTAATGCGTCCACGTCAGCAATAAGCGACTTCTTCGTTTCGACCGCGAGCTCCTCGTTTCGACCGCCTGCACGCGTTCGAACAAGTGAACGTCTTCGCGTGCGTCGGACGCGCCGCGACTGCTCGCCGCCGTGAGTGTCGCCGGAGTCGGGAAAGGGCCTGCCGGAAGGGAGAGGGACTGCTCGCGTCCCCTCGCCCCTCAGCCTTCTTCGGCGGCCCTCTGGTCGCCGGAATGGACCGTCGGAGGTGGGAATGGAGCTCTATAAGCTCGCCGGAGAAGACGCCTGAAAGTCCGCCGGAAAACACACGAGAAGCTTGTGGAAAGTTTCCCTGTTTATTGCCCTTTACAAACAGGTACCTAAAACCCCTATTTACACACTCTCCACGCTCTACACTTCTCTCCCTCTCGTCTGACCTTACTGGCGCTGGGAAGCTCGCCGGAACGCGCACGCTGGTCTCCGCCTGAGGGAAGGAGAGGGTGACGGACCGCTCGTGGAGGGGGCGGCCTCTGCCGCTCGTCGCCCGCTTCGGGAAGGGGAGGAGGCGGAACCGCTCGTCCGCCTGATCTCGCCTGCGCTAGACGCCGCCGCGTCGCTGGTGGGAAAGCCGCTCGTCGCTTTCGTCCGGTGGAAGGGGGAGCACAGCTCGCTACTCGCCGAGGAGGTGCGGCGGAGAAGAACGCCCCGTCGCTCGCGTCTCTCGCCCGGGTGAAGATCACGTGACGTCCGCCTCACGCTTCGATTCCTTTTTCCTGTGCTGCCGCCGCCTACGCCCATGCTTCGGATGGGACGCAGCCTCGGAAAACCCCGTTGCCTCGCGCCTCCGTGCGCACGTCTAGAGCCGAATCGGGTCGCGCCTCTGCGCGTCTGCTGCCCGAATTCGCCTCCTTGCGAACCCGCTCAAGTTGCGAACCCGCTCAAGCTGAGATCCCTGCCTTGGGTAGGAGTGGTAATTTCATCCGACGGGTTTGGGTATTCAATCTGACCTGATTCGTTTAGCATAGGTTCGGATACCCGTTTAGCTAAACGGATTGTGTTTCGATTTAGAGGTATGGGTACCCACGAGTACTCGATACCCAATTTTAAATAAATATAAATATATTTTTTATATTATTAAGATATAAATAATAATAAAATAACTATTATATAAATATTTATTACTATTAAAAATATAATAATAATAATAAATAGATATTATATAAATATTTTTATTTTAATTTTAATTTTTAAACTATATTTTATTAAAATAATATAATAAATAATTTATTTTTTATTTAATCAGGTACCCGCAGGTACCCGTTTAAATATCCGACTCGGGTTTGGGTCAGGTTCGGGTAGCGGGTTCGGGTATCGGGTCGGGTTCGGGTTTAGGATAAAACCGCGGGTACCCGACCCGTTGCCACCCCTAGCCTTGGGCCTCCGCCCAGGCCAGATACTGATCAACCCGGTCCAACGTCGCCTGGGCCTAACAACTCTCCCCCAGCTGAGCTGAACGTCGCCCTCGATGTCCACTTCGTCCATCGTCCTCTGCGTTTGCCGCCTCTACAACGGCTGAGTCGGAACTCTGCCTCCCTCAGCATCATCGCCGCAATGCGCGCCACACCGTCTCGTCGCCCTCCTGCAGCTAATGCTCGCACTAGGGAGTAGAAGAACTCGCCTGCTCCTGCGCAGGGTTTGTCACCACGATCGCGCCGATCGTCATCGCTCCAAGCCTCGCCGGGGTGTCGCTAGTGTCGCCAGCCGACTCTTGTGCCGCCATCGCCGCGATCCGCTCCCGGGTAGGACAATCCCGCATCCGGTGTGGACCCTAGCATAGGAAGCACGCCGGTGGCCTCGGTCGCTGCTCTGGCCCTCTCTATACTAGTCAGGCAAGCTCCTGTCGTGGCTGGGGACGCGCTGGCTGGCCTCCGCCCTGCTTGGGAGGAGGTGCTCTCGTCCTCGTCGGAGAGCCGCCCTTCGGGGGCGACGTTGAAGCCCTCGGTGAAGCCGACCACGATGCCATCGGGTCCACCAGTCCCTCAGCCACCGCCGCGGCCTCTCACCAGTCCCACGGGGAGTGTCGCCGGCCTCTGCCTCGGCCCACGGCTGCAGATGCCGAAGGAATGTGTGCCATCGGTGTGCCTCCGACATGTCAGGGATCTCCAGCATCAGCGCTGAGTACGCTCGGACGTACTCCTAGATAGAGCCGGTATGCTGGAGCTCATCCACCACGTCTCTGGCCTGATCCACCGAGTTCCCCGGAAGGAACTACCGCCACAGCTCCTCCAGGAACCCGTCCCAGGTCCAAGTCGTCGCACCCGAAGTTGATCCAGCTTTGGTCCGCCACCAAAGCTTCGTGTCGGCCGTCAAGTAAGCGGTGCACACCTGCACGCGCTCATCGTCGGGGATGTGGCTGGAGGTGAAGAACTGCTCCATATTGTTAGTGTTATGCCCTGAGACCTATCTTTTGGTCTAGACATATGTACTACATACATTGATATTTATAGATATCCTGGCATTGTCGTTGTCATGGTTTATTATACATCTGCGCATATGTATGTTTACATGATGATGTCCCTCGAGATATTACTATCTCAGTTTGCTTATGTCCCGAGTCGAGTACCATAGTGGATAGGGGACAGCTATGGTGCAGGTGAGACTCGTTTATGCAATCTCTGGAGTCCGTGATGCGTCATGCGGAATGACCATCTCCACGGTCTGAATATCAGTAGTAGTAGCAGGCTCTGGTATATCGGCGGAAGGTGCTGGTGTAGTGGAACCCCCCACGTGTATCGGTACAGCATCAGTCTGCGTCTCCACCACTAGCGATGACGGCCTGGTAGCTCTACCTCCTCGTGTAGTCATGCCTCGCGTGGTATGCTTCCTGGCGTACCGCCTAGCAATCCTCTGGTCGCGGTTCTCTAGCCTATCGGAGCCTTTGGTGTCTGTGCCTAGGTGTCAGGCTCCGAGTCAAGATAGATGATGCGATCAAATCTCTCCGGGCAAACTCCTGGAATCATCCTATAGACGAAACGTGGTTCTGGTCCAGGATATCTACTCTTCATCACTCCCCTGTAGGGCCTAGACCTCACAGATCTCCTCGATGCCATATCAACAATCCAAACAACACAAATTATGCAAATCTAATCCAAAAATCGTGATGCTACAATAACCAGAAAATCGCCCGTGAAAGGTCGGAGGAAAATCAATCCAAAATATCTGATCCAAAGTCCTCAAACAGATACTAGATGTATGCAAATCTAATACTGAGATTGAAAATCAAGTTTTGGAAGAGATTGCTCACAAATTCGTGCAGATCTGGCGGGTTGACGGACGAACGTTTGTTCTTCACGAAATCCGGCTGATCTCTGGTGAGCGACTGTCAGAAATTACTCGCTGGAAGGAGAGGGGGCAGGTGGGAAGATTTCGTTGCCGCTCGTGGAAGGAATCGTCGAAAATCGACAGATTACGAGTGTAAACGTAAACCCTAGGCCGTCCGTGAGGCTTAAACCGCGAGAACTTACGGCCCGTAATTATTTCACGGCTTCGGCCGTATACACGTTTTGGCGTACAATGTCCCGTAAAGCTCGGCTATGATCACAATCACGGCTCCGCGATAATTACGGCCTCCCTTGTGAATGTTGCGTTTTGACTTGGCTTCCCGCCGAAAAATTTTCCAAAAATTCCGAGAAAATTCCTGCACATTGAACAACGAATTTATGGCGTTTTTCATGTAGACAAGTTCATCACATCATGCTGATAACGTTAACTAAAAATTCGAAACCAATAAACTACTTAAGAGAAATTCAGAACTCAAAAGAAGATTGCAAAAATTAACTAAATTCAGAGCCTCTGGGTTGCCTCCCAGGTAGCACTTGTTTATGGTCCTAAGCTCGACCAAGGCAATGTTCATGACTCTTCTAGTGGATACAAAGGGCAGTGAATGATCGGCAATTGTAGTTCCTCACGCTCTTCCAATTCATTGTACAAATCTAACCCTAATACTCTAGGTATTGTCTATGTCTCAGCCTCTTCTAGCTCGTCCCTTTTATGTCTTTCCCAACTCTCTGAGAGACGTCTATCAATTTCAAGGTCACTTCCTCCATCCACTTTGTTCTCCTTCACCTCTGGAAATTGATTAGAACCTGCAAAATTAATCCTCTTAGTTTCTAATGAAAAATCGAAGACCAACTTACTATCATTCAAATTCAAGGTAAGCTTCTCATGCAGCATATCAATCATGGCCCCTGTACTTGCCAAAAATGGTCTTCCTAGAATAACAGGGAACTTAACATTCTCCTTCATGTTGACAACCATAAAATCAGTAACAATGGAAAATTTATCAATTTTAACTGTTACATTCTCTAATATCCCGATTGGTTGTTGATCAAAGCCATTAGCAAATTGAACATATGAGTCAGTGGGTTTAAGTCTTCCACTATCTATTTCCTTAACTAAATGTGATGGTAATAAGCTAATACTAACTCCTATGTCACACAAAGCATTCTCGACAGAAAGTTTACCAATCTTGCATAGAATTGAAATATCTCCAGGGTCTCTTACCTTAGTTATTTCAATGTTCTGGCTTACCTGGTCTTTTTTTACCTCAGTCTTACCAATCTCATGTTTCTTTTATTCTGTTCTAAACAACCTCTGGGGAAAAGGGATTGGAGGGACATATGCAGGTGGGCCCGCATATTTCTCCTCTTTCCTCATCTCCTTACAGTACTCTGCTTCTGAGACAATGTTTACAGACTGGTTGATAAACTCCTCAATAGGTTCTTCAGGTATCTTGTTATACTCGGCATCCATTACTATGACTGCGTTGATGTGCTCCCTGGGATTCATTTCAGGCTGCCCTGGTAATTTCCCCATAGGTCTGCTAGCTGTACTGGCCTGCTGTGCAATCTGGTTTTCCAACATCTTGTTATGAGTAGTCAAAGCTTGCACACAAGATGTTAGCTGCTTGAGTTGATCAGCAAGGTCGTTAGTTCTCTTCTGATGGTTCATGATGACTTCTAGCATGGAGTCGAAGTTCAATTTAAAGGGCTGCCCGTATTGCCTTTGTTGGAAGCCTGGAGGTGGTCTATTATTCTGCTGAGAATATTGAGGAGGAACTTGTCCTTGATTACCTTTGTAGGACATGTTGGGATGGTTCCTCCACCCTGGGTTGTAGGTTGCAGAATAAGGGTCGTTTGCTGGTCTCTGATTGTAATTCCCCACAGCATTTGCTTGCTCTTGAATTGATTCCTCTTGTGGAGAAGTTATGATTTGACATTCAGATGCGTTATGCCCTGTTACACCACACACCTCGCAAGAAACCGCATTAACTGAACTCGATGAAAAAGACAAAGAATCAATTTTCTGAACTAGAGAATCTACCTTAGCTGCTAGTGATGACAAGGAATCATTGTGATACTTACCAAATCTTGTGGATGTAGCGTTTCGCTCACCTGACCATTGGTTATGGTTCATGGCCATATCTTCCAGAAGAGCAGTTGCTTCTTCCACGTTCTTGCTTATAATTGTTCCTCCTGCTGTAGCGTCCACCATCATCTTGGTGCTATAATCCAAATCGTTATAAAAGATTTGGACTAAAACCAAGTTTTGAAGTCCATGGTGTGGGCACAACAGCTGAACGGTTTTGCTCGGTGGGAAATATTTGTTCAAGAATGCTCTGGATAGCTGTTCCCAAGTGGTGAATGATCCTGCCGACATCGAGTACAACCAAGCTCTGGCACGGTCCCTGAGAGAAAACAGAAATAGTCTTAGTCTTATGGCATCAGATGAAACTCCGTTAATTTTTACTGTATCGCAGTATTCAAGAAAAACAGCTAAATGAAGATTCGGATCCTGATTTGGGGAACCCCCAAATTGGTTTTGCTGGACCATCGTCATTAGTGCTAGCTTTAACTCAAAATTGTTCGCCTCTACGTTGGGTCGAACGATGCTTGAACTGAACCCTTGCATGTTTGGTGCTGCGAAGTCCCATAGAGATTGATTGTGGTTGTTTTCCGCGATCTCTGCTTTTTCAGAATTCTTTCTAATCTCGAATTGTAATCTCCTTCGAAGGCGGAATGTACGTTCAATTTCTGGGTCTTCTGGAAACAAAGCACCTACACGAGAATTTCTGGGCATACACGTGTAAGTCTTCAAAAAAAAAAGCAAAAACTAATGTAAAGCAAAGAAAAATAAAAATGTCTAATCTCCGAACTTATCAAATAGTCAATATTAACTATCTGTAGTCCCCGGCAACGGCGCCAAAAACTTGATAGCCTCCGCAAGTGCACGGATTTTATCGAAGTAATAAAAGCTATCGATCCCACAAGGACTACGTAGCTAAGTACTAACTTCTTCATTTGTTTGAATCTAGGTAGACTAATTCAGTAGATTGTTTTAAACTTCTACGGACTAACAAACTCAGAGGCAGTTTTAAAGAGGTCTTGATTTCTAAAGAATCTGGATTTTATGGGTTTGCCACAAAGACAGTTATGAGTAGTTAAAAAGAATAACTATTTCACAGGAATCATCTATAATGCAAGGAACTCTTCCTATGGTGCATACTACCTCCTCCCGGAGCGTAATACGGTATTTAACTAAATTAACTCCCTACTCTCGTGACAATTAATCTAATTAAACCCCTTAAGCTCTGTGAAGAGTCGGTTAAACCCTTCAAACGAATTCAAACTACTCCCGTGATTGAATTCATAGGTCTAATTGAAATAGATCGGGCGTTGCGATTCACCTCCCGGTCCTTCTCGCAACGCCTAAAACGTAAACTTACTTGGCTAGGGTAAATTACGAATTAAGACAATTTCAACTAAATCATGAAAATAGATCTATGAAAATAGTAAAAACATGAATTAACTCATAAAAGTCAATGGGCTACACCCAATCATCCCGACAAAAGTATCTACTCACTCATGATGATAAAGAAATACATGATGTTTGTGATGAACGAGTAAGAATTCATGTAAAAACGTAAGAAATCCGTAATGAAACTATAGAATCGCCTTCTCCTTGATCCGTAGATGAGGATTGGGCGCTCAATCGTCGCTTTTGGTGAAAATCTCGCCGGAAATCTTGTTGGAAATCAAGTTGTCGCCCCTGTCGCCGCTGCCGCTTGTCTTCGTCCGAAAAGTCTTCCAAACCAGATCAAAATTCGATCTTTTATAGTTGGACCGGTTTAGAACTCATCAAGGAACGGTTCTGCGAAGTTTGGCTCAAATCTAGTTTGAATCGAGTGAGAAACGAGCGAAAGACTCGTCGGGCGAAAGTTTTTACGGTCCGTGATGAGTTTACGGCCACGGCCGTGATTATCTCTGTGTGTACAGCACTTAAGTCACAGAAACTTTTATGGCCCGTGATGGATTCATGGGTTCGGCCGTGAAAGTTTTTGTTTATTCCAACACTTAGCCGTATTCATCCTCTGCTCGAACGCGTAATTACGGCCGACCCAAAATTACGGCCAAGGCCGTGAAAGTCTCGTTTTTCACCCTTTTCGCCCCAAATTCGACGTGAAGGCTCGTGATCTCCTTGGGAATCATGCTTTGGCTTCAAAACTCTCAAAATCCATCATTTTTGTGCCTTTTTACCTATATTTTCATAAAAACCAAAAAAAGTGAAGATTCTATGCAAAGTGAAGTAAAAACATTAAAAATTGCATAAAATCATTCAATTAAGCCCAAAATATGATCTAAAACATAGGCAAAAACACTATATAAATGCAACGCATCAGCATGCAAGGGCTCAAACGAAGTAGGACAGTTCAACCAGGAGAGATTGACATTCGGGTCGGTAACGGCGCACAGGTTGCTGCTGTGACCGTGGGAAACCTCACTCTCTCACTGCCGTCAGGGCTTCAACTAGAACTCGATCGTTGTTACTATGTACCATCGATTACCAAGAACATTATATCCATTCCTACCTTAGCGAAGAAAGGATTCAGTTTTGTAATCAAAGAGAACACCTGTTCTTTTTCATTGGCATACATGTTCTATGGTTCTGGTACTTTATGCAATGGCTTGTATGTCTTGGACATGCAGAGTTCTATGTGCAATGTAAATACTAAAAGGATCAAGCTAAGTGGTTTCAACAACACTTATCTTTGGCACTGTCGTCTAGGGCACGTCAACAAGAATCGCATCCAACAACTCCATGCAAATGGATTCTTGGATTCAGATTCCTTTGAGGAATTTGATGTTTGCGAGCCTTGTTTGTTGGGCAAGATGACAAAGGCATTATTCGCCAAGAAAGGTGAAAGGGCCACCGGTTTATTGGATCTCATACACAGCGATGTGTGCGGGCCATTCAACAAACAAGCCAGAGGTGGGTTTCTATACTTCATCACATTTACTAACGATTTCAGTAAATATGGATATGTCTATCTGATGAGACATAAGTCATAATCCTTGGAGAAATTCAAGGAATTCAAGACTGAAGTAGAGAACCAGCTTGGACGATCCATAAAGGCTCTTCGATCTAATCGAGGCGGAGAGTACTTGAGCCATGAGTTTGTTGACTATCTGAAAGAGTGTGAGATTCTCTCACAGCTCACCCCTCCCGGGACACCCCCAATGGAATGGTGTGTCTGAGAGGCGGAATCGAACCCTACTAGACATGGTTTGGTGCATGATGAGTCAAGCAATTCTACCTCCGTATTTTTGGGGACGTGCCTTAGAGACAGCTGCTTTGACACTGAATAACATTCCATCTAAGAGTGTTCCCGTATCTCCACATGAGTTGTGGACTGGGAGACGACCTAACCTCACATTTATGTGGATTTGGGGATGCGAAGCTTTTGTTAAGCGTCAAAATTCTAGTAAGCTAGAGCCCAGGTCAGATAAATGTGTGTTTGTGGGGTATCCTAAAGAAACCAGAGGATACAACTTCTATAATCCCACTGAGGACAAAGTTTTTGTCGCCCGTGGCGCTGTCTTTCTTGAGAAAGAATTCATCTTGAAAGAAGCCAGTGGGAGAAGTTTTGATTTGGACGAGGTCCAAGATCATCCACAAGACACAGAGGTTGAGATGGAATCTGAGCCACCAGTACAGGTTGTAGCCCAACCTGAGGCTCAGGCACAGGCTCCACGTAGGTCTGAGAGGGTACGTCGTGAACCTGATAGGTATGGGTCGCTGCCGACTCAACACGACGACATTCTCATTATTGAGGATGAACCTAAGACTTATGAGGAAGCAGTCGCTGGACCAGACTCCGAGAGATGGCTGGAGGCCATGAGGTCCGAGATGGATTCTATGTCTGCTAACCAGGTTTGGGACTTGGTTGAGCCGCCTAATGGGGCAAAACCTATAGGGTATAAATGGGTCTTCAAGAAGAAGACAGACATGGATGGCAACGTGGTTACCTACAAAGGTAGACTAGTTGCAAAAGGTTTCAGGCAAGTCCATGGGGTGGATTATGACGAAACTTTTTCGCCAGTTGCCATGTTTAAATCCATTCGGATCATGCTTGCTTTAGCTGCCTACTACGACTATGAGATCTGGCAAATGGACGTGAAGATAGCTTTCCTTAATGGAAACCTATCAGAGGATGTGTTTATGACACAGCCTGAAGGGTTCGTTCACCCAGCCAATGCTCATAAAGTATGCAAGCTGAAAAGATCCATCTATGGATTAAAGCAAGCCTCTCGAAGTTGGAATATTCGTTTTGACGAAGTAGTGAGAGATTATGGCTTCCTCAAGAACGAAGACGACGCCTGTGTGTACAAGAAAATCAGTGGGAGCTTGGTCACATTTCTGGTTTTGTATATCGATGACATACTGCTCATCGGAAACGATGTCCCTACCCTTCATGCTATGAAGACATGGTTGGGGAAGTGTTTTGAGATGAAAGACTTAGGGGAGGCCGCCTACATTTTAGGTGTGAGGATTTACCGGGATAGATCCAAGAAACTCCTTGCCCTGAGTCAGAGCACGTACATAGACAAAGTGCTGGAAAGGTTTCGCTTGGAGCAGTCCAAGAAGGGATACCTTCCCATGAGGCACGACATTACTTTTTCCAAGAGCCAGTGTCCCTCTACATAGGCTGAGAAAGAGGAGATGAGTCGAGTCCCTTATGCATCTGCAGTGGGATCCCTCATGTATGTCATGTTATGTACGAGACCAGACGTGGCTTATGCTGTGAGCATAACCAGTAGATACCAGTCTAACGCCGATATCCAGCATTGGATTGCCGTGAAAAATATTTTGAAGTATCTGAGGACGACGAAAGATTTATTCTTAGTCTATGGTGGACAAGAAGATCTGTGTATCCAGGGTTATACAGATGCTTCTTTCCAGTCAGACCGAGATGACTTCAAATCGCAGTCCGGCTATGTGTTCTTGCTAAACGGAGGTGCTGTTTGCTGGAAGAGCTTCAAGCAATCCACGGTAGCAGACTCTACAACAGAAGCGGAGTATGTTGCGGCTTCTGAGGCAGCCAAAGAAGCTGTTTGGATCAAGAAGTTCATTTCTGAACTTCAAGTGGTTCCTAGTGCTGCTGATCCCATTGAACTCCTTTGTGATAACAATGGTGCGATCGCGCAGGCCAAAGAACCAAGATCACATCAGCGATCCAAACACATACTAAGGCGCTTTCACCTGATCCGGGAGATCATAGACAGAGGTCATGTAAAGATATGCAGAGTTGACACAGAGAACAATTTAGCAAACCCACTAACCAAAGCTTTGGCGCAACAGAAGCATGATGGTCATACTCGAGACATGGGGTTAAGGTACCTCAACGATAAGGTCCGAGTGCAAGTGGGAGATTATTAGTGTTATGCCCTGAGACCTATCTTTTGGTCTAGACATATGTACTATATACATTGATATTTATAGATATCCTGACATTATCGTTGTCATGGTTTATTATACATCTGTGCATATGTATGTTTACATGATGATGTCGCTCGAGATATTACTATCTCGGTTTGCTTATGTCTCGAGTCGAGTACCATAGTGGATAGGGGACAACTATGGTACGGGTGAGACTCGTTTATGCGCTGGTTAGCACGGGTTGCTTAACGCAGGCATAAGGGTATGTCAAGGGAGATATACTGGAACGACCCGCCGTGAGAGTTCTTCGTGGTGTCTCAAGAAGAATCTCACAGTGATAGAGTTGTATCTGTCCTTTGACTTGAGGGAGATTATATCTCTGTGTTGTAAGGGATATGCTTTGATACAACCTAACGCCTCGCTGTAACAAGGAGGCCATAACGGTTGTTATTGGGTATATCTTAAGCAATGTGAGAGGTGCATCTTGCCGACAGAGGATTTGCCCCTTCCCTATGTGGAAGCTTGATGTCCATGGGCCCCTAGATGGTGCATGACTGAAAGTGTGTGGCCACACCCAGGTTTAGCCTGATTTAGTTATGACCATCGTAGTTGGAATATACAAGTGTGACACGCTTGTCCAACTTGGACGATCAGTCTGGCAAAGGGACATGGATACTCTTATTCCTTATCACAGTTTGAGGTTGTCGATGGCGACATTTATTCCGATGACTTAGGTAGCGGCGATGTACTGCTAGGTGTCACTCACCGCTTGTGATGAATGGGTCATCACTGCCAACATTAGAGAGACCAACAAGGTCGCACACCTAGACGCAAGAGACTCCGTATTGATCGGTTAGCCTCTGATCGGATCGTTGTATGATTCAGATCATTCTGGGAAGCTGATGCTATGGTTTTTCTTATGAGGAGATGAGACTTTATTTTGTTCATGTTTGACCACTAGTTGACTCTAGTGGACTACATTTGACCTCTGTTGACCTGAGGTGTCAAAATATGTCAAACAAGGGTCTTAGTGCAAGGTTGGGCTTAGCACTTTAGTCACATGAATAAAATAAAACTATTAATTGGCAAGAGAATTCTTCTCTTGGCTAATTAATAAGCTTGAGCGCAATTTACAATTAATTGCGTCTGCGGGGATTCGAACCCATGATGCTTAATTGTGAGTAGGCGCCTATGCTTGGGCGCAATTTACAATTAATTGCGTATGCAAGGATTCGAACCCGTGACGCTTAATTGTGAGTAGGCGCCTATGTACATAGTCCCGCATGGGAAAAATCCCCAAAGAGAAGTAGGCGCTTCTATTATAAATAGAGAGGCATACCTGGGAGATTCTTACACCAGTCTCTTTTCTCCTCTCCTGTTGTCGCCTCCCCTCTGCTTCTGGCGTGAGGGTCTTGGAGGTGACGACAAAAAGAAAATTTTTGCATCAAGGTTGGGACAAGTTGTAGTGCTGACCAATCCTTGTCGCCAACGCTTCCCCTTCTCTTTGGCGCGCAGTCTTCGTGATTGGCGCAAGTAAAGAAGAAGCTAGAGGCGTGGATCTCTTCTCCCAAAGCTAGCACATGCGCGGAGCAGAGGAGTCTCGAGGCAATCCGTGTGTGCTCGATTGTAGAGGACGGGCCTTTGTGCGTCTCAGCCATGGCTAGCATCAAACTGCTAAGTGAGGTATACCCCTATCATATCCTTTGTATTCTTCGTAGGACGGTCCTTATTGTTGAATTAGGAATCTCGTTTCGGGCTCGCTTCCGCTGTTTCGATTTTAAATAGCCCGGGGATTCCCAACACATATCCCATATGAAATTCTCCAGCTCCCTCGCCAATCAAACTCCTCCGAACATCGGCAGCTCGGGAATCCGCAGCTTCGGCTTAGGGGCCGCCTACCCCATCGCCGTCGCCGATGTGGGACTCCCTCCCTGTGTCTGCGCGAGCGCCATGCGCAGCACCACAATCTTAGCCTGCATCTGCTGCTACGCCGCCTGCGCCTGCTGTAGCAGTGCCAAGAATCCAACCACCTAGTCATGGAGTGTCGCCATCCCCGCCATCGCCTCCTGCAAGGCGTGGATCTGGAGCCTCTGCTCTTCCACCTGAGGAGCCAGGGCGGTCTTCGACTCGCCGGAGATGCCGATCAACTCCTCTAGTCATGCCACCTAGTCTGCCAGGGAGCTCATCTCGTCCCGCTCCCTCCCTAAGTCGTAGGGATCGTCAGAGAACTCTCGCCGCTGCTAAGCTCTCCTGCACCTCCGTAGTCACCTCGAAATCTCCTCCGAGATGGCTGGGAATCACCTCCGTTTAGGCTCTGATACAAACTGTCATGCCCGGATTAAGCTAAGACGCGCTTAATCAACTTAATCACCCGATTAATGTGTCCATGTCAGTAATAAGTGCTTGCTTCTAAAATTTTCTCCCGCAGCGTTGACTTTGACAGCGAGCTCCTCCTCGTTTCGAATGCCTGCACGCGTTCGAACGAGTGAACGTCTTCGCGTGCATCGGACACACCACGACTACTCGCCGTCGTGAGCGTCATCGGAGTCCGGAAAGGGCCTGCCAGCAGGGAGAGGGACTGCTCGCATCCCCTCGCCCCTCAGCCTTCTTCGGCGGCCCCCTGGTTGCCGGAATGGAGCTCTGTAAGCTCGCCGAAGAAGACGCCTGAAAGTCCGCCGGAAAACACACGAGAAGCTTGGGGAAAGTTTCCCTGTTTATTTCCCTTTACAAACAGGTACCTAATACCCCTATTTACACACTCTCCACGCTCTACACTTCTCTACCTCTCGTCTGACCTTACTGGCGCAGGGAAGCTCGTCGGAACGCGCACGCTGGTCTTCGCCTGAGGGAAGGAGAGGGTGGTGGACCTCCGCCGCCGCTCATGGAGGGGACGGCCTCTGCCGCTCATCGCCTGCTACGCGAAGGGGAGGAGGCGAAACCGCTCGTCCGCCTGATCTCGCCTCCGCTAAACGCCGCCGCGTCGCTGGTGGGAAAGCCGCTCGTCGCTTTCGTCCGGTGGAAGGGGGAGCATAGCTTGCTACTCGTCGAGGAGGTGCGGCGGAGAAGAACGCCCCGTCGCTCGCGTTTCTCGTCCGGGGGTGAAGATCACGTGACGTCCGCCTCACGCTTCGATCCCTTTTTCCTCTGCTGCCGCCACCTACGCCCAAGCTTCATGTTAGGCCATGGATTCCCCGGTTCAGCCCAAAGAAGAGTGGGCCTGGCCCAAGCCCAACTCCAGTCCCAATCAGCCCACGAGAAGCGGAGCCTTACGATTTCGGCCGGTCAACGCCGAAATCGAATCATGATCTTGACTCGTGATAGAGGCGAGCCAAGCGACATCGTCTTCCCCGATTTGCTCGGGCGTGGACGGCTTCAAGGCGAGTGTTGGAGCAGAGATGCGGACGAGCAGGCTTCTCGGACGCAAGGTTCGGGCGACAGGCAGCATCTTCGACAGAAGACTCAGACACGGAAGGAGACGAAGCTGGCGAGCGAGGTTTGCGGAACTTGGAGTTGGCAACTACTCGATAAAAGGAGAGCTTGAGAGGAGGATCGGGGATCCGAACGGGAAGAGGAGAGTATCAACGCCACCAAGAAGAGATTGGGGAAGCCTACGAGAGGGAGAGCTGTGAGCGCTTGTAAACCGGCGACAGAGGCGTCGCCGGCGAGAGAGAGATCGGTGATGAGGGGTTTTGTACTTGTTTCTTAGAAGAAGAGTAAAGCGAGTTTCCTCTCCTATTACTGTCTTCACTCCCTCCGACGCGCTCTCGTATCTTCTCTGTTTCCGGCAGCGGTGGCAAGCCTCGCGGCGTCACCGTCAGGCGACGTCCCCAGGCAGCAACAGAGGCAGAGGAGAAGGCGGCGACCTTCCTCCTGCTATCACACCCAAACTCCGGCGACTGGGTGTCCGGCGGCGGCGGCATCGAACGCAGGCGGCGTTCGACGCTCGACGGACGAAGAAGAAGAACGAATGTGTTGGCTGGCGTTCGCTTCGAGACGGCTGTAGCGATTTTGACAAAGTCAAAATCGAAAGCGCGAAATCGTGAAATCGGCAGCGGCGTAAACGAGTTCAGGACGCTGACGTGAGCTGACGTCAGCAAAGCCGAAAGTCAAAGAAAGCGGCGCGGTGAGGTAAAACTCGGGGCTGACGTCAGACAACGAAACCAGATTCGAGCGAGGGTTGACCGTCGGAGATTTTGACTTGGAGGTAATTTTAATTAGGGTTAGGGTTTTCTCCGTGAGACTTGTAATTTGGGGATAAAAAGTGAGCGGGAAACAAGGGTTTCGAATTCGGGGGTGAGATTTGCCCAGAAACCCTAGACTAGTTGCGTTCCGGTATTCCGCCGGACGACCCTAAGACAGCGGATAAGCGCTGTTTTTAGGCCGTTCCGACGGGGGCGTGACAACATGTATCAGAGGTAAAGTGATCCAGCAGCATGGTGAATCTAGGAAACCGTATCGCGCGAATCGAGCAGGTGCTCGGTTTGAGAGGAAACAGCAGAGATGTGGTGGTTCCTCAGGTGGAGGACCTCCATCGCACGATAGAGGAGCAGAGGCTGCAGATTCTTGCCATTCAACAAAGTTTGGTTGGAGAAGCTCAGCAGAATGATGAAAGGACGGCAGCGCTCCAACAACAAGTGGCGACCTTGCAAGAACAGGTAGCCACCTTGACAGCACAAACCCAACAAGTGCCAACTTTGCAAGGACAGGTAGCCACCCTGACAGCACAAGTAAACAACAGCATCGCAGCCCAACAGCAGGTGTTGGTAGACCTCGCGGTGATGCGCATAGCACTGGCACAAGCACAAGGCGGGGGCCCCTGCAGCAACCATGGCGGAGTATGGGGCTCCCAACGGGAAGGTTCGCACCCCAAAACCTGCAGTGTTCAAGGGGGCCAAATTAGCAAAAGTATTGGGTAACTTCCTTTGGGATATGCAACAATACTTTGAGGCTAACCATGTTTCAGACCAGGAGAAGGAAAGGGTGTGCACGGCATATCTCTCAGATGATGCAAAACTCTGGTGAAGAACCAAAGTTGATTCGACATCAGAGGCGGCTAGTTGGACATGGGAGGTGTTCCGAGAGGAACTGCGGCAGTAGTTCCTTCCTGGAAACTCGGTGGACCAGGCACGAGAGGCGGTGGATCGGCTAAAGCACTCGGGGACGATCCAGGAGTATGTCACGGCGTTCTCCGCGCTGATGTCGGAGCTACCCAAGATGGCGGAGGGAGATAGGAGGTACTTCTTCCTCCGGAATCTCCAAGCCTGGGCGGCAACGGAGGTCCGACGACATGCGCCGCAGGATTGGAGGACGGCTGCAGCTATAGCCGAGTCTCTCGTGGACCAGAGGACTTCAAGGATGACCTTTCAAAGAGCACCAAGGTCACCCCCGAAACGACCATCTCCACCCAGACCTAGAGCGCCAGAGAGAGAGAGAGGCACTCTCCCCGACGGAACGGAGGACAACCAGCACGGCAGGAGCATACTCGACCTGCAGAGAGAGGGCAAAGTCAACTCAGACCGATTGTCTGCTTATTGTGCAAAGGACCGCACCGGATACGCGATTGTCCGGACCGACAGCGGTTGAACGCGATTGCAGCGATCGTGCATTGAGAGCTAGCTGAGAAACTGGCGGTGGTTGATGACGAATCAGTAGAGGCTCAGATAGGAGGTACGTACATTGCCACAGTAGTCACTGGAAAATCATCATCGACCTCCTCAGATGCAGATGCCAAGCCAGAGGATGCAAACGGCAAGGGTGATATCGAGAAGAAAGCGAGCCACGAAGATGCGAAACCTCAACAGGAGGAAAAGACGTGGAAGCAAGTAGTGGAGGAAAAAGCTCCACCGAAGTCCTCAAATTCTTCAGACACAGAGAGGGACGACGGGCCCCAGCGGATCCAGGGGAGATATTGGCCCACTTTAGCCGACCCCGTAGAGTACGAACGAAGGCGTCAAGCTATATTTAACGATGCTGAGTACCAGAAGAGACGTAAGGAGATGTGGAAGAAACCTGTGGACGTCAGAGCTCCAAACAGGAGCGAGCTCGCCGGCCGGCGTTGAGCGGCCGCCCGCGCCGGACATCGAAGGCGATGTCAAAATTGGGCTGGGGAGAATTGTTAGGCCCTGGATTCCCCGGTTCAGCCCAGAGAAGAGTGGGCCTGGCCCAAGCCCAACTCCAGTCCCAATAAGCCCACGAGAAGCGGAGCCTTACGATTTTGGCCAGTCAACGTCGAAATCAAATCATGATCTTGACTCGTGATGGAGGCGAGCCAAGCGACACCGTCTTCCCCGATTTCCTCGGGCGTGGACGGCTTCAAGGCGAGCGTTGGAGCAGAGATGCGGACGAGCAGGCTTCTCGAACGTAAGGTTCGGGCGACAGGCGGCATCTTCGGCAAAAGACTCAGACACAGAAGGAGACGAGGCTGGCGAGCGAGGTTTGCGGAGCTTGGAGTCGGCGACTACTCAATAAAAGGAGAGCTTGAGAGGAGGATCGGGGATCCGAACGGGAAGAGGAGAGCATCGACGCCACCAAGAAGAGATTGGGGAAGCCTACGAGAGGGAGAGTTGTGAGCACTTGTAAACCGGCGCCAGAGGCGTCGCCGGCGAGAGAGAGATCGGTGAGGGGTTTTGTACTTGTTTCTTAGAAGAAGAGTAAAGCGAGTTTCCTCTCCTATTACTGTCTTCACTCCCTCCGACGCGCTCTCGTATCTTCTCTGTTTCCGGCAGCGGTGGCAAGCCTCGCGGCGTCACCGTCAGGCGACGTCCCCAGGCAGCAACAGAGGCAGAGGAGAAGGCGGCGACCTTCCTCCTGCTATCACACCCAAACTCCGGCGACTGGGTGTCCGGCGGCGGCGGCGTTCGACGCTCGACGGACGAAGAAGAAGAACGAATGTGTTGGCTGGCGTTCGCTTCGAGACGGCTGTAGCGATTTTGACAAACGATTTTGACTTTGTCAAAATCGAAAGCGCGAAATCGTGAAATCAGCAGCGGCGTAAACGAGTTCGGGACGCTGACATGAGCCGACGTCAGCGAAGCCAAAAGTCAAAGAAAGCGGCGCGATGAGGTAAAACTCGGGGCTGACGTCAGCGAGGTGACGCTGACGTCAGACAGCGAAACCGGATTCGAGCGAGGGTTGACCGTTGGAGATTTTGACTTGGAGGTAATTTTAATTAGGGTTAGGGTTTTCTCCGTGAGACTTGTAATTTGGGGATAAAAAGTGAGCGGGGAACTAGGGTTTCGAATTCGGGGGTGAGATTTGCCCGGAAACCCTAGACTAGTTGCGTTCCGGTATTCCGCCGGACGACCCTAAGACAGCGGATAAGCGCTGTTTTTAGGCCGTTCCGACCGAGGCGTGACACTTCGGGTGGGACGCTGCCTTGCGCCTCTGAGCACACGTCTAGATTCGGATCGGGTCGTGCCTCCATGCGTCTGCTGTCCGAATCCGCCTCCTACGAACCCGTTCAAGCTAGGATCGCTTGGGCCTTGGCCTCCACCCAGGCTCAGATACTGATCGGCCCAATCCAACGTCGCCTGGGCCTAACACATGGCCTCTTAGTTAAGAGTTTGGTAATTTTAGTCTGCCGATTATAAATGGTCATGGGTTGATTGGTATTAGATTTGGTAAATTTAGTCTGCCGATTATAAATGGTCATGTAAACCTAACTCTTGACTTGTTTAAGTTTAATTTGAACCTAATCCATTTTAAGTGTATAATATAATATAATATATAAACATAATATATATATAATAGGTATAATATAAATAAGTTATATGAGTAAACTCGTTTATAACTTGCCTGTGATAAATTTTGGGTTATATATGAGTTAGATTTGATTATGACCTAAACATTTTACCATCTAATTTTCAATCAGATTGAGTTGAGTTTTGTGGATTAGGTCATTCTTTGCCTCATCTAATTGGTCCTATATTTATGTTCATATTATTTTATTGATTTTTTATTTTAAATTTTTCAGTATACTTTCTTTGAGAATTAGATAATGTAGGCTTATATTTTAATCAAAATATTATTGTTATTATGTATGCTTAATATCTATGAGTAATTAGATAATGTATCATGTGTGTAGAATAATATGATTATTTTTAAATATTGTTGTCATGTATTATTATGGATTAGGATAATAATAATATGTTGAAACTAGTATATATAGTAATTAATGATAATTACTTCTTATAATATGAGATATCAAGTAAATAATTATATATTAAAAAAATAAATATATACGACAGATCTACCATATGAATGTTGCATGGACTATATGTAAATGTCATTAACATAGGCATTATTACTATTATAATAATGTATCATATATATAATTCTTAGACTGGATGTGACTATATATTCCTATATGATTAATTGCATGCTTTGAAGTTAATTCATGAATAATATTTTTTCTGAATATTTTATTTTCACTATTTCAAAAAAATCATTTTACAATAAAAGATAAAATGTTTATTATTTAAAATCCGTTTACTGACTTTCGTGACGCAGTCGATCAAGTGGATGAAATAGCAGATGCAACCATTTTCGCATCACATCAAGTTGGTACTTGCTGCGTTAAATTATTAACGGCGTTGAGCCGTAATCAATGCAAGTATCGTGAACCGTTTTTAAAGAAAGCAAGAAAAGAAAGGGGGATTGAATGCACAAAAAAGAACAAGAAACGATGCGACACGAAACCACACGCGCGATCAAAAGCTTCACTAGATGAAGCCTCCAGCGAAATAAAATAAAATAAAAGTTCAGACGCCCCCATTCCATTCTTCCCCTTCTCCGCCATGGCTTCCGATCCTCTGAATCCGCCTCCGCCATCCCTTCCCCTCCCGGTGTCCATCCTCCTCCTCCTCCTCGCCGTCTTTCCCACCCCCTCCCATGGCAATTACTCCTGCCTCATCTCATCAACCTGCGGAGAGTATAACATCACCTACCCTTTCTGGCTCGCTTCTGATTCCAACGACACCGATTCCTACTGCGGCTACCCAAACTTCATGTTGTTTTGCCAAGATAACACCTACCCGATCCTCCGCCTCTCCGACGATAGCTACATAGTCACCGACATTAACCCCGTCAACCGCACCATCACCCTCGTGGATGCCGATATCTGCAGCCCAAGCATCACTTGTCCGAGAGTCCGGCACAACCTCACTTCGCTGTCCGATGCAGCTTTGACCTACTCCCCCTTAGATGCCAAGCTCTTCTTCTTCTTCAATTGCACGCATGGCCCGCAAAAGAACAACACCATTTTCTGCCTTGATAGCGATGGAAACCGATCTTACGTATTCACGGAAGAGGATGTCCGGTGGGAGTACGATTTCTCCCGGTACTGTGGCGACATCGTCGTTGCCCCGGTCCTGCAGACTAATCTGCTGCAGTCGTATGAGCCTGTGAATCAGATTTACACAAGAGCGTTGCAAAGTGGTTTCGAGCTGGGATGGTCGGAGGCGACCACGGGCAATTGTGCAGACTGCGAGCGCTCCCATGGCCGATGTGGGTTCAACAGAACCGGTACTAATACCTCGGTTTTCACTTGTTTCTGCTCGGATGGAGAAACCCAAGTGCACAAATGTATGTTTACTATCTCTTTACTCTTCTGCTATTGCTTGATTTATCTACTGTGGTTTGCAGCTGTTCCGGATTAGTAGGTCAAACTTGAAAGTAACATTTTACTTTGTTGATTAATAAATTGCCTTCACCATTATCACTTAGTTTGAAAAAGAAAAATTCAATACAAGTGTTAGAAGGCAATCTCATATGTTCCTTTCAACATTTTTCGACAAGTTTAGAGCTTAGTGGTTGGTATGAAAACGTCGGTCTTCTTCCCTTAGTACGAGAGGTGCGTGTCATTTCCTCGGTTTCTTACATAATGTCTGTCGAAGGAGACAGGGGAAATATTTCATTGCTCTTTCGTGCAATTAAACGAAGGAGAGGATTTATTTATAGAAAACTGGCCCCTCTTCCCAACTACCCTTCCAAGGGCAAGCTTTTGACTTCGTCATCACTAGAATACTAGTCATGTTTCCATGGTTGCGCGTATACTTTCGAATTAATCAATGTTTGGTGCTCTGATTCATGTTTCTACACATGTCGATATCATTTTAATATAAACTTATTCACCGTAGCAGTCGTGAAAAGAAAAACTGGGTTTAACTTAATTAAGAACTCGGTGATCTTTGATAGTTCCAAACGTTACTCTTTATTATAGATTTGTAAAAACATGAATAAATAATTTAATATTGGGCCAAACGGATAGTGGTTTGTCTAAATTTCTGAGAGATGAATGACGAGTATGAAGGTCAGCAATCAGTAGATGCGGCAATTAAAGATCTAAATCAATTTGAAATGGAGACCTTGGCCAAACTGTGCTGCTTGATCTATATTTGGGAAGCTTGTCATTAGGGCAGCATTGAACTAATCAGGATTTCGAAAGGCCAAAACACTGTATAGCTGGTTATTTGCTTCAGCTTAGAAAACAAATGGCAGGACCTGTTCTGCAGAACCTTGAAAAGAGTTGCATGGAGGCTTTGCTAAGCTTCTCAGAGGTAAGGTATTAAACAAAACTGATTGAATTGTCAAGTTAGTGGAAGGAGTATTTGTAATTGAAAGCTTGGGAAAACTAGAATTTTAAATGGCATGATTCTAGGAGAAGAGACAAATTTGCTATAAATGACTTTGAGTAGCGACAACCCTCTTATTCCTGCTAGAATAAAAAATGTGAGTTTTCATTCATCAAGAAACAAAATTTCATGCTTAAGTGGTGTTCGACAAGTTATATCCTAATAGATGCAGATTTTACTAATTATTTCTTTTAGCTCGATCTGTTAATGCTTCTTAAACAAGATTTTCTTCTCGCGATGGTCTCAATGAAATTATTTCGTTGTGCTGCAGGTGGTCAGAAGAAGAATTTTAAACGGATAATTGTAATTGCAGTGGGTAAGGCACACCTTGACTTACTCTCCTCCAACCTTGAACATTTTCTATAATCCATCAAATAATACTTTTATATTTACCAAAAGTGGGAAAAAATAGTTTTATTTGATAAATATGAAATTAACAAAATACTACTGCTGAGTCCTGAAGGTTATTTCTGTTCATGTGATCAGAAGATTTACTGCTCAATGGACTTGTGCACATCCTTAATACTAACTAAATTCATCTTTGCAACAATTAATAATTGCATAAAATCACTTTTTTGAGGAATTTTTATTATAAAAAAAAGAAAATAGGACTTCGTACATGTTGACTTAAAAAGTCTAGAATAATAATAGCTTTTTTCATGCTTAAACGGTCATTTTTCTGGCTCATTCTTTTTGGAAACCGATGCTGTATCAAAAATTTATATAGTAGCTGGCATCGTCCACCTGCTCCTCTGTTAGTCAACAATATTCTTAAGGATCTAAATCATCCGCCTAAACCCGAAATCAGAATAAAAAACAAATAAATAAAATAAAAAATTATGAATTTAAAAGAAAGCGTAGCGGAGATCCATGCGATAATCATTACTTATTTCATGTGTGCGATAATCATAGAATCAGTTGAGCTTTATTTACTTCAAGAAATTGACAAATTAAATATCTGAAATGTTTTTATTACTCCATGCTTAGACTGCACTTTTTTCATAGTTGCTCTAGCTCTTTGTTGATTAGTGTTTACTTTTCATGTGCTGATGGTCACTAGGTGTTTCAGCTGCCATTGTTGCATTCCTTCTTTGTGCTAGCATTCTCTTCTGCAGATACAAGAGGAAACTAAAGTATGCCACATCAAATACCCTTATCAGAAAGGCCTCGTCCAAGCCATCCTGCAGGGACCCCGAAGAGTACGGTGTTCATTTCCAGACACAACTATTCTCATATAATGAGCTACATGGGGCCACCAATGGCTTTGATACCTCCAATGAATTGGGTGATGGAGGCTTTGGCACTGTCTATAAAGGTACTGTTCAAATTGGATTTGTGAATGGGCACAAACTTCCATCTATCTCCTGTATATTTCTCGTTAATTCAAAATCAGCTCAAATGGCTTCTACCTACAGGAACACTTTCAGACGGACGTATTGTTGCAATCAAACGACTATTTCACAACAATAGACAAATTGAACAGTTCATGAATGAGATTGAAATCCTATCTCGGCTTCATCATCAGAACCTTGTTGACCTATATGGTTGCACGTCTTGTGAGAGTAAGGAGCTCCTGCTTGTGTATGAGTTCGTGCTAAATGGAACGGTGGCAGATCACATCCATGGATCCAGAGCTAGTGAGGGAATCCTAAAATGGCCATTGCGTCTGAACATCGCCATTGAGACTGCAGATGCTCTTGCCTACCTCCATGCAATCGACCCACCAATCATACACCGAGATGTCAAAACTAGCAACATTTTACTTGATAGGAGCTACCACGTTAAACTTGCAGATTTCGGGCTTTCACGTCTTTTCCCCACGGATGTCACACATGTATCTACTGCACCGCAAGGAACTCCGGGTTATTTGGACCCTGAGTACCACCAATGTTACCAGCTCACTAACAAAAGTGATGTCTATAGCTTTGGAGTTGTGTTAATGGAACTCATATCCTCCAAACCTGCTGTCGACATCACTAGGCCCCGAAAGGAGATCAACTTGGCTAACATGGCAATAAATAGAATCCAGACAGGTCAACTCGACCAACTTGTGGATGAATCCCTGGCGTATCAGTCAGATCAAGCGACGAGGAAGATGATTGCAATGGTGGCAGAAGTGGCATTCAGATGTTTGCAAGTGGATGGAGATATGAGGCCATCCATAAAGGAGGTCCTTGAATCATTGCAAGCAATACAGAGTGAGGGATGTAAAATTTTGAAGAAAGGAAAGAAAGCAGCTGAGAATGGAGTTGGAGTAGATGCTGGATTGCTTAACACTGTGGGACCTTTTTCCCCTGATACTGTCATGAACCAGTGGGTTAGTAATTCTACTACGCCAAACACCAGTGTATAATTTCTCTACTGTTTCTTCTCTATTTTTCCCCATTGAATTTCCTTAACTGGTATGGTCTTGTGTATATTGTAGAATTTGAGGGATTGTAAATAGTTGCTAGAGTTTCTCTGTGAATCACATATTTAGGGTGTAGAATCTGATGAATGTCGCATTTCTGGTTCTTATGCATTTTCTGTGGCATGCTGAAGTCAGGCAATGATGAGTTAATGGTGTCATTTTGCTCATGTCATCTACCACATGTTGCTTTTGATAATGTAACGCAACACAGTTTTCCTGTAGGCCCAAAGGATAAATGCCTATAGAATTTGATGCTGGACAGAATGTCTTCTGAACTTGAACAATTTTGTCACATAACACATGTTAATATGTGTGCGCTGATGCTATGGCATAAAATTTGTCATGAACCGCATGACATGTATTGTTGATATGACCTGCACACATAATTAAGCTTTGGTAACATGATTCGCGTGGTGCAAGTAATATTTAAGTGGCATGTTACAATGCAATTAATACTCTTGATATAGGTAAGAGAAATTACTACCCTATTAATTGATATTTAATCCTCATGTTATAATTATGTAGTTATAATTTCACCTAATTAGGTTAAGTTAGTATAATTAAAGTTACTCTTAATTAATTAATTGTATTGCACCTAACTTTACATAAATTAAATGGATCCACATTATTATTAAAAAAATGTTGGCGTGTGTGAGATTTAAAGCCATGGCCTCTTAGTCTTAGTTAAAAAGAGTTTGTTCTTACCATTGCACCAAGTTTTTTATATATCATAGATTGGATGGTATTATATTTATAATCACATTAATTTGTTGATTTTTTATTTCAAACTTTTCATGTACTTTTGTTGATTTTTTTTATAATCACATTATCATATGTTGGATCATGGATTGTATTTCTTTTGGCATTATAATAAATATATATAAATGCTCAAAAAATTAATCATTGGATAATAATTTTAATACATATTTTATTATGTTCTCATTTATATGTTAATAAAAGTATTATCAGTAATGCCTGCTTGAAATCTATATAATATAAGTAATTAAATGATATCTATAGAATAATATGATTATTTTTAAACATTTCTAATGGTAGATTGGGATAACAGTGACTAATATATATAATAGTTGGTGACAAATAATGATAAAATAAAATACAAAATCAACAAATATGTATATATTAAAAAAATAATATAGTAGACAGTTCTACCATAAAAAAATTTTATAGATTATTGTAACAGAGTATCATAAATATAATCCGTTAATCCGTAGACATAAGGTCATTAGATTTTTTCTATTTTTTTTTTCCAGCGTGATAGTAGTCATAGTACCAGCATAGTTCTTTCATATATTATAAAAGAAAACTGAACTTTTGAAAATATATATATTATATATATATATATATATAGTCATTTACAACGAATGATAAAATTGAGAGAAATATTACAGTGCCAAGAGGAGAGTCATAGAATGACGTCACAGCAAGCACTGAAATGTGATTAGTACAGATCTTATCACACGTGACATGAAATTTAGATAAAATCATGCAGGAAATTGTTGGGTCTAGGCAATGGATTTTATAAAAAGTGCTTGTTGATACCGTGCCACCGGGATCCTGGATAAATTTGCACATGAAAAGGCAAAATCCCAGTGTGGAATGGATCATCAAAATCCCAGTGCGGAATGGACCATATCCACCATTCCATATAATTAAAGATCATTGAAAATACCATTAATCTATGAAAACAAAGCACCAGCTCTGATATCGGTCGTTGCAGCAGCTCAGCAGTTAATCAGAAACAACAAAGCACAATCACCAGAGGCGGTTCTCGATAACTGCTTGAGCAACGTCCTTGAGTGTTCCCTGCAAATGAAGTAGAATGATTCAGCTGACAGTGCTAGTTAGTTTCACTAGTAAATAACAGGGTTCTGGTTGAAATATCGTCTTCACCACTAATTATCACTTGACTTTTGGAGAAAAAGAATCAGCTTATAGTGTTAAGAAAGTAAGACGATGGCATAACATACTATCATAGCAAACCACATGGTACGAGTTTTGTTTGTATATGACCTCTCTTGATAGCGGAATAGATGCTCCTTCAAGTAGAAACGGAAAAGATAAGTCTTGAAAGGGAACCGCAGATTGCTGCACAACTTACCGGAGAATGGTCCTTCAGTCCAAGAGAAAGCACCAAATGCCTAGAGGAACCAGAGCCACTGCATAGGTGAAAATAATAATTGACAAGGGCATATCAAGTGAGTGAAGAAACTTGAAACTTGTAAAGTTTCTAGTTTTAAAGATATACGAGATCTCTGTCAGCGGCTAAAATAATATATATATATATATATATATAGATATATATATATATATTCATCAAAAATATTATCGCAAAGAAATTCATTCCATGGTTCAAGCTGCATGTTTGATACTGAATTGAGAGCATGAAGAGAGAAGTCAAACTATAAATATGAATATAACCCTTTTGACATCTTGAACGTTGCTAGGATTGTTGTCCAATTAAACCTCAACAAACAGCAATATTGATATTAAATTAGCATTTCTGGAAGATTCGAAAAGAAGATTAATGAGATGCCATTTAAGTTAATCTTTGCTTAAACTTTCTCGCTATTGTAACATATTGTGAGCTTGTTACAGAGTTCACAATCCCCTGAAAAACCAAATATCCTGGATCAACAATGAAAGAAACCTTTTCCTTTCTTCATTCAACCCTTAAAATAGACATGCATTATACTACTGTCACATGGAATCCGTCACCACAATCCATACCCGTAGCATACAAACTTCCTACCGCTACTAACACTAGAAATGCTGGTAATTTCCCTACATATCACCACTTGTCATGTGCTGATGGGAGCTTGTTCGAGTTGGCCCAATGATCCATGACAATCTAACCTCTAGAGTGGCAAAATAGTACTGCTGAAAGCCAGCGGCTTCTTTCTTTTTTCAAAAGGCTACCTGTCGCCTGTGAATCTTGATAGTGATACACAACAACGTTAAGGAGAATGTATGCTTATGCTTCATGCGATCAGGTTTAACAAATAGTGGTTCAGAACAACAGAGGTAAAGAAGAGAAAAAAAAAGATGAAGGGAAAAAAATAGATTCAATATGTCATTCAAACCGGCTCGCAAGTCAAGCGAGATGTAACAAAATGTCTACTATTTTGACAGAAAATTGGCCCCTGTACTGGCCAGTCTCATGGACAAGGATGTAACCTAAGTTGCAACAAAATTAGTGTTTCATAATAGGAACCACAAATCATGGAATGAATCAAAAAATCAAACAGCATCATGTACATGGATGATATAACAACTCCCAAAGTAATATCTGGGTGGTAAGCATAAAGCTCACTAAATATGAGGATATGGAAAGAACGCAAGATCACGGTATGCAATACTAACAGTACAGTAGCCATATTAACAACTTATTTATATTTCAATCACCTCAGGGGCAGAGAGCTCTTATTCAGCCCCTTGTCTTTGAAATAACGAACTCCAAAAATTAGCATGCTAAGTAAAAAAAAACTAACCTTATATGTTCAATTAACTGGCGAGCACATGCAAGAAGCCATGGCTGTGTATAAGATGAAGATTCTTGATGATCAAATCCTTTAAAACAAAAATACCATCTGCCACTAATAAAAGATGACCTGTTCTCACCTCATCTCTTTTACCAAATATGACAGAGACACTGTAAGTTGGATCTGTTGATACACTCTCCTCTTTCCTAACCATAGAAAATTCCACTGTCAATCTCTTAAGATAAACTTATGTTCGGAAAGAAAAATATGCAAAGACAGATGTTGATGCCAATTAGCTTTTTTTTTTTGCTCACTATTAATCGATATCATGTTTATGGCGTTGACAGTACTAGCAAATTAATGTGTATTTAGTAAATTTAGCAGAAAAGATAATTGAGTTTTAATTTTGTAATAGTGACCACTGACCAGTGCCTCACCCATCTTAATGGGAGAAGGAAGTTACATGCTCGTGAGGTTGTTATGTACAAACATTCCAAGTTAAGGGCAATTTTCTAAAACGACATGAATATATCAAAAAATATTCATGTGATTAATGCAAATGACATAATAATTAATAGTAGTATTAATCATTATGGATAAAGATTAGCAGGTCATTTTACAGTGTCTCATTCAAGAGGATCACTTATCTAGATATGGAGTTCACAAAGATCCTAGCACGACACACTAACTATTAAAGAAGAAAGAACAGCGATCTGCAAGCAATTAACTAGAAAGTTCAAGAGAAACACCAAGTAAACAAGTTCTATCATATTGCCATCCAAACTACAAGATCCACATGTGAACAAAAAATTCTCATAATCGAGGTGGTCCAGCTGGATGTATAAACCAGTTCAGCTTCTTATATAACCAGACGCTAGCCAATTCCATCATCTCACAAACAAACGTTCAATTGATACAACAACAACTAGATTAAGAGTTATTTGGTGTAGAAAATGAAACTTTATTCCCAATTTTCCTTCTCCTCGTTACCTAAGTGATGAACTTTTGAAACCCAACAACAGTAATAGGATTTTACTATACGTAGACTGAACCTAGAATAAAAACTTAAGATGAGAAGCATCAATATGATCAAGCACAGCGAACTAAATCGGGGATACATGAATAAATTCCAAGGTTATAAATTATAAAACCAGATAACTTTTTACAAACTGTTACAAGCAATTTTATTTCTACAATAAGTCATAGTATGAGACCAATAAATAAGGTAACACAAATTAGAACATGCAGTATATAAAACAAGTAAACAAACAACAAATTTAATCATCTATCAAAAATAAAAACTGAAGCCAAGGAATATGGTAGCATATCTAAATAATATGTTGAGATCAAAAGCTTTTATATAGCCCTCGATTATTTATAAATATAATAAGGACTAAAGCAATTTGCTGACCTAGCATGCAGGATGGTTCCCATGCATCCGATCTGGGTTACTATGACCTGATGAACTTTGTAATTAGCACCAAATGTTCCTTAATAAGGTAAAGTTCAAAGAAACCATACTGACCAGAAATCTATCGTCATACTTGCAGATTATAATTTCAGTTTTATTCCCCTGCAATACCAAGTAAAACATATCCGGCACACTAAAGTTAAGATAATTGATGAATGCATTTGTTAGATAAATGATAAGTGCCCATTAAGATTTTACATCATACAAAGTCAAAATGCTCAAAAGTAACTTAGAGACAGAAATACAAATATACAAAAATTACTGGCATCAAAATGTAACATTTGAAATTGTATTTGTGATGCACAAAGTTTGAGCTGATATGGCACACCAAACATCGGGTTTATATTTCAACCATTGGGCGTACAAAGATAGAGAAAGAATGACAAGAATAATTTCCAGCAGCTATTATTTGATCAAGCAAGATAATACAAATGGTGACTTACGGTATTTTAATGCTCTTCAGTAATATGCCTAGTGAGATCATCACATGTCTCCATCTCACTAAGTTTCAAAGAAATGACTTCTCAGATAGCATACGCGGCAAAGCAATTCAATGCCACTACAAACCATGCATATGGAATATATTGGTAATAAGAGAAACTGTTCCTACTAAATTGACTAGTATGCTATCGTTCCAGATAGTAAGAGATTTAGCAAAAAAGCTCGAATAGAATTCAAATACCTCCAATTAACATTCACATTACTGTGCAAGCACAAAAATTGTTTAGATCAAACCGTGAAGTTACAAACTTATCATGTTTCAAAGAACAGGCTGTGCAAACAAGTGTCTCAACATCCTTACAATCCCCGTATCACAGTCAATAGAAGCATGCATAAATGCGTAAAATCAGACAAACCTTTATATCAAAAGTAACTGCCTTGTGTGTAACAGGGAAGCGAGTAGGTTGGACTAAATCCATTGTGCTCTATATTACCTGTGAGGTTACCTATGAAAGAAAATTAAGATGGTCTGTTAATTCACATAGGAATTCCAGCATGAATAACATATGAAGAACTCCAAGCTAAGAAAGATGGTTTTTTGTCTTCAAAATGTAAAATCGAAATCCAATAATTTCAATTTGCATCCATAAACCATCAAATTCCACTAATTCAGCATCAACCAATCAATTTTAGTGAAGAATCAATATAGAAACGATCATGTGAACCCATTGCATCATGGTCTGAATCATAAAAACAGAAACAATCATTTGGCACCAAGAATTACACAATAGAAAAGTTGCTAAAGTTTAAAAAAAAAGACCTGATCTCTTTGTTTTATTTCATGACTTGAATTGCACTTTCGTTCTACAACCTTCTCTCAGTTGAGGATGGTAGATCAGCGAAAGCTGAAACTAGAGTAGGAGAACTGTACATGGTTGGGATGTTCTGTAAACTCTAGTTGCCTATCAATTATTGGCTGCGGACTGATCCCCTACGGTGGACGAAAGAAGAAAAATGAAATAATTTCATTTCATGACAGTCCAACCTGGCAGCTTCCTTCGGTGTGGTGGCGTAGAGAGAGATGTCATGGCTTCTAGAGGAGGAGTCGTATGTCGTATCAAAGACGAAGCGACTCCGATGCAATGCCCCTCTAGCAACGGCGGTAGGGGCAGCTAGGGCTGTGCACGGTTCGGTATTTTTACCCCGAACCAAACCGTGCAGTATTTTTTTACCCCGAACCAAACCGAACCGACCGGTTCAGGAGAAATTAAAACCGTTCCCGAACCGTTGACCCAGTTAACCAGTCAACGGTTAACCAATTTTTCAATTCGGTTAACCAGTATTTTAAAAGAAAAAAATTTACACATTAATATTCATAGCTAAATTTTCACTAAATCACTAAATCCAAATTTACAAAGTGATAGCTAAATCACTAAAATTTACACAATCACTAAATCACTAAATCCGTTCCTTGTCTATGCCTTCTGTTGAAATTTTCAATCCAAATCACTAAAATTCTCTATGAAAATTTTCAGTCCTCTATGAAAATTTTCACTAAATCCAGATTGCAGTCTTCTCGGATTGAGAGCTAAACGGAACACTTACAGTTTACAATATCAAAGGTTCAAGTGTTCAACAATACTATAGAACAGCATTATACTTGCCTCTTATTGAAACTCAGGAAAATACAAAACCAGCATGGCAGCACAATCCAAATAAGAAGCAGATTGAATCTAAAACCTCGAGGGCAGATTGAATCTAAAACCTTGAGAGCAGATTGAATCTAAAACCAATAAGAAGCAGATTCAATCCAACTCACTAGCAGATTGAATCTAAATAAGGCGTCACCTGTTGAAGATGCTGAGGTCGCTGTTGAAGATGCTGAGATCGCCTGAGAGCAGATGTTGAGGAGATAGCAGATCAGTCAAACGATCGAGGCGTCGTCAATCGATTAAGGGCTCACGGCGTCGTCGACCACAGTCAATCGAGGAGATGAGCAGATCAGTGGAGGAGAGGAGGAATAGAGAAGGGGAGAAACCGAGGAAGGGAGGGGCGACACCGCGACGGCCGACGGAAAGACGGAAGACCGATCATCGGATCAGGTGATCACCGGAAAGGTAAAGACGGAAGACCGGAAGAGAGAAGAGTCGAGTGAAATTAGGGATTGCGATTGGGAATTTAGGGTTTTCTTTCGTTTCACTTAGGCCGTGTTTAATTGAGTAGAAAGGGGGAGGGAGAGGAAGGAAAGATGAAAGGAATATAATTTTTGATTGTTTGTGGACCGAAAGATGAGGGAAACGCGAAGGGAAAGTTAATTAATTTTTTTTCGAAATCGATCCGCCTGAATCGGGCGGAACGACAAGCTTCCTCTATACTGCTCTAATCTCACCCCGCTCACGCGCCACTTGCCTGCTGCTTGTCTATGCTTCATGTCGCGGGAAGAAGACGAGCTCCGAACAAAGACTCTAGTTTTCGCCTTCTTCCCCTTCCTCGCTCTATCTTTTGATAAGGTATGCTTTTGCAAACACTGCTCGCCGTTGTATTCTTTATAGTTCTTCCTCTTTCGATTTTGTTGTCGATGAGAAGCTGTGTCATCTTCCCCTTTGCTCGCATTGTCTTCTCTTCCTCCCCTTCATCGCTCGCCTTTGTTGCTAGTGAGAAGGTTTTTAGGTAGCGCTGTGCCGGCGGCAAAGTTGTTCGCAAGCGAGTTGCTGCTCATCTACCCACCCTCCCCACAACAAGATCGTCAGGGAGCTGCACAATTTGCTGCTTCCGTTGCTGCCGGATACGGGTCCTCCTTCTCCATCCGGGAGGGAAATTAACCGGCGGCAGAACGTCGGGTTTGTTGGAACTTTTAGGGAAAACCCAAAAAACCCAAACCCATTAAAGGGCCCCCTTAATGCTTAGTCTCACATAAAGGGGATAGGTGATAACTCATGAGTTTAAAAGAACATGCTTTCCCATGCTCTTTAGGGCCTTTCAGGGGCATATGAATTTTCACTTGAGTTGAACCAATCACACGCGTGCGCACGTGCCACGCCGTGTCGTGTCGGCTTCACGTGTGTTTATTTATTTTTATCGAGCACTAATTTACTGTTTATTATTTTTGCCCAAATATTATTTATTTCCTATTTTTGGTAAATAATTAAGATGTATTAAACTAGTCTTAATTATGGCCGACCTGGCACCTCTCTCTATAAAAGGAGATGTGCACCGCCGGTCCGGGGAATCATCTCGCTCTCTTTCGCTCTTCTCTCTCGCGCTTCTCTTTCCTTGTGTTCAACTGTTACACCGACGCGCCGACAATAGCAACGTCTGGTTGAATCTTCGAGGTTACAGTTCTGGACAAATCCTGCATGAGGGACAGAATCTGCCTAAAAACAGATTCCCAAGAATCGCCTCCAGATTTTTTAATTCAATTATTTACAGTTATTTACAAGATTAGGAACAACAATTTTAGACAAAATTTTATTATTATCTAACCCTGTTTAATAACTGAGTTTCCATTTATTCGTATTCTTTTTTACACTCGTGTCGTCAGTTGGGGTCTTACCCCACGAAGCAACCCTTATAAGGGTGTAATCTTTACTCTTAATGTTTTCTAATCTACACTTGTGTCGGATGGGGTCTTACCCCACGAAGCAACCTATACACGGGTGTAGATCGATCGATCCTTTTAATAGTTTTCTAATCTACACTCGTGTCGTCGGTTGGGGTCTTACCCCATGAAGTAACCCATACACGGGTGTGGATCGTCTCTTTAATTTAATTTGCACTTGTGTTGGTTGGGGTCTTACCCCCACGAAGCAACCTATACACGTGTGCAGATCGCTCGTTTTAATTTAATTTGTGTCGGTTGGGGTTTATTCCCACGAAGCTACCAAAACACAGGTTAAATCGATATTTATTCTGTTTATCGAAGATTTTATACTAATCAAAATTTTATTCATTCATTGCATCTGCGGTAATACCGTAATAGTTTTCTTTCATTGGTATTGTATTCAATATTGCTCTTTATCTATTTTATTATTCATTTGCTTTGTTAATTTTAACTAGTTACTTGTTAATTCCTATTCTTAGTGTTTTACTATATCTGTTAATCGCTTCCTATTCTCTTAATTACTTTCTACTGTCAATTCTTTGGGCATACTATTAATTAATCTTGATATTACTGTTGCAGTCTATTAATTAATCCTATTAATCAATAGTTAATTAGCTGCGGTGGCGGCTTAGGTCAAACCCTAAGTCTACATCCCTGTTCCGAATCGGGAGCTAAGTCGGAACCAATTCGGATTAGCGGATATGATCCATTAGCTCTAGGATCCGAACATGCGAACCGTGACTTGAGATCATCGCCCTCGGGATTTGATCAGACTCGAGCCTGCCCTCGTGTGTCTGCTCACTGATTTGAGTCAGCCTCGCCGCACGCGTTTCACACGTGCAGACACAAACGCCCTGCGAAAAATTAAATCCGCCGACTGCGAGATTCGAACTCGCGAACGCGCGCTGACCAGCGCAACGCAAATTCGTTTGTTAATCATATACATAGTGCATTAAATTTATATTAATATCAAATTCGTCCTATTTTAACAATTCATATATTGGCTCAATTGAACTAGCTATTTCGTGTAATCTTTGGAAATTGGCTAATTTAATTCATTAATATTGCAGCATAATGCACCTTTATTATTTCCTTGATTAATATGGTCAATGATGAATACTTGTCCCTAAAACCTGAAAAATTCACCGGTATTGGTTTTAATAGATGGTAAATTCAAATGGAGGTGTGGTTAGTTACCCTAGGACTCTTCAGTGCCATTAGGGTTGATCATCCCTTTGACAAAAATCTGAACAATAAATCACTATCATATTCTGACTTTTTAACTGACAAAACTGATCCTTCCACATCCACTAGATTTCCTGAGGAGATAGAGTTGATGTGTAAGTTCAGAATTCTAAGTTGTCTCTCAGATGCGCTATTTGAAACATATAATAAATTAACGACAGCTAAAGAAATATGGACAACCCTCCTAGATACCTATTTTAGGGTTGATGAAGGTGTGAAGAGATTCACAACTTCTGATTTCAATAATTTCAAGATGACAAACAATATCCCCATCTTTGAGCAAATCAATAAGTTCCAAAATTTGGTTACTCAACTCCAAATAGCTGGATCCACATTTAATGAATCCTTCATCCTCTCTTCTCTCCTAGACAAGCTTCCTCCTTCTTGGGCTAAATTTGCTCAAGATCTTAGGAAGAATGTGAACATAAGTTCTGTTAGAGAAGTTATCCAGTCCATCAAAATTGAAGACCAATTTAGAAATAGAGATCCCAAGTCTGATCACTCAGGAATAAGATTCATCTCACTGAGTCATCCTGTCAGCCTTCTAGCTCTAGAACCCAAAACCTCAAACCTAGAAAATTCCAGAACAAAGGCAAAAATCCTATAACCTTCCAAAATTCTAATAAAAGGCAAAATCAAGGAAATAAGAAGGTTCCCAGAGGCAAGTTTTGCTTTGTTTGTAGAAGAGGAAACCATCTGGCTCCAGATTGCTTCTATAGGAAAAAGGAAATGTTGCCTTCTAAAAGAGCTCAACATCCCAAGCCTCAAGTTAACCTGCTAGAAGACTCTCCTACCGATTCCTCTCTTCGGTTAGTTTCTTGTTCCCCCACTGTTAATCTAGCTTATCATGAATCTGATTGGTGGCTAGATATGGGTGCGAACGTACATGTATGTTCTAATCGCTCTTGGTTCACTTCTTACTAGGACACAAGTGGAGGAAGTGTAACAATGGGGAATGGATCCACTGCTGCTGTTCTTGGACATGGAGAAGTCACCCTGAAGTTCACTTCTAGGAAATCTCTTGTTTTAAATAATGTTTTACATATTCCAGAGATCCATATGAATCTTGTTAGTAGATCCTATTTAGTTCAGCCTGGTGTTAAAATTGTATTAGATGTCAATAAAGTTGTAATCTCCAAGGGAGATCTTTTCATTGGAAAGGGATTTACTTCCCTTGGCTTGTTTAAACTTAATATTGTTCCTTTAAATATCAATAAATCTTTTTTATCTTCATCTCTGAATGTTGAAATTTCTGTTGATTGGCATGGTAGACTAGGACATTTAAACTCCAAATATTTGTCTAGAATGGCTCATCAAGATCTCATCCCTAAATCTTCATCTAAGGATGAATATTGTCAGATCTGCTCTCTAGCCAAACAACCTAGAAATGCTTTCAAATCAATTCCTCATAAGGACTCTGATCTTCTAGAGCTCATCCACTATAATGTATGTGACTCTTGTAGAGAACCTACTAGGGGTGGTAGTAAATATTTTATAACCTTCATAGATAACTCTTCTAGATTCTGCTAAATCTATCTTCTGAAATCCAAAGATGAAGTTTTATCTAAGTTTAAGATCTTCAAAGCTGAAGTAGAAAATCAGCTGAATAGGAAAATCAAAATCATTAGATCTGATAGAGGTGGAGAATATACCTCAAATGAATTTACCCAATTCTGTCAAGAACATAGGAAAGTTCATCAGGTCACTGTCTCCTATTCTCCTCAGTCTAATGGAGTAGCTGAAAGGAAGAACAGAACCCTGCTGGACATGGTAAATGTCATGCTACTAAGTTCTGGAGCTCCCTCGAACTTGTGGGGGGGGGGGGCTATCCTTACAGGCTGTTTCATTTAAAATAGAGTTCCTCATAAGAACACTCCTATGACTCCCTATGAAGCTTGGAAAGGTCATAAGCCTAACTTGAAATTCTTTTGTATATGGGGTGTTTGGCTACGGTCAAAATACCAGAACCCAAAAGAAAGAAAATTGGGCCTAAGACTGTAGATACTGTCTTCATAGGCTATTCCTTAGACTCTATTACCTATAGGTGTCTAGTCATAAATTCTGAAATCCCTGAAATCTCTAATAATACTCTGATTGAGTCTAGAGATATCTCTTTCTTTGAGAATGTCTTTCCCTTTAAATCCTCAACTCCTCAGCCTAATCTTATTCCTAGCTCAAGTCAAACATCTGATATTCATCTTGATCAATCTGATTATATATCTCAATCTAATCATATTGTTGAACCTAGGAGAAGCACAAGAATTAGAGCAGTTAGAGATTTTGGTGATGACTTCATCACTTATATGATTGAAGACACACCAAAAATTTACCAAGAAGCTCTTAGTTTTCCTGATGCTCCTTTCTAGAAAGAAGCAATAAACAATGAATTTTAATCCATTGTCAGTAACAACACTTGGATCTTAGTTGACCTTCCTCCTGGGAACAAGCCCTTAGGTTGCAAATGGATCTTCGAAAAGAAACTTAGAACTGATTGTAGTGTTGAGAAGTACAAGGTGTATCTAGTAGTTCAAGGTTTTCATCAGAAAGCCGACATAGACTACTTTGACACCTATGCGCCAGTTGCTAGGATCACTACCATTATGTTCCTTCTTTCTCTTGCATCCATTCATAAATTGATTGTTCATCAGATGGATGTAAAAACAGCTTTTCTCCATGGAGACCTTGAGGAGGAAATCTACATGGCTCTGCCTGAAGGATTTATCGTGAGCCGTTGTGAGGGAAAGGTTTGCAAACTGGTCCGTTCTCTTTACGACCTCAAGCAAGCCCCTAAACAGTGACACGAGAAATTCGATAAGACAATTTTATCATATGATTTCCAAATCAATGATTCTGACAACTGTCTTTATTTTAAGGTATCAAATTCTAACTTTGTGTTACTATGTCTATATATAGATGACATTATGATCTTGTCTAATAATATAGACATGGTAACTGACACTAAACATTTCCTTTCAAAACAATTTGATATTAAAGACATTGGAGAAGTTGATGTCATACTTGGTATGAAAATTTTAAGAGATCAAAACTCAATTTCTCTATCTTAGTATGCTGATAAGATTTTAGAGAAATTTCTTCCTCATTCCTCCTCTTCCCTCAGTACACCTTTTGATCCTTCTAATCATTTGACTAAAAATCAAAGATGTGCTGTGAACCAAGAGTTATATTCTAAAGCTATTAGTTCACTTCTTTTCCTAGCAAATAGAACTAGACCAGACATTGCATATGCTGTCTCTAGGTTGAGTAGATACACTAGCAACCCTTGTAATGATCATTGGAATACCATCAATAGAGTTTTTAGATACCTTAAGGGAACCAAAAATTATGTCCTGAACTACAGTGGATATCCTTCCGTGTTAGAAGGATTTTGTGATGCCAATTGGATCTCTGATTCTAACAACATCAAATCCACTTCTGGTTTTGTGTTCTCCTTAGGTGGAGGTGCTATTTCATGGCAATCCACAAAGCAAACTATCATTGCTAGGAGTACCATGAAAGCAGAATTAGTTGCTCTTGACTTAGCATCTTCTGAAGTTGAGTGGCTCAATAATCTATGTTCTTCCCTTCCAATGGCACTAGTCCTAAACCCTCCAGTTTCCATTAATTGTGATAATAAAACTGCTATTGACTTCTGTAAAAAGAAATTGGTTAATACAAAATTGAGCATACATATTAAAATTAGACAGAAATCCATTAGATGGTTGTCTTCACATAATGTAATTTCATTGTCATTTGTAAAAACTGATGATAATCTTGCTTATTGCCTCACTAAAGGTTTGTCTCAAACCAAAGTGGTGGCCTCATCTAGGGGAATGGGGGTTTGTCCATAATGGGCCCTCCTACAGTGGCAACCCAACCTCTGTGATAGGTGGACCCTGGAAAGAGATCCAATGAGTAACAATATGCTGACTAGTTGGCTAAGGAGTATCAACTAAAGATTTATAAAAACACTATTATGTTTGTTGGAGTTATTATAAAACTCCAATGCCCCATTCTTAAGGTGATTTTGTACTCCTGTGTAGATGTAACGTTGAGTATAACTCTTATAGAAACCCAAAGGTATATACTAGGAAGTGTCTCTACACACTTCCTCATAGGGGTCTCTTATATGTAACTTTTTTGTATACGGCCGTGGAATAGAGACTAGACCTCTCTAGCTAAGTGGAGGTTACATGAAAAGAAGATTATGCTCACGGCCAAAAATGCGCAACACCGCGACACAAAGTTGCTGTATCGTGTGTGCACCGTTCAACGTTGGGTCAAAGAGAATGTAGTTCAAGACCTGATACACTACATTTCTTCCAATGGAGTTTCATGTACTAAGTGTGAAAAGCATGGCTTTTCCCTGACCGCGTGATATAGGCAATTGACAGCTCTTTTTCTTTAGTTTGAACTTTTTGTGTGGATTGTTTGAACTTTTAGGAAAAACCCAAAAAGCCCAAACCCATTAAGGGCCCCCCTTAATGCTTAGTCCCACATAGAGGGGATAGGTGATAACTCATGAGTTTAAAAGAACATGCTTTCCCATGCCCTTTAGGGCCTTTTAGGGGCATGTGAATTTTCACCTGAGTTGAACCAATCACACGCGCGCGCCACGCCACACCGTGTCGTGCCGGGCCGGGTTCGCGATCACGTGTGTTTATTTATTTTTATCGGGCACTAATTTACTGTTTATTATTTTCGCCCAAATATTATTTATTTCCTATTTTTGGTAAATAATTAAGATATATTAAACTCGTCTTAATTATGGCCGAACGCCTACCCATTGGCAGGCGTGCGCACACGTGGCCAACCGAAAATAGCTTCTCTTTTCTACTATTAGCCGAAAGCTCCTTGTGTTCAACTGCTACACCGACGCGCCGGCAGTAGCAGCATCTGATTGAATCTTTGAGGCTACAGTTCCAGACAAATCCCGCATGAGAGACGGAATCTGCCTAAAGACATATTATCAAGAATCGCCCGAGGTTTTTTCAATCCAATTATTTACAGTTATTTACAAGATTAGGAACACCAGGGTCGAGGTCATGGTGTTCGTTTGGCTTACCTCCTCTTCGTCCTCATCGGTCTCCAGGTGCTTCTACTTTTCCCCTTTAATTATAGACAAATAGTAGTTTCTCTGATTCCAAACCCTTAAAAATGGAGTGTATCTAGGTCCATAGTTTTGGTAGAAGGACAATATGTTCCTTGACAAAGATAAAGCTTCAATTTTAGGTGGCTTCCCTCAATCTTTAATTTATGCATTGTGAGGAGGAATCAAATTATTTGATTCTGTCACTGAAGAGGAGAAAAACAGAAGGGGCTTCAAGCCCTAGAGTGATTGCACTTGATTCATTTAACTTCGTTGCCTTTAGTTGGCTCATAGGGAGGTTGGGTACCTTTAATTATAGCATGATGAAGCTAGATCCAGCAAATGAGATGTCATGAGATGGTCGCTGTTGATAATCTGGTATCCAAAAATTGGTAGAATGGTCGTTTCATGCTTGAAGTGAGAAAATTATTGCATGACTTCATACAATAATTTTGGTGCAAATGAACTCTTTGAACACTTCAAAGAGAACAAATCTTTCTCTTCTCTTGCGCCTGCACCCTCAATCTAGTGGCCCTTCCTCAATTCTGTTTATAGTGTATTTATAAAGGCTTTTATGAAACTCTAGTAGTAGATAATATTTTCAATCTCCGTCCAGGTATTTGCTCATATGATGTCTGTTGGTATCAACTATATACTCGAACAGTTTTGTTTGCAATGGCTTGATGATGTTTTCATTGAGGGGATGCACGGTGCAGATCCTTGGAGAAAATAACTACCACTCAATTACATTGTTATGAGATTTAGACATTAAACCCTCTTTTCCTTGGTCACCGTATCTCCGTGGAGTAGCAAATACATGAAGTCTACTGAAAGAATGAAAATTTGATAGTACTCCAAAATTCAACTTGAATGTCCAAAGCCTCTCGAAACAGTTCTCCCCAATTAGGGTATTTATTGCCAGAATATGTTCTGATTTTAATCAAACAATGACATTGTGAATGATTCTTTTGAGGTGTCCAGCTAGTATGTTATGGATATTGGATGCTATGCACATTCATGCGCTCATAAAATGAATAAAAATTGACTATTGAAAGAATAAAAATTTGATTGTACTCCAAAATTCTACATGAATGTCTAGAGCCTCTCGAAACAGTTCTCCCCAATTGGGATATTTATTGCTTTGTGAATGATTCTTTTGTGGTATCGAGCTAGTTTGTTATGAATGTTGGGTGCTATGCAGATTCATGCACTCATAAAATGAACAAAAAATTGACTTAGCCTAATTAGACCTGTCTGCTTTTTTCTTTTGCCTCTTTGTATTATTTAAAGCCTGATTCTTCTCAGTAATTTGAAACTACATAGGTAATTGTTGCCAAACCATGAAATTCTCGTGTCTTTCTCAGGACTTGTTTAGCTTTTCTTTTTTTCCCATGAAGCAGAAAAGTTCCATGTTCTCAAAAAATGGCTGTTACTTGTTGCTATCCATTTTCTATAGTTTGGATTAATACGAAGACCCTCTAAATTGATAGTCTTGCTAGTAATATTATGTATAGATCAATCTCTAACAACTATTACCATGAAAATTCTGTTGTCCTTCAGCAATACTTTATTGGTTAACGCTGTTTGGACAGAAAAAAAACTTTATGTTGGATTGTGCTCATAATTCGTGAAACTTGTATAGTAAAGTTTGGAAAATTCTTGATAGGTTACCACCTTTGATCGTTTGGGTATGTATTACATTGAGATATACATTCTTCTATATCGCTCTACGTTCCCGTTCCTTTATGTAAATATGGCTAAATTTTGTTTGTTGCTCATTTGCCAGGCTGTGTAACTACCACCACCCTCTTCATCAATGAGGCAACAACTGATTACATGCCGAAGAGCTTCTTCGTCTTTGGAATATTCAGAGCTATATAAGTCCAGTTGAGTCCTCCTGATCCAACTTGAATGTGAAAGATGCAGTTGAGTCCTCATGATCAACTTGAATGTGAGGACAAATTTACATAGAAACCTGATGGGAATGCGAGTATCATTAGTATTATACCTGTTCAATAACTCAAGCAATTATTTTGGCAAGCTGTCAAAATTGTTATGGACTATGTTACTTTACACCATGTAATCAAAATTCAGTTATGCAATGTTTGATAAATTCTTTTCTTCTCTTATAAGGTCTGTACATATTAGCCAGTATTGCAAGTGTGAAATGCAAAGAATATGCATACAAAAAAATAATGTTTCATCTTATCCAATCAATTCAGGTTCGGCTTTCCAGGAAATTAGTAGAGCTATTGGATTGGAGAAATTTGACTCTGTTGCTCCTTTGTTCATAGTGCTATTGGATTTCTTTTTTTTTTTTTCATGAAATTATAGTTAATTTTTGAAAATGTCATTCAATTATAGGAGAAATGAAAGCCCATTAGTTCATGTCTCTTGAAATATTATTGGAAAGTAGTGATCATATTTAGATGGTACAATTTAGCAGTGAGTAAAAGCAAAAAATTATTATGAAGATATTATTATGATGAAATTTCATTAATAGTAATTAATTAAATATTTAATTAATTTTATATTTTTTAATAATATTTAATTAATTTTATAATATTTAATAATATTTAATTAGTTTTATAGAATTTAATATTATTTAATTAATTTAATAATATTTAATTAGTTTTATAGTTGTTTACTAATATTAAATTATAATTTTTAATAGTATTTAATTATATTTATGTAATGCGGGTGTAAAAAGAAAAAAATTGGAGTGACTATATCAATCTTTCTAATTTTATTTCCTTCTTGTTAAACACAATTTAAAAAATCTTCTTATTTTTCCTTCTTTTTTACTTTCTTTTCCTTTTTACTTTTCTTTCCTTTTAATTTTCTTTCTTTCCTGTTAAACACAGCTTAGTATGTACTCTGTAGCAAATTAGGAATTAAGAATTTAGGATTTACGATTATCAAACTTGCACTTAGTCACTTACGGACTGAAACCCTAAAAAAATAAAATTTTAATTTTTTTTATATATACTTATTAATACCGGTTCAGTTCGGTTTACCGTGGTTCAGAAAGTTTCTGAATCGTTCCCAAACCGTGAACCATTATATCTATAAAAAAACCAATCGATTAAAGAACCGTCGTTTCAGTTGATTGCTAAATTGGTTCGGTTCAGTCAATTAACCACAGTTCAACGGTTTGATGATTTTTTTGTACACCCCTAGTGTTAGGCCCCGGTTCAACTGGTCCGGCCCAAGCCCACGGACCCAGCCGGGCCCACATGCCAACGCACGATCTGATAATCAAATCACGGGGTCAAACGTGATTGTTGACCAAAAAACGCGTGGAGCGGCGTTTACAGCCGCGTCTTCTTCACAGAGCTCGAGCGCGAGCTCGCCAAAGGAAGCGGACGCGCGGCGCTCGTCGACTCCAGCAGAAGACTCGGATTTGGAGCGAAGAGGCGGTGGCTTCTCTCCATAAATCGGCCGCAACGGGAAGATCGGAGGGCATCATCTTCCCCAACAATCAGTGTCCGGCGAGAGAGATTAGGCATCTTCGAGAGAAGTTGGGAGAAACTCTGGTGCCAGGGGGCGGCGGATTGAGCGTCTGTAACCGGCTACGACCGGCGAGGGAGGGAGGGGGGCACCGACGACAGGGGTCGTCAGCATCTGTGAGGAGTTCTGTAGATTTCGTTGAGTTGTAATAAAGCTTCTCCGCTATTCTCCTCTTCCCCTGTTTCCTCTGCTCAGCGACGTGATTCCAGCATTCTCTGCGACCCTTCTCGACGGCTTCCGGCAACCATCTCCGGGTCGGCGACGAGGAGTCACAGGCGGCCCTTCCATCTTCTCTGGCGACGGCTGTGGACACGAGGCGGCGCGCGTTCGCGTGGTGAAGAAGACGAGTGAGGCGAGAGTTTCGAACGCGGGCGGCGTTCGAAACGAGGCAAGGTTGACGGAGTCAAAATAGCAGACCAAAATCGAATGCGCGCGGCAGACTTTCGCGGCTGACGCAAAGATTACGTCGGCTGAGGCGAATTACGAATTCTGCGGTCGAATTCGGGTGGCTGACGTCACGCCGACGTCAGCAAGGGCAATTTTCGAGCGTGTGCAATTTTGACTCTTGGGTCAAAATTGAAAAGAGGTATAATTTCCTGAATTAGGGTTTTTCGGATTTCTCGGAGTGAACTGTAATTTGGGGATAAAATTTAATCGGGGAGTTAGGGTTTTCAAATTTCGGGTCGGAAACCCTAGCGCGATCACGTTCCGGTGTTCCGCCGGACGACTCTCGGAAGCGGATAAGCGCCAATTCTAGACCGATCCGACCGGGGCGTGACACCTAACAGCAGCATCGTGGATGGAGCAATGCAGGAGGGGGTTTCAGCGTTATGCGGACCTTGATGTGATGATGGATCATTAAGCCTTGAAAGCTCTTTAAATGGGTTCGGGCAAGCCTTATAACAATAAGGCCCACAAATAGGTGTAAGTAGGCTTACATAGCGGCCCATTAGAGGAACAACGAAAAATCTATAAAAGATCATGCTTTTCTCAACACTAATTGTCGGTAATAAAGGTACAGCAGGAAGGTGATGATCCCACACAGTTCCTCAAAGTCATGGAGGGAAGGATGAGGGTGACCAGTAAGCACAAGAGAGAGCGCAGACAGGGTCAATCGCCCACTTGGTTTCACATTCATGTTGGAACTCGAAAAGGAAAGAAGCATGTGGTTTTGTTCCCCTAGCAGACCTCTCTACTCCAATGCAATTTAAAACATTTTTCCGTGCATGTTTCATCGCATTAATGCTTACTAGAATATTCATGGCTTCTAGCTACGCAAGCCTAGTCTCTGCTTGTAAGTTTCCATTCAGGACAAGAATGACATGAAATGGCACTGAAGAAAGGGAACCTGATCAGCACTGTGCAAATTTGTATGCTTCTCTACTTGCATCAGTCATCACTAAAGAAATGTAGTAGGTTGGATTGTGCCTGCCATTGCAGAATCTATTGAGTGATTATGTAGCCATACCACGTAGGCATAGGCAGCATCATCTTTTGTCCATCTAGGATTGGATCACTCTCCCGAGGGCACCAACTCAAGTAAGATATTATAGTAGAGCTAGCTAGCTCAAACCAGCCTTCCAAGTTAAGGATTTAGGGGTTCAATGAGTGCATGCTCCCTAAAATCTAGCGAATATCTTGTGGTTATATATAGCTACCAATATCATTCATAATTTCATTTGGTTGATTACTTAATGGAAAGCCTTTCTAAATGTGAAAAACACAAATATTTCTTACTAATTTCTTTTATCATTAATCATTCAATCATGGTTTTGTAACGGGACAAAAATGCTGATGTTTGGTAGAGCAAGTATGCATCTCGGTGGCTTGGTCCGGTCAAGCATCAGCTTACGTGGATGTTGTGAATCGCAGACAAATCAATGAATGGATCGTGGCATGAGTCAACGGTTGGTACAGTCTCAATTCGATCCACGTGGGATGAATGCATGCATACTGAAGCAACGCATTTCTTTGTTGCTTGCGTGTCCTTTTTTTTTCAGATTTTACTGCAATCAAAGAAGCACATAACTAAAAGAACGTGTAGTTTAAGTACACCTAATGATTCGTTATGATGAGTGACAAAAAAATATAATCATGATCATACAATGAAAAGTTATTGATTTTTTAAAGTGTAATTTAGTTAATAATATGTTACAAATAATTGTTTTACAATTTTAATTAGTATGTATTAAACTTTAAATAACATTATTATTGATGAAAGGCAATAATTGTCGTCTCAATTTTAAAATATACTATTCCACATTAATCAACTTATCAGTAATTACGATTTTATAATATATATAACTATTATTATCACAATTATTTTATAATATATGATTTCACATAGACAATAAAAAAAATGAAGTCATATGTGTGGCAAGGGCAGATGGATGGGCAGCCGATCTATAAGAAACAGATGTGAGATGCACATATCATCAATAAGACATGGCGGATGTCCAATTACATGCTGCTGCTAAGCGCAGTACAAGCCCTACCCTTAAGCTCTTTGGCTTCCACGTCTCCGACACTACCGAGAATCCCATTCCCACCAATGCCTCCGGGGACGCCGCTATCACAGCCGCCGATGCCTCCTCCTCCTCCTCTGCGTTCTCCGGCACCGCCTTGGGGGCCGGCGACGCCGGCGACAGGAGGAAGTACGAGTGCCAGTACTGCTTCCGCGAGTTCGCTAACTCCCAGGCCCTGGGCGGTCACCAGAACGCCCACAAGAAGGAGCGCCAGCAGCTAAAACGCGCCCACTTGCACCACCACCTCCTCGCCTCGTCCGCTCACCGTTCACCCCAAGGTAACTTCTACCGCCAGCCCCTCCCATCTATCACCCCGCCTACGCACCTTCTCTCCCCTCCTCCGCCGTCGCCAGCGGCGCCGGCCATCGCCCACCCGGCGGCCGCTACTGCTGCCGCCGCCAGCTGGTTCTACTATGCTCGCGCCGCGCCGCCGCTTCGCCTACCTCGGGCCTGCGTCGCTCCGCGGACGCTGCCGGCGGCGCCCTACTACTCCTACGGCGGAGACTGTCGGCCGTCCGTGGAGCGGCCTTTTACAGGAGAGGCCCCGGCCGACGACGGGGCCGGCGACTCGTACGAGTTGGATCTCCACCTTAGTCTGGCACCTGCTGGGACGTGATTCGGACTCGACTCGGCCTGACTCTCGCATCCTCTTTGCATCATTATGGCCGAGATCGGATTGTTTGATGAGTTTTGTTGCAAATTTTAGTTCTGTAAAATTCTATCTTCTCTCAAATTAATTCTCAGCTGCATTGTGTAGAGCGTGACATTAAAAATATCTTCAATTTTTTACATCTTCTTAAAATTAAAAAAAATAAAGAAAATAAAAATAATAATTATAACGGAATAATGAGATGAGCGAGTTAGCCGAGCTGGTGAGTTGGCTCGGCCAATCAAGATAGTGGAATTCCTTTACGTCGCGGTGTTCCATCCGTCAAATCAATAAAATGACTTCGGCATGATGGATAAGTAAGGATGCAACTCGAACGATGGCGTCAAGTATGAGGGTGGAGGAGACAACCGCGTCTTTTGGTCGACGATTTTACCGATTTGACTGAAAAAAATAATCAAATTTTTATAGACAAAAACCAAACATAATTTATGAAACAAAACTGAAGGCTTATTAAACTGAATTTAATGAAAAAATTTACATAGATTCAGTAAATTACTAATTTACCATTTTATATAATTTTTATCTATATTTATATTAGTAAATTTAATTGTTTACTGAATTAAAATTATTAAATTTACTAATTGAACACTTACTATTAACAAATTCAATTTTTTACCGAATTAAAACAGATAAATAAAACCAAAATCGAAAATAGAATTACAGAAAATTTATTGATGCTATAATTTATCAATTTTATCGATGAATTCGGTTAAAATCAGTTTTTACTTATACTTCGTGCAGTAATAAATAGAAAGTACGAAGACCAGTCGCTACATTGCTGGAATTAAATATTTGTTGGGAGGGCTTTTGTGTTATTTTCTTTATCAAGTCTTGCTTCCGTCTCTCTCTTTTTCTCAGAAGGACCCAGATAAAAAAATATATTACCATCACAACTTTTATATCTGAATGCACTTTTTTAAATGAAAGCGATACCTACAAATTAAATACAAATTATAAGAAGACCCTTATAAATTAATTATTATCGTCCACGTGGACTGCATACTAATTGTATGTATTAGAAATATTAAATTTGAAATTACGAGTTCTAATCCTTTTCCAACTTGTAATATGCTAATTAATTATACATATGCGTGTGTAGTCTTAAATTGTTTTGATTAATTGTCTTCTTAACAAGATCTCGGGGTTAGCCCCACTTTAAATAAAAATAAGGTTATATTTTATATAATAATATTTTTTTCCAGAGATTAGGCAATAGTAATATGCATAAATGACTATTAATATATAATATTTGCATCATTTGGGGGTTGAGTTATGTAAAATGTTAGTGACAAGAGACAAGTACGGGCTGACATTAAATACGGGATGAATTCATGGTTGAGTACGGGTGGTGAGTGTGATTCATGCATTGCAGAATTGAGCTACACCGCGAGCGCCACTTTAGAAGAATCCCTTTCTCGCGGGCCTGAAAGCTCCCACTGATTGGCTCAATTCTGGAGCAGCTGTGACATGAGAATATGAGATCAGCAACAGCATCTGCACTGCGAGGATCCCGATGCGCTGGAAATGTCACCATCTTTCACCAACCAACAGCCATGCATGCGTCGATTCAGCCTTGCATGCACGAACATCAATCAAGAGCTAGCACAATATTTACCTGCGCGGCGCTGCGGTGAAATTTCCTAAAATGTTTTAGGAATCCACGGATTCTTAAAAAATTAATCGTCTGTTTCGGATAAAAAAAAATACTAAGGAAAAGAAAATAAAAAATAAAAAAATAATTTTTTTTTAGGCCTTGTGTTTTGATGGAAGGAAAAAAATATTTTGACCAATCAACTAGGCTATTAACCGAGTCAAAATTAACTCAAATTCCACCTAAATGATATGTTGACCAGTTGACCACCCAAATCCTGGTCAATATTTGGGCCAACGCCCAAATCGGGAGACAAGAGGGGAGGGGCGGACCAACCACCCGCTCGCCTTCGTGCTCAGCGGCAAGAGGGGAGGGGCGGCGAGAGAGGAGGGGCGGTGAGCTCTTCGGGCGAGAGGGGAGAGGACAGCCAAGGTGAGAGGGCGAGCTCGGGCGGCGTCTTCCCCGACGCCGTGCTCCACCTCCCGTCTCCCCCTGCGGCAGCTTGGACGAGAGGGATGGAGAAGGCAGCGAAGGCGAGAGGGCGAGCTCGGGCGGTGAAGGCGAGAGGGCAAGAAGGCGGCTTCTCAGGGGAGAGGGCGAGCTCAAGCGGAGTCTTCCTCGACGCCGTGCTCCACCTCCCGTCTCCCCCTGCGGCAGCTTGGACGAGAGGGACGGGGAAGGCAACGAAGGCCAGAGGGGCACGACGAGAGGTCGGGAAGGCGAGAAGGGAGAGGGCACAGCGAGAGGGGAGCCTGGACAACGTCAGGAGGGCGAGAGGGGAGGAAGGATGCCACACGGCGAGAGAGGCGGAAGGAGGCGCATGGGAGATTGTGAGTCGGGCGAGAAGCAGAGGGGCGACGAGATGGTGAGGGCTGGCGAGATGGAGAGGGCCGGCGAGCGCCAGCGAGAAGGAGAGGGGCGGCGAGCTTGGGAGAGAGGATGAGGAGGCGACGAGTAGGGCTGTGCATGGGCGGTTAATTGAATCGGTTGACCAAGTCAACCAGTTAATCGAACCGTTCGGTTCAGTAAAAACTGTGAACCGTTCCCGAACCGGTTTGACCGATCAAACGGTTAACTAGTCAACCGGTTAACCGGTCATAATTTTTTTAAAAAAATTATCTCATTTGACCGGTTAACCGCTTGTTTTCGGCTAGTTTTTCGGTTAACCGGTTCGATTAATTATATAAATATAATTATTTTAATATAAAAATATTTATTTTTATATATAAATAAATATTTTATATAAAATATATTATATACCGGTTCGGTCGGTTAACTGGCGGTTCGGCCAAGTCCCGAATCGTAACCGAACCGGTAACCGTTGGAACCGCAGAAAAACCGACTGGTTAAGGAACCGTTGGTTCGGTTAACCGAAAAATCGGTTCGGTTAACCGCGGTTCGACGGTTTCAACGGTTTTCTTGCACACCCCTAGTGTCATGCCCCGGTCGGATCAACCCTGAACCGGCACTTAACCGCTGTCTCAGGGTAGTCCGGCGGAACACCGAAACGTGATCGCGCTAGGGTTTCCGGGCAAATCTCACCCCCGAATTCGAAGCCCTAGTTCCCCGCTCACTTTTTATCCCCAAATTACAAATCACACGGGAAAATCCTAAATTAAATTACCTTCTCGATCAAACCCTAATTTTGACCCGGAAGTCAAAATCACGCTGAATCACGCCGCTGTGCCAAATTCCAGAATTCGCCGCCGATTTTGACTTTCGCCCGCTGTTTCTGCTTGGCTGACGTCACGATGACGTTAGCACCCAAATCGAATTCTGAATTCGATTTCTCGCCTCCGCTTTTGACCGTTGACCGCGTGGACGCCTCGTTTCGAACGCCGATCGAAACGTCCGCGTCGTTGTCTTCACAACGCGAGCGCACGCTTGCGTTTGCTTGCGGCTCGCCGGAGGAAGGAGCCGGCAAGGGAAGAGGGGCCGCCTGCGTCTCAGCCTTGCCATCGACCGGAAGTGCCTCTGCCCTCGTCGCCGGCTAAGGACGCCTCTACACTCGTCGCCGAAGCGTTGAGGAAGGAGAAAACAGGGGAGAACGTCGGAAAGCAGGGGAGTTCGCTAGATTCAGAAAGGGAAAATCTTCACTTTATTCTTCGTAAATCAAAGCTACAAAAACCTCTCGTCGCTCGCCTCTCGTCTCTCCTCTTCGATAGTGATGCTCGCCACTCGTCGATCCTCACAGCTCTCCTCCGTATCTCGCTGGATCACTCGATGCCGATCTCTGTATCTCTCTGATGGATCCTGATGCCTCCGCATCCGCCTCCTTATAACGAGAGGAGCCGCCGCCTTGCTCCTTCATGCCCGAGTCTTCCGTCCCTGCCGCCTCGCGCGTCTGGCCCGAAGGATTCGTCCACCGCCTCCGATTCATCCGCTGGAGCTTTGCCCGCGTCCGCTCCTCGCGTCGACGTGTCCGTGCAATTCAGGGAAGGAAACAGTGCCGAGCCTTGTCAACATCCAATGTTGACCAAGGGATTTCGCCTCTCCCTGGGTTTCGTTCCGCACGCATTCGTGGGCTTGGGTTTGGGCCGGGCTCACCGGCCTTAGGCTGAACCGGGGAATCCAGGGCCTAACACCTAGCGACGAGTTCGGGAGATCGAGAGATAGGGCGAGAGTTGTGTTTTTGGAGCGAGACGAGGGAGGAAAATGATTTCCATCTCTTTTGGAGGGGATGATTTTGAAGGGAAAAGAAAAGAAATATTTTCCTTCTTTTCTTTATTTCTCTCTTCTAAAACTAGGGAAATAGAAGGAAAGAACTCTATTTCTTTTCTTTCCTTGTTTCTTTCTTCTGAAACAGACTGTACGAACCCACATATTGAAGCCGTTTGAAACCGTTCAATGTGCCTTGTGATGTGCGTACAAACAATGTTGTGCAGATTTCGAGGAGGTAACACAAATTTCAAACGGAACCAACGATGATGTGCAAAATTTTTTAAAATTTCAAGAATCCATGAATTTCTAGAAAATTTGCTCGTGAAATCTGGCGACCACTACGTAACAATAACTTCCTGAGTGAAACTTGGAAAGAATCGCCCTCTTTCTGTTGCATAAACAATGAATAAGCCGACCTTTGACCTAAATTTCCACAGAAGAAACCATTTTTTTTTATTTTATTTATAAATTCTCCATGGATGGAAATTCAAGCTACGTTCTTTGTGCTGAGAAGCTGTCTGTGTGCTCCAACTTGCAGCCTCCAGAAGTTGTAGGGTTTAAAAGATCAGAAGCATTTGATCTCTGTTTCCAGGCCAGTGGAAGTTTCTCAATTCCAGCTGTAAGGAGCGTGGCCTTGCCTCTCCTGTGATCCGATTGGTCATTGGTGTCCCTTTCTAATGATCAGATACCCAGCGAAGAGGCACGAAGATCTGCAAGTGCAAGATACGCGGGAGGAAGCTTATAGTAATAGATATTATGGTATAGGCCCTAGAGCATGTCTCCAGCTCTTAATTGCTGGAGGGGTCTACCTGTAAAGTGGCAGCAGGAGCATAGGGTCCCACAAGGATAATCCCCAAGAACAAGCGTTGGAAAGAACTATGATCAGTAAAGGAGAATGCTCGCCATTGCTAATGTACACATCGATTATTGGATTATAGTTTTAGTTTGCATTTATATTATATTTTTTGTGTTTAATAGGGAGGAAAGGGGAGAAAAAATAAGATCATTTTTTGTCCACATGTCTTCCGCTCGAATTGGAAGAAAAGTCTATTGTAGCGTTCTTGCTGCTTACGAGTTCACCCTCACAGCTTGTGAGTTCATCATTGCTGGCAGCCCTCGCCACTCGCCGCCCAAGCATACTCAGTCGCCACCGCACGTGTGTGTCATGTGATTCTTTCAATTTTTCCTATTTATTTTCGTTTTTTTAGTTTATTCTCTTTCATTTTTTCTTTCATCGTATTAAGCACAACTTAGTGTTTTGTGGTTATCGATATAATAATATATTGAGTATATATAAGTATTATCATTATGATGTATGCGACCATAGTTTTCTACTTGATTAAGGATAAGATATACCAGTCTGCTCATTAAAACTGCTAAAACAAATTTATATTCTAATCCTAAAGATAATAAAATCGATATAAAAAAGAGGGATCAAATATGATCATGAAAGTGGATAGGTGATTAAAATATGATAAAATGGTCGAGTACACGTGTGGTTCCCCTTGTGTTAGGCCCCGGTTCAACCGGTTCGGCCCAAAGCCCAGTGGGCCATGTACCAGCCCAGGTTCAAACCAAACACATCCAAACTCACGTGAAGCCCAGCAGCAAAAGTCGATCGAACGGTCAACGGATGCTGTTGACCTGGGATGTTCCACGTCAGCGTGGGCTTCGTCGCACGGACGCGAGACTGCAGCCGCGTCATCTTCTCCGAGCGAAGCGGACGCAGTGCGGGGTGAGATGATTCCAGACGCGCCTAGCGGAAGACGCGAACCAGCCAAGCCCTAAATCGGGCAAAGGGAGCGACGGCGCTTCCATATATAGCCGGCGACGGACGCAACAGGAAGGGGGGTGATTAGCGGCGTCTTCACCAGCGAGCTTCAGGCAGCCAGAGCGGTGCGATTTGAGGAATAAGAGGAATTTGTAACCGGCGTCAGGGGAAGACCGGCGAGGGAGGGAGAGGGGCACCGGCGACGGGGGTCGCCGGCTTCGAGAAAAACTTTGTAAGCTTTTACCGTTTCCAGTATTTCCAGTGTTTCCATCTCCATCTTTCCCCTTGCCCTTGGTTGTGATTCTTCATCATCGCGGGCGGCGACGAGCTCGGCGATTGCTGCCAGTCGACGGGCGTTTTCCCCTTTCCGGCCGATTCCGGAGCGCGGCGGCGCTCAACCGCATTAGCGACGCAGGCGGCGTCGTGCGGGAGATGAAGGAGAAGACACGCGTTCCGATTTTGACTGGGTCAAAATCGGAACAACGTACGCGAAGCGATTTCGATTTCGAAATCGAATTAAGAACTGACATCAGCGTGACGTCATCCAAGGAGGATTTAAGCACGAGCAGCGATTGGGCGTTGACCGTTGACTAGAGGTATTGTTTGATTTCTCTAAATTAGGGTTAGAGTTTGAGTAACCTTGTAATTTGGGGATAAAAGTCAATCGGAGACCGCGAGGTTAGGGTTTTCAATTGGCGTCGGAAACCCTAGGGAGAGTTGCTTTCGGTATTCCGCCGACGGCTCCTAAGACTTGGATAAGCGCCAGTTTAGCCGGATCGACCGGGGGCTGAACTCTGAGTCCAACTTAGACTGCAAGACAACGAGAGGCCAGATCTCGGCTCACGTTTACTCCGCGGCCCGGTGCACCAATTTATTTCGTCACGCTAGTCCCGCCCAGCGGACCTCGCCCTCTCTGCAAATCGACGACGAGATCAGAAGAGGATTCGGAGAGGTCGCACTTCTTCTTCTTCTTGTTCTGCCGTCAATTTTTTGGCCGAAAAGGAGTGCCTACACAGATCGCACAAAAATGATGTCTCCTAAACCTCCCACCTTCGACTCGCGAGCTGCTTCCAGTTTGAGGCACGTATCTACCGCTTGCCCTCTTGTTTTTTGCTCTTGCTATTAGGGCATAAAATTGATCGATTTTTGTTGCTTCGGTTGCACACCTGAATGCCTGGGAACCTGAATTTGGTTTACGAACTGCCAGCGACACCCCACCCCTCATTTTGTCCGCTCTTCAATAGATTGGAGTAATGAACACCAAACCGTTTAAGAAGAAGAAACGCGTGTGCTTTCTTTATTTTGAGGAACTCGATATCAAACGAACCCGTGTTTTACACTTCAGTGGCATCATCACATCGCTAATTAAGCTTACAATCTGCAGGGCACTCCAAATGCCACTAATTTTAGTGGCACAGGCAGTCGACAAAATGAAACCAAACTTTGGATCACCATCCGTTATCATTTTTTCCACCTCTCTTGCATCTAGAGATGTTTATCCATAAAATATCTAGAGTTTGTTGGCCTGATGAAATTAGAAAATATGCACTTATGAACCGTGTATTTATGTGTTATGTGATTGATGGCCCAAATATTTCTGTTTGATAAACTATTCAATCCTTTGTGCTGTTTTTAGTCGAGTTCTACTTGCAGGGGTAAGGCTATGACAAGTAAATTGAACTTCTAAGATTCTTGTAGTTGAGATAACTCATGGACTTCTTTCTATCTTTTCATGGACTTATCTCTTGTTCACGTGCAATTAGATGGGGGAGATATAATTCTTTGATGTGCAGCATTTGAGTTCTTGTCTTTATGGGCATCCACTAAGAACATTGACTAAAAGATAAATCAAGTTTGGAACAGAGACAAACTATGTCTTACTTCAAGTACATTAATTGAATGACAAATTATATCACCTTAGATTCTTCTTTAGACTTAACCGGTTGACAAGTTCAGACTAAATTAAATACTATGATCTATTATTAATAGGATTTCAAACTGGTATAAGAGTAGTCTAGTGCATGATATTTGATTATCACTTGAGCTGAACCATTTACATAAGCGTGTACAAATCAAGTTCAGGGTTTTCTTGTTATCTGAAACTGATTTTGTTTGAAAGTTCATTGTGTGAATTTTGAAATGAAATTGAAACGTTTTTGGTTAGGGTTCTTTGTTTTGCAATGATCTGCCTTATGTTTGATCCTCCTTAACTTCTTTTGAGCCCAAAACCTTCTCACTTATAAAGTTGTCCTGTTTTTGTTCATTCAAATACAACTCTACTATCTAGGCATAGAAGACTACTTTAGGCTATCATGTAGCTTTTTGCTGCAATGATTCATTGTTGAAGATTCAGACAAGGGGTCATTATGTCTTGACAACTTAATTAAAATCTGGCATATGATACATGCATTCAATGAGTGGGAGAAGCCTTTGGTTGTGGTAATTCCTTTATGGCTAAGAATGTGCTTGGCCTCATGATATCCCCACAATTCACTGGAAAAGCTAGTGAATCATTAGATTACACTTTTGTTTGTGGCCTCAGCTATGTTTATTGATTTCTTTTGTTATTTTAATGCCTTTTATTTAAAAAATACTTAACTTTGTTTTTGACCTGTTCAATTAGAATCTAAGTATTTTATTGTTATCTTTTATTTCAAAATATACTTAACTTTGTTTTAGGTCTGTTTAATAGTAATATAAATATTTTTTGATATCTAGAATCAATTTTCATCTTGATTACTCATCTTAGTTCTGACTACAAAACTGCTATTACGGAAGGTTCTCTTAAATTTTTTGACTTCAACTTGTTGTTTAAAAGAAAGGAGGCTTGGTATACAAATTCGTTTAGAGTGCATGGTCTGTCATTGTTTTTCTATTTACTTACTACTCTACTAAATAATTTATGTACAATTTATTTGCAGTGAAGTTTGCTAAATTTTATTCTTTTTAATCATATGTTTTATGAAAACTTAAAATAAATTTGCATTAGTATGACCGCAACCATTTTCTTTTTTAATATACATTTTAGTTTGAATCACTTCCAAGGTTTGAAAAGTCCATTCATGGTTTTTTGGAGATCTGGGCACTGTCTCGGAGAGAGGCTCAGTGATAATCTGATTTTTCCTCCGCGGCGATAAGGAGCTAGCTTTGTACAAGGATGGAACAGAGAAAATCATAAAGTTTGTTCAAAGGAAATTAGAAGTTCTAATGTAGAAAACCTAATAAGGCCTTGTTAGTACTGGTAAAAAGGGATAATTAAGCTCTAGGGTTACTTTGGCGAGCTAAATATTGTCTAGGATTCATGTGGCTAACTAAAGTGGTTGGGACTGAAGAATATTTGCTTGTTTTACCTTCCATGCTTTTTGCCAAGTTCTAGGGCCTATTATTCAATTTTTTAATAATCTTTTATGTTCTCCCAAATTGAACTGCTTAATAAATTTGTGCACTTCTCTTGATTCACATGCAATACCAGAATACTAGGCCATGATCTTTTTAAATTAATGATTGAGTGTTGAGCTTGAGTTCCATTTGGAAATGGTGTTGTTGGTGAGGTCTAAATCACTTAGCTTATTGAATCACCTTTTGGTGTTAGCTTGAACCTGCCTGGTTATAATTCCCCTACTTAATTTAGCTACTATGTTCAGTCACCTTTTGATGCCTTTATGTTACGGTCATAGGAGTGCTTTCGAAAAAATATATCTTTTTTCTTGTGGTGGTGTTGCAAATGATTGACCCGAATTCTTACACATTTTGAGGTGCTAATTTGATCTTTGGTAGAGGGCATAGCATGTATTTGTGCTAATATTCTTTCTTTTGCTACTTCAATTATTGCACGAACGCACCAATATATTCTAATGACATTCTCTGTTCCAAAATAGACCTTTGTATTGAACTTGCACTCTACCATATGTTTAACTTTCACATTTCTTTTTCAGGCATACTCCTTTGCAGATAATACATATTATTGCAACGTTCTTGAGGATATGGTCTGTTTACTCCTTGTATCACTACCTAGCCCATCAAGGTGATAGTGTAGTGGCTTTCATTTTCAGTTGCTTGGTTCCAGCTTCTCTTATATTCCTGGTGCTGCAAAAGCCTTGGAAAGGACGGCCTTTACCCAATACACAGGTTAATAATTTTCTTTACTTTCTAAACGGTGGTACATGAACTGTAGTTTCACAAAATTTTTTGTTAGCTCTTATTTCTATTTTTCCCTCTGACACATGGCACATTCTCAGGTAATACCAACTGTCATTAATGGAGGAATAATGGCATTATATTTCATTTTATGGGGAAAAGGACTTTTGTCATGTGGGCCACTGATGTAAGTTGTGGTTCTATTCCATTGAATTTCTGATTGCAATTTTCTTCCATGGAGTTTTGTCTATCACTAACTGGAATATAGGGAAAAAAGGTTATCTAGGTATATAAGGTTAGGATATTTGGACGTAAAGGCCTTTGGTCACACAGTCAGCAATATAGTTGGTGCTCTATGTAATCAAGTATTTCCTTTTCGCGCTTGGATTCAAAAATTAACTTTGTGTTTTGAAGCATTAGCATACAACTGAACCAGTCAGACATGGAACCAAGGGCTATCTTCTTGCTATTCATTTAAGAATCTCTGACAATTGTGATAAACTTTGCCAATTGTAATTATGGAGTTCCTGCAACCGGGATATTTTGTGGGAACTAAATATCTGCAATACGTTGCAGATATTTAGTTGCCTGCAAGACTGCAATTGAACTAATTGCAACACGTGTTAACGAAGTAAATCTATAATGTCTTACAACTGCAATCAACTTTGCTATTATATTTATGGGGTTGTCCTGAACTGGGTCATTTTGCTGCAATAGGTAGGTACGTTTAGATGTTCTTTGCAATTAAAATAGTTGCAAACTAATCATGAGATTAACTCTCGCAGCAGGTTGAACTGCAGGGTACAGGTGATAAAGATACCTCTATATTATTATTTACTAATAATTTTATTTCGTTTCTTAGTTGAATTATTCAAAATTTTCTTCTTTTGCTCTTGGATTCAAATGCTTGATAAAATTATGTAAATAGAATTTAAAATATAGTAATACAAATCATATGATATGTGAATATTTTAATTATAAAATAATAACTAATAGTACAATCTACCCTTGAATGCTGTAAAGGCGGTGTATTATATAACTTTACATGACATTTCATAATGAGGATATTTCAATTTGGTTCTCAGATCCCTACTAGTCTAGTTTTTATATTTTGTCACTAAAGTTTACTTTCACTTCATAGATCCTTAAATTTATAATTGTGTTTTTTAGTCATTAAATTGCAAATTCCCTAGTCTGGTCCCTTAAGTTTATACTTTTTATTTTTACCCTTGCACTTCAGTGTTTAAATTTATGGTTTAAAGTTAGGAAATAGTTTTCAAAATATAAATGTCATGAACTTCAAGGTGTAAATTAAGAAAAAAAGCTTCAAGAACCAAATAAGAAAAGTTACAAATGTCAAAGATTACACTCAAAATTTTGCTTTTATCAACGTCGGGACTCGGGAAGGACATGAAAGAAAAGAAAAGCTAAGCAATTTAAAAAAATGAAAATTAATTCCTAATCTTTAGAAGTAAAATAAAAAGAAATAAAATTAATATTATATTGTGACCTAAATGTTCGTCTCGATTTGTATTTCTTAATTTTGCTCCTAAGTTACAAAATCCTTTTGATTATTTTTCAGTTTTTTACCTTTTCCTACCTGTACATCATTATTGCTAAAATCATCAGTTTTCTTGTCAATCAAGAAGTAAAATGAAATAGAATCACCCCTTCAAATTCATAAAATTTGGAACACCCAGCTGATGACATGCTTTTGTGCTTCAGCTGACCCCAAGTCCTGTAATAAACTAATAATATATGTCTATGCTCAGCGCCAAGCACAAGCTCTTCAGTAAAAAAATGATAAGGCAAGACATTTCAACTAGACTTACAATCAATCAAAGACGACCCCCCCCCCCCCCCCCCCTGACATTTGGTAGCTTCCATTGCTCCAATTAAAGACACCTTGGATTCTCTCCAAATTGGCCTTGAGAAAATGTTCCCAAAAAAAAAAATAAAAATAAAAACTTGGTATGAAGAAATTTTATCTTAGGCTATTAAGGTCACTCTTGTCAACCTTGTCCTTGCTTCAACTCGAATTTGCTCCCTTGTTTCCTCAAGCTTGACCTCAAATCAATTTTAGAAATTGAATTGCCTCATTAGGAATTTTATTTGGGCTGAGGGAAACAAAACTATAGGCATACGGTTGCTTGATTGGAACCCTCCTGAGACCAGTGCTCAATAGTAAACATATATTGATCTCTTCGACCACAAGGATACCTTATTGGTCAAGGTTTTGAATAGGGCACTTTGAGTCCATGGAAACCTTACACCTAACCTAAAATAAGTAGAGCTGCTTGTGTGACGGTCAAAGATCTCACAATTCTTAGGATCTTCTACGTTGTGTTGGAAATAACAAGACTACACCAATGTGTTCAACCCTTGGCCTTATGATATACCAATATGCTGGAAGTCAATCTTTGTGAAATCCCCTGCAAATTGCAATGATGATCTCAATGTTAGTTCTATGATGCCGGAATAATGTTGGAATATTACAGCCATTCAATCCACCTTGGGTACTGAGATGCTAAATGTGATTACTATAACCCAGCCCCTACTGATCCCTGTGACGATATCTGGGTCTAGAGTGAGAACTCTATTGGTCTATTCCCCAAGTGTGTTTATCTTTCCTTATTTCTTGCATCGCGTTTGAACATAGTTCACTGGCGGAGTTGGAAACTCCTTTAGATGCTGCAAATTGTCCCAAAAGGTTAAGACCAAGCTGTTGCATTAGAGACTTCCAACCTCAACCAAACTGGAGAAATTTAGTTTTAGTGAAAACACAAGATTTCTTCCTTTGCAAAAATGGATTGGATGATTTGATACATATCTTTTATTAGTGAAGTTTTATCAAAAATGTTTGAAACTTCCTCAATCACTTTGAATGTAAAACTTTCATATTTTGATGACTGGTATAATAGCTCCTCGGAATTTTGAATTGAATGACAACTTTGGCCTACTCTGATTTTATACAATTTTTGGTTTCTATAGGAAACTAGAAATGAAACATTCTTCTATAGTAAGTTATACATTCCACAAATCAATTGATAGGGATGCCATTCTAGAGTTCTATGACTATTGTAGCCTTAATAGATCTAACAAAAATGATGGCCAGAAAACCAACCATACTGACAAAAGATGGCACAAACCCCTACTAGGGTGGATAACAATTAACACTAATGGAGCATGAAACAGGAGCACATAAGATGGTGGAATTGGCTATATTATTTGAGGCAACAATGGGATATGCTTAATTGTGGCTGCAACCTTTCTCAAAATTTCAAGCGCCCTCCTTTATGTACTTATGGTGATAACAAATGCTCTCCAATTCAGTAACTCCATGGGAAAAATGGGTGATCGACAAGTCATTTTAGAGACAGATTCCATGAAAGCTACCAAGATTAAAAATGAGGAGAATAGCATATAGATATGAATCATGTCATCAGAGACATTAGATTTTTGCTCTTTAAAACATATCTATGATAATATAATCAGGCAACAGATTGGCTTGCTATTTTTGCTAAAGATATGACATCCAGAAATGTTTGGATGGAGGCCTGGCCTGTTAAACTAGATGCCATTCTGCTTCATGACTATCTATTTCTTCCTTAATAAATAAAATCTTTTCTTTAGGAAAAAAATAATTCCCTAAGCATCATAGTGAGGATTTCTGATACAAAGGAGATTTTTTTCTTCTTGAAAAAAAACTTAGGTAGAACCAGATACCATCTGCTGGGATATAGTAGCAAAAATGCAGGATGCTGACATTAATTTTTTTGATCCTTGATAAGGAGTCCTCTAAGTTGAAATCCGAGTTAGATGTACTATTGTAGACAATCTGAATGAATGATTAGGAAGTTCCATTTGTTTGAATTGGCAAGAAGCAGACATTCTTGAAGAGCCTTGACTTGGGCCTGCAGCACAAGCACAGATATAGCCATAAAATACGACCATCTTCTTTATCTGTAAAATTTAAACCTGCTGTAGCTAAATCACAACTGTTCAGAAGCTCAATCGAGATAAACTGAAACAGTGGGACTGTTACACACAAAAGACATTGGCTGCCAGTTTGGTTTTGTGGATAACTTGCCTTAGATTTGTCTAAGCTGGACCTACGTTTGGTAATAGAAATCTCTATGTTGGCTACTTTTGCAGTAAAAAAGAAACTCCTATTTGTGAGATAGTTTATTAGCTTTATTTGCTATGGACTACAAGTCTACAACTAATCGACTTGTTGGTTTTGTTACTAAATTCAAACATGTTTTCTTTTTGCAAATGCAAATGTTTGACCCGTTCTTTATATGTATGTAAGTGTCTAGGTGATTAAGTCTCTAATTCTAACTTCACATTGGATCTTATTGGCTCTCTTATTCCTGTTTTGGATAACCTTTCAAACTCACATTCTAGTCTTGTTTATCCTTATGCTGAGTTTTTATAACCACTTTTTCAACTTCAGTGCCCTACTGGCAGAGTATGCAGGTGCTGTTCTAGGGGTGTTATCTGCAGCATTATATGGACGGAGAGCCCACATTTGGAAAAAGGTTAGGTGTCTCCATTTCCATTCAGCACTGCATATTTGATCAATAAACTTTGTACCAAGGTTTAAGGAATTGGTCGGGCAACTCGGTCTGGTGAGTTGTCGGACCGGTACGTACCAATATGTACCGTACAAATCGGGCGGGATCATGGGCGCAACAGACGGTGTCATGGGTGGTAGCAGATGGGGTCAGTGGCGGCAGTGGAAGGTTCGAAGCTTCCGCCACCGCCGGAATGAAGCTTGCAAGCGGCCCGCTGCCTCCCTCCACCATCCGCCTGCCGTCTGCCCGCGACCATGCTCCGACGTGGGTTTCGGTGCCAGTCCCTCACTAGACTGGTACCAACCGAAGGAATCGGCCGGTACCGGACCGGTTCCTCAAACACTGCTTCATACTATGACTTGGTCAACGTGTACTTATTAAGTTTTTCATGCAAATATTGAGGGGCATGTTCAGGAGCTTGATCCATTTTCGTTGCTCAATGTGTTTGAGTTATTTAACAGTTGTGTGATAAGATTACGTAAATTGGTGCTTCTCCGGGTCTAAAGATCGATGAAGCCTCCCTAATGAGAGAATTAATAGACTTGAAGTGGTTGCAGATTGGCTCCTCTTTGGTGTTTTATTCTTATTAAAATTCTGTTCTGATCCGCTTTCACACCTCAGTCAAATCTTTACTGAGTTAGGATTTCTTTTGGTACTACCCTTTCTCTTTGTTTCCTGAGTAATAATTGTAGTTTGTTTTGTCAATTGGCTTAGTTTCTGATACAAGTAATTTATGTACTGGTTGCTCAAATTGGGATAGACCTTTCCTGAGGAATTCCTTGTTTTCATAGATATGCTGTCTCAAGTTGCCCTTACCAATCTGTATCATCTTTTGGTCAGTGACGTTTTTCACATTTCCAGATAACAGTTTCCTCCCTCCTGATATTCGTCCTACTCATGCCCAATTGCTTTGGAAACCTTTTTAGCTGTTTCAGGGTTTCTCCTAATGTGGTTGACAAGGTCCTGAGTTTGGCTAACTTGGCTAGGTTTGAGTTGGGATCTGGAGCTAGTTCAAGTTCTTCTGAATTTCAGCATAATATTGACAATTTAATAAGGTTTTACATATGAAAATATAATGTCCACCCACATTAAGTCGGCTTTACAGTGTGTTGACATAATGTACTCAGAAAACTTTTTTAATTATTGCATGTTACTGAAGCTTTTATTTTCCAGGTGGGTGGGCTGGTTGCAATGCTGGCATCGTACTATGCATTGTCAAAAGGATGGTCTACAAGCACAAATTCACCATTTTGTATCCTACAGAAACTGAAAGCTTTGAACTTGATCTTCAACTTTCTTTTTCTTTCTAATTGGAGACAGTAAAACAAAGGTGTTCACAGCACTTTGATAAGCTAGAAAAAAGAGGTACTTGACTTGAAATTATATTTATAGATAGCTTCGGCAAAGAATCATTTGTACAAGAAAAACAAACTTTCGATTTCAAAGAACTGGCAGTGCCCATATCTGCTGGAATTTTATCAGCTTTGAGAAGGGTCATTGCACGCAGAGTATCTCTCAAGGTATTACAATCTTTGTAGGAAAAGTGGTATCATCTCTATGATAGAAGTTAATGGAATAAATTTATTTTGCAAATCACTAGTTAGGTATTTATGGTTGCTAACTGTTTCTGTTAGTTCTTCTAGAATCAGCTAAAAAGACGACTTCATGCAATAAGTGTTGCATCAGCAACATGCTTTCTTTTTCCTCTTGCCATGTGGGACACAATCTTAGTAAGTACGATTCAAGCGATAATGTTTATATAGAATTAAATTTTAAAACTTGAGTTGGAAAATGTTGCGGCGTGCAATATTTTCCACCTAATCATTACAATTATGCTTGTTATCTAATTAATTAATTTGTGTTTTAATTGATTTTCTTCAGGGATCAACATCTGATAGCATCGTTAAGTTTCAGTTTCCAAGTTGGGCATACTTGAGTACAATCTTATTTGGGATTATTTTCATTTTCTATGCTGACAACATTGCTGAAGAAAGGTTTATTGCTATAAATTCTACACAATTATTTAATTGACTTACTCTAAATTACTATTTAAAGATGTTAATTATTCTTTTAGTTTTTGTTATGAAATGGTTTCATATGTTGCGCTTCATACTTCATAGTTTGTATCAATCTGTTTATTGATGTGCAGGTCTGGAAATTGATATTTCTTTTAAAAGTCCAACTATCTTCACACATTCTTTTCCAAATCTTGTGAGGGTCAATGTATAGTTCATCCTGGTATGCAAGGAGGCTTTTCCCTGGCAAGTTACTCATTTTACTTTTGAGGAGCTGTGACCACGAGAGGGGTAGGAGGTTGGCTGAATTGTACGACAAGTTAAAACCTAATCAGCTATGAACAAGAAAACCATCAAAGTATACAAGGATAAAGAACACAACATAAAGAAAAACAATGATTTATTGTGGTTTAGCCCTGATGCTTTCATGGTTACCTAAGCTCTCCTCCTACTGTTTCACATGACATCGCTAATTGAATTTCCTCCCAAGGAATTACAAAATACATGACCGGTACTCCCCCCAAGGGCATCACAATCCGGTTCCATAAGAAAAAAAACCTACTAACAACCGTAGGTTATTACAAGAAAAGCTAGTACAAATAGCAACAGCAAGAAAATAAACAAAAATAATGAGAGGGGAAAGAATGCTCTTTATGTCTATTAAATCATCTTGTTGTTACTTCTGCAACCCAACAACCCTTCCTTTGCTTGGCACTTGAGATTCAGTGAAAGGGATGACGATTGCTAGGTTGTACAGGGTTTGATCTTGAGGGATTTGTATTCTTGGCGTTAGGAGAGTCAAGAAGGCTTGGAACACAGGTTTTCTGAAGGTTTAAACGGCCGAGGATGGAGTTATCTAGGTTTCGAAAGAAATCAGCAGGAAAAGACTAAGCTATGTTCAGAAATCTGTATGTTTTTTTCTGGTAGTCGTAGACGCAGCGACAGATTTCTGTTAGTCATGCAATTGTATCTGCTTTCAGCTCTGCCACTGTTCGGCTGAACAAAGAGGTTCCAGCCTTAAAACATAAAGAGATTGGGTGGGTTAGTGAGGAAAGAGGTTTTTCGTAACTTGTCGTTCAGTCTTCCACAGTTATTCAAAGCCATATGGATAGGCATAGACGCAACCTTAAGTGAATAAACACCAGATTATTCTACCACTAAACCACTATTTGACTCGTTAAACATTTAGTAAAACCCAGACATGATTTAGGTTTCTAGGGTTGTGCCAAGCAAGGAGCACATGTTAGAAGTTTTGGAAACATCTGAAAACAATAAAAGATCAACAAGAAACATACATAACAGATCTCAAATCAAATCACAATCATGCTGAACATGTTCAGCATTAAATTTGCTATTCACAATGGTCATGCTGAATGTCTTGACTTCTCTCATGTCCCATGGCAATGCACAATAATCATGGTGAACATATAGAACCATTTTTCTGTCAATTCATTGTTAGAAATCATTGAGCACGTTAATTTTTGGTATATAAATATGTAGGTGATTGGACCTTGGACCAACAACAATCACTATCTTTGGCAATTACATTTGAGTACTGTGGCATAGAAGAGTTGCTCAAAGTTATAATTACGAACTGAACCATGATGGTTGGAAGAGAGGTTATTGTATAACTTTGTGTATGCAGACTCTTTTGAATTGAAGAAATATATCTTTGTAGAATTTGAAGTTGTTGGTATTTGAGGGGTTCCAAATTGATGTGATGATTACAAGTAACAGAAAATTAATTAGATCTTTACTGTTACAATTAGGGTTGTGACAATTAGGGTTGTGCAAACGGGAGTTCGGTACTTATATCGGTATCAAATTTTTGGTATTGAACTCCCAAACTAGTATTTTTTGGGTATCAGTATCGTGCTCCCGAAATTCTTGTCACTACCGGTACCGAAATCCCAAAAAAAATTTTGGGAATTTTCTGAAGTACTAACAGAAAATACAATATTATCTATTAATTCATATTTAATTGAAAAGTTTTACATCAACACAAACTTTATTAAATTTACATCTAATTGAAAAGCAAGCAACCAACTATATAAATTACAAAGCACCAAAGGCCTAAGCCACTAACAAATACAAAGATACAACTAATCATATAAATTTAAAAAAATTCAAAAGCTCAAAACCACCACCAGATACAAACATACAAATATTTAGTAATACAAAAGTTATATTTTCAGTACAAGTTTTAAAGTTTCAGCAAAGACTTCGAACTTCTAGGCTTTGACAACAAGTTTCAACCCTTCTAAAGCACAAAAAGGCACCATCACATATAGTAATACACGCATCTAGACACAAACATACCATTATTCATAAGCTAAATTTTCAATTCCAAATTTTAAAGTTCAAGCAAAGGTGCAAACAACTTCCAAGTTTCATGCTCCAAGGAGTAAATAGTTTTAAATTCCCTGCACTTCCAAATCCCAACAACTCAAACATCAATTTAAGCAAGCCTGCATGTCAAATTTTAAACAATTACCAGCAAATCGTGTAATACATTGTCAATTAAAGTGATCTAATGTATAAAATATATAAGAGATAAATGCATATTAGACATTATAAAATACCCTTTTGGCTTTTGCACTAACCATTAGTTGATACTTCATCCACAACAACTTTGAGGTAACTCTACAAAACCAAAAAAACCAAATAATTATAAGACTACAAATAATGCAATTTAAAAGTTAAAACAAATAAATAGTATTTTAGAAATGAGAAAAAAAATATTACCTTTTTCTAATTCATGTCTTTCTTACAAGTCTTTCCTCATTAATAATAAGAGAATTCATTGCTCGAAACCAATCTTAGGTGTTAAAGAACTTCAACTTAGGTGTTAAAGAACTTCTAAATGGATTCAAAATTCTCCTCAAAGTACTAAATGCACTGTGAGAAGCAACTGTTGAATTTAGAATTGCTAAAATGTCCTTTGCCATAAGAGAAAGAATTGAGTACCTGTGTGAGTTAAGTTTTCACTATGTTAATATTTTAAAATTTGGGACGTCAAAGCTCAAAATCATCTTTCAAGTGTTTCAGGAATATACTTCTTAATTCCCATACAGATTTTTAGTGCCAAAATATCATTCGGATCCTCCATAGAAGTAACCGTACTAGGGCTAGAGGAAGAATTCAAGTGGTTTTCAAATTGAGAGTTTTCAGGGGCAACTAATGTGCTATATTCAGTAAAAAGTCTTATAACGTGCTCTCTTATAAGACCTTATAAGAAAAACCCTTTTTCTATACCATGCATACTCTCAAATGCATATTCTAAATAACATAATTTATATAAAGGATTAAAAATAATAGCAAGATCAATCATCTTATTGGATTTTTGAAAATCACCCCAATATTTTTCATATTTTTTTCGCATAAATATAGTCATCAATGCAACATTAAGATCTTCATTTATTTTCAATTCTTTCAATAAAATATAATAAACATATATTTTAGGAAAGAAATGATTGGAAGTTATATAATAGGAGCCTGAAATTTTCAATATTAAATTATAAAAGTGCTTCAAAATTACCACCAACTTTTTAACATTAACCCCCCTATCATCCATAAGCTCATATGCAAAGCTTTTCTCTTCATCATCATATCTAACAAAAGCTCTTTCAAATTTTTGTGTAGTGGAATTCATCTTATAACCACATCTAAGCACAAAAGACTTTTACTTAAAATCTTCTCTTTTTCTATATAATCCTTAAACTTAGCTCAATCTAAAAGGTAATTGCCGAACATATTTTATATTTTACAGCTGCTCTAACCTTCTTTATTGAATCATGCACATTTTTCAAGCTATCTTGCAAAACCAAATTAACAATGTGACCAATACATTTTATATGTAAATGCTCACCTCCTAGCATTGTCATTCCCAAGTTAACATATTTATCTTTCAAGTACTTGATAGCAGTATTGTTAGAACTTTGCATTATCAACTGTTATTGTAAACATTTTATCTATTCCTCGCCAATCCAACACATTTCAATTTGTTATCCAATATCTCTACTTTTATGACTAGCAATGAGACAAAAATTCGGAATTCTCTTATGTAATTGTAAATTATCATTAATAAAATATGCACTCAGGCATAAATAATTGATATTATGAATTGAAGCCTAACAATAAGGTGTTAAGCACACTCTATTACATGATGTTTTTATAAAAGTCTTTAGTGATAATTTTTTCTTAAAGTATAACCCAAAATAACCCCTAGATAAAGTTTGTCTTGATGAGATTTTAAAATAAGGTTGCATAACAGATATAAAGTGTTTAAATCCTGTATTCTCAGCAAATTTGAATGAAAGCTCATCTACTATGATCATATAACTGAGTGCTTTTCTAGCTTCTTCTTGATCAAATTTTCAAGTGCCCAAATTCACACAATCCCATGATGAAATTTTAGCAATGTTTGTTTTACTTGTTTTGAATGTGGTTGACTTTTACATTCATGTATATGTTTCCTAAGTTCAGATGTGTCATTCAGATAAGGATCAATACATATTTCTTTTGCACAGTATATGCATTTACCACTCACAATGTCATTCACAATCATTTTTGTAAAATGATCCCAAGCATCATATTGCTTCTCTATTTATTCTCTTTTTATATATTGCACTTGCACCTTTTACATTTGTATCTTTAGAACTACCCAAAACTATTTCTCCATTTTTATTTTTCACATCAATAGAATTAATTGAGGTTTTCTCATACTCCATCTGATAAAGCATACAAGTACGACTATTTAAATTTGTAATATTATATTATTGCATAAAAAATAAACTACCAACAAGACAATAATCAAACATAATAAATGAAAACAAAGTAGTTTATTTTTGCGAATTCTTAGGCTTGTGCATCAACAAACAAAATAAAAGTTAAAAATTATGATTAAATTCTTTATGATAAAACAAATAGCTACAAAATGTGACATGTTGATTAATTTTGATGTAGTTAGTTGTTAGCATATGTTTAAAACTTTATGAGAAATAAATAATTTAAAAATAGTAGTAATTAGCTATAGAGACAAATTATGAACTCTAAAATATTTAAAACTTATAGGGAGAACTTATAATTGTGGAGACTGGAGAGCATACCTCTCTGTTAATGGTGAAGAGTGGGTGACAATATCTTATTCCTTGGTTTGAGATTTGAAGCTTTGATCAACTGCAAGTTTGCCCAAAACCTGAATAATAATATGCGGGTCAAAACTAGAAAAGAAAATTGAGATTTTTGGAGGAGATGATAGCACAAACTAGGAAAAGAAGTAAGGAGATTGAGAAGTGCTAAGAAAAAAGGACTTACTTTAGGGCTATGGAGGAAGAGGCAAATAAGACTAGAGAAGGCAGAGTTGCTTCTCGCTTGCGGTTGAGGAGACTAGGCATGCCTGAACGAGAGTAAGTCCTTTTTTTCCACTAGCTCTTCACAATCTCCTTCCTTCCCTAGTTTATGCTACAGTTTCCTCTCAAAATCTCAATTTTCTTTTCTAGTTTTGACCCAGATGCTATTGTTCAGGATTTGGGAAAACTTACCGTTGATCAAAGCATCAAATCTCAAACCAAGGAAAAAGATATTGTTGCCCGCTTTTAACAGTTAGTAGAGGTAAGCTCGTCTCCATAATCACAAGTTCTCTCTACAAGTTTTCTCTACAAGTTTTAACATTGTAGGGTTCATAATTTGTCTCTATAGCTTATTGCTACTATTTTTAAACTATTTATTTCTCATAAAATTTAAATAATAATTAAACATATGCTAACAACTAACTACATCAAAATTAAACAACCTGTCATACTTTGTAGCTATTTGCTTTATCATAAAGAATTTAATCATAATTTTTAACTTTTACTTTGTTGAAGCACACCTAAGAATTCACAAAAACAAACCACCTTATTTTTATTTATCATGTTTGATTGATGTCTTATTGATAATTTATTTTTTATTCAATAATGTTGCACTACAAATTTAAATAGTTGTACTTGTATGCTATCAGATGGAGTGGGAGAAAACATCAATTAATTATATTGATGTGGAAACGGAAATGGAAAAATAGTTGTGGGTAGTTCTAAAGATACAAATGTAAATGGTGCAAGTGCAATATCTAAAAGGAGAATAAATAGAGAAGTGGCCTGATGCTTGGGATTATTTTATGAAAGTGGTTGTGAATGACATTGAGTGATAAATGCATACACTGTGTAAAAAAAATACTTACCATTCCTCATCTAAATGAAATATTTGGACTTAGGAAACATATACATGCATGTAAAAGCCACTCACATTCAAAATAAGTGAAACAGACATTACTAAAATTTCATCATGGGATGAAATTTGGGGAAATTGATCAAGAAGAAGCTAGAAAAGCATTCAATTATATGATCATAGTAGATGAGCTTTAATTCAAATTTGTTAATTTAAACACTTTATATCTGTTGTGTAACCTTATTTTAAAATCCCATCAAGATGGACTCTATTTAGGAATTATTTTGGGTTGTACTTAAAAGGAGAAATTATTACTAAAAGCTTTCATAAAAAAATCATACAATAGGGGGTGCTTAACTCAAACCACTTATTGTTGGACTTTAATTCAGAATATTAATTATTTATGCCTTACTACATATTTTATTGATGATAATTGAAAATTACATAAGAGAATTCTGAAATTTTGCCTAATTGCTAGTCATAAAGGTTGATATATTGGACAACAAATTGAAACATATTTGATTGACTGCGGGATAGATAAAGTGTTTATAATAACAGTTGATAATGCAAGTTTCAGTAGTACTATTATCTAGTAATTGAAAAATAAAATTGTTAACTGGGGAATGACAATGTTAGGAGGTGAGCATTTGCATATAAGATGTGTTGCTCACATTGTTAATTTAGTTTTGTAAGGACTTGAAAGATGTGCATGATTCAATAAACAAAGTTAAAGCAGCTGTGAAGTATATTCGACAATCATCTTCTAGATTGAGCAAATTTAGGGATTGTGTAGAAAAAGAAAAGATTTCAAGTAAGTCTTTTATGCTTGGGTGCAGTTACAAGATGAATTCCACATACATAACATTGGAAACTACACAAAAATTTGAAGGAGCGTTTGTTAGATAATGATGATGAATAGAAAAGCTTTGTATATTAGCTTATGGATGATAAGAGGGACAACATGATGCCTATTTTTGCAGATTTAGTTAATGTTAAAAAGTTAAGTTATAATTTTGAAGCACTTTTATAATTTGACATTAAAAATTTCATGCTCCTATTATTTAAGTTTCAATCATTTCTTTCCTGAAATATATATTGTTTATATTTTATTAAAAGAATTGAAAGTAAACGAAGATCCTAATGTTGCATTGATGGTTGTATTCATGCGAAAAAAAGTATGATAAATATTGGGGTGATTTTAAAAAGACTAATAAGATGATTTATCTTGCTGTTATTCTTGATCCTTGATGTAAATTATGATATTTGAAATATGCATTTGAGAGTATGCATAGTATGGAAAGAGAGTCTTTCTTGTTAGGTTTTGTAAGAGAGCACTTCATAAGACTTATTACTAGATATAGCACATTAGTTGCCCCTAAAAACTCTCAATTTGAAGACCACTTGAATTCTCCCTCTAGCCCTAGTACCGTTACTTCTATAGAGGATCCAAATGAGATTTTGGCACTGAAAATCCTTATGGGAATTAAGAAGTATGTCATTGAAAATAGGATTAGAGATCTAAAACAGAATGAGGGAAATATTTTAAAGATGATTTTGAACTTGATGTCCCAAATTTTGAAATTTTAGCATGGTGGAAGCTTAACTCACACAGGTACCTAATTCTTTCTTTGATGACAAGGGACGTTTTTAGCAATTCCAATTTCAACAGTTGCTTCTGAGAGTGCATTTAGTACTTTGGGGAGAATTTTAGATTTATTTAGGAGTTCTTTGACTCCAAAGATAGTTGAAGCTTTGGTATACACTCAAAATTGGTTTCGAACAATTCTCTCGTTAGGATCGCGGAAGACTTGCAAGAAATACACGAATTAGAAAAATATAATATTAATTTTTTTTCTCATTTCTTAAATATTATTTATTTGTTTTAGCTTTCAAGTTGCATTATTTGTAGTCTTATAATTATTAGTTGTTTTGGTTTTGTAGAGTTGTCTCAAGTTGTGGATGAAATATCAACTAATGATTAGTGCAAAAGCCAAAAAGGTTTTCTTATAATGTCTAATATGCATTTACCTCTTATATATTTTATACATTAGATCACTTTAATTGACAATGTATTACTCGATTTGCTAGTAATTGATGCTGGAGCTATTGGAATTTGCTTGCTGAAATTGATGCTGTCATGCTAGAGCTGCTAGAATTTGGAAATTGATATTTGGGCCTCCTTAAATTGATGTTTGAGTAGTTGGAATTTGAAAGTGTTTGGGAATTTGAAACAACTTGCTCTTGCAATCATGGAACTTGAAAGTTGTTTACAATTTTGCTTGAACTTTGGAATTTGTAATTGAAAATATAACTTATGAATGACTGTATGTTTGTGTGTCTGTATGAGTATATGACTATACCTGATGGTGGCTTTGTGCTTTAGAAGGATTGAAACTTGTTATCAAAGCCTGGAAGTTGGAAGGCTTTGCTAGAATTTTAAAACTTGGAACTAGAAATATAACTTTTATATTACTGAATATTTTTATGTTTGTATCTGTTTGTGGTTTTGGGCTTTTGAATTTATATGATTAGTTATATGTTTGTATTTATTAGTGGCTTAATGCTTTGGAATTTATATAATTGGCTACACAGTTGGCTGCTTGCTTTTCAATTAGATGTAAGTTTAATAAAATTTGTGTTGATGTAAAACTTTTTAATTAAATATGAATTAATAGTTAATATTGTATTTTCTGTCGGTACTTAAGGAAAATTTTGAAATTTATTTCGAGATTTCAGTACCAATACCGGCAAAAATTTTGGGATTGCGGTATCGATACCCGTACCTAAAAATACTAGTTTAGGAGGTCGGTACCTATTTGCACAGCCCTAGGTCTAGATGTGGAACAACTTCAGTTAAAATGAAATACTAAAAAGTAGAATTTTAATTAACTAGATATATTTTAAGCATTTTAACAAAATATTAATCACCTCTTAAATGTTAATTAGCTAAACAAGAGGATTTATTTTAGATCCATAGCTTCCCTTCATTTCCATTATGGTCCGTAGTTCAAAAAACCTTGTAGTTTACAATTTAATTATAAATTGGCTCCTATAGGACCCATTTGAAACCATGGCAAGCTACATGACCAAAATTGAAACCATGGAAAATTACAGTTATAATTAACTATCATTTATTTTATTCAATTTTCAATGGTTGGAATGGAATACAAAGTAGAAGATTAAAAGGTTATTGATGCTCTTATTTGTTAGTGAATGTGATATTTAGTTATTTATTGATATTGATCCACCATTTTTTTCTCTTATCATAGTTTTGACAATCAAACAAGTACCACTTGTAATTGTATTTTAAAACATGATTTTAGATATCAGTAAAAATCTTGCTGTAATACTTATTCTGCACTTAATCTAAGTTTCTTCACCTCTTAATTAGTCATGTGTTCCTTATGTCTATTGTTTTTGGGGTTGTAAAATTTTATTACTACATAATGGAAGCAAATCCCCGAAATAGGCCAGTCTCAAAAATCGATAAGATCGAGTCATACGAGGGAGTCGACACGATGAGAAGAGAAAGTACCTTAGAAGCGATTAGGGAAAATGTGATATAGGCGCCCAAGCATTTTCCCTCTGCAGTCTCGCACAAAGCCAATCCCTCGAGTTTTCTTCTTTCATAGGAGAGCTCCTTGATCACTTGTGCCACCCACAAGAAGGAGGAAGCGCCAAGAGGATGAAGGAGGAAGAAGTTGCCAATCCCTTGCACCAAGAGGAGGAAGGGAAGAAGCTTGTGGCCCTTGATGGAAGATGCTTGTGCTAATTGATGCTCCTCTCACCCCTTTGGTTGTTCACGCCAATAATCAGAATTACTCACACAAAGTGGGTGGCAAGGGGATTAATATAAAGGCCAAGGTGAGGAGCTATGCGCCAAAGGGAAAAAGGCAAGGGGTGGGCGGTTAGGGCATAGAGAAGGAAAAATTCCAAAGCCTTTCCTTAAATTCCATGCATCATACCATATTAGCTAAAGCCTTGCCAAGCAAAGCCATTAGGCGCCCCAATGGTTGCCTAAAGAAGCAAACCTTCCATGCATGTGCCTAGACTTTGTCAAGCTCCATGAAGGGTTGCCTAATGAGGCATGAGCGCCACTCCTAATCTAATTAGGAGTCTAAGCATGCCAAGTTGCATCCACATGCGCCCAAAGCTTGCCATATGCGCCCAAAGGACCTTCCGTAAAGGAAATCCTTCCCTTCAAGCAATTTGACAAAATCTAATCACCAAGTGGGCTTTCTAATGTGGCATTAGTCACCAAGTCCTACTCCCATTAGGATTGCATGTGCCCTAATCAGCCCCATGCGCCCAAGGCCTTCCAAAAGAAGCCGCATGCGATTAGGATTTGTCTAACATTACATTAGATATCAGGTCCTATTCCCATTAAGCCTTTGGCCCCAAATCCTAATTCAATTAGGACTCATAGGTGCCAATCCTTTTTCCCTCACTTATTGGTAGCCCGATCACTTAAATGTAATTAATAGACTATGCTGGACTTTATTAAATAAGTTGATTAAGCCAATGGACTTAATTCGATGCAACCCCAGTTAAATATGGTTAACTATGGTTAACTCGTGGTCAACCTGCTAAAAATGAAGTTTAGCTCCAATAGGTTTCTTCCATCTCAGTAGGCACATTCGCGCTGATGGATTCTCCCAAATAGATTCGAGTTATGAGATAACTTGATCATAAGGCTACCTGATCAATACAAGAACTCGAGTATTAATGTGTGCGACCTTTGTTAACAGTGATGAACTCAAATTATCATAAGCAGTGAGTGACACCTAGTAGTGCATCGCTGCTACCTAAGTCTTCGGAATGAATATCAATATCAACATCCTTATCATCGCAACAAGGTATCTATGCATTACAGTTCCTTTGCCAAATTGATATCCGATTGGACGTTTCACCACTTTGTTTATACCCAATCTCATGGTCATGACTACATCAGGTTTTCACCTGGGTATAACACAAGGATCGAAAAATCGGTCCGGTGTTGCCGGACCGGTACGTACCAACTGGTACTGCAAATTAAAAAAAATCTGATTTTATTTTATTTTTTTAATATAATAATTAAATATTTCATCAAATCCGCCCGGTACGTATCGGTACCATACCGATACCAATTTAAAATCAGATTTTCTCTATTAAAAACGATACAAACCAACCAACCAGTTTGTATAAAAACCGGTCGGTACGAACCAATACCGAAATAAAAAATCATTTTTTCCCTACGTACTAGTACCAAAATAAAAAATTATTTTTTCTATAATACCGTCGGTTGATCCATGACCGCTCCCTTACCGTACGGTTACAAATCGGTCGGTACTGGACCAGTTTTTAATTCCTTGGTATGACATACACTTTCAGTCATGCATTTATATAGGGCCCGTGGATATCAAGCTTTCTACTGGAAAGGGTAAATCCTATGTCTGTCCATTTATCTTCTCATATAGGTCATGGCATATCCAATGACAACCATTATAACCTCCCAAGTCCCAACTACGAGGAGGTGTTAGGTTGTATCAAAGTATGTCCTTAATCATATAGAAGGGTCAATGACCTCAAGTCAAGAGATTAATGCATCTCTTATCATTTGTGAGGTTAACACATGACACTAAGTTAAAGTCTCATAGCGGATCGATCCAACATATCCCCACTTATATACCCATATGCCTGCATTAACACCACGTGCCTAACCAACCCATATGTCAGTCTCTCATGCACAAGAGTTGTTCCTTATCCACTCAAGTACTTGACTGAGACATAAGTTTGAGCCCATATGAAATCTGTCTCTAGGAACATTATCATGCAAATGTACAAAAGACGTAGATATAAACATAGCATAATAACGACAACGCTAGAATGATATATATATAATATCAATGTGAAGTAGTACAATAGATGGACTAACAATAGGTCCTAGGGCATAAACACCAACAAGAGCAATCATATATCTCTATCGTACTAGGAAGAGAATCAAAGGGCATGACATCCTACTCTTTGATTGAGACGTAGAGGCAAAGAAATAGAATAATGTGGTATATTATAGCTTTGGTTCGATTGGAGGAAAAAGGACAATTCATAAATGATAGAGAATAGAAGCCACAATGAATATTAATCATAATAAGTATGATCCTGATATGATGACTATTCAGTAAGGCATCAAACATGTATAATATGGTTATAAATTATGAGCTCTACCACGCCTCCTAAGTTGGAGAACAAATGCCGCAACATGTCCAACTTTGTACATAATATATAAAATTTTGTACAATTTAGAGCCTTGGAAAATATGTTATGCAACTTGTTCTTCTGACTTGGTCTCGGGAGTACAAATTTACCTTCTTGAACAAAATAACTAATAATTTATACATGCTTAGTTCTTTAGTGAATTATTGACAATGTGGTTATTTTCATAGAACATAGTCATTGAACTTATGCAAGAAAGATCAAAACCTAAAAGCAAATTTTTGAGTCACATTATCACACGTGTAGTGTAAGTGATAATTTTGTATTCAGGTTAGTAGCTAGATGTGACCACCACGTTTTATTTCTTGCTCTCTCTAGGTTCTCACCAACATATGTGAATAACTAATAAATGGATTGTTTTTCATTTGTGCAACTAGCATGATTGGCATCTGAATATGCTTTAATTTAATATGCCTATTCTTCTTACATATTAGTCCTTTTTTAGTGCCTCTTTAATAAACAACAATATGCATAACACAACTTCGCAATGGTATTTTATTGTTTAGATCATAACCCAAATACGACAAAAGAATCCCCTAAGAGAGGAAAGAGGAAAGTAAAAGCAAGGAGGCCACCAATGTCTACAATGTGCCGGTGTAAATAAATCTCTAAAGAAGGAGAAGAGGAAGAGTGGCAGGTGGAAAGGTGGTGGTGATGGGAGGTGGCAAGAGAAGAAAGAGGTGAAGGAAAATGGGTAGGAGGGGGCTGAAGGTGGGAGCAGCAGTAGTAGAACAGGATGGGAGGAGGTTAGTTGGCAGCAGAAGTGGAGAGTGGAAACCCTAGCTCTGGTATCAAGTTGGTGGCAAATGAATTATTCAGTCAGTAAATGGTAGAGAATACAAATAAGACAATTTTCCAGTAAATTTCGAAATAACATGGTTATAAGCAATGTTTATAACACTAGAACCGGCCAAATTTTCTGATTCGTACTGGTTTGACCAAGGTCTGGTCAGCAAATTTCAAAATAACATGGTTTTAAGCAATGTTTATAAAACCAGAACCGGCCGAATTTTTTGATTCTTACTAGTTTGACCAAGGTCTGGTTTTGGACCATACAAAAATCGGGCTAAGCAGCGGAGAAGAGAAGGAGAAGAGGAGAGAAGCAGAGAAGGAAAGAAGAGGAAAAGGAGAGAAGAGGAGGCACTTCCGCTGTGACGCAGTGAGTGGAGAAGAGAAGAAGAGAGGAGGAGGAGAGGAAGAAGAAAAAAGAAAAAACTTAGCTACGGAAGTGGGCAAAGGCAGAGGTGGAGGCGGAAGTGGGTTCCTCTTCCTCTTTCTCTTTTTCTTCTTCTTCCTTTTCTTTCTTTTTTTTTCCGTTGCTTCGGGTGGAACAGGTCCTGACTTTTGAAACCTTTGTTTATGAGCATAAGTTCTAACAGTTTCAATAGTCTATCTCCCATATATAAACAGAGTCTACAGAAGTGGTGATTGGGTATGAATTTATGCTTTAAGAATGGACATTGGTATTGTAAAGACTAAAGAGTTTGTTTCCATACATGGTGGTTACTCACGCTGCCTCCCCTAGTTTTCATAATTTCATTTTTTTGCTTATGTTCATATGATCCTATTTGTACTTAGTACTCACTTGAGGTTCAACCTTTGGCAGATTGCATCTTGTTTTTTCTTCTCCAAGGCATCTTATGATTTCAGGAGGGTGCATCATCCTTATGGAGATATTGTATCAAATGGACTTTTCCCTTTTTGGTTTTGTGGCTTGTTGTTCAGTTTTAGGATTTGGTATGCTTCCAGTTCCTTTTTCTCACATATTCCATTTAGTAGAATGCTAGTTAGTCTTCAATTAACCTGCTTCTATAGGGATTAGGAACTGATCACATTGATATGTTTATATAAGGTTACTCTACAATTTTTGCAGCATGTTTTTTGATGCTCTATCTTTTTCATCTCGAGGATTAATTCGTAGAAAATTTTATCTAATTGATATTTCACTTGTGAAATAGCCATGTAGTTTATTAAGTTAAAAACACTATAGCCTAGTAGATGTACCAGCATATACCTTGTGTTGTTTGCTTTTTCTGTCGTCATTATATGTTGTCTGACATTATGTATGACCAAGAAGTATGAAGTGGTAAAATAGATTATGAGTTGAGCGGATAGAATCGTCCCCTATCCTTTTGACATTAGTATTGGCTTACTGGTAAAAAGACTTACCAAAGTTTATTATATGAGAATAACTGTTGAAACTGGGTGATTAAATGACTCTTACAGTCTTATTAGGAAACATTTGGATGTATTTATCGGCATCAAGAAATTGAAGTCTAGTAATTGCTAGATCTCCTAAGGTGGGCGTTTTGTTCTGCACATTGATATTTCTTATTATTTTTTTAAAAAAGAAATATGCGTCATAGGTTCAAGGATTTTGGTTACAGTGCTCGAGCCTCTTATGTATACTTGCTTTAATTTTTGGATGAGTATACAAATATGGAGCTGGCTCATGGTTCTGGTAGTCAGAAGCACTGATGGGTTAGTAAAATGCACAAATGTGTGCCTTCATTGCATTGTTTAATAGTTTTTTTGTTCCAAAGAAAAAATATTAATCTATCGTAACTACATATTTAATAATTAAAGTGAATAATTAACCTTCTGTATTCCTCTTGTCAAATGACTTATTCTCTCCACTGAAAATGTAAATGATTTATCACAAACCAAGCACATGCATCTAACCATTTGCTGCAGAAAACCTAATTCCACCTGGACAACCAACCAAGACTTTAATAAGTTGATTCTGTTTAGATTGCGCAATGATTTCAAACGACAACAAATGTGTAAGAACATCACTAGTTGGGGCAATCGATTTTTTCTATATTGAACTTCACCTTCTGTCCTTGGCTTTGTAAATAGCGCTCTCGGAAAGATCGCTCTGGGTGCATATAATGCAGCTTTTATCAATTGATTCGATTGCATTGTAAAAATTGATTTATTTCTATAAAAAATCTTAGTTGTTGAAGATGTTTATAACAAGTATGAAGTTGATCCTATGTTTTCTAGAATTTTTTTCTTACTAGATTTGTGTATAGTGTAATTGATTATGCTAGTATAATGCCTCAGCTAGCATGGTAAGTGATGAATACCAAATTTTATACCATTGATATGCCGAAATTGTGCCTAATTTTATACCTTTTCATTGCACACGGTCAGTTAACTATGCTAAGATACAACAGCATGGACTGTCATTATGGTCCTTGCATCTCAATTTAGTATGCTTCACACAGCAATTTGTGTTTGTTTGGTCCTTGCATGATCCTCATCTGGTTATATTCTTTCTAGGTATTTATGAAGCAACCTCACTGGGAAGAATGCGGAAAGGTCCTTCAGAGCCACAAGAAGAAGCCGAGGGATCTTTTCAAGGCCAGCTGCAGATGGCTCCACTTCCAAGCTGATGTATGCTTATCAAGTTATCTCATCCTGCTATTTACATCTATATTTCTTGTAAGAAAAATGACTTTTCCTTTTGTTGCATAATAACAAGCTAGAAACTTAATTTCCATTGGTAGAAAAATTAACTTTCACGATGGTCTCAAGAAAGTCACAGCTCCGAGAACATGTGTTCATCCTTGAGGGTGCTAGTACGCTAGCTAACAAAATTGTGCCTGAGTTTTTTGTTGGATCCACTTAAATAAGATTATGTATCCAACTCCAAACAGTAAAGATTAAGGTTTTAAAAACCGATCGAATGGCTGGTTTCAGACTAGGTTAACTATATCAAAAAATCATTAAACTGGTGGGTATAGGTGCATACCTGACTGGTTTTACATAATTTTATGTAAAACCAATTGGTTTACCGATAGAAACCGACCAGATTTTTTAAAAATTTTTAAATATAGTTTTTTACTTTTTTTTTGTTATATTTGATTTTTTTTTAATTTTAACATGATTTTTTGCTGTACACGTGATTCAATATTTTTGTTTTTATTATTTATTTAAATTTTTTAATATTATATTTTGCTGTAAATAGTTTTTTTTAGTTTTAAATATTTTTAAAGAATTAAAATACTGTACACTCACCGGTGTACATTAATTTTTTAATTTTTTTAGAAAATTAAAACACTATATACTCATGGGTGTACATTAATTTTTTTTGCTTTATTGTTCTTATTTTTTTTAAAAAAATTAAAACAATGTACAGCCACAATAGGTGTACATTAATTTTTTTTTTGTTTTTCTTAAGTTTTATTTTTTTAAAAAAAATAAAACACTACACTCACAAGTGTGCATTTTTTTTTGTTTTTTATTTTCAATTTATTAAAATAATTAGAAGTACACCCTCACGGGTGTACCATAATTTGTTTTTTTTTAATTTTTAAAATAATTAAAACACTCATACACCCTCACAAGTGTACATGTTTTTTTGTTTTTAATTTTTTATATAATTAAAACTCTGCACCCTCACAGGTGTATAGTTTTTTTTTCTTATATTTTTTAAAATAATTAAAACACTATACACCCGTAAGGCTGTATAGTTTTTTTTAATTTTTATATAATTTCTTACTATATAATGTTTTTCTTTGTTTTATTAAATTTTTAATTTATTTATTCTTAAAATTTAAAAAATAATAAAAAACTTTAGTTTTTCCTTTATAAATAGGTCTTCAATGTCTTATTCTTTTTCACACATCCGAAGTTCAGATCTTTTAAGCTTTTTTTAGTGCTCTTCAATCTCTCTTTTTTCTCTAACACCCTTTCTAGAATGGCACTTAGGGGAGAAATTGATCTTACGTGGCAGCATGCACATAAGATGTCTGATGATCGGCACCATTGGGAGTGAATATATAGTCAAAAAGTTTTCAAGGGAGACCGTATGAAGTGACATCTTGCTGGTGGTATTATGGATGTTGCAAATTACACCAAAGTACCGCAAGAAGGGCTATGCAGAGGAGTTTGGATTTATAAAAAAAAAATAAACAAATGAGTATCGAGAAACAAAAGGAATTTGATCATAGTGTCATGGAGTACATTAGATATGATCCATACTAAGGTCAAGGAGATGATGTTGCTGCGCAAATAGAAATTGAGGCTGCTGAACAAATAGAAATCGAGGCAACTGTGTCTTCCAAGAGCCCAATTTACATTTGAAGAGGATATGTTGTCTACTTTTATGTAGTTCACATAGCAATTTTATTACCAGAGCAGAAGCAAAAGTGAGAGCAGCTCTGAAGTTGCCTATTGGACAAAGTGCTAGCATGAATGGAGGCGTTGGAAGTTGTGTGCCACTGGGCGGACAAAGGTATTTCATCTTTTTTGGATTTAGTAGACATACTAGGTGTCCCACCCCCATTGACATTGATCTCAGGGCATTTTCTTCCAAGCAAGTAAGCAAATGACGTGTATACGAAGAACAAAAAGCTGGACATTAGCCGAGCTATAAATAGTTTCATTTTAATAGGATTCAACAAGGGACATGCACTATTGCGCTATGGTGTCAAAAATCTAAGATTGGAGACCAGGAATTCAGTCGCGTAACCCTCACGAGATTGTAGGGTGATACCTCGATTATGAAGTCAAGCAATGCAAAATTTGGATTAAAGACATGAAACCTCAAGTGGGAGGACTTTGGCGTCACTTTAATGTGACGCTTAGGCTGGGCCCACGATGACTATCATAAATTTTAAGAGAGTTGTAATTTTAAGAGAACTGCAGAGATGATCTCGTCGAATTGCCTCATATTTATCTAGACACCTTGTGCCACACATTGCATTAATTTGATGATTAAAAATATTAGGAGATGGATAAGGTGAAGAACATAATGAAGATTTGCTCTAACAGTTACTCATTTCATCTCCAATCATCATTGGGTGAATGCTAAAATATAACAGTTTGTCCAAAGAATGATCCTATGCCCTGGGTAATGAGATTTGCAATGTATATCATTGCTCTCAAAGAAAGTAGGCATGAAGATAATGTTTATATCCGAAGAATGGTATAGCTCCAATTTTGCATAGTTACAGGATGAGTGAATGGTTGAGAGCATAATTCTCAATAAAAGCTTCCGGAACACTATCACCGATATTTGTATGGTATTCGTGCCCTTTTATGTGGTGTAAGTAGATAGGAAGAAGAAGCCAATGATAGGAGAAATATATCATATAATTTAATAATATATACAAATAATTTTTAATAAATTTGGCTTCCGAGGCAATAAATATATTGACATAATTAAACAATCAGATGAGTTAAGAGATTTATGCAACTGGTAAGTAATTTTAATTTTTTTAGTTTTTAATTAATATATAGTTGTAAATTTATCATGGCTTCTTTATTTTTTTTTATAATACTTCCTAAGTTGTATCAATATTGGTACGACGGATTAAAGATAATAAGCTATAAACAAATAAAGAAGTCATGATAAATTTATAACTGTTATATATTGATTAAAAATTAAAAATTTTAAATTATGTACCAGCTTAGTGAATCTTTTTGACTCATTTGATTTTTCCACCCATGTCTGATTATATCAATGTATCTATTACCTCGAATGCTAAATTTATTAGAAATTATTTGTATATATTGATGAATCATATGATATATTCTTCTATCATTCATTTTTTCTGTATATCTATTTTATGTAAGATCACATAAAAGGGCTCGACTGACATGCAAATATTAGTGATAGTGTCCTAAAAATACTTATTGAGAATTATACTCAATCGTCCTCCCATCGACAATGCAAAATTAGAGCTACACCATTCTTCGGATGTAAACATCGTCTTTAGATCTGCTTTCTTTGAGAGCATTGATTTTAAAGCAATGAAATGCGTTGCAAATTTTGTTACTGGAGGATGTAGGATCACTCAGTTGAGCAATCACCCAATGATGGTTATAGAAGAACTGTGCAGCCTTCATTGTGTTCACTTTGTCCATCTCTTCAATATCTTTAATTATCAAATTAATGTGTGACATAAGGTGTCTAGATAAATGAGGAAATTCGATTGTGGTCATTTTAGTAGCCATCTTAAAATTACGACTGTGATCACATATTAAAGTAACGCAAAAATCCTTCCATTAAGGTTTTATGTCTTTAATCCAAGTTTTGTATTCCTAGACTTCATTAATGAGGTACCGCCCTACAATCTCATGAGGGTTAGGCAACTAAATTCTTAGCTTATAATCTTGGATTTTTGACATCATATCACATAGAATCCTATTGAAACGAAACCACTTTGATATAACTCAGCCAATGTCTTTTTTGTTCTTATACACGTCATAAATACGTGTTAGCTTACTTGCTTGGGAAGGGAATATCTTGGGATCAATGTTGGTGGGGTGGGATTCAATACGTCTATCAAATCTAAAAAAAGATAAAATATCTCGTCATGCACCCGATGGTGATGCATGACTTCCAATACCTCCATGTATGCTAGCACTTTGGCCCATCTGATGGGTAGTTTCCATGTCGCTCCCACTACCGCTTCCGATCTCGTAATACGATCGCTTTGTGAACTATATAGAAGTAGATGACATATCCTCTTCATATGCAAATTGGGCTCTTGAATCGCACATAGTTGCTTGCATTTTTATTTGTTTGGTCACATTATCTCCTTAACCTTGGTATGGATCAATATCCAATGCACTCCGACAGTTGAATTCCTAGCATTTCTCGATACTCTTTTGCTTATTTTTTTATATAAACCTAAACTCCCCCTTATAGCCATTCGGAACTCTTTCGGAACTTTGGTGTAATTTGCAACGTCTGTAAAACCCCAACGAGATATTGCTTCACACATGTAGCGCCTCCGAAAGCCTTTTGACAGTAAATGCATTGCCAATAGTGCTAGTTATTCAACATCTTTAGTGCATGTTGCCACACAAGATTAATTTCTCTCTTACATGCCATTTCTAGAAAGAGAGAAAAGAGAGATTGGAGATTACCGAAGAAGTTTAGAAAATTTAAATTTCAGAAGTGTGAAAAAGAATATAAGATTGATCTTCATTGTCCATTCTTCACAGGCTAATAATGTGGTTGGTCGATTTCTTGAACTTTTATGCATTTACATTTCTTTACGGGCATCAACTATATTTTCAGAAACTATATACAATTATTCATATAAAATATTGGGTGCATATTTATTTACCTTTCTATTATTATAACTAGATCATGTGTTCGTTTTTTGACACCATTTATGCTTGTTCCAATTGTAAATATGTATTGCATGCAGCGGTGCTGATTGTGTATGCATTATACTGTTTCTCTATCACAAATTTATGTTGCTATCTGCTTTATGGCTATGTGAATTCTGGAGCGCTGCCTAAGAATTTCATCAAGTGAACAAAAAAATGTAATATGCTACCTACTGAAGACGTATTCATTATTAGATGTCTATAAAGAAGTCTAGCAGTGAACATTTTTATTTTCTTACAAGGGAATATGGTGGCATTGTATACCGTGCCCTGTTCGTTACAAAAATGCACATGTTTTGTCTTATTTCATGTGTTTGCGTTCTTCCTTTGTCATCTCTTTTGCTGGATCCTTGAGGGCCCGTACTTTATCCAGAGCAATCATGATTGGCGCCATCATTCTAATATTTACTGTCTTGCGGGTTTGTTGGGTGTCGATGCACACATTATACAAGATTATCCACACTACTGTTGCCGAGACTGTCAAGAACGGAGAAGTGGAATCGTTCTGCTAAAATGAGATTATAAAGCTTTCACAGGAAAACCTTACAAAATGACTCATGATTAGCGTCTTTGTAGGGTAGATCAAAGCAATTGGTTCTATTCTTTTGTGTGCTAACGGCAATGTAAATCCTAAAACTTCTGCAGAAAAGGAGCACTTGGAATGTTCGTACTTCTGCTTCATTCATTAATGTGATTTGTTGAATCAAGTCGATTTCAGCCATCAAGTTTACCTCCGAATAGTTTTATTATAATCCATCCGTATAATTGTGGAAGAAATTTGAGAATGTTGAACTTACTCGAGTTTCATTTGGCAACTTATCTGGAGTTACTGAAGGTTTGACTTTCACTTTGGCAACTTATCTGGAGATACCTCGTCATTGTACTGTGGTATACAATTGCTAAATAAGTTGGCTGAATCTTCTCCGCACTGAATTTGGATTCAATTTGGCTAGGATGAAATTATAATGGACCACTAGAGATTTTGTTTATTTGAGGAGGCTAATTGTTTGGTGTCGGTTAAGACGCTTTTTTTTTTGGGTCAAAATGAAGAATAAAATTAATTGAATTTGAATGGTTATAAAAGAATTATCGCCGGGAGAGACTGGCCTAAATATATACACGGATATTTTGGTGCGTGTCTACGTTTATTACCTATGATGTGAATATGCCTTCATGGTTCTTTTAATGCGAGTTGGCAAACTAAAGCAGAAAGGGATTAGTTCTGTTGTGGGAATTTTGTGGCAAAATTTAGATTAAATTTTGGTTATTTGACATGACAAATTTCAGATATTTCAAATTACAAGAGTCACGTAAATGAGAAAAGTACCACATCGAGTGTAGAAATTTAGTAAATCGAAGTGTTACTTAGAATCAGCATTAGTGAACAAGGAATATAAAACAGATCGGTAGATGAAATAAGTGCCATGCTAGTCCCATTAGGTTGAAGTAAATTTGAAAACATGCAATTATTAATTCTACGTTAACATTGCGATTGGAGTTGGCGAAAAGACAGTAAAAAGTTTTTGAAGGAAAGTTTAGAATATTTTTTAAAATAGTATTTATTTATCTTTTCTTGACATAGATAAGCAATTGCTGACTGAAATTTGACCTCAAACTTTTTTATCAATAACAAAAATCCTTATCAATTGAATTAAAAGAGAAATAAAACAACATAATAGAATGAAAAAAAAATCTTCACAAACATAACTACTATTAACATAATCATAAAGAAAACAAATTAAATGTGAAGATATAGACAGCCGATTTTATAAAAAGCTTTTAACTAAGAATATTAGGTTTGGACAAACTTGGAGTCAGTTGGCCATTGATAAAAGTGTGTTATATATATAGGGTTTATATAGCTCTTAGGCTGTGTTTTATTGAAGAGAAGTAAAAGTGGGAAGAAAGTAAAAATAAGAGGGAAGAAAAATGTGTGGAGAGATATTATAGTCACGTGAATTTCACATGACCTTGTTTGTGAGTGATGAGTTAGGAGCTTGTGGAGCGTGCAGTAGTAGTGGCATGGGAGCTTCCAGCGGCTAGTGGCAGCAACAAAGAGGGTGAGTTGGTGGCGAAGACGAGAACTCGCGGCGGCAATGGAGGGGGTGAAGGCAAGCTCGCAGTAGGGCTGCGATGAAGGCGGGCGTGTGTAGGCAGCGGCGAAGACGAGGTCGTGGGGCTGGCTCATGGCAACAACAGCGGGGCGATCTCGTGGCGAAGGCGAGCTCGCAGCAAGGTAGCAGGGCAATCTCGCGGCGAAGGCAAGCTCACGGTAGGGTAGCAGCGAAGGCGAAGCGGACGTCGGGAAGGGAAGGGAGGGGAGGAGGCGGGGGACGACAGGAAGGGAGGGGAGGAGGAGGTAGGGACGTTGGGAAGGGGAGGGAGGGGGGAGGAGGAGAGCTCGCGGCAAGGGAAGGCGAAGGGGATGTCGGGAAGGGTGGGGAGGAGGTGGGGACAACAGGAAGGGAGGGGAGGAGGAGGTGGGGACGTCGGGAAGGGTGGGGAGGAGGCGGGGACAACAGGAAGGGAGGGGAGGAGGAGGTGGGGACGTCGGGAAGGGGAGGGAGGAGGGGGGAGGAGGCGAGCTCGCGGCAAGGGAAGGCAAAGGGATGTCGGGAAGGGAGGGGAGGAGGCGGGGACGACGGAAAGGGAGAGGAGAAGGAGGCGGGGACGAGGAGGTGAGGCACTTGGAGGGGTGGGAGATGGGGATGTTAGGAAGGGGAGAGAGGCGGGGACGTTGGGAAGGGAGGTGTGAGGTGAACTTTGGCGAGCACCGGCGAAGTAGCACGGGTGAGTTTTTTTTTTTCTCTTTAATTTGAAGAGAAACAAAAATGAGAGAATTTTTTTTTTCTTTTCCTTATAATCAGTCTCTTCAATAAAACAGCAAAAAAGTAAAATTTTTTTCCTTTCTCCCAAAAAAAATATACAGTGTTATGGAGCTATCCAAGTGCTCGGCATACATGACTTATAAACATAAGTCTCTGCGGTGCAACTTTGATTTATGAGATTGATTCAACACTTAGCTTTCTCAATTTTTCTAACTCGAATTAATGGTCTCCAATGGGAATCCCTCATCCTCTCGCATAATAACATCATCAAAACTTCTTATACAATTTGATACAAGGGGATCACTAATTAAGTGAATCTTTTGTATTGGTGAGAAAAATTTATATTATCTTATGGCACATTGCTCCTATTGATATATTATAATATAATTTGACAAATCCTTGTCATCTTTTTAATAGAGTTATAAGTTATAATACTTATTTTTAAAAGCTAGTAGTCATTTAACCATGAAGCCAAAGTAGACTAAGAATAAATAAGTGAAGGACACTTTTTTAGTTCTGCTAGTAACTGAAATCTATTAGATTCTTTTCCTCAATTAACTCTAGCTTGGAGGTGATAATGAGATGCCATAGTGGAATATCAGTAGCTCAAGGGAGACAATGTTAGACAAAATGAATTGATGATATAACTCTTTATTCGTCCCAAACTTATTTATATATTTGTGTTTTTCTAAACACAATGTCATATGAATCTAGTAAGTATATTCCAAAGCTTAATTGAAAGAAAAATAAGATGTAGAATATGCAATACGTTCAAAATATCACTCTTTTTGTTTCACAGGCATCAATATATTTTTACTCATTGTAATAGTATTTAGCCTTTAAGCTTCAATATGTTATTTATTATTTTTTTTAGATTTCCGCCGTGTATATATAATTCACCAAACATTTTTTGTGTCGCGGCTGCAGCAACTTCGAGGTTTCTTGTCGTCCAAGTATTTCCCTCTCTGTTTGTGTCGAGCGCCGAAACTTCCGAAGCCGAATAATCGCTGGAGTCGGGAGAAGAAGAAGAAGGGAATGATGGTGGAAGACGGCAGACAAAAGGCAAAGCGACGGATGTCGCCTCCACACCCTCTAATGGATCATCGCCAAACTTCGCGGCGCACCTTCTCCTCGTCGTCTTCATTTCAGCCTTTCACTGATTTTGATTTCTTCACTGCTGCCTCCTACAGAAACCTCGTATGTTGATCCAAGCCCGACAAATCGTGTTTTCTATCAATTGGATCGATTCTCATGTGTCTTGTTTATGAATGGGTCTCGATCTACTACGATGACCGCGCCTCTGTCGTTTACGTGTTTGAGAAAATGACGTTGATGCATTATTATTATTTGATGTCTGCTTCCCGCTTCTTTTCTGTAGCTATGGAGTTGATCCAGACACAGCAACTACACCCTGAGCGGGTTTCATTTGCTCTCTCGGAGAAGACAAAGCAGATCTGCGCTCGGAAAGAGGTTAGTACTATTTTTTTTTTTTCTATAGCTCAAGTTATTATTTGCATTGATTCGACTTTTTATGATCTGGTTGATGCCTTCTTTTATTAGATCTTTTTCTTGTACGCTCTTGGCTGCAGATTAAACGTCTGTAAATTGGCAGCCGTTGTCTGTCGATCTATTATGATGTGGGGATTCTTAGATGTGGTCTAAGGTTCATAGGACGATAGTGTTAAGCTTCGATTTGCATCAAGGTCGAAATCATTGTGGTTTTGTTTTTGTCTATTTCAATGCTTTTAAGTTTGATAAAAGCACAATATCGAGAATACTGCGATAATCGTTTAAAACTGAAATTCAATCAAATAAACCGCTACGAAACCCTTTAACATTTTAGCCGATTGTGACAGTGTCCGGTAAGTTTTTTATTAGTTGGATTGTGGACAGTTTCTTTTTCTTTTGACCTGGTCTCAATTCTCATGTTTCCAAAGTTGATATGTTCAATTCCCAATTCAAGATTGATGCAGAGTAGTGTAGATTAAAAATTTCATGTGTCTGATCCTATTATGGGCTGAAACTTCATGTTTTTTTTATATTACTATAGTTAGGGATCTAATGGCAAATAAAATAATGGTCTACTAATAATTATTAGCTTAGATTGGTACAATATGGTATGCATTAACACATGCTACCACTCGGATCACTAACTTGCAATTGAATACCTTACTATATATACTACATATATTTATATATGTATATATGGCTAGTAACACTCCTATTTTGTGTCCTGGTCTTGGGTTGGACTAGGACATACCAAGGTTTTCAAAACTTGGCTAGTTTTTTCAATTCGGACTGATCCGATGCAGGTCCAGACTTACCCTTGAGTTAAGTCAATTGATAATTAATCTATATTTTTAATTATAAAATGGTTAGGCTAAATCAAATAGAGTTAGTCACAAGATTTTACATAGCTCTGCCACTCCTCTATTCCTCATCCCACTTGACCCCCTTACTTTTCATGGGTTGTTTCACCATAACAAGAAGGGAGGAACAACACTCAAGATTGGTGGTAAAAAAAGGAGCAACTCTTTTGATGGGCCCTAAACCTTGATTCAAATATTGCTAAAAAGTATTCTAACAATAAAACCTAGACTAGGCTTTATTGTTGATGAAACCTAGTTTAGGTTTTAAATGTGTCCTTGACACTCAATTACACATGACATTCTTGATGAAAGCTAGACTAGGTTTAGATGGATCCTTGGCACTCAATTACACATGACATTCTTGATGAAACCTAGACTAGGTTTTAGATGGATCCTTGGCACTCTAAAGTACTCTTGTATGAGTTGGAGGAAGATGTTGCATATGAAAATGGTTCGGCAGGCAATCACTAGTATTAAACTTTATTGAGGACAATGGTAATCATACACATGAAATCTACCCATCCCATCCCCCCCCCCCCCCCCACCCCCCATCTTTGTATATCAAACCTATCCAAAATATAATTTTTTAGAGATAATATATTTCAACTGATTAATTTTTTATTACGGATTTTTTCGTGATCTGCTATTGATAACAGTGCCTATGACAAAATAGAAGAAGATAAGATAAGTTTGTGCATAGAGTAACAAAGTAATTCTAATTAAAATTAGCTTGTAAAGGTATCCAACAAGATAAGTTAGTGAACATAGTATGGTATAAAGGGCATGTATCACAATTTTCTTTCATCAGTTGGATACTTTTTGGATAGACTATCTATGCAGGACATACTACAGAAATGGGGGATATATAACAACTCTAATTGCTGACTATGTGAGAAGATAACGGCAGCATAAAATATTTTTTTCATATATAAATTTTCAATTGAGGGCTAGAGATTTGTCCTATCCTACTTCTGGTCCCTAGAGGAGGGGGTGGTATTCTATAGCTACATCGTTGCATTGGCATTTGTAGGAGATGATCTTGTTTTTGTGATGAAGAAATTATTATTGAATACAACCAGTGTTATCGAAAATGCAATCCGAGTCATAGGATCAGATGATCCTACGATCCGGAATAGCCTCTTCGATCTAGATCGGAAGCAGGATCGGCGGATTGGTAGGAAAGATGGGATCGCCATTCCGGAACATAGGAACGGCTGAGATCGGATGATCCCACCGATCCAAGATACTTATTTTTCCATACCTATTAACTTGAAACCCGTTCCTAATCCTATTTCCCGACTCCCATGAGTCTTTGTTGATGCTCCGCTCCCTTCGTTGCTCACCAACCTCACATTCTCCTCCTACTCGCTGCCAAATTCTTCTCCTTCTCCTTTGCAGCTCGGCACCAACCTCTCATTCGTAGCTCGCCGTCCTCACACATTCTCCTCCTCGCCGCCAAATTCTTTTCCTTTGCTGCTTGCCACCAACAACCTCTCTTTCACTGCTCGCCACCAACCTCTCCTTCGCTGCTCACCACCAACATCTCTTTTGCTGCTTGCCGCCAACTTCTTCTTCGTTGCTCGCTGCCGACATGTGCTGAGTGCCAATTTAGTGTTCATCACGCTGCTGAGTGACAAGACTATTCACATCTTATCATTTCTCAAACTCTTTGCAGCTTGCAAGTAAGCCAATTTAGTGTTCTTCACTTTGTGCACATTTAATGTAAATGTGTAAGGTGAATTATCCATGTAGATTCTAGAATGTACTATGTAGAATTGTAGATAATATTGATATCTCATATTTCTATATGTATTATGGTAGATTTTGGTTTGAAATTTTACATAAAATATGAATTATCTATATAGATACTAGATGACAAATAATCATAAGTCATATGGACACATCACACATGCGTATATTTAGTGTAGAATACTTGGATAATGGATAGTATTCTTGGCCTTCATCCTTAATTATTGCTTTGGACACATGAACACCCTAATTCATATCTAATTACCTCATTTACTTTTTTTTTTTTTTTAAATTTATATTAGGCTTATAATTTGTGAATTGAGAATTAGGAAAAGTAAGAATTTCAAATGGCTAGAGTTAGTAAATCATCTAATGCTAAGAGGAATAATGCACCAGGAAGTAGAACATACATTGGTTGGGAGAAGATTATATTTAAAAATATATATCGATTCAAGCATCATTTAGGTTGTACGAGAAAAGGTGTTGAGCCATGTAAAGCTGTGCTTGATGATGTTAGAAAGCAAATTGTAGCTTGTATGACACATCTAGAGCAAGCTGCACAAATGAAAAAGAAAGTTGATCAAGAAGATAAAGAGGAAGTGAATGTGGTTGAAGGGAATACCGGCAAGAGAAAGGAAAGACAATTATTGGAGTCTTTTGGCTCTTGTGGTAAGGTCTCTACATATGTTGCTAGTAGCACTCAAAGTCACTACAATCTATCAAATGTTTTAAAAAAAGACTTGAGGGAGTAGGCTTGCCAACAAATTGCTAGATTTTTACACTATTTCTATTCCCTTTAATTGTGTAAAAAATCTAGAGTTTGTAAAATTTTTGATCTTGTTGCAAGATATGGTCTTGGTTTTAAGCCTCCTTACCATAAGATTAGAGAAACTTTTTTGAAAAAGTAAGTAGCCAAGACAATAGATATTATTGATTAGACTAGCTACTACTTGATTTGCTACTTCCTATTTTAACTTTGGGTTCTCTTAGTGATTCAAAGGGTGCATTAATTAGTATGTTTACTTCTAGCCAATGGAAGTCAAACAAATTTTCAAGAATTGAAGAGGGGAAGAAGACTCAACAATTAGTGTTAGATTGTAGTTTTTGGAAAAATGTTATTCTTTTTCTTAAAGCTATTTTGCCAATTATGAAAGTGTTGCGTTTGGTTGATTATGATGAAAAGCCCGCTCTGAGATTTATTTATAAAGAGATGTATCATGCTAAAGAGATCCAGTTGAATTAGGGGTGAGCATTCGGTATTTACCGATACCGAATTTACCAAATTAGATTTACCGAAAAATTTTTTACCGAAATTTTATAAACCGAAACCGAACCGAATTTGATAAAAACCGAATTCTTACCAAATCGAATTTACCGAATTTTGTTCGGTAAATTCGGTAAATTACCGAAAATATATAATGCAAACAACATAACCAGCTTTAATTTTGATATGTTAATTTCATATTAAAATTGATGTGGATAAAAGAGCAGAGAGGGGCTCGACGATGATCAAATGATATTCACTAAGATTTGATAATGACAGCAGAGAAGCAAAAAGAAATGTGGCGCTTGATAAATAAATAAGAAAACTTTGGTAAAAGGAAATCATTGCTCCAAAATATAGAAAATAAAGATAAAAAATAGCCGTTGGAAGCTCATAAAATACAGAATGGGAAGGCAAGGGCGACAATTGCCAAGGGGAAGACACATAACACAAAATACAAGAGTGGTAAAAAGGAAAGAACATTAGTCACAAAGGAAAAAAGACTCAGGAAGCGAGAGATGTAGAGGGAGAATTTTTTTTTATATAGAAAAAGAGAGATTAGAACTACTGAACTAAGCCTCAAAGTTAAACCTGGTGTTGTTTTTGCGGCGGCGATTCATCGTCTACAGTGAGCAGGAGATCCACAAGCGCTAGTTGCAAGAGGGGCGGCGGGCTCCTGGGACATGCTCTCCTTGACGACGCAGACCTTCTCCCCTGGCTCTGCGCTCCTCGGACAGGCTCTCCTCACCGGTTCATCAGCATGGCCTGCGGGTGGAGACCACCTGGCGGAGTCGTCGTGCGCTCGTGCACGACAGGCCTACGTGTTCGGGCTGCGGACGATGGCCTGCGCCCCCCTGGTGGGCGTGGGCGACAGCATCAATGAGGCTGCGAGGGAAGAGATGAAGACTCGAAGAGGCAAGTCGGTGGCTAGGTCGTCACAGTCGCAGATCTAGAATTAGGTTTAGCCATTTAGATGTTTAGTGAGTGGATATTAGGTTAAAGGATTAAAGGGTTATAGGGTTAAAGAGTTATTTGGTTAATATATATAATATCAATTATTGGTAATAGGATATAAATTATAGTATATATTATATATTTTAATATAAATTTCGGTAAATCAATTTTTTACCGAACCGAAAATTTTAAAACTGAACCAAATACCGAAATTTATAAAACTTAATACCGAAACCGAACCGAAACCGAATTTTTTTTTACCGAACCGAAATTACCGAATTTATCGGTAATTGGTAAAAATTGAATTTACCGACACCAAATGCTCACCCCTAAGTTGAATTTCAAATGTGTTAAGAAAAGGTAATCTACTAAATACTAATCTTATTATTCTTATATAGTTATAACTTCGATTTTTTTATTCATTATAATTTTATTATTTTTATTTTATCATACAGATATGAGCCGATTTGGCAAATAATTGATGAGAGGTGGAATGTACAACTCCATAGGCCGTTGCATGCTGTAGGCTATTATTTGAGTCCTCAATTACATTACAGCCCTACTTTTAAGGTTGATGCTGAAGTGAAAAGAGGGTTGTATAATTATTTGGTAAGAATGATTCTTGACCCTAAAGAACGTACAAAAATTGATTTGCAATTGGAAGATTTTAAGGATGCCAAAGGATTGTTTGACATTGATCTTACAATTATGACAAGAGATAAGAAAGCTTCAACTAAATGATGGGATTCCTATGGAGATGACTATCCCAAGCTAAAAAAATTTGCTATATGCATATAGCTTAATATGTAGTTCTTCAGGGTGTGAAAGGAACCGGAGTATATTTGAGCAAGTTAGTATGCATTTAACTTTTTATATATTGATTTATTGAATATTATTTACTAAATCTAATACTCTTATTTTTAAAATTTTTAGATTTATTCAAAGAAAAGAAATCGTTTACACCAAAAGAAGAGGAATGATTAGGTGTTTGTAAAACACAATTTAAAATTAAGGGAGCAACAAGTTAAAAGGAGAACTTTTGAGGACATTGGCTTTGAAGAATTATCCTCATATGAGGAATGGATAACTCATAGGCAAGTAGATGGTATAAATGAAGCAAGTTGCTCAAAGAAAGAATGGCTCGGTGCTCTTGATATGAACAAAGAGAGTGAAGATAAAAGGAGATTAAGGGAATGAGGACGTTTCTATGCCTAGTGATGCACATGCTTTAGAAGATATTGATGATCTTGTTGAAGATGAAGATGAAGGAAAGAGTGATGAGGATGAAGAAGATGAAAATGATGAGAATTTTGATGATGAACAAACAGAAAATTTATTTTAGGATTACTTTTTAGAGTTTAGTCAATTGGAATATTGGATATTTAGATCTTGGGCTTCCACTTGCATTATTGATCACTTGATTGTAAACTTATAATAGTTGGTTGTAACTTTTGACTTATTGTTATGAGTTGTGATTTTATGGAAAATGATGTTGTAAGTTATAATATTTCATTTTGATATTTAGACCTTAAGTATCCATTTTAATTGGTAAATTCTAAATTTGTTGTGAATTTTGTGATATAGTTATTTGATGTGATTTACTTTTTTTAAATTTATTATGCGTGAATGTTAACCTTCTTAATACTTGAAAATGCATGTTTATCATAATATTACTCTTAATATATAAATATATAAATCTATTTTTCTAAAAACATACCTCTATTGATCTTACCTAAGATTTCAATCCTGACAACCTTGAATACAACTATGTCTACTTATGGGTGGAAAGGTGTAGTCAAATAGCTAAAATATAATTCTTTCCCTATCTCTAAATGTGTTCTTGTGATATTAAATGTACAGAGGAAGGTCATAATGATCAATGAATAGTTTATAGAGAATACAGGATTGAGAGTTTTCTTTAGGAGTTCAGTGAGATCTTAGGAGTAGAATTTCGTTGTAATTCACATGACCTATATTCAAATCCTAAACCTTTTTTAGGAGAGAAAGAACATATGCAAAAAAAAAAAAAGTTCATTAAGAGGGTATTAACAAAAGTTCTGGATCATGCTGTTATTTGGTATCCAAAGTTGGTGAGAGACTCAGAATCCTGTCTTAAGATCCTGCACTCTTTCATTTCTTTCCTTAGAAATAACTTTTCATGCCTTGTCTTACGATTTACAAATGACTTTTGAGCCTACAAGTAGTATAATTCACTTGAACAACTTGATCGGATCATCCAGATTGAAATAAGGTCAGAAGACCGTGGGTCCCAGTTGTCATGTTAGGTTAAGGTTCTTGTTTGCTTTTAGGTTCAAACTTGAATCTATAATTTTCATTTCTTTTCTTTGATCTTATTCTAGCAACAACAGAGCAAGCCATACTTCAAACTCTTTTGCAGTTAGTTTTGTTTTGCTCCTTTCCTTCCGTTAAGCACCCTTGAGGGCACTATACTTGCTCAAGCTAGGTGCTACTAAAACTCTCTTTATTGTTTCCAACGGTAACTATGAGTGAGTTACCTCTTTTTGTACCAGTAATCTTGACTTATTTGACTGAACTAACTACTAGTGCATTTATAGATCTATGCCATCCTTTTATATTTCAAAACAGAAAAAAGTCCTTGGTTTCATTTGTTCTCCTAGATCTGTACCATCCTTTGTGGTCTAGACATTCACCGATATATTTACTGGTAGATGTTCACAATATCATCTGATTGAGCTTATAGATTCAAAGTTCATTTAAGTGATTAGAATTTGGCAAGTTTATCGGCTTTGATGAGCTTCAGAATTTGTGAGGCACTTGACCAACCTAAATGACTCTGTCAAATTTTGGGAGTATTCTTGTAGTTTTATTGTCTTCTTATTTAAGATGAGTAATGTCTGGTTAAACATATCATCTCTTTACACCAAAAATGTTGTATATAAGTCTCCGCTTTAAAGCACCCCCCCTAACATGAGGAAAGAGCACGATTTGAAATAAGATTGAGGACTGCGAGTGTTAGCTTTACACAAGCACAACCTTAACATTGATATAAGGTGGCTTATTAATGGGAAGAAGAGATTTAATGACCCTTGGTCGAAGCGCAGGTATGAGATTGATCGACACAGTTTGCAACCTTGCTGTTGTGCTGTAAAGGGAAGAAGACGGCAATCTACAACCTCGTCTGTCCATCTCCATCTGTCTGCAATAAGCGAAGCTTCCGCCTAACTGGCTTGTGCTGCTAGCAAGTGAAACGTTGTCTGCTGCTAGTGAACCTTCATACGCAGTGGCGAGCATCTTCATCCGTAGCTTCCACCTCGACCTTGGTTCTTCTCTACATTGGTACCAACCATTCGATCAGTTTTTCAAACGTTATATTAAATGACCAGACTTGTTTAAAGGCAAAAGGGGCACTGTTTAAAATGAAAATACATATTCTTGGTTTTTTTTTTTTTTGCAGAAAACAAAACATCATATATTAACAACGATCAGAGTACAAAATTTTATCAAGTCAAGAAGCCAATCCTTATGCCAGACATGAGGCATTGGGTTTCATTTTTCAAAATGTGCAAGCCAATTGGCTGCTTCATTACAGGTCCTATGAGCATGAGAAACGCTTAATCTCTTGAATAATTAAGAAGGATTCAGCATGAGGGTCTCTGCCTTCAGTCTTGATCTAGTCCATAGCAGCTTTAGAATCAGACTCTAAGATCCACTTGTAGTGAAGAGTGTGTCCCAATCTATGAGTATAAAGTAGTGCTTCTTTGATAGCTAATAGCTTAGCTTGAAGTGAAGAAGCACAGGTGGTACAAGCCGTAGCAGTAATATGAGTGTTCCCTTGATGATCTCTGATGATGTAGCCCAATCTTGCCACACAGTTTTCACTATTCCAAGCACCATAAGTGTTAATCTTGCATTCACCTTGTCCAGGTTTTCTCCATTTCTGGGGTTGAGAATGTTTTTGTTTGGCATGAATCCCTCAGCATGAGTATGGATGCAATTATAGAGTTCTCAAATGACTTCCAAACCAACCTGATTAGGATGACACGACAAGCCCCTGAATAGCTTGTTATTTCTAGTTTTCCAAATAACCCAAAAGAGATACAAAATCAACGAAGTCAAGTATGACGAACAATTTCCTTCAAAAATCTAGTTTCCTAAATGCTAACTGTCTATAGAATCAAAATTCAAATTAAAATATTGTTGCAGGTAGTAACACGAAACAATCATGAAGTCACATTTAAAGAAGATATGCGATATCGAGTCTAGAACTTTATCACACAGACAACAAAACTCAGAGATCATAATTCCTCTCTTCCTTAGCCTATAGCAGGGAGTCTCTCGTGTAGCAGTTTCCAACCAAAGGTTTTAATATTTGAGGTAACGTGCATATGCCAGAGGGATTGTCAACCCTTCGAAGGCTCATTAGAGGGCAACCTAGAAACAATTAACCATTTATAAACATATTTTGTTAAAGTCCATTCGAGTCCTCTTTCCACACCCATTAATCCTCAATGGGGTAGGAAAGTATCTGAATTTTCATAATTTCCTTAGCAAGGTACTCCCCCAGTTTAGTGACCTCACGACTGCTCCATTGTTGTCCACGCATAAGGGACAAAACCCATTGCATGTCATAATGTTCAATATTTATAAAAGTAGGCTAGTAATGTATAGGGGATTCAGAACACCATGGGTGAAGGAACAATTTAGTAGTTTCTCTATTGCCAATGATTCTAGAGATGCTAGCTTTCAAAGTGGAGAAGTCAAAGAGAAGGTTACGCCAAGGCACACTAGCTGAATTGCAGGTTTTATAGGTGGCTCAAGGGTTAGGAATAACCATATTTAGTAGAAACAAGATTAACCCAAAGAGTGTTTTTTTTTTTATTAAGGAGATCAAGGATATGCCTGCAATTCAGGGCTGCCTCATGAGACTGAGATCTTTGATATAGAGATCACCATAGGATCTAGGAAGAGTGACAATGCTCCAATTTATGTGGTGAATACCATGTTTAAGATTTGGACCACTCCATAAAAAGCTTATGATAGGGGAGTTTAATCTATCAAGCTGAGCTTTGGAAAGGTTTAGAACAATTAAGAGTGAAGAGGGATGGAAGTAAGGACATGGTTGATAAAAGTGACTTTGCCAACTTGAAAAAGGAATTTAGCTTGCCAATTTTGGATTTGATGAGAAATCATACCAAGAGAATGTCTAAGGCTATTTCTGAAGTTCCTATAAGGATTAATAAAAACACCAAGATATTTGAAAGGGAATAAAGCTTGCGTTACCCATAACGTAGTGAGAATATTAACTCTAGTGAACTGAGGACATTGCTTAGGAAAGAAGAGCTTTGATTTGTCGGAGTTAATCTTTTGGCCAGTGAGGGCATAATAATTTTGGAGAATGTTTTTGATAGAGATGCACGAGGATTTGTTGGCCCTGAAGCAAATAAGGAGGTCATCATACATAAGGTGGGAGATGGTGCAACCATTGATTTTGAAAGGAGTGAGGGTCCCATGGTTTACATCAGCAAGAATCAGATTGCTCAATATGTTGGCAACAATAATGTAGAGGTATGGGGAGAGAGGGTCGCCTTGCCTTAAACTTTTATAATTTTTGAAATAGGAGGATTGCGTGTAATTGATCAGGCAAGAAAACGAGGGCCATTCGACGCAAGCTTTGATCCAATTGATAAGTGAAACTCTTAAGAGAATTGAATATCACATCCCACTTAATGCAGTCAAAAGCTTTGGCAAAGTCGATCTTGAAAAGAACAAGAGGGTTCTTGCCCCTGGATCTAAACATGGTATGAGTAAGCTCATGAGCAATAAGAATATTATCATAGATGTTTCTACCTTTGATAAAAGCAGATTGAGCGGGGCTGATAATGTTAGGCAGCCAAGGTCTAAATCGGTTGGCAAGAACCTTAGCTAAGATGTGGTAGGAAACATTACATAAGGAAATTGGCCGAAAGTCTTGAATGTGATTTGGATTAGGGGTTTTGGGAATAAATATAAAATGAGTATGGTTCCAGGAATTTGGAATGTGAGTCTTGGAATGGAAGCTATTCATAAAGGAGAAAATCATGCTTAATCACATCCCAGAAATGCTGAAAGAATTCAGGAGTGAAACCATCAGGCCCAAGGCCCTTTCCTTTTCCAAGAGATTTAATGACATCAGTTAATTCCTGAAGGGAGAAGGGGGAGGTCAAGATATCCCTGGAGTCCGGGGGTAGGACAGGGAATTGAGAAAAATTTTTTGATGTTGTTTTAAAGAGATATGTTGAGGGAGGCTATCCTTCTTCCAAAGATCTTTATAATGATTCTGAAAAGCATTTAGAATATTATAATTATTAGAAAGGACAGTCGAAGGTGAGATATGAATATTCAATATTCTATTTATGCGAGCTTTGGCTTGAATATGATTGTGGAAAAAAGTATTGTTAGAATCACCAAACTTAATCCATTTAACCTTGGCACGGGTTTGCCATATGTTCTGGATAAGCTTGGATATGGTAATGGATTTATTAATCAAAGATATGAGGAGAAGGGGGTCTTGAGAATAAAAAGGCCTTTGGCTTTTTTGTCTTGGAGAGAAGTAATTTGATCAAGGGTTTTACTAAGGATGATCTCAAGATTAGGTTTATGTTTTGAGTACCATCTAGTAAGCTCCACTTTAATTTTAAAAAGCTTGCCATATATCTCAGGGTCATGTAAGGAGTTTTCCTTCCAAATTGAATGGATAAGGGAGTTGACAGCATCAAAGTCATTCTAGGAGTTCCTATATTTGAAAATATCCTTCGGCTTATATGCGGAGGAACAACAATTTATGATAATAGGGGCATGATCAGATATGCCTCTGGCCATGTAGGTAATAGTAGTGTATCTAAAAATATCTATCCATTCAGGATTCGCAAAAGTTCTATCAAGTCGACATAGAATAGTCTTGGGTCCTTTTTTATTGTTGGACTAAGTAAAAAGAGGACGTTTAAATCCTAAGTCAATCATGCCAAGGGAAGAGATTAAGGATCTATAGCAATTAATAGAATTATTAAAAGTAAAAGCTTTACCCTCTTTTTTTTTATCCTGGCTAGACAAAATACAATTAAAATCCCCAACCATAATCCAAGGGGTATTAACCAAATCACAATTAGCAAGATCATTGAACATAGAGTTACGAGCCCTAGGATTATTACTAGCATAGACAGTAGGAAGAACCCAAGGTTTATTTTTCTTATCTATGACAAGAGTTTTAATGTATTGAGCAGCGATAGAGATGACCTGAATCTCAATGACGGCAAAGCGCCAAGCTAGCATGATCCCCTAGAAGCACCTAAAGCTGGGGAGAAGACTGACTTCCAATTGGTACCCAACTCTTTAGCCATCAAGGGGGCTTCATTTTCATCCAAATGGGTCTCCTACAGAGCAATAATATTGGATGAGTAAGATCGTATGATATATTTTAGGTGTGCTTGAGCCTCGGCACGTCTAGCTCGTCTACAATTCCAAGATAGAATATTCGTCATAGGAAACATGATTAAGAAAAGTGTAAAATAGAAAAGAATGAGAGGAAAGATTAAGGAGCCAAATGCTCCATATTCCTGACTGCCCACTTTAGGCTTCTTAATGATCTTTCTGATGGACTTTAGAGTTGTTCTTAACGTGCTTTCCATTGCGAATCTATGTTGAGCGAGCTTGAAACATGCCCAGTCTTTGAGGAGAGCTCCAGGTTCAAGGTGTCCTCCGGCCTCCCTCCGAAGACATTTTTGAGCTTCTCTTTGGCTTCTTTCTATATTGCCTCAGTTGAGCAAGCCATCTTCCCTCTAGGGCTGCCACTTTCAGTCTCATGATCTAGGGAAAGCAAACTTGGCCTTTTGGAACCACCCAGAGTACGAGTGGAGGGAGTAGGTGCAAACAGGGTGAGGGCGAACGAATTTGGATCCTCCAGCATAGGTTTCTCTTGAGTATCATCTACTTTGGCCTGCGATTGGGACTCGCAGATCATGTGATCTGAAGCCTGGAGATGAGTTTCTAAATAAGGGGGAGGGAGATCCAACGGATGGGAATGATCTTTCGTGGTCGGTGCTAGATGGACATTGACAAGGACCGAAAGCTATGAGTCATTAAGAGCCTCTGCCGCTACATGGTTTAGATGGGACGTTCCCTCACAGCTGGCTTGAGGAATGTTTCCTACCATACAAGTTGATTTTTTTGGTGTCCGTTCGTTGGATTGTCTTGCATATGTGTCATCTTGGAGAGTCTGCATACGAGTCCGATCTTCCTCATTGGTATGTAGGTCTCGCCTATTTGGTTTCAGATCTTTTCTGCTTGGTTCCACCGGATCCGATTTCAAGTTTGGGGGTCTTGCCGGCCTCGGGCTATTTTGCTTTCTCCGTCTTGGTGAAACATGTATCCACAAACTGAAAGGAATCTCCTCACCAGCATCCTCATTTTCAGTGATCGTGGTCGTTACCGTTGGCATCGTAGGATCACCTGATGAGATGGGCATGGCCATTTCTACCTCCTCTTATGTTCCAATCTTGTACAAGCATTCTTGCTGTCGGTGCCCTACTCACCTGCATCTAGAACACAAAAAAGACAAGTTTTTATAAGAAATGGTTTGGAAAATGTTTGAACCTGAGTTCCCAAGCCATAATCCCTCCGGGATAGGCTCCTCCAGATTAATCTCCACACAAACACGAAGATATCTTCCTCTTTTTAAGGATGAATCCTCTATTGTCCACCTTCAACAGTCGCCCTATTGCCAAGAGAACTCCCTTTGCGAGGTAATCATCCCAGTATTCGAGGGTTGCCCTTGAAGTCTCAACCAAATGGGTGCCGACTTGATGCGATGAAGATGAGGTTGAAAATTTGGAAACCAAGGTTACAAGTTCAAGACCCCTCCTAGTAGTGACCGGGAGCCATATGTAAGAACATTCATTGCAATCTTCATAGATTCAAATTGAAATAGGAAATAGCCATTATCTAAATCAAAGATGGCTGGGAAGGGGTAAGTATTCTATATTCTGGCAATGGTCACTCAGAGAATATGGACCGGGGGTGTTCTTGCAAGGATCTTTTCAATGAGGCAGGCTTCCCATTTAGAACGGCTATGGTGAAGAGATTCCTCGTCAAAGATCACTCTCCGATGGTTTTTTTCCACAATAATCTTGGGGATAGCAGATTGAGCGAGTGATGTCTTTGTGTCGGTTCCAAGCGATAGTTTCAAGATCGAAGCCCAAGATTTCTTCTCCTCCCTAGATGGAGCACACGATTGGGGAGGCCCAGAAGTTTGGTTAGCAAATGAAACCTGCGGGGCTCCATCCGGAGGCTCACATTGGCGAGGGGGAAGGAGGGCAGATGGGTTGGAAGCGTTAGCTTTGGGGCTCATCGCTTTGGCTGCAAACACATATTTTGTTAAAACGCGCTTTTCTCGATAAGAAACTGCCACAATTCCTTTTTTTTTATCATATGCTATCCTATCCTTTAGTGTAGCCCCTTTTGGTATTGTTCAGGTTGTGCATGCTTAAGTTCTTCCTGGGTTTGATTGGCTGGCGCTGTCATCTACGTTACTGGGTGGTTCGGCATTGTGGCAGTTCAACCCTCGATTGACTGTTACCATTGGCTGGTTGTAACAAAAGAATAATATGATGTTTAATCTATTCTTTCTACCTCATGTTCACTCCAGAAAATTGCCTCGTGGCCATTTCATGCCGTCTAGTATTTGGTAAACTATTCTGATCTGTTCCGGTCAAAAGCTAATACTTAAAATTTTGCTTTAATCTAGGGGGACTATGGCACAGTTTATGGGCCTACTTATGGGCCTACTTACGGGGGTTGTGACCAGCACTTATCTACTATTTTTGAAAAGTTGGACCCTTTGGTTCAGCCACTTCTCGGTTCCAAATCGGGCGAAAAATTGAAACTACATCTTAACTTTACTAACTTCACACCTTGCTTTTCACCGCATCGTTGCTCGTTTTTGCTCACTACGAGCTTTCCTCGACTGCTCGTCCTTGCCGTCGTTGCTTGAGCTCATCGCCACTTCTCGTTCTTACCACCGCTGCTTGTCCTCGCTGTCGTTGCTCGTATTTAATATTTAATAATTATATGATATTATTAGTATATATATAATATGAGTGAAAAAATAAAAATTAGATTATATATATCAATCATTCAAACTTCTAAGTAAACACAAGGAAGGAAACCTATAACACATTTCATCCATCTATTTTTCCATTCTTTTCTTCTTTTCTTTCCTTTGCACTTTCCATCCGTCCAAGTAAACACAGTATAAAGGAAAGACAGGTGGATAGAAAATATTATATATTTTTCTTTCTTTTATTTATTTAGAGGGAAATTTGAAGGATATAATTTATTTGATATGTACACCCTCAATCTTTATATTTTTTACACCATGTAGTGAGAAAGGGGTTTTTATTTGTGGAAGAGGAGATGCTGGTTTGGGCAAATGCAGTGTGGAGGCTGAGTGAGGCAAGAAACATCGAGCAGGGGCAGGCAGTGGTGACTTGGCAAGCAAGGGTAGGCAACGACGAGCAGGCTGTGGCGACTCGGCAGGCAAGGGTAGGGAGTAGTGACTTGGTGAATAGGGGCAGGTAGCAATGAGTAGGGGCAGGCAGTGAAGTAGCGAGCGAGGAAGTGCCGATGGTGAGCAAGCAAGTGGTGGGCGGTGGGCAACAACCTTTGTAGCGGTGGCGAAGAAGGCAACAATGGGTAGGTTTAGCTAAGATGTGTTTTCTGCCCGATTTGAGCGGATTCTAAATCAAAGGAAAGCAAGATTATTTTCCTTCTTTCCCTTAAATTTTCGTGCCCTAAATTTGACATCCAAATGGATCTAGTGAATTTGTAATAGAAAAAGAAGTAACATGTATTTTTATTATAGGAGTTATATAAATGACATAAGTTGCCAAGAAATTCTTTTTTTTTTCTTTGACAAAGAGGTAATAATCTAGGAATTCTCCAATGACCACACAACTTTCTTTTCCAGTTTGGATCCACTAAAGCTAGTAAACAAGTCGGTTATGATCTTAATCTGGACGAGTAAATTATTTGATTGTGGCTCTTTTTGGCACAACTTAAATTTTTAGCTATTACTGGTTAAAAAGTGCTGGTTGGAATAGTTAGGTGTTTGAGTAAATTGTTATGCTGGTAAATTTTTTAAAAAAGTAACAATATTTTTAAAAATAAAAAATTTAAAGATTTTTAAAAAATAAAATAATAATAATAATAATAAATCATTTTAAATTTAAACATTAAATTTAATAATAATGATTTTAATAATTTTTATTAAAATAATATTATTTTTTGATAAAAATTTTTTAAAAGAGAATTTTAAATAATAATATAAAATAATTTTTATTAAAATAATTTTGCCATTGAAAGACCGCATAAATGTATATTACTATAGCCTTTCCAACTTTTATAAACTTATGTTGCTTTTAGGTTTGGAACCGAGAAATAATTTGTTAAACACCTTAGCTTATCAAAATATGTTGTTTTGACTAGTAAAGGTGACAGTTCAAGATAATCAGCGACTGATAACATCCGACAAAATCACTAGATTCCTTCGTATCCGTGTGCTAAATGTGCTAATCATTTAGTTGTTTGATTATTCTTTAGTGTTGACCGATGTCTTTTTCTTGATAAATTTGTGGTGGAGAAAACAATCCAAGCACCGATTTGGATTGTTTGAGCTAGCATTATTGCACAAGAAAAGCTAGCTTATAAGGTATTCCCGTGGTCAGTGTTTCAGTGATGTTCTACCAGTTGGCATATTATATATTTAAAAACAAAAACTGATGTCATAGTGGTGGCGTCGTCAATGACCGATCGAGCTACAGTGAAGAGAGCTAGTCGAAATCTATTTAGGGGGTTTTTTATTCAATTTGGATCCACAGTTTCGATGGCTCATAGTTTCTATAGCGGTTCTCTATTACTATATAAGTCATCTCAAAACTTTTTGCTTACCTAAAAAAATCATGAGTTAAGTCGATCAATCTTAGAAGTCCTTAAGCCAAATAAAAAGATTACAAGCTTCAAAAGGCCAATTAATCTAAAGGTCATTAGGTTAAACTAAGATCTGGTGTGTCCCAAGGATGATCAAATATAAAAGCTTTTTCAGTCTTAAGACTAATCTATCTTAATGACTAAGTCCAAATTCATAAGCCTTAAGATTAATCTATCTCAAAGCCTCTTAAGCCAATCTAAGAGCTCATAAACTTTAAAGCTCAATAATATCTAAGTATTTAAGCAACTGGAAGAGCTTGTGAATCTTAAAGCCAATCTCAAATTCATAAATTATTGAGCTTCTAGACATCCATTTGAATGGTGTACAACAATCAACATCTCTTGGAAATGATCCAAATGGTCAAACTTGTCTCTATTTAAAAATTTTAGTGTTTTGACTGATATCAACCGGTTGTCCAATGATTGTCTTACACTTGAGTTTTTGTATGTGCAGTTGCCATGGCCAAGACTACTTTCTGTCTAAATCAAGTTTGTCATTTCTTAGAAAAAGCAATAATCAGAGTTCCTCTTGTAGGGAGATAAACCCAAGCATTAATATTTTGAAGCTTTACTTAAACTTTAATATAACTCAAGACCAAAGCAATAATCACCACATTAGGGCCATTACTAAACCAAATTTGATATAATATGAAAATATTGGAGCAATTCACTTGGTTGATCAAACTAAATATCTTGACAAGGCTCATTTAGGGCGCTTTTGTGTTTACAGGCCGCGCGGGGCAGGCCGCGCGGGGCAGGCCGCACCCACGCGACCTGCGCTCTCACGTTGCGGGGCGCGTGGGGCAGGCTGATAAAAAATTTATGGCGTGGGACGCTCCACGTGTCTTTTTTTGACCCGCGGCCCGCGCTACCTGCAAGGACAAACGCAGCCTTAGTCACTTGACATAATAAGAAACTCTATAAATCATGTGATAGCTTAATATGTCCATGCCCTAGGCATCCTAAGCATTTGAGATAATTGACTTGGGTTACTTGGGCATTTTCTAAAAGATCCAGCTATGAAAGCATTAGCTATTTAAGTACTTAGCTCACTTGAATTAATTACCAATCATTAGTGCTTCTGATTTAGGAGCAACTCAAGTCATAGCTTCTATAGCCACAATTATCAATGCATGAATGCATTGAGAACAACTCGAGTCAGTAGCCTCTATTGTATAGTTTGACTCTATCACTCACAAGTAGCAATTAAGATTGCAACATACTTATGTATCAGACAACATCAACACTAAATGTCACTCATATCTTATTTAGTGTTTTTGTCTAGTTAAGATCATGTGTAGACAAGCAAAATGTGCCAGACAATGTTAACACTAAATGTTAGTCATCTCTTATTTTGTGTTATTATCTAGTTAAGATCATGTGTAGACAAGCAACCTATAATGTGTCAAATATATCTTATTTTGCTGTGCACCCTTTCCTTCTCACTCCCCACCTCTATAATTCATCCTATTGTTTCTTTTCTTCTCTCTCTGTCCAATTTTGTTAAAAATACAAAATAAAAACCAAACAACAATTCTTAGTCCTATTCGGCTATTCTGAACAAAAATGAAAAGAAAAACGTAGAAAGAGAAGAGGGTCGCGAGCGTCCAAAATGAACAGAACGTGAATTAAAGTTGAACTATGTATGAGGTAGAAGATCCGATGCGGTGGCGGTAGCGGCAATAGGGGCCCTCTTCTTCCTCTAGGAACTGCTTCACTGCTGCGACGCGCCCCGCCACGTCTCTCTCCCACGCCACCTTCGCCTCCGCCGGGAACCCTGCCAGCTACGCTGCCACCGGCGCAGTCGCGTCCAGCCTCTGCAGCGGCCACCCCATCTCCCTCAGCAGCTCGATCTTCCGCACCTGTTCCGCTGCCAGCCGCCGCGTGTTCTGCTTGATCGCAGCCACCGCTTTCTCGTACGCAGCTGCCGTCCTGCCCCCGTCCCCCCGGAAGTACTCCCGGAACTCTGCTACCCCTATCGCCTTCCTCAGCCCTGGGTGCTTCTCCTCGCCCATCCTCGCTGCCACATCCCTCTTCGGTGAAAAGTATCTTTCCAGCTCATCCACCATCCCACCCGCCACCATCTCCTCTACCCGCCAGTTGAGCTGCTCCGCCAGCGCGGCAGCCTCCACATCCACCCACAGGAAGCAGCACCGGTAACGCAACGACGCCGCCGCCGCTTTCCTCCTTGCACTTCGCCGCAACCCCGCTTTGAACGGGTTCCACCGATTGTCATATGCGCCGGTCACTGCCGCATATATGAAAGAGTTCGACCCGCCAGTCACCACAGGCAGCCGGCCGCGGTCCGCAATCCCGGCGATGACGCTCGCCGCCATTTTGCGGAACGCTGCGGGAGGGAGCTCGCCCGCTACCGGGTCGAGCTCCCCCAGCAAGTGGTGCGGCGCGCCCCGGCGCTCCGAGATGGGAATCTTATTGGTGGTGATGTCGAGCTCCCGGTACACCTGAATCTTATCGGAGTTGACCACCTCGCCGCCGTGCATGATGGCTAGCTCAACGGACAGCTTGGACTTCCCGGTGCTAGTTGCTCCCATGACTACCACCACACTCTCCTTCTTCCAATCGCCATTACAACAGCTCCGGCAAATGGCCAAGTGGCGGGGGCGGGCCTCCTGAGGCGGGGACGTCCAAAGGGAGTGACGCGCCGAGCCCGGCCAATGGAGGAAGGGCAGAAGAGCTGCGTTGACCCCTGTGGATAGTAGAATTCTCATATAGCCCAAGCATTAAACCTCAAGCCAAAACTAGCTAATCGCGCGGCGAAGAGTTGGGGAATGGGACTGTGAAGAGAAGGGGGAGAAAAGTGCATGCCACGAATTAAATGTAGCCTTAAGGATTGACACATAAATGGAAATGTTTGGGGAATGGCAATGAAAATGGATTCAAATCCAACGACCGCTAAGTTGGATTTTCTAAGCGGATAGGGCCGCTAAGTTTCATCCTTTAGGAGAACCCTTCGCACGTAACATGTGTCAGAAAATCAATCCAACGACCGGAGGAAAGAAAGAAATTCAACGGGTGAGGCGCTGGGTGAGAAGTCCGCCTGAAGACGTCTGAGGTTTGGGCACTGAACCTGCCGCACGCCCAGAACCTTCCCGTCTCCACTTCGTCCTCTCCAGCGATGGCGAGCCGGGGCAGCGTGTTAGCACACAGGTGATATGAATCAATCAGACAAGATTGATTTTTTTCCAGATTTGTCTTTCCCAATTTGTATCCTTGCCAATTTGTATCATGCCATGTATCAATACCTTACCATAGTTTAGCGAGAGAATTGTATTATAAATCTGAGAGCTCATACTGTAATCGATAACAGAAGAAATATAATTTTCCATCAATTCTTCTCTCGGTGTTCTTCTCTATTCTAATAATTCCTCTCTCGGTATTCTTCTATGCTCTATCACAGTGAACGCAGCGGCGTTGAAGACGAAGACGAGGCAGATGCGTTCGAAAGCCTCGAGACAAGGCTCCGCGGAGTTCTGCGTCGTCTCCTCCCTGGCGTTTGCAGAGGCGGGTGCCCTCTTCTCCAGACGACGGCCGGCGACGAGCTCGGAGAAGAACTAGCGGCGACGACGAGCATCGCCGATGAGGGAGCTCAGAGAGCAAAGGAGAGCGACGAGAATCCTGCAAGCGATTCCGACACCGGTGAGATCGACGACGAGCGAGAGTCGTCGACGTGAGGAGAGAGCGACAGTCTTCTCCTATCTCTCTGGTTGTCTTCTCCGACGAGCCTCTGAGTTTCCAGTGGCGAAACCTTCCCAGTCTCCTTCAATCTTCTTCTCCATCACTATCCCCGGTGATTGCTACCGGCGAAGGCTAAGGTTCGGGCACTGAACCTGTCGCACGCCCAGAACCTTCCCGTCTCCACTTCGTCCTCTCCGGCGACAGATGAGCCGGGGCAGCGAACGCAGCAGCGTTGAAGACGAAGACGAGGCGAATGCGTTTGAAAGCCTCGCCCAGCGTTCGAAACGAGGCTAGGCGCTGCGTTCGATTTATTTGCAGCCGTTGGATTGATTTTCTGTCACGTGTCATGTGCGAAGGGTTCTTCATTCGGATGAAACTAAGTTGCCCGTTCACTTAGAAAACACGCCCTAGTTGTGTTCTCTTTCAGCTCTCTTTGTTGTCCATGATGCATTTGACGCATTCTGGCTTATTTATTTGAAGGCATCGATTTCTCTGCTGATTTTTTTTTTAATTTAATCTTAATGGTTATTTACATGCCAGTCATGGTTTGTATTTTGTGGGGAGGGGTGGTGTGGTGTGACCTATCTATCCTCCTACCTGTGCATGCTTGTATTCATTCTAAGGCCCGTTTTTTAGCTGATTTCAAGCAACTTTTAAGCAGAAATCAGTAAAAAAGTGTTTGGTAATGAAAAATAACATGATAAAATATAAAAATTGGGAAAGCTACAATTTTATATGTTTTGTGCTTCTACTTCTCCAAAAAATAATTTGCATAATTTTGGTTAAAATTTTAAATATTATTATTTTAAATAATTTAAAATTTTATTAATAAAAAGATAAAAATATATTATTATTTTAAATAATTTAAAATAATATATTTATTTATTATTTTAAATAATTTAAAATAATATATTTATTTATTATTTTAAATTTTGACAGTAGTTAAAAAGTTATTAATTAAATATTTTAGCATAATATAGTACAACAGTTTGGCACAATTATGAAGCAATTAATAGTGGGTCAACATGCCCAAGTCTTGAACTCAATTTCCAAGGTGGTGCAGTGAAAGAATGTAGGGCTCTATGAGCAATAATAAGAAGGAAGAAGGGAGAATAAGAAGAAGGCGTAAGAAGCTAGAAGTAAGAGGGATGGCCATGGGTCAAGGCGAGGATGGGTAGCGCTAAGCTCAACCCCAATTTGATGGGGAAGGGGTCCTGGAGAAAAACCCAACCTTGCAATGATGAGGAGTGGGAGGAGAGCTGCACGCCGACGAGGAGAGCGGTGCGATAGCAAGTGCCAGCAAGGAGAGCGGCGTGAATGGAGCAGGGATGGAGGAGGGAGAGGGGAAGAAAGGACAGGGGAGGGGAGGGAGAAGAGGAGAGCAAGGAAGGGGGGAGAAGGGAGAAGGGAGAAGGGTGTTTGGCAATGAGGAGAAGGAGAAAGCGACATTGGGGTAGGGAGGAGCAAGAGAAAGGAAGGAGAGGGTTGATTGAGTATAGAGTGGATAGTGAAAATCTCATACTTAATTCTAATCCAACTTATAGAAGTTAGGTTTTATCGAACCTCCTCTGACCTGGGAATTTAGGTTTTTTTTTTATCAAAAATAGAGGTGGGGCAGATCGGGCATGGGTTAATGATGAGTTAGATAGAGCTGAGCAAGTGAGGGGGAGATCTTTGGTAGTTGTTTAATGATGTGTGTAGAGAAGGAAGGTGCCGCTTACGTTGCATGCCTGCACACATACAGTTGCAGTGGTGTTGGCCTGTTGGGCTCTTGTGCAAGAGATCTTAGCATAAACAATTAGAACATGTCTAATGGATGTTTAAAATTTTAAAAACATTTAAGATATCAATATTTTAATTTTAACTTTATTAATTTATATTTTAATAAAAAATAAATATTTAAAATTTTTTGTTTTCCTCTTATTTCTTTTATGACATAACAAGTTAGATGTTAAAATATAAATGTACATAAAGATAACAACATAGTAAAATCAACCTCAAAACCCCCATCCTCGTCTTATGCTTTAAGTGTGCGCGTCATAGAAAAAATAAAAAACGAATTTAATTTTAATTTTTTTAATGATAAATTTGAAATATCTATTAAACATAGATGGTTGTTTAGAAACTAAATAATTTTATTTTATTTACAAGAAAAATAAAGTAATTTTATATTTATCTGCTTTTCTTGAATTTATTTTTTTCCGCTTTTAACATGGACAAGACAACCTGAAGGGCAAATAATGAGGCATGGTTAGAGGTAATTTATTATTTTTTTTCTCAGGCCATTAGCTTATTCTTTCTTGTGCGATCAGCCATGAATGTTTGGAAGTGAGAATCTAATTTTGCGACTCTCTTTATTCTTTTTATCCTCTTTCTTGTTGATAATCTATCATGTCCCTTCTCTCTCTCTACATAGTGTGAGCCTCCTAGTTCATGCACATGTGTGGCTATTATCCTCTCTCTCTCTCTCTTATATATGTGTGTGATATAGAAAAAAAACCTTGATCTGAGCACATGAAAATGAACCCGATATGTTTGACACATTGGACCCAAGGCATACATGTGCTTAGAAAGAGACATCCTGGCGGTTGAGGCGGAGAATCCTCAAGGTTCATTTAACTGCACTAGAGAAGTGTCTAAACTCGAAGGATAATATTAAGTGCTTGAGTGTTTGAGCTTGACGACCAATCTAGCTCCACTCAAGGACACTCAAATGTGAGGTTCTTAAGCCTAGTCTAGATCTACTCAAGAGGCGCCCCTTTTAAGTGTTTGGCCTAAAGGCTTATCTTGCTTCACTTGAGAAGTGCCTAAATGTTTAAATATATTGCTCCACTGAGGAACTATTAGGATGGCCTAAGATGATAAGGCTTAAGGTTAACTGTAGACAACTGGGCCGAGAGCTAAGTTGCCTAGCACAATTCAAACATGCTCAAGCAAATAGAATTCGAATAGATGCCAAGATGATGCAGGACTATGTCAACCACATGCTGATGTAATAGTAGTCATCTGACCTACCCATAAAGTTGTACAAATTGACTAATTACTGGCACCATCAAATACCAAAATATTGCAAGTGTCTTGCGAACATTTAAGAGAAATAATGTTAGTTCGCCTATGTGATGCTATCACCCTTAGGCAAGGGTATAAAAGCGCATACTTAATGAATGTGGAGTTCTTTATTCCCTCGTCTAAGCATTGGTTTTTCTTTTCTTTCTTTTGTTTCGATCATTATTCAAAGATCTATGATCTAACTGGAGCATCAAAGAGAAGACACTTGGCTATATTGTCATATTTTTCTCTCTAAACAAGTGACTTCGAGGTTGCAACAAATATGCAATTTCTTCTTCACGAGCTCAATTGAGGAAACAGAATTTCATGTTTTCCATTGTTAATATCTGCCAAAATTTGCGCAATAACTAAAATAAGATTCCTTTAAACAAATATGATGAATACTAAAGTTGTTTAGTCATTCTTTCACCTCGTGCTTTGTGCGTGCTATCTATCCATTGAGACGTGAGGCAGCAGCAGCAGTCAGTGAAAGCATGGTAATTATTCCAAACAGTGGTTTGAGTTTGATTTATCACTTGCTTCTCGTAATGTTTCGGCAGTAATTGGATTATCCATTCCCTGAAACTTTTGAGGAGTTAATGAATAATAAGTGAAAAACCTATCAAGTGTGGGATTCTAGCACTTCATTGCGCTGCTTTGCCGTGTGCGTCAAAGGGGTGATAGGTGTGCGAGAGGGGGCTCTTAAGATTTCTCTCCGCTTTTGAGCAAATTTGGAAATGGAAGTGAAATGGACATCAAATAAACTGAAGGTGTAGTCGTGTAGATAGATGATACTTGATTACTTGTGCCTCCATTAGTTTTTAGATGGTAAGCTCGCTCATCTTTTTCAAACTTCACATTCCTCTCTATCAAGGCTCAAGTTTGTACTCTGCTCTTCGAGGTCCTTTTCTAAATAATTTAAGTTTTTCATTTTGGTAAAAGAAAAAAAACTTGCGAGGATGTTAAGTGAACCCCAACCCCGTCGTTTCACTTCAACCACCACAAGTCATCATGTTCTAAGACAGATTAGTTACTGCATCTGTAATTTAAAAATGTTCTGATTTCTTTCTCGTCTAAGTTTATGCTGATTCTGGAGTTTAGGGCCTGTTTTATTGGGGGTAAGAAAAAAAGAGAAAAGAGGAAAGGAAGAAAAATAAATGAGAAGAAAAATAATGAGGTTGGTAGCAAGGGAGGGGAGAAAAGTGGAGAGAATGCAAAAGGAGAAAAAAGTGGTCTCCTTTTCTCTCTCTCCAAATCAGCCCCTTCAATAAAACAGGTGAAAAATTGCATTTCTTTTCTTTCTCCCCCGTTTTCACCCCAATAAAACAGGCCCTAATTATATGCCTTTTCCTAGCTAACTATGTCACACAACAAACAAACTAATCACCTGAGTACATAACATAACATCATCACTATTATTTTAGCTACCTAGAAGCGTTGAACATAGCGCGTACACAGAATAGCGGTCTAGTAATCAAGGGCTTACAACGTGGTTCACTTTTTTGTATACTAATTGACTAAATCTGTTGGATAAGGGTTCTCATTTCGATTTAATCTCTGTTTGATCCTATCTTTTGTCCTAGTTGGAACATATTTATTTACATGCTACTGTCCTTTTCATATTTGTAATAGTTTAGATGTATTCGATTCTGATAATGTATTTTACATACTACTGCCATTTTAAGTGACTTGGCCTTGGATTGTGACACTATTGTTAATGTCTTCGTAGGTCAACTGATGAAACCATTTATAGAGGTACCTGGTTGAGTTATATCTTTATCTACTGAAACAGTGAAACTGAAGAAAAAAAGTTTTGATTTGTGTCAAGTAATGATCCATCTTGTGCTATTTTAAGTAACATCAATTCAGCACAATGAGAAAATACATGTATCTTAATTTCTAGACAAGTGCTTATTTCTTAACGATGTTGATCGATAGTTCCTTATGAGTAGAACGTTAACTTGATTACTAGGCTGTATTGTTGAATTAATTTCATCTGATACATAATCTAGACCTGCAAGTCTGGGACCAAATATGCTATGGAAATCTTGGCATCTCTAATTGTCATAAAAAAAAAAAACAGTTCCAGTGAAAATCAGTCTAAATTAGTTATCCTTTCTTTCATCTAAGAAGAGCAAGAACAATTTTGACATTCTACCAAGTCACATCTTTTTCTTTTAAACCCTGTTTCCTACAGTGGAATGTAGGAAGGAAAGGGAAAGAAATAGTTTTTTTCCTTCGTTTCCTTGGTGGGAAAGAATAAGGGAAAAACAAGGGACTTTTTCTTCCAAACATGTTCCGCCCGATTCCGGCGGCAAACAGAAGCAAAATGCATCACTCACGTCAGGCTCATGTCATTAACCCCTCCAACCTCCCCTTCGCGTTGCCGACCCCTCCCCTCTCCCCTTCGCATCACCAACCCCCTGACCTCTCTGGAGCTCCCTGTTGCCGCCGGCCCCAAGCTCAATGACTGGAGATGGGGAAGAACCCCCATCTGGTGCTCCCGGTAGTAGTTGTTGCCCCCAGCTTGTGTTGTTCACTAGCTTGCTTGCTCGCCCATCTGCACCCTATGCTCCTTGGCATCATCGCCCAAAGCCCCAGCACTGGCGCATCGCCTGATCCCTTCTCTACTACTACATGTGTCACCCTCCCTGTTAGACATCACATGACGTTCACATGATTTTATTTTTTATCCTTCTCACTTTCTTCTCCTTCTTACTTTTCTTTCTCTCTATCTTTATGTCCTCTCTAGGAAACAGAGTGGACAATCCTTTACATAGTTCACTTTGAGGGAAAAGTGAAAGAAAAAAAAGGAAAATAACTTTTTTCTTTATTTTCTTGGATGGAAAAGAAAAGAGAAAGGAAAAGTAGAGGAAAAAAAAATTCTTATTTTCCCTCATTTTGCCTTTCGCCCAAATCGGATGAAAAACTCAAGAGAAAAAAAAAACACAACTCTTTTCCCCACGTCCGTCCTGCTCACCCTCACCATCCAGCCAACTCGCCCTCGCCATCCAACCCGCACTTTATTGCCTTCTAGCTTTGCCCTCGGCCCCTCGCCATCCAACCCGATCTCTATCGCCTTCCAACTCATACTCGAAGTCCAGCCCATTCTCCCTCGCTGCCCCTCAGTTGCCTCCCCTGTTGCTATGGGGGAAGGAATTTTTAATCACATGAAACTCACATGATTAATTATCCTTTCATTTTATTTTTTTTCTCCACTTTCTAGTTTTTTTTCATCTTGTTTTGTTCTCTGAAAACACAGTGCCCCTTGCCCGAAGACCCGAGTTTAGGTCGTTCGTATGTTCAGATTTGATTTAAACATCCAACTAGAATAGAGGAGATATAAGATTAGTTGGGGTTTGACTTTGGATTTACCTTTTCTGCTCAAATCAAATGGCCCAAGTCAAATCACAGATGATTTGATGACCGAAACTTAGCCATCATAGATCAAGCAAAGTCCTCTTCTTATCGTACCTCCTTACCCTTTGATGTTCCAAGAAAGGAGATGAATTGAGTTGTTCATTGTAGTGCAAAAGCTAAGAAAGAAAAAAACAATTATTGCTGAGTCTAAGAAAACTCTAGATCTTGACCGGTTCTAGTAGTCAAGTGAAAAAGAAAATTTAGAAATCTCATTTAACATCCTAGCTACGTTGTTGAGCAAAGTTATCTTCAACTTTTGATTGGGTTGTCTGATGGAGGGCTACGACACGCGGACATGCTCTGCCGAGATCTATTAGGGGTCGAAGGAAACACTCTAGATATAGTTTTTCTTCATAGAATCTATTTTTCTTATTTATATTTGCATTATATGGCATGATAGGTTAGATCCACCCTAACATAAAACGTGCATTAATGCAGAGCTATTTATGATAGATTGTGTGCTATGTAATCATGGATGCATTCTAGATTCTAAACGATGTAAATCATGCATCATAATAGGATAGTAACATATTTGCATGTACAGGTAAATATGACAAGTTCCTCAAAGTGCCCGGACAACTCATCAAGTCAATCAGCTAAACCAACTCCAGCTTCAACTGGAGTTCAACCGAAGACATAAGTTCAAGTGCTTCTCAAACATCTTCCCATTTGTGTTTGGACGCCAATCACATTAATGAAGCCATGCCAAATCATCATAGGCGCCAACACTATTCCACAACAAGGTAACAAATCAAAGTAATTAAGATCCAAAAATCAAGGGAAGCATTAATGAGCCTTGCCAAACATGCAAATTCGATTCAAGCAAGCTTTCAAATTTGAATTCAGCCATCCAATGAAGGAGGGCAATCCACATCCAACCGAAAATTCAAAAGGTTACCATGAAGAATTCGGCCAAAGCAACAAGAAATTAAGGAGTTAATGCGTTCACACCATCCAACATTAAGCTGAAAATTACTTACCAATTCATGTATTAACTGCAGTATTGACTACAGAAATCTCGATAGAGCCAAGAATAGCTCCGCGTTGGATTGTGTGTGCGCTTTCAAGGCAAGCTAGCTTCTTCATTTTCTCAACTCTTTCTTGTGCTTCTCCAGGTAGAATTTTCTTAATGCTCTATGACATGATGAAGTTTCTGTGGAAGTTTGTCTAGCTTGCAGTTCTGAGGTATTACTGTCAGTTGCCTTTTAGTTCATGCAGACCTTAGTTTTGGTAATGCGATATCTGATATGGCAGCAACAGCTTGACAACACGGAGAGTAGAAACTAGAATTAGCAAATAGTAGGTTGTTTAACGAACTTTCATTTGCCCAGTCGAATAGGCTACCTAAGTGCAAGATAAGTTGGTTTAGTAGAAGATGACAACACAGAATAATAGTGGAGCAGATCAAGAGAGGAAGAGTTTGACTTAGCAGAAGAGTTCTGTCTGTATAGAAGGGCCTCTAGACAACAAATCATATTTACCAGAAAGCAAAGCACTACTAACCTTACTTGGCCGATGCAAGTTTAGATTTTCGGGGATCTGAATGTTTGTTTGAGCCATTATCATTCCCTTTATGAGAGGAGTTAGCCAGAGAAACCAATATTCCACACCCCTTTCTTACGGAGGACTACCCAAAGGTTAAACAACGTTAACACACCAGCAACCAATACTTGGATTTGAGAAGATACACAAGGCACAAGTAACATGTTTGGTGATCGCCGGAGATTTGCTCTTACTGGAGTTTGCTGCTCCTTTTCAAGTCAGAATATTTGACGGTATTGTCGGAGTTTCTTTTGGATCGTCAAGTACATGAGGGGCTAATGTAGTCCCTGAGAAGGATAGATTGATAAGCGGAATTATATTTAGAAATTAGGATTCACTTGAACCACCAGCCAAGAGGTTCACTTCTTATACACCTCGGAGAGCTTGGAGAACAACCACAAATTAAAAAAAGGTACTTACAGAATCTAAGAGGATTTACTTTTTACGCCTTGTTACCTACATCTTGCAGAACTAAAATGCTATTGGAAAACACGGTTCCTTATTTTACATTTGATTCACTTGTATTGAACTTGGATTAACCTAGACCACGATAATTACTCTAAAAAATATTGCTTGCGATCTTTTATCTACTTTCTAAGTTAAAGTCAATTTAACCTTTTTTTTTTTTTGTTAGAAAGGAGGAAAATTTTCTTGAGGGTTGGATCCATTTAATGGGAACATGAACTTTTCTTTGAATCTCTTCTTATTCTCCAGTGTGAGGTTTTAAGTTAATCATTTAATGGGAACATGTCAATTTTTGAGTGGATCATACCCAACTCGCACCAATTAATTATCGTCAAACCTCATCGCCTCATCGAACTTTCATTTTCACCGAATAAAACAACGTAGACTTGGACTTTAGTGTTTTTGAGTCTTGGTCGTGTTATTTTAGGCGGTTGTATCTTGGATACTCGATCGTATGGGCAAATGGGCAATAGTATATCAACCCCTGCATCGAACGATGATAAAAAGAAGCCACGCAAAGTCAACCCAAAAAAGCACCGCGTCTTGTGGGGGCCGCCGAGACGCGAAACCGTGGTCCGAGTCCGACCGCCCACAGATGCAGACCCCTCCAAAATACCAGGAAACCGGGTAAAAGGTTGCGTCCAATCTTCCACAAAACCGGGAGCTCGCGCTTCCAAATTCCAAACCTTCTTTCCGCATCTCCACGTAGGCCTGGCAAAAAATTATACGACCCGCCAACACGACACGACACGACACGAGTTTTTGCAGGTTTAGGTTTAACATAATCGTGTTTCGTGTCATTATCGTGTCGACCCGTTTATGACACGCTAAAATTCGTGTCGTGTCGTGTTGCGGGTTGACCCGTCTAACCCATATATAATATATATTATATAAAATTAATAATTTATAGATAATTTTAATATAGTGAGTTAAACAGGTTATTCATGTCGTGTCGTGTCAATCGTGTCGTGTTGTGTCATTTAATAATTTTATATTATAAATCGTGTCAATCGTGCCGTGTCGTGTCGTGTTATGTGACACGACCTATTTATTAAACGTGTTAATCGTGTCGTGTCGTGTCACCTGTGAAATAAGCGGGTCGTGTCTGTGTTTCGTATATTGACACGTATACATAAACGGGTCGTGTTCGTGTCAAGCACAATCGTGTCACGTGTCAAGTATGACACGACACGTTATGACACGTGAAACACGAATTGCCATCCCTATCTCCACGGGAGTCGAACCGGCCCCCCTCTCTCCTGCCATCCCCCTTTCACGAGTGTGGGTCACACCCACGCGAGGGACGAGTACGCCGCGTGTAAATGTTTCCTGGACCCACCCATCATTAGCTGCGATTGTGGCGATACCACACAGCCGCAATCCCCCGCGGCCCGAATGTGGTCGAAACGCGCCAAGCTTCCATGGCCCGTTTCTTGCGCCCTGGCCCTCCCTCCGCATTTGCTTTCCAATGCCCTCCTTAAAAAGATTCCTCATTTTAATTAAGCGGCTCCACGTTCCGAGGATTGGACAGCGACGCTCCCATGGGTATGATTAAAATGTAATCTGCCACACCAGCCAGCAGGTTCACATCACCTGCCCTCTTTCGCCAAGAAACCGCCTTACAACTCCTAAGAAACCGCCGGCCTGACTCCCAAACCCGCGGCGGCTCTTACCCAGCCCACTTATATACCGCTGTAACCTCCTCCCGCTCTCCGCCCATTTTCATGTCGTTGTAACACCCTCCCACTTCTCTCCGCCTCCCTGAACTAGTTAAGTTACGCGCAACAAGATGAGGATGAGCTGTAACGGCTGCCGCGTGCTCCGCAAGGGCTGCAGCGACAGCTGCACCATCCGCCCCTGCTTGCAATGGATCAAGAGCTCCGAGTCCCAGGCCAATGCCACCGTCTTTCTTGCCAAGTTCTACGGCCGTGCCGGCCTGATGAATCTCATCAACTCCGGTCCCGAACATCTACGCCCTGGTGCGTCTCAAACCGACCCCCTTTTCCTTTCGATCTTGATCGATCTGTGCCCTATCTTCTGATTGGGCGTGCTAATTCTTGCAGCCATATACCGATCTCTGCTGTACGAGGCCTGTGGCCGGATCGTGAACCCGATCTATGGCTCCGTAGGGCTGCTGTGTTCCGGCACCTGGCCGCTTTGCCAGGCGGCGGTGGAGGCTGTCCTCAAGGGCGTACCCATCGCGCAGATCCCGTCCGAGGCTGTGGCTGCCTCTCCCGCGCCGCCGCCCAAGGCTTACGATATCCCCCACCTGCTCAAGAGCGCCGGCGCCGACGCGGAGCTCCATAAGGTCAGCAAGTCGCGCTCACGGTTTAAGCGCCCCGGCGCGAAGCCCGCAGCCACGCTCTCAGTTACCGAGTGCCAGCACTTCCTGGAACACGCCACGCGAGCCAGCCGCGCCGGCGAGGCCGCTACGGTCGCCGACCGAAGAGATGAGGAGTGCACGGAAAACGAATGCACGTCATCGGCGGACACAGAGCAGGAAACCTCGCATGTGAGCCAGGGGGAGCCGGACCTTGCCGAGGACGAGGGCGATGAGGATGAGGTCGCGCTCCGGCTGGCCCTTGGGTTCGAACCAGTGACTCGGTCAATGCCGCCCTCTAAGCCCGTCGTGCAGCCTCGATTTGATGCGGGCGATCTCGGATTGACGCTTTGATGAACTAATTTGCATTGCAATCCCCTTTGTTTTTTTTTTCTTTCTTTGCGCTCTTTTTTCATTATTAGCTGACGCTATCATGCGAATTCCCTATTTAAGAAAAAAAAAAATTGAAATCCGCAAATCAAAATATTTCAAAATGCATCAATTGTGATAAGAGACGTGATGTGCAGGTTTTGAAAAGATAATATGAATTTTAAAATTTAGGGATTTGCGGATTTCTAGAAAATATGCTCCTATTTAAGTAATACATGGGTAAAAGAAAATTATAAAAGAAAACGGAGCAAGGATTCTTTTTTCCTCCCATTTACATGAGTGGACACCGGAGGGCATTAAAATAATTGTGCTATAGAAAAAAAATAAAAAAATAATTGTGGAATGTAGGAAATTAAAATATTATGAAAAAAATAAAAATTAAGTTTAATTATACAAATTATCACTCGTCAATTAAATAGATTAGAGTATTATGAATATATAATTTATGAATTATGTTCAAGTATTTTATCTTATATGTATTATTAGCATTATGATTTTTATTCAAATAGAACGAACTCTAAAAAGCATCTTAGTTTTAAATTCACATTTTGTATCAAATTTTCATTTTTCATCTAAAAAATATTTTAAATTATTTTATTTAATGTTATGCTATTTGTTGTTTTTTATTTTAAGAAACTAGTGTAAGCAAGGAAAGGAACGAAAATACAGAAATAAAAATCAGATGCTTTGATCAAAATTAGATGGAAATCGGGAAGTGTGCAAAAAATAATATGTTTGCTTTTAACTAAAGTTAAATGATCATGTAAAAAAATGTTCTATACGTAAAACAAATTATGTGATGTTTAATTAACTAATATGATATTAAGATATTATGATTTTAATAATATGTTTACTTTTGAATGTATAGTTTATTTTTAGATTAGAGCATGTTGGATATATCATTTTTTTAAGAAATAATCAATCAATTTCTTCTGTAGAATATTACTTTTTGTTATGATTGATCAAACTAATTTTCATCTTTTGTGTTCTTAGAAAGAAAAGAAAAGATTGCTAAGTATTGACATGGGATTTTCCTTCTTTAATACTCATGAAAAGAATGATGATAAATGATTTTAGAGTTTTAAGCGTATATCTCTACACGACTTATATTTATAGTTAGGGCTAGAATCCTAGGTTAAGTAGTGATAAACTCTAATTTCCTTATATTTATGGAGACTCTAATTTCCCTATAAGTTAAGTAGTGATAAATTATATCTTCGAGGAAGTAATGATAAATCCTAGGTTAAGTAGTGATAAATTCTATATTTGAGGATTTGAATTTATAGAGCCTCTAATTTCTCTTTAATTGTTCAAGAAGATGATTGTCGGAATATTGTTTGGTTAGCTGCTTTTTAATTCATGTTCTATCTGTTCAATTGATTTATTAGTAATCTTAAAAAGATTTCTACTTTTCGCTTTGCTTGTTGGAGTTTTGCGCTACGATCTTATGATTGTTTTCACTTAATCTAGAATGAGAAGAAAAAAAATGAGGTAAATGCAGAAAAATGAACACGTGAAATTTATGTTGTACATTTATGCCTAGTGGAAGAGAGACAATTTGTTATGTTGCTGCTATTCCACACTAAAAGCATACTTTGACTTTTGAAATTTTTTTTTTCCAAATACAGACCCATCTTCAATACACAATTTTTTTTAAAAAAAGAAAAGACAAATCTAACTCAGAATATACAAATTCTCAATCAACCAACACGAATATTTTAAATTAATATATATAACATTCAATTAATATATATAAATATTAAAATCAATATACATAATATTCAATCACAACACACAAACATGTAAAGTCAATATACATAATATCATACGATGTATATTGACTTCAGATAATTTTTAGTCAATACACACAAAATCCTAACATTATTTATATTTTCATCTGTCATAACATGTCGTATGACACGTGATATGATTATACTTGACACGAACACTATCCGTTTATGTATACGGGTTAATATGTAAAATATAGACACGATCAACTTATTTCACAAGTGACACGATATGACATGACTAACACGTTTAATAAATAAATCGTATCACATGACATAACATAACACGATATGATTGACACGTTTATGTGAATGCTTTTCATTTTATTTTAAATCAGTTAATGTGTTTCCATTCTCAATATTGAATGTTAAGGGCACAACTGCTCAAGATTGCTAGGACAGAAAGATCTGCAACCAAAGTTGTAAAAAAAAAAAAAGTACACTAATCTATCGCATGTAGGGTAATAATCCCTTAATAAGAAATAAATAGCTACCAAAGTGGTAAACATTGATAGTTACCAGAAAATGGAAAGCAGGGACTTGGGAATCGGGAGGCCTTCAACCTGACATGAATGGTAGTTCTCAGGCGATCGGCGGGACTCGGGAGGCAGCAGGTGACAAGTCCTCAGGCGGTCGGCGGGAGGCAGCAAGCGACAAGTCGTCAGGGCAGAGCCGAAGCAAAGGAGTTGGGAGTCGGCAAGGGGGAGGGGGGGTGGCGGGGCAGAGGAGAGCAAGGGCGAGGTCGCGCGACTCCCGGGCTACGACTGCGTGAGAAGTGAGAACTTCAACTTAGGGTTTTTGGTTTTTTGTTTTCGGGGGAGAGGACTGCGGGACTACGGGGTGACTGAGGTTCGGAGTTGCCGAATGGGGGAGTAAGATTTAAAAAATAATTAATAATATATATTATATAATATAAATATTATATATATATATATACGAATTGATCTATCAACACGATATGAAATTTGAGGTATCATAAATGTGTCCACATATGTACACGATTAGTTTAATCCAAACCCACAAAATTTCATATTGTGAATTATGGTATTAATGGGTCATGTTAATTTTTGCCACCCCGATGATGATATTTTGCTGCATCACATGTGTCAGGCTAGAATTCTCTGGTTCAGCCCAAAGCCAATTGGGCCTAACTCAGGCCCAAAGCAACCGAGGAGATCGGGACGAAGCCTGATTTACCCAGTCAACAAAATATGTTGACCCCAGATTTGGATGACGCGGCATTGTCGTCTTCCCTGTGCTTGCGTGCCTCGGCGAGAAGCTCGGACACGGTATCCGGATTCAGCGGAGGCTTTGGAGGTGGACGACTTCAAACGCTGCAAACGCAGCATACGGGCGAGCGACGCGGGAGGCGTCGTCTTTCCCGACTTCAGCGGAGCGGCGGGATTCTCGGGTGCGTCTCGTCGAGGCGATGCAGACGAGCCTCGGGGGAGGCTCGGTGACCCATTCCTGCGGAGATGAAGCAGGATCCACATGGACGCGAGGGACGCAAACAACGGCCGTCAGGCTTGTGGCAAAGGCGTCTTCTTCAGCAGAGAAAGCGGGGGCTCGGGCGAGATCCTCGGGCGAGCCTTCCCTATAAGAGGGAACGTGCAAACAGAGCTAGGGGTGCGCGGAGGCGACACCACAACAGAGGAGCCAGAGGGCGGGAGCGCCACTATCGGCGGCGGCGGGAGCGCCGTCGCCTTGCCAGAGCAGAGGTTCTGATGCCAACGCCGATAGGCATTGATGCCGGTGCCAGAGGGCACTGATGCCAGCGCCAGAGGGCGTCGACGAGAGTGAGAGTGAGCGTGAGCGCTTGTAACGCCAATGGCGAGTGCGCCGGTGACGAGAGAGGAGCTAGTGGGAGAGGGGCAGGCGACGGCGGTCATCGGCAGGAGGAGTTCTGTAGCTTTCTGGAATCGAATAAAGCTTCCTTTTCCTAATCCTCCTCTTCCTCTGCTTTACAATGCGGCGGTGGCGGCTCTAGGGTTCCGGCGGCGGGCGGCTGCCGGACAACGACGTGAGATCGAAGGGAGGCAGGCGGCCTTCCCTTCCCCGGTGAGCTTTGTGAGCGCAGCGGCGCTCAGTGGAGGAAACGACGCAGCGGCGTCGAAGCGAAGACGAAGACACTATGTCGATTTTGACCGAACTCGATGCATAAAAGCGCAATGTGGTGGGCGAATTAGAGCGGCTGACGTCAGCGGACGTCAAAAAAGGAAATTTCAGCGCGAGTTCGATTGGAGGGCTGACGTCACGCCGATGTCAGCAGGAGCATAATTTTGACTACGGTTAAAATTGAGGTTAATTGATTTAGGGTTTTCCGGACTTTCTGGTTTGGGAAAAGAAATTGACCAAAAATCCTAGCAAGTTGCACATCTGGTGTTCCGCCGGACGACCCTAAGACAATGGATAAACGCTGTTTTTAGGCCGATCCGACTGGAGTGTAACAACATGCGATCGAGCCCAATACAGTCTCAACACTCAGTAAACACGTCATAAAATTTGCAAGGCCCGGCCTGTTGGCCACGACTGAATGCTAGTAGCGCGGTGTCACCTATCGAATTGCGCGGGCAGTGGTTTGGCGGAACTAAGCTCATCTTCGCGCGCATTCTGTTTGGCGGCAAAATCGTATTTGGCGGGAATTTGTTAAGAGTTCGGACCCACGTCGCCTTCTCGGATTCTGTGACTGTCAAGGTTCCCCTCCAATTAAGTAATTTATCCAATATATATAACTTTTATAAAACCAAAATAAAAATGAATTCATCACCAGCCTCGTGTCAGAAAATATGACAAAAACTTTCGGAACTCGCATTCGAGTACTCACTCGCGTACCAGACTCATGTCTGCTTAATGAATCCACGTGGAACATTAGCTTACCTCCAAGGCTAATAGAGTGAGCCGGCGTGGATTTGAGTAGAGTGAAGCTTGAGAAGCAATGACTGTGTATTGTCAATATTTCCTTACTTTTTTCGAATAAATTGTCGCGCACCGCTTCGGAGGCGGCGGTGGCAGAAAGCAAACGCAGCGGCGGCGGCGGTGGCAGCAGTAACAGCAGCGAAGAAGTCTCTTTTTCCTACTGGTTTTTAGCGGTAGGAGACCCATTCCCTATCAGTCCTCTTCCAGGCCATATTTCTCTTGGTTCTTGATCTGAAGGAAGTTGAGAAGAACTGGAGTTGGTTTCAAAAATTTATGTCGGTTGCGGCCATCTGCCTGTTCTTCTTTTGCATCCTCTTCGCGGCAAACGAAGAGCACTATTTCTTACGGGGGTCTCGCCATGCTTCTGCAATCTGCATGAAACAGAGGCCGCGTCTCCTCGTTTATAAGCGCTTCAAAATTGCTTGGTGAGGATCTACGATCAAAAAAGGGCTTTTGTTTCACCTTTTTTTTTTGTGGTTGTGTTGATGTCGTGAGATGTTTGTTTTAACGAATGATCGATCTTGCAGGGCAGGATTTGGTTGAGTAAAATACTTGGGATTTCGGAATAGTGACTGGTGTTCCCTGGCGCTCTGTTGACAGGGGTGGTTTGTTTCAAGTTGGGCGCTTCCTTGCTTTGTGGTTCTGGAGCAAGGAAGAAAAGAAAGATGGGTGCTCTGTTTGAAGGCAAGATGACAAGGAAAATGAAGTCGAAGAAATTGGGGCGATTGAGCTCCCGTGGTTCGAATTTGATGAGTAAACCAGAGGAATCGGTTTTGTTTGAGCCCAATTTGTGCAGAAAATTGAAGGCTTCGATCGAAATGAAGGCGATAAGAAAAGTTCACGTCGTTTTCACTGACCCCGACGCTACCGATTGCTCCAGCGAAGACGAGGATGAGAAACCTAGGATGGGATCAAACAAGAGGAAAGAAATTGTCTTCGAGATCCCTTTAAACCCCTCTGGTAAAACACCAAAAGCCCAGGTCTCACATCCAGGAACGCTGAAGCCGGCTGCATATGCCTGCGGGAGGCAGAAGGGTATCCGGAAACGGAGATGGGGAAAATGGGCAGCGGAGATCAGAGACCCCATCCACCGGGTACGCCGGTGGCTCGGCACGTACGCTACCGCGGAGGCGGCAACCGAGGCCTACTGCGCGGCCGCGAGGTGGATCGAGGAGGAGAAATCCAGATTGCTCCACCATCGCCATGGCTCCGACGATGACAGAGCTTCCGCCGAAGATTCGGTCGCTTCGTCCTGTGCCTCGCCGTCCCCGCCGCTGTCCTCCGTCCTTGAAAGTGTGCTACCTGTCGAGGGGGAGGATCCGACGGTGGAATCGTGGGTGGATCTTGCGACGGAGACCATGGAATTTGGGCTGGACGAGGAGCCGTTCTTGGTGGGGGAGCTCGGCGAGGATTTGATCGGGCTCAACGATTTGCCGCTGTGGGATCATCATTTCGACTGCGGAGATTTCTCCTTCCTCGATCCCTAGTCTTTGAATTGGCGAGTCGTTTTTTCTGATTTGCTGCTAAAAATGTTTTAGATTAGAAGTTTTCTTCTGGTGTTTGATTTGGCTCATAGAATTTTTTGAAGGCGGACTCGAACACCAGACCTTACCTTGTGGTCGAGAACAAAAGTTGTTATCAGTTGATTTGGCTCATAGAAACTTATTCCTAACTGATCGGTTGCTCTTCATAATGGGTTTATGCATTTTGATAATACCTAGACAATGAAGTCCTCAAGCGACATTTAACTCAGATATGCACAATCAATAGTAGTTGCTCATGTTTGTTATGATATTATTAGAGGTGGCCAACGGCACGACACGGGCCGGGCATGGCACGGCCTGTTGACCAAGTCAACAGGCCGCGGTTGGCCCGTGGCCCGGCTTGGGTCGGGCTGGGCTGAGGGTTCGCGGCCCGTGAGTGCCGGGCCAGGCACGGCACGACATGTGAATGAACATGCATTTTTACTTAAATGCCCTCGTAATAGTTATAAAAATTTTAAAAATTAGGGATATAATTATCTTTATGGTATAAAATTATCATTTTAGCCCCTTTTAATAATTAAAAATAGGGTATAAATATGTAATTATACATCCAATTCATCCCTATAAATTGACCCCCAACCCTCTCATTTCTTCACACAAATTTTCAACTATCTTTGGAATAATTTCTCATTCTCTCTTAATCTATTTTCTAAGTCTTGAGTTACAATTAGTTTCTTAATTAAACTCAAAGTTAAACTTCTTTTTAGCCATCAAGAATTCAATGCTCTCTTGGTCTAGACTAGTCATTTTTTTCTATGCCTCGTGCTCACCACGTGACTAGACGTGGAAAAGATCAAGTAAGTATTAAATTAATTTACTTTTATAATATAATTATCACGTGGTGAGCACGAGCACGAGGCATAGAGAAAAATGACAGATAACAGAAGAGTGAAGATAATTATCATTATATCAAATTCTCAACGTTCAATCTTCCTTACATCTACCTTAAATTTCTTCAATGTTGATCAATGGAAAATCACTATTTTAAGTATTATCGAACGTGTTAGTCAAATTATACGAATTGATGTATTCAAGGTTTGAAGAACACTTTATCCACTTATCTGATCATGCACGACAAGAATTTTTGGCTTCTCCCTCTCCTTCTGGGGTTGAGATTGAGATAGAGGTTGAGGACTTTGAAATAAGTGATAGTGAGGAAGATAGTGATAATATCAACGATGAGCCGGAGCAATATATCGAAACAAACCAAGCACAAGAGTCACTTGAGTTTTTTATTATTGAAGAAGGAGGTAGAGCTGAAAACATGGAGTGCGCAATATGCATAGAGAAGATGGAGCACGGAGCGCAAGTATGCTTAACACAATGCTCGCATATCTTCCATAGTAGCTGCTTGCGTAGTTGGCTACGGGTCAATTGTGTATGCTCATTATGTCGGCAATTGATTTAAGCTTAAATGTATAATTTATGAATATGAAATTTAATCGAGTTGGTTTTAACTTTAGTCATGTATTGTTAGTATTGTTAATAAATAAATAAATATCAATTTAATAAAATATATTAAAATTAAAATTATATATGTTTAAAATAAAATAATTAATTAAATAATAATTAAATATTTTTTAAAAAAAATTATGCAAAATACATAATTCTCAATTTCTTATTTTATTAATATTTTATTTATTTTAATAAAGCGGGCCAAAGTCGGCCCGTGGGCCACATTCGGGCCGTGCCTGCTGGGCTGACCATAGCCCGCGGGCCGGTTTCAGCCCGCAGGCCGGTTTCAGCCCGCGTGCCGGATCCGGGCCCGGCCAGAAGTTGAACCGTGCCTGGGCCGGCACGCCTAAACGTGCCGCGGGCCGTGCCGGGCCCAAGTATTTTTCTATCGTGCCGTGCCCGGCACAACACGGTTACAATCGGGCCGTGCCAGGCACCGCCCGCCAGGAGTCGGGCCGAGGCGGCCCCAGGCTCGAGCACGGCCCATGGCCGCCTCTAGATATTATTTTAACTTAATAAAAGGAATCTTATATAATCATCTAAACTTCATAGAGAATTATCAAGAGTGTCCATAGAGGGCTACAAATTTTTAATTAGTGTGACAAGCATGTATGCAATTTTATGGTCATCAAAAGAAGACCAATACCATCTAGGTATTAACTATTAAACTTTCAATTTTTTAGGCAAAGATTGACTATCAAATAATAAATTAAAGTCTTTGCAATCCTAAATTTTCCTATGAACGAGACTACTAATCTTATTTTTAAAATATCATTCACTCTAAATCAATATATATATATATATATATATATATATATAATTTAACTAAAGTATATATTATATTTTTTAAAAAAAATAAATTAAAGCTGATTTTAAATAGTTTTTAAGTAAAAAGAGTTAAAAAATTATTTTGTAATAAAAAGTAGAAGAAAAAAAAAATAAAATAAAAGTTAGAAAAACTATAATTTAATGCTTTTATAATTTTTGATTTTTTTAAAAATATTTTATATAATTTTATTTAAAATTTCATATATTATTATTTTAAATAATTTAAAATTTTAATATTAAAAAAATAAAATATATTATTATTTAAAATTTTTATAATAATTAAAAAATTATTAATTAAATATTTTATAAATTTTAATAGTATAACATAGTATATTATAGTAGTATTTAGTATAATTATAAAGCTATTAACCAAATATAGATAGGATAAGAAAAAAAAAATAAAAACTCAGACTCGCTTTCGCCTTTCGGTTCGGGTTCCGCCGATGCTTTTCGTTTTGGATCGATTATTTTATTGTGGTCGTATGTTTTTCCAATCTAAACCACATCGTCGAGGAGAGCCGAGGCAGACGAGAGATTTCGAAGAATGGCGACGGGAGGCACCCTGAAGGGCGTGGCGATCATCGCCGGAGGTGGAGGCGCCGCCAAAATTAGAGGCTCGCTTCACTTCATCCAAGACACAATCACAGGTTTGCGTTGGGCTCTAGTAAATTTATTTCAGCAGTTTAATGATTCTTACTGTTGAAGGGTATACGCATGTGAGGGGAAAGATCTCTGGGCTTACGCCGGGCCTTCATGGCTTCCACATCCATTCTTTTGGAGACACCACCAACGGCTGCAATTCTACTGGTAAACTCCGCTCCTTAACTTGCTGGTCCTTTCTCTCTATGTTTTTTGGATATCCAAGTCAGGCCTTGCTGGCTTAAGGAAAACCCTTTTACTAATCTCATCAAGGATCATGTGCTTATTCTTAGTCAGTACTATTACTACCCTGGCAGGTCCATTGTAACACCAGGTAAGAAGCAGTGCGTCATAAGTTCCTGTATGTCAATTTCGTTTTTGGAACTTCGTATTTCACTAAGAAAAATCATCTTAAAAATTATATAGTCCATTGGTTTTCAAATCATGAGCATTCCATGTAATTGTATTACTTTCAAGTGAGAGAAAAAACTAAATTCACATTTGAGTAGCTCTAAATCTCAACAACTGACATATCTACAAGCATCCCAATCTATGGCTTAAAAATACTTTCATTGTCAAAAGTTTCCAAATTCTAAAAAGGATGCCTGTCAATGAACTGAACAAACAAAGAGAGAATATATACTTGGAGAAACAGTAACGCACCTGCAGATACATGTGCGCCCCTACACACACGCGCCCACACCCACAAAAGATCTTCTCTTGATTATGGATGATAGAGAGGGGAAATTTAATCTACTAAGCGAGAGAGAATGTTCGAGAAGGGGAAAGACAATATCCCATCTTGGTTAAGACAAAATATAAAGAGAATTATGGTGTTGATATGTCATTCGATGGCAACTAGAATTTACAATCTATCTTAGTTAATGAAAATAGGTAATTCATGTTTTAAATTATCCGTTTCATTGTTATAATTTGACAGTTGAGGTTTTTTTTTTTACTTAGACACGCTGTTATGCATGCAAATGACTTCCTGCCTTGCAGGTCCTCATTTTAATCCACTGAACAACTCTCATGGGGCTCCAAGTGATGTAGAAAGACATGCGGGTGACCTGGGAAACATAGTAGCTAATCAAGATGGTTAGTTGTCCCATTTTATTGTAATTTAGCATACAATAATGTGATTCACTCTGGATTTTGCCTGTTGCAGGTGTAGCTGAAGTATATTTGAAAGATTTACTGGTTTGTAGTCTTCACCTTGTTTTTGGAAGCTGATCTTGGATAGCCTCCAGCATTTTTGTCATAATTTCATTTTTTTCTATTTTCTATAATTTTGAAGATTCCATTATCTGGACCTAATTCAATACTGGGAAGGGCAGTTGTGGTTCATGCTGATCCCGATGACCTAGGCAGAGGTATATATACTGTATTTGACTTGAATTTATGTTGCCAATGCCATTTTTAGCTCCCTTAAAAACATGCCTTGCAGGCCCCCATTTCTGTAGTTCTCATGCTCTCAGTTTGGACTCTAATGATTTTGCTTTGAATCAATGCTATTGTCCATAAATTTTTTGAACTTCTTATTTAAACACCTTTTTCTACAACCATTAGTCAAAGTTTCCTCCTGCTAGATGATATCACCTCACATATGGTGATCTTTATTCTTTATCTTTTTAACTTTGGTAAACATATTTGAACAGAAGTTGTTTGGTGTATCAACGTGATGGTAGAATATCAGAATGCTAGAAATGGTCAATCACCACCTAATTAGTCGTTACTACTCTGTGTATTGATCAGAACAATTAAGTAGAGAACCCTTATCACGTCATTGATTAAAAAGAATAGAAAATTCAACAGTTGCTTTAGAAATTCTTGTCCACTCGGATAAGATTCTACTTCTGGACCACATTTCCATCTAATATTGAGAGAATACAACTTACATTATTTATTTGACCGAATGATTTTTCAAAATGTACCATGTTTTGACCAATAAGCTAGATGAATTTGAACATTTTAAACAGGGCAAGGTATTTAATGAGACCAAAATATTGTGACTAGTTTTTGCTTTTGGCTACAGATTCAGTTACTTTGTTGTAGATTGTTTCTATTTCAATGAAATGTGAGGTGGAGTTAGAGTAGAATTTTTTTTTTTCCGTTTGTGTATACATGATGACAAATGACTAATTCTATATTGAGCACTTCATCACCCATGACGAGCTCAACTAGCCTCTTCTCAGGTGAAATGTTCCTTATGTTCATGTGTGCTCATCTGTTCAACTGTAGGAGCTCCTATGACATTCTAGTCGCCAGAACATGGTAGGAGTATGACGAAATCAATGACAACTTGCGGGAAATAACCATGGCCATGGCCTGCTCCTCTCTGTTTCAACTGATGGTTCCTCTACCTTTCATGTGAATGACACCATGGTCCTCATCTTCTTTTATAGGAAGCAAAAGATTGGAATTACTCAGATATCACTAGAACCTTGCAAAATGATCCTTACTACAAGCAAAGATGAACACCACTTGTCCTCACCATGGACTGAATGTAGGCAACACTCCAACTAGAAAAGCACATTGCAGATGAGGACCAATTGTCCAATCCTAAGCAAACTTGTTTGTGGAGCAGCCACATAGCAGTGGTTTGCTCCGTGGTGTTGCTAGGTCCTTCCTTCTCTGGGAAGGTTCTGACATACCATTTGAGTCAATGAAATGGATCAAGAAGGCAAATGCCTAAGGGTGTTATTATTCAATATGAAGGTGAACCTCCTCACTTAGCTTCTTAAGCCTCAGATTTCACTGCTCTTGTTAAGTGGCCACAGAGGCACTTTGCACCCGAAATGTTTTTAACTCTTTAAGTATTTGAATAATCTGCAAATTTACACATCATGAACCGTACAATATGGCATCTTAACAGCTGTGGATATGGAACTTGTAAAATTGCGAGGATGAATCTACTTGTTTTCCCTCTATGTCTTGAGTGGGACAGGGTGGAGCAGTTCTAGGCGGCTTTGATGCTAATCCATATATTGGGCATGCTGATCATTTGTATGAAAAAAGGATCTTATTAAAAATTGAATAAAAGGATGTACATATTTTGTTGATTTCAATTGTGAGAATCTGACCGAGAGGGATTATTGGGGAGTTGGTTTGTCAGTTTGAGTTTCATCCAGAAGAGTTAATTCCTTTTGCAATCAACCTTCGCTATGGTGGCTCTTATTGTAATCTTACATCATGTCTACAAATGAGAACTATTTCAAGGACCTTGAAACTATGGTATATCACCACTGTATAACAGAGATGAATATGAATCATATATCATTTGCTTACATTGCCACTACAAAGATCTATGACCCCACGCATTTCCTGAAATTCAGTGAAGTACAACCCTGCTCATTCTAAAGCCAGCATAGGGAATGAAATTGTGATATTTCATCATGCTGATTTAAATAAAGAACCAATTCTTGCTTCTCCTTGCTGGAGGAGAAAAAGTAAGTTATAGAAACTCCCAGTAAGGTCCTTGAAAGATTCAATGGTCAAATAGGAACAATCTCTTTTGATGATGGACTTGGAGGGCAGGAAAAGGTGTATAGTCTGATATTTCTAATGCTGTGATATGAACATGGAGGCCAATTCCGGAGCAGACTTTGCCTAGGATAGTGATTTCATGTTTCCCAAGTGTAGTTGCTTAGAAACTGATTTGATCCTAGTGTTTTAAAAAACTGATCTACACTGCCCAATAGCACCACTGGGCCGACCTTGTAGTGGTACCAGTATAAGGTCGGTACCATATATATTTTTTGACGGGTACATATTGGTCCAAGAGTGGATTGGCATTGATGAGAATTTAAAACCTTGCTTGGTTTCTAGTAATCTTGGTTTTTGTGGTCGGGATAAGAATTTAGCTTGCCTGGTTCAATTTTCTACTGAGTGGTTGTTAACAATACTAGTGAAGATCTCAAACACATTAATTATTCATTGATTGCCTTAATCCGAAAAATTGAAGGTGCAAAACTGTTGTAGACCTGTAACCTATCTCCTTAATTCATTCTCCTCGTAAATTAATTAAGGCCTCAGCCAACAATTCCAAAAGCATCATTCTGATTTCTGAGTTCGATCTCTAGAGAATAATGTGCTTTCCTCAAGGTGAGAATTATTTTGACAATTACTAGTGTAATGAGACTCTAAATTGATGTCAGCATCCCCATGAGGAAATCTATTATGCTTAATTTGGACTTTGAGAATGCCTTTTATTTTCAGGAGGTGAGGGTCATTGACTACCTTGTGTGGATTAATTGGATCCCCTCTTTGATTTCCACATATTATCCTCCTATACTTTTTATTTAACTTTGCCAAAGGCTGAAGGATTAGAAGTAAAAGAGACTTAATTAAGTTGATCTTTTCCCTTTTTTCTATTCATATTGGTTGTGCATGTCTTGAATATGATGCTTGAAATGCTCAAAAGACGGGGCTAGTTCATGGTGTAGCCCAATGTTTTTATTTTAGTTTGTACCAATGTACTACTCCAATATTGAACCAGATACTGGTATATACCAATATACTATACAGCAATACCAGTTGATATCACCTGAAACCTATATTATACACATCCATGCATATATAGCAGAGGAGATGGTAAAATGAAAGCTATCCTTGTTGGTTTTGGTATCTTCGGTGACATGATCATCAACTAACACAATTTAGGCTTATTTTACAAAGGAAGCATCATTATGAGCGCGAGGAGATAATTAGCTGATATCTAAATAGTCTCTACTCTATCTTGGAGTACATCTTGCTGCAGTGTTGTCTTTTTTACTTGGAGCTATCAAGAAAGTTCACCATATAATAGGGAGCTTCCGTTGGGCACAAAGTAATAAAAAACCTAGTTAGTTAGAATACTATGATGGTGGACCTGGAATCAGGAATAGTCATCAACATAACAATTCCAGCCAGGCAGGTCGTGGTTGAAATTGTCTGTCAATCACAATGTCGTCGAAAGCCAAGCTTCTTATTTCAGGAATTGCCTTGTTCTATGGCTTTTCAAATCCCGCATTGGTCTAGCTTTTGGAAGTAGTTGATCTCTATTTGTGAGATATTCTTCATGGGTGTAGAGAGAAGCACTAGCAATGGAGAGTAATTGCAAAATCTAGCAGATGATTATACAATATCATCCTTGAGAATCACTTCACTCATGTACGAAGACTCTGAAGATAAGAACTCATGCTAAATTTTATCAACAAGAATGATTTAGCTCTAGGAATATAATTCTGAGAACTAGCCTCAACGAATTGGTTAAGTAGAATTTGACTGGTAGGCAATTTCCAATTCAGAAACTCCCAGATCATGATTAAGTGGAGGTGGTTCAAAGATGGTCTTTTTTGAACGAGTTTCTACATTTTTTTTATACAGCAACCAAAAGTAGATTGGCTTTATTTGGTTCAGTTTGGTCCCTTTGCATTTCGAGATCTTTTATTGGATTTGCTCAAGAGACATCGGAATGCTACTGTTGAAAGGGTTTTAGTTAAATGACTTCTACCCATTACCCGTTAAACCATTACCTGTTTTTTCTTTCTGTTTTATCAGCATGCTACTGTGATGTACCCTAGTTTTTTTAATACAGAAAATTTCCACTCTCGTAACTGCTAAGATTGTTCTTGCTACTATGATGTCGTTAGCTCAACTCAAAGACTTGATCAGGAGTTCATCGAGTGCCATGAGAACCTACAGATGTATCTCTTCACCATTTATCACTCACATTTAACACTTTTCTCAATTTTTTAATGGATTTTAGAGCCAGCGACCTACTTTCTTCTTCTTGACTATTTTGTAAGCCTTCTAACTTTTCTGCTTTATTTAAGGAGCTATTTTGAGGATCTATTTGGTAAGTGGCTCAACAGTTTGCTTACATTCATGCTCTAAAAAAGTTAAGCAAAAGGTGCCGGATTAACTATTTTTCCTTGATGTTGCCTCTTTTGAGTGGCAATAATGCCATTACGTATGATTAGCCCTTTGTTTTCTAGTTTTCACACATAAACCGATCTAATTTCTCGTTGACGAAATTAGACTTGTGCTGCATTAGAATCTGTTTCATTTACCTTACATTCCATCATCTGTTTTCTAGGTGTCATTTTGAGATCTATTACTCTAAGAATTGATTTATCTTAACTGTCTTAACATTGATGAGCGCAACGCTTTAACACTTGATTTCAAACTCACTTAAGTTGCAATATGCTTTTAACTAGTTGGATGTGTATTATAAGACAGTAGTTTACATATCCAACAAACCATAAAATCTGTTCATGCCCGAATATTTCCATTTTACATGGTTATGGTCAAGAATGCTGTGTACACTTACACTATTAAATTTGCAGGTGGTCATAAACTCAGCAAGACTACTGGTAATGCAGGTGCAAGAATTGGATGTGGTAATCTATTTCTCATCTGATGTATTGCCTTTCGACACTTACGTCTCTCTGAGACCTGACTCGATAATATTTCTCTCCAGGAATAATTGGCCTGCAGTCGTCAGTTTGAGCGTAGACTTGTATCTCGAATGATACAAGTAATTATACTCGTTCTGTTTGGAAGAAGCATAAATCTGTCATTAGGCCAATCTGCACTAGTAATAAAAAATAAAATGAAGCATGATGGGATTTTTTCTTACTGATGCAAACAATTGAACTATTTATTTCTGACATGAAAATTTAAAACGATCACTGTGAGAAGTTGAACATAACATATAATAAATGAAGTTCCAATTCATATAGGTATAGTAGCTTGGTAAATCTTTTAATGTGCTGTAGAGTGACATTTTTTGAGGAAATGTAACATGCCTAAGTGGATGTGAAGAGAACCAAGAGAAGCTGTTGACAGTGCAAACTTTATTCAAGATTTATATGCTACTGATCAACCTTTGCTAGCCATGACTTCAACCAATCTGGAAAAATGTGAGGTAATGAAAAATCATTTAAACAATAAAGATGAAGCATGAAATATGTTGCCCCTTTCCGCCAATTGTGTGCTGTGTGAGAAACAGAGGTTGCCGTTTAGTAATTACGATCTTCCATTTAAATTATAAACGATCCATGTCAGCTGAGTAATTGACGCCATGCAGTCAATGCTTTACATTAAAGGCAGTCAATGCTACAAATACACCATTTATCTTATTTAAAAATGTAAGAGACAATGGATGCGTTTGGTCCCTTAGCTTCTGTTGAAGTTGCTAGTCTAAATTGTTTGGATAATCAGTTTTTTCTAGCTCAGACAAAGAATATATACTGTAGTATAGAAGTTACTCAGGAGCTTTTAGTTTTTGTTTTTTCTCTCATAAATTGACCAATGAAATATATTTAGTATTATTTAAAATATTTTAATATTTTAAATTATTATTAATAAAAATTTAGTAATATAATTTTTATACTAGAAATATTTTTAATAAATAATTTATTTATTTTAAAGATATACAGTAGTATAACCTATAACATTTTTAATACATATTTTAATTATTATTAAAAATTAATAATATAACTCAAAATAAAATTATTTATTATTTTTAATACATATTTAGTCATATAATTTTTATCTATGTAATATTTTTAATCAAAAAATTATTTATTATTAATAGAAAATTTAATTAAATTATAATAACCTAATAAAAATTATACATCCAAACACTTTTTAAATTTTTCCGGTCAATATTATTTTAGCCATCAAAAGCTAAAAATAGAAGTTGAGCGAAACACAACTAATATGACGCTGCTCACCACTGCTTCTAACATACCGAAGTATTATTCTACTTTGCTGAAATCTATCCTAACTATAATAATGACCAATTTAAAATCATAATTTATAAATCTCAGTAATATGTGTGTGTACGTTACGAATTCTCTTTAATGTTAAAATCTCACTAACCGTCCGACATTACAAAATATAATATATTTATGTGCAATATTTTCCTATTGTGTATAAATTATCTTTTTAAATTAAATTACAACTAACTAAAAATATATTATGTAATTATATATAGTTGTATCTTAAAGAAAATTCAACTCTAGCAAGGAAAGTTTATCTCACAATCCTGGCCAATAGAGTCCTATCGTCCACTACTATCCATTTTATTATCACCAACGAGCTCACTAATAATCGTATGAAAAAGCCAAATTCACCTATAAAGAAATTCATTTGGGCCAAAGACAATTGTGAAAGAGTTATTTGTCTTACAAATTGGGGTACTTATATCAAACCGAAGAGTCAAAGGGATCGTTATATTAAAGGTTTATCCATTTTGTATTCTACATATCTCATTTTATCATTTTTGCTGACCTCTTTACGTTAAAGTACTTAACTACTGTCTATATTGCAATTACATTATTCAATTGTAATAGATATTGTAATGGGACATTAAAATGAGACTAATTGGAAAACTAAATATAGGAGGAATATTAATTGGAAGAAAACTTCTAATCTACTAAGTTAAACAATCCGTTCACCATATGACTAACTTGTAAATGAAATAAAATATTTTGAATTAATTGAAATAAATATAGTAATTTAATGACTCATTAGATTATTTTTCTTATCCTATCAAAATTGATGTTGACTCATTATTCCGAATTCTAGGGAGACCCACAAAATCATTCAACTTTGCCTAAAATTATTTAGTAAGCATATCTATTAATAGCTCTTCCATCTCATACTTTAATAACTATAAAAAGCCTCGCCTCACCCTTTTCTTCGCTGCCACCAAAGCCTTATCCTTCTCTCCATAACCACTTGCTCAATAATCACACAAGTAAACTTCATCCTTTCAATTGCAATGGCCAACACCAAGACTCCTCTGATTGCTTTTCTCTTCATTGCCATGATCATCATGTCATCTGCTCCGATTGTGAACAGCTTCTGTTTTCCTGATTGTTACGATCGTTGTGCTAATGGCAAGGAGGGCAATACTGCTTGTGCTGAAATGTGTGTTAATGCTTGCACTGTACCCACAACCCTTCCTGATGGCACTGATCTTAGCGACTTAGCTCCTGGAGGCATCTAATGACATTCTTCAGCCCTACTACTTGGTTGCTGCTCGGGGGAAGAGAAAATATGTGCTCTTAATTTGTTTTTTTTTCTCCCATCATTGTTATTTGTTATATGTGATTAAATTTTTTTAAGGGCGATAAAAGCTTATTGATCATTAATATCAATTCATGTGAGTTTGTTTCTGATGATGCTAATTTATTGTGATGTCAATTTTTTTACCTGAGTTCTAAAATTGAATTATATTTTATAAGTTTCTTAGAGCCTACCAACACATGAAAATTTTGGCTAATTAAACAAATAATCGATAAACTTTACCTAAAAATGTAAATTAACATATAATTTTATTATGAGTACATTTAAATTAATGCTCTCTTCTAATTGAGAATTTTCCATTAAATGCTACTAACATTGAACTACATGTTTTTTTGAGCAAATTAGAGAATATTATATAGAATATCTGTTAAAATAAAACAAATATTTAAAGATTTTATATGTAATTTTTCACTAAAAGCACTATATATAGGCAAATATTTTTATTTTTTCGTAATTTGTATTAGAGGAAACTACACTATCACTTGAAACCTTTTTAGAGACATGGATTCGGATTCATAAAGAAAATTTACAATTTGATGTTTGAGAATCCTTTTGGAGTGTGAAGGATTCTTCATTATGAGAGCCGCAATGCATAGGCATGAGGTTGATAGGATGAGTAATCCAAAAGGATTATTTTTTGCTAGGGAAAAAATTTATGTAAAAATAATTGGATTGTCGGCCCAAATCCATTCAAAGTTGGAAGTAGAACTCCATTACCAAGCCCGAAAGATAACAATTCGAGCCAATTGAGATGTCATTTTCTCCTTCGCAAGTCCCACACGGAAGATGCATGTTTATCCTTTTCTTTTCTTTTCTACACAGCAGTCACACAAAATATCCTACCTCCTGCATAGATCTAGTTCATTGGCATCGTTCGGTGCATCCTCCCATGGCTTCTTTCTCATTTGTCCAACCTCTTCATGCAATCCACAGCTACCCCTTCCGCTACTCCATTCAACACACATCTAGGCTCAAGCGATCCATCTCCCGCCGGAGCCACCACCTGTCCGCTGGGCCGACCGGAGACAGTGACGAACAGAAAGGAGAGGAAAGGAGTGAGGAAGGGAAGAGGTGGTGGAGGTTGCTGGTGGAGAAGCAAAGAGAGGCTGGGAAGCTGGGGACGATAATCAAGGAAAGCTTGTCACCAAAGCAAAAGGGAGATTGGAAGGATTTGGTTCTCATGAGCTTTTCATTTGCAGTGTATGTCTACATCTCACAGAAGATTGTGTGTGCTTACTGTGCCTGGATGGCCATGATCAAATAACCATACCTGATACATGTACTTTCGCACTTATTTTATTGTATATACGTTCCAGAGACTTGATATTTACTTACTGAAATAAGAATGCGGTCTACTACTACAAGTGGCAGCTTATGATAATATAAATATTACAATACTTTCTGTTTGCTAGTGCTACCTGATGGGTTTGCTTCGTTGTTCTGCTGCTATATTGATCATGAATTTCCGTGCAAGACATTAATTTTACCTAGGTCTTGCTGAATCAGACCATGTTGGTTGCCCAGCTCCTTCGACAGCTTTCTCTTAAATTTCCGAACCTTCATATATATGAAAACATGTTATGTACTCAATCTAATTCTCAGATAAGCAACCTCTGATAACTCTATAAATGAAGTCTACATTTATCGGTGCATGCTCAACGTCTTGCTCTGATATGTGGAGAGAGATTATCGATTCTCTGCAACGGCGAGCGTCTATTCGAATCGTTCTGTGACTTCAAGTTGAAGGATACAACATGGTTCTCCTCCTTGTGTGAATCAGGTAATCTCATCGGCTGGCTTTTCCCTGTCCCCCGCGATTCTGCGGTCCTCAATGGTTGGATCTCTTTTTGCAGCTCCGTCAAATGATTTTGCAGTTCAATTATCTCCCGTTCGCAAGATCGTGCCTTTTGCTTCCAATCTAGCTTCTGGAACAAGAGAAGGATATGTGAATTCACCCATCCAAAGAGCAAAATGAAGATGTTTACTACGTCAACATGTTCCGGAGCTCATCAGAATAATCTCACGCCAAGATTGAAGTTCATCAGAGGAAGTACACCTCTGTTTGGCTTATGAACTTAGGCATAGTTTGGATGCTTGGGAAATTTGACTGTAACTGACCGGCTCAATCGATTTAACCAAGTGCAAGTGAAGCGACCAGTCAGGTTCTACATAGTAGAAGCATTAAAAAAACCAGCCCATAAAATTGAAGTAACCATTAAAATTTAGAGGGGGGACAAAGAGCGTGATACCTCATTTTAGGATAATTCAAGTTTTTTAATTGAAGAGAATATATGGGGATGGAGGAAAAAAATTTCTAGACATTGCACACACCATGCCATCCAATGCCACACTACATATGCCGTTGCGCCCAATGCATGGCATATATTAGCTAACATTCTAATGTATGCGGCACATGGCATTCTGTATCAAACGGAATGGAGGGTTGTTCCATTGGCAAATGTGCTGCTCCTTGGAAAGCAGGCACTCTCACCTACTTCTAGATTCTTACAGAGGCTCAAACCTACAATGAAATATAGGATGGACGCCAAAATCCCACCTAAAGTCCATTTTACTTCTCTACAACACCCTTCTAAGTTCTAACTTAGGCATTAGAGGGGAAACACTTGGAATGAACTCTGAGCCTCGAGCACTTCATGCTTATGAAAGCACTAGGTGAACTCCGATCCATCCATCTAGGCCCACGATTTGGATGACATAAAACTGATTGTATTTTTCTTCGTAGGCTTCTTATTTCTTTTCTATTACACAGGCTTAGAGAGGATGTGTGGCATTTGAGATTGTCTGTATTACTAGTTTAAGCTATTTTTTGGTCGTCTTGAAGGTAGTATCAGAAACAACTTACTTGAGCATGCTGGGAGTGGAAATTGATCTCGGAAGTGATAGCCCGTCGCTGCCATTGGTCTCTGGAACATCGGAGATCTTCCATTTCCACCCTAACTTGCTCCAGCATCTCTTGCATCTCAGTCCATTGCTCGGACTCCACCCTCACCTGCTGCATTATCCTTCCCACCGCAACCTTGCAAGTACAACAGTTCAGCATCTTCTCCTCTACCTGCAGCCACTTTAAACTTCCAGTCATTCTTGAATCATGTCAAACCGCTCAGCGTAATATGGTTTAAGAATCAAAATCTAAAGTCTAGCAGGTACTTCTTAGAAAATTTTTCTCCTAAAACAAAAACACATGCACAAAATAATCAGCTATAGTGGTCTTTCAATTTTTTATAAAGATACTAAAATACTTAATCTTAGAGCACATTTCTAGTAACCTTACAAGGAAAGAAACTGGTGTCAATTTAATCGAAGCAATGAAAAAGGTTGCTGAGAAAGTGAGATCTGATCAAAATTGAATTTGTCCCAAAATATACTGTGCTACTTACACTTCCAAATGTGATTAGTCCGAGCACGGGCATAGTAGAAGATATTTGCATCTCAACCAGACGGAAAGTCCAGTTAAATTTTTTTATTAAAAAAATGCTATATGCAAAACGAGTCCATGCTACTTCTGTTCAAAGAAGGCAGTTGGTACAGAATTTGGCGCCCATTCAGAACACCTTACAAAAGCCAGAAAGCTACTAAGAATGTCATTATATGAATTATAGGCAAAGAGAATTGAAAGACAAAATGCTCTTGGAACAAATATTCTGATAAAGCAGTGATCAAAAGGATAGCAAATTAAATGAAGAGCATTGCTTCTCCTGTTGAAAATAGATTGTTTAAATATGCCACTCAACCAGCACAGAGAGACCATTAGTGCATGACAGATCATAGTGCATTTAGAAGCACTACGTTGCCTTTATAGTACAATGGTCATCTTGTTATTGTAGCCTTCCAGTACGCTGGTTAGCATTTAACACACTGGTCAGTGGCCATTATATTGATTCAAAAGTGGTGGGCCTAGCAAGATTCTAAAACATGTACAGACACAATCCTAACACTAACAAAGAAGATAAGGGCGATATTTCATTAAAAACGCCATTTGTCACAAAAGTATTATATGAATAATTTATGTAATCCTCAAGGTATTACTTGTACTTTTTCTTATAAATTAGGATAAATTAGCAAGCATGCCTGGAAATCAACTGCTTGATTTTTAGTTGGTAGTTCAATGAGAAAAGAAGTGATAATATATTATTGGGAACATTTGAAGAATGCATTAAGTCAGAAAAATGGATAAAAATTTGATTGTAGTCCATCAAACTAACAAAGTTGTGGACTTCAACTAGAAACAGAATACCATCTGAAGTTTGATTGTAGTCCAACAAAGTGCATTATTTTCATAAATAAAGTGTATCAGTGGATAAACAAAATTGTAGTCCAACTATTGTGGTAGGCTTTCATTTGTCTACTACTGAACTAAGATAGGAAACTTTAAGTTTTAGGTAACCTAACTCAATTCCATATCTTCGATGGTCAAATCAGATCTGAAAAATCTATTCATTTCCAAGCCAACTTGTAAGCTTTAGGTAATCTAACTCATTTCCATATCTTCGATGGCCAAATCAGATGTGAAAAATCTATTCATTTCCAAGCCAACTTGCAAGTTTTAGGTAATCTAACTCAATTCCATATCTTCGATGGTCAAATTAGATCTGAAAAATCTGTTCATTTCCAAGCCAAAACTTGTAAGTTTTAGGTATTGTAAGTGCGCATAAGAGAACTATCTACAGGGCGCGCGCATAAGGGCATGTGGTCCTTGAGTTCAGAGCTTCGATTTCATTTCATAGCATCATAACATGATATGTTTGCATTACCCTATATAAGATTTATGTAATTACTTCATATGAAACACAAAGTACATGAAAACTAGCAGCTTACTCGGTTGTAACAAATATGTATTATTTAAACTTGTGTCCTTGTAACTCCCTACTTCATGACTTGGTAATCAAGAGGCGTAAGAACAATTTATGAGATGTTCACACTGTACTCTTCACATGGTAGACTTACCAAACCCTCAAATACCTATCAGTATAGTTATAAAACTTAACAAGCATTCATGGCTATGTCAAATACTTTAAATCTAGAATACCCCTTGCACTTGGTCTGCATACCCTATCCGACCGGTGAACGAATTCTATCTATAATTTGGGGTGGTTCATTTATGTTCAATACATTTTTTTATCTTACACTTTGCTAACGTAACAAATTAAAGAGCATTTAGTGCTCCGAACCTGATCCACCATACAAGTCAAGATACCAGACAACTCTAGCAACCCCACATTCAACAGTAGAAGAATAAAATAATCTAGTTTCGGAGGGAAAAGATTTATTGGTCCTACAAAGAAAAAGACAAGCTTATCTTCTCATATGTCGATGACGTGGCACTCAAAAGTTCCCAAATGGATCACAAGTGTGCTAAGCAGGGTACAAATTGGATGCATGCCAGTGTCAGCATGTCAATGGCAAGTAGTATGTGTTTGAAAGCAGATGCGAAATAGTTTTGAATTCTCACCATCTTCCCCTGCTCCACATGGTTGTATTGCAGGTTCAGTGCTGCCTTGTCTACTGTTTCTGGTATTTTGGCCGAAAGCAAGTGACTGCACTCCTCCATCCTCTCCAACATACCCCTTGAGAGCCCTTCCATCTTCCTCCTCAACATCTCCATCTATTCCCATCATCCGCGATCCAACAAGAATAGAGAAATGAGCCAATGCATGGATAATAACGAAAGGAAAACATAATATATTCATGCCTGAAGCAAGCCAAAGGCTATTACATCGTTGGCGAACCGGAAACTGTGATTCAAATCATTAGAAGCATTACTCCCATCTTCTAGTCCTTGTTTTGCATTCTCTCCTATGGGCGAGGGCGGTAAAGAAATTTCTCTTATGTCCTTGACACTTGTGTCTCCCTTCATTATCTCCAGCTGTCGCCGCAGCACGGACGCCTGGCGGTCGAAGTTCTTTCTGCAACTCCTCCGCCGAAGCTTCCGGAAGCTTCTTCTGCTCCTAAGCTTCAGCTCGTCCATTTTATCCCCCAACTTGTCAATCCCCTCGTTGAGCACCGGCGCCACGCCCTCGCTTCCGTCGATCTTCTTCCTCCTCTGATCAATTACTCCACATAAATGTCGAAATTGACTAGGGTGGAAAGAACAGAAGCAATCGAACCGAAAAGCAATGATATATACCGATACTAAGCTTTCCTTTCCAGATCTCAACGCGACCTCCAGACAAGCGCGATCGTTCTCCAGCTTCCGCCTCGTCACCTCGCGCTCCATCCTCAAGAAGTTGCACTCAGCGCGAAGGATCTCTGCCTGGAACCGCCACGTATCGTTGCCGCCAGAGACCGCCTCTCCCTCGGCCCATGAAGACGAATCCACCGCCTCCTGTGGACACGCATGCCGATCCTGGTCCAAGAGATCGCGGAGATTCCGTCCGATCCCCGGCTCCCTCCACCGGCTAGAACGTTCTGGTAGCTGGAGACCTATCGGCCCCGCCGGCCGCGACCGCCCTTGTCTCGCCGCCATTCTCCCTCCAACCTCCGCGTGCACGTTTTTTTTCCCCTTCTTTTATTTGTTTCTTTTTTGCCTCGAGCGAGAAGTGGAAGTGGTTTGGGGCGAAATGAATTTACAGTTACTAGGCGAGCGGCTGCAGAAGGCAGAGCCGGAGACGGTAGCAATACGTCTCGTTGTCCGCGAAGAGGAGATTTCAGATTTGAAATGGGCCTCTCTGGCTAGTGAAATGACCTAAACACCCTCACAAACCATCTCGAATCACGAAACAAAGCTGTTGGCATCATCGTAATTTGGAGAGGATATCGAGTGCGAACAATGACACGGTAACGTCATTTGTTGATCATCAATGCCGCGGCTCGCGAGAACTCCATGCACAGACGCAGCGAGCTCACGCAGTGGCCTCCTTCGCACACGTGGCGAGTCCGGAGGAAGTGGTGCCATTGCAATTCGTGCAGACTACTCCGCAAGATACCACCACCGTAGTTAGAGAACGACAGTTGGCCGATTTATCGGGTCCCACTACGAAAAGAGGGAGGTACGCCCGTAACGGGCAGACGAGAGACAGCATTAAAATTCGCGCCGTCGTCGGAAGGGGGCTGCTCATTAAATGTATAATTAACAATAATAATTTCAAATTGTAATGGGAGTTTTTGGTGTACTTTTTGTCGTGTTCGGTTCAGAATTCGTGTCTTTCTCGTATAAATGTTCCTAGAAATACTCGTAATTTAACTTTCCTGTGGTTTATTGCACGAGATGCTTGTTGTCGTACCCAAGTGAGCTTTAATGTCGGCTGTAATTAATTAATGCCGTTTAATCTTCTGCGTGCGGATGCGGTGCCGAGCACCGGGTCAGACTCGAGTCAAACTCGATCGGCACAGCCGACTCACAACTTCCGCGCGGGACGTGGGAAGACCTATCCATATCTCTTACGTGGCCGAAATCCATTGGTGGATTCATCCTCCGGATAAGATAGGTAACTCGGCACCTCAAGAGCCCCATCTGTTCCTCTTCCCCGCATCAACTTCTTATTAGCCAAGTTCTCACTCGCCACAACTCCGACTCAGGGACCGCAGTACACTACATTGCGAGGCAATTATGGCATCACTAACCATGATGGCTTCCTTCCTCGGCGGCGCCGCCAGCATCGCCGACCGCGCGCCGGTCGGCCAGCGCCGGAGCCTGATCGTGGCCAAGGCCGCCAAAGCCCAGGAAGTCGCTGAGCCCAACCGCGGCGAGAGCGGAAGAGCCGACAACGGGCGGCGAGCGGTGATGCTCGCGGCGGCGGCGGCCGCAGCGGTGGGCGTGGTGGAGCAGGGGATTGCGACGGCCCAGGACGAGCCGAAGCCGGGGACGCCGGAAGCGAAGAAGAAGTACACTCCGGTGTGCGTGACCATGCCGACGGCGAAGATCTGCCACAAGTGAGCTGGATTAAGGGTGGCTTGCAGTGAGTAAATTAGTGTTGTATGTATCCTTTGCCTGCCAATTAAGTTGGGACTCATGTAATGTAATTTAATGGACTTGGATTTCTTGCCATTTATCTGTTGACATGTTGGCATTCATCAAATTCTTTGGGCTATTTCTCTTTAATTTTATTTTATTTTGCACCCTATAGTTTATTAAATTATGAAAGGTTCTGTTTGGCTTTATAATTCGTGGTTTTGGAATATCTTTCGTTCAAATTAACGTGGTTGACCAATCAGCAGAACCAGTCAATTCAAATAGGCTACTGGTAGGCCAGTCAAGTATCCCAGTTTTGTTGACTTAAGTAATTTTTAAAAATAAAAGTGCCGAGGAAGTCTAAGTTGACCCCGTGGCTAATCATTCTAGATTCCTACTTATTTTGGAAAATAATAGTTTGACCTCAAATTTTATCCGCACATTGAATTTACCAGTTTAACACGTGAAATTTTGGATTAAATTTTAATTTGCCTCTTTAACTCTTAGAGCCTGTTTCACCGGCTTTGAAGCTGTTTTTAATGAGCTTCTAAATAGAAAGCTATTAGGAATGTGTTTACTAATGAAAAATAGAAACAATACAAAGTATAATCTAAAAAAATTATAATTTAATGCTTTTGCTATTTTTATTTTTTAAAAAAAGTAATTTACATTAGTTTAATTAATTTTTTTAACTATTATTATTTTAAATAATATAAAATTTTAATAATAAAAATATATATTATTATTTTAAATAATTTTAAATAATTTATTTATTTATTATTTTAAATTTTGATAGAAGTTAAAAAGTTAGTTATCAAACATCACATAATACAATAAAGTATAATTTAGTACAGTTATAAACTATTAACATCAGAGCCAACAGATTCTTAACGAATTAGGGGATTAAAGAATTAGCTTCGAAATCTTTTTTAGCAAATTAAATCATAAAAACTTTTATACTATTGCTTTTATTATCAATAAATCACAGTAAAAAAGAATCCTTTTTATTTGGTAGTAGATTTAAAAAATGATTTTTTAAAAAAAATAATTTATGATAAAAAAATAAATTTTATTTTATTTTATAAAAAACATATTTTGTTTTAGTCTAACCTCTAACAGAATCAAATCAGTTGACTAATTCATGCCAATAGTCTATGATTATGAGGCAATCAAACCTTATCAAGCCTTAACGTAATTGAGCGTCACATTTGACCAAATAAACTGATATTGATAAATCAGGAGCTTTGACCATGTCGTCCATGATTGAGTTCGAAGGTCTACTAATACAGTTGACTTGATTGGAGAACTTGTTGACTCGACCAATTTAGTTGGCTGTGTGGGTATGACTCAATTGAACCGTGAGGCTATCTAGATTGTTTACATTCATACCTATTTGGGAGGTCTAAGTAATTATGCATTCTAGGCTAAGCGTATTAGTCGGGTTAACTAGACTGAGTTCATCAAGTAATTTAATCTAATCAAGAAGTCTAACTTGAACAAATTGTTTAGATGGGTCAAAAATTCCACCTAGGTTGGCCCAATATTCTAGCTTGGTCAACTTTTTTTGAACATGATAAGCATAGCATAATTAGATAAATTTATTAAATTTTATATACTACAATATTATGATTTTGATTGATGGTTCAAATAAAAATTATATATAATTTTTCTAAATTTCTAACAAGCCATCCAATATGATTGGTGAGAATAGAAGTGATATGCGCAGGACCATTTGAAGCAATGTCAACTCATTAATTAGTAATTACATTCATGATTCGACCGCTGCATATTTATCTGTACGGATGAAAAAAAAATTAGAAGGATGAAAAATGAGAGAAATAAAAAAAATGGATCAGATAAAAGTCACGTAATCCAAATAAGAACGAGAACGTGAGAGAGAGAAGGCAACGGCCGCCCCTCGCCTGCAGCAGTGACGCCAACTTGCTAGCAGTGGCAGCGCTCACTCACTTGCAGCGGCGATGCCAGCTAGCCGGCAGTGGCAACGCCCAATCGCCAACAACGGCGGCGCCAGTAGTGGTAGTGCACACTCGCCGAAAGCGAAGGAGCCCGCTTGCCGACAGTGGCAGCACCCACTTGCTGTGGTTTCGTTCGTGCCTACAGATGGACGTTGTCGCCTCCTCCTTGCCGAAGACCATTCGCTATGGTTTCATCCACGCTCGCAGATGGATGATGTCGTCGGCTACAGATGGACATTGTTCGCTTCCTCACCACACCGCCACTCACGTCACTGTTCCTTTCTAGTCGGATTCGGCGAGAGCAGGGATGACGACGGTGGCAAGCAGCATGCCGAGGCTTGGTGGCGAGCAGCATGCAGAGCAGCGAGGAAGCGCGTTTGACGGCGAGGAAGCTCGTGCACGATGAAGAAACACACGTCGATTTAATTTTTTGCTCGATTTGGACAATCAGATTGTGAAACGGAGGAAAAGAAGTAAATTTTTGCTTTAATCATTTTACATTCGTTTCTTTTTCTCTTATTTTCCTTCCAAATAAGCTGGCCCTAACAGCCTGTATACCAGGAGGGATTTTAGGATGGAAGGGATAAACTGAAAAAAAAAAATCCTTTGTATACCAGGATGAATGGATTAAAAGGAAGGAAAATTAGATGGATGGGAGAGGAAAAAATTCTTCATTTCCAATCCGCCCAAATTGGAACGTGTGATGCTCGTTGGAGCTTGCCCTGCTGGAGCTCGTCCTCACCACCGCTGGACGTCTTCATCGGCTGCAACTCGACAATCACAATGGCGGCGAGGATCGGAGGGTAGAAGCAACGGTGGAGGTGCGGAGGCTAGTGAAGCCAGGCTAGAGCTCGGCTCGCGAAGCCAAGTGACACCGAGTACCCCTTCTCGATCATCGCCCGCGACACAGATTTCCACTTGCCCTTCTTCTACAACAGCGCGGACACCGCCGCTGTTGCCGCCGACTTCTTGCCTTTCGTCGCAGAGCCGTGGGCTTGCTGTTGCTCCACCGTGGGGCCGCTGTCATCATCCCCAATGCAGTATACCACTTGGATGAGCAACCGGACTATGTTGTCTTTCCACTTCATCTGTTGCCACGGCGAGGCCGTAGGTGCTGCCTGCAACGTCCCGCCACGCCGTGCCTGATCATCGACCTCTTCACCGTATCCGGGCTCCTTCTTGAAGCTCATGGTCGAGTGCTGCTTTCCCCCGCTGGAGCTCGCCGCCCTTGCTGGAGCTCGCCAGCTCGCATACGCTGGACGCAAGGCTTGAACACATGATTTTCACATGATATATGTCATTCTTCAATTCATCCATTCCCTTCTATTTTTCTCTCGTTCTAATTTTTCATCCATGCACACCCTAAATTTTCATCACATTACGGCCCACTTTGAAATTGTGTTTCAAAGAATAAACAATTAATGATGTTGAAATATGCATTTGGATGGAATTATTTTAAACTAAGACATCAATTTGTGAAAGTGTTATAAATTCAAATTTTAGGTAAATTTTGACTTTCATTTTAAGTATAATAAAAATATATTAAACTTGTAAGGAGAATATTAAACTCGATTGATAATTTGAAATTTTGGTTTCCTCCTTAAAAGTATCTTCATGAAATAAATTTGAAAATCTTTTTAATGTATAAATTCAATGATAATTCCAAAAGATGGATTTGACTAATGAAACTATTAATTTCATGATTTTTTTTTTCAAATTTAATTTGAAAATATGTCCCGAGAAAGTGTTTTATATTGAGAATTAATTATTATTTTGTGACTCCAAATCTCCAATCGCAGGAGATAGTTTGGCAGATTTATGATTGGATGATGCGGGTGCAAGAACGAGCGGCGATGATTTGTCGCATGACGAAGAGAAAAAACGCATGACTTTCTCGCTTTGACCAATAAGACGAATTGATATTTTCAACGCAAGAAACGGGGCAGGATCGTGGACTTCGTTTTGTTTCCCATGGATCATGTTATTGTTCTTGTGTGAAGGGAAGGAGAACAGAGTGGAAAAGTTTGACCCACTCCTCCTTCCACACCTACCAGGTTGGTTGGATTCAAACCGCCTTATTCTTTAATGAGGTTGTTCCGTAATCCTTCTCATACAATCAATCCTTTGCCCATTCGTATGAATCGTGTCCTTCTCCCCTCGCTCTCGTTCTTCCTCCAAGTCCGGGGATCGATTACAATTTACAGCTCGCAGACCTTCCTTTGACTCTTCCGCCTCATAATTCGTTTTTTTGTTTCCCTTTTGCTCTCATCCGGTGCCGTTGGAGATTGAAAGCTTAAAGGTTTGTTTTTTGAAGCCCTTTTCAGTGGGTTGCGGAGGGCAGAAAAGTCGAAAAATCTTAGATGAAGTAGCAGTTTCTGTTTTTGTTTCGTGAGTCCAGATTCCCAATTTGGAGCAGCACAGAGTCTCCTGTTCTAATCGACTTTATTAGATTTAGTTTTCACCCTTCTTTTTTGATCCTTACCTGTAGAGAATTCTTCCGTAATTTTTTTTTGATTTGAACTCGCTCCCTCACCAAAAACCCCTTTTCGTGATTTTTCTCTGAGAAAGTTCCAATCTTGCGCGACTTTTGTCGGATCCCTTGAACCTTGTCGGGGTTCATCTCTGTAAGACTGAAAAGCTTAGCTCTTGATTCGAAATCCACTAAACTTTGATGGGTAATTGCTGTGCCGCCCCCATCGATCCGGAGAAGAAGAGGGCGAAGCATAAGAAGGAGAAGCCGAACCCCTTTTCTGTCGATTACCACCGCACACCCGCCCCCAGCCTTGTCGTCCTCAAGGACCCTACCGGCCGGGACATCAAGAGCCGATACGATCTAGGTCAGGAGCTGGGCCGAGGGGAGTTCGGCATCACCTACCTCTGCACCGACAAGGCCACAGGCGACCTCTTCGCCTGCAAGTCCATCTCCAAGAAGAAGCTGCGGACCATCGTGGATATCGAGGATGTAAGGAGGGAAGTGGAAATCATGAGGCATTTGCCGGCCCACCCCAACATCGTGTCCCTCAAGGACACCTACGAGGATGACGGAGCGGTCCACCTCGTCATGGAGCTCTGCGAAGGCGGGGAGCTGTTCGACCGTATTGTTGCCAGAGGGCATTACACCGAGCGAGCGGCCGCCATGGTGATCAAGACTATTGTTGAAGTGGTGCAGGTAGTTCTCCTTCTAGAATCTGATTCGTGGCGTTTGTTTACATTTCATGCTTGCTTGTTTTGGATCTATTTGTTAATCTCTGTAGTTGCACAATTCATGGACATCTATTTTGTGAAGATGCATTGAAAAGTTGTAGCGGAATACGATACGATGTCTATAGAATTAGCATCTGAATCTCCTTAGAGTGTGTTTGTCCCTTTGCAAAAAGCCAGGTTACTCTTCAGAAAGTGTATGGTCATTTAGTATTTGTTGGTCAATCTTTTCGACTGTTGCTGGCTTTATTACACGGATTATTTATCGGGATTTATTTTGACCATTTCATTTGTCCTTCAGCTGCAAACTTTCGGAGAAAGGCTTTCGAGGATTTTTATTGAAATTAATTTTGCTCCTGCAGGTTGACGTTATTCTGGGTCATTTATGTTACTGTTCTTGCCTCTCTTTTTTTGTGGAGTTTTGTTAATTTCATTTTGCTCGTCACTTGTAACGTCATGCTACTAACACTTCCAAGCTTTGAGCCATTGTCTGTCAGATCCTTAGTTGATAATTCTCACGAGTTATATTCTCGTTTCATGTTGGAATTTAGTGTTTTAATGCCTAGTTACTTATAAACTTCTAATATACTGAAATGTTGGACTTGCTTTTCGTAGCATGTTCCTCCAACCTGGGTTGAGTATTGCAATGCCAAAAATCTTATTAAATTAGATAATGTACTGGCATTAATTTACTTGCTCCACTTCACTACAGAATTGCCACAAACATGGGGTGATGCACCGAGACTTAAAGCCTGAGAACTTCTTGTTTGGAAATAAAAAAGAAACGGCTCCTCTGAAAGCAATCGATTTTGGCTTGTCTGTATTTTTCAGACCAGGTATGTTGCAGCTAATTACCAACCAGAAATATCTTTGCAATCAACCTCTCACGTTCTCCTTTTGCTATCTTGCATATGATACTTTTGCTCCTTGAGTTGCAATTGAGAAATTATGGCCCTGAAGTTGATTTTTTTTTCCCCAACGGTAATCTTCTTATATAGGTTACCTCATGGTTCTTGTTTTCTGGTTTTCTTCTTCATTTATAGGTGAGCGTTTCACTGAAATAGTTGGCAGTCCCTACTACATGGCTCCAGAGGTTTTAAAGAGAAATTATGGCCCTGAAGTTGATGTCTGGAGTGCAGGAGTTATTCTCTACATCCTGCTTTGTGGTGTACCACCATTTTGGGCAGGTAATTCCATCAAAATAAAACTGGAAACACAGAATATTACATTAAGGAATGCAGTTTTATAATAATTTTTCAAATATTCAGATATTATTGACTGTTGCACTGTATTAAGTGGATTACCACTTCTCCATAATATGCCATTGAGTATGTATTGTATTGTTTAGCTAACTTTTAGTGATTATGCAGAAACGGAGCAAGGCATTGCACAGGCAATTATTCGATGTGCTATAGATTTTAAAAGAGATCCGTGGCCAAAAGTTTCTGATACGGCTAAAGATCTTGTCAAACGGATGCTTGATCCAGATCCTAGGAGACGTTTGACAGCTCAAGAAGTGTTTGGTAAATCTTCAATGCCCGAACTGTTCTCTATCTAATTGATTAGGTTTGGAATAACATTTCTGTTTGGGTGTAACAATTGCTTTTTTCACACACAAGACACGCCTTAAGGAAAACTATACTTTTCTTGTGCCTCTGGACAATGTGGAGTCGAAGTTACAATGCTAGTAGTAAAAGTTGACGCCTTTTTGGATTGGGAACTAACCTTGTTGAATTTTCAAAATATTTTGTAATGTATTAGATTTTATTTAGATGCTGTGAGTGTGCTAATTCTTTGTTTTTTCTTACTTGAATATTTTATTTAGATGCTGTGTGTGTGCTAATTAATTGTTTTGTTCGTACTTGAATTTAGAATATTCTTTTGCAGTTTTCCCTGACCCAACTACCCTAATATATGTTTCTACATTCTCATAGTGTTCCACATGATTTATATGGCAGATCACCCTTGGCTGCAAAATGCCAAGAAGGCCCCCAATGTCAATCTTGGTGAAACTGTTCGTGCAAGGCTTCAACAATTTTCTGTGATGAACAAATTTAAAAAGAAAGCTCTTAAGGTACCATACTGTTGTTTACGTGAAATGACTTTATGAATCTGTTGCTATTTCAACAAAAATGAACCAATATCTATTTCATGTTTGTGACAAAAAATATTCATGCGAGATGAAGCCTAGAGTCAATTTTTTATGTCATTTGCACGAGCCCAGAATTTTATGCAAACACATCCATCCTTAAACTGCATTTCTGCAGGTGGTGGCGGAACACTTATCTGTGGAGGAGGTTGCTGGCATAAAGGACATGTTTGAGAAGCTGGACATAAACAACAGGGGGCAAATAACATTTGAGGAGTTAAAATCTGGCTTGCATAAGCTTGGACACCAGATTGCTGATGCAGATGCAAAGATTCTAATGGAAGCAGTAAGTTTTAGTCTTCTTTTTTAGTCCTGATTCCAAGTATATTTTTATAGGGTATTCCCATAATTGATGGTTTCATTCTGTCTTTTTTGATATACCACAAATACGATTGTGTGAACATGTGTTTCCATGATTGTCATCGCCTTGGTAATTTTTATTGGATGAGCACTGAGCAGTGATTGTCTTGAGAACACTAGAGAATAGGAGCTACTTTGTTTTCTTCAATAATTAATTGTGATTAAGTTGTTTCGCTCTCAGAATGCCTATAAGGTTTAACTAAGAAGTCTAGGAAAACCAGATTCTAGTAGTCCCAGGTATAACATAGAAACAAATTAGAGTGCTCAGCATTAAGATGTACTGCAGCTGTAAACTCATTTAGTGACTTCATGACAGGCTGATGTAGATGGAAGTGGCTTCCTTGACTATGGAGAATTTGTTGCTGTCTCCATTCACTTAAAGAAAATTGGAAACGATGAGCATCTGCAGAAGGCCTTTCACTATTTTGATCAAAACAAGAGTGGATACATAGAAATTGAAGAGCTCACTAACTGCTTGGCAGATGACTTGGGTCCAAATTATGAAGAAGTGATTAATGCCATCATTCGCGATGTAGACACAGACAAGGTAAGTTTCAACTATATATGTTACAGTTTAGTATCCCATCTGAACATTCTGTGTCCTTTATTTTGTCTCCTATCCTTTTAAAAACCTTCTTTTGTTAAATCTTCTTTTGTTTTATGTTGGAGTTCACTTCTGCCGTCTTTACTTTTCATTCCTTGGTACTTGATGTCCAATTCATTGAATGTCAAAAGATCTCAAGATGTAGTAAAGTAGGCCAAATAGAAGGTATTAGTAAGGACCATAGTTGCTGATACCTAGATATTTGGGTCAAGTCCTGCCTTCATTAATTAATTAATTGTCTACGGGAAAAAGAAAAGTAGGCCAAATATGTTTGGTAATTTGTAAAATACGCGTAGGATTTGCAAAAGATGATATTTTGCGTGCCTTGTGGGAAAGAGATTAAAAATACATTCTTTGCTAGATGGATGTAAATGTTTTTTTTTCCCTAATATCAAAACTTAAACTGAAATTTTCATTTTGCTAAATCCCAGGATGGAAAAATAAGTTATGAGGAGTTTGCCACGATGATGAAGGCAGGCACGGATTGGAGGAAAGCATCGAGACAGTATTCAAGAGAACGATTCAACAGCCTAAGCTTGAAACTGATGAAAGACGGATCATTGCAGCTGCAAAGCGAGAGAAGTAGTGTGCAAACCTAGATTTGTGAATCTCCAGAGTCGGAATCTCTTTTTGTTGGTTTGACAACATTTGTTTCCCAACTGCTTCATTGATAAAGGGATATGTTAATGGGGTTTATGGCTGTACATATGTATGTATCTCTAGACTGTTAAAGCAGGCATGTATTTTTCATAAGTTTGGAGGAACGAAATTGTATTATAGATCTTGAAATATTGATCTTTCTCCTGCATATGCAGGCTGTGGACATGCATCACTCCCGTAGATCTAGTTCTACTGCTCACTTTTCAAAAACTTGCATTCAAATTTCTGTCAAACTACACCCGATTTAGGCACAGAAAAACTTGCATCCCTTGACACCGACAGTTTACTTACTGCCACTGCTTGGTTCTTTCAGTTATTGCATATATTCAACTACTTCAACTACTTCTGCAAAAGCTAGTCCACTTGGTTGGTTCTCCGTGCACTCGTGGAATCTCTTCATCCTCAGTGATGAAGGATAGTTTGTTCTTTCTCCAAGTTGTCTAATGTGCTTTGGATCTCCAAGTTGTCATTTAATTTGAGGAACCACTGAATTCATGTGTCATATGGCTCATTTTTAGTTGCCTCACCAACTATCTCCATTTGTCAATGCATCATTGCCGATTTTTAATGTTCAAAGCTGTTGTCATCGATGACTTTTTCTTATTTTAATGGTCAAAAGATAATTTGAACTCCATTTTGAGCTTGCAGGCCATGATCATTCTAGCAAAATTTAGCTCAAAACTAACAACTTTATATTTAGGAAAAACCTTTACTCTATCTTTGGTTGTGGTTTATTCTGTTTGAATGAATTATGAGGTTGAATTGCCTATTTTTTTTAATAAAGTAACTAAACTTGTGTGAATCATCAAACCAAGAATTATCACGGGTCCACGCATAAATATGCGCACTCCTTGCAAACGGAAGGGTTTACAAGGCGTTGTTGCCATATTTATTGTCTACTCAACTAGATAAGAACTAGCTTAGCCATTAAAGGAAGAGAATCCAGACCAAACTCTTCTATAAAAAAAACCAATTGGAGGAGAGTTTACTGATCTTGGAGGATCCATTAGGATAGAATGAACAAATCTCAATTCAGATCGAAGGGCAACTAAATGCAATTCCCATTAGTTGATATTAGAAGTAACTTTTTAGCCTATTTATACATGGGTTAGGTTTGAATTGTGTTAGGTTAATTTTATTATTAAATGGGTTACTAATTATGTTAACAAAAATCATTTTTGATTTGTCGATTTAAATTTCAACCTCTAATTGTAAGCACATAAAAAGACTGCCTTTAAATCATGCATCAACATCAATACTCATTAATAATATATCTTCTTTCAAAAAAAGCATTTGGGTAAAGCTCATTAGATTGGTTAGGTGTGAGCTTAAGAATGCAATTCATAAAGAGATGTTTAGAGTGTTAACAAGGCCTCTCATTAAGGATGTGGGTGATAAGAGTGATGACTATTCTCTTCATAGATATTAGCATGGCTAATGCGTTATATTGTTTTTAGAGTATGAAACATTATATAGCCTAGGAGATCTATCATTTCTAATGTTGCAAGTAATCATATAGTTCTCTCTTTGGTGAACAATCAATTCAAAATAACAGTCTTTGAATGCAAACCTACTTCCGTAGTGCCATAAATTCTTCTGCTAGCCTAAATTTTCATGCGGACTCTGTCAATTTATATGGTAATTTACTACTTTACATGCATTCACAATAAAAAAAATTACAGCTGTGGAGAAAAAAGAAGACGTTCCCTTAGGAAGCAGAACCAAAATAATCCCGGATAGTTCTCCTTTTAATGGAAGGGGGAGGGTTGAGGACAGAATATGGGCTCCCCAAACTGGCTTCCGGGCTCTTCTGCATCTCTTGTTCTTCCCTATGAAATGACTTGGAACTTCTCTTTCCAGATTCAGGTGTGTTAAACTCCGTCATTTTGCTTTGAACAGGAGTGGGCGGTTCAGCTGTAGCTCCCGTCGTAACTTGGAAATTAGCTTCCACTGTTGATGAACATGTAGGGGGCACATCTAATACCAGCTTCCTGCGCTCAACTACAGGGGCAGCTATCCTCTTTCTCATTGCTGTTGGTGATCTTGTATTCAAGCAACCACCCTTCTTCATATCCCAAACACGAACCTACAATGCACTAGTATTTAATAACAAAAGTGAAATAGAATACTAAATATAACTTCATAAATAGCGACTTTGCTGATCTATCATGTGATTCATGGGATGTGTTACGACCATGTGTGGATAACATTTTACATCTTGACCAGTGAGGTTAGCTTACCATAAAATCATCTGAAGAAGTTGCTACCTTTCCAAGTTCTGAAGTGCACCTGGACAGCCCGAGTTACGTTGAAATAAGATCTGAAAAGGTAAATTTAGAAAGTCGTCTTTTGCTTTGCTCACGTACCAATCTACTGCGGTGACTTCTCCTTCATGGCCCTTCAGTACGGCTGGTGCACTTTCAGGTCTCCTCACCTGCTACGAGAAGAGTATGTAATGCCAAAATATTGGAAGCTAAGAAATCATGCTAAGATGAACTTCATGATTGATAGATAATTAAGTACCTGCCATATGTAAGCATTTCCATCACTAGAACCACCAAGAATATGATCTCCATCAGGGCTAATAGCAGACTGCACTACGTAAAAAGATTAGTGAATTGCGGTTTTGGTTACAGTCTAAAAGAACTAGTAGAGTTTATGAAAATTTTCTTGCCTTCACAAAGAATGACTCGATTTTGCTTCCAGAGAAAACTTTCATGGGGCCTTTTTCGAGTTGTAGCACATCATACAAATAAATCCTGATAACCATAGAAACAAACCATTTGTGGTACTTTGGAATTTGGGTAGTAAAATCTGACGAACTCAACGGATATAATAACTTTAATACCTGTTATCCATACAGGAAGCTGCAAGTAATGCGCCATGTGAATCTTGAGAGAGGCAAGTAACCCCATGTCTAGTTGTTTCCTTTAAATATACCAACAAGAGGTCATTTTTAATTAGTGGTGATGAACTACAGGAAGCGGAAAAAAACGCATATTTGAAACGTTTTTTCATATTTAATGGAATTAGAGAAGTTATTAAATAGAGGCCTTATTTATATTAAGTCTCCACCCCCTCCACATAAAAATAAAAATTAAAAAAAAAACACGCTAAAACACAAATATGACCTACCGTTCTGATAGATGGATCCACAGAAGGGCAAGCTTGGGCGATCGATGATTTTAAGTTGCGAATATCCCAGAATTTCACTAGGCTGATCAAAAAGTAATAGTGAAGCACATGAGAAGTTGAAATGAATCAAGTGAGAAACCATGCCAGATTCACTGAAAGATCAATCTTCATTTTCAAAAGATTTACGGATCATCAGCAACTCTAGACGCTAGTTGTAATTGAACATGATAGAATATTTTCAAACCTGTCAACTGCTCCAGCAGTGGCAATAGAGACCCCATCTTTGAGATATAAAACTGATGTGATGCTCATAGAAGCAGCCTATAAAAATAAGATTAGAAAACAAACTAGATAAGAAAAAAGAATCTTTTACTCGCAAATAAAAATTGACATGAACAGACCTTTCCTCGCCTCCCCCTCTTTCTTGGGGTAGTTGAATGGGCTTCTTTGACAATGGAAATCGACCTAAACAATTTTCCCAGATGTTTTTTGGTTATGTTGTAACTGAAGACCAAAAAAAAAAAATCAAACCATCTAATCAGATAACTAGATTGAAGGGATTCCATACGAGTAGCATGTCTCTCCAAAGCGATTTGGGGAGCCGGAGTTGCATCTAAGATCCCAAAGAGCAAAAGATCCATCTCTTGATCCAGAGACGATGAGATCTGCCCAGACAAAGTTGACAATTGAGTTCAGGACTGGAAGCAATTTATGCACTTACATTGGCAAAATAAAAACCAAACCCATAAAACGGCAGAGAAGACTACCAGGATTTGATGAATGAGGGGAAATTGTTTTAACACTGCCCGTGTGCCCTGCTAAGATTCCAATGGATTTCCTCTTTTCAGCATCCCACATCTTGATCTAGTGCAACAAAATTGAATCCCAGAGAAATTTGAGGACGAATATAGCATCAATAATTGATTAAAAATCCACGTCTATCGATACTTAAAGCCGCTAACTTAGAAATGCTACTAATAAGTAGTTATTTCGTAGTTACATTTTGATCGCCTGAAGCTGTTAGAACCTGATTATCCTCCTGAAAACACAAAGGAATCAACAATTTTAGCATGGCATGCACCATTCTTCCATAGCTAGATCCAATTTTCATAAGTTTGAAAACCAAACTATGTGAAATCGAAATGTATTCCAAAATGAGCAATGTTTCTATTTTGTCCAAGACAATGCACCTTTATCCAACACACATCAAATATAGCATTGTTATGAGCGACCCACTCAGAAACCCTAGCTTCAGCTGTATTGGTGTATAGCAAAATGATTAGCAAAATTGATAAGGTATGAAATATATGAATACTTCTCCCTAGTAAAAAGCGTACAATGTGATGGGATAAAACATACCTACCCTCTCCCAGCAAGAGGAATAAGACGGCAGGCAGCGGCGTGTATCATAGAAGCTTACGTATCCATCCTCATCCGACACTGCAAGAATGTGGGAGTTTCTACTCGTCTGTCCTAAACACAACAGCTCTAGGTTAGATTTCGTTCCTTGTACTATTAAGAAGATTGTACATTTCAGCGCCGGAGATCGAAACCCTAATCAGATGAGGGTCGAAGAGAAGGCACATGATCTAGATAAATTTTAACCTTGCAGAAGGAGATGGCCGTGGGAGGTGTGGAGGTGCCATTGTGCTCGATGGCTAACACTCCTGCGCCGGGGCCAGCAAGATCCGACGACAGATCACCAAGATAGGGCCTTTTACGAACTACAGAGTAAAGTTTAGCGGCAAATATGCAATCAGGAACTGAAGGGGATTCAAAGTCGGAACTTGAAGTCGAAAGAAAAGTTAAGGCGTACCTCTGAAGCCATTGAGCTCTCTCGACTTCAGATCAACGAAGAATGATAAACGGCGATTCTGGTACTCCATTGCTGGAAAACGATAGATAGAAAAAGAGGAATTGGTGCGTCGTCGAGAAGATATACCAAAGGAAAAAATGGCGCGTAAGCTTGCTTTCCGCGGGAAGCAGCTTTTTGGATGCTTGTAGCGGGAACTATATTCCCGAATTTGGAGCTCAAAATTGGGTCAGGCCAGTGATTGGCCCAAACCACACATTGAAAGAAAGATTATTTGGCAACGGGTCAGATACATGTATTTTCACTCTAAACTCGAATTGATCCGCCAATTGAACCCGGAAAATTGTTAAGGAAGGCGCACCGGCCCCATCCACTATCAATGCCTTGAAAAATTGCTTTGAGGTGCCTACAAACTCAAATCTCAATCTAACATTGATGGTGGATAGAGGCACCACTGAAAACGGTGTCCTCTTTCTTAATAATTTTCTCTTGAACCTGACTTAAATTCGGGTTAGTATTTAAACAGATACCTATGGGTACCTATTTAAATGAAAATAAACTATTTATTATTTTATTTTATAAAATATATTTAAATATTAAAATTAAAATAAATATATTTATATAATATTTATTTTATTAAAAATTTATATAAAAGTTATTTTATTATTATTTATATTATAATAATATAAAATATATATTTATAATATTTTTAAAAAATGAGTATCGGATATCATAATAAACGAGTCAGGGTTGATGGATGGAATTGCCGCCTAGATTAAAGATACATTTGATGTGGGCGAGATGTATAGGCCCGTTATCATAATCTTGAGTGCACATTGAAAATGCGCATCAAATGCATTATTTCTCCTAACGTGTAATAAATTATGACGTTAAGTTCTACGCACAATCCCGAATGGATCTAATGAGCCGATAGCTCAAGTACCTACACATTATTAATTTGTAGAGATGACAATGTGATCATCAATGTCATTCTCAAGTAATTCAATCCATATGAGTGATCAATGCTAAACAATTAAATAAATAGCTTAGATTTCTCCCAAGCGAATCGAGTAGGATTATCATATTACAAGCCTTAGTTTTAGTTGAGGCTTATGAGTTTAGCTCAATTGGCTTAAAGGAGTATAAGAATTATGTTTAAGACTTACAAGCTTAAGCATGGATTAATGATTGATGATTGAGCTTGGCTTTAAGATTTAAAATTTAGCTTGTTTTTAGAACCTCATATATTTCTTATAAGCAAACTTCGACTTATCCTAAAGGCTTATGAACTTTAGCTTGGCTTTAAAGCTTATAAATTTAGCTCATGTTTTGGTCTTATAAGTCTTTTCTCACTTTAAGGCCTACAAACTCAAACTAAGCTGAGAGGTGCATGAGTCTCAACTAAGCTCCAAGGCTTACAAACTTAGCTTAAAAACTTATGAGTTTTAACTCAGCTTCAAAGCTTAAAGAGTTTTAGCTTAGCATAAAGGATAAAGAGTTTTAGCTTAACTTTTTGGCTTTTATGCTATAGCCCAACGTAAAGCGAGTTTTAGCTCATCTTTAAGAATTAAAACTTTAGCTTAGATTAAAAGCCTATGAGTTTTGTCTTTGCTTTAAGGCTTAGATGATTTAGCTTAGGGTAAAGGCTTATGAGAAATAGTAAGTTACTTTAACTTTATCTTTGATAGCCCCAAGTTGGAGGCTTGGGAATGTGACTTTTGTTAATCATATATGGTGATTTAGGCCATATCACCAAATCTATAAGACTTGAATGCGTAGCCATTATTATTCAATAGATGAGAGTTCATCCTTGAATCATGTAAATCGAAACTTTTATTCATACTTAAGGGTATTCTCATCACTTGATTCGAGCTCTCCCTGTGCCAACACGGTTGATTCTACCCTTGATGGTACTAGAACTAATACCCAATAGCTTAGTGGTGTGTGCATTATATCATGGATGTCATTGACCAATTAGCTCAAGTGTAGAAGAGAAAAAAATTGTTATGCGCAAATATATATATATATATATATATATATATAATTCTTGTACATACCTAACCTAAAGGATTCTTATCATGGTTCAGTGACATTCCTTATTTGATGATTAGCGCTAAGTGATTTGCCACAAGAACTTTGTTGAAGGATTAGTGTTAAACAATCATATGAATAAATTAGGCCACTCCGGAGTGAACTAAGAAAGATGATCAAATGCTAATCTGTACCCTCATCTTTAGCATTGGTTAAGGGATATTAGCTTTACTAGCTTTAGCTTCTACTCAGCTCATGAGATTTCTACCCAAGGCTTAAAAGGATTTTGCTTTGACTTAAGGTTGATTAACTTTAGTTTCCACTTAAGGTTTGCGGACTCAGCTTCTATTTAAAGCATTTATGTACCCAATTACACATAATTATCGTTAAGGTATATTTTGTTGAATGAAATTCATGATGAAAAGGATAAAAGTCATCTAGATTCATTGTATTTTTTATCCTTTTCATCATAAATTTCATTCAACAAAACATAGTTTAAGGCTCTCCTTAAAAATGTTGAAACTCTTATTCGAGGAGGGACTAACAAAGTTCATCCGCAAAGTAGGAAATATTATGTTTAGCCGTAGGCTTTTTTTTTTTTTTTTTTTTTTTTGTAAATAAAAAGGAATTAGGATTAAGGGGGAATCTCTAGGTGGGAGATCAAAATACAGTTGAAAGCGTCTGGCCAATCAAAGGGCCAACAGTTACATATCCCAGTAAATAAAGCATGACGAGCAAGCCAATCAGCATTTAGCCATAGGCTTTTTAGCACTATAGGGTTGTTAGTAAAGTTTGCAAGCAACACAAATAACATTTGAGTATTGGAGCTAGGGTGCAGCGAGGCCAACTCATTTTGACACGAGTATTTTGGCAAGCAGCGGAGACATTGCATCAGTTGGCACCATTCGCAGGGGAAAGTGAATTGTCAGAATGTCTTGATCCATTGAGGTTAGCTATCTGGTGCCAAATGTGCCAAACGTGGCATCAGGGCTCTGTTGTGCACCCATTTCACATTCCAATGCATCACATGATTATACACAACAAAATCCAACCAAACTTTTCAAAACTATGAAATGCAGCAATTGTTTCAATACAAGGATTTCAGATTAGACCTTAGTAGTTTCTAACTAAACCTTAGGGTGTTTCATCATGTGACCGGGTTAAAACTAAGATAAAGCAAAGATCTACAGTGTACTTACTAACAGCAGCAGATGCCAGCATGCCAATGATGTCATGAACAAAACTGTAAGTCCATCAGATTGCTCGTCAGATCCCTAGCTCATCTCCAGGCGCATGACACAACCAGAGTTCTATTCTTCCATCCAAGATAAAGCACTCCATCACTCTCTTGAAGCCAATAGTGTTCAGAGTAGTTTTGCAACAGTGTCTTGATGGTGGCATTCACCATTGGACTCAGAGGACATGGTCTGAATCCAGCCATCATAAACCGAGATCTCCATTTCCCAAAAAGCTCATGTCTCTCCACTCTTTCCTCCCCTTCGCAAGCAATTATGTTAACTATGTCCCTTGCAATGCAGTGCTGCTCCACATTGATTCTCTCCTTGTTGTCCCTTGGGACGGTCACATCCACTGATTCGAACATGGCAGTATAGTAGTCAAGGGTCTCCAAAAATCTCGGAAAAAATGGAGCAGTGTTTGTGTTGGCTTCTTGTTCTACGAGCGTGACTATCTTTGGAGAAAGACTCTTGACCATTCTCAAGAGTCTGTCACGGTGATTCCTTGTGCTCACACTCTCATCTGGCATGTGATGTAGCTGAAAAGGAAAATTCACTGCCAATGCCTCCCCAGGCCGAATGCTTATATGCGTGAGTTCCACTTCAGATCCACACATAGCTGAACCATGGAATTCAAAGGGCACGTTGCAAGATTGAGCAAGTCGGGTCAATCTCTGTCCCACTATGTGTAGACCCCCACCACGTGCATAAGCAGAATTGGACTCATCGACGCCGGTGATACGTATGTGTGGCGGACCACCAGGCCTTGCTGCAAGAGCTTGAATGAGGGTCACCCACTGGCTACCTTGGGCAATCTGGAAATCGATAATGTGAATCATATTTTCATCCTTAACAGCCTCTGCAATCGCCCCATTTGCAGAGAGGTAGCCAAATTTTAAGTATGGACAGACCTCATAAAGAATATGCATGTAGGAGAGGAGGGCAGAACTGGTGGGTTCTTTGCACTTCAAAGATTTATAAATGGAGCTTCCAGAGGAAGCCAACCTGGAAATGAGGCCTTCAAGCAAGTATGCTCCTAATCTTTGCATTGGGTCCCCAGAAACTGAAACCATCTGCTTTAATTCGGAAATTAGGCATTCAACAGAAATTATATCGTTCTCTGCAACAGCTCTGGCACAGGCTACTAGGAGTTGTTTCAAGTCTCCTCTGGGAATCTCCATCACTTTTCTCCATTTCTCTGGCTCCAATGAGAGATGGCCTGGGTAGGTGTTCTCGAAACTCTCAAACACATCTGAATCAGCCCCCAGCATTGCAGCCTCTATCTCCTTTAACCTGTTTTTAAGATCATTTGGGTCTTCAGTAATGCATGAAGCACTAATTGGAGATCCATATATATGATCAGACTGGGTGTCATGTTGGGATATAGGGCTCCCACTGCTGGGTGAGCAATAGAGGGAAGATGGAGAGTTATGCATGCTATAAGTAGCAGTTGCCAAAGATGACTCCAGAGTGCAGAATTGCGTATCACCTACTTGAGATTTTATATCTCGGTGCTGAGAACCATCATTGGAAGAAAAAGAATGTAAAGATTGGTGTTTCTGATGCATAAAACTGGATTCTGCATAACTAGTAGATACGGAGTTCTGATACAATGACTGCTGGTGTTTGTTATCGAAAACTGAGTAATTTGCAGATGATTGCATTGTGTTGCTTCTTCAGAGCCTGGTAAATCAAAATCACACTGACTGAAGGATCAGCCTAGCGAAGATTCCTTTGCACTTGCTCAATCTTTTTGTCATACCTAGATAATTTGTCAGAAATAGAAATGTTTAGATGAATAAGTATCTTCCATAAACGTTTATCTTAGCTTGACAGTGGAAAAAAAATTTTGATTGTTAACACAGTCTTTGATTAAGAGAAAGAAAGCAGGTTGAAGATTGTCCAAAGAATGATCAGTAGAAAAGTATAGATCAGTCTTATTCATGAAGATTTCCCTCAAAAGATGACAAATATAAAAGCCATTCCAAGAAAAGAGAGAAGAGAGTGGGAATATGTGAGGATAAAAAAAAAATGGAATTCCAAAGATCCAGAAAAACACAGGATTGATAAACAGTTTATGCAGGAATCATGTACACTCGTAGCACATCAAAACGAATTTTACAATGAGAAAAATGTTTGCTTATTATTGTCTTATTGGTATATTAGTCTCCCATTATCCTGAAGACCAAATTATGATCCTCAAAAGAAAGCTTAGATCCTCTTCAACCATAAGCGCCAAAACAAAACTAAACAGTTTACATATTAACTTGCAATCAGTGAAACAATTCTTACAGCAGTTTGATGTCTCCAAGATCTATAAATCATGGCAAACGAACACACATCAGAAGAAACTAGTAGGAAGTTAGATTTCCAACCGTTTTAAGTTCTAAATAGTGAGAGCATACCATGTCAAAGACTAGAAAACTCCCTCTCATCGACCATGACAGACAGATAAGAAAAAGAACAAATTATCAACAAAAGCAACCACAAGAGAAAAGGAAGAAGCTGAGGACAACTCTATTTAAGTCCACTAGATCTGAAAAAATAAAATAAAATCCACCCAAAATGCATAATTTCCCTTTATTTTATTTTTTTTAAAAAAACCCAACCAAACGAGAAACCTGGAACCTTCCTAAGCATCAACAGACCATTAGGACGAAGGTGGGGAGGGGGGTGTTAATGGTAGAAAGAAGCTAGCATTAATCTGAGGCAAACCACCATGAAATATTTCCAAAATCAACAACATGATTTTTGCAGGAACCCTATCCAGAGACTCCAATTAGAAGCTCCATCAATTCTCTCCTACAAATTCACAAAAGGAACAGAAGAACCAAAAAAAAGGCCAACGGAACACAAGAAGAAGATGAACAAATCCTACTTTTTTAAAAAATAAAAATTCACACATCATGTAGCCATATCATAATTGAATGAAACAAGCGACTTCGTGCATCACTCCTCTATCGAATAATTTCAAAAAAAATACAAAAAGAAAAACAATACTGGCAATCGCATAAAAGCAAAGATAGATCAGGATTTATCTTAACTTACAATGCTTTTAATGTTCCACCTGAGCGCATCCAAGAAACAAATTACTCAAATGAGCGCGAGCGAGCGAGCGAGCAAGCAAGCGAGAGCGAGAGAGGGGCAGGAGAGAGAAATTCCAACGACTTTCCCGGATATGGGACTTATAGGGGGAAACCAGGGGCGGAATGTCCAGTTTAGTCCGAATAGATTACATTAGTTCCGGCACGCATCCACTTGCGTCACTAGAAGATCAAATTAAAAGGGCAAGATGGTCAACTGGGAAACAAATAGTTGACCCACGCGGTTACAATGACTGCGTCACCGGCCACTATCCAATCACCACCATTCTCGGTCCCACTGCAGTCATCTTCTCATGAAACTTCGGTATCGTTTCTTTTGCGCTTTCCATATGTCTGCCGACTCCCTACTGATTATTATTAATATTATTATATAAATAGAAAGCTAACACGGTATTTTCCAATAGACAAAAAAAGAAAATATACAGATTTATATATAATGCTTTGACCAATTGACTTATGAGTTGACTTGCTCTACTACTTGTATAGACTGATTGGCGCATCTCTAACGTGTCAAAAAGTTCTTCCAGCGCGCAATTACAATTTACAAGTACGCACTATTATTAATTTATGTGCTCGAATCTTCCACACTAGTATTAATTTATGTCATAATTATCTTAATTTTATGTTGCATTAATAAAGGTTTAATCTTTATCCTCTCTTTCTTTCACATTTCACACTTCTTTTACTAAAAAGATTACGATTCGATACTTTTTTTAAAAAAAGAAAATTCTTGATTGTGGATTGACACTAAAATAATATTTCTTGTAAAATATGCATTCCACGTATCAAATTGGCATTGCACTATTTCAGTATTGAATGTTTAAAGTTGAATAACCTGTGAGTGGAACAAAGCAAAACCATGTGCTACACAGTATTTTAAGAAAAGAAATGTCAACTGATTTATGCATGTTTAACCAACTCAAAGTCAATGTCAAACCAATTCATACTCAAAAGATTTTGACAACAAAAGCTGAAGTCAATGCAGCCCAAGCCCAGGCCCGTACTGTTCGTGATCCATGGAACAGCAATAAGTAGTCGGCTAGCTGCTTAGCATCTGCTGCGTTCCAAAAGACTGGGAGGTTTCCATTTTACACCTTTTACTTTTATCCCCGGAAATCGTTGACTTTTTTTTCCATAAATGTCCATAGTTATCCACTGTCTTTTAGATTGCGGCTGAGCAAGGAATTTAATTCATTTGTTTACTATTGCTTTGAGCGGAATTCCTCTCTTATGCTTAGTGCCTTTAGCCATTAAGATAATTTAAACAACTACAATATATTCAAAGCTGGTCCCTGAACTATAAGATCGATTCATCTGCCTACAGCCGCACCCAAGCACGGCAATCTTATCCATATATTCTTGATTGTCGTACTCTTGTATTTGGACTTGGAGCTTGGAATATTTTCCAGAATGAGCGGCAGCCCCATCTCGTTGACTTGCGAATCAGCGCGTTGCATAATAGTAGAGCAGCACGCCATCGCTTTTGAGATGTTGGACGACTCCCTTTCTTTTCATTTTCATCCCAATTATATCGAGTCAAAGATTGAATTCATCTCAAAGCATCCCTTATCAGTACTAATTTGGTGTGTACTAGATGGTCGTAGCTGATCGGTTCCATTAGGGATAGGGTTTGACTCCATCAGGCGATCTCCGCCTGAGTTGTTCTTTCTCAACAGAAATCCATGAAATCTTCGTGTTCTTCAGGTAAGTCGGCGCCGAGGAGGATGCCAGAATTGGTGTATATTAAATCGGCGCGTGAATTCAAAACGTCGATTGTGGAACATGCTTTTGGTATTAATAAGAAATGAGATCTTGTTGACACTTTGAATCTTATTCCGCAAATTCCCTCCACAACAGTCTTTAACAATTGTAGCAAGCTAAGATTCCATAAAACAAACTCTGATTCTTCTCATATTTTATCGCCCTCGGTTGCACTCGCCATTTCCACTCCTTTGGAAGTTACCGCCGCCTCCTTGGTCTCCTCCACCCTCGTACCGAACAACTCCTCCACCTCCTCCAGCGTCCTGCCTCTGGTCTCCGGCAGGCAGCAATAGAAGAACACCAACGCCGCCGCCGCAATTCCTCCGTACAAGAAGAAGCTCCCGCCGATGGTGATCGCCTTGTATAGAGATATAAACGTCATTGTAACGACGCCGCTCGTCACCCGGTTCACCGCCACTCCGATTCCCGCGCCCTGCGCCCGCAACCGCAGCGGCAGGATCTCCGAGCTGTACACCCAAGTAATCGGCCCCAACCCCACCGAGAAGAACGCCACGTAGGCAAGCACGCTAGAGATGCAGAGGCCCACTGCCCCCACGTGTCGGTCAACGATGGTCAACCCCAGTCCGAGCCCCGCGAGCGAAGCTACCATCCCGGCAACGCTGCTCAGCAGCAGCGGCCGCCGCCCGACGCGATCGAGCAAGAAGGTCGCGATGAGTATGCAGAGCGTCTTCGTGAAGCCGACCGCCACGGTCGTCCCCAGCAGCTTGTTCTTGTCGGTGATGCCTGCCTTCTCGAACACCCGCGGGCTGTAGAGCACCACCGAGTCGATGCCGGACGCCTGCTGGAAGAAGTGGATCCCCAACACGATCAGCAGCACGCGCCGCACCGCCGGGGTCGGTCGCAGCAGCAGCTCCTTCCACGCAGCATCCCGCTTCTTGCCTGGTGCAGAGACCGCCTCGTCGTCGCAGCCGGCCGAAATCCCCGCGGCCGCCATGATGTCATCGAGTCGCAGCTGCGCCTCCTCAGGCGTGTCCGAGGTCTGGTCAAGCACGCAGCGGGCCTCGCCGAGGCGGCCCCTCATGACGAGCCACCGCGGCGACTCCGGCATGGCGAGGACGCCGGCGGCGAGAAAGACGGAGGGGATGGCGCCGACGCCGAGCATGAGGCGCCATCCGAGAGATGCGCGGAGGTGGGCGAAGGCGTAGTTGGAGACGTATCCAAGGAGGATGCCGGAATTTATGAAGACCTCGGGGAAGGAGGTGAGAAAGCCGCGGGACGAGGCGGGGGCGACCTCGGCAGTGTAAACGGGGGCAATCATGAGGGCGAAGCCGACGCCGATGCCGGCGACGAATCGTCCGAACATGAGGAAAGCGTAGGAGGTGGCGAGGCCCATAAGGAGGGCGCCGACGAAGAAGACGGCGGCGGCAACGACGATGGTGTACCGGCGGCCGATCCAGTCGGAGGTGAAGCTGGCGGCGTAGGATCCTACGAGGGAGTAGAGGTTGAGGATGCCGAGGAGTATCTCCACCTGCGTGTCGTTGATCTTGAGCTGGTCCTTGATGAATATTACCGCGCCGCTCATGACTCCAATGTCTTGAATTCATTTACAAATGCCCATTAACACAGATTGAAGAATAAGGAGCGTAATCTAATAAGAAGAAAACAAGAATTTAAAATGAGGGTAGTCCAGCAAGCACCATAGCCCAAAAGGATGGAGGTCATGGAGGCAAGCATGGCGCAGGCAAAGGCGAACCGCTTGCTCCGGCGCTTCGCCGGTGCAACAGAAGCCATGTTATCGCAAAATTCTGCTTTAACACCACCCATTAGTTTCTTCTCAAATCTTTATCCCAAAATCTGCGGAATTGTGGTTGAAGCAGTAACTAATGGAGTAATCGTGAGAAGTTGGATCGAGTGGCAGAGAAGAGTGAAGCGGAAGGGCGATTAAATAGGCCGAGAGAATTGGAAGCCATCACGAAAAATGATCAATAATTTGTTTTCTTCTAAAATAAAAATAAGTTCAATTCAGCGAGTGAGAGATGGGCAGACTGCGTGTACGAAATCTACTGGGTTTAGTGGTCGTCTTCATACTCAGACACAATGTAGTGAGGTCACAGTAAGCAGTAGCTGCGGCCATGTCTGCAATTGACCTCCACCACATCAACCTTAGAGTTATGTGATTACTGGGTCTTAAGTCAAGTTACATCTTTATTATTTATTTGTCTATATAATAAAATTATGTAATTGATCAAATTATTGAGCTGAGAAGAATAATCTATTAAGAGGAAAAAAAAATTTAAATGGGTCAGGACCGTCTGATTTAATAAAAATATGAATCTTAGGTTAAGATCGTATTGACCTCACTTTAAGATTTGTATTTTTGCTAAATCCGTTGACCGAGAGAAATGCATGAGAGAGAAGGACAAATCAAACATTCAAGAAAAGGAAGAGGGGCTAGGTCAAACCTATGATCCTATTTTACTAAAAACGGAAAAAAAAAATTTAGAGATGATCCTCCCTATGTTCTTTTAGATCTATTTAGACTAAGTCAAAAATCTATAGCTCAAATATACTGGACCATGTTCCCATGCACTCAATAAAGGGTGGATCTATATTGACCCCAACATACTACAATTAATGGCTCTCAAGTATCACTAAAATTAAGTGTCATTGTTTACAAAATGAATAACATGTATTAATAAATACACAAATTTTATTATAAAAAAAGAATTTTCACAGACATTATGTTCAAATGACTTCTTATGAATTAACTTATGGGATACAATACTAATAATCTCTCATTATAACATGTGTTCGATTTTCAGTAGGAAAATTTCAAGATTTTCACATATAATTTGTTGATTTCTAGAGAAATTCACACTAGGATTAGTTTAAATATAAAATTTAAGCAAATACTAATTTTAGGCTTGTGCATTATAGAGATTATATTTGACATAAAAGAAGAGAATAGAGATGAGATAGTAGATTTACATTGGAGTTAGTCTATTTTTAATCATTGAGGATGGTCGGCTAGTTGGGCGGGGCAGTTGATGGTCCATTAAGGTTGTGAATCTTGTGGGAGAATAATGAACCTAAAGGGACAACCACTGCTCTCAAGGCCTCAAACTTGTAAAGCTATGCCAATAGCATTTAGGTTAACCAATAGGATATGCCATGTGGAAAGTAGAAATTTTAATTGGAAACAAAAAAAAAATTTCTATGGCTATTATTATATGTTCTTTTATATATCATATGGTAGCAATATTTATTTTTAAAGTTAACTTTTAGAAAAAAAAAACTAAGTGGATTAGGTTGGTTGGCTCAAACTTTTCTTGTATAATTTGAATTTAGATTTAGCTTGATTAGAGAAATTAAGTCAAATATTAGGGTTTTGACTTACACAACTTTAAGTGGATGTATTAAAATGTTTGGTAACCCACTAATACCGTGTTTCCTTTGAGGGAAGAGAGGAGTTTCTTGAAGAAAGAAATGGAAGAAGAGAAAAATCACCCTTTCCTCTCTTTTATTTGTTTCACTTGATTCGGAAGGAAAACATTAGAGAAGGCTCTGTTGCTTTCCCTCTGTAAGAGTGCGTTGATACATAATGTACGAGAACTTGTATGAACACAGTGGATACGTGGAGTAAAATATTTTTTTATTCCTCCTTGTGTTTACAAAAGAATCATACAGGCGAATATATAGAGTTCTATGATACACAAATGTTAATATATACAATTGATTTTTAAATCAATATTTGATTTGATTGCCGACTAGTTTTGCTTCGAAGGTAGATCACCTTTATTGGGAAACAATGGTGGCTGTTTACCTGTTGCTGAATCTGCAATATCCTTGATGTGTATACGTTTGCAGTCAACTTGATAAGGTAAGTGTTCTGGCAATGTATTCGTGTCTGAGTCAATATGTTTGATGCGTTTACACTCCCCCACAAGCTCATCGGGAGTAGCCACAATGTTGAGCTTGGTCAGTATAAAAAGCGAACGCGAGATAGAGGTTTGGTGAATATATCAGCAAGCTGATCCCGTGTGGAAATGAAGGATATATTGAGTTGTTTATCCGCGACCCGTTCCCGGACAAAATGAAAATCAATCTCAATGTGTTTCGTCCGTGCATGAAACACAGGATTGGCTGCGAGGTATGTAGCACCAATGTTGTCGCACTATAGAGTTGGAGTCAAGGTGGAAGATAAGTTAAGCTCGGAAAGGAGAGATTGGAGCCAGATGACTTCAGCTGTGGCGTTGGCAAGAGCTTTATACTCAGCCTCGGTGCTGGAGCGTGAGACAGTAGCCTGCTTCTAAGAGGACTAGGAGATTAAGTTCGGGCCGAGAAATATGGCAAAACCGCTGGTGGAGCGCCGATCGGTGAGGGAGCCAGCCCAATCAGCGTCGCTGTAAGCATGTAGCTCTCGAGAAGAGCTTCGATGAACAAGAAGGCCGTGAAGAATAGTGCCTTTTAAGTAACGGAGTATACGTTTGACATCCTCCCAATGCTGGATAGTAGGTGCATGCATGGCCTGACAGGCATGATTGATAGCATAAGTAATATCGGGTCTCGTGAGAGTGGCATAATATAAGGCTCCAACGGTGCTTCTATAGAGTGTGGCATCCTCCAGAGGAGAGGAGGAGACAAGTTTAGACTCAACAGCCAGGGGCGTCGAAATGGGCCGCGAGCCGTCCATCTTCGCGCGAGTAAGAAGATCCAGGATATATTTGCTTTGGCTGAGATGACAGCCGGATGAGTGGCCAGATAATTGAATGCCAAGAAAGTAATGGGCCGGACCAAGATCTCTGATCGCAAATTCAGTGCCAAGTGCCTTGATCAAGTCATCAATGAATGGAGAGTTATTGCCAGTTATGAGGATATCGTCAACATAGACCAGAATATAGATATTTGAGAAGGAAGTACAGCGATAGAACAGAGAGGTATCAGTTTTTAAGCCAACGAATCCTTGCTGTTGTAGCCAACCACCCAGACGATGAAACCAGGCGCGAGGGGCTTGACGAAGGCCGTAGAGGGACTTTTTAAGATGACACACATGGTGAGGAAATTGAGGATGAGCAAATCCTGGTGGTTGATCCATAAAGACAGTTTCGTCGAGATGACCATGTAAGAATGCGTTGGAGACATCCAATTGACGCAGAGTCCAGTTGGAGCTTATGGCGATGGCCAGTAGTAATCGCACGGTTGTAATTTTAACAATAGGACTAAAGGTATCTGTAAAGTCGATACCTGGAATTTGATGATAACCTTTCACAACGAGGCGAGCCTTGTGTCGTTCAATAGAACCATCCGTATGACGCTTTAAGCGAAAAATCCATTTGCATCCGATGACATTCATAGAGGTGTGCCGCGGGACCAAGGTCCAAGTCCCATTGCGAAGGAGGGCGTCAAATTCTGACGCCATAGCTGCCCGCCAGGCTGGATCCTTGGAAGCTTGAGAGAAATAGCTGGGTTCAATGGCTGTGACTGAGTTGATAAGGATCGATGGTAGAGGATGTTGACGCCGAAATTTCGTGTGAAGAACTATGGGATCAGAGTCCTTGTAAATATCTGCAAGAGCCCGAGTGCATCGAGGTGGTGTAGCAGAGTCGAGAGAAGGCTCGGTCGCCAATGATGGGACAGCAGACGAGCTCGGGGAATTGGCAAGATGCAGGGAAGACGTGCAGTCATCGGCAAGGGGGTCGTTGCCAGCCTCCAGTGGATGCGGGAGGCGTATATGATGATCTGGCAGTTGGGGAGTCGTGCCAACAAGACTTGGTGTGGAGGAGGTCGAGCCGAGCTGTGCGGCGGATGGACCGCGATTATCAGCAGCAGGAGAGTTGTCGCCAGCCTGGACCAGAGGTGGGATGCGTATAGCAGGATCGGGCATGCGTGGAGCCGCGCCAAGAAGACCGGGTAAAGTGATCGGAGATGGTGATGCGGAGGCCGAGCCGAGCTGTGTGGCTGTTGCAAAAGGAAAGGAAGTCTCATAAAAAATAACATGTCTAGAGATATATATCCGCCCAGTGGGAACATGGAGACAACGGTAGCCAAGATGTATATTACTGTAGCCAATGAAAACACACAAGTCCGAGCGAGGTTGAAGTTTGTGTTTGTTGTAAGGCCGGAGAAGAGGATAACACGCGCAACCAAAGGTTCGAAGAAACTTGTAATTGGGAGCGCAATTGTAGAGTTTACCTAATGGCGTGTTATTTTGAAGAAGAGGAGTTGGAATGCGGTTGATGAGGTAGATAGCAGTGGTGACGGCAGCATCCCAAAATTTGAGGGGAATTGAGCCATGATTCAGTAAGGCAAGTGCAGTTTCAATTATATAGCGATGCTTACGTTCGGCAGTGCCATTTTGTTGAGGAGTGTGTGGGCAGGAGATGCGATGAGCAATGCCAAAATTGATAAGATGCCGATGCAGTGCTTGATACTCCCCACCCCAATCGGAATGGACGTTTAGAATTTTTTTTATTGAAAAAACGTTCCACGTGTTTCTGAAAATGGCAGAAAATATCTAATAGATCGGACTTGCGCTTCATGAGGAAGAGCCATGTGTACCTGCTATGATGATCAATAAACGAGACATAATAGGAATAGCCAGTATTTGATAGAATAGGAGCAAGTCCCCAAATGTCAGAATAAATAATTTTCAAAGGAGCCAAAGTTTTATTGTGAGTTGGAGAAAATGGAAGCTTATGACATTTTGATTTCATACATGCATCACATAAAGTAGAAAAAGTAGAGCGATGAGTAGGAAGGCCGTAGTAGCTTGTTATTTGTCGAACGATGCGAAGGGATGGACGGCCAAGTCGGGCATGCCAAGGTGATGGACTGGCGCATTCTCCAAGGAAGGTGGCTTTGGACGGTGATGAAATGTGATAGAGACCATGCTTAATTGTTCCTTGCAGAAGAGTGCTCCCCGTTGTGCGATCCTTTACAAAGCACTCATTAGGATGAAATTCAAAGAAGACATTGTTATCATGTGTAAATTGACGAACAGAAAGAAGGTTTTTTGTTATAGATGGTACACAAAGGACATTGCGCATGTTAAGATTGTGAGCATATGAGGGGAGTAATGTGTTTCCAACATGAGTAATATGCAAACCTGTACCATTGCCGATGTGGACTTCATCAAGACCATCATAAGGCACAGCTCGTTGTAAGGCCTGTAGGTTCGGCGTGACATGATGAGTTGCGCCTGAGTCAGGATACCACGAAGCAGATGCATGAGGAGGTAGTGACTCAATTGGATTAGGTGATGACGCAGTCATTGAGTAGGCCCGTGGATGAGATTGAAATCTTGTTTGTTGTTGAGAGAACCCCCCAACGAAATTTGTGTCATACCTTTTGTGACATTCATGAGCATAGTGTCCAGGAGTAAAACATATTTGACATCTACCTCTTCCTCTGCCACGGGATCGTCCTCGGCCACGATTGCCGGTGTTGTGGCCTCTGCCTTGGCTGTTGGTATTATAGCTGATATTTAAGCCTCTACCTTGGCTGCTGGTATTGTCGTGGCGGTTGGACGAATTGTCCTGGTGACTGGTGTTGTGGACGGAAGGAGCAAGAAAATCGGTGTTCCGCATTTGAAGAAGGCGCTCATGAGAGGAGAGCATGCCGTGAACTTCTTCTAAGGTGAGATCATCAACACGTGTAGTGATGGTAGGTATGAGATTGTCATATATAGGACCCAGCCCATTAAGAACATGCATAATCAAGTCCGCATCAGGAATCGGATTTCCAATTGCAGCTAAGTTGTTCGCAACAGATTTTATCCTTTGCATATATTCATGAACAGAGTCGCTCCCCCGTTGAATCATATGTAACTGATTTTTAAGTTGTAGCACACGAGCTCTAGAATTAGATTGAAAAGCTCTAGCAAGTGCAGTCCATACCTCGTGAGCAGAGTTGAGGCCAACCACCAAGGGGAAGACACTTTCGGTAAGTGTGGCGTTGATCCAGGTGAGGATGAGTTGGTCTTTGGTAATTCAGTCATGGAAACTTGGATCAGTCGGTGATGGTATGAGATCGGTGCCTTCAACAATACCAAGTAATCTATGAACTCGGAAGAGAGGAATAAACTGAGTTTTCCACAGCAAGTAGTTATCATTTGTTAATTTGAGTGGTAAGATGGGAACTCCACTAAGAGAAATAGATGAGTTCGTTGAACCAGTTGAGTGTTGTGAGGATGCGGAATTGAGTTCAGAATCCATAACAAGTATTACGTACAAAAAGGTCACCAGAATTAGCGTGCGGAAAAGAAAACTTCGAATCTCTCACCAATCGCAGATGAAGTCGTAAATAAAGGTGGAGACGTGGGGCAGAGTAGGCCTCGGTGCTTAATCAGAGCACCATCTCTTCCAAAGCTCTCGTCAGGACTCACTCTGATACCATGTAAGAGTGCATTGATACAGAATGTACGAGAACTTGTATGAACACAGTGGATACGTGGAGTAAAATATTTTTTATTCCTCCTTGTGTTTACAAAAGAATCATACAGGCGAATATATAGAGTTCTATGATACTTTTAAATCAATATTTGATTTGATTGCCGAGTAGTTTTGCTTGGAAGGTAGATCACCTTTATTGGGAAACAATGGTGGCTATTTACTTGTTGCTGAATCTGCAATATCCTTGATGTGTATACGTTTGCAGTCAGCTTGATAAGGTAAGTGTTCTGGCAATGTATTCGTGTCTGAGTCAATATGTTTGATGCGTTTACACCCTCCACTCTCTCACGCATGAAGTCACCCTCGTTCACCACCGAGCTCACCCTCGCCACTGCCTATGATATTCTCCTCCCCTGCTAATTGATCGCCTCTCTCTAGCCTGGGAGCTTGCTTCGCTCCCTGTTGCCACCCGTCGTGTGCATCAGCTTCCCACCATCATCCGCTCCTACACCCTAGCTCCACATTGCTGCCCTACCGTACACCCTAGCTCCTCGTCATTGCGCAATGGTGCACCCTATGTCACTACTCCCTGCCGCCTCTTGCTGTACACCCAGCTCTATGTTGCCTCCTTGCTGTCAGTTTTGTGCTCCAACTCCCTATCGCCATGTGCCCTAGCTCCCCGTCGCCACCCGTTGTGCACTCTCTGTTGAAAAGTAAAATTTGAATTCTAGAGTTAAAGATTGCAAGAGAATTATGATTAGATGTGTTTAGAGACTCATTTTTTGTGGACATTATTACAGGCAAATGTATCTAGCATGTTAGTTATCTTTCTGCATTTAATAATAAGTATTCCAAGGGACATATAATCCCTATAAATATGTACAACCTTTCATTTGAAATTAATGAGTTCTAGTTTTTTCACTCCATTTCATTTGTACTCGTTCCTGGCGATTCCTAATCATTTCTAACAAATTGGTATCAGAGCGGAGGGAGTCGCTGGCGTGAAGGAGAAGTGTGATAAGGGTTTCCTGAAGACGAAGCCGCTGTCGGTGAAGGATACTGCAGCATGGAAGTTTGTTCGGTCAAAGAGAGACCGTAACAAGGAACATCTGGTCATCGAAGCACCGTGATGAGTAAGAAACGCAAGGTCAACGAGGCACCTTAGCGTAGAGAAAAGTCGGATTAAGGGAAGAACTATGACATTGAAGAGAGGAGATACATCGAGAGGAGAAAACTCGACGAAGAATGAAGGAACCCTACATCACATCTTTTATTTCACGTACCTATAGCGTCATCAAGGAGGAAGCCAGAGATAGTCATTAGAATCCTCTTACAGTAAAGTGAAGATTGCTGCTGAACCCACAGACAAACTCTTCACTAGAAGGAAAAGCGTGTAGAGGAAGCGAGGAAACAAGCAGTGACGTGAAGAAAAAATCTGGGCAGAAAAGGTAACATGCTACAGTTATCACAAATAAAGAATATTGCATCTAATAATTCTTGGATTCTCGAAATTTGGAATTTTTTTTTATATGGAGGTGATTGCTCGTTCAAAATTGACTAATTAAACTGAAAAATTAAAGTTTGATCAAATAGATGAACATGAGATGATATTCGATGAAGAAGAAGCTACAAAGGTAAAATTAAATGGTGTGAAAAAAATCTTAGAGAAAAATTATGCTAACGCTAAGTGACATGTTTGGGAGCAACTAGATTATCTTTGTCGCTTGAGGATATAGACAAATTAAATGTCATTATAAATGTTCACTTATGCTATGAAACTGAAGTCAATGGAAAGAAAGACTAGTACAAAATTCTTAGAATAAATATGTCTGTGAGTGAAACAGAGGTAAAGAAATAATATAAAAAAATGGCATTGCTACTGCATCCTGACAAGAATAGATACGAAGAAGCTAAAAGTGCATTCAATATAATTGTGAAGGCATGAAATATTATCTCAGATCAATTAAGGAGAAAACAGTATGATTTAAAAAGAAAAATAAAAGAAAATCTACAAGAAACAATTTGGATTTGTTATTGAAAATGCATACCAAAATTTAGGTTTTACAAACTTCAGTTTTGTCTAAATTTGATTTGTACGAAGTGCTAAAGACCATTTATTGACGAAGATGAGACAAATAGTAATTCAAAGAAAAAGAGACTGATAGATCTAAATAAAGACCAAGATGAAGATTCAAAGAGGAATTTCAAGTTTTAGAATGAATGTTAAAAAATAAAACTTAAATTCTAGAGTAAAAGTTATCAAAGAATTTTGATTCAATGTGTTTATTTTTTTTGGATATTATTACAAGATAAATATATCTAGCCTATTAGATATCTTTTTGCATTTAAAGTTAAGAGAATTTTGATTATAACCTATTTCTTTTGAAGTTCTAGTTTTAATCATCTCTAACACTCGCTCATGCACTGCACTGATTCTCAGGTGAATTTTATTTCTTTCTCTTCTATTTTCTTTCTTTACAATTTTTTTCCTATGGTTTTATTTCTCTCTACGGAAACAGAGGGTAACTCTTATATACTGTAATATTTTTTTTTCTCTCACTTGTTACCTCGGACTAAATCAAAATAGTAGACGTTAATTACAAGGAAAAGAAGCTCAAATGTTTATAGTTTTGGATAAACATTTTACACATTATTTAACTTCACAAAGTAACAATGTTCTTTAAAGAAGAATCTAATTCCACCTTACATCTCAACACTAATTTTCCATCTTCTTGGAATGGTCAACTCCTCTCTTACCCTCCGATCTGGGTTTGTCTCCTGGCTTGGTGAATACCTCTACCATGTCCTCCTCCAAAGCTCTCCCCTTCGTCTCAGGGCAACAAAAATAGTAAAACGCCCATGCAACCACTCCGATCCCAGCAAACAAGAAAAATGCACCTCCAATGGTGATGGCAGTGTAGAGCGAGATGAAGGACATGGACATGACAGAGTTCATCAGTCTATTGATCGCTACCCCTAAGCTTGCTCCCTGTGCTCTAAGCCTCAACGGGAAGATCTCCGACGAGTAAACCCACGTAACAGGGCCGAGGCCGCTGGAGAAGCACGCCACGAAGGACAACACGAACATGACGCAGAGCACCTCCGCAAAGACCAACCGGCGGTGGAAGTTCTCGATCAAGGTCAGCACAGTCCCCAACCCTAGAAGGGAAATAATCATCCCGGTCAAGCTGGAGAGGAGCATCTTCCGCCGGCCGGCCTTGTCCACGAGCAGCAACGCCACCAAAATGAATATGGTCTTGAAGACGCCGACGGCAATGGTGGCGAGGAGTTGCTGGTTTTTGGTGACGAGCCCTGCCTTGTTGAAGATCCGCGGGCTGTAGAGCACGACCGCCTCAATGCCAGTCGCGTGCTGGAAGATATGGATGCCGAAGGTGGCGACTAGCACTCGCCGCACCGGCGGCGTCGGGTGCAGGAACATGTCCCTCCACACGCCCTCCCCGTGGTGCTTATCGGCGATACGGACAACGTCGTCTGTGCTCTCCTTGTCGATCCCCACTATGGCCTTGATTTCGCCGAGCCGCTGCTCCGCCTCCAGAGCCGTGTTCGTGATGCGGAGCAGCACGTCGCGCGCCTCCCTTATGCGCCCCTGCATCACGAGCCAGCGCGGTGACTCCGGCATGGAGACGACGCTGAAAGCGAGCACCACGGAGGGGATCGTGCCGAGGCCGAGCATGACGCGCCAGCCGTAAACGAGGGGGAGCTTGGCGAAGGCGTAGTTGGCGAGGTAGCCGCAGAGGATGCCGAGGCTGATGCAAATCTCCGGCAGCGAGCTGAGGAAACCGCGAGAGGAGGCCGAGGCGATCTCTGCGGAGTAGACAGGCGCAATCATGAGCGCATAACCAACGCCGACGCCGGCAATGCAGCGACCGACGAGCAGCATGGCGTAGTTGAGGCCCAGGCCCATGAGGAGGGAGCCCACGAAGAAGATGGCGGCGCCGACGATGATGGTGTAACGTCGGCCGATCCAATCGGAGACTCTGCCGGCGGTGAGCGAGCCTACCAAGGCAAAGGCGTTGAGGATGCCGGCGAGGACTTGGATCTGCGCGTCCGTGGCCAATAGGTCCTCCTGTATGAACAGCATGGCGCCGCTCATCACGCCTGTGTCTGCACATCAATTAATTAATGAAAAATGCAGATTAAATACCTAACCGATGAACGCAGAAAGATTGAGAGAGAGAGAGAGAGAGAGAAAGAGATCTGTCACCGTAGCCCATCAAAATGGAAATGAAGGAAGCGATGAAAGAGCAAGCGAGGGCGTAATTGTTGTTGCCTTCTTCCTCGACATACGGCTGCCTGCTTCTTTCGAATCCGTCTTCCGCCATGGATGACAATTAATAATAATCTTTTTTGTTTAAATTGGCCTTAATCGTTGTTAATCAATCGCGAATGCAAGTTTCTTTCGGGATCCTGCTTTATATAATAGGCCAAAGTTCTGGGAAGTTGGCATTAACTGCCTACAGTTAATTTTCCGTTGTATAGTGAAACGAATCAGTTGGGGAAAGGGTGGCAACAACAACAACTTGGGGTTACTTTTGATTTTATTTTATTTATATATAAAAGAAAGAAAAGTCTTAGCTTGGTAAAACGAGACAACCGCACTGTTGGGATTTATGCTATTATTTGATTCAGATCGATCTAGACCTAGAACCCTTTTTTAAGTAAAGGCTCCGACAAGTTTGGGCCTAGCCTAGATGCGTTGACTCGAGCCCAGCCGCTCGGTCCGTTAACTCGTATGTCTTCTTCCCTCACAATATCCGGGTCGCCGTCGAAGCGGGAGCGCCCACTGCGTCGATAACGCTTCGGGGATTGGCCGCCGCCTCCACCATATCCGGACGGTCCTTTTCTTCCTTCCCCGAGCATCCCTACTCGATAGCTGTTGATACGCCAAGAGAGGTTGCTTCAGATATTATGTTCTCCCTCCGCCGCCCCTCCTCCACAACCTCAGCCACTCACCATGGCCCACTATCTCCCTTAACCCTCACCCTCTCCCCTCCTCTTCCCGCCAGCCTCCCTTTCCACCCCACTCGCGTCGCACACCATGGACAAGCTCGGCGATCGAGACCTCGTCCTGCTACGCCACCGCCCCGACGTCGACTACGCCGACGTGTTCGGCGGCCCCCCGATGCGGTCTTACTCCTACCAGCACCGACGTAGCCTGGCCTCTTGTCGCCACCAACCGTTTTCGAGATTTGCACTGGCTACTGAGGTGCCCGCCTTCGGGGGGCTCTTCGGCCCCACTCAAAGAAGCCAACTTGGCGACGATTTCTTCTCCGATATATTCCCCGGTAGTGATTCGCTCTCTTCCACGCAGTGGAACCTCGACCACAGCCCCTTCCTTTCCCCATTACCGCCGCAGCTCAGGTTCGAGATTTCTTCACCATCTACTTTTTCACCTAGTTGCCCCAGTTCTAGATTCAACTATCTGGAGGACCAAAGGCAAAACTATGTGGAGCCTCTCGACGCAGCTGATCTTCGAGTGAAAGATTGCCTACCATTGAAAGATGAGATGCATAGGAACCAAGTAAGAGGAAGAGTGAAAGAGTTCATTGCAATGTTCAAATTTGAAAGTTCCACAAAATTCAAAAGCATATATGAAGGTGGAAAAAGGAAGCCCATAACAAAGAGCAGTCTCAAGAGCAAAATAGACGTCCAAGTTAACAATTCTACTCCAAAACCAGTTGCAGAAATGAAAGTTGCCCCTTGTACTAAAGAAATAACTTATCTTGCCGATTCTGCAAGTGTATGTTAGTTGATCTGCTTAACAAATATTCTATGTTCCATCTATAATAGTAATAACATTCGTTTCTTGTTCTTAATGGATTCAGAAAATGTTTCAGGTACAAGAAAGTTTCGAAGACAAAATACCCAACACCTACATTAGCTCCAATGTTCATATTACTACTGATTCTTCTTCAGAAAAGAACAACACTCTAGGCCCAAGCTCGGGTTACTCTCAACTTTCAGTATCCAATCATGCAAAGACTGTTCACTTTGTTTGACTTTACTAAGTAGTCCTGGACTAGAAATCTGAGTTATGCATGCCAACGAGAGCATACTTGCCTCACAGGGAATATAGTTTCTATTGAAAAATGTGATGCAACGGATTTCAGATTTTCTGTACAATCTAATATGTTGTATGTTTGTAGTTCGTAACTACTTTACAATTTAGTTGATTTTCTCATCTTTAGTTTATTTCTTTTTCTCTAGATTCTACTGAAGAAAGCATCGAGAAATACAATCCTGAAGATCTTGATGGTTGTTTGGTATAATACTTTGTTTCTATCTTGTTTGGTGTTACAACCTATTGTTATTGGTCCATCAATTAAAAATAACTTTCCACTTTTGTGGAGTTGTCTTCCACCTCATAAACTTGTAGATCATTTCATCTCTTATGAATCTGAAACTATTAGAGTAGCTTTCTGTCACCCTTCTAAGGTAATAACTGCGATTTGACAATGCGATATTCTTCTCTGCCCAAAGCCTTGCAACATCCTCGTCTGCTTCATAGTCTATGACCCAATCCATTTTGATAGACATGATTCTAAACTACATCAAATTCAGGAACATCTTAGACTTGTACTACTTCTAAAAAACTAGTATATTCTCAGAAGTAAAATAAAAGTATAGTCGAATGTTGTTGAGTACATGCTGGCAAATATCAGATGGCTCATAAGTTGCTTGCATAGGTTATTTCAAAATCTGGTAAGGCTGAGCTCTTATAATGAAGTGCCAATAACATGTTTCTCTCATGTCAATAGCCTTCTGAAAGCATGATTTCTTGCTTCTAGCTACGCCCTGTCATTTCATTCGTATAACTGATACAAATATCTGTCTTCAATGCTAATTTAAGGATGCACGGCCTTTCTTTTCTGCCTTCTAGCAACAGTGTAAATTCACTGAAGTATTATACCTCATCTTGATGCACAGGTGGAACAATTATCTCAAGAACTAACAGAAACTCATCAAGTGGGTTTTCTTCAAAATCAAATTAATGTAAGTTACATATTTTCTTTCATGGATATGTTAATTGAAGGTGCTGGCTTGTTCAACTAGAACATTTATTAATTGTTGATAATATAGTCTTGGGATCTAATCCCATCTTCACCACCTATCTTCTTGCAGCAAAACGTTATATGCTAATTACCATTTTATAAAGTTTTGCCAATTTCTTGCAGGCTGCAAATGCAAAAATAATGGAGTGGTCGAAAGGAAGGGAAGGAAATATCCGATCCCTGCTGTCTACTCTCCAATATGTGAGTCCTTTTAATCACAAACACAAACAAGCATAATAAACCTTCTTTCTATTTCTGAAACTTTAACCTGCATGTTTCATTAATATATCCAATCCATCAATTTTTGCAACTAATCTTGGAAGTTTATTCAAATTACTATTAGGATTCTAAAATCTAAAGGTTTTCTTATTCTACTTATATATTATTGACTGTAATGTATTTGTCTTGCATATGAACATAATGGTGGTTTATTACATGGCTAACAGTTTACAGGGGCAATCATAATCATTTGCATAGTTTCCTTATGGAAACAATCCGAGAAAAAACTTATGCACAATGTATTCTTTTCTCAATGTATCTTAGGTTCTTTGGCCAGAGAGTGGCTGGAAGCCAATTAGACTCTCTGATATAATTGAAGGAACTTCGGTAAAGAAAGCATATCAGAAGGCACTCCTGTGCCTGCATCCAGATAAGCTACAGCAAAGAAGCGCTGCTGAGCATCAAAAGTACATTGCAGAGAAGGTTTTTGATATTTTACAGGTGAATAAGATTGTCTACTCATAATGTGAAATATGATTGCAATTGATCCAAGGATTAACGCGGTCGGCTTTACTCGTAGTTCATTAGCTGTTCTGAGTGAATGGGCAGATATGCATTATCTTTAGGTTTTGGTGATACATAGGCCATTTTCTTGAAACTCCCCAGTGCTAGCTTAAAATAAGAACACAAATTTGGCATCTTCATTTCTTCCTGCAAATCAATCAGGTTAAGATGATTTTATCTCAAGCATAAATGCAGTCTATCAGATTGTTGTAATATATCACTTTTGGTCCCTGCCACTAGGTTGTTTAGGTACATGGAAATTACTTTAGCTTGCAGGATGAGCAAGATTGTTATAATAGATCCCTAATTTATTAATGAATTTCCTAGCTTTCTTTAGTATCATTCCATTCGTTCTTACTTGCATGCAAATTGCTTCTTTCACCTTGCAGGAATCCTGGAATCAGTTCAACTCAGTCTCACTCTTCTGAAACTCTAACAATAGATCAGAACCATTCAGCAGATTGTATTACCTCCCACTGGTCTAGTGTTCCATATTTGATACGGGATATGTATGTTTAAATATATAGATTAATTTTGCTGTTTATATCATCTTGGCACAATTGCACACCATAACATATTTTCTGAACCACAATAGCATGGTGAAGCAGAAGTTCAATAAATAAACAACAACTCTAAGCTGCAAGTCAATATCTGAAAGACAAATGAGGCAGGATATCTGCAAGCCTCCAACCGAATTGGTTCAGCATTGATGGAGAAATGTGATTCAACTGGCCTTCTTGAATCATTAATGTCATTATTTCTCGAACTTAAGTGGCCTGTTTTATAAACAAAAAAAAAAATGATTCAGAAGAGAAACCATCTGTTTTAAGAGTACGAATTACTTTGGTAAAGGCATTAACTTATTTATCCTAAAAAACGAAGGACAACATGATAAAAAAATTTAGAATTAAAAGATTTTATCTTGTCAGAAATGAAATTTGAAATGAATTTGTATGAAAATTGAGCCATATTTTTTTTATTTGTTTTTCAAATTAATAATTTTCACATTGTTATTATGATTTGTTATAGTTAACTATTTTTAAATGCAATGATGATTCATAAATATATGTATATTTAATTAAAAATATATAAAACTTATGTATTTGGCTTGAATTAACAGAGAGTAGTATCTATTTTTATACTATAAATTATATTGTGGTAGAACATGAACGCTCATTAATCTTCCCCTAATTAAGATTATATATTCATTTATTTGCCCTTTGATCTACATATCTTCGCTCATAAATTGTCTATGTTAGTCATACTTGTACATCCATTTAATTATGTACTTGCAAAGACCATACTAAAATGTTATAGCTATAAATTACTATCTATATCTTCAAAATCGATTACATACATAATCTTATATAATGCATTTCGAAGATAATATATGTTTTTGACATCGTCAATTGTATGATGAGGCAACGATCACATATGACGCCATAAGAATCGCTTTCAATTAATGTTAGATTAAAATTTATAGAACTAATATGTACAATCAAAATGTTAGGAATCCTCGTGAACAAATATAGCATTATAGAAAAGATCAACAAATATGATAACATATTGAAAATGTTATTATCAAATGTTCCAACATTAGTATTTTTTACATTACAAGATAATTTCTTAATGAAAATAATGAGAAATTAAAAATAATTCTTCAACTAAAGGCTTTCTAAACTTCAAATGATAAAAAAAAATATATGAAATTTATTATAGCAACTAGTCTTATTATAATTGAAAATATTTTTTTCTCATTTTATCAAGCAAATTTTTTAGGTAAGATCCCTCATCTCAATTATTGGATCTAGTAAAAATATAAATTTTAAATAATAAAAAATAACAATACTTTAATTTGTATTTTTATCAAATATAATGGTTCGTAGAGGACCCTGACTGGAATTCCAGCAAGGATTCTCCTAAAAATTTGGCTCCATTTGACCACCGAAAAAAAGAAATCCAAATTCTATGCAAATGCTATTTAAGGAAACCTAGTTGACTTTTCCAAATGTCTTTCACTTTCATCCCCTTTTTAATATACTCATTGCCTATTTTAAGTATAAAAAGTAAAGCACTTGAATTAAAACTTGAAAGCTAAATTTTACACACACCATAATTAAGAAAGAAAAAGAAAATCCATTTAATTGGATAAATTTTAACATTTTTAATTTGTTTATGTTTAATATTTTGCACTTTTTCGATGAACAAGCTTTAAACAAAAGAAAAAAAATTATTATTTAATTATAAAATTTGAAGGCTATAATTCATCCAACGTGGTCACTGCCTCACTGTGCATAGTAGGCAGGCTTTCATCTTTCAAAAAAAAAAAACAAAAAATCGTTCCATGCATAATAGCTTTGTTTCTTCTGCATAAGAATTATATGCGGTAACGTAACATCATCCGTTCATCAAATGCATCTTATTAATATCAACGGCCGAGATAATATTCTCCCGTGCTTTCGGTCGTATACGACCGATGCGACTCACCGTAGTCTCCCCCTTATATGCGGTAAGCCGCACATCAGCGTCGTCCAGAAAAACAACTCCCCTCCAACCCCATTCCCCCATGGCGGCTACTGCGAGGACAGCGCTCGCAAACCCTAAGGTCTCCATTCCCAAGCCGTCGGCTTCGGCCTTCCTCCGCTTCCGAATCCCTCCCCAGCTCGTGCAGTCTGGCAGAGTCGCTTTCGCCCCGACATCGCCCGCGGCCCTTGCCGTGTCGTGCACGATGACCAGGGAAGCCGTTTCCGTTGAGGCGGCGGAAAATGGAAAACTGGTGGTCGGACTGAGGCCGGATTCCTTTGGCCGGTTCGGCCGGTTTGGAGGAAAATACGTGCCCGAAACCCTCATGTACGCCCTGAGTGAGCTCGAGGAGGCGTTCTGGGCGCTTTCTAAGGATGAAGCTTTCCAGGTTAGATCGTGTTTCTTCTGGAACTTTGCTTGAGTGGTTTTAGATTGTATTTTTGCATTGTTCAGACTGCTCAATCATTGATCTTTGCGAATCTAAAGGAGCGATTTGCGGTTCTTGTGTTGTGTAACTGACTAACTGTTCGAATGCCATTCAACTGGGATACATCAAGTAAATTGATTCAATGATTTGGGGATCGGATCGTGTGATTTAACTTCTTTGAATAGATGTAGTTTTGAATCAAGAAAATAACATTTTCTTTTTATTCTGTGAAGTAGTATTTTGATTAATCGAATTTATTCTAAATTTCTAATCCGTACAATCCATAACATACTCTATTAATCTTTATGGCAATAGATTTCTGATCTCACCATTTTATGATTACCCCGCGTTGCCTTTCTGAGTTTCTGCAGCCTGGTTTTTACCCCTGTTTATTCATAGTTGCTGCTTATGTTATTGATTCTCTTGTATGAGAAATGAATGACCAACCAGGAAATATTCTTACACGGAACAATATTAGATTGTTTTTGTTTTAGATCAAATCAAATGTGTCACGGCTCAAATATATAATCATTATAACAACCATTCAAGGAGAAACACAACAAGATTTCAGATAGGCAAATAATGTAAGGTTCAAAGAGCTTATAGTATCATCTCACATCCAATATTTGAAACACTAGTCCAAGCAGTGTAATAGTATTGGCTCAAACTCATATGGATCTTGTATGTACCGAACATAGGACCATCAAAACTGTGTTCATTGGGGGTGCTTACCTCTTAGTATATCTTGTTTAAACATGTTTTGTGTACCGATATAGGAATGAATTGGTACGTCCTGGGCTGATACTGATACACTAGGAATGGACAGAGATTTAAAATGATGATCACATTAAATTTTATATTAATAATATCCCCTAAAGAATATTATGCATTTAACATATGGGAGAATGCATCATTTGGATTCTCTCAACGGCATTTGTAGGCATATCTTTCAAGCCTAAACTATTGTGCTTGGTAGTCATACCACTTGCCAGCACCAACCATAGGTAACGCATTCACACAATTTAAACATATGTAACACATATAAAGTACTGATAGATATGTACATAAGTAAGGGTTAGAATGGGAGCATAAAAGATTCATGGACATGAATCTTCAAGTACAAGCATTTATTCTAATTGATATATTTGGATTTTATTTTTTTATTTATTAGTATAGTTATGGCTTATCACTTGCTCATAAATTGTGTACAATTTAAAGGAAGACTAACACATCATTTTAAGTCAAATTCTCATTTTAAATTTAAAAATTTAATATGTAGTTCTAAAAATATTAGTTTATTTACTATAATAATTTGCAAACCATTAATTTTGAAAGATTATAGTCATATAATTTATTTTATCTTACATACATTCCTTTAGAATTTTTTTAAGCTTTCAAGAAAACTAAATCAATTTATACATTAATAAAATATAATTCAAAATTTTTGCTTGTTCAACTTGTTGAAAAATTTGGGGTGCTTAGCGTGATTCACACCATGGTACAACATTTCAAATTAAAAGAAAAATACCCTAAGTAAACTCCAGTGTTCATAGCATGGTTAATTTAGTTTACACAACACATAAGTAAATATCAATGACATACATTTTAGATAATAATGATTACTAACTAATAAAACATAAGAAGTTATCATGAAATAATCGTTGAATATATCTCAGCTACCTAAAGTCTTGAAACACCCTCATCGTTGCCTGTAAGCTATGACCTAACCCATAAACTCGTTTCCTGTTACCCAACATACAGTGTAGCCTCCCATTATCTTATTATTGAAGGATAGAAGCCTATTTTGATGCCACTTGTTATGGGTGACAGGTCCACCTATCCAAAATGACTAGCCACTTAGGTGGTATTGCCTTCAACCTCATATACCCATGGATCACTTCCTCTTTTACCAATGTAGGATTATCTGAAGAGCACCTTGCCTACCCCCTCTAAGGTGCTTGGTATGAGTCATTTTGTAACACAATACTCCATACTAAAAGAAACGTGTTAAATAAACTCCAGCGGTGTGGCATTGCAAGATTAAATCACAAATTTCATTGCATGCTTAATTTAGTTTCCACAACACACAAGCAAAACTTTATGGCATAAATTTTGGAAAATAATGATTACTAACTAATACAACATAAGGAGTTGTCATGAAATAATAGTTGAATATGTTTCCCTTTTAATCACAAAATCATCTCAACGAGATTCACAGATTCTTAATCAATCTCATTTCAATAATTTTTTTTATAGATTACACATCATGCTTACAAGATAAAACAAGCATGAAGAGAGGGAGAAAGAGCTACTTGAATCCTTAAGGCCGGCAATGTTTCCTTGCCTTTGATCTTCTCCTCCACTTCTAATACTTTACTGCTGTAAAGATAGAAAAAGAAAGGTTCTCAAGTTTCAAATGAAAATTAAGCTGAGAGAGAGAGTAGTCAATCATTTATTTTGCCTAAGAAAATTAAGGGGCTACTAAAATAGGCAAGGCAAAGTGAATCATTAATTGGGGGAATGAAAAAAAATAGTTGCTAAATATGTGCGTAATTATATGCAGCTATAACCGATAAACAAATGAGAGGGGCCTCTC